>CM066315.1:68997819-70432819 GCA_033807775.1 Saussurea involucrata
TATGTATTTGATGTGTTTTGCCCAACTTGTTTACCTCAACGTGTCAAACTCAGCTATTTGTATTTTTTTTATTTATCCTTCCAATTTTTCGAAGGATTTAACTTTTTTTTTCAACACTTGAGTTTCCTCCTCCAAACTTAAAATACTCAATATTTTCACTGTGGAAGGAGTAATAAGACTCAAAGGCTCGGGTAAGGCAACAAAGGAAAAGTGTATCGATCAAGTATTTAGAAAAAAAAGGCTTGTGTCATTTCTAAAATTCCAAATTTTAATCAATATGGATAGCGAGGAATTAGTTGCTTAGTTCTAGAAATCTGCTAGTGGTGGAAAGATTATTCAAACTATGAAACTTCAAGTCTAAGGATATAAGATGTATGAGGATTTTTTTTGTTTTTTTCTTCTTTTTTTTATCCCAAAAATTCTTGATACTAGTCGAAAATGAACAGACTCAAATCACACACATAAAAATGTAAAATAAAAGACACAAAATTGGAGTTGAGAGTATGAAGATATAAGTTTGCTTCAAGGTTATGTAGGATGTGGTTCACCACCCCACATGTGCATCATCAAAAAGTGGAGTGGGTTCAAGATAATAGACACCTCCACCATACCAAAGCTTTTTCGAACAAGTCCATCACCCAAAGAACACGGTCTATCTAAAATTCCCGAGATCTTGATCACACAAATCCTCCCAACAGTCCATGGCATGATCCCGAAAGGAACATTGTGATCACAAAAAGAAGGCTGCACAAAATGAGCAAAAATCATTACGTTAGGAATTTTAGCATCTTGAAGCACCTCTTTACTATTAGGAAGTAAAGAAGGATTGCTCATGTGCTTGAAATTTGACTCAGAAATTTCCAACTCTTTCTCAACATCACTCTCATCCTTATCAACACATTTTGATTTTTCATTATCACTTGGTAAGAAACCTTGACTTTGATTTTTCAACTCGTCGACTAGTTGTCCCATCTTAGTGTTTAAGACTCAAAAGAGGATGTGAACTTTCCCAAAAATGTTGTAAAATTTTCTGTTAAGCTTGGGGAAAAAGTTTCAAAAGAGTGAGACGGTTCGGGTTGTTCAAAAACATTCCCAGGTGGGTTGTTGGAAACAAAGGACGTGAATCCATGGTGAGGATCACTCCCTTGAAAATTAGAAAAATAATCAAAATTCCCCTCCCATGATTGGTCAAATGTATTTATAAACGTGTCATTCCAATCTTGACAGGGAGGTAAAAATGAAGTGTATGTGCTATCATCTTGAAGATTAGTAAAAAAGTTAGGATGTTGTTCCCATGAATAATCGAAAGTATTAAAATACGGGGCATCCCAATTAAAACCTTCCATTACGGTGAAAGAAAAACCAATGAAAACTCAACTTATAACTCAAGAAACTCTGGAAATACGCCAATTCCCGGCAACGGCGCCAAAAACTTGGTAGCTGGAAATCGTGTAACCAAAAATGTGGGCACAAATGTTCCCACAGTGGGGGCGCAAGTATACACCAACACTGGGATCGCTACAAGTAATAAAGTGGTAAAAGTACCGAGTATCGTATCCACAGGTATTGGATTTCAATATTCCGAGTCCTAAGTCGAGAATACACTGATTTCAATGAGAGAAGAAAAAAATATATTTTTTTTGAGTGAGTTTTGGGTTTTGAATAACAAAAACTAAATTAGTAAATAAAATAAGTATGGGTGTAAGTTTTCCTTGAGATGTTCGTAGTGACGAAATGGTTAGTCACTTTGTAGTACGGAATGTCTATAAAAAACCCTATCTCTCGAAAGTGGATTTTTATAGGCCGGTCCTACAAAATGCCCATAAAGTCACCATTATTTCCGACTCTTAATCTTTCTGATTTAACTAAGTATGACTCAAAAATCAAAGTTCAATCAGTATGGAGATTTATACCCAAATCTCTATGTGATATAAATCGCGACCGAAGTTCGAACCTTAGTAAATCATGCAGAACCCGTATCTCTACGTGGTTATTAAAGACTTTCTCAAATCTTTGTACATCACTTAAGCCGTATTTCGGATCCGCCCCTCTCGAGGTCTAAGATCTAATATTAACACTTCAAGGTAATCAGCTTATCTGCGTTGAGTTTAAGTCCCGACTCAAGTGACCAAGCTTAAGAGCTAGCAACGATGGCAACACCCAAGTGTCGCCTACTAGTCTCAAGTTCAACTCACACCCACAACCAAAGGGGTGGTTAGTTCATACTACAAGTAAAAGACATGATAAAGAAAGGAAATACGAAGTAACTAATTTCATAAAGTTAAATACGAGAAATGAAATACGGAATTAAAATACATAATTTAAACTACTACACCTCAAGCCTAATGCTTGAGGTGATTTATTGAAAGCAAAAGAAGAAAGGATGATATCGGATTTTATGCTTCTCCTCTTAATCTTCTATATATAGAACCTTCACACAATCCATATGTGGCTGCAAATCTTCAGAGAATATGTGGCCAAAATTCTTCCTCATTTCCCACTTGCACAAGTTGGAGGTATTGGACGGTGGGTTTGAGAGTGTGCCCGCAGTGGGTGCTCCATGCCTACAGAGTCGAGCAGTGATATTTATAACCCAAATGATATGTTTACTCTAAAAATATCCTCAACAACTCCAAATGAAAATAAAATAATAAAAGAAAGAAACACAAACAAATAAAAAGGAAACACAACTAAAATGGAAGAAAAACACACAAACGGAATGTAAATAACGCTCAAAATGAGAGTTATCAATTATCTTTATTTAATAATAATTACTAATTTAATATATGTTTAACAATTAAAAAATTAATAGAAAACAAAATATGTTTCCAAATTCAATTTCTTTCGTTCACAATCACAAGACTCACTACTCCTCAAAACCCTAGCCGACAACAGACGCCCTTTCAGGATTCCACTACCACCAACTGCCCGACGCGGCGATGACCTTACACGACGACCGTTGTCAACATATTTGCACGACCACCGACAATCCACGACAACGTTTGAACAATTTATTTGCATTTGGAGTTTTGTACTTGTATTTTATTCAAACATTGAACACTTTATTTGTATTTGTCATGAAATTAAGTAGTTTAATCCTTTTTATTTATTTAAAAATTTAAATTTAAATGGGTTAACCCATGTTCAACCCATTTAATTAACAGGTTAGGTTGAAAGAATCATAAACAGGTCAACCCGCTACCAACCCATTTAAGTTACAAGTTGGGTTGGATTAAAAATCTCAACCCATTTAATTAAACATGTTAGGTTGGGTTTTGGTTCAACCCATTTATTGAGATTTTCAACACAATTAACAAATGGATTGAACCAAAACCCAACCCAACCTGACCCATTGCCACCCCTACTTTTCATCCATTTAATTTATTGGTAGGTAAAGTTTGTTTTGGGAAGAATAAAAGAATCATTCATCTACTTGAATTTGGAGGATTATTCAAATATGTATGAATTCCCTTTCTCTCCTACTCTGTTCGATGTGGAGTGTTGGAGTAAAATTGTCAAAGATTTTATCTCACTTTTTATTAACAAGAAAGATAACTCAAATATATACAATATTAAATAACCTAAACACGGAAAACCTAATATACTTAAACAAGAAAGTTAATCACCAAAATATTACATTAAACACTCATCTTCAAGTTCGAGTAAATATGTTAATCATGCCCAAACAAATAAAATCTATTTGTGTTTTCCGCAAAGGCTCGCGAAGTTGTTTGCATGTGTGTGCTCGAATCTGATTTATATTGGTTGGATCAATGGAGGACCTATCCATGTTCCCACAACACGGTCTCTAATGAGATGACAATCAACCTCAATGTGTTTGGTTCTCTCATGCAATACTTGATTGAAAATCTCATCAAGTCGTTTGTAATTACTCTAAGCCCTCTTAGAAGTCTCCTTACCCACATCATTTTTCATCACATATCAGTCATGGCTCTATTCTCTGACTCGACACTCGATCAGGACACAATATGTTGTTTCCTATTTTTCCAAGAAACTAGATATCCTCCGAATAAGACACAATAACCTATAGTCAATCTCCTAAAAAAGATACGACCGACCCAATCTGCATTTGAGAAACCAAATGTATTTCCATCTCTTTCTTTAGTGAATGTACCCACTCGATAGTGACCCTGATCCCTAAGCTTGGTATGGCCTTGAGATACCACAAAACACGAAGTGTTGCATCCTAGTGGCCCGTATAAGGAGCGAACATGAACGGGCTAAAGACACTAGCTGTAAATGATATATATCTGGTCAGGTAACTTTAACTTTCCAACCGGACTCCTATATTTTTCTTGATTTTTCATAGGATATTTACCATCTAGAATACGTTTTCCGATAGTGAGCATGGGGTTGTCCACTGGTTTATACCCCAATAAACCACACTCAGTAAGACATCAAGAACATCTTTCCATTGGAGTAGAAGAATCCCTTGTAGATATTGAGATAATTCTATCCGAAGGAAGTAATGAAGTCTTCCAAGATTATTAGCTTGAAATTGAGTCTGGAGGAATTGTTTCAGCTCCGAAATTTCGATGCTATCATATATGGTGATATTAATATCATCTATATAGACCACTAGTATGATTCGTCTTAAAAACACAAAATAATCTGGGTAACTGTGAGTCATACTGAACTCCTAAAAAACATCTTAAAAATGTTCAAACCATGCTCTAGGGGGGCTATTTGAGACCATATGATGAACGTCTCAATCGACATACCTTTATGGTCTTCTCCTCAATAACAACCCCATGTGGGTATTCCACATACACATCCTCCTCAAGACTGTTGTTACGGAAGACGTTCTTGATATCCAATTGATGAAGTGGCCAATGACATCCAAAGCAATACAAATGCGAATAGATGACATTTTTGGCCAATGGATAAAATGTATTGTCATAGTTAACCCTATAGGATTGAGAATAAAATTTTGCAACTAACCCGACTTTCAATCGATGAAGTGGACCATCAGGATGAAGTTTCAATGTGAACACCCACTTACAGCCCACTTTTCACTTTCCACAAGGAAGTTGTTCCAAAGCTTAAGTATGATTCTTTTATAGTGCATCCATCTCTTCTTGCATTGCCTTAAGCCACCCCGGGTGATTAAAGGCCTCAGTTTCATTACTGGAAACAATATGACTATTAATGACATTTGTAGAGACACATGACTCTAAAGAGAGGTGAGAGTAGGAAAGATAATCTTGAATATGATATCGGGAAGGTATCTGCGTGCCCTTTTGGAAGGCAGTTGGAATATCGGGGAAAAGGGCACTAGGTGGGTCATAATGCTCGATATGTGGGGAAAGTGTATCAGGTACTGTGTCGGGGATTGTATCACTTGGCAATGCTATATGTGTATTATGTGGTGGAACTAGAGACATCACCAGAATCATGATGCATAGGTAAGGACTCTTTGGTCTCAGACGCTGGCCTTTGGTGATGTCTAACATACACATTTTTGAAACGAGTATTAGTTGGTACTGTCGGAATAGCAAAGTTTGGTGTATGTAGAACTGCACAAGAATGGGTAAAACTAAAGGATTATATTTCAAAAGTATCAGAAACAAGATTGGTGGACTCTGGAGCACTAGAACCAAGTGTGATATAAAAGGTACTCAAATCATTGAAGGTGACATCAACAATAATAAAATACCTACACAGGGTAGGACTTGAACAAGTAAACTCATGTTGCACGAGAAAAGTCATCAACAAATGTAATAAAATACTTAAATCCATTAGTAGAAATCACCAGCCAAGGTCCCCATACATCTGATGAATATTTGAATAAAAGCGGTTACACGACTAGACGCACTAGGGGGATAAGGACAGCGGGTATGTTTACCCAATTGACATGACTAACAAATTAAATCATGAGTGTATGACAAATAAGGTCTTAGTTGTTTCAGAACAGGTAAAAAGGGTGGCATAGCTGACATTAAGCCTCCCTAATACCAGAATCACAAAGATGTGCGAGGAAAGATCGCAACATAGACAAGCGGTAGAGACCTTGAGATTCACAACTTGTTCCAATCAACTGGTTCGTTCCCAATTCTTGAAAGACACAATGTGTGGGGAAAAGGTAATAAAACAATTGTGTTTTATGGGATTTTGGCTAACATATATGAGATTATATGGAAAGGTAGGAATATAAAGAATAGAGGATAAGTTTAGGTTTGGAAAGTTACTAGTGATCCTATGCCCATAATTTGACATGAAGACCCATTAGCAAGTTTAACTCGACTATGGGGTACATTAATTTGAAGATTTGATAACATATATTTTTCCCAGTCATATGATTATTGGCCCTAGAATCAATACTCCAAGATGATGAGCATGCAAAAAAAACAAGTAGATGTTATACATGAATGTGTTGTGCTAACACGAGGAGTAGATGAAAACTGAGTAGAACAACCTGGGTGTAATAGAGAGGCATCTTCATAGAGAAAGAGTGAGTGGCAATAATATTATCTGCATATGCTACATGGGCTTGAGAAGGACAAGGAGGCGGTTGTGATCAAGGGCTAGAGGTAAAACGATTCAGACAATTATACTTAGTGTGCCCGTTCTCCTTGCAATAAAAACATTGGATCTTCTTCTTATATCCATCTTTTCCAATATTTTTGGTACTATAAGTTGCAAACTGAGAATAAGAGTTATCAGAGTACATTTTTTCACAAGATGATACGTGGATGCCAACGATTAAGATGCAGGATAACTTAGTAGTAGAGGACGAGCACTAGAATATTTTATGGACAATCTCAAAATAAATGTCATCACATCCATTTTTGCTAGTTGCTCCTTCTGAACTTTAATATCCAGAGTGACTGAGAAAAGAAATCGAAGTGTCTGATGGCTTTGATAGCCTCGTGTAGTACTCGGTGAGATCGGAGTCACCCTACTCACATTTGAAATAAGATTCGAATACTGGATAAGTATGTGATAAGAATTTATCGGTTGAGAACGAAGAATCCAAATGGAAACAATCTTTTTTTTAGAAGGGTATCCCAGACCACATTGGGCTCAGACTAATCCCTAGGCAAATCGGGCCTTTGGCCCGGCTGCTAAAGCATGCAGCCCTAAGATTATCCTCAGTGGCCCTGAAACAATCTTCTTTGTGGTAGGGTAATTCTGAGCAATGCTTGAACTTGTGGTTCCAATGAATTCCATATGTCCATTCGGATAGCCGCATCGTTGAACTTCCATTCCCCAGTTTTAGGATTCAGAAGGTCTTGGCTTAAGTACTCATCTTTGTCCAAACGTTCGAGACCGGTTTGGACAAACATATTCCATTGAGCCCACTTTGTAGAGTTGAGTTTAACTAGAATCTTTAACACATCAGAAAAATTAATTATTCCCAGAACATTGAACTCACTTGACGTCGACGTCGATTGTGGAACTTTGTCTATAGGTGACATTGTTGGACTTGGGTTTATAAAAGGATGGAGTTGGCTCCCTCACAATGATGGTTTTGTATATAAAGGGCTGGATTTGGATATAAGGGACAACAGCAAACAAGCAGAATGTAGGGGGGGTGTAGAGTGTGCTCCAAGCTTCGAGTTCTAGAGTTATATACAACAAAACATGAGACATCATTTTTTTATCTTCGTGGTTCTGGATTCGGAAACTAAGCAACAACAAGCAAAAGAAAAGAGAAAATGGATCTAGTTGACGTCGACAAAGACAACGACGACAGATCTAGACGAACTGGGTGGTGCCAGATTCTTATCTTGAACGACGACGGTGGATCTAGACGAAGAGGGCAGCGCATTCTGGCGACGACGACTAGGATTCTTACCAGGCTATGATACCATGTTATTTTCATGGATTTTATCTCACTTCTTATTAACAAGAAAGGTAACTCAAATATATACAATATTAACCTAAATAAGGAAAACCAAATATACTCAGACAAGAAAGTTATTAACCAAAATATTATGTCTTAACATTTTACTTCATCTTGGAGGAGTTGGTGATAGTATCATACTTTGACCTATAAAGGCATCAATAAACAAGTTGTATCCATTTGATTTGATACCTATTTAACTGACATTTTAATAGATATGATAAACATTTTCATTAACCATTGATTATCCGTTATTAGTTAGAGAATATATATATATATATATATATAGAGAGAGAGAGAGAGAAGAAAGTTCAAATGAAAACTCAAATTCAATTGTGAACGTGAGGACGAATATCGGCCCTTCCATCTCTATTGATCCAATGACTCATATTAAATAGAGTTTTTAATTGAAATTATTAATTAAGGTGATTAGGGGTAAAAAGGAAAGATATTTTAAACTCACGCATACCATATTTCACTTTTTATTTTCTATTTTAATTAAAAACTTTTACCCCCCTTAAAGTTTAAAATAAATTATCTTAAAAATTACTAATATTTTAATCAAACAAATTACATCAAAAAAACAAGAATTCCGTGCTCTTCGATATGACATCCATCTTGATATAGTTTTTATTGTTGTTTTAACCGTTTTTACGTGAAATGTCATATATGTGTTATATTCATTATCAATATTTATGTATTCAAGTGCTTATAACATCTCGACACTGTAAGTCCGTAACTCGACATCACCTTCTACAACACTTTCTTCAACGTCCTAAGGCATCGTGTTCTTCATTACCGTAACCCAACACCCATCGAGATGAATCAGGAACCTATCGAGTTTCGATTGTGAACCGAGGAACGAAAGAGAGTGCGTCACGTCTCCACACCTTCACGGGTCACTCATGTATAATTCTTCATGAATAATGTATCATTCAGTATGAATAATACATCATTCAGGGTGAATAATACACGATTCATGAATTGTGTATTATTCACCCTGAATGATGTATTATTCATACTGAATATTGTATTATTCATCCTGAATATTGTATTATTCATCCTGAATATTGTATTATTCATCATGAATAGTAAATGAACGTTCACCTTTGTTATTCATACTGAATGTGGACACCTGGAGATGTGCATACATATTCATAAAGAATAAATCCAAGTCGCGGTTGTGAATCGAAAAACAAAAGAGAGTGCGTCATATGTTCACACCTTCACAGGTCATTCATATATTATCCATCATGAATAATGTATCATTCATCATGAATAATGTATCATTCAGGATGAATAATACAACATTCAAGGTGAATAATACATGATTCATGTTTAATAATACATGAATCAGGAATTCGTGTATTATTCATCTTGAATGTTGTATTATTCATTTTGAATATTGTGTTATTCGTCATGAATAGTGAATGAATGTTCCCCTTTGTTATTCATACTGAATATGGACAGCAGGAAACGTGCATACATATTCATACTGAATATAACACATACATAGCATTTCACGTAAAAACGGTTAAAATGAAGAAAAAACTATATCGAGATGGATGTCATATTGAAGAGCACGAAATTCTCATTTTTTGATGTAATTTGTTTGATTAAAATATTAGTAATTTTTAAGATGATTTATTTTAAACTTTAAGGGGGTAAAAGTTTTTTAATTAAAAAAGAAAATAAAAAGTCAAAGATGGTAGGCGCTGATTCAAATTTCCATATTTGTCCCTAATCACTTCTCAATTGGTTTCATTAAGTTTTAACCGTTGATTAGTTTTCCAAATCTTGATCAATGGTTGTGATTTGTCCTCATGGTCACAATTGAAAATGAGTTTTCATTTGAACCCACCCCTATATATATATATATATGTTAATCCAAACCTTCAGTGATTTGATGATGACCCCTAGAATCACTTAGTGAAAATTATAAGTAAACATTATGTATTAGTGTTTCACCATCAGTGATAAGAAATTGAGTTTGTTCAGAATCGCTGAGGGTGAACCACTGCTCTTTATTATTCCTCAATGATAAATGTACATCAGTGATAACTGAGTCTGTTCAGTTTCGCTGATAATCACTGATTGATCATTTGTAAATGTTTGCTTGTAATCCCTGAAGACAAGTTTCACGACAAAGGAGTTCATCGCTGAATCGAAGACAAAGCTGATGAACAAGTGACAAGTCTACTAATGATCTAATGCGGATATTAGTGAAACCATGACAAGTCCACAACATGCGATATTTCAAGTAGAAGACTTCAGCGATATCTGGCCTTCATTCAGGGCTCACTGATGAAGATCAACTCAGCGATCGCTGATCATGAAGCCTGCTCTACAAGAAATGTTTGTCTTATCCCCTTGCACACTTTTGTACGATTTGTTAGAAGGACATGCCTTTGTCCAGAATCGTACAAACCACTCTGCCACTACACTGTTCACCATGCGGCCCAAAGCATGTTTGCAAAAGTCAGAAGCATGCACCCAACCAAATAGTGGCACGTGTAAAGTCCTCCTGACATGCATTTAATGCATGTAGTATAAATAGGAGGAACGCACCTTCATTTCGAAGGTGGTCATCCCTAAACCTACTTTGTGCCTTAGAAAATTATCCTTAATTTTCTTTGTTCTTTCTTTCTTATTCTTAGTGCAAGAATAGTTAGTGATTCTGATAGTTTGTTTAGATTAGGTCTTGTACTTAATCTTATTCCGCAACAAGCTGTAAATTGTTTGATTTAATAAATAAACAATTTAGAAAGATAAAAATCGTGTGTGTTTGTATTCAACCCCCCTTCTACAAACTTACTTGTATAACCCCACGGGACCAACAATATATAGATATATGTGTGGGTATTATATGAGAATGTTCAAGTAAGAGACAATATTTAAATTATTCTTGATGAATAATTCTTAAATGGTATTTATAATATTCATCAAGAATAATTGGTTCTCAGATTCTCATTTAAAATATATACCTCCTTCATCTTAAAATAAGTGTCTACATTATTATTTTAGTTTGTCTACAAAATAAGTTTCCACTTTTAAAAGTAAATATACACTTTTCCATTCTACACTTAACTGTGTGATGGAGAAAATTTCTCCCTCTATAATTAAGGGTAAAATTGTACTTATGTTAATTAAAAAATGTAATAATTACATACTCTTAAAGTTGTGTGACTTTTTCATTGTGGACGTTTATTTTTGGATGGAGGGAGTATGCATGTATGTGTGTGTGTATATATATATATAGGATTAGGTTCAGGGGAAAACAACAAAAAATGAAAAAGTGCGGAACACCCTGCTATGTAACCATTCATTTGGACAGTATGTATATGTGCATACAAGTAATTTGCCCGGTATACACATGCATATAACATGCACACATGTGTAAAAACCAAAAAACAACTTCAATTAGTTATATGCACATATGTATAATTACATACCGTCCAAATGAACGGTTACTAGGGTGTTCCTCAGTTTTTCATTTTTTTTTGGTTTTTCCACGAACCTTCCTCTCTCTCTCTCTCTCTCTCTCTCTATATATATATATATATATATATATATATATATAGAGAGAGAGAGAGAGACGTTCAAATACAACCCCTTTGGATTATACAACCGGTCCAACCCACTTATCCGCCCCCCGTTTTTTTATTTTCATTTTCGGTTTTTTTAAATTAAGGGTATACCACTACTACAAAATAGATATTACTGGCGGTCAAAATTCGTCTGTATTTCCAACGGATCACGGACGTATTATCATGATTTTCCGGTTTAATGCAGTTTACCACTATGACACTATATTATAAGCTTATATGGTGGTTTCTTTCTTCCTTGTCAATTTTTTTTCTTCATGAAGTTCTATTGTAATGCAGTTTTGTGAATTTGTTTTCTTCATGAAGTTCTATTGTAATGCAGTTTTGCGAATTTGTTTTCTTCATGAAGTTCTATTGTAATGTAGTTTTGCGAATTTGTTTTCTTCATGAAGTTCTATTGTAATGTAGTTTTGCGAATTTGTTTTCTTCATGAAGTTTTTCCTATTTTTTTGGTTTTTCCACGAACCTTCCTCTCTCTCTCTCTCTCTCTCTCTCTATATATATATATATATAGAGAGAGAGAGAGAGAGAGACGTTCAAATACAACCCCTTTGGATTATACAACCGGTCCAACCCACTTATCCGCCCCCCGTTTTTTTATTTTCATTTTCGGTTTTTTTAAATTAAGGGTATACCACTACTACAAAATAGATATTACTGGCGGTCAAAATTCGTCTGTATTTCCAACGGATCACGGACGTATTATCATGATTTTCCGGTTTAATGCAGTTTACCACTATGACACTATATTATAAGCTTATATGGTGGTTTCTTTCTTCCTTGTCACTTTTTTTTCTTCATGAAGTTCTATTGTAATGCAGTTTTGTGAATTTGTTTTCTTCATGAAGTTCTATTGTAATGCAGTTTTGCGAATTTGTTTTCTTCATGAAGTTCTATTGTAATGTAGTTTTGCGTCTTCATGAAGTTCTATTGTAATGTAGTTTTTCGAATTTGTTTTCTTCATGAAGTTCTATTGTAATGTAGTTTTGCGAATTTGTTTTCTTCATGAAGTTTTTCATTTTTTTTTGGTTTTTCCACGAACCTTCCTCTCTCTCTCTATAAATATATATATATATATATATATATATATAGAGAGAGAGAGAGAGACGTTCAAATACAACCCCTTTGGATTATACAACCGGTCCAACCCACTTATCCGCCCCCCGTTTTTTTATTTTCATTTTCGGTTTTTTTAAATTAAGGGTATACCACTACTACAAAATAGATATTACTGGCGGTCAAAATTCGTCTGTATTTCCAACGGATCACGGACGTATTATCATGATTTTCCGGTTTAATGCAGTTTACCACTATGACACTATATTATAAGCTTATATGGTGGTTTCTTTCTTCCTTGTCAATTTTTTTTCTTCATGAAGTTCTATTGTAATGCAGTTTTGTGAATTTGTTTTCTTCATGAAGTTCTATTGTAATGCAGTTTTGCGAATTTGTTTTCTTCATGAAGTTCTATTGTAATGCAGTTTACCACTATGACACTATATTATAAGATTATATGGTGGTTTCTTTCTTCCTTGTCAATTTTTTTTCTTCATGAAGTTCTATTGTAATGCAGTTTTGTGAATTTGTTTTCTTCATGAAGTTCTATTGTAATGCAGTTTTGCGAATTTGTTTTCTTCATGAAGTTCTATTGTAATGTAGTTTTGCGAATTTGTTTTCTTCATGAAGTTCTATTGTAATTTTTTCTTCATGAAGTTCTATTGTAATGCAGTTTTGTGAATTTGTTTTCTTCATGAAGTTCTATTGTAATGCAGTTTTGCGAATTTGTTTTCTTCATGAAGTTCTATTGTAATGTAGTTTTGCGAATTTGTTTTCTTCATGACACAAGTTTAGACGAGTAATGAAGATGTTCTTTTTGAAGGAACTACTACATAACTTCGAGGAGATGGTTAGATCCCCCTCCCTCTCTAGCCAGTTAATTATTGTGTCTATTGATATTTTTTTAATCGAACAACATTTTAGAAAATTGAGCTAGTTCATATACAAAGTACTATTTACATTTTAGTCATTTGGACAAGTTTTATTGTATATGAAATTTGTAATTTGTAATTATTTCTTTTAAAAAAGTCAAAATTATCAACGGATTTCCATCTGTAATTAAAATTTAATTTTTAATTGTTTTTCTTGGTCGTCGGTAATCCGTCGGTATTACAAGTCGTCGGTAATCTGTCGGCAGTACTAGTCATCAGTGATCTGTCAATAAAAGGATCCGTTGGTAATCCATTGAAAACAAACATCCGTTGGTAAGTTGGGTCATCGGTAATCCGTCGGCGACACCTTCTCCTACGGATTAACCCTTTTACCGACGGATTTTTCCATCCGTGGTAGTCTTATGTTATGTAATGACCCGATCAAATGGTAATCGTTGATGATCAAATGGACGCTCCTTATTTGGTTGTAAGGGTTGTAGGAATGCAAAAGGTTGTATAGTAACCCACCTATATGTACATATATATAGGGTTAAGTTCCGATGAGAAGTTGAGGTTAACGTGAGAAGCGTGAGAAATGATAATCAACCGTTGGATGAGAAATAGACACACATTAGGTTGAGATGCACCGAGATAAGATGTACCGAGATGCAGCAGATCAATTCCCTTTTAAGTCGCGGTTCATGAGAGGGCATTTGATTAAAAGTGATCAACAGTTCAAATCCACTTCTCAAGCTTCTCACGTTAACCTCAACTTCTCACACGATCTTTCGCCTATATATACCTATATATATGGAGTTTCAAATTGAGAAAACCATCATTTTACGAAAACGGTAAAACATTCTTATATCTTGTGACAATAGACATGAGAGACCTGGTGGTGTGCGGGTGACTTGGCACGCGACTTAGGTTGCACCAAAAGTCAGTCGCGTCTCTGATTTAAATATGATTGACTACGATTTTACATGTGATTCACTATACTAAAATGGTGTTCTCAAGTTTTTATAAAATAAAAGTGTTCTCGTTTGAACCATTCACTATATATATATGACAGGTTAGGAACCTTAAATATTTTAAAAGCTGAATTAGGAACCACCAACTTTGTAAGTATTTAGGATGAATAGTGTTCCTCAAGAATATTTTAACACAATATTCATTATTAATACTCACAAAAAGTGTGTTCCTACATTCATAAAATATTTAAGGATCCTAATTAATGAACCTCTCCGTACATATATATGATATATATAAAACACATACACACTTATATAAAATCACGCTTTCATATATATATATATATATATATATATATATATATATATATATATATATGGGTGGGTTCAAATGAAAACTCATTTTCAATTGTGAACATGAGGACAAGTCACAACCATTGATCAAAGATTTGGAAAACTAATCAATGGTTAAAACTTAATTAAACCAATTGAGAAGTGATTAGGGGCAAATATGGAAATTTGAATAAACACCTACCATGTTTGATTTTTTATTTTATTTTTTAATTAAAAAACTTTTACCCCCTTAAAGTTTAAAATAATTTATCTTAAAAATTACTAATATTTTAATCAAACAAATTACATCAAAAAAACGAGAATTTCGTGCTCTTCGATATGACATCCATCTCGATATAGTTTTTCTTCATTTTAACCGTTTTACGTGAAATGCTATGTATGTGTTATATTCGGTATGAATATGTATGCACGTTTCCTGGTGTGCATATTCAGTATGAATAACAAAAAGGAACGTTCATTCACTATTCATGACGAATAACACAATATTCAAAATGAATAATACAACATTCAGGATGAATAATACACGAATTCCTGATTCATGTATTATAAAACATGAATCGTGTATTATTCATCCTGAATAACACATTATTCACCCTGAATAACACATTATTCATCCTGAATAACACATTATTCATGTTGAATAATATATGAATGACCCGTGAAGGTTGAACACATGACGCACTCTCTTTGTTTTCCGATTCACAACCGAAACTTGGTTTTATTCTTTATGAATATGTATGCACTTCTTCAGGTGTCCACATTCAGTATGAATAACAAAGGTGAACGTTCATTCACTATTCATGATGAATAATACAGTATTCAGGATGAATAATACAGTATTCAGGATGAATAATACATGAATTCATGAATCGTGTATTATTCACCCTGAATGATGTATTATTCATACTGAATGATACATTATTCATGAAGAATAATACATGAGTGACTCGTGAAGGTGTGGAGACGTGACGCACTCTCTTTTGTTCATCGGTTCACAAACGAAACTCGATAGGTTCCCGATTCATCTCGATAGGTGTTGGGTTATGGTAATGAAGAACGCGATACCTTAGGACGCTGAAGAAAGTGTTGTAGAAGGTGATGTCGAGTTACGAACTTACGGTGTCGAGATGTTGTACGCACTTGAACATACATAAATATTCATACCGAATATAACACATATATGACATTTCACGTAAAAACGGTTAAAACAACAACAAAAACTATATCGAGATGGATGTCATATCGAAGAGCACGAAATTCTCATTTTTTGATGTAATTTGTTTGATTAAAATGTTAGTAATTTTTAAGTTAATTTATTTTAAACTTTAATGGGGGTAAAAAAATTTAATTAAAAAAGAAAATAAAAAGTCAAACATGGTAGACGTGTTGGGATAATCTCATTCATAGTAAAGTACTAGATATGTCAATAGGGCAAAGATGAAAAGGTGTGACCTTTCATATGAAAATGTGTGACCTTTCATATGAAAAGGTGTGACTTTTCACCCATAACCGCCACCATATGAAAAGGTGTGACTGTTTAGTGAACAGTTGCAATGGTTCATTGGCACCGGTTGATCTAGTATAAATATGAAGCATATGTAACAGATTATCATATACACAAACGCATACTCTCTCAAATTCTCTCAAAGTTCTTCATTGTTCTTCAAGAAGGAAACATAGTTTGATTCGTCAGGTTCGAGAGTTCGATTCTTGAACGGGTTGTTGTATCCTCTAGATAGACGTCCAATCGATACGGTACGAGGAACAAATTTCTATCTAAGGACACTGCTTTGCAGGCCTCAATCCAACAAACGTTCTTCTTCAAATTTGTGATCAAGAAACTCGAGTTAGCCTTTTTCTCCTTGAAACTTTGTTTATGTATTTTCGTTTATATGTAAATTTCGTATATACATATATATATATAAATAAATTCAGTTTTCCATCTGATTCACTATTGTGTGTTACGAATTTCAATTCGTGTATCTAAGGTCTAACAATCTTAGACAGAAATTTCGTTGACGATGGAAAACTCTTCCTTGTTGAAATCGAATGTGGAGAAACCCGAAAAATTTAAGGATTCCGATTTTAGAAGATGGCAACAAAAGATGCTCTTCTACTTGACGACGTTGAAAGTGTCTAACGTGCTTACCGATCAAGCACCTACACCACCGGTTGGAGAGGGAGAAAACGCCCCATCCCAAATTGAATTGGCTATGTTCCAACGATCCTTGGATATTTGGAACGCAAACGAATACAATTGCCGGAATTTTATCCTTAATGGTTTGGATGATGGTCTTTATGACATTTATTCATCCTTCAATACGGCAAGAGAAATTTGGGAGTCGTTGGAATCAAAGTACAAAACGGAAGTCGCTTGTTCCAAATGATTTATCGTGGGCAAATTCCTGAACTTTAAGATGACGGATTCCAAACCGGTCGTGAAACAAGTAGAAGAAATGCAAATCTTGGTCCATGAATTGGAAGTCGAAGGTATGGGCATCAACTCTAACTTTGTTATTGGTTCAATAATTGATAAGTTGCCTCCATCCTGGAAAAATTTTAAACTCTATCTTAAACATTTGTCCGAGGATATGAGTTTTGAGCAATTGATACTCAAATTGCGGGTGGAGGAGGACAACCGGATGAACGAGAAGGCGGATGCAATCTCGTTGGAACCAAATGCAAACATGGTTACCGGAAACTCATCAAAGTCAAAGTTCCAAAAAGGAAAGGGAAAGGCCACGGGTTTCAAGTATAACCTCAATACTTCACACCCGATGTCCGTACAACGAAAGCCTTTCAAGAAACGTGTGATGAGTTGCTGGGTATGCGGAAAGCCGGAGCATCGAGCCAAGGATTTCCGCCATAGAAGAGACCATAGTGGTCCTGGAGGAGGAGGTGCCGGTGGAAACCCCCATCAAGCCAACGTGGTCAATGCTCCAAATCAATTCGTTGGAGTAATTGAGGCTTTTATGGTTACACACGTGACCGATTGGTGGGTTGATACCGGTGCCACCAAACATATTTGCAACTCCAAAAACATGTTTGCCATCCACACAAATCTGTTGAAGAGTCTAATCAAGTACTTGGACTTATCCACAGCGATTTATGTGATTACAAAGCCACACCCACACGTGGAGGAAAGAACTATTATGTATCATTTATTGATGATTGCAGTAAATATTGTTATGTATACCTAATACATACCAAAGATGAAGCTTTGAACATGTTTAAGACATACAAGGCTGAAGTTGAAAACCAACTTGACAAAAGAATAAAAATTCTGAGATCCGATAGAGGAGGAGAATACGAGTCTAAGGATTTTGCAGAATTTTGTTCTCATCATGGCATAGTTCACCAAACAACAGCTCCCTATACTCCACAACAAAATGGAGTAGCCGAAAGAAAAAAATAGAACATTGAAGAACATGATTAATTCAATGTTGATTACTTCGGGAGCACCACATAGTTTGTGGGGTGAAGCATGCTTAACTGCAAATATGATACTTAATAGAATTCCTCATAAGAAAAGCGATAAATCTCTTTATGAACTATGGAAAGGAAAACTTCCTTCCTACAAAAGGATGAAAGTGTGGGGTTGCCTTGCAAAGGTTCAAGTACCTTTACCCAAAAGGACAAAACTTGGACCGAAGACCATTGATTGTGTATATCTTGGTCCGACAAGTAATAGTGCTGCTTATAGATTTTTGGTCTATAAGTCAAACAATGAAGATATCCACAACAACACAATTATGGAATCAATTGAGGCTGAATTCTTTGAACACATATTTCCTTTCAAGGATAAAGGGAAAGAAATCTTTAATCCAAGAAAGAGAGTATGTGAAGTAGATAACACCGATAGTGTTGAGAAACCAAATAAAGAGGGTACATCAAAGGCTCAAGAAGAAAACTTAGAGCCTAGAAGAAGTAAAAGGGGAAAGATTGCTAAAGACTTTGGACCCGACTTCATGACATTCGTTGTCTATGAAGAACCTCAATCCTATAAAGCCGCCATGGATTCATCGGAGGCACCTTATTAGAAAGAGGCTATTCAAGGCGAGATAGACTCCATTGTTCAGAATAACACATGGAAATTGGTAGATTTACCACCAGGTCACAAGGTAATTGGTCATAAATGGATCTTCAAGCGGAAATTGAGACCCGATGGCACTATAGAGAAGTACAAAGCTCGACTAGTTGCCAAGGGGTACCGACAAAAGGAAGGTCAAGACTTCTTCGACACCTATTCATCGGTTACTAGGATCACGTCTATACGGACGTTGATTGCGATAGCGGCTATACATAACTTAGAGATACATCAAATGGATGTGAAAACCGTGTTCTTGAATGGTGAATTAGAAGAAGAGATATATATGAAACAACCGGAAGGTTTTGTTGTAAAAGGCCAAGAGAACAAAGTCTGTAAGTTGATTAAGTCTCTTTATGGACTTAAACAAGCGCCAAAGCAGTGGCATGAGAAGTTTGATAACACTATGTTGTCAAATGGTTATCACATAAATGAATGTGACAAGTGTGTTGATGTGAAACAATACAAAGATGCTTATGTTTGTATGTTGATGATATGCTCATCATGGGATCAAACTTGGATGTAATAAACCAAACCAAGAAGATGTTAAACTCCGCATTTGATATGAAAGATTTGGGAGTTGCTGATGTTATCCTTGGCATAAAGATTCAAAGGATCCAAATGGTTACATCCTTACCCAATCTCACTATGTTGAGAAGGTGTTGCGAAAGTTTGGTCATTATGATGACAAACCGGTTGTGACTCCATTCGATCCTTCAAGTCAATTGAAGAAGAATCTAGGAGATAGTGTTGCTCAGTTGGAATACACTCAAGTTCTTGGAAGCTTGATGTATATCATGAACTATACACGACCGGATATAGCGTATTATGTGAGTAGACTTAGTCGGTACTCACATAACCGGGGAAAAGACCATTGGTATGCACTAGTAAGGGTGCTTCGATATTTGAAATACACAATGGGTTATTGGGTTACATTATACAAAATACCCTCCCGTTCTAGAAGGGTATTGTGATGCTAATTGGATTTCCAACCATTCGGAGAGTAAGTCCACAAGTAGATATGTATTCACACTTGGTGGAGCAGCGATATCTTGGAAATCTTCCAAACAAACTGTGAATACCAGATCAACTATGGAAGCAGAATTTGTCGCATTAGACAAAGCCGCTGAAGAAGCCGAATGGCTAAAAAGCTTCCTAGAGGGTATTCCGTTGTGGCCAAAACCGGTGACTGCTATTGGTATCCATTGTGATAGTATGGCCGCTCTCACAAGAGCGAAGAATCAGATCTACAATGGAAAGTCCCGACACATACGAAGGCGCCACAACACTATAAAGGACTCGCTGAAAAATGGAATCATTTCCATTGACTATGTAAAGTCAAAGGAGAACATTGCCGATCCTTTGACAAAGGGCCCAAGTAGAGAGCAAGTATCCTTCACATCGAGGGGAATGGGCTTAAAGCCAACACAATGAGTTTCCTCGGCGGCAACCTAACCTAGCGAAATTGGAGATCCCATGGTCTAGGTTCAATAGGCAAACTAGTCGGGGACAACTCAAGAAGCAATTAAACAAAGGTATGCCTATTCCTATGATGTTTTCCTTTGTTTTCCGTTGATGATATAGGGTTGAATGTTACATTCTTAATAATGCTGATAGCTATTATGGTGGAATACAACGGCGTATTCTTGATCAGTATTACCTATGTGAGATTGATGTGGGGTCGCATCTTTGAGGACGGATATGGCTACGTCTTCTAAAATTCTCATGAAGAAGGATTGTTCACGACCGAAATGAACACAACGGTAAGAGTCAACTATGCATAAACATTATATGTGTGATATTCATTGCCTTGACTTACTACAAAACGTGGTTAGTTCAAGACTCTTCGTCACTACCCACAAAGTAGGTCCGATGAATACTCACTAAGAACGGTTCAAGTCACCTAGACACCTTTTCTGATGCATTTCATGTTTATTTCCTGAATAAGAACAATAAATACTTTGAGAATATCTTATTTTCTATTCAAATGTGGGGTATTGTTAGAGTTTGAATAGAAAATGTGGGGTATTGTTGGGATAATCTCATTCATAGTAAAGTACTAGATATGTCAATAGGGCAAAGATGAAAATGTGTGACATTTCATATGAAAATGTGTGACCTTTCATATGAAAAGGTGTGACCTTTCATATGAAAAGGTGTGACTTTTCACCCATAACCGCCACCATATGAAAAGGTGTGACTGTTTAGTGAACAGTTGCAATGGTTCATTGGCACCGGTTGATCTAGTATAAATATGAAGCATATGTAACAGATTATCATATACACAAACGCATACTCTCTCAAATTCTCTCAAAGTTCTTCATTGTTCTTCAAGAAGGAAACATAGTTTGATTCGTCAGGTTCGAGAGTTCGATTCTTGAACGGGTTGTTGTATCCTCTAGATAGACGTCCAATCGATACGGTACGAGGAACAAATTTCTATCTAAGGACACTGCTTTGCAGGCCTCAATCCAACAAACGTTCTTCTTCAAATTTGTGATCAAGAAACTCGAGTTAGCCTTTTTCTCCTTGAAACTTTGTTTATGTATTTTCGTTTATATGTAAATTTCGTATATACATATATATATATAAATAAATTCAGTTTTCCATCTGATTCACTATTGTGTGTTACGAATTTCAATTCGTGTATCTAAGGTCTAACAAGACGTGGATTTTAATTATCTTCTATTTTTACCCCTAATCACCTTAATTAATAATTTCAATTAAAAACTCTATTTAATATGAGACATTGGATCAAATATAGATGGAAGGGCCAAGATCAGTCCTCATGTTCACAATTGAAAATGAGTTTTTATTTGAACTTTCTTCTATATATATGTATATATATATATATATATATATATCATATGTTAATGTGTAAATGTAAATTATTTTTTCATATTTATCGAGCAAAAGAGTTCGTAATTATTAAAAGAGAAACATGATCAGGAAAATAAATGCAACAAAAAGAAATTTTGTCTTTGATAATTTATATTATTGTCGTTTATAAAATGGTGAATTCTATTGAGATATGTGAGCGAGGTGGAGGGTAAGAAATAAATGATCTCCGAGTGAAAAGAGGGTATGAATATATGATTCATATATTCATATGAATAAACTCTAAAAGGGCATAGTAAGTAATTTCAGCACTCTTGCATGCAAGACTTGAACATTAATAGCCAGCCATATACATACTGTGGCCCTGGTAATTAATTCTTATACCTCCATTCAAGCGTTTCAAATTTGACTTTCAAATACTTAAACAATCATCAGGATTTCATATGTCATTAATTACTATCCAACTCTTGTTAATTAGTATCAATTATATCATCAGTGACCCATTTGTGCATGCATCTTGAAAAGAAGAACCACAATATTCCTCTTGTTATCGATATTAAGTTTTACCATAAAGAACTTCAACTAGTTGATCGACGTCTTGGATGGACTCGATCGAGTAGTTTTGGGCATGCATGCACCGAAAGCTTAAATCCTATAATTAACTCGATCAATCTCTTGCAAACTTCATGTAAATCTATATATGATTATAAACAACTTTGCAACCATCCAGATGCAATTAATTAATTGTTATAAAACTTGACTAGACGAGACATAGCCTTTTTAAAGAATTTAGAAATAAATAACAATAATAATATCTATATAAGCTTTCGGCATATATATAGCTAGCTTAGTTAGCAACACTTTTTTCTTCTTTGAGAGGGAGTTGGCAACGGTTCAGATATATATATTTATATATATATATTTTTTAATATTAATCAATATATTATAATTATATCATCTTTTTAATTATTATTTGATTGTTTTCTTCATATTATATATAACGTTTATTTAAAATCATAAGTTATTATGTATTTTTTATAAAACTTGTTTTAAGAAATACAAATTCAAAACTTATAATATATATATATATATATATATATATATAATAAATTTTAAATTCTTTTAATTAACATATTATCTTATTTAATTTTTATTTACTACATTGGTTGTATTAATTAACATACTATATTGCTATAAATTTGTTTCAAGTATATATTAAATATTGTAATTGTTAATTTTTTGCATATGTCCTTTGGTAATTTTACATGTTTGCCAAAAATAGCCAAAATCAACAACGACTCAAAAAATAATCTTTAATTTTCGAGAGATTTTATAACATAATTGGATGCAAATTTACCTATTTTGTTCTGATTACTAATTTATATTTTCAGAACTTTTGTTTTTATATGTGAGATGTGTTATCTTAAATATTTAAATACCTAAGTTACTGATTATTAGAGTTGCACAAAGAATTTGTTAGCTAATTTTGGACTTGTAATGACCGAGGATTGTTCCGAAAAAGAAGTGATTGGTAAAAAAAAAGACCTGGCGCGTGGACCGGTTATAGGCAAAAGCCCAGTTTGGTTCTAAGTTTCGAACTTAAGACCGATCCTTTACCGGTCCTTGTTTAACCAAAAACCGGTCTGGTCAAAACCTGAAGAAGCCGTCAAGGCTTATTGCTTTTACCCCAGCATTTTGCGTTATAAGACATTTATGTTTTACGTACCTTTTAGAAACTTTTAAATTTTCAGAAATACAAGTGTTAAAAAATGATGTACAAATCAATAATGCATACAAAATCTTTCTATAATTTTCCTACTTTACCTTTTAAGCAAACAATAAGAATTGAAGCTTGAAAGACTTTTGAAAAACTCATATTACTCTACTTATATATACAAATCAAGTTTATAAATCACAAATATACCTGAATTTAGAAAAATATCTAAATTATCTTAAATATAATAAATTTTTAATCAAGCAAATTATATTAAAATAAGAAAACTTGTATAAAAGTTTACAACAAAAAATAAAACAAAATTAGTAAATATATTTTCACAATAAATTAACATATATTTTTAATCAGTTTTTAACTTATATGTTTTATAGATTTATTAGAATAAGATATAATGGCGGGAAATTAATTGAAATACCCTAAGTTGACCACCATTTCATCCATATGCCCTATCTCTCTCTCAATTAACCAAAATACCCCAAAAATCCGTGGCCCAACACGTGGCCCACGGATTATGTTTAGAAATAGTCAAATGGGATGGGAACCCGTGGCCCAAGGATTTTCATTGGGAAATTTCAATTGTTCCGTAGGATTTAAATAAACTTCCGTGGCATCTCCAATATCCGTGGGCCACTTTTATATTTTCCACTCAAACTATTCCACGGGCTTCCAAGTTTAATATCCGTGGGCTTTTCAAGTTTAATATCCGTGGCATATAAAAAATTAATATAAATAAAATTATTATTTTGTATTATCTTTAATTCATATCCGTGGGCCACTTTTCAAGTTTATAATTTTGTATCATCCAAACATAATCCGTGGGCCACGTGTTGGGCCACGGATTTTCAGGGTATTTTGGTTAATTGGGAGAGAGATATGGCATATGGATGGAAGGGTGGTCTACTTAGGGTATTTCAATTAATTTCCCTATAATGGCTAAGAACTCCCATTTTTATAGGAACTTTGTACCTGAAACAAGCGTAGCTCCAATTACAGTTAAAAAAACCAATAAAAAATGAAGGTACTTTATCCTATTTTAAAACTACACAGGCTCATAAAATAATATGAATTATGTTGTATTGCACAAGTATATTTTAGTTATTTATAATACTAATAAAATTAGAACAATATCAAAACAATAATACTTAATTTTTAATCATTAAATAATCGTATTTTTAATCATCAAATAATACTTAATTTTAAATCATATTATACTATTACTATTGGTCTTTTAAGTTTGTCATTTCATATATATATATAGAGAGAGAGGGGAACAATTGTCATTTCTTATTACAAAACGTTGGTTGTCCGGAAAGAATCCCTACTAATTATTCTTCTGTTTGCCACCCATCATCTTATGTGCCAGAGAGAGAGAGAGAGAGAGAGAGAGAGAGAGAGAGAGAGAGAGAGAGAGAGAGAGAGAGAGAGAGAGAGAGAGAGAGAGAGAGAGAGAGAGAGAGAGAGAGAGAGAGAGAGAGAGAGAGAGAGAGAGAGAGAATTGCTATTTCTTATTACCAAACGTTTGTTGTCTAGAATGAATCCCTACTTATTCTTCTATTTGCCACTCATCGTCTCATGCTCCTTAGAGAAAGAGAGAGATAAGAGAGAAAAGAACAATTGCCATTTCTTATTACAAAACGTTGGTTGTCCAGAAAGAAGAACACCACCATAAACTCGTAAGTGAAGTTGCATTTTTTTTTGAAACACCAACCGGATTTATTCCAGGAAAACAACTAGCAAGAAACGAGCAAACAAAGTACAAGGGAATTACAAGTTCCCGATTTTTATAAGTAAGTTTCTCTTTATCCTTTTGGTGTCTTCTTAAGAACCCTTAGGATTCACGTAGCTTTCTTATGGATATGTATATGTACATCTATAGAGAGAGAGACGGGTTCAAACGA
This sequence comes from Saussurea involucrata, assembly GCA_033807775.1. Taxonomy (NCBI): domain Eukaryota; kingdom Viridiplantae; phylum Streptophyta; class Magnoliopsida; order Asterales; family Asteraceae; genus Saussurea; species Saussurea involucrata. The sequence continues at coordinate 69,023,103 of CM066315.1, forward strand.
GAATAGTACATATTTAAAAAGAACATGAGAACGAACAAAATCATATATGATTTTACATTAAAACACGAAAAAAGACTTTGACCGCGGCTTCAAGTCTGCGTGGCTTTTTTGTGCGTTAATGTAAAATCATATATGATTTTGTTCCTTCCTGTGTTCTTTTAAATAGTTACTGTTCTCGTTTGATCCTCCCTTTATATATATATATACGTATGTATTTATGCATGCATGGTCGTAATATAAAAAAAATATATGTAGAGTTATGTTTACATAATCGCTTTGGACCACGTGTAAAGGTTACGTTTGGGCTAAGAGATGACTTTCCATTCTTTGTGTCGTTATTAATTGTTGGTCCCGAAGGGTTATACAAGTTTGTAGAAGGGGGGTTGAATACAAACACACAATTTTTACTTTCTAAATTGTTTATTAATATAATCAAACAATTTACATCTTGTTGCGAAAAAAGATTAAGGACTAATCCTAATCTAAACAAGTTATGAGAACACTAAGTTTCTTACACTAGAATTAAGACAAAAAGGAGATAAGAAAATTACGAATAATATCCTAACACAAAGATAGTAGAGAGACGAAGATGGCTGAGCACTTCATTTCTGAAGTAGAGTTCTTCTTATATACTGCATGCATTTAATGCATTTCAGTATATCTTTACACGTGGCAGCAGCTGATTGGTTGCATGGTTTGACCTTTGTAGACAACCTTAGTAGCCGCATGATGTACAGTGTAGAATCAGAGTTGGTTGTACGATCTTGGACAAAAGGGATGTCCTTTATGACATTATCGAACGGAGACGTGCAAGGGAGGTAAGACAAAAGTAACTTGTAGAGGAAACTTCATGATCAGCGTTCACTGAATAATTCTTTATCAGCGAGTGATAAAGTTCAGCGTTCGCTGAAGTCTTCTACTTGTAACTTCAGGTTGAGTGGACAGGTCTTTTCTTCGCTGATATCCGCATCAGTTCATTAGTAGACTTGTCGCTGGTTCTTGGGCTTGATCTTCGACTTCAGCGTAGAACCTTTGTTGACGTGAAACTTGTCTTCAGATATCATAAGTAAACAACTAAAACTATCAGCGATCACCAACAAGACTGAACATGCTCAGCGCTTTATTGATGAGCAGTTTCGCTGAATGTCTAATTTAAAAGCGAAAGTTTCCTATCAGCGGTACTGTAGAGTCATAGTACTTATCAGCGATAGTTAAACTCTAATACATATTGTCTACTTACAATTTTCACTAAGTGTTTCTTAAAGAGTCATTATCAAATCACTGAGGGTTTGGATCGACAATCTCCCCCTATTTGATTATGACATAGCAATAAAAGAAAATTGCTAAGTATGAAAACATAAAGATAAAAAGAACTCATAAAATATTTGTCCCTTTTACTGTTTTCTGGGATCTTTTGAGTACTCATGGGGTCCGTCCCTGTATGCATGTATGTATTATGTATGTATGTATGTACCATTATATATATATATATATATATTTATTTAATACAAAACTGGATCAAATTTTGGATCTACATTCAAGTTCTCATCTTTTCTTTATATAGTCTTTTTCTATTCAAAACCTTTCACTTGCTCACCAATGTGGGACAATCAAGATTTCACTACAATTCACCATTTAACAAATACTTCATTCCCATTATGCCAATGAGTATGAGTTAACACAAAGACATCTCATCCTCCTTTCTTATACAACATTACTTATTTCAATATTTCAAGTATTCACCAATGTGAGACAACTTAATCTCAATCACAATCCATAATTTAAGAAATACTCAATTCTCAAAATGTCCCATCAAATATTATCGGTTGTTTCATTTATATATACATATATATATATATATATATATAATGAAAATGAAAATTTTAACTATTACATGAAATATTTTGTCATGTAAATAAAAAATAACTATTTAATCCAAAATTGGATCAAATTTTAAATCTACATTCAAGTTGTCATCTTCTCTTTATATAGTCTTTTTCTTCAAAACCTTTCATTTTCTTACCAATGTGGGACAATCAAGATTTCATGGTAATTCAACATTTAACAAATACTTCATTCTCATTATGTCAAGTCATCCACCTTGGTTTTTTCTATAATATATATATATATATATTGATTTAACTGGTGCTTTAAAACTCTGATTTTATTTGATAGGTAAAAAGACAAAAAGGGCATCTAGACTTACCGAGTTAATATAACTTTTTTAAGAGAGTTAATTGCAAACCATATAAACCTTTTTCGTAATTATTTTATTTTAAGGATGGACATAAGTATAATTGACTCTAACATAAATCATCAATATATAGCATATAATGGATAAGTTTAACATTTAATCTAACTCATTATTAATTCTTTCAATTCCTTCGTATCACTACAAAAACCGACTCTATCGGTGACGGAAAATTCCGTCGCTAATTCATCGTTTCGTATCACTACAAAAATTGACTCTATTAGTGACGGAAATTTCGTCGCTAATTCACCATTGAAAGTCTATCGATATATATATAGCAGTCGTGGATGATACTATCAACGACGGATTAAGAACGGAAATCAACGACGGACTTTTTAGCAACGGATGAAATTAACAAAAGGTTATTTATATTTATTTTTTAAATAGAATTAAATGAACTAGCAATAGACACTAATCCGTCGTTAATTAATGATGGAATTGTAACAGATAGGGTTGGTGGTCGTTTCGTCGCTAATTCGTCACTAGTTAGCAACGGATTTTGCCTACCACTTATGCCTCTTTTTCTAGTAGGGCATATATCAACTTAAATAGATTATAAAAATAGAAGTAAATGAGGAATATATTACAACGAAATGAAACATGTGGAATTGGTAAATAGTGTTTTGGTGTTAAATTTGTTCCAAAAATCCATAAGAATATGATTTCTGTTGTCCTGTTTTATTTATTTATTTCTTATTTTACATACCATTTTACTTCATAATTAACAATTTAACATTACGATAACTCTTAGCAATCAGGCATTTATATTATATCTATTTATTTATACACCTCAACTCTCTTGTGCTTGACGACTCCCTCTGTTGCTCATCTGCGCCTCCGCCTTGTCTTTGCTTCCATCTTCGCCGGAAATCTCCTCCAACGACCGCCCTTTCGTCTCCGTCACCAAAAACGTACAGAAAAACCCCATCATATTAGTCACCGCCAATATGATCATTGCTCTCTTGATCTTACTCCTTTCACCTTTCAACGTGTATGTCTGAATCCCAAACGCACTCACCATCGCCCCTGCCTTCCCGGCGGCGGCGCTCATTGCATGGCAAGTAGACCTTACCCTCGTCGGAAACAACTCCGCCGGTAAAACGAAAGTCGTGCTGTTAGGACCGAAATTTGCAAAGAAGAAAGTTAATCCGTAGAGAGCGACGAACAACCATCGGTTTTCTCGAGTCGCCAGGTCGTCGTACTTGATTCCGATTATGAACATGAAAACCGACATCATGAAGAACCCCATTAGCTGGATGTTGAACCTGCCAAATTTCTCGATGAACGCCACCGTGAACCAGTATCCCGGAAACGTACCAAACATCGCGATCACGAACATGGCACGTGATGTCTCGAACATTTCTTCCAAAGCGTTCACTTCATGGGCTTTCTTGGTCAAACCCATCACCGGAAAAATGTCCTTTTGGGTCAAGTTTTGACTGTAAAATGCAATGTCCAACAAGAACCAAGTGCTCATTGTTCCGATCAAGTGACGACCATGGCGCTGAACGAACTTCCTAGACATTAAAGGGTAGTCATTGCTTGACTTAAACATAGCAAGTTTCTCTTGTTCCTCTTTGATCTCAATATCCAAAACCCGACCCATATCTGAAGCAGCTTGCTTCGCGTTTCCTTCAATAATGGCGGTGTACCTGCCAGTGGCGAATCCAGAATATTTTATTATCGGGGGCACACATAGGGAGTTAGGGGTGTTAAAAAATCTGAAACCGAATAACTCATCTGAAACAAGACGACTTTGGGTTATTCAGTTTTGGCGTAAAGTGTTCAATTTAAATAAAAATATATAATTTTTTCGATTTCTCGATTAATTTTTCACTATTTCGGATAAGATGACTTTCAATGGGTTAAGACTTAGAAATTAGGTGCATTAGAATTTAATTGATGTTTAAATCGGTAACTCCTAGATTTGAAATGATATAAAAGTTTTAAATGAGATGGTAAGAATTAGATTTGGGGCCTTGTGTTTTAATAGTTGGGGGCCTATTAGTAATTTTAGGCACTACCTGCCGGTTTCCGGCATCTTCATACGCCAGTAATACGTCAAGAGAGCCGGCAGAGCTCCGAGCATGAGGACGATTCTCCATGCGTAATCGGCGTTACGCTGTGTGGAAAGCACGTGGTCCTGGTCGAATGAAGGTGCCTGATTCGCTTTTAGGAAAACATGAGAAACGATCATGGAAACTAAACCGGCGAAAATAATACCCATTCCTTGCATGGCGAACACGGCGGCGATAAACGCTCCACGGGTTTTCTTGTTTGCATACTCCGACATGATGGTGGCGGAGAGAGGGTAGTCGCCACCGATCCCAAATCCAAGCCAAAACCTGAAGAAACAAAGGGTGCCAATTACGGCTCTTGGGCTGCTTCCAAACGAAAGACCGGAGCAAATGGCGCAAATCACCATGAGAATTAAGGTTATTCCGTAAACCTTTTTACGGCCAAGCTTGTCACCAAGCCGACCGAATACCAGTTGTCCTGTTAGGGTTCCGAGAAGGGCTACCCCGGTGACTAGGTTGTTAGTGAAAGTGGGGAGTTTTCCAGGTTCTCTGGTGATGTGATCGGAGAAGTAAAGGCGACCCAAGAGCTTGGAGACGGTGGAGATACAAAAGAGATCGTATGCATCAGTGAAGAAACCCATTCCGGCAATTACAATGGCTTTGACATGGTACCATTGGGTACGAGCTGTATCGAGTGCATCAAGCACCGCTAGGTTATTCGAAGCCATTTCTTAATTGATGTCTTCGAGATCCAAAACAACGTCTTGTTGGCCTACTTTCGAGTTGATTGAGGTTTCGTGATTATATAGGTGAGTATGTGTGTGAGTTGATAAATCAAAGGGCGTTTAAAACTAGGGTTTAATTGGGATGTTAAAAGTATATCCCTCACTCGTGTCCTAAATTAAAATCTAAGGATAATTTATCGATGTTATTTAGGTGGCATATACATAAAGTTTTAGATAATATATCATTTTGGTCAATAATATATCATTTTGGTCAATAATATAAGTTTGAGATTAATAATAATAATAATATAAGTTTGAGATTAAATTTCGGTTTCGTTCCTGAATGTGTCATTTTTAAATTTCGGTTTTGTTCCCTATGCAAAATCAGTTGATTTTGTCCTGTAACTAGTGAATATTTCAGTCATTTTTCTCTTATCTATATACATATTATAAACTTCTCTTTGTGATCAGCGATTATTTGATACCCCATATTTTAAATATTAAATATTGGCTATGTTTCCTAAACTTTATCAGTTGATAGCTGATAAGTTAGCTGTTGACTTATAAATTAGATGGTAACTGATAAACTAGTCGATTAAGAAGTCATGTTTGACATAAACTAACTTATAAACATGTAAAATGACAAAAAAACATCTTTAAAAAAAGGAAAATTAATTAATATAGCCATTTTTTCATTGCGTGGGTTAACCTTCTAGCCAATTTCTCCCTTAAATTACTGAAATAGCCTACACCCTCGTTAAAAAATATCAATTCTAATATTTAATTATATAACTAAAACAAGTTTATAATAATATAATATGTTAATTAATACAACCAATGTAGTAAAGAAATATTAAATAATATATTATGTTAATTAAAATTTTATTATTACATATATATATATATATATACAATAAATTTTGAATTTGTTAAACAAGTTTTAGAAGAAAAAAATATATATTAACTTACGATTTTAAATAACCGTTACATATAATATGAAAAAAACAATTAAATTATAAATAAAAAGATAATAGTAATTGATAATTAAAGTATATATTGATTAATATTAAAAAATATATAAAAATAATTGATATGATTAACAATAACTCTAAATATCTAAAAGTTAATATCAATATATAATTAAAAATTAATTTAATAATTTTCATTTAATATTAATAAATACTTAGTAATTAATAATAATTACATTTTAATTATTAATATTTATTTGTAACAGTAGCTAATAAATAATAATTAATATTAATGAGAGCATAATTAGAATATTCACAAAAAAGTTACTCATAAGCTACTCCAACTAGCTTATGAAAAAGCTAGCTTATGGTATCTAAACATGTACAAAAAAAACTAGCTTAAATAATAATTAATATTAATGAGAGCATAATTAGAATATTCACAAAAAAGTTACTCATAAGCTACTCCAACTAGCTTATGAAAAAGCTAGCTTATGGTATCCAAACATGTACCAAAAGAATAAGCTAGCTTATAAGCTAGTTTTTTTTGGTCGAACGATGCCATTAAGTATATCACATTCAACTATTTTTTTCTTGTATACAAATGTTCACATTTACTGAAAATGGATCCGAATGAGTTACATATATAGAGATGTAAAAGTGAATTAAAATATATGTACATTAAGAGGGGTATATGATGATGTAATTGTCTAATGTACGTATTAATAGAGACTTAACAATCATATTAAACCGATGAAATAAAATGATATCTGGTTCATCAAGTTGGGTTGAATTCAAATGATTGTAACCCAATTCCAACTCAATACCTACGGTTTGAAGATTTTACAACACGACTAAACATATGATTACTTTGGATGTGTTATTTCACGTTAGCACCTCCACCTTCCCTCTTTCCCTTCCTCCACATCCCACCCCACCAGAAGCACCTTTTATGCCATCCCCTGTTGACTTCATCCTCACTATTGACTAGCGATCTGCCACCATTGATCCCATTCCTCAATCTTCACTTCCTCCCCCTACAACTCCTCATATTTGCTTCATTAGAGCGGGTTAGAATCGATTGAGTGAGCGACGCGAGTTTGGATGCCATGGAGTAGATGGTGAGTTGGAAGAAAGGTCTCTTGCATTTTATTTGCAATGGACTAGATCTGTGACCTTACTAGTTGTTTATTTTTGTCTTTTGATTCATTCCTGCGATAAGAAACACCTAAACCTTGCCTCAACTCTCAACTATTGATACTTTTATGAAATTGGGTTTAAATCGTATTCTATTTTAGATTATGTAAACAATAAGGATGATAAAGAGGGGGTTTGCCGAAAAACGGGTTAGGGAGTTCATTAGATAAGATAAATATGAGGGGTGTTGTGAGGGGACGAAAAAGGGTTTAGGTGGGTGGGTTTTTGAGTAAGGGAAAAGAGGATGAGTGGGGGTTTTCTTTTTCACGTTGTACATTAAATAATGTAGTAATATACTCACTCTGTCTCCAATAAGAATCAACAGTATAAATGACATAATTTTAGAGAGAGATAGAGAGTTCATAGGAGCATGGATTCTACCGTAATGTTTGATTTAGGGAAGAAGATGACGTAAAGGGGAGGGGGTAGAGGTCACTGATGAACAGGAAGGGGAGGGAGTTTATGGGTCACCGACGAATAGGGAGGAACGAGTTCTTTTTTTATTGTATGTAAATGTGTTGTTAACGCTGTTCTAAAGGGCTCGTTGCGATAGTCGCCATGACGTGTCGTGGCTAAAGGCTTGTGTCTCATGCCACGCTATGCTTGTGGCACGCCATGACCTAATATGCAGTTTTTTATAATGCGATATTTGATTTTTATTTACATTTTTAATATCTTATTTGCTAGTTTTTAATATATATATAGCCTTAGGTTCAATAGAGAATTCCAAATATTTAGAGAAATAGAGAAGTGATATTGGCCATTTATTCGGTCAAGATCGGTTATAATTGGTCAAAAGTTGCGGCTTTGACTGGTCAAAAATTGCGGCTGTTCAAAAAATAGAAGGGCAATTTCATAACTTTTACAAAAAACACGGGCTGAGTTCATATGTGAATCTGTGTGATTCACATATGAACTATACGTTCATATATGAATCTGTGTGATTCACATATGAACTATACGTTCATATATGAACCTTTGTAATTCACATATGAACTCTTTATAACTAATTCATATAGGAATCTTGTTATTCATATATGAACCTTTGTGTTTCATATATAAAACTAATTAACTATAGGTTCATATATGAATCAGTTGAACCAATTAATTGATTCATATATGAATCTTTGTGTTCATATATGAACCTTTGTGATTCATATATGAAATTTTTAACTAATTAATATATGAACCTTTGTGTTCATATATGAATCTTTGTGATTCATATATGAATTTTTTTTAACTACTACTCATATGAACAAATTAACTGATTCATATATGTATCACAAAGGTTCATATATGAATTAGTTAAAAAGAGTTTATATGTGAATTACAAAGGTTCATATATGAACGTATAGTTCATATGTGAATCACACAGATTCATATATGAACTCAGCCGTGTATTTTTTATGAAACTACCCATCTATCTTGTGCAGACCACACGAGTAATTATCCGCTACTTCTCGGTCAAAGCCGCCGATCTTGACGGAATAAATGGCCAAGATCACTTCTCTATTTCTCTAAATATTTGGACTTCTCTATTGAACTCTTCCCTATATATATATATATATATATATAGAGAGAGAGAGAGAGAGAGAGAGAAAGGTTCAAACGAGGAGCATAACAATTTACGAGAAACGCGAGGAGCACCTCCCATGTACAAAATCACATGTGATTCACAACAAAATCATATGTGATTAAAAAAATGCAAAGCGCGCGGTTTGTCCCGCGGGTTGTGTTGTGAATCACATGTGATTTTGTACATGAACGGTGCTCCTCGCGTTTTCTTAAATTGTTACGCTCCTCGTTTGAACCCGCATCACACACACACACACACACACACATATATATATATATATATAACCTATATATATAACATATATTAACTTGTTTATTGTCATTGACTCATCGATTAACAGTACAAAACATATGTTATTATATATAATATTATATATGATATAGAAATTTGTCGCCACAAGTCACGTCTTGATAAACGTCATGGTCTCGTCGTGGCTCCTATGGCTAGAGGCTTGGCCTCGTCTCCACGCCTCACGCCATTTAGAACCTTGGTTGTAATATTATATGTGTATATATAATCTCAATATAATATTCTTTTTTATCTAGTTTTAATATAAAAAAAGGAAGTAATAGATAAAAGATTAGTAAATAAAACGACAAAAATATCCTTCATTTAACATACATTTATGGGAAATTAATTAAAATACCCAAAGTTTGACCAACTGTTACCGAAATACCCTAAAATTTTTCAACTTTGCAAAAATGCCCAAAATACCCGCGATGGGGTCCCGCGATCGCGGGATACGCCGACGTGGCACGTATTTTGGGGCCAAATGCCCCGCGAAGCCCCTCAACTTTGGCTGCGGTGCACTTTTGGTCCCTGCCCGCGATCGCAGCCCGCGATGGCCCAAAAAATTACAGTTTTGGTCCCTGAAATTTTACACTTTTGGTCCCTGAAAATTTACACTTTCAGCCCCTACACTTAGACGAATCTTGCATGCTTTTACTGTTTTTTTCCACAATTATTGTACTTTGAAGACCGATTTGTGGTTGAAATTCATTTGCATGTTTGAGATTTCATCCATAAATACCAGTAAGATGCAATTCACAATTCACACTTCCTCTTGCTTTCTTTCTTGATTTCTCTCTTGCTTTCTTTCTTTGAATTGTTTTCTCTTTTGATTTCTCTTATCTCATTTAATCCACAAATGGCATCGTCATCAAACCCTAAGGCTACTCCTGAAAAAATGCCACCTCAAATCGAGGTCGCCATAGCAAAAAAGGAAAAGGAGATAGATGAACTAACAGAAGAGTGGAAAAAAATTATGGACAGGAAGGCAGTCCATTTGAGAAAGATCGAAGAGGAAGACAGGGAGATCAAAAGGATGAAAGGGGATATAAAAGCTAGGGAGGCTCGTGTTCGTCGAGAACAAGAAGCAATTCACCATATTCTACAAGACTTCGCAATTATTCAAGCGAAGGTAAACGAGAAGCAAGCTTGGATTGATGAAACTAAATCAATTTTTAAGTAGGTGGTGGTTGTTTTAGTTGTTTTGTATTTTTTTTCTTGTTTTGTATTTTTTTTACTGTGTTGTTGTTTTGTATTTTTTGTTGTTGTTAATTTCTATGAAAAGTAGTTTTTAAGCCGCTGAACCACGGTTAGGTTGGATACATCATGCAAGGTCAAGTCAGAGGTTACCTCATTCGTGGGCCTACTCCTCTTGTAGAATATATGACAACCCTCAACTCATTTGCTAAAGTGTGTGCGGGTTGTGGTACACAATGGCCATACATGGTTGCAAAAGCAGAAGCCGTTGAAGAAGGGTCAGAAAGATTGAAGATGAAGAGCTTGTTGGATGGAATACAAACTAGCTGTGTTATCAATGTTCATTTAGAAGCATATGTATGTGTGTGTATATATAATATGAAATGGGGTTTTGACAAGTTGGTATCACTGGACTCATTTAAGAATTGTGAAAATGGGTATTTGACGAATGATGATTCATGTGTGTTTGGAGCTGAAGTGTTTTAAACACACATGAATCATCATTCGCCAAATACCCATTTTCACAATTCTTAAATGAGTCCAGTGATACCAACTTGTCAAAACCCCATTTAATATTCTTCTCGTGAAACCTTCTCCTATTGCCATTCACGATATCTATAAACACATTCAAATAATAATAATTTAAAACGATTTAATGAATTAGTTAATATATGATTATTATGTTAATGCGATAGGAGTGTAAAACAAAATTGAAAAAAAATAAGAGATGTACCATAAATTAAATAATTAACTATAAGGTTATGAATTTTAATGTATAACTGTATATGATATATATTAAAATATATAAATCCAAAAAAATTCAAGATTGGGCTCATTTCGAACGTATCGAAGAGACGATTATAATGGTGTAATTTATTAAAATTAAAACGTATCTAATATGAATATATTTATCATTTACAAACTAGCTGTGTTATCAATGTTCATTTAGAAGCATATGTATGTGTGTAAATATATCATTTACAAATCAGTGTTTAGATCAACAGTATCAAGCTGTGACGGGCCCGGGGTGTGACTGACAGAATGTCTCCTTGGCACGGTTGAAGGGGCGGGATTTGGACACTCTCCACGAGTGTGTCATACGCATTGGCACCGAGTACATCTTCGTTGTATCGAACTTTCACCACGTGATGGACGTCGGTCGTTCTTTCTCGGTCTCCCGGCCCTGTTCTTATCCATTAAAGGTGGATAGCATAGTGGAAGCGGGTCGGGTGGATACACCCATGCTGCAGGGGGTCCAGCTGGGTTTATTACCTCCACGTATGTTTTCCGGTAATATTCGGACGTGAAGAAAGGTACAGCCAAGTCGCTGCAATCTGTACGACCCATATATGTTGCTGCAGCGATGGCATGGCCGCACGGTAACCCAGATTTATCCCATTCGCGACACGAACAAAGGTGGTCTTCCATATTCACAATCGCGTGAATATAGTCATCATGCACCTCGTACTTCCCATACCCGATTGCTCTTACCGGCCATGTCGCCGCACGACGCGCCCTGTACTGAACGATATTCTCCGCCGTTGGTGTGAATGCATTTTGTATCTTAGCTCCTTTTAGGCGTCGAATTTGGTACCACTCTTGTTGAAAGGCCCGAAAGTAGTCCATAAGATTAACAATCGGACATCTACGAGCAAAACGGGAGAGTGCATTCACAGACTCTGCACTATTCGAGGTCAGAATGTCATACCGTTGTCCAGGAAAATGGGCCGCGGACCACCTCTCCGGTCCAGCATCGTCAAAGACTTTGGCTGCTTCCTTGACACTGTATCGTAGCATATTCATGTACTTGTTAAACTCCCGATCCGTATATGCTCTGCATGCCGCCCAATAGATATCCTTGTAAGTGGTAATACGTTTGTCCTTGGATTTGGCGTTCATCTCCAAATGTCGACAGCATATGGCGTGAGGGGCGTTTGGGTACATGGCAGAGATTGCGGCGCTTATGGAAGGAGCCCTGTCAGACATAAACACCAACCCTTGCGGGTCTTCGATAGCTTGTCTCAACATGGACAAAAACCAAGTCCACTCGTCCCCGGTTTCGGACTTGCCTACGCCGAAAGCTACTGGAACGATGGAGTTATCCCCGTCCATGGCAACCGCCAGGAACATCATACCCAAGTAACGACCCTTTAAATGGGCTGCGTCTATTATCAGGACACGACGTAGATTTTCCAGAAATGTGCGGATCTGCAAAAACATAGGTTAAAATGTTATAGTTTATAATGTGTAAATGTTATAGTTTATAATGTGTAAACATATGACGTGTTAAAATACGTACCGCGGGTCCAAGGGCCACGAAGCACATCTCAAACCGTCCACGTGAATCGGTCCGTAGCTGCGTGACAGTACCAGGGTTCTGCAGCTGCAAATTATATAAATATGTCGGGAGTCGTTCATACGACTCCTCGAACGTGCCTCTCACCATAAACAGTGCATGGCAGCGCGCACGCCACGCTTGGTGGTAATCAATCGTGACGCCGAACTGCCGGTGAACGTCGTGGACGATGTCCTTTGGACGCAATGACCTGCTAACATCAAGAAATTTGTTTTTCAGGATCGCACCCAAAGTCTTTTTGCCGGCTTGTTTGTGGTGGGGATTAAGTTGCGTCCTCGTACAAGTGTGTACGTCGTGCAACTTTCTAATCATTATCGCCCCTCCTTTGGGACCCGTGTGAATCGCGTACAACCTCCATTCACACTTTTCTCTAGCACATTCAACTACGTATTTGATTTTGTCAGATGCCCGCACGCGACTTTGGAAACCCTCTTCCAAGAACTTGAGTCCGATCTGACTTGCTAAGAGATCCTTCGAATCGAATATCTGACCTGCTGTTAAACTTTCACTGCGAATATAAGGTGTAGGTTCGTAGCTTTGTGTCTGGGTATGGGAGTCTAGAAGAATAGGGGGCATATCAAAAAAGTCATTTATCTGACTACATGATTTTCTACTAGGGGTATATTCTTCGTGATCATCATTATCGGTGTCTGATCTGTCTATTTCAGAATTACCCGTTCTGAAAACGTGGGTTTCGTCATCAGCAACTCCAGCAGTACGCCATTCGTGTGGTTGTGGTGGTTGTTGTTGTTGAGAATCAGGCTGCTCTATTTGTTGAGAATCAGGATGCTCTATTTGTTGAGAATCACCCTCCTCGTCACCGTCGTCGTCACCGTCGGATACGCCGGGATACACAAAGAGTAATGGGGGTCTTTCTGAATCGACTGCAAGGTGCAGAAAAGTAGAGATATCCCCATCGTTGGATAAATCCACAAATGACCCATCGCCATTTTTAAATACTAACTTGCAAATATCAGAAGAGTTGATTCCACATTTTTGCATGGCGTATGCAACAAACTTCTGATAAGTGTAGTTTACTGACACTTTTACACCATGCTTAGATTTATAAGTAAAATTCCACTCATTGTTATCTTGCACCCATTCACCATCAAAACAGAAATATAGCTTAGCTTTTGCAACAGATGAACTCATTTTTTCAGTAGTATCTCAAAAACAAAATATTGCAGAAAGAAATATTCCAACAATGAAATCGTTGTGTGGGCATTATGGCTTGAATTTTACGTCTATTTATCAATGAAACAACCAACATATCAGAAAACCAATCTCTCATTTCATCCACAAACTGGTATTCCAAAAACATTGATTTAACATTGATTGAAACATGCAAATGAATTTCAACCATAAATCGGTCTTTAAATTGCAATAATTGTGGAAAAAAACAGTAAAAGCATGCAAAATTCGTCTAAGTATAGGGGTTGAAAGTGTAAATTTTCAGGGACCAAAAGTGTAAAATTTTAGGGACCAAAACTGTAATTTTTTGGGCCATCGCGGGCTGCGATCGCGGGCAGGGACCAAAAGTGCACCGCGGCCAAAGTTGAGGGGCTTCGCGGGGCATTTGGCCCCAAAATACGTGCCACGTCAGCGTATCCCGCGATCGCGGGACCCCATCGCGGGTATTTTGGGCATTTTTGCAAAGTTGAAAATTTTTAGGGTATTTTGGTAACAGTTGGTTTGACTTTGGGTATTTTAATTATTTTCCCTACATTTATAACACAGTTAATGACCCGAGACCATTTTTAAAGCAAAAGGCAAACCACATTATAATTTCTAGACTTATTAAAAGTTAGTTCTCATTTCCAAACTTTTTACTAAACCTTAATTAATTAACCAAAATTAAACTTTACTCTCAATCGTTAACATCTTAACTCATTAATAAACTTTCCAATAAACTTATATTTTACATTTTTCCCTAAACTATGTCATTTTTGATGAAAATGGTCCTTATATATTTATTTATTACAAATTTTTTCCCGACATAAGCAAAATCAACCAGTTTTGATCTCTGTCACTAACAACTACTAGTTTTATTTGTTAAATTCTGTCAAATAAGAAAAATGTTGGTCTTTTCGTTTTTTCTATTAAGTTTCTATTACAAGAATTAAAAAGTACATATTAATAATATATTTTCTCTGTTCTAAAATAAGTGCACACACACACACACACACACACACACACACACACACACACACACACACACACATATATATATATATATATCGCTCAAAATAAGTGTTCAGTTTCAAAAATAGATAACCAAATTCTCAAATCTACCGTTTTTACAACCACACCCTGTCACCCTCCATCTCCATTTCCAACCCCCCCCCCCCCCCCATCTCCAATTCTGACATGAAGACTCAGAGTATCTTATACGTTCTTTCGTTTTGTTGGCTTTGGGTTGTGCTGGCGTCAAGACCCGCTCCGAAACGCCATCTTTGGTTATTCCGATTTTTGTTTATCAGGGTTTTGCTTAGCGTTACATATGTAAGAGGGACGGGGTGGCTAAAAAAGGGAAGTGGTGCCTAGAGAACGAGTTATGTTCTTCTAGCTAGGTCATGGTTTGCTCACATGTTTGGTTCTTTGTAACATAATACATGTTTCGACATAATATAATAGACACATAATCATTTACAAACGAACATTGTATATATATAAACATTATATTCTCACATGTGTTGTTTCATATATAAGTTATACATTAAAACTGATTTATATGTTTATATACGAATTATTGATTTGTAAAATATGGATATATATACATATATATAAGGGGGAGGGACGGGGGAGGTCTTCTTTTGAGATTCAAACAATTTGTTTGGTCTCTCCTTATCTTATCTCTTCTATTTTTCTCTCTTTTATCTTGATAACAAACACGTACACACATAATTAAATATATACAATAAGTGAACACATTGTAAACACTTTCTTAAAATTGTTATTGTAGTTTGTGAACACATTGTGAACATTTCTTAAATTTATTTTTATAGTTTGTGAACATACTGTAAATCTATATTTGGTATAATTTGTTAAAGTATTGTGAACAACAACTACATCAACAAACCTAATATTTCATTTGTGAACATCATGTGAACATTGTAAATACATTATAAACACTAGTAAAAAAAATCTTAAACTTTTTTATATTGTGTTTACTATATGTTCACTTTATTTATACATTTAATTGTATGTTTGTGTATATTAGGGGGAGATAGAGAGAGAGAGAGATATGAAATCTTAAAAAAAATGACTAATTTTTTTTATAATAAACGATGATAATTATCTGATTAATTAATAACAAGTATTATCTTAAATTAGTGGCTTGAGATGGATCTCACGGATTTCACAAATTTTAGAGCTCTAAAATGATTAAACCTGTTGATCCAAACCCTCAGTGATTTGATAATGACCCTATCTTAAATACTTAGTGAAAATTGTAAGTAAACAATATGTATCAGAGTTTCACTATCGCTGATAAGTACTAAGATCTTACAGTACCGCTGATAGGAACTCTCGCTCTTTTAGATTAAACATTCAGCGAACACTGTTCACCATATCGCTGAGTCTGTTCAGTCCTTATGGTGATCGCTGATAAGTTAGTTGTTTACTTATGATCCCTGAAGACAAGATTCACGTCAACAAAGGTTCTACGCTGAAGTCGAAGATCAAGCTCAAGAACCAGCGACAAGTCTCCTAATGAACTGATGCGGATCAGCGAAGACTCAGATTTGTCCACTCAACGTGAAGTATCAAGTACAAGACTTCAGCTATCGCTGAACTTTATCATCTGCTGAATAGTAAATGATAATTGCTGAATCAACGAAAGCTGATCATGAAGTCCTCCGTACAAAGTACTTTTGTCTTAACCTCCCTTGCACGCCACCGTACGAAATGTCAGAAAAGAACCTCCGAAAATCTGAAATCGTACAACCACTCTGATACTACACTGTTCATTCATGCGGCTACTAAGGTTGTCAACAAAGGTCAATGACATGCAACCAATCCGCTGATGACACGTGTAAAGTGTATACTGAATTGCATTAAATGCATGCAGTATATAAAGAGATGAACTCACTTCATTTGAAGTAACTTGCTAACTCTGGACAAGTTCAAATCTCTCAAGATAGGATTTTATTAGTAATCTCCTTATCTTTCTTAGTGCAAGAAAACCTTAGTGTTCCAACTTGTTTAGATTTAGGTTTATCCTTAATCTTGTTTCCGCAACAAGCTGTAAATTGTTAATGATTTATCAATAAACAATTTAGAAAAGTAAAATAGTGTGTTTGTATTCAACCCCCCCCTTCTACAAACTTGTTTAAGTCTTTCGGGACCAACAAGTGGTATCAGAGCAGATTTGTTTAATCTCATAAACAAGATCTAATCTAAGATATTTCTCTTCCTTGCTATTATCTGAAAATGGCCAACTCAAACACAAACACTCACTATATCGACAATGGTTCTCTTGCAAAACCCCCTAGATTTTCCAGAGACAACTTCAACTTATGGAAAAATAGGATGACACTCTTCTTAGAAGGTGTAGACCCTACTATACCTTACTATCTTGAAAACGGTCCACACATCCCTGTAACGATTGATCCTGCCGTTCCAGCCACTGCAACTAGAGCTGCTATTCCAGAAAGGCTGATTCCAAAGGAAATCCATCATTGGACCGATGAAGACAAGAAGAAAGTGGCTATAGATACAAAAGCCAGATCCATACTATCCATGGCCCTTCCTGACGAAGTTTACCATTCCGTCATGAACCTGAAATCCTCAAAAGCCATGTGGGACACAATATGTGTTCAGTATGAAGGAACGTCTGAAGTCCAGGATTCAAGAAAGATCAACCTGGTAAGACAATACGAAAGTTTCATCTCTGGTAAGAATGAAACTCTCTCTGAAGTACATCAACGTTTTAATTGCTTAATTATAGATCTTAAAACGGTTGGTAAGGAATATTCTAACTTTGAAGTTCTGACAAAGTTTTTAGAATGTTTACCTGAAAGCTGGGACAATTATTCCATGTGTCTCAAGCTGTCAAAAGATCTAAGATCAATGACACTTGCTACCTTATATGGCACATTGCTGAATCATGAGCAATCTAGCCATCTTAAGAAGAATCTTGTAAAAGATTCCAAAAGCACCACTGTTGCTTTAATCTCAGAGGAACCTTCTACTCAGCGACCCGTGGTCACTATCACTGAGTTAGAAAGTAACTCTGAAAGATCATCAGATTCTGATTCTTCAGATGATGAATCCTTGGCTCTCCTAACTAAAAAGTTCAGGAGATTCGCCAAGAAGAAAATGTTTAGAAAGAACAAAACTCTTTCTATAGCTGACAAGCCTAAGTCATCAGCTTTTGTTGATAAGGCTACTGCTACTTGTTTTAACTGCGAAAAGACAGGTCATTTCGCTAACGAGTGCAGGTCAAAGAAAATCATGAGACCTTCAGCCTTTACAAAGAAATCCTTTGTTCCAAGGAATAAAGACGACAAATACTTAAAGCTGAAGGAGAAGTATGCAAAGCTGAAAAGCTTTAAGAAGAAGGGAAAAGGCCTAATGGCTGACTATGATTGGGCTGCTTCTGATGAAGAAGCCTCATCATCTGATTCTGAAGATGATGAAGCAAATCAATGTCTCATGGCCAAGATTGAAGAAGAGGAAGAAAGTTCAAACATTCCCTCCACTTCAACATCTGCCACTCAGGTATCACCCTCCTTCTTTACCAATATTGTAAATATTGATGAAGCTGATAGTCTCCGTAAAATCGAACTACTGACTAGAAGTTTATACGAAGCCATGAACGGCAAAGCTGTGGTTGAAAACCAAAATCTTGATCTCGCTGAAAAGCTTAAAAATTGCCACCTTCAAATAGAAAAGCTTTCTAAATTTGAAGAAGATTTTAAAGATCAAGTCCATTTAAATCAGCTAGTCAAAATTGAACGAGCGGAAGCTATCGCTGCATTAAAAGCTGGACAAGCTACTGTTGAAGGATGGTGTAATTCTTCAACAAAGATCACTGAGATAATTAAGGCTCAGATTCCTCTGAGTGATAAACGTGGTCTGGGTTATAAATATGATACTCCAATACCAACCACTGAACGTTCAATGCTTAAATTTGGAACGTTCGTATCCTCAGTAGCTGACACTTCTTCATCTCAGTACTCCTCGTCGATTACACCAATCCCTGAGGAAACTCCTACCTCCTCAAAAGGTAAGGAGAAAATGGTTTATTCAAAACCTACCTCTGTCTCTAAAGATAAAGATAAAGGTAAAGGAATTGTAATTTATCAAAATGCTCAGAAGGGTACTTTAGTACCTAAGCTGAATGCTTCCAAAGCCTTAGTGATTCATTCATCTGGTTCTAGAAATCAGACCTCTGGATCAGTTCAGCGACCTACTCCTAGACTCAGAGTAGATATCCTTGGTAAGAAATCTGAAGAACTGAATGTTCGTCCTATTTCAAAAACCAATAGTGTACTTGGTGCTGGCACTTCTAATTCCAAATTAAAAGCTCAGCACACAAGTGGTCCTAGAACTAATTTTAGTTATAGGAAATGTTATCACTGTGGACTTACCGATCATATTGCAAGTAAGTGTCCCACAACCACCAAAGCTGATAAGATAGCTAAGGTGAAGATAGCACCAAAGAAGACCAAACCAGTTGCAAGTCAGGTCAAGGTGACTCCTACCGCTGAGGTCAAGAAATTGACCAAAGTGAAGAAAGACAAAGCTGAATCTTCAAATGCTGCGAAGACTGCTGAACCCATTCCAACCACTTCCACTGACAAACGCGTATACATGGTGAAGTGGGTACCCAAGCAAAACTAATCTTCCTTTGTATTGCAGGTTAAGAAGGGTATCTGGTATCTCGATAGCGGATGCTCTAGACACATGACTGGAAAGAAAAGCCTGCTCGCTGAATACAAGGAAGAGAAGGGTCCCTCTGTGACTTTCGGTGGAAATGGAAAAGGACACACCCGAGGGTATGGTGTACTTTCAAATGGTACAACATCCTTCAGAAGAGTCGCATATGTTGAAGGGCTGAAGCATAATCTTCTGAGCATCAGTCAGCTTTGCGACATGGATAACAAAGTGATTTTCACCAAGGAATCCTGCTTTGTCTCTGACAAAAAGGAGAAGATAGCTCTCAGCGGTTATCGTTTGGAAAATGTTTACGTTATAAACATGGACTCAACAACCACTGAGAACTCCTGTTTCTTCTCAAAGGCATCTTCTGATGTCAACTGGCTATGGCACAAGAGGCTTTCACATCTCAACTTCAAGACACTGAATACTCTTTCATCCAAAGAGTTAGTCACTGGTCTACCTCAACATTCATACGCCAAAGAATCCTTATGTTCAGCGTGTGAAAAAGGGAAGCAGACCAAGGCAAGCTTTAAGTCCAAGCAAGTTTCCTCAGTGTAATCTCCTCTTCAACTACTCCATATGGATTTGTTTGGCCCCGTTAACAAACAATCCATCGCTGGAAAGAAATATACGCTGGTCATAGTTGATGAATTCTCTCGTTATACATGGGTAATGTTTCTCCGTTCTAAGAGTGACACCCCTGAAGAACTCATCACCTTTGTTCGGAAGATGGAAACTCTGAACAATATGACTGTTCGCTCAATAAGGAGTGATCATGGAACTGAATTCAAAAACAGTTCTCTTGATTCCTTCCTTGAGAGCAAGGGTATTTCTCACAACTTTTCGTCAGTGAGAACACCACAACAAAAAGGAGTCGCTGAAAGAAGAAATAGAACAATTATTGAAGCTGCACGTTCAATGCTCAGCGATTCTCACCTGCCTACTCAGTTTTGGGCAGAAGCTGTCAACACGACTTGTTTTACGCAAAACTGGTCGCTGATAGTCAAAAGATTCAAAAAGACAGCCTATGAACTTTTCATGGGAGAAAGCCTTCAATCAGCTTTCTTCACATCTTTGGTTGTCAGTGTTTCATACTGAACAACAGAGATGCCCTTGGAAAGTTTGATCCTAAGGCTGATGATGGAATCTTTCTTGGATACTCCTCAGTTTCCAAAGCCTTCAGAGTCTTCAACCGAAGAAGACAAACTGTAGAAGAAACTATTCACGTCACGTTTGACGAATCCCGTTCAGCGAACTCTAAACCGAACGCTGATACAGAAGAACTGAATCAATGGATGTTTTCTCATCTTTGTGATTCAGAAGATGTTCCCACTACTCATACTCATACAACTGAAAATGATGGTCCTACTATCATTCCCAATATGCAGAATAGTGAAGCTGAAACATCTTGGGTCTCAGCTGTTCCTATAAATACTATACCCGCAGTTGATCCAAATGTCTCAGAAATTCCATCTATTTCTCAGCAATCAGTGAATGAAGTGACAAATGCAAGCATTCCTCTCTTAGCTGATTATCCAGAAGTAGCTGAAGCCTCATCTTCAGTTTCTCCAGTTCAGACTGAGTCAGCGACGCATGCTCCGGCTCAGCGATGGACTGTAAATCACCCAATCGATCAAATTCTTGGTGATCCCAACGCTGGTATTCAGACTCGTAGAAGTGCAGGTAATATTTGTTTATTTGTTAACTTTATTTCTCTAACTGAACCAAAGAAAATAGATGATGCCCTCAGTGATCCAAACTGGGTCAGCGCTATGCAAGAAGAGCTGACTGAATTCGAAAGAAACAAAGTTTGGAAACTTGTTCGGAGACCAACTGACAAAACAGTGATAGGCACTAAGTGGGTCTATCGAAACAAGTTGGACGAACATGGTACTGTAACTCGCAACAAAGCTCGTCTTGTTGCTCAGGGATACAGACAAGAGGAAGGTATAGATTATGACGAAACCTTTGCTCCTGTAGCAAGACTTGAATCTATTCGTCTTTTCTTAGCATATGCTGTACACAAAAACTTCACTGTACATCAAATGGATGTTAAGTCAGCGTTTCTAAATGGAAAGCTGAATGAAGAAGTTTATGTGGAACAACCTCCAGGATTCTCAGATCCTAAGCGTCCAGGTTATGTTTATAAGCTGGATAAGGCACTTTATGGCTTGAAGCAAGCTCCTCGTGCATGGTATGACACTCTTTCTACTTATCTCCACCTTGAAAAATTTGAGAGAGGTAAGATTGACAAAACTTTGTTTTTTAGAAAAATAAAAGGTCATATCATTTTAGTTCAAATATATGTTGATGACATTATATTTGGTTCTACTAACCCTGAGCTTTGTACTCGTTTCGCTGATAGAATGAAAGATGAGTATAAAATGAGTATGATGGATGAACTAACATATTTCCTTGGTCTTCAGATTAAGCAAACTGAAAAAGGAACTTTTATAAATCAGGGAAAGTATGTTAAAGATATGCTGAAAAAATTCGACTTAACTGAAAGTTCAGCTATGAAAACCCCTATGGCACCACCGCTGATACTTGATAAGGACACAAAGGGTGTTCCTGTCAATGTCACGCTGTACCGTGGGATGATCGGCTCACTACTGTATCTTACAGCTAGCCGACCCGATATTATGTTTGCAACATGTCTGTGCGCACGATATCAAGCTGAACCTAAGATATCTCATATGAAAGCTGTAAAGCGAATCTTTCGATATCTTAAGGGTACAGCGAATCTAGGTCTTTGGTATCCCAAAGATTCAGGATTCGATCTAACCGCCTATTCAGACAGTGATTTTGCAGGTTGCAAAATGGATAGGAAAAGCACCACAGGAGGATGTCAGCTCCTGGGTGGAAAGCTGGTAAGTTGGACAAGTAAGAAGCAAAACTCGGTGTCCACTTCCACAGCTGAAGCTGAGTATGTAGCCGCTGGAAGCTGCTGTTCTCAAGTCTTGTGGATGAGAAATCAACTACTAGACTATGATCTTCAGCTCTCCAAAATTCCAATCTATTGCGACAGCACAAGTGCCATCGCTATAGCAAACAATCCAGTGCTACACTCAAAGACAAAACACATAGAAATCAGATATCATTTTATCAGAGATCATGTGATGAATGGTGATATAGAACTTCATTTTATCCCAACTGATTATCAGTTAGCTGATTTGTTTACCAAACCTCTTGATGAGACAAGATTCAACTTTCTCATCAGCGAGCTTGGAATGCTGAACTTTGAAGGATAAATCTTCAACGGTTCACATTTAATCAGCAATACGTTTATACATTCTTGTATAGGCTCTGGATAAAATAAACTTGTACAATCCATTTCATCATCTTCTCTCTGAATAAATTGGGTTAAACTGATATCAAGGTATGTTTTCTCTGACAAAACGCATGAAAATGCAAGATTTCAAATTCTTTCATCGCTGAATAATATTTTGAAATTTCTTAAAACCCTCACTGATATTTCTATTCAGTGCTTCATATTTTCCAAAGAGTCCCTGAGTTTTTCTTTCAAAACCTCAGAGACAACGAAAGAATGTGAAAGGACAGTTGTGACGTCATTGCAACGGATAACACCAGGCACGCTCTTTTTCTGACACACGTTTGCACGTTTCGTTGTCTATCCAATCAAATGCAAACACGTGTCCGTGTCATGATGAAAAACTTTCCCGCTCAAGTTTTTCTCTCTCTACTCTCTTCCTATATAAACACTCTCAAAGTTTATATTTGTCTTTTATGCGAGTCAATCTTTCTCCGCAAGAAAAGAACACTGTTGCATTTTGTGCTCTCAATCTTCAAGAACTGTTCATCATCTTCTTCATCAAACTCAAGGTTAATATGTTCTTATCTATTATCAAATGCAAATAACTTGTTTTCGATGTTATCATTGTTTTACACAAGATCAAACAAAAGAACTCAAAAATAAAATCATTTTCTTTCATGGTTTTATAAACACAACCATTTCATGGTTGTTCTTCAAGTTTTAAATCTAAAATCTTAAACTTGTTCTTCTTTCGTATCCATTTTTTAAACTGGAATACAAGGCTTATAGGTGTTATATTCGTTTTTTTTTAAAAACAAGAAAAACCCTAATCTTCATTAAGACTTTTTTGTCTGAATGAAATGGACAAAATTCGAAAAATCTTAATGGAAATTTTCTTTCCACATTAAGATATTTCTTATTTGTTAACATCTTTGGTTGAACTGATAATACAGTGAAATGGCAACTTCAAAGCTGAATGTTACCGCTGAGTCCATCTCCGCTGATTCTGAGGAACTGGAAATCACCAAAGCTCCTCAGGTTAAGTTTGAGCTGGATCAACTAGACTGGACAAAGGCAAACAACCTTTCAGCGCTTCTCGAGTTTCCTCCTCGGAAGCAGGTATCCCATCTAGACGACGCTGTAAATTTTTTGAAGAATAGCCCCATATACACAGCACTGACAATCACACCTCCTGCCAGTCAGCGTCTATTATCCCAATTCTGGTACTCTGCCAGACACACCAACCTACCCTCAGCCAAAGATCCATCTAAAACCATCGACTGCATACTCAGCGATACTGAGTATGGCACCATCAAGATAACCCCCGCAATAATCCGCAAAGCTCTGAAATTCCCTAACGCTACCTCAGAAAATCCTTTCATTCCATTTCCTGACCACAAGAAGCAGGCTGACAGGGAAGAAATCATTGCTTTCCTTGATGCGATGGGTTACATCTGGGAGACTGGAAGAGACAAGCTACCTGAGAAGAAGCTGACGCTGATAAAGAAATCCAAGATGCCCAGCGAGATGAACTTCATCTTCGCTCACCTGATCAGCTGCATGACAGCGAAATCCGGATCTTCTGATCAAGCCGCTCAACCTCAGCAGGCCATGGGTTACGCACTGCTGAAAGGTCTCAACATTGACTGGGCCTCCATCATCTATGAAGACCTCATTCAACGTGTTGATTCTGCCGCTGACCGACTAGCATGGGTTCCTTACCCGCGATTCATCAGCGCCATCTTTCAATATGGCCTGAAGGACAGCTATCCTGAAGAGGGTGATCTGAAACTCTCTCAGATTGGCCCTAAAGTTCTCGACTTCAAGCCTGTCGCCAACGAGGTACGTCTCTCTACTCTTCTCACTCTTCTAAATTCTCCGCTTTCTGTGGCTCCTTCAGCGACAATACCCATCGCTGATACCCCGGCCACAAAATCCATTCCTTCTAAGAAAAGGAAACAATCTCTTACCCCTCTTGATTCCAAAAGGATCAAGAAAACCAAGGAGCAACCCCAGCAATTGCATGCTGAAGACTCCTCAGCTCATTCTGAAGAGCTGAAGGAAAGTTCCGTGGTACGCTCTGCCACACCAATTCAAGCCATCCCTTCTAAACCTACTTCAGCGTCCTTAAACGCTGAGGTTAGAACTTTGGAATCTACCCAACCTTCGTCAGTCTCTCAAAAGACTGATGAAGTACTTCTCAGCGAATCCAACGCTGAACTTGAAACCCAACCCCAATTCTTATCCTTCGCTCCTCCCTCTACTTCTTTGGACACTCCTCCAGTCAAAACTGGAGATGCCATCATTCAAGAAGCCGTTGAAGCTTCTCAGCGAATGACGAAGAAAGGACCTGCAGAGATCTCCATCCCTCACGGAACTTTTGAGGGAGATATGGAACACTATGGAGGGACTCGAAACTTTGATGAGTTCGTCAACGCTCCTGCAGGTACAGATCCCACCTTAAACACTGTAACTAAACCTGAAACTTCTGAGCTTTCCTTTGTTCACAAGTACTTATATGTTACAGGTCCTTTTTTGGGAGACATCAACCAGTCTCTGAAGTCTATGGAGATGAAACTTACGGATCTCACCACCGGTCTATCAAATAACTCTACAGCTGTAACAAACGCTGGAGAGAATCTGACGAAGCTGACTACTGTGGTGGAAAAGAAGGCCTCCTCTGATGACATCAAAGACCTTGATAAAACTCTCGCCGACTTTGCCAAAGTGCTCTCCGACATCTACACTGACTACACCAACCTCAAATCATCAGTTTCCACCATTTCCAGCGAGGTTACAACGCTGAAGAAATCGGTTGGTACACTCGAAGGTGATATGTCAGTGGTCAAGACCGACTTGGGCTCAGTGAAGACCGATCTTAGTTCTGTCAAGACAATGATCGAGACGCTGGTGAACAAGGCAAATAATCCAGCTCCTGCTCCGGCCCCTGCACCTGTTCTGGACTCATTCACCGCAGAGGATCGCCAAGAGCTGAAGAAAATCACGCCTGCTATTTCTGGCCTAGAAGACAGAATAGCTAAGCTTGAAGGTTGTGTGAAAGTCTCTGGCCCAGAAGACAGAGACAACACCAATGCTGAATCTACCCATTCCTCCCCCGCCCATCATGAGAAAGAGGGGGAGAAGAGCGCTGAACAGGAGAAGAGCGCTGAAGATCAAAATAAGAGCGCTGAAGACCTTTCCCATGATGAATCTATAAGGGGAGAGGGTAATGAAGATCGGATTACTGGACCTCAGGGAGATGAAAACCCTGAGGGAACCGAGAACCTCGCCTCTGTATCTGAGGGGGAGCAACTCGAAGAAGATGCCGAGGAATCCGAAGCAGAAGAAGACGAAGACTTCGACATCCCTGAAGCTGAACCATCCTCCTCTCCAAGGAACGATGATGATGATGATGAAGATGACGATGATTTCTTTGTTGTCAAACCTGCTCCTCGAACCAAAGCTCTTAAAGGTATTTCAATAAAAGAACCTTCAGGGGAGAAGACAAAGACAAAGCACTCAGCCTCTGGCGCTGAGAAAAGCAAAGACAAAGGCATCGCTGAAGATGATAATCTGGCGATCCTACTTGCAAAGCCGATTTGTCAGGTACACTAAACTTATTTTTCCTTCCCTGATCATCTCTGAAAAATCAGTTATCCATTCCACAAACACCATACACATCCACATTTTTTTCTATCTTTTCTACCCAAGTTCTTCTACCCAGTTCTTATTTGTAAGATCGCTGCGTTTCAGCTAGTCCTCTCCCCTGTTTGAGGATATCGCTGAAAGAGCTTCTATTGCGACTTCACCAATAATTCCAGCTACCGCTGAAGACATAATCCCAGTCTTAGATTTAATCTCTGAGACTGATGAATCAGAAGAACAACCTCTCTCGCACAGAAACAGACCCTCCTCAGTTCCTCAAAAGAGGAGAGAAGAAATGATAAAGCGATTCGAGGATCAGCGAATCATCCTAAGGCGCGATCAACTACCTTCAGTTCCTCCTAAGTTCAGAATTTCAAAAGCTGAATACCAGGATCATCTCAGAGCTGAACGCCTCATCGCTGAAAGGAAGGAAGCTGAAGATAAAGACAGAGAATACGCCATCAAGCTCACTCAAGAATCTGTCAAAGACCCCAAGCTGAAGCGTATTCCCATTCAAATCCAACGAAAGCTTTGGGAACAAGCCCAGAAGATCGTGGAAAAGAAAGCTGAAGTTTCTCAGACCACCCTGATCTGGTGTAAAGAGAAAATCCACTTCGGATATCGTCCAGCGAAGATCAACAAGGTATTCATCTCTGGAAGAACCTCCATCGGAGTACCTATTGTTGACATCAAACTGTTCAGAGAAGATGACTCATCTGAAACCTTTCGTGCTGACACTGTAAAAAGGTATGGTCTCTCTGAATGGCTGGAGATGAGGTTAGCTATCCAACCATCAAAATCTAAGTACAAGGATCATTTCGAAAAGCTGATAAACAGACAGATCGATTTGATATCTTCTTGTGTGGATATTCCTCCTGTTCCTGATCTAAAGCCGAAAAGAAAAAAAGGGCTCTCCAAGGAAGAAACGTCAAGATTCAAACTCAGGTCCTGTCATACGAAATGAAACTGGAATTGGTTTCTCTCGCGCTGAAGTACTTGGTCCTGATCCTGATCTATCTGCCCTTGACATCTCTTTGCCACCATGTGAACTTTTCGTCCCTGGTAAAGTCATCAGTAATCCTTATGGAATATTCTTTCTTGACTACGACGGACGTAAATGCTTTCAACGGATCGCTGAGCTTCCAATCACTCCAATCGAACAGCTCAAAGATCTCATCTACTGGTGCGACTTCAGAAAAGACATTCAGGCACGACACCTAAAACCCTTGATTTTTGAAGCTGCTCTGAAGCTAAAGAATAAAGGAGAAAAGGTTCCTGACTGGATGATTCCAACTGAAAAGACAACCCTTGATGAACTTCTCATTAAGGAAGAACCCTTTGAAGGCTGACAACAATCACCATTTTTCTCTATTGTATCAGTCATCCTTCAGTACTTGTAATTTATTTCGCTTGTACTTGTAATCTTTCTTATTCATATTGTAACCTGATTCAAAGATTTAAAGAAAGATTTCAGCGAATGTACTTTACTCCATCAGTACTGAAAAGATCCCAGAAAACAGTAAAAGGGACAAATATTTTATGAGTTCTTTTTATCCTTATGTTTTCATTAAATAGCAATTTTCTCTGTTGCTATGTCATAATCAAATAGGGGGAGATTGTTGATCCAAACCCTCAGTGATTTGATAATGACCCTATCTTAAATACTTAGTGAAAATTGTAAGTAAACAATATGTATCAGAGTTTCACTATCGCTGATAAGTACTAAGATCTTACAGTACTGCTGATAGGAACTCTCGCTCTTTTAGATTAAACATTCAGCGAATACTGTTCACCATATCGCTGAGTCTGTTCAGTCCTTATGGTGATCGCTGATAAGTTAGTTGTTTACTTATGATCCCTGAAGACAAGATTCACGTCAACAAAGGTTCTACGCTGAAGTCGAAGATCAAGCTCAAGAACCAGCGACAAGTCTCCTAATGAACTGATGCGGATCAGCGAAGACTCAGATTTGTCCACTCAACGTGAAGTATCAAGTACAAGACTTCAGCTATCGCTGAACTTTATCATCTGCTGAATAGTAAATGATAATTGCTGAATCAACGAAAGCTGATCATGAAGTCCTCCGTACAAAGTACTTTTGTCTTAACCTCCCTTGCACGCCACCGTACGAAATGTCAGAAAAGAACCTCCGAAAATCTGAAATCGTACAACCACTCTGATACTACACTGTTCATTCATGCGGCTACTAAGGTTGTCAACAAAGGTCAATGACATGCAACCAATCCGCTGATGACACGTGTAAAGTGTATACTGAATTGCATTAAATGCATGCAGTATATAAAGAGATGAACTCACTTCATTTGAAGTAACTTGCTAACTCTGGACAAGTTCAAATCTCTCAAGATAGGATTTTATTAGTAATCTCCTTATCTTTCTTAGTGCAAGAAAACCTTAGTGTTCCAACTTGTTTAGATTTAGGTTTATCCTTAATCTTGTTTCCGCAACAAGCTGTAAATTGTTAATGATTTATCAATAAACAATTTAGAAAAGTAAAATAGTGTGTTTGTATTCAACCCCCCCCCCCCCCCTTCTACAAACTTGTTTAAGCCTTTCGGGACCAACAAAACCCCTATATAATGAAAATAGATAAAAGAAAACCAAAATAGCCCTCAGTTAATGAATAATTTTTAACGTAGTTAGTCACCGGTGATCGTTTTTATAGCAAAATGCAAACCATACAAATAACTTGTAGACTCATCAAAAGTCAGGTCCAATTTTTAGACTTTTCGCAAAATCTTAGAATCCAAAATTAAACTTTACTCTAACCTCAATATTTTTGAAAAGATACAATTACAAATGAATTATATATATATATATATATATATAGGTTCAAACGAGAACACTAACTATTTAAGAAAACATGAAAAAGACCGACCATGTACAAAATCATATGGGATTTACGTACAATATCATATATGATTCACGCGACTTGCAAGTCACGGCCAAGGTCGTCCGCGTCCTATTTTTTTGCAGTTAGTGTAAAATCAGATATGATTTTGTACATGGGCGGTCTTTTTCGTATTTTCTTAAATAGTTAGCGTGGTCGTTTGAACCTCTCTCTCTCTCTCTCTATATATATATATATGTTGGGTCATCAAGATTTGAAGATGACCTCATGATCTCCTTTTATACTTTGAAAAACATTTTATACTTAGAGAAATTTTAGATGGTTCTTTGTAATGGCTTGTACAAGATAACAAATGTTTGGTGAAGTCAAAGATCAACCAAAGTCAAGATTGAAGATTCTCTCATTGTGGAAGTGAAAGATCTTTTCTCAACACATACAAGTCATAGTCCACCGATTGTCTCCATGAAGATCGGTGAGATCCCAAATAGGAGGTTTTCCCCATTATCTCCTTGCCATGAAGATCTTCATCATAAGAGGTAAAGTTGGCCATCCCACCGATTGTCCCCATGGAAATCGGTGGGACCCTCAAAAGTTAGAGAATCCTCTCATATCTTCACTCCTAAGAAGACTTCCACCTACCATGTTCATGACATGTCGGTGGGATCTTTAAATATGAGGATCCTACCTTTTGTCCATGCTAAAAGGTTTTCCTTCAAAGATAGAATGTCTGAGTATGGAAGAAAAAGGTTCTTTTGTCCTTTTTCCCATTCTTAGATATTGTCTCTATCAAACCTTTATAGCATAATAGGAAATTGATGGGTCACCTAGATTTGAAATTGACTCACCGATGTTCTTCCTTATATCTTACTTAGAATATTTTAGCATGGTTCTTTTAAAGATGACTTGTACAAGATATCAACTGTTCGGTGAAGTCGAAGATCAACCGGAACCAAGCTTGAAGACATTCTACTTGTGGAAAATAGAAGACTCTTCTCTACATTCAACCAAGTCATTATCCACCGAATTTGTTCTCACAAATCGGTGGACCACCCATCACCGATCTTGTTCTCACAAATCGGTGGACAACCCCTTCACCGACATATCCTTTGTCGGTCAGCATCATCCCACCGATAAGGGTGCTAAAATCGGTGGGATCTATGTGTTATCAAATAAATGATTTTCTCTCTGCAGATTGTTTCAAGTTCCAAAGTCAATTGTATCGGTGAAACCTCATCGGTGTTATTGTCTTAGAATACACATCAAGAAGATCATTTATTATGGGACAATATCGTTTGGCAGATAAAAGTGACTGTTTGTCGTTTTATCCATTATCAGTTAAAGTCCCTTTCAGCAGCATGGGTTCTATTCCTAGTACTTAGTAAAAGGTGATAAAGTCATCTCAGCTTTTCAGGAGTCAACATCCTCAGCAAATGTGATGATGACAAGTGTCCCAAGCATTTAATGCTTGTACACTCCTTGTCACTATAAAAGAAAGAAGATATCCCCATGCAAACTACGCTTTCTGGAAATCTCTCAGTGCAAGAAATCTCCATATTGCTTTGTAACCTGATAGCTTTGTTCTAAGTGTTCTTAGTTGTTTTGTTAGTATACCTTGTGTTAGATTGTTAGAATAGTTTAACTGTTCTTTTCCGCAACAATCTTTAGTTTCTGTGTGTAATTCTTGTTGAAGATTTTCAAAAAAAGAATTAAAATTGTGAAATTTTTTGAGTATTGTATTCAACCCCCCCTTCTACAATACTTGTTAAGCCATCTGGGACTAACAAGTGGTATCAGAGTCAGGTTTAATTCCATAAACTTGATCTGCGATGGCTGCCTCTTCTTCTTCAACCATTGAAAACTCTTTTCAAAACAACTTTTCTGAGAATGGCTCCATAACAAAACCTCCTAAGTTTAATGCTAACAACTTTTCTTTGTGGAAAAGCCGAATGATGCTATTCATGGAAGGAGTGGATACTAGATATCCAACCATTCTCAAAGAGGGACCTTTCATCTCCAGAGTTTGGGCTCGCTATGAAACGCAGAGGCCTGGTAAAGAAACCATGGGTAAGGAAGACTCTAGTGACTCTGATGAGTCTGAACCTTCTGACAAAGAGGAGTCCACAGCAACTGGTAGGTATATTGTTAAAAATCCTAAGAAGTATACTGATGAGGAAAAACGTCTTGTCTCTCTTGACTCTAAGCTCAGAGCAATTATTGCTCTCTCTCTTCCTGATGAGGTCTATCACTCTCTGGTTAACTTTGAAACTGCTAAAGAGATGTGGACCACACTATGTGTTCTGTACGAAGGTACAGAGGAAGTGAAGAAGAGTAAAAAGATTGGTCTCATTAGAAAGTATGAACTCTTTGCTTATGAAAAGGGTGAATCTCTCCCTTGTTTCTATAACCGTTTCAACTCTCTTTTAAATGATCTAAAGTTATTGGGCAGAGTCTATGATAATGAGGAAGTCTTATGTAAGTTCATTGATTGTCTTCCTGAATTTTGGGAAAATATATGTACTTGCATTAAGACTACCAAGGACCTTGAGTTCATGCCATTAACTGTTTTATATGGGACTCTCTTTAACTTTGAGCAAACCAAGTTGCAAAGGAAATATTTCATCAAAGAGATAAAAGGCTCTTCTATAGCCCTTATCAGTGAAAATTCCAAGAAAACTCAAAATGTTCCTAGAATCACCTATCCTTCATCAGATTCTGACAATGACAGCCAAAACAACTCTACCCACCAAACGGAGACATATCTGAGTGATGCTGATGATGAAGGTGAGGAAATTTCGGCTGAACAATTGTCTGATGAAATGGCTATGATGGCTGGTTTCAAGAACAAGTCTCGCACTTTCAACAAATCCAGAAATTTCAGAAAATCTTCATCTTCTAAGACTTCTTCTGATAAGTCAAATGAAGAATGTTTTAACTGTGGAAAGAAAGGACACTTTGCTTCTGAGTTCAGGAGCAAACGTGATGTCAGGATCGAATCTTAACAAGACTAATAATACCTAGAATTCAGAATTAAAGAATCTGCGGAATAGAACTTTAATTCTCACAATCAATGAACAATATATCAGAAAACACAAACTGTTTGTATTCAATGCTTCGACTCACAAGATTACAACCAAACCTCAATCTTGATGAACAGGCTCAATCAAGACGACTTCTACTTCTCTAGAAATAGGGTTCTAAACCTTGAGGTTAATTCTCTCTCTAAACAAAATCGAATTCTGTATCTCACGTATACGTCTGTTTTTTTTCTACTAGCTATCTATGAACAACTATTTATACACAATAGGTACAAGATAACTATCGAAAATAGATTGATCTTCTGAATCTTCTTTAAGCATATCTTCATCTATTCCATCTTTATCTCCAAAATCTTCGCATCCCAAACTTATCACTTTAGCAGTATTAACTTCATTCAGTATGAGCAGTACTAATAATCTCCAGCAGCACTAATTCATTCTAGCAGTATTAACTCATTCCAGCAGCATTAACTTGTTCCAGCAGCATTAACTTGATTAACAGTACTAACTCATTCCAGCAGCATTAATGTATCAGCAGTACTAACATGACTAGCAGTACTAACTTTGTCTCGCAGTAGTAACCATTGCATAAGCAGTACTAACTTTGTCTTGCAGTAGTAACCATTGCATAAGCAGTACTAACTTTGATCTGGCAGCACTAATGTTGTTCTGGCAGTAGTAATGTAGTTCTGGCAGTACTAATCATACTTGGCAAATCTTCAGTTCCCAACAATCTCCCCCTAACTTGACTTTTCAGGTTGAGAAGTCAAGTTCTTCAGATGATGCTTCCAAAACTTAACCATGAACGCATAAATCAGGATTCAATCCCAAACTTTGATTGATGATCCTTCTTACCAGGTATCTTGCCATCTCAGAGTCTTTGTCACTCACCAACTTAGTTTTTAGCATTCCATCCAACCTTTTCATGCTGTGCTTGTATATTTTATCCACCAAATAATACTCATGATATGTATTGTCAAGAGTTATGACATACACACCACAGTTTTCAATAAGCATCCATTTGGTAACAACTTGAAATTGCCTTTCTGTCAAATACTTAACTGCTTCTGTATTGAACATTAGGCACAGGTATTCAAGTACCATTTTGGTGATGGACATTCCATTTTCAGTCAGCATATTTCCATAAAGCTTCATTCCTACCTTGAACATTTCTTCCAAGTCTGATCTAGAGCACATCCTTAAAAGTTTTCCTCATGTAGAACTGACCTCAAACTTCCCATCTGCTCTTTTTACTCTAATGTACTCCTTTCTCTGATCTTTCAAAGTATCCCAGAAGATGATTTCAGGAGCCATAGAAGCTAATGGTTTAGCTTTGATTGGATTGGTATCAACCACAGTAATATACATATCACATTGGGCATTTGGCAGTGATTGTACATTGCTTGGTTGACCTGAGGGAGTTGCCACTTCTTCTTCAGCAAATTTTGGATCAGATTTCTCTTTCACTGCTTCCTCCTGGGCTTCTTCTACAGTTGGTTCCACCCTTGGCTTCTTTACATCTTTCTTCTTTGAAGCTATGGACTTTGTTCTTGGCCTTTTGGTTGACATCATCTTTGTTCTTTTGAAAGTTTTAACATCTTCAGGAATGATTTCAGCTGTTTCCTTTGTTTCTGCTGCTTCCGGGATGGTTTCTGCTGCCTTATGTTTTTCAGTAGCAGTAACCATTTCTACTGCTATAGCTGTTACTGCTTCTTTTATAACCTTTAATGCTGCTGCTTCAACACTATCCTTCACAATCCAAAATATCTCTGCATCAATCTCGGATTTAGTTGCAGGTACTGCTTCCTTCTCACTTTCAGATACTGCTGCCTCCACAAGATTCTTCAAAATTTCAGTTACTGCTGCTTCAGTCTCAGACACTGCAGCATTATCTGTTTCTACTGCTTGGTCAGTTTCTACTTCTTTCTCAATCTCTGCAGCATTAACTGTTTCTAAAGCTGGTTCTGTTTCTGCTTCCTTTGTAATATCAGCAGCAGTAACCGTTTCTGCTTCCTTTGTAATATCAGCATCAGTAACCGTTTCTGCTGCTTTTTCTGTTTCTGCTTCCTTTGTAATATCTGCAGCCTGCTCATACTCCCCCTCAACCTTATACTCATACTCCCCCTCAATCTTTGCATCCTCCATGTGTAGATCAGAGTCTAACTCCCCCTTTTTGGAAGCATCAGAGGTTGATCCTCTCCTTCTCAGAACATACTGAGCTTTCTTTCTTCTTTGTAGCAGTTTGGTGATCAGCTTCTTATTCTTTTCTATCTTGGTGTTTTGATGAAGAACCACCTTCTTAAGCTCATCAATCTCCTTCTGCTGATCCATGACCTCAATGTTGATGTTGGCAATGGTTTCCATCAATTCCTCGTACGTATATCTATCCTCACCCTGTTTAGGAGTTTTTACCTCCGTTAAAGGATCACTGGAAATTGTAGCAGGTGTCTCTTGCCTAGCAAAAGCACTACCTACCCCCTTGGTTTCTTGGCACCTGGGACCTCTGGATGATTTCTCACCCTGAGTTGCCATGAGGAAGGTCTTAGTTATATTACCACTGGCCTTCTCTTTGCTAGCAGAAGTAGTGGCAGCCTTGCGACTCACATGCTCAACCTTCTCCTTAGTGAGCACCTTCTTGGGGTTGGGAGACACCCCTGTGGTTTCCCTTTCGATATTCTCCATTGGAGAATGCTCCAACAGAGGGCTTAAAGGCTTCGGGCTCTTAGGAGATACATCAAGGGAAGGAACCCTGTGTACCTTTCTTCTTTCAAACTATTTGGTTATTGTGGGAGTGGGTCGTACAAGAATGGGCCGAGGGATTACTTTTGTGATGGAAGGTTGGGATTGGTCATCAGTGGGTGTGTCTAATGTGGGCCTTGACCCTGATGCCATAACTTCAATGGTGTGGGACACAACCATCATTGTAGAGAACAATGGTGTGTCAACTCCTTCCGAGTCCCTAGGAAGTCTTCTCATATTTGAGAAAACCTTCCCTTTAGGGGATTTTGGCACATATACCTCAGCAGACTGAGGTAAATCCGTCAATTCATGGTTAATAACTTCTTGGACAAACCTGGGATACATATAAAATTTCTTTTTGGATTCTAGGTTTGCCACAAGATCATTAAAAATCATTGCTGAAAAATTGAACTTTCTGGCAGTGGTTAAGCAGACCAAGGCATAAGCAATGGTACTGCTAAACTCACTCCATCCAGTTGTTTTCTTCGAAATACAGTGCATAAGAGTATGAACAAGAAATCGCCATTGGGTGTAGAACTTTGACTTGTAGAATTTAAAAACTCCAATGGGACCTTCATACCCCATTCTTTGTAAGGTCGAGTAGAGTTCATCATTAGATATAGAGGTTATACCTGAGGCATCATCAAAGTGAAGAGTAATGCGAATAACCTCCTCTGTGACCTTCAAGGGTTTGTCACAAACCCTTGTGCGAATGATCTTCTGCCCATCTTCAAATACAACAGTGGCATTCTCCCAAAATTGCTTTTGATGTTCGATGTATATTGTTGGGCATACTGTTAGGGCATGAGAGATGTGTGAGGTCTTGAGAAAATCCACAATATCATGAAACCCTGCGGCTTGCTTTGGCTTCTGAAGCATCGCAATTTCATTGTGTTCATCGACAAACTCCATTGTCGCCATTCTTCCTGAGGATTAGGATAGAAAACACAGAGATTCTAGGGAGAAAAGGTTAGAAAGAGAGAGAGATAAATTGAATGCACAGAGATGTTATGAACTTTGGCGGGCTAAAAGAGTATTTATAGCAGTACTATCCCTGATTTTCTTTAAAAGCAGTATTAACGACTTAGCAGTATTAATGACTGAGCAGTATTAACTGCAAGGCAGTATTAACTACACAGCAGTATTAACTACACAAGCAGTATTAACTACTAAGCAGTATTAACCACAAAGCAGTATTAACTACTAAGCAGTATTAACTACAAAGCAGTATTAACTACTGAGCAGTATTAACTGCAAGGCAGTATTAACTACACAAGCAGTATTAACTACTAAGCAGTATTAACCACAAAGCAGTATTAACTACTAAGCAGTATTAACTACAAAGCAGTATTAACTACTGAGCAGTATTAACTGCAAGACAGTATTAACTACTCAGTAGTATTAACTACACAAGCAGTATTAACTACTGAGCAGTATTAACAACAAATCAGTATTAACTTTGCAGCAGTAGTAAAATATGTACTAGCAGTAGTAACTCTGCACTGGCAGTAGTAACTATACTTGCACTTTGCAGCACTTGTCCAATGTCATCTTACCTTTTGATACATCACCTTTACCACTTATCTTACCTCCTGCAGGATTATTTCCAAAAGCAACACGTCCTCCATCAATTCTTTTGAAATTCTTGAGGCAGGACATGTTACCTGTCATGTGCCTGGAGCAACCACTATCAACATGGCAGATGCTCTTCTCCTTGAGCTGTTGGTTTCCCTGCACATAAGATAAATCAATTAGTTTTTATTGGGAACCCAAGCCGAAGTGGTCTTGGGTCTCCCTTGCTCATCAAAGTACTTGCAATGGGTTTTGATGAGATTTTCAAACTTAGGTACTGTAGAATTGGAGTACTTTGTCAATATGATTGGTCTAGCAGCACTAAAACTAGAAGCAGTATTAACCTTAGAAGAAGTACTAACAGAGTTAGCAGCACTAACAGAGTTAGCAGCATTAACAGAGTTAGCAGCACTAACAGAGTTAGCAGTACTAACAGAGTTAGCAGCACTAACAGAGTTAGCAGCACTAACAGAGTTAGCAGCACTAACTGAGTTAGCAGCACTAACAGAGTTAGCAGCACTAACAGAGTTAGCAACACTAACAGAGTTAGCAGCACTAACACTGCTAGCAACAGTATTGGCAGTAGTATTTCTTCTAGCAGCACTATCCTTGTCAGCAGTACTATCTGAGGTAGCAGTACTAACATTAGTGCTTTTGGGAACCCACATATTGACACATTCCTTTTCAGTCTGTTTTCTCATGTGGCTTTTGGATTTAGCTTGTTTCTTAGCCACATTATTCTTTGCAGGCTTCCTATAACCAGAAGATTTTTGAAAACTTCTTTGAAAACTTTTCTTTTGGTTAATAGGATTGAAATAACAGTATTTGGCAAGATGATTCAATTTGCCACAGATAAAACAAGGTTTTGGTCTGTTAATCCTTTGCAGATCAACTCCTTGCTTTTGTGCCCACTGGTTATTCCAATTTCTTTGATTTCCCCTCTTTTTATCATGTTTTTGGGGCTTATTCTCTTGAGATTTCTTGCAAGAACAATGTTCACAAGTATTAGAGTTCACAACAGTGGTTTGTGTATAATGAACTCCTTTTCCCTTTCCAGTCCTTTTCATCTCATTGTTCTTATCCCATGGACTTCCACCATCCTCATTGGTCTTTATGTAATTCTCTAAGGGAATCTCACCACTGACATTCTTGTCCCTTTTCTTAGACTCTTCTTTTTCAGTTTTATCCTCCACAACAACTTCATCTGATGGATCTATTTTAGTAGCTCCTTCAGGTAAGTCCTTTTTATCCTTGGTTTCTAACAGGTCTGACTTAGGAGGGATGTAGTTGTTGTTGTAGGGTGGGGGTGTGGCATTGTACCCTATGCCTGGTTTCAACTTACTATGGATTTGAGAGTTTATTATGTTGTCCATGACTTTAGAGGCACAAGTAAACTTTTCTACATCAAGTTTGACTTTCTCAAGCTCTCCTTTTAGTTTCTCACACTCTTCCCTGGACTCTTTCAGTTGGAACTCCAGACCACCCTTTTCCCACTTCCAGTAGTTTGTATCATATGAGTGTTGAAGTTCATTGGCTTGAAAAGCCTTAATTTGTTCTTCAAACCTCTCAACAATCAATACATAGTCTCTTCTATCCTTTTCTAATCTCTTAAGGTCATCACACATTCCCTGATTGTGATCTCTATACTTTTTAACAGTGTCTATACAAGCTTGAGAACAGAGATTAGATTTTACCTCAGTGGGAAGATCTGAAACTTCAGCCATAAGTGCTTGATTTTGGATGGCCTCTTCTGCTTGATCACTCCAATCAAATCCCATTCCTTGTTGAGAGACAAGAGCTTGAATAGAGTTTCTGTTTTGATTGGTGCTTCCAGCCTGAGTTTGTTGATGGCTGTTGTGAGATGTTCCACCTCTGCATTCCCTGGAAAAGTGTCCCATCTTGTGACACTTGTAGCATTCAACTTTGGTCTTGTCAAATCCAGCACCATCTTCTCTTCTTTGGGAAAAGCTGTTTCTCCCCGTCCTCTTTATGAATCTTTTCACCCTCATAGACAACATAGCCATCTGCCACTTGATATCCATCTCTTCAAGATCATCAGCATTGATCTGTTCTAAGTCATCATTAATCAAAGAAGAATTAACATGACTAGAAAAGAAGGCTTCTAGTACTGAATCATTGGTCTTTTCCTGATTGACTCCTCCAGCAGCATTAACTGATTCAGGGTTAGCAGTAGAATCAGATGATGTTGAAAGAAGTACAACATTATGTACATATCCAGAAGGCTTCTTTTTGGCTTCAACCTCTGCTTCAAAGACTCTAAGATCATTGTAAAGATCATCAAGCTCTTTATCTTCCAATTGGTCATTCTGTCTGAAAGACACAGTATACATTGTCCACTCTTCACCTAATGATCTTAGGAACTTTCTGTTAACATCATCAGCCTCCATCTTGACTCCTACTGTGGCTAATTCTCCAATCAGCTTATTAAATCTATCAAAAGTTTGAGTCATAGACTCATTCTTAGTAGAAGTAAAGTTTTCATACTGCTGCTTGAGAATTGCCTTCTGATTTCTCTTGGTGCTTTTGGTGCCAGTGAATCTCTTTTCCAAAGCATTCCACAGAATCTGAGCATCAGTGCAGTGTTGAAATTGATGCTGATATTCATTGGGGATAGCCAAAAGCAGAGTGCTTAAGGCCTTCATCTCTATTTGTCTGACTTTTCTCTCTGCATCAGTCTTTGGAGGAGGTCTTTTGCCATCTGGTCCAGTTCTTCCTTCAGCACATGGACCATTCTCTATGATATCCCAGATGGAATAATCAGTAAGCAGAATGTACTGCTTGATTCTAATTTTCCACATGTCAAATTCATTGGGTCTGAGCATGAGAACCTTAGAAACAAGAGTACTGTTTGATTCAAAAGAATTTTCCATAATGATTGTAGAATTCTAAGAAACACAGGCTCTGATACCACTTGTCAGGATCGAATCTTAACAAGACTAATAATACCTAGAATTCAGAATTAAAGAATCTGCGGAATAGAACTTAATTCTCACAATCAATGAACAATATATAAGAAAACACAAACTGTTTGTATTCAATGCTTCGACTCACAAGATTACAACCAAACCTCAATCTTGATGAACAGGCTCAATCAAGACGACTTCTACTTCTCTAGAAATAGGGTTCTAAACCTTGAGGTTAATTCTCTCTCTAAACAAAATCGAATTCTGTATCTCACGTATACGTCTGTTTTTTTTTCTATTAGCTATCTATGAACAACTATTTATACACAATAGGTACAAGATAACTATCGAAAATAGATTGATCTTCTGAATCTTCTTTAAGCATATCTTCATCTATTCCATCTTTATCTCCAAAATCTTCGCATCCCAAACTTATCACTTTAGCCGTATTAACTTCATTCAGTATGAGCAGTACTAATAATCTCCAGCAGCACTAATTCATTCTTGCAGTATTAACTCATTCCAGCAGCATTAACTTGTTCCAGCAGCATTAACTTGATTAGCAGTACTAACTCATTCCAGCAGCATTAATGTATCAGCAGTACTAACATGACTAGCAGTACTAACTTTGTCTTGCAGTAGTAACCATTGCATAAGCAGTACTAACTTTGTCTTGCAGTAGTAACTATTGCATAAGCAGTACTAACTTTGATCTGGCAGCACTAATGTTGTTCTGGCAGTAGTAATGTAGTTCTGGCAGTACTAATCATACTTGGCAAATCTTCAGTTCCCAACACGTGATGCTAAGTCTAGGAACTCAACTTTTGACAAATATTCTTCCAAGAATGAGAAACCCAGAAATAATTCTTTCAAACCAACCTTTTCCAAGAAAGATTCTCAATCCTCATCCTTAGACCATCAGGAACGTGCTGAGAAGTATAAAGCCAAATACAAGAAAGAGAAAGAAAGGAGTGAAGGTCTCATGAGAAAAGGAAAAGGTCTCATGGCAGAAACTCATGATTGGGATGAAGAAGACACATCTGACAGTGATTCTCCTAACATGTGTTTCATGGCCATATCTGAAGAAATGGAAGATTCTGAAAAAGCTACATCTCCAATGGCCATTGCGTCGGCTGGGTGCTCGACAACGTATGCTCAGGTACATCCCTTTAATGATATGACTGATAGAGAAAAGATTGATGCTTATGAAACTTTAACCAAAGACTTTTACTCTGTCAAGGACAGCAAGAAAAGAAAATCTCTTCAAGTTAAAACTCTCACCTCTCAACTTGAAGTCTGTATGTCTAAACTTGAAAAGTTTGAGGAAATCAAAGCTGAACTTGAAAATGTAAAAATCATAAATAATGTGATTTCAAAAGAGAAAAATAAGTTGTTCAAGAAACTAAAAAGAGAACAAGAGGTTGTTAGAAAATGGACAAGTTCTTCCAAAAATCTTGAACAAATCTTTCAAAACTAAATCGGTGGAGATAATAGATTCGGTTTAGGATTTGGGAAGACTTATGTTGAAACCCCTTCTCATGCACTCATCCATTCATCTAATGTGTAGGATGATGCCTCAGAGTCAAGTTCTTGTGACTCCATTTCCCTAAACTCTTTAGATCTGGGTGAAGCCTTAAAGTATGGAATGTTTATAAAGACAAAAGAATCTTCTTCAATTCAAAACATTGAGAAGCAAGATTCCAATGGTGTTTCAAATCCCATCCATGATTTTTTAAAAGATTCAGTAATGGATGAAGCCTCTTCCTCTAACTCCTCAAAAGCTAAATTAACCTTTTCAAAGAGCAAACCCCACCGATTTCATGGACCCAAACCCCACCGATTTCTCCACCGATGATCTTCCCATACCTCTTCATGAGCTGTTGAAATCTATTCACATAGATGAATATCCCTCTTCTGATCATAAGCATTCAAAGATCCCTAAGAGAGAACATCAACCTTCATCAAACAGATTCCCCTCTTCTAGCAAAGGGAAATCTGTTGTTGTTTTCCATCCCAAAAGTAATTCTCCAAAGATATTTTCTGGCAACTCATTTGTTCTTCCCATTCCCAGATCGGTGCTTTTGAAAAAGTCAAAACTCAAGGAATCATCATCTTATAACTCTGACAAAGGAATTCTTGGACCCAAACCTTCTGCGTACTCATCTTCAGCTAAAACCATAAAAATTAATGTGAAAAATCTCAACAAGGAAAGTGGTCATGTATCAAAAAGGGTTTTTGTCTATAGAAAATGCTATAACTGTGGTGACACTTTTCACTTGGCTAAGGATTGTCCCAAGGAAAGAATAGATAGAACCAAACCTAAGGACTCTTCTTCTTCTAACCCTAAAGGACCCAT
Source organism: Saussurea involucrata (assembly GCA_033807775.1). Classification (NCBI taxonomy): domain Eukaryota; kingdom Viridiplantae; phylum Streptophyta; class Magnoliopsida; order Asterales; family Asteraceae; genus Saussurea; species Saussurea involucrata. The sequence goes on from CM066315.1 coordinate 69,064,978, forward strand.
CACCAAATGGGTAACAAAGAACTAATCTGTTTTTGCATGCAGGCTTTTGAGCACCATCAAATATGGTATCTGGATAGTGGGTGCTCACGTCACATGACTGGAAACAAATCTCTTCTTATTAACTATGTGCCTGGAAAAGGTCCGTCGGTAACATTTGGAGACAATGCTAGAGGCTACACCAAAGGCTATGGAACTCTCACAAATGGCTCTATCACCTTCAATAAAGTGGCATTTGTTGATGGTCTCATGCACAATCTCCTCAGCATCAGCCAACTGTGTGATCTAGGATACAAAGTTATCTTTGAACTTTGTATCTGTACTGTTGTTGATAAGAACATGAAAGTGGTTCTTTCTGGAAAAAGAATGGAAAATGTCTATGTCGTCGATATGGGACAAAAAAAAAATTCATCCAATGTATGCTTTGTGTCAGATGACACAGTCAAAAGAAGCTGGCTGTGGCACAAACGTCTTTCTCACCTCAACTTCAAAACTCTCCATAAAATCTCAAACAAAGAGCTGGTGTCTGGGATGCCAAAGCTGAATTTTGTGAAAGAAAAGCTGTGTGATGCATGTGAAAAGGGGAAGCTCACCAAAACTTCTTTCAAGAGCAAGCAATGCTCCTCCATCACTCTTCCTCTACAGATGCTGCACATGGACTTATGTGGACCAGTTAGCACTCCTAGTCTAGGAGGCAAAAGGTACATTCTTGTAATTGTTGATGAATTTACCAGATATACTTGGGTATCTTTTCTCAGGTATAAAAGTGATGCAACTGAAGAAATCATCAACTTTGTCAAGAAAAGTGAAGTCCTTAATGGACAACTTGTATGTTCGGTGAGAAGTGACAATGGCACTGAATTCAGAAACAGTGCTCTTGAAGACTTCTTCAATGAGAAAGGAATTTCTCAAAACTTCTCTGCAGTTAGGACTCCTCAGCAAAATGGAGTGGTGGAAAGGAAAAACAGAACTCTTTGTGAGGCTGCAAGATCCATGCTAAGTGAATCCAACCAACCCACCTATTTTTGGGCTAAAGCTGTTAATACTGCCTGCTTTACCCAAAATAGGTCAGTGATTTCCAAAAGACATGGTAAGACCCCATATGAAGTTTTCCATGGCAGAAAACCAAATATAAGTTTTCTCCATGTCTTTGGCTGTATGTGCTTTATTCTAAATGATCGTGAAACTCTTGGGAAATTTGATCCCAAAGCTGATGAAGGAATTTTTGTTGGATACTCCCTATCCTCCAAAGCATTTCGTGTGTACAATCTCAGAAGGAAATGTATTGATGCGTCCATCCATGTCAAATTTGATGATCTAAGATTATCATCTCTTTCAAATGATGATGATGAGTTACACAGATGGATCTCTTCATGCATCGGTGATACTCCCTTAATATACAACACCGATACACCCTCTATTCCCTCAAATCCTTCTCCATCAAGTAACCAAGTTGGGTCATCCTCTACAACTCCCACCGACCTGAACTCTCCCACCGAAGTTCCTTCTCCTACCGAAAATTATCCTTCCGTCGATCCCATTCCTTCCACCGAAATAATAGCTTCCCACCGAACCTCTGATCCCACTCCATCAACCTCTATCACTCAAAATATCCCACCACCTTTACCTCCTGCCACAAAATGGACGAAAGATCACCCCATAGATCAAATCATAGGTGATCAGCTAGCTGGTGTCCAAACTCGCAGAGGAGTTGGAAATATTTGTCTCTATGTGAACTTTTTATCTCTCATTAAACCCAAGAAGATTAGTGAAGCTCTGGCAGATCCATGTTGGATCACTGCCATGCAAGAGGAGCTTTCTCAGTTTCAGAGAAACAAAGTTTAGAGATTGGTTCCCAGACCTCCAAAGAAGACAATCATTGGAACCAAGTGGATCTTCAGAAACAAAATGGATGAAGAAGGTACAGTGATCAGAAACAAAGCCAGACTGGTTGCTCAAGGATACCAACAGGAAGAAGGCATTGATTATAATGAAATATTTTCCCCTGTTGCAAGACTTGAAGCCATCAGAATTTTTCTGGCTCATGTTGCCCACCGAAATTTCAGAGTCTTTCAAATGGATGTTAAGAGTGCCTTCCTCAATGGAGAGCTTGCAGAGGAAGTCTATGTGAAACAACCACCTGGCTTTGAAGATCCAGCTCATCCAGACTATGTGTACAGATTAGACAAGGCTCTTTATGGCCTCAAACAAGCTCCACGTGCATGGTATGACACTCTTGCTGTGTTTCTTCTAAAGAATGGATACTCCAGAGGTAAAATTGACAACACTCTCTTTATCAAGAAGACCTCAGGTAATATCATTCTTGTTCAAATTTATGTTGATGACATCATCTTTGGTGCCACTGATGAATCACTTTGTGATGATTTTGCTTCCCTAATGAAAAGTGAATATGAGATGAGCATGATGGGAGAGCTTACATTCTTTTTGAGGCTTCAGGTCAAACAAACTTCAGAAGGGATTTTTATAAATCAAAGTAAATACATTCGTGACCTTCTGAAGAAATTCAACTTTTTAGATAGCTCTCCTATGAAAACTCCTATGGCACCACCTCTTAAACTTGATGCTGATTTGAAAGGACAATCCGTTGATGTAACACTTTTTCGAGGGATGATTGGTTCTCTTCTTTTTTTAACTGCTAGCAGACCGGATATTATGTTTGCTACTTGTCTATGTGCCCGTTATCAAGCAAATCCAAAAGTATCTCATTTTGCCGCAGTAAAATAGATTTTCCGGTATCTCAAGGGTACCCTGCATTTGGGTCTTTGGTATCCCAAAGACTCAGGTTTTGAACTAATTGGGTATTCAGATTCTGATTATGCAGGCTCCAAGATTGATAGAAAGAGTACCACAGGTAGCTGCCAACTTCTTGGTGGTAAATTAGTCAGCTGGTCCAGCAAGAAACAAAACTCTGTGTCAACCTCTACTGCCGAGGCTGAATATGTTGCTGCTGGAAGCTGCTGTGCTCAGATCCTATGGATGAAAAATCAATTGAGAGACTATAATCAATACTACTCCAAAGTTCCCATTCTATGTGATAACTCTAGTGCAATTGCCATTGCAAATAATCCTGTCTTGCACTCAAGATCCAAGCACATAGACATTAGATATCATTTCATCAGGGATCACATTTCAAAGGGTGACGTTGAGCTGCATTTCATTCCTACAGAACTACAACTTGCAGATTTGTTCACAAAACCCCTAGATGAAGCCAGGTTCAATTTTCTAATAAGTGAACTTGGAATGTGCAACTTTCAATAACTATGTGTTCTCATCCTCCACCGATCTCTCATCGGTGAAATATTATGTGTGTTCCCTTTCCACCGATCTCACATCGGTGGACACTGTTAGCTTCAATCTTCCTAATCATAGAAGTATTTAGAAGTAGTGAAAAATAGGCTAAGTGAAGAAAGCCTCTTACAGAGGCTCTGCCGGACTTACCGAGGGCTCAAGATCAAGAATCTACAGAAGCTAAAGAGGCGCGCTACAGAAGCTCTGTCATACGCGCAAAGAAGATCAATAACTCGGAATCCGGGGAAGACTGCTCCACAGAGGACCAGACCGCAGAACCTCTGTAACTCATTACAGAGCCTCTGTGGTCCTCACTGAAAGACTTGAAGATATTTATAATATCTTGCTACTGTTACAGGACCCGTTTATCAACTTGCATGGTAGCATGCCCTGTCCAACGTCGACGTGTCAAACTATGACTGGACTCAATAGGGCTTAGTACATAATAGACGTCTGCTGCATTAAATGCAATACAACACGTCTTACTGTTCATGCCGTTCTTGCAACTGTTCACGACATCCGTTCAACTATTCATCAGTACCGTCTGAATAGTAGCATATGCTTTATGGTCCCCTTTAGAGTAGTATATAAGGAAGACTCATGTTGAGTTCTTCCTTATCAAATCAATCACATATAAATCGACCATCATAAGAACACAAAAAGCTTATTCACCTTAAGAGTCATATCTATTTTGAAGCTTTTCTTACTCATTGTTCTTAAATCTGTTCTTAATATATATTCAGTAAACTTTGAAATATTATTTCCTGTTCATTGTTTATTTATATTTTGGTCTAAATCTATCAAACTTATCTGTTAGTTCTTCAAATACGCTTCCGCATCAAACATTAACTTGAACTAATAGATCTGATAATCTTGTTTAAAGCAAAACGGGAACCAACAATTGGTATCAGAGCAAAGCTTGATTTTTCTATATCAAGTGATCCTCGTTTTACAACTTTTTTTGATAGATTATTTTCTCTCTTCATCACCATATTTCTGGATATTGGTTGTACCCAGAAAAACTTTCAGATCTTCATACTCATAAATCCTCCATCAGATTATCCTTTTCTCAAAATGACAAATACCAATAACTTTTTTACTGCTGGCTCATTAACTAAACCTCCTACTCTTCTTAGAGATGAGTATCCTCAATGGAAAATAAGAATGGTTCATTTTTTTGAGGGTACTGAAAAAAATCTCAAACAATATCTTTATAATCTTCCTCCGGTCCCTATGATAATTATGCCACGTGTACCAGCTACTGACGAATCTCTTGAAATCCCTGAACATAAGAAACCTAAGCCGAAAGTAGACAGGTCAGATGAAGATAAGGCAGAAGATGAAGTTGCACAGAAAACGAAAAGAATATTAATCATGGCTATCCCCAACGAAATATTTCAATCTTTAGATGCATGCGAAACAGCGCACGATCTTTGGAAAGAATTAGAAAGACAACTGGAAGGGGGTGCTAAAACACAGAAGAACCGAAGGGCACAATACATAAACGAGTATCATGCCTTCAGAGCCTCTGCAACAGAATCGCTGCAAACAACATACGATCGGTTCAACTCTCTCATAAACAAATGCAGAAAGTCTGGTATTCACAGAACCACGGAAGAAAATAACGTCATGTTTCTAAAGAGCCTGAACGATGAGTGGCTTCAGTTGTCTATGTCTTTACAAACAAATCAAGATCTAGACTCCTGGACACTCTCTGATCTCTATGGAACACTAGCCGCACAAGAGCCTCAAATAGCTCAAGCTAAAACACTAACCATTGTACCATACGCATTGGTTAGTAAATCTACAGAGGCTACGGACAGACCAAGAAATGAGAGATCTGCAGAGGAGAAAAAGAAGGAGAAAAAGAAGATGGTAATGATTGATAGCAAAGAAGACGAGCTGAAAGAGGAAGAAATAACTCTTGCGTCATTAGCTAAATCAATGGCTCTATTGACAAGAGAGTTTAGAAATAACCAAAGGAATTCTGGTAGAAGAGATGATGGTAGAAGAGATGATGATAGAAGAGATGAAGGAAGAAGAGAAGAATCAAGTGACCGACAGAGGTCAGACTACAGAAATGATGACCAACAGAGGTCGAGCGAAAGAAGCTACAGAGGAAATGACCGACAGAGATCAGATGACAAGGTAGGCCACACACAAGAATGCTACAAATGTGGTAAGCCTGGTCATTACGCAAACGAATGCAGAACAGAGAAAGGTGGAGACCAACAGAAGTCCGAAGATCGAATTGGAAACACCTCCCAAGGTTGTTTCAACTGCGGCTGTAAAGCCCGTGTCCCGGTACATTTTTATTTAATTATTTATAATATATATTTTTATTTAACGGGGTTAGGCGTCAAGGAGCTAAAACGAGTTAACTAGTGGGTCAATGATCGTAACGTTAAATCCTAACCTAATTTGGGGAATTTTGGACATACCTTAGGAGTCTAGGGGCCAAAAGTGGGCAAAGGCATAACTTGGGCAAGGGATCGGCCAAATGACCGACCCCCTTCCCTCCCATTCGTTTCTTTCTTGTTTAGCAATCCTCCCCCCAAAACCAATTGCCACCTTCCCATTTCATTGTTGTTGGTGTTCAGCCGTGAGAAGGAAAAACCGAGGGTAAGAGAGAAACCGAGAGAGAGAGGGAGAGAGTCGGCCGCTAGCAAGGAGAAGAGAGAGAGAGAGGAGGCTGCCGCCGCGTGGTTGCCGGAAAAAGAGAGGAAGAAGACGTCGGGTTTTGGTCGGAAAAGAAGAGAAAGGAGACGCGGTGAGGTAGTCCCGTTTAATCTTTTCGGTTGTTCTTTTGTTGTCTAAACACCGTCGTAAACCGCCACCACCACCGCCGCAGCCACGGCTGCCGGCGGTGGGGCCGCCGCTGTGGTGGTGGCAGAGGGTGCGTGTGGCGTGATTGTGTGGGTGAGTGCGAGTGTTAGTTGCGGTTAAGTCGGAAGTGGGTGATGTTGGGAGGTTTCGTCGGAAGGTGTTACCGTAACCATCGTCGCCGCCACCAGCCACCACCTGTTAGGAATATTTCATATAGATTTGATGTGTCAAAACTTCAACTTACAAGGGTTCGAATTGTAATATGTTTATTTTATAGTTATCCTTGTAAAATCTAGTTTATCTAGGATTCCTAGTTTATCTAGGATTCCTAGTTTATCTAGGATTGGTATTTATCTAGTTTCTAGTTTATCTAGGTTTCTAATATATAAAGAAACCTAGAGATATAGAATTAGACGTTCTTGAAACCCACGTTTAAACAAAAACGTGTAGATGTGTGTGCATGAGCCCCAAGGTTCTTAATCCTAATACTTGAGAAGAAGTATTCGTTTGTTGATAACTTAGGTCAACAAATTGGGGCGTGAGTATGTAATCAGTATGTTTAAATTAATGAACCTTGTTAGCTATACAAATCTGTCGTTTAATTCCGCTGTTCATGTTGTGATTTGTATATGTTTATTCCATGATCTAGAACTAATCATTCTTGAGCTTAAAGATCCGGTTTAGGGTTTATATAAATCCTATCAGGTGGTATCAGAGCACATGGTGCTCTCTGATCTGGAAGAAAAACAAGGTTTAATGGAAGATTTGAAGAGACGAAAGAAGACGAACGAAAGAAAGAAAAATCAGATTTTTCGCAGAAATTTTCTGGAAAATCACAGCCGGCCGTTTCGCCTATTCCCGGAGATTGAACCGTCGGATCGTCGCGATTTTTGGACAACAGCTTCGGGACACATTGTTTAACATTATGTCTGGTTGGATTGGCCGTACGACGTCCAGAACGCTCCCAGAAATTCTCGAAATCCAGCAGTTTTTTTTTTCTTGATAAAAATTGTTCTTCACTCAGAATTCCTCAAAGCCATGAAATCAAAGCCGCGATGCAATGGAGAATTCATGTCACACACCATGTTAGGATCATGCTCGACAAAAGGAGGATGATTTTTGTTTGTTTCAAGAAAATTCACACACACAAGGTATGAAGGTTTGATGAATGATAGAGGAAGAATGCTTAAATGACTACCCTTTGATCGTCATCAGTTGATTACAAAAAGGAAGATTAATTAGAGTTTGTTTGAAGAAGAAGTGAAAGTTAGAGTTTGGGTTCTTATCATATCTTTAAAGGTATCCTTCACCTGTTAAAGATAACCCGTGATATTATGAAGATTATTAACGTAATTGTTCGAAGAATGTGACTTCAATTTGACGAAATCTTAGAGAAGAAGATTGGTCGAAGGACAGGGATCCCCTCATTCATGAGAATGACGTTGTTGTTCACTTGGTTTCTACGGGATATAAGACTCAAGGTTTGGTTTTTTACTTCAACTTCAAATAGATAATGGTTGATTTTCTTTACAACGTAATTGATATAACCTCGAAGACACAAGGATGGTTAGCATAAATTCAGGGGAAGAAGAAGTGTTGATCATTCAAGGGGAAGATTCAAGTTTGATAAGTTTTGGATTTGATTATGTCAAAAAGGGGAAGAGCTACTTGAAGATTCTGATGCTAAGTTTTGTCATCATCAAATAGGGGAAGATTGTTAGGAATATTTCATATAGATTTGATGTGTCAAAACTTCAACTTACAAGGGTTCGAATTGTAATATGTTTATTTTATAGTTATCCTTGTAAAATCTAGTTTATCTAGGATTCCTAGTTTATCTAGGATTCCTAGTTTATCTAGGATTGGTATTTATCTAGTTTCTAGTTTATCTAGGTTTCTAATATATAAAGAAACCTAGAGATATAGAATTAGACGTTCTTGAAACCCACGTTTAAACAAAAACGTGTAGATGTGTGTGCATGAGCCCCAAGGTTCTTAATCCTAATACTTGAGAAGAAGTATTCGTTTGTTGATAACTTAGGTCAACAAATTGGGGCGTGAGTATGTAATCAGTATGTTTAAATTAATGAACCATGTTAGCTATACAAATCTGTCGTTTAATTCCGCTGTTCATGTTGTGATTTGTATATGTTTATTCCATGATCTAGAACTAATCATTCTTGAGCTTAAAGATCCGGTTTAGGGTTTATATAAATCCTATCACCACCGCCACCGGAGGCGGCAGTGGGTGGTGCTCGGATGCTGCCCAGCGTGGCATGGCCCTTGTCTCAGTAAGCTTGTAGGTTTCCGGGTCTGTTTGATTTAAGACATGGCTTAATGGTGTAAAAATTCAATAGTTATCATTTTATGTAATTTTTAGTGTTCTGTCCAGTTCTTCAATCGTGCGTAACTTTCTCGTCGTAACTCAGATTGAGGCGAATCCGGTGCCCACGGTTCACATTCTGTGTCGGGCACGTTTTCCGTGTTTTAGCGGAAAACTGGTTCAGCCTCTAGCTAGGTGAAAAAGTGGTCGCAAGATTGGTATTTTGTCATTTTATGTGAATGTCGATTTTCTGCCACTGTTTTGTTATGGCCGTAACTTTTTACTCGTAGCTCGGATTGTTATGAAATTGGTGGCCGAAGTTCCCTAATCGAGTCAGGAAAGTTTTTCGTGTTTTGCCGAAAGTCCGTTTAGGCCTGTAGCTGGGCCGTACGGGGCTGTTTATACAGCTGGTCCGAAAAACTTCCAGCTTTCTGTCCCTGTTTTGTTTTACGCATAGCTCTTGCTTGGAATGTCGGTTTGGGATGGGACTGGTGCCAAAAGTTTCGTTTCGGAGTCTATTAAGTTTCCTCTGTTTTGTGGAAAGATCAATTCGGACCATAGCTAGGGCGAAGTTGCCATGCTGTACTGAAAGGTCCGGGTGTTCGCTGTTCTGCGAAACATTTTTGTAAAATCTATAGTAAATTATAGAAAAGTCGTTAGGACGCGTGCGATACGTCCCTGAAATCGTAAGACTGAGAACTTCGTATTTATGAATTTTAATTTCTGTATTTATCAGTTTTAAGGGGGTAAAACAGGTCCCGAACAGACCCGTAACTTTTAAGAAAAAGCTGGAATATTTAGTCGTTTGAAAGCTAGTAAACGTGTTATGGGTCGGGACTTTCCTTTGACTTTTTATACGTATTTAGGTGGGAGGAAGTGAAGAAGATTGCCGTGTTGGTGTTGCGTTTCGTGAGCACGTTGCTTAGCCTTGAGGTGAGTTCTCTCACCGCGTAGTTAGGAATTTCATGTATGTCGTTATTTTGTGTTACGTGTGATTACGTGTATTTATGTGCTTACCTGAACTAGATGGGATGTGATAACTGGTTGTGATTTATTAGATTCGTATGTGGAATATATATATGCATGTGTACACCTCGGTGGGACTGAGGGGCTCGGTGGGACCGAGGGCTTGGTGGGACTAAGCTAGTACAACAATTTTTACTCGGTGGGACCGAGGGCTCGGTGGGACTGAGCTTGTATTAATTACTCGGTGGGACCGAGGGCTCGGTGGGACTGAGCTTGTATTAATGTATTTTGTGTACTCGGTGGGACCGAGGTTCGTGCTTATATAATAATCATTATGTGGTTTGATATCCGTGATGATGGTGATGTTGCCTACTTGCGAGTAGGGGCGATATGCGTGGGGTTGCTACCTACGTGCGTGATTGAATTCACTAAGCGTTTAGCTTACCCTTTCCCAATGTGTTGTTATTTCAGGTGCGGGCGGCAGTCGGGCGTGACAGTACACACATGGAGCGCGGGGTGTCAAATATTATTAAACTTTCACTTTTGAACCCTTGAATTTAGTTATGAAATTTTCCGCTGCATAAACCTTGTTGATGGTTTGAAGTAACGACGTTAATTTTATTTAAGACGTGAATTATTAAATCATGGTTGTTTTAATGAAATGTATGTTTTAAAAATTTAAAATTTCCTTGTAATTTTTGGGACGTTACAACTTGGTATCAGAGCACGGCTTGAGTGAATCAAACACATCTCGGTGTGTTTGGTCTCAAGTTGCGGCTAAGAGATCTTTAAATTCTTTTATTAAAATCTTTGTTTTAAATGAAAAGAGAAAACCCGTTTGGGAACGGTGATCGTGGGCGCAGTGTGTACAGTCAGCCGACGCCAGCTGGGAAGGTAAGGAACTTAGTGTACCTATTGCTTTCAGGTGTAGTGTATGCATGCTAGATTGCTTATGTGAACTGTATGGTACCGTATGCTGGTTTATCGCTTATAGGAACTCATGCTAGCTTTGATAGGTTGTTAAGCGAATGCACTCTAGGTTGTATGCAGTAGGAACTGAATAGCCTTAGAATATTAGATTTAGTTCTATTGCGCAGCTCTTGTTTGAGTCCAACCGTTCTAGGATAGAATCTCTTATTCGAACGTCTATCTGGTTTTACACTGTATACAACCGTGCATTCACGAGGCGACTCGTCAGGGCTAGTGGGGGTTCCGTTCTAGCAAGGGTGGTGGGGTATTACGACTTTTCTAGGGAGCTAGGAAAAGTGTTTGCATATGCCGGAATGGGCATATGTGTTTGTTTGTGGTAAGCAACTACTTGGACGTCCCGGGACAGGACTCGAAACGATTAAGGATAGGTGTGAAGGGTAGTAGCAGAGCTCCTACTATCTGAAGCACAGGATCCGTGCTCGAGTCGGGGAAAGTCACGGAGAATCCGAAGAGTTGAGTGTGAGTGTAGTTAGCAGGTTTTAATGTGTGTTAGTAGCTCGTTAAGGAGGAACAACAATGTTGATCCAGATGCTGATGCTGGAATTATTGTTGATCAGATTCGTGAGATGTTCGCGGTCGAGGTGACGCATATTTTGAGGAGGCGATCCCCGAAATTATTACCGCCATTCGTGATGAGGTAATAGTGTCGATGGAGGAGAGCATCGCGGCGATTCCACCCCCTGCGGGTGGGCAGCCCCGAACAAGAGGGTCGGGATCGATTATAGAGTGCACATTCCTTACCGGGGTTGTCCTGCGAACTAGAAGGTTCGCTTCGCAGAGAATCTGTTACGAGACGGAGCGAAGGACTGGTGTGCTATTGCTTTGACGCTTAACGGGCGCACTACTTGACCTGGGAGGAGTTCGTCGCATGTTTCGTGTAGAGCATATGCCTCTAGTGGAGATGGAGAGGAGTGCCAAAGAGTTCTTGGAGCTCTATCAGACTGCGGAGGCCATAAAGGAGGTGAACCGAAAGTTTACGGAAATGACATTATTCTATCCTTAGCATGCTGCTTTTGAGGACATGAAGAGGACACGGTGCAAGGATATGTTACGTACCAAGATCAGGGAGTTCGTGAGTACCGTGCAGTATGCTTCACTTGCTGTAGTGATGGAGGCGGCCTGAGGTAGAGTTCGTCAACTAGGAGTGGAGGAGGCACAAGCTACGTATAAAGTGGTGACAGGTACGTTCTTGGTTAACTCGGTGCTTGCTGTGGTGACGATTGATAGCGGGGCTACTCATCCTTCCGTGTCTCACATAGTCAGTGAGTGTTTGGGGCCGAGTTGTAGGACGGTTAGGCTGTCCAGTTGTGGTTGCAGTTGCTGAAGACAGGACCTTGACGGTTACTGACGTGTACCGGGGGTGCATTATGAAGATCTCTGGTGTGAGGTTCCCGATTGATTTGATTCCGGATGCTGCTCCGGTGGCCAAGGCACCTTATCGCCTAGCTCCACCGGAAATGAAGGAGTTGTACACTCGTTGCAGGAACTTATCAAAAAGGAGTTCATCAGGCCGAGTTGTCCACCGTGGGGAGCCCCGATTCTGTTTGTGAAAAAGAAAGACGGGTCCCAACGGATGTGTATAGACTACCGTGAGTTGAATAAGCTTACGGTGAAGAATCGTTATCCTCCGCCAAGGATCGATGACTTGTTCGATCAGCTTCAGGGAGCCTCGTGGTCCTCTAAGGTTGATTTGAGATCGGGGTATCATCGGATGCGGGTGAGGAGAGAGGATACGGAGTAGACGGCCTTTCGTTCACGTCATGGCCATTTACAAGCTTGTGGTGATGCCTCTCGGGCTCACCAATGCACCCGCAGCGTTCATGGACCTCATGAACCGGGTATGTAGCCCTATGTGGGATCGATCGGTGATCGTGTTCATCGACGATATTCTTGTGTAATCGAAGTCGAAGGAAGAGCATGAGATGCATTTGCGAGAAGTTTTGGAAGTTTTGAGGCGGGAGAAGCTGTATGCTAAGCTCTCCAAGTGTGAGTTCTGGTTACGAGAGGTCCACTTTCGAGAACATGTCGTGAACCAGAATGGTATTATCGTGGATCCGGCCAAGATTACGGCTGTGATGCGGTGGGAAGTGCCAAAGACTCTCACTGAAGTACGGTGTTTTCTTGGGTTAGCAGGGTACTTTCGGAGATCCATTCAGGATTTCTCCAAGATTGCTTTACCGATGACCCGATCGACGAAGAAATCTGCGGCTTTTAGTTGGGGTGAAGAGCAAAAGAGGGCTTTGGGGAGCTACGCAGGCGTTATGCGAGGCTCCGATGCTGACTTTGCCGGAGGGTATGTAAGAATTGGTGGTTGTTGCTCTCAAGATTTGGAAGCACTATTTGTATGGCGTCAAGTGTATAGACTAACCATAAAAGCCTCCAGTACTTGATGACCGGCAAAACCTCAACATGCGTCAGAGGAGGTGGCTTGACGTAGTCAAGGATTATGATGGTGAGATACTTTACCACCCCGGTAAAGCGGATGTTGTTACGGACGCACTTAGTCGACATCTGGATGGTGAGCCACTGTGTGGCTTGTGTCAACGGTTAACAGTGGTTGCACCTCTTCTCGAGTCGATAGGTAGTGCTCAGGAGGTGGCAGTTTTGGAGGAAAATGCCAATAGCAAGAGAGTTTCGAGGGAAATTCCGAATTTTGTCCGTGATAGTCATGGGTCAATGGCTCGGTCTTAATGGAAGGTTGGGTATCCCACGCGTATGGGTACTGTAGGCCGAATATTATCGGTTAGGGAATGCTGCCCTTTGTAATAAAGAGGATAAATGCGTAGAATTTTTGAGGTAAAAAGTATACTTAGGTGTCGACTTTTGGGCTTGAGGCCAAATGCCTTAGTGTAATTGGGGAATTGTAGCCGATTTTAAGGAAATTATGTTGATGGTAGTAGTAATCCTGAGATGTTTGCTTGTGGTGAATGGTTGTGGTGGAATGACCTTCGTGGATGATTATAAATTTACTAGTTTGATAATTCATGTGGAATAAATTGTGGGAGTCTATTAGAACTCGTGAAAGTTAATCGACAGTTAATGATAGGAATGATCGAATTCGAGTATCCTGTAGGGTATATTGGTGAGCAACTTTAGAATGGTTAGAGCTTGAAATTTGAATCGGGATGTACGGAATATCTAAGGTTGGGGGACAACCGAAGTCGCTTGGCTAGGATTGATTCCAATTGTTGGGGTGTTCTGTCGGTTATAATCCCAGTGTCCTAGAAGGAGTACGTTAGTTAGAAAAGTGTTCGAGGAGTTTTAGAAGGAATTTCAAGTGGACTTAGGAACCTGAGGTTGAGATGAGGGAGATCTATCCGGAGCTATTCGTAGGCAGAGACTTCGAGGACGAAGTCTAATCCAAGTGGGGGAGAGTTGTAAAGCCCGTGTCCCGGTACTTTTTTATTTAATTATTTATAATATATATTTTTATTTAACGGGGTTAGGCGTCAAGGAGCTAAAACGAGTTAACTAGTGGGTCAATGATCGTAACGTTAAATCCTAACCTAATTTGGGGAATTTTGGACATACCTTAGGAGTCTAGGGGCCAAAAGTGGGCAAAGGCATAACTTGGGCAAGGGATCGGCCAAATGACCGACCCCCTTCCCTCCCATTCGTTTCTTTCTTGTTTAGCAATCCTCCCCCCAAAACCAATTGCCACCTTCCCATTTCATTGTTGTTGGTGTTCAGCCGTGAGAAGGAAAAACCGAGGGTAAGAGAGAAACCGAGAGAGAGAGGGAGAGAGTCGGCCGCTAGCAAGGAGAAGAGAGAGAGAGGAGGCTGCCGCCGCGTGGTTGCCGGAAAAAGAGAGGAAGAAGACGTCGGGTTTTGGTCGGAAAAGAAGAGAAAGGAGACGCGGTGAGGTAGTCCCGTTTAATCTTTTCGGTTGTTCTTTTGTTGTCTAAACACCGTCGTAAACCGCCACCACCACCGCCGCAGCCACGGCTGCCGGCGGTGGGGCCGCCGCTGTGGTGGTGGCAGAGGGTGCGTGTGGCGTGATTGTGTGGGTGAGTGCGAGTGTTAGTTGCGGTTAAGTCGGAAGTGGGTGATGTTGGGAGGTTTCGTCGGAAGGTGTTACCGTAACCATCGTCGCCGCCACCAGCCACCACCGCCACCGGAGGCGGCAGTGGGTGGTGCTCGGATGCTGCCCAGCGTGGCATGGCCCTTGTCTCAGTAAGCTTGTAGGTTTCCGGGTCTGTTTGATTTAAGACATGGCTTAATGGTGTAAAAATTCAATAGTTATCATTTTATGTAATTTTTAGTGTTCTGTCCAGTTCTTCAATCGTGCGTAACTTTCTCGTCGTAACTCAGATTGAGGCGAATCCGGTGCCCACGGTTCACATTCTGTGTCGGGCACGTTTTCCGTGTTTTAGCGGAAAACTGGTTCAGCCTCTAGCTAGGTGAAAAAGTGGTCGCAAGATTGGTATTTTGTCATTTTATGTGAATGTCGATTTTCTGCCACTGTTTTGTTATGGCCGTAACTTTTTACTCGTAGCTCGGATTGTTATGAAATTGGTGGCCGAAGTTCCCTAATCGAGTCAGGAAAGTTTTTCGTGTTTTGCCGAAAGTCCGTTTAGGCCTGTAGCTGGGCCGTACGGGGCTGTTTATACAGCTGGTCCGAAAAACTTCCAGCTTTCTGTCCCTGTTTTGTTTTACGCATAGCTCTTGCTTGGAATGTCGGTTTGGGATGGGACTGGTGCCAAAAGTTTCGTTTCGGAGTCTATTAAGTTTCCTCTGTTTTGTGGAAAGATCAATTCGGACCATAGCTAGGGCGAAGTTGCCATGCTGTACTGAAAGGTCCGGGTGTTCGCTGTTCTGCGAAACATTTTTGTAAAATCTATAGTAAATTATAGAAAAGTCGTTAGGACGCGTGCGATACGTCCCTGAAATCGTAAGACTGAGAACTTCGTATTTATGAATTTTAATTTCTGTATTTATCAGTTTTAAGGGGGTAAAACAGGTCCCGAACAGACCCGTAACTTTTAAGAAAAAGCTGGAATATTTAGTCGTTTGAAAGCTAGTAAACGTGTTATGGGTCGGGACTTTCCTTTGACTTTTTTATACGTATTTAGGTGGGAGGAAGTGAAGAAGATTGCCGTGTTGGTGTTGCGTTTCGTGAGCACGTTGCTTAGCCTTGAGGTGAGTTCTCTCACCGCGTAGTTAGGAATTTCATGTATGTCGTTATTTTGTGTTACGTGTGATTACGTGTATTTATGTGCTTACGTGAACTAGATGGGATGTGATAACTGGTTGTGATTTATTAGATTCGTATGTGGAATATATATATGCATGTGTACACCTCGGTGGGACTGAGGGGCTCGGTGGGACCGAGGGCTTGGTGGGACTAAGCTAGTACAACAATTTTTACTCGGTGGGACCGAGGGCTCGGTGGGACTGAGCTTGTATTAATTACTCGGTGGGACCGAGGGCTCGGTGGGACTGAGCTTGTATTAATGTATTTTGTGTACTCGGTGGGACCGAGGTTCGTGCTTATATAATAATCATTATGTGGTTTGATATCCGTGATGATGGTGATGTTGCCTACTTGCGAGTAGGGGCGATATGCGTGGGGTTGCTACCTACGTGCGTGATTGAATTCACTAAGCGTTTAGCTTACCCTTTCCCAATGTGTTGTTATTTCAGGTGCGGGCGGCAGTCGGGCGTGACAGTACACACATGGAGCGCGGGGTGTCAAATATTATTAAACTTTCACTTTTGAACCCTTGAATTTAGTTATGAAATTTTCCGCTGCATAAACCTTGTTGATGGTTTGAAGTAACGACGTTAATTTTATTTAAGACGTGAATTATTAAATCATGGTTGTTTTAATGAAATGTATGTTTTAAAAATTTAAAATTTCCTTGTAATTTTTGGGACGTTAAGCCAGGTCATTTCGCTAAAGAATGCAGAAGTAGACAAAATCGCCCACAAAAGGACTCAACTTTTTACAAAAAGAAGGCTGAGTATTTTGCGCAAAAATCCCTAATGGCGAACAAAGGGCATGCTGAGGCAAGCAAGGAGGACTTCGAGTCAGACTCTACCTATGACGATGAATTCCCCACAAATGCCCTGTTCTGTGGCATGGCAGAAGTTGACTCCGGCACTGACACTGAGGTATCCATTTCAAACTCTACCTCAAATATTAATACTGTAGATGATGATTTATTTGAACTTAACAATGAACTGAAAGAAGTAAATAAAAGCATTCAGAAAAGGCTGACCTTTAATGAGAGAGAAGTAAGGCTTCTCACTCAAGAAAAGGCCAAAATCTTTGAAGAAAAAGAAAAAATCGAAAAATATTGGAGCAAAAACGTAGATCCTTTAAAAAGACAAATTTCTGATCTAACATATGCTTTAAAAATCAAAACAAAAGAACTTTCAGTTTCAAGAAGTGAAACAACAGACATAAGAGCTCTCAAAGAATACTTTCAAAAGGAAAGAGAGGTACTTTGGCAAGATCTTTTAAGAAGAGAAGTTTTACTTAAAAACTATAAAGATGCACAGAAGGTGTATGAAAAAGTAAACTCTCAAATAGCAAGATGAGGTATAGGGTACAGTGATATTACCTTAGGAGTTGAAAATAAACAACTAAAGCCTCTGTCTTCTCTATTTGTTTTGGGAAAAACTAACAAACCAAACTTTCCAAACTTACTTTCTGTAAGTAAAAGGGTTAAAATCTCTGCAGAACCTCACTTGAGGAAACATACGAAGATGATCAATGTATGGTTTGAAAACACAGATTCATCATCTTCAACCTCTGTCAATAGAGGAATCAAACCAAAGAAATATCTGAAAACACAAGATCAGATTGGTATCTTTAAGTTTGGTAAACCAGAGACTCAAACACAGGTCGCTTTTGTCTGCATAATGAACGATGAAAAGAAATTATCAGCAGAAGCTCCTGAGTTTAAACCCATCTTTTCAGAAGAAAAACTTAAAAAATCTATTGAAGAAGAAATTTTGGAAGTTTTGAAATCAAATGTTTTAGAAAATCTCAGTACACCTTCTATAAATCAAATTCTCGCTGAAAAGATCTCATCAGATACCTCTGCCTTCTATGAAAGTCATTCTACAGAGGAAGAAAGCTTGTACGATACATGCTCAGAAAATCCAGCCTCTGTCGAAAGAGATGACTCAACCTCTGTATATGAGGACGATTCAACCTCTGACGACTCAGAGACTGATTCTAAATCAGGGATAGTTCACTATGCACAGAGGATGTTAAAATCTCCTCTGAAGTTCTTAACAGAACTATTTCTCCAATAGAGAAAATCACAGAGATACCTATCTGCCCAGATTTTCTGAACATGTATTTAAAAGTCAAAACCTCTGCTGAACTTGATATATTAAAGAAGACCTCTGTAGATCCTAAAAGTTCAAAATTTTCAAAACCTTTAAGGAAAATTAAAGAGAATCCCACTTGGCAACAAAAGGGAAAATGACCTGAAGCTAACAAATACTTTTCCTCTGTGACAGTGAAGAAAGATGTTCACCACAGAAGAGAGTCACAGAAGGCAGGAACTAAACAAGACTTTTGCAAACAACATTCTAGTATTCATAGATCTTCTTGTAATAGGAAATCTAATGTAAAGAAAGAATGTAATGCCTCTGTGGCTCAGTTCAATGAATTCAATGAAAAGTTCAAACGAATCACGTCTCATATTCAATACTGTCATTGTTTTGTTCTTATGTTCAAATTGAATAAACACTTCTCAAGTCCAAATTGCTTACTCTCTACTAAAACTCCAAAGTCAAAACCTCGAGAGAAACAATCTGATCTTTCTACAAAGGATAAAATGTATTTCAAGAATGCTAAGGCAAACTTGAAAAATTCTAACAATATTGGACCCATATGGTTATGGGTACCTAAGTCTCTGTGATTGTCTTGCAGAAGCAACATGTGCCAATTTGGTATCTTGACTCCGGATGCTCAAGGCACATGACTGGCGACAGAAGATTACTATCCACATACAAAGAAACACACGATGGTGGATCTGTAACTTTTGGAGACAACAAGAAGGGACACATCAAAGGCTATGGAGTCATACAGAAAGAAAATATCTCTGTATACAAAGTTGCATATGTGAATGGCCTCAAACACAACCTACTAAGTGTAAGTCAACTCTGTGATAAAGGATTCGATGTGTTATTCAAAAGAACTTTCTGCTCTCTACAAAGTGAAAACACAGGAATGGAACTTCTGCGAGCTGAAAGAAGAGGTGATCTATATCTAATGAATTTTACTTCAAAATCCAAGGACAAAGTTTGCCTAGTAGCCTGCAAAAGTGAAGAAGCGTGGTTATGGCACAACAGGTTCTGTCACTTAAACTTTCACACCCTGGATAAACTAGTAAAACTCGATCTAGTTAAAGGTTTGCCAAATGTTAAATTCAGTAAGGATCACTTGTGTTCGGCCTGTGAAATGGGAAAACACAGAAGGGCTTCCCACAAAGGCAAAACAGACGTGTCTTGCACTAGGCCTCTGTACATGCTTCATGTCGGCCTCTGCGGTCCCATTGCTATACAGAGCCTAGGTGGCAAGAAATACATACTTGTCCTAATTGATGAGTATTCACGTTTCACATGGGTTGAATTTATTAGAAAGAAATCAGATGTTCCAATTATACTGATAAATCTAATGAAAAGAATTCAAGTTCTTTATGACTGCAGAATACAGAAGTTAAGAAGTGACAATGGCACAGAATTTAAAAACTGTGTCATTGAAGCCTATCTTTCTACAGAAGGAATATCACAGAACTTCTCTGCCGCTCAAACTCCACAACAGAACGGTGTAGTCGAAAGAAAGAATCGAACACTTGTGGAGGCCGCAAGAACTATGCTATCTGCATGCGGATTATCAATGAACTTTTGGGCAGAAGCAATTTCTACTGCGTGTTATACACATAATCGTTCAACCATTGTGAAAAGACAACTCAAGACGCCTTACGAATTACTTCACAAAAGGCGGCCAAACATCAAGTTTTTCCATGTATTCGGATGCAAATGCTTTGTTTTAAACGACAGAGATTCGAGAGGAAAATTTGAAGTAAAAGCTGATGAAGGCAAATTCATTGGATACTCTGCCACTTCCAAAGCCTACAGAACCTTCCTTACAAAGTATCGCAAGATTGTAGAAAGCATTAATGTTTCTTTTGATGATTCATTCCAGATGACTTCTGAACAAATCAGTTCAGAACTCGGAATTAAAGGGAAATCCTCTGAAATCTCAAAAACAAAAGAAGATTTGGATCTTCTATTTTTAGAGATGTTCAACAATGACATTGATCCTTCTGTTGGAACCATCAGAATTTCTGAAGAACCATCCTTTGTCGGACAAAATCCTACAGGTATGACTCTAACAGGTCCAAATAATGCTTCATCTTCTTCTATAAATTCTACAGATGCAATTGCCGAAGAAGAACATGCAGAAGATGAAACATCAAGAAAAACGACCACAGAAGTTGCTGAAAAACAAACTCCACAATCCACAGAAGAACCAATTACAGAGAAAATCGAGGACCAAGACTATACGTCCTCAGAGGAACAAACCCCACCACCACTCATACCAATATTTCCACAAATGGTAGAATCAACTACCAAGGCACGAAGAACGACAGAGGCTACACAAGAAGAAACACAAGAAGCCACTGACGAAAGGTTCGAGGACATTGATGATCATCTTCCACGCACAACTCAGTGGACAAAAAGCCATCCTCCAAGCCAAATAATCGGAGAACCTTCTGACTCAGTAAAAACCAGGCCTGCCACTGCTAATTTTTGTTTTTTTACTAACTTTATCAGTGTGATAGAACCAAAGAAGATTTCTGAAGCCCTAGATGACCCAAATTGGGTAGACGCCATGCAAGAAGAACTTCTGCAGTTTGAGCGTAACAAAGTATGGACTTTAGTACCTCTGCCACGAGGGAAACAGGCCATTGGGACTAAATGGGTCTACAGAAACAAGAAGGATGAAGATGGAGTGGTCATCAGAAACAAAGCAAGATTAGTAGCAAAGGGATATAGACAAGAAGAAGGCATAGACTACGATGAGACTTTTGCCCCTGTCGCACGACTCGAAGCAATAAGAATATTCTTAGCCTTCGCAGCCCACAGAGGTTTTAAAGTCTATCAGATGGACGTAAAATCAGCTTTTCTAAACGGTGAAATCCAAGAAGAGGTTTACGTAAATCAGCCACCAGGGTTTGAAAGCTCAAAGTTTCCAAGGCATGTATACTACCTTGAAAAGGCTCTATACGGACTGAAACAGGCTCCAAGAGCATGGTACGAACGACTTTCTACCTTCCTTCTAGTCAATGGCTACAACAGAGGTACAACAGATACTACCTTATTCTATAAACATAAAAAGGGTGAGATAATGCTTGTACAAATCTATGTGGATGACATAATTTTCGGGTCTACCAATTCAGAAGAGTGTAAAAGTTTTGAAAAACTCATGCAGAGTGAGTTTGAAATGAGTATGATGGGAGAATTAACATTCTTCCTCGGACTTCAAGTCAAACAAACTTCAGAGGGAATTTTTATAAATCAAGCCAAATATGTCTCTGACATTCTGTCAAAATATAAACTCTCTGATACCTCTGCAATGAAAACTCCAATGGCCACTGGAAATAAGTTATTCTTAGATCCAAATGGTATCTCTGTAGAATGCACTCTCTACAGAGGCATGATTGGATCTCTGTTATACTTAACAGCAAGCAGACCTGACATCATGCATGCCACATGTCTTTGTGCACGTTATCAAGCTAATCCTAAGAAATCACATTATGATGCGGTGAAGAGAATCTTTAGATACCTAAAGGGGACCAAAAATCTCGGTCTCTGGTATCCACAAAACTCTGGTTTTAGTCTTAAAGCTTATACAGATTCAGACTATGGAGGATGCATGCTCGACAGAAAGAGTACCTCTGGGAGTTGCCAATTCCTAGGTGGTAAACTAGTCAGTTGGACCTCCAAGAAGCAGAATTGTGTCTCAACATCCACTGCAGAAGCTGAATACGTTGCTGCTGCTAGCTGTTGTTCTCAGGTTCTATGGATGAAAACTCAACTAAAAGACTACGGCCACATCCTATTCAAAATACCCATCTTCTGTGATTCCAAAATTGCCATTGCTATCTCTGCCAATCCTGTGCAACACTCGAAAACCAAGCATATCGATATAAGGTACCATTTCTTGAAACATCATGTTGAATACGGTACAATTGAAATGCATTTCGTGCCAACAGAATATCAACTCGCTGACTTATTCACAAAAGCACTAGACGAGAAAAGATTCAATTTCTTGGTGGGTAAGTTAGGAATGATAAACATGGTGTGACAATCCTCTGTAAGTATAGCTTTATCTTCTGTAAATATGTACAAATTTCCTTTATTTTTGCTTTAAGTTAATTTATTTCTGTTTGTAAGTTCTCTATCTTAAATAGTTCTTAAAATCACAGAGCTTCTGTAAGTCAACTCAGAACCTCTGACGACCCCTACAGAACCTCTGGAAAACATGACCTATGTTCTATGCAAAACTTATCATTCTTTGATCCAAGCATAGGTCAAGGGGGAGCAAAAGGAAATTACTTGATCTACAGAGGTGATTAGATCAAGGGGGAGCAGAAGGGAACCCTGAAATGATCTAAAGAGATAAAACTTTCAAGGGAAAGCCAAAGAAAAATGTCGATGACTCCATATCGACAGAAGTCAGATATCACTGCCGAGAAAAGAAGAACCAAAAGGTATGTCTCTCGCACAAAAGGTTTTTGAAAACAGTTTTCTAGGACACAAATTGTCAAATATGTCCTAAATATACTGTGGATAACATTTCAAAAATCAAAAGATCAAAAAGTTTCATAAAAATTGAGTTATGAGAAATTTAAGGTCATAGAGCTTCTGCTGAGCTCAACAGAAGCTCTGCAAGAAATATGCTCTGTAATCGCAAATTAACCCTCTGTCGATCTTTTGGAATGTTATCTCGGAAACCGAAAACACAAACCATGACCTTCTCGAACAAACCGTTTTTAACAGTTTTCTCGGACACAAACATTCAAATATGTCCGAAAAACATCTCTTAAACCAAATCAAAAATTGGATGATCAAAAATTTTAATAAAATTTTTGTTATGAGATTTTTTCCCTCATAGAGCTTCTGCTGGCCCTCACCGAACTTCTGCAAGTTCCAACAGAGCCACAAAACCTCTGCGAAGCAAATTTCTTGACAAAAATCCGATTTTATCCTCTCCAATGCCTTTACAAATGTTTTGGTTAAAGAAGAACCCCACAGAAGTCATGATAACAATGAGATATATGAAAAAGGGATAAACATCAAAGATTTTCAAGATCACAGAGCCTCTGTAAACTACAGAAGCTCTGTCAATCTGTTACTTGGGCATCTCTGTAGTAATAACGGTTACTTTTACTGAGAGTGAATTACATATGGCTAAGAATAACCCCACACGCCTAGCATTAATGGGGCGCGCACGACGTCCTGTCATCCTCTGACAAGGCCTACGTGTCCTATTTTCATTGGGCATACATGAAACGTTTTCTTTGGAAAGTTGAACCCGCCGTTCTAACTCGAGTATGGATTCCAAATTTTAATCCATTGCCATATATTTTACTCTTTCGAATTCTACCGTTTTACCCTCCTATAAAAACCAAGCTTACCCTCTCATAAACCTTTTACAAACTCTCATTCTTCTCCGGCGAAACCCTGCAAAAACCTGCAAGTTTATTATTCTCAGTATCAAATGGCTTCATCTTCTCAAGTTATCTCCCTCGCACACTCTCCGGCGACCTCACCAGAACATTCACCGGCTCATTCTGAACATTCATGTTAAACCAAGATCTATCAAGATAGAGAAGATATGAATTCATCATCCATTTCTCTCAAGAACACATTACAAGATTAGGAGTTCTGTACAAGTGTTTCTCTCTCTAGAATATAAGAATGTGAGTTAAGTATGTCTAGAGTCCTACAAACTAACACACAACAAAACCTATTTATACTAAACACTTTACAAGGTGTAAACAACACAATACAACTCAATACATTGACTTTGACTTTGACCTTTCTATATTTAAACCTTGAAGACATATTGCACTAACAATCTTCCCCTTGGATTCAAGGTTTAAACAAATGCGATCAGCCAGCTTTAGCTTTCTAGAATCTTCAGTCTTCATCAAAGCTTGTCAAAGTCAAAACGTCATCCAATCTTCAAACAACAAATAACGAACTTCTAACTTCGAACAGGAGAATAAGAATCTTCACACAAAGCTTTTTAATACAATTAAGCACAAGTTCAAGAAAAAGAGATCACTGAAAGGATCAATCGATTTTCCTCAAACTCTTGAAGAATTCTCCCCATTTCCATTGACTTGAGAATTTCATTCTTCAGTGTCGATCTTCATAAACGCGCGAGTTCAAAAGAAATAGATCACTGAAATGATCAATCGATTTCTTAAAAACACTTGAAGAATAAAACTCCCCCTATCATTTCTTGAAACGACGTCTTCTTTCTACAAATCTCCCCGTTGACATTAAAACGAATCTTTGATTTTAAACTTTCTTTGACATGAAATTGATGTAGACATTCTCCCCCTTTTTCGATTAAAGTGAGCATCACGAGCATCGAAAATCTTTTCAATTTCAGTCACGGACAATCTCCCTCTTCAAAAACATCTCTTCCCCTTGAAAAACACGAACAATCTCCCCATAAGCGAAAGATCTTGCTCCCCCTAAAAATAAGAATTGTAGAGCAAGTTGATTTTCTCCCCCTGAAAATTTGCATAAAATTTCATCAGCGCACAATTTACCAAACTTATATAAGGAAAATTGAATTCATTGAACGACATTTTATAACAACTAACATTTAATCATTTGAACACCAAACAAAAGAAATTCAACTTTATGAAATGTAACAGATATTTCCATCAAGTGAAATCAAATGCATGCGTTTGGATTCAAAAACATGACATCATCGCATATCGAGTTACAAAAGTTCAATTTCAACCCCTTTATAAAATCTATTTGGTGAACTAGCATGCGAAATATGATTAGCAACAAGCAAATGCACCTCTAAAACCTATAAGAATACTTTGCTCTTACTCACACTATTTGTCCAAAACCAGAATTTTCACAAATTTACAGGTTTATCGCGACTTTGTATTTTCCCCCAGTTTCAAGATGTGTGCTCTTAGGCATCTTTTCATATTGTGCACATTGGCAACTTTTATTATGTGCTCATTGGCATCTTTTATAATCAAACAGTTTATTAAGACTAAGATACACCGTAAACGTAACTTTCTAACTGGTCCTATAGCAGGATTTGGGTCAGCCGATCCCAGACCAGTTGGCCTTAGGGGCTAGGTGACAAGCACCCCTTGGAACTTACTCTCCCGAACCAGAAAGGATACATCGATATACCTTAATCCCATCTGTACCAGTAGAACATGGCTTTCTACCTGGTTCTATAGCAGGATTTGGGTCAGCCAATCCCAGATCAGTTGATCATAGGGGCTAGGTAACGAGTACCCCTTGGGACTTAATCTCCCAAACCAGATAGGCCACAGGCACAGACTATCAAACTGAATGATTTTATTATATATATATATAGTTTTTATTTTATTTTATATTATTATAGCATCTCAATCACTTGGTTCAAAAACGTAGTGCTTCCCCCATATTTTCGTTTCCATTCATGATTAAGACGAATAGGCTTTGTGAGCATTGTATTCTAAATAAGTCTAGATTTACACAATTTTGCACTTGTATCAAAATCTCAAACATGTTTCGCTGACCTTTCGACTTATTTTAGAAGCGAAAGTAGAAACAAATATAACTCCGACGATACAAAAATGCTCGTAAAATCATCCTTAACACACATTTTATTCATTGAATGAAAAATTGAAGAATTTTTCACTTCATTGAATTAAATTTGTGAAGGTTCAAACTTTCAACGTTAGTAGAAATAAAATATAACACAATGTTACCTTTTTATTACTTGATTTGAGAAACAAAAATATATGGAAGTTAAAGTTCAAAAAGATATCACCTGATAAGTACGAGTTCTAAACTGATTTGTTTAGAAGTCATTGCCTTTGAAGTACGGGTCCTGAACTGAATTGTTCAGAAGCCATTACCGTTGAAGTGCGGGTTTTTGTAACAACCCAAAAGTACAGTAGAACAAACATGGCATTTAAGCATAAATTTACAAAACTGGGTCCCAAAAATTTCTTTACATCAATCTCAAACAAAGGTTGGCGGAAACAACCTATACACAACTGAGAATAATCTAACTTCTACCAGAGGCGCCTGCACTATCACTAGCTGCTTCCGTACTCTATCTTGCTACTTACTCATTCATCTGAGCCTCCAACATAGCGCTTACCTGAAAAGGGTTTTGGTTTTGAAAAGCGAGGGTTAGACCATGAGGTCTAGTGAGTTCCCCCTAAAACATGTTCACAAATCATTTAAAGAAAAGCGTTCATTTCAAGTCGGTAACGTATCAAATCATGTACTCAACAATGGTATGCACAGCGGAGAAGACCATGGTAAACACCCTACAAAGCCGGGTACGGCAACACCCTACAAAGCCGGGTACGACAACTCAACACCTTACAAAGCCAGGCACGGCAACTCAACACCTTACAAAGCCAGGCACGGCAACTCAACACCTTACAAAGCCAGGCACGGCAACTCAAGAGGTCTTCCACTGTGCAACCCGACTCTGCCATGGCAATTTCACAAAACATGCAGTTTCACACACTTGAGGGCAATCCTCCTTTAATAGCAAAATAATACTTTTCATGGAAAACATTCGTAAAAGCTTGTAGACAAATCATGCTCATAAACATACCCTGATCAGTAAAACATAAAGCTTTCATTCACGTAAAATTCATGTAAATTAACGGGGCATTTTCACATAATCATTTTCCTTTGGAAACACATAAAATCACGTATTTTGGTTAGAAAAACTCACCTGGCTAGCTTGCTCCAAAGCTCCTCACTTACACTTCCGATCTCTAGGCGGAACACCTATTATATATTAATAGCGTTCGTCATAATCCGTTCAATTATTACTCGAGTTAAATCCCGAACTCAACCCTAACTTATCTAAATTGGCAGATTACCCTCTAGTCTAAAAGTTATAATTAATGGTCTTTGCTTACCCATCCGATTGACATACTATACCGGATCCATTAATTTACCCGACTCTAGGTCCTCAACATCAAATTATAACACTTGATTCTAAATAATAAAACCGGATCGCGTTAATAATAATATGACCAATTTAATAAATAGACTATCGTTTACGTACTAGGCCCATTTAAATAATTATAGACTTTATTAATAAACTAGCCCAATCTTAATAATTAAGCCCACAAGGACTTAATAGTTCTCTCGGCCCAACAACCAATTCGGCCCAATAAACCAATTCGGCCCAATAAACCAATTCGTCCCAATAAACCAATCTGGCCCAAACTTAAGTCACGGGCCAACTCCCGGAACATACCGACTTCCGATACACACGGTTCAAAACAAAACCCACATATTTCGCCATTAATCAAATTCTACCCCATATTAACAACAATTCTTCTTTTTAATTGACACAAGCCATTCTCTAACCAAGAATTCACATAAACACTTGATTTAACTATGACAACACGAATTATAATCAAAACTCGACATTAATACCCTTATTTGATTTCTCATTTCACCTAGCCAAGTGCAACTAGAGACCTAACAAGTCTAACATTACTTGAAAAAGAGTGCAATGAAATGGAAGGGTTTCTTACCGGAATAAAACCACACGAAATGGAAAAAAAACTGCCGTCTAGAACTCCGGCGACCACCACCGCCGGCCACCGCCGGCCAACTCCTCCGGCGCCGGCGAACTCGCCACCTTTTCTCTCTCACGAAGCTCTCTCTCTTTCTCTCTCACGGAGCTCTCTCTCTCTTTTTCTCTCACGGTCTCTCTCTCTCCAACGTCCATCTCTCTCTCTCTGGCTGTCTCTCTCTCTCTCTCGCTCGTCGTCTCTCTCTCCGTCGCCGACTGCTTCTCCCTCTCACCGGCTGTGTCTCTCTCTCTTTCTCCGGCGTCTTTCTCTTCCCGACGACTCTCTCTCTTCTTCTCGTCGTCTCTCTCTCTCTCGCCGGCGTCTCTCTCCTCGTCGTCTCTCCCTCTCTCGCCGGCGTCTCTCTTCTCGCCAGCGTCTCTCTCTCTGCCGGCTGCACACTAAAACACACCCATAAGACCCATTTCTTCTTCCCTTCTTCTGGTCTCTTCTCAACATGCAGCATGAACAAAACCCACACAACTCTCCATTTTTATTTCTTTCCTATCTCCTCTCCTTCTTGATGCACAACCGCCACCCCTAAACCCTAGGACAAAATTATGTTGTTTTTTTTCTTAACTTTTCTGCAGCACACTCACACACAACAGTAACCCTAAAATAATAAAAGAACTCTCTAAACCTAGGCTATTTAATTTCCAAGTTTCTACTTTTACCCTTGAAAGTTTTCAAAATAAATAAATAACCCCCCTTAACTTCCATTTAAAATCAAAATGCACAAAGTGGGGTTATTACAATCTCCCCTCCTTAACAGAATTCCGTCCCGGAATTCACTCCAAAATAACCGACGAACTTGATTATCAAGACTTAAATCTCACTAGCACTTCCTCACGAACTCTCGTAATCCAACTTATAAATTATAACATGCGGTCAGAAATTGTAAGCATCTCAAGGCTTACTACTCCCTAATTATCCTTATCTGGTTCACGACCACATTACAGTTTCCGAACTCAACAGCCTTTTCCGGCTAGCACAATATAACCACTGATCCTTATCGCACAACACGATACAATACTTCTCTTTATCACCGACAGTTTTAACTTGACCAACTCATTTCAATTATAATTAACAACTTATTTCAAAAGATGGACCCCAAATCGAGACTCGGCTCATTTCTTTCTACTAACCAAAAATTATCATACTCGGCAACTTAGCATCAACCTCTCATTAGGCTGGCATTCACAAAATCCATCAATTAAAACTAATTTCTTAGCTAACAACTCCCAAATTTTCAAGGTAATTTGAGCATTACTTATTCCTTCATATTATCATCAACTTCACACTTTAACATATCGGTTCTCCCTTATCAATTCTTAGTAAGAAACTCGGTGGAGTCATAACATCTCTTATGATAACAATAATTGTCATTAGCTAACAATCTTCCAAATTGTTCATCAGCCAAACAAAAGCTTATACATTTATCCTGACGTCTCGATTCAACTGATGATCATACCACCGCTCCGACCCATAATCGTCATCCTTCCTTAAACATAACCAAATTCCAACTATCTCTTTCTAGGGTTATCCCCCCTTCACAAAAGAAACGATTCACGTTCTACAAATATCTAGCATTTACCATAACACATTTGACTAATCCACTCTTCAACCTCTTCAAACTCCCAATGATTTCAACATATACCTACTTAGCGACTATTACAACTGAGACACTTGGTTTCTCCTTTGGGTAATATCCCACCACTACTCCGTCCTTCTATCCTGATCATAATCGTACCACAAAGTCAACTTACTCTCTATGTGCTCAAAATCTGGTTAAAAGATAGAACATCTCATCTGAAACCCCCAAAAGCTTCTATTTGCTGCTTTCCTTCCCTCTAACATCGCCTCACTACGATACTAGCTAGTACATTTAACTTGGCAATTAATGCCATTACATAACTGTACGTTCCTCACTCAATACATCGCACTGCAGACCGAACCTCTCATAGTCATTCACACAACCACGCTTTCCTTCATACTCTCACGTATACTACAATCAAGTCTATCTCCCTACGTAGTCCTTTCCCAACTTGTTGAACTATAACTCACGAGTTCTCAAATAGCTCACACGCAACCATTCTAGTTAGCTCTTCGCGATCCGAGCCCTTACGAAGACACACCACTTTTCTTACTGACTGCTAAAATCTACACACTCGCTTCGCTCAAGTTACATACCTCATCATCCTACGAACCCTCCGCTCTTCGCAAATAGAATGCTTAATCAAACAATAACTTCTCTTCCCCTTAGAACCCCTACAAGGTGTTCTATCAACTCTCGACTTTCTAATTCCAGTCTTCGGAACCGGCCAACGTACACATCTGTCGACTTGTACATCAACTGACAATCCTGTAACTACTTTCTTAACTTATTCTTAAACATGGTTCCCTTACGGAACTTACTCCTACCAACATATTGAATCATCTTCATGATCCGCCTCCCTCCTTTCGTAACCTACTCAGGTAACATTACCATTAAAAGCTCACCTTGAGTCCCGCATTCCTACACCACATACATTTCCTTCTTCCTCACCACACTATTCTTAACGAGTCGCTAAAATCATCACCTTGAAGACTTCAAGCCCTCCCTCCGGACACAACTGTCTGTTGACAACCGTACATCCAACTACCGAACAAGGGTGCAAACCCTCATTCGACCGGTACTATAATTCGCTACTGACTCTACCACCGTCCACCCCTCCTCTTGGACACTCTTACTAAAGTTATATCATTCTTTCCTGATTTGACCAATATCTCTTCACTCTCGGAGTTCTTCCTAGGCTTGAAATGTGGCACTCTATGACCTAGTGAGTTCATAGCCTTCATGCATGACAACGCATTAAATAAATCATTTCGCACACTTTATCATTTTAGATAAACAACACTTGAAAACATCTTGGGTACACATGCCCCCATTACACTTATAACTTCAACGCCCTGCCCAACGATCTCGAGAATCGTTCGCATGCAACTTTCCATAAACTTAATCTTACTCCTACCGAACGATGTCAATACGACAGTGATATATTGCATGAAAATCTTTTTATTTGGCACAATTTTGAAAGAATTACCGTTGCCAGGTAATTTAAGTTGGTTTTCGTACTCATAAATAACTCCAACATGTCGTTACTCACTTTGGTTATAAAAGTTTTGCATTTAATCGTTTTCTTGACTTTTGCAATAATTTAACTCATCATGAAAAGAGCAAAATGCTTTACAAATCATAAAACTCGAAACTTCTTGGTGCCACGTGGATGAAATCTCCTTTTTCTTTTAAACATACGCGTGCACATTCTGACTCATTTTCGATCAAAATTTATCTCTACATATTTAACTTAAATCGTGAAAATTTCATGTTACATAAAATAAACACCATGCGTGAGACTCTACTTGCATTTGAAGGCTACTCACTCTAACTAGGTCAACTGCTTTACTCCCTTAACTTATCCTTGACATTCTACCTACGACCAACGATCGCCCTCTTGGTCACGCAACAACTTGCTGAACACACTTTCCACATCTCACTTACTCAATCCCTTCCCTACTATTTCGTTTTAATCACTATCTCATTTTCTACTTCTACATGCTTTCATTTCACAATAGGTATCTTATTTCATTTACACTGCCTTGAAAAGTTCGACTAAGAAGTCAGGGTTCTATTGATACATTCAAAATTTCAACACTGTTATTCCTTACCATTCTAACTGATCTCATCCCACTATTTCAAAGATTGGGACTTACTAGAAACAAGAGTCTTACTCAAAATCAATCATTTTATCTCTTCGAACCCACGAAGATCCATCTCTATACGATTCATAACATTCTAAACAACATTTCGTCTCTACGATGTATACAATATCCTCTTCATAAAGATTTCACATGAAACTTCCCCAACAAGGAGTCTCAGTCTACACCTCAGAGACCTCGTCGTCATTCTAACGTACTGAAACACGGCATAAACACTGGGTAGGTTAATAAGGTAGGTTAAGCACGTACATGTACCTGTAAGTTCGCAATTACACTGGCCAGGTGGAATCCTAAACTTACCTTACATGACAGTCCTCAGTACCCTATTAGTCCTATTTCTATAATAGTGCCATCCTAACGCATTTCCTGTATCTACAATAGTGTCCTCCTAACGCATTTCCTGATTCTCAGTTGTGATTTCTACTCCCAAGTTTAAGTTTAGGCCCGTCCGGTCACCTAAATCCCTTAAACTATGGCTCTGATACCATTTGTAACAACCCAAAAGTACAGTAGAACAAACATGGCATTTAAGCATAAATTTACAAAACTGGGTCCCAAAAATTTCTTTACATCAATCTCAAACAAAGGTTGGCGGAAACAACCTATACACAACTGAGAATAATCTAACTTCTACCAGAGGCGCCTGCACTATCACTAGCTGCTTCCGTACTCTATCTTGCTACTTACTCATTCATCTGAGCCTCTAACATAGCGCTTACCTGAAAAGGGTTTTGGTTTTGAAAAGCGAGGGTTAGACCATGAGGTCTAGTGAGTTCCCCCTAAAACATGTTCACAAATCATTTAAAGAAAAGCGTTCATTTCAAGTCGGTAACGTATCAAATCATGTACTCAACAATGGTATGCACAGCGGAGAAGACCATGGTAAACACCCTACAAAGCCGGGTACGGCAACACCCTACAAAGCCGGGTACGGCAACTCAACACCTTACAAAGCCAGTCACGGCAACTCAACACCTTACAAAGCCAGGCACGGCAACTCAACACCTTACAAAGCCAGGCACGGCAACTCAAGAGGTCTTCCACTGTGCAACCCGACTCTGCCATGGCAATTTCACAAAACATGCAGTTTCACACACTTGAGGGCAATCCTCCTTTAATAGCAAAATAATACTTTTCATGGAAAACATTCGTAAAAGCTTGTAGACAAATCATGCTCATAAACATACCCTGATCAGTAAAACATAAAGCTTTCATTCACGTAAAATTCATGTAAATTAACGGGGCATTTTCACATAATCATTTTCCTTTGGAAACACATAAAATCACGTATTTTGGTTAGAAAAACTCACCTGGCTAGCTTGCTCCAAAGCTCATCACTTACACTTCCGATCTCTAGGCGGAACACCTATTATATATTAATAGCGTTCGTCATAATCCGTTCAATTATTACTCGAGTTAAATCCTGAACTCAACCCTAACTTATCTAAATTGGCAGATTACCCTCTAGTCTAAAAGTCATAATTAATGGTCTTTGCTTACCCATCCGATTGACATACTATACCGGATCCATTAATTTACCCGACTCTAGGTCCTCAACATCAAATTATAACACTTGATTCTAAATAATAAAACCGGATCGCGTTAATAATAATATGACCAATTTAATAAATAGACTATCGTTTACGTACTAGGCCCATTTAAATAATTATAGACTTTATTAATAAACTAGCCCAATCTTAATAATTAAACCCACAAGGACTTAATAGTTCTCTCGGCCCAACAACCAATTCGGCCCAATAAACCAATTCGGCCCAATAAACCAATTCGGCCCAATAAACCAATCCGGCCCAAACTTGAGTCACGGGCCAACTCCCGGAACATACCGAATTCCGATACACACGGTTCAAAACAAAACCCACATATTTCGCCATTAATCAAATTCTACCCCATATTAACAACAATTCTTCTTTTTAATTGACACAAGCCATTCTCTAACCAAGAATTCACATAAACACTTGATTTAACTATGACAACACGAATTATAATCAAAACTCGACATTAATACCCTTATTTGATTTCTCATTTCACCTAGCCAAGTGCAACTAGAGACCTAACAAGTCTAACATTACTTGAAAAAGAGAGCAATGAAATGGAAGGGTTTCTTACCGGAATAAAACCACACGAAATGGAAAAAAAACTGCCGTCTAGAACTCCGGCGACCACCACCGCCGGCCACCTCCTCCGGTGCCGGCGAACTCGCCACCTTTTCTCTCTCCCGAAGCTCTCTCTCTTTCTCTCTCACGGAGCTCTCTCTCTCTTTTTCTCTCACGGTCTCTCTCTCTCCAACGTCCATCTGTCTCTCTCTGGCTCTCTCTCTCTCTCTCGCTCGTCGTCTCTCTCTCCGTCGCCGACTGCTTCTCCCTCTCACCGGCTGTGTCTCTCTCTCTTTCTCCGGCGTCTTTCTCTTCTCGACGACTCTCTCTATTCTTCTCGTCGTCTCTCTCTCTCTCGCCGGCGTCTCTCTCCTCGTCGTCTCTCCCTCTCTCGCCGGCGTCTCTCTTCTCGCCGACGTCTCTCTCTCTGCCGGCTGCACACTAAAACACACCCATAAGACCCATTTCTTCTTCCCTTCTTCTGGTCTCTTCTCAACATGCAGCATGAACAAAACCCACACAACTCTCCATTTTTATTTCTTTCCTATCTCCTCTCCCTCTTGATGCACAACCGCCACCCCCAAACCCTAGGACAAAATTATGTTGTTTTTTTTTCTTAACTTTTCTGCAGCACACTCACACACAACAGTAACCCTAAAATAATAAAAGAACTCTCTAAACCTAGGCTATTTAATTTCCAAGTTTCTACTTTTACCCTTGAAAGTTTTCAAAATAAATAAATAACCCCCCCTTAACTTCCATTTAAAATCAAAATGCACCAAGTGGGGTTATTACAGTTTTGAAATGATGTGTTCAAAAGCCATAGTCTTTTATCTTTCTCCCCCTACAAAATACCAAAAGATTTGTCATTAATCACATGTATATAAAAAAAATAATAAACTCCCTGAAAATATGTGATGTTCAATATCTTCTTGAATGCACAAGTACTTCATCTTCCGAGAGTTCAACACTTGTCTCTAAATCTGCAAAACAGATTAAGTAGATTTTGGTACCCAACGAGTCTTGGGTCCTGACACGTTAAACGGAGCTCTATAAGAAGGAAAATGGTAAGTACCATACCAATATTGAACATAATTATTATTAACAAAATCATTATTTACGCAATAAGAATTAACAAAAGAATTAACTTTCGTTGTAAAATTCTTATTTAGAAATGATGATTTTGGTACATCTTTTCCAGGAAATTTACCTTTTACCTTCCATTGCATGTTGATTCTTTTGTAGGAAGGAAGATCAGCATAATATTTGGAAGACATATCCACAGAATGCTCGTAGAAAATGTTAGAAGGACGCATCAGACATTCTGAAAAACACTCGGAGTTGTTGAACGACCTCACTTTGTCTTTTAAGGCATTTCGTTCCTTTGTCATCAACTCGAGCTTCTTCCGAATATCACAATTCACCCTCTTTTCCTTCATGATATCTGTAGATAAACCCGCCAAATTCTTCGTGAGTTTCTGAATTTCTTGCTGAAATATCTCCCGTTCTACAAAAAAATCATCCTTTACGCTCCTTGCTTGAAACTCAGCTTTCTTTCTCTTTTCTAACTCACTTCTTTCCAAATCCAACTCCTCTTGCAGTTCAGAAATTTTCTCTGAAAGCTTCCCATTCTTCACTTCAAACTCTTTCCTTTTAACCTCAAACTCGGCTCTTTCCTTCTCCACCTTTTTCTTTTCTAAAAATAATACTTTCTGAAAATCTGAGTTCTGCTTGGAAAGTCTTTGGAATTGGAGTTCAAAAGCTTTGTTATCTTCACAAGCTTTAGTCTTCATCTTCAATTCCTTTTCAAGATCCGAAATTCTTAGAGCTAGACTCTCTCTTTCTTTCTTATGTTCTTCTCTTTCATCTTTTATTAATTTTTCTAAATCTGATAGTCTCTTTGTAAGCTCAGTGATCTTCTCAGAATCTTCTATCACATCCTTCATGTCTTCCTTTTTCTCTAAATCAACTTTCTTTTCTTCCGCTTTTGACGGTTCCTCTTTGTGAATTTCTGATGTTGTCTGATTTGTATCCTCCTTATCAGCATTCTTCACTTTCTTTACCCTGAAATCAACATACAATCCATGCATTAGCTTCGTTAATTCCTTCCAAAACAACATAGGATTATTTTTGAAAGCATTTAATCGAGCACAAGTATATTGTGGAAGTTTGGAAATAACAAGGATCAAATATAATGTTGCATCTTTATCAGCTCTCTTCCGATATATCTCTTCTTCAGTAAAATCTTCTTCCCGTTTATAAAGGATCAACGGGCCTTCGGTGAAAGATTTTATCATTAAATCTCCATTTTCTCTTCTCGAAATGAAATCCATGAATTCGACCGTCCATTTCACAAAATCCGAATCCTTGTTAAGCATCGGAGGACGATTACCTGAAGCTTGAAAAGCCATCGTGATCTAAAAAAATCAGAAAATGGCAGAAAGTCGGGTCAGATGAACAGTAAATTTTTTTTGACTAAGTGTCAAAGTTCGCAAACAACAGTTGCGAGAATCACAAAAAAATCGTAAGCCGAAAAACACCAAGTACAAAGTTCGTAACCGAAGCTTGCGAGAAATCTTGAATTTCGCAACTAACTAATTAAGCAGACAAACAAGTAGCTTAAACTAATTAAGCAAGCAAGCAAGCAAGTAGCTTAAACTAATTAAGCAAGCAAGTAGCTTAAACTAATTAAGCAAGCAAGCAACTAGGTGAAACTAATTCAAAGCAAGCAAACATGTAGGTGAAAATTAATTGAAGCAAGCAATCATGTAGGTGAATTTAACTAAGTCAGGAATGAATTCGCAAGTGATGGTTGCGAATTTCTTAAGCATACATGTAGGTGGTTTAAGTCAGAATTTCGTAGAATTCCTTCAATTAAAAGTATATGAATAGTAATAAGGCACACACACAACTCATGCACACACTCACACACCTCTTGTTGTTGCGAATTATTTGTCCAGATACGAGAAACACACAACAAGCACACATACACACACCTTAAGCATACACACATACATCACAAACATACACACAGCTAAATATCTTGCGAGAAAAAGGACTTAAGCAAGTAGTCATGTAGGTTGCGAATTCCTTTCTTGTTGCTTGCGAGAAATTTTCTGCAAAATCACAAACACAATTAACAAAATTAATATCACCAATTAATGATCAAACTAAGCAACAAACAACTTTTATCAACATCTCATTAACAGAAACGGATCAAAAACTCAGATCTGAATCATTTTATCAAGAACACCTCAAGAACATGATGAATCCAAAAATTTCAAAAATGATTTTTATGAATTAATCCTTGAAATTTTTGATCAATTCATGTCTAAAAACTGTTTTTGGACACGAATTTGCACAAAAATCAATCAATTCAACACCAAATTGCAAAATCAATGTTCTAAAAATTCCACAGAGAACTTTTTCTCAAGAACACCAAATTTTACAAAATCTTAAAATTGAACAATTCTTGATGTATTTTTGTGAAATTGATGATGTAAAACTTGTTAAGAATGATGGAGAAACACTTTGCAATCAAAATCAAACACAAAAACACACTAAAAATCCATAACCCATTTGTGTTCTTCAAGTTCTTCAAAAATGGTGGATTTCACCAAAAATCTTCAAATCTTCATCAAATCTTCGAATTAATCAACCAAACTTTGCAGAAATGTTAGAAAACAAGTTTCTAACACGATGATGTAAAATAATTTCGCTGAAAATCGCTGAATCAAAATCTGATAAACTGATAAAACTGAAAATGACGAACTGATCAGAAACTGAAAAATCTTCAAATCGATCCTCAAAACGATGAAATTAGCCTTCGATCCTTGAGCGAAAAGTGTTCCTCTATCAAAAACGAATCCAACGAACTAAATCTTGATCAAATTCGACCAAGAATCACACAAATTTGACGAAAGTCCAAGAAAACGAGATTTTCTTGAAAAATCAAGAAAATCGATCAAATTTCCTTGAGAAATCCGCAAATTTGATGTGTTAGATCAGTAGAAATTCTCCTCTAAATCTTGAATCTGCTCTGATACCAATTGTTAAACCCTAAGGATCAATCAAGATAGAGAAGATATGAATTCGTCATCCATTTCACTCAAGAACACATTACAAGATTGGATTGATGTTCAAGTGTTTCTCTCTCTAGAATATAAGAATGTGAGTTAAGAATGTCTAGAGTCCTTTACAAACACACAACTAAACCTATTTATACTAAACACATTACATTGACGTTTTGACTTTGACAAGCTTTGATGAAGTCCGAAGATTCAAGAAAGCTAAAGCTTGCTGATCGCATTTGTTTAAACCTTGAATCCAAGGGGGAGATTGTTAGTGCAATATGTCTTCAAGGTTTAAATATAGAAATGTCAAAGTCAAAGTCAATGTAATGTGTTTAGTATAAATAGGTTTAGTTGTGTGTTTGTAAAGGACTCTAGACATTCTTAACTCACATTCTTATATTCTAGAGAGAGAAACACTTGAACAGCAATCCAATCTTGTAATGTATTCTTGAGTGAAATGGATGACGAATTCATATCTTCTCTATCTTGATTGATCCTTAGGGTTTAACAATTCAGAAAACCCCAACCCTGCCCAGAACATTGAACTAGAAGATTCCGGCGACTCAGCAGACTTTGCTCCGACAACACATCTGCAAAACTTCATAGCTAAGGATCACTTCGAAAAGGTACTACCAATCAAATCCAACAACTGCTATTTGGTCCCCTCACCCACTGCTTTCGGCGAAACCCACGCCATTCTTCTGAACATAATGGAAAATCACATCCTCTTCCCTCTACTCTCAAGAACCCCAAAGAAAATACCAGTCAGATATCTGAACCAGTTTTGGCAGAGCTGCCGATTTGATAAAGACGACTCTATTATCAAAGGGTACATTTCAAGAACTGACAAATCTGAACATCTTGAAATCAAGTTAAACAGAAAAATGTTCTCACTTGAGTTCAACCTACCCACGAGGGGTCTTCTTGGTTTGAAGAAATATGCAGAGCAACCAACAGACGACGAGCTCTGTCGCTTCGTAGAAATGCTGGGGTACAACACACAACTACGGAAGAGAAATGACTTCCGCAGAGGCAGATTACCACCTCTGTGGAACACCTTGTTCTCTATTCTTAACAGATGCCTGACAGGGAAGATAGGCAGCATTGACCAGACCTCGCATCAGATCTTAACCATCATGTCTGGGGTGTACTATGATCTTCCACTCGATTACGCGACGATAATGATGCAAGAGATCATCAACACCATCGACAGAAAGAACAACACCAAACGGGTCAAAGAGAACGATCCCAACTTTCTACCACCTCTGCAATTCCAAAGAATATTGGGAGTATTGTTTGAACCTCTGTTGCTGATACAGAAATGGCCAATGGAAGGGCCAATTCCCAAACAGTTCCCAATGAGCAAAAATGTCCCCACTGATCATATAGATGGTTACTCACACTGCAGACCTCTGTCAAAGAAGCTTCTGAAGTATGCCTCGAATAAAACCCTTAAGAAAGAGTATATACGCGAACATAGAACTCCTAAACCGAGTCCTATGACACCCCCGCGTTTAGGTGTCCCCCTAGGAACAATAGTTGCAGAACCTCTTTCCACTCAAGAAGAAAAAGATCAGAAATTGGAAAAACACATGGCTATACAACTAAGTTTCATAGCCAAACGTGCAGAACTCATGGGAAAGAAGTCCTCTTCAAAAACCTCTGCATCTACTCCAACAGCAAAGAAAAGAAAAACTGCAGAAGGCACCTCTACAAGCGCTCCAAAAGATCAACCATCACCTCCTCATGCCACAGAAATTGGCTCCTCTGTTCCTCCATCTTCCCCAAAACAGAGGAAGAAAAGAAAATCGAAAATCACAGAGAAAGGGGCACCAAAACCCAAGAGGAGGAAAACCAAAAAGAAGCATGGTAAATCACTTGAAAAGTTGGTTACCATTGCAGAAGAAGAAGAAATCGCAGAAGAAAGAACTGCAGAAGAAGATGCAGAAGAAGGGATGGCAACAGAAGAATATCAATCACCGTATCAATCTCCAGATAGATTTGCTCACCAAGGAGACCTAAACGACTTCCTACAGAACCCTGACATTGCCAACACCTTAAATACAGCAGGGTGGACGGCACAACCTCTCGACCACCACTCCCCAGAAGAACAATATTTCTCCATTTCTGGCATTGACACACATCTGCAAGAAGATGACACAACACCCAAAGATCAACCAGCTAACACACCTATTATCCTACAGAACCCCTTCATTCAACAAGGATTGGACGTCCACAGAAAGAGTCCAAGCACAGATACATAAGAAGAAATAGAGGAAATAGACATGTCAGAAGAAGTTATCAAAGAACGGAATCAAAAGAACGCAACAGAGTGGAATAGAGATAAGGTTAAGGAAATCATAGAGAAAATGGGAGAAAAAGAAAAGGGAAAAGAAAAAGATGCCGAAGTTGAAGAAGGCACAAATCCCTCACCCCCTCCCAGTGCAACCCACATATCTAACTCCGCAGGTCTAGCTGCAGAAGGAGTTATTGAAATAGAGCAGCACAGCTCAATCCAAACCCAACCCATCCAGCCAGAAGTCACTCTTTCGACTTTTGCGCCCACAGAAACCGGGGAATCCATTCCTAGGGAGTCTCCTCAGAGAGACTCACCTATAGTTCATGATCTATCGCCCCAGATCACAATAGAACACCCTACAGAGGAATTCGTTTCCTCTGCCACGCACACATTAGGGCCAAATCTTCTTTCAGAGAGAAGTAGTGAGCACAGAGACGAAGAGACTCTAGACAAGTCTCCTAGTCAACAGAAGGACATTCCAATACTCACCTCTGGAGTTGATTTGGACACTGTTCTTCACAGAACTTCTGTAGAGATCGAAACTCAGGTTTCTTCTCAAGGATCAGAAGGAAATCCTTCTACCCCCATCGTACAAACAAGGGTGAACGAAGGTGTCCCAAGAACAGGGACTCACTCTGGAGACGAATGTGTTCCTCCAGAGGTTACACAAGGAACACAAGTATCAAGGGATGAGTTCCAAACCCTTGTCACCTCTGTGAACCAAACAATGAAAGAGTTGCAAAGCTCTTTCAAATCTTTTACAGAGACAACATCGACGGCTATCCTGAAACTAAACACCAAAATGGACAATCTGTCCACAGAGGTGAAATCTGCAATCTCAGAGATGAAGTCTTCTGCCGAAACTACTGCCAAAGCTACAGCCACCTTTGCCGCTCAAGAAATCGGAACAAATGCAACTTCTGCGTTCAAGGACTCTGTCAAAAACTTCCTTGAACAAATGAATACCCAATCCAACAGAACAGAGGGCATTACTCCTGCAGATCTACAGAATGCCCTAAAACAAGTACTAGCAGAGGCAATGCACAACACGACAATGATGCAGCCAAAAGACTACATGACCAGAGCACAGCTAACAGAGCTAGGACAGAACGTCATAAACCAGGTCACAGAACTCATTGTCTCCTTCACAACAGCAAATGCCAACTTTGTCAAGGATTTCAGAAAAAGTGTTGGCAGAATGCGTTTTAAAACAGAGGCAGAGCTTGTGACTCTACTTGGCCTCTGTGATGACGTCTGTGCAAAGTTGATAGCAGCAGGAGCAAAATTACCGAAGAAAACCAAAGCTTCTTGCAGAGCAGAGGGTAGTTCTGATAAGAGTCAGGATGATTCTGATGATGACCATCCTGGTCCATCAGATAATCCTGAGGGGGAGAATACAAGGGAGAAAGCTACGAGCAGAGTAATAAAAACTCCACCAATCGCAGCAGAAGCAATCAGTCAAGCTCCTCCAGAACAAACCCAAGATCAACAACAAACTCAACAGCCCACAGAGACAACACCCATCTCTGTGGAATCAAGTCCTGAAGAAACAAATATTCCAGAAGCTGATCAGCAACCCACAGAGGCAACAACCACCCCTGTGGTAATCATTTTGGAAGAAAGTCCTTCAACAAAATCAACAGAAAAATCCCCAACCATACCAAGAAGAAAGTCAATTGCCACCAAACCAAAAAGAGCAACGACCTCTGCTTCTGATATTCTGAAAAAGATGCACAATACAATGACTGATCGAATGTCACAGAGAGAAGAAGAAAGGCACAGGTTCACACTAGCTTTCAAAATGGCAAGAAGATTCGACATACCTCAATCCAAAGAAACCGAGCTTACAGAAGAAGTCACCAAAGAACCTCCTACAGAGGTTACAGAGCAAAGAAAGCCAACAGAACCAACGCCACAAAAGTCCTCTAAAAAACAAGTGTCAAAACCTACAGAGGCAACCCCCATCAAGCCAACAGAAGCACTAACCTCCAAACCTACAGAAGAAACAGGTTTTGCACCTCCAAAAGCCAAAGATAAGGGCAAAGCAATACTGACAGAAGAGCCCAAGAAAAAGAAGTCATTGCCCAAGCCTACAGAAAAATTAATGAAAAGTGCGTTTGATACCTTTCAAACTCCAAAGCCTAAAGAAGTTGACTGGGCATATGGATTGAAGCCTCTGTCAGACATTCTTCTAACTGGTAGAGCTGCAGAAGTTGTTCAAAAGATGGAGAGTCTCAGAAGACAAGTACCACAACCTGGTCCAACCCATGAAGAGATGGAAGAAGTGGTATACAAATACCTCTATAAACAATCCTTTCAGACCAATCATCCTACAGATCATGTGACAGATCCAAGGATCAGAGAAGAATTTTAGAACATCTTCACAAGGACAAAGCCAAGAACCAAAGCAGATGTCTTCTCAATCCACAAGATCAAAAAGGTAATCTTCTGCAAATTCTCCTTTACAAGAACCTATCCAAGGGTCAGGTACAATCTTTACAAAGTCAGAAGAGAAGACAATTCAGAAACCACCTTCGCTGATGCTGACCTAAGAAATATCAATCCTTATGATCTACCTGATCTTCTGCAATGGACAAAGGACAACTACAACACAGAGGCAAACACCAGAGCCAATCAAGTGTTGAGAAAAGCGATGAGGGAAAAGCTTCTGCTCTACAGCATGATAGATTTCCAGCTGGGAAAGGATCTTGGTCTCAGACATCTGGATTTACGACCACCAGAGGATCGCTGCCCACCGGACGCCGTACCTAACTCAATCATCACAGAACCACGGTTTGGGTTAGTATTTCAAAACCCACAAGGCGAAGTTAAAATGTTTGTGTGCATGGACTGTCAGAAGTACGCAACTAGTACTCTGAACAAGTTCAGAACAAGCCTTGTAAAATACAGAGGTACAGAGAAAATGGACAGAGATGCTGTAGATACTTTCATCAGAGAGATTGATGCCACAATCCGCCTAAGAGAACTCTGCATCAGTTTCTACAAAGAGATCAGAAGAGTCGGAAGAGACAACAGAAGCTACGACGACTTCAAAGATGCCAAAATCTGATTCTCAGACCTCCAATCCCTGCAAACCAAGTCAAAGTTTATCTTTCATTGTACTCAAATGTAAAATGCCTCTGTCTTATTGAAAGAACCTTCGAGGTATTGTTTAACCTCTGTCTTATCTAACTTAGCCTAACTAAACTCGAAGTTAAATTTTTTATTTTTCACTACTTAGGGGGAGATTGTTAGCTTCAATCTTCCTAATCATAGAAGTATTTAGAAGTAGTGAAAAATAGGCTAAGTGAAGAAAGCCTCTTACAGAGGCTCTGCCAGACTTACCGAGGGCTCAAGATCAAGAATCTACAGAAGCTAAAGAGGCGCACTACAGAAGCTCTGTCATACGCGCAAAGAAGATCAATAACTCGGAATCCGGGGAAGACTGCTCCACAGAGGACCAGACCGCAGAACCTCTGTAACTCATTACAGAGCCTCTGTGGTCCTCACTGAAAGACTTGAAGATATTTATAATATCTTGCTACTGTTACAGGACCCGTTCATCAACTTGCATAGTAGCATGCCCTGTCCAACGTCGACGTGTCAAACTCTGATTGGACTCAATAGGGCTTAGTACATAATAGACGTCTGCTGCATTAAATGCAATACAACACGTCTTACTGTTCATGCCGTTCTTGCAACTGTTCACGACATCCGTTCAACTATTCATCAGTACCGTCTGAATAGTAGCATATGCTTTATGGTCCCCTTTAGAGTAGTATATAAGGAAGACTCATGTTGAGTTCTTCCTTATCAAATCAATCACATATAAATCGACCATCATAAGAACACAAAAAGCTTATTCACCTTAAGAGTCATATCTATTTTGAAGCTTTTCTTACTCATTGTTCTTAAATCTGTTCTTAATATATATTCAGTAAACTTTGAAATATTATTTCCTGTTCATTGTTTATTTATATTTTGGTCTAAATCTATCAAACTTATCTGTTAGTTCTTCAAATACGCTTCCGCATCAAACATTAACTTGAACTAATAGATCTGATAATCTTGTTTAAAGCAAAACGGGAACCAACAGACACTCTCTTCTTTCATACCGATAATCCTCACACCAATTCACACAAGTGCATTTTCTACCGAAGTTACCACCGAATTCACACTGACTGTACCAAACTCTATATCGGTGGTCTACACCGAAGTCACCACCGATTCTCCATCTTCTTTCACCGAAATCTCATCGGTGGACACTCTCTTCTTTCCTCTTGCTACACCGAACGCACACCATTCTCACCACCGACATATACACCGTTCACCGATGTAAATTTCTCTCATAGGTAAAATATCTACTACCGACGTCTCTTTGTCGGTGAGTTATGTTCCACCGAAATGTCCACCGAATGAGTTCTTCCACCAATCTCTCATCATCCACCGACGTCTATCCATCTTCCCTAAGATATCCTTGTCCAATTCATCCCCGTCGGTGAGATCTGCCCACCGATATAAACCACTGAATCCCTAACCTTATCCCATACGCTTCCCCATGCTCACATCAACCCTAAGACCCTAGATGTC
Organism: Saussurea involucrata; assembly: GCA_033807775.1. Classification (NCBI taxonomy): domain Eukaryota; kingdom Viridiplantae; phylum Streptophyta; class Magnoliopsida; order Asterales; family Asteraceae; genus Saussurea; species Saussurea involucrata. Next base: position 69,109,062 of record CM066315.1, read on the forward strand.
AGTGACCTTGACCGTTCCTTTTCCATGTAAAACCCTTTCAAACCACATACCCCGAAACCCTCATCATTACCATTTCCAATTTATTTATTTTATTTAAATTTTTTTCCTCATAACCGTTCCCTCCTAGTTTATTTTTAAACATACCTAAACCCTCCACCTTCCTTCTATATATACAACCCTTCGCCCTCCTTCTCCATTTTCTTTTTAAGAAACCTGCAACTCCTCCTCCACTTTCTTACTTCTTATCATTCTCACCTGCAAACAATGGCACCCACCAAGATACCTACGTGCTTTGAAGACCTCATCTTCAACCCTTGCAACCATGTAGCAAGGGTCGAATCCGATCCCGCACATCCCGAGTTCAACACCATTATTGTAACTTCCTGAATTTTCAATAATAGTATTTTAATGAGAATTGGGATCTTTTGTATGTTGGGTTAAACATTGAATTATATGGAAATTTTATAATTCAATAGGGTTAAAATACAAGAGATTAAAGTAGGATGTTACTTTCGGAAATAACGAAACTTGGAGGTGTGTTTGGTCAATATGGATAATATGTATGGATAAGGGGCTGAAGAGATGAGATAATATCTCATTTGGTTTTGTTTGAGTCGGCAGAAGAAAGAAAGGCAGAGAGAAAGAGAGAAAGGAGAAAAAGGAAGAAAAGCAAGAATTGGCATCAATTGGTAAGCAATTGACTATAATTTCCAATGAAACTTGTTGTGAATGAATGATGATGAACGAATCTGTGTATTGGATTGATTTGCAGAATCATAAACAATAGATTGAAGTTTCAGATTTGTGCAGGAAGTGGGTTTTGCAAACTTAAGGTGAGTTCATTTGTTGTTTGTACAAATCAATGTTTATATGTTAAATTGAACCTTGAAATAGTTATATAAACTGTTTGTGGACTGTATGAAATGGTCTGGAATGAGCTGAATAGAACAGATATGGTATTTGGATCGAATTGCTGAGTTCCAGCCGTAGTTTCCGGACAAAACCATGTATCCGGAAACCTCTGTGATGAATGTTTCCGGACGCGATTAAGTATCCGGTAAGTTTTATTTTATTGTAGTTTCCGGATAGAATTAGTTACCGGATGGTATCCGGATTGTTTTAGTTTCCGGGTGTTGTCTGGATTAGATAAGTATCCAGAAAATATGAATTACCCGGAAAGTAGTGGTATCCGGAATGTTTGGTTACCCGGTGAGTTGTAGCTATCCGGAAAGTGTAGTTGTCCGGATTGTATAAGGTATCCGGAAACCTGTTGTCCGGACACTTTGGAAAGCTGGATGATTTTAAGTCCTGTTGATTTTAGAAAGAGACTGGTAGGTATTAAAATACAATCTTAGTAGCTTGAACATACTTACAGTTGAATGATAGTGTGTAAGGCTTAAAGACTGTGCTAGTTTGATACTAGGCAGGTGTGAAATAAGTGTAATGGATCCATAGGCACTAGTGTTTGGTAATCACATGGAATAGGCGTGTGGTAATAATCGTTATTCCCAATTTCTAAGGAAGAAAATGGGATTGACATAAGTGCTTGTAATCTCTACTTCCTTTCCTAAGAAATGGGCATGTGTATATTGCGATTTCTTAGGTGGGAGCATTAATCTAGAATCTGAGAAAGATTCGTAGTGTGGCTCTGGAATAGGATATGAATGGAAATGGGCATGTGTATATTGCGATTTCTGGAATAAGAGTATTAACCTAGAATCTGAGAAAGATTCGTAGTGTGGCTCTAAGACATGATATGATGATGGAATGTGTGTCAGTCATATTCATGGGATTGGATGAAAATCGTGTTAACGGAAATGATTTACACGTATGGTAAGAAAAAGGGTAATCAGGTTTGATATAACTTGTTTACATTGATTTTGCAAATGTTATTGTGGAAACGAATGTTCTCACTAGGCGTTGGCCTAATCGTTTCATGTGATGTTTTCTTACCAGGTACCAGCTCAAGAAAGTAAAGGGTTGTGGGACGAGCGTTTTTGGAATAGCGGAGGTGTCAATTAACAAGAAGAGATTTTGATGGATTGCTTAGATAACTTAGTTAATCTGATTATAGTGATATGATTAGATTGATAGGTTATTTGAAGGATCCTGTATTGTAATTATACTCTTGATGGTTAATTTCCTTGCTATATATATATAAGTTGAAGTTTCTTGTATCATAACGTATTATAATTTGAGTTTCAAATTAGCCCTGATTTTAGGGTGTTACAATATGGTATCAGAGCATTAGTTTAAGTGAACTATGTATGCTGATGAGATACTTAGACTTAAGCTGAGATGAATTAAGTTATGATGTGTGAGATATGGGTAGAAGTACTAAGACGGGATAGTCTTAGAGTTAACAGAAATACGTGAAATTAGTACTGTAACAATGGTAACGATGATTCTCTTGTATGATATGTTCACAATTCCAATTAGCTACTGTTATTATGAATATATTGTTACATAAGCATGCTTGTTTCTAAATAGTTACAGTGACTAATGATCGGTAAAGTATGTTTCGTATGTTCGTATATGTATAACCATTTCTTATGGTTATCCTCTTGTGTATATCAGAATAATGGTGAATACGCCGCCATTATCTCCTATTTCTGCGATGGATAGGTCCATGATTGATGGGACAGGAGAAAGGCAAACGGGATTAGGCGAAATTCATGAGACTCCGCCGGGGTTTCTTTCTCTTGGAGGAGTGCCAAGTCAGGTACATAGAATGGGTACCAGTACGTCCAACCCAAGAAAACCAGAAGCAAGTATGGAAGCTCGAATGATGGAAAACATGACAAGAATGATGACGAACGCAATGGCTCAACAAACCGAAATGTTTATGAAAGCATTGAACGATAGAAGTTCAGAGTTGCAGCGAACAGGAACTGATACTGGGGTAATTAATCCGCTTCATACTCCAGTAACAGAAACAGAAAGGAGAGTGGAAAGAGTTTGCTCGTACAAGACGTTCCTAAGTTGTAAGCCGCCAGAGTTTAAGGGAACAGATAATCCAGTAACCTGTATGAACTGGATTAGGGAAATGGAACAAGCTTTCAGAGCTTGTGAATGTGATGAAAAGTCAAAGGTTAGATTTGCATCTCAAATGTTAAAAGGTAATGCACTGACATGGTGGAACATAGTGACAGCTTCAATATCGGCTTCAGTATTGACTGTTATGACTTGGGAATCATTCAAGAAGAAGGTTTTGGAGGAGTACTGTAAAGAGAACGAGATGGATAGAATCGAAGAAGAGTTTCGGACTCTCAAGAAGGGTAACATGTCTGTGAGAAAGTATACTGAAACGTTTTTGGAGAAGCTGAATTTGGTGGGGCACGTGGCTCCAAATGAAAAAGAAAAGATTAAAGCTTACCTGAAGGGTTTACCCGCGGATATGATGTCTCGTGTAAGAAATGTCAAGGCTTCAACACTGAGGGAAACTATTGAAGAAGCTAAGGTAATGGAAGAAGTTTACGCAAAGGATAAAGAAGAAAAGACCCAAGTTGGGGAGAAACGGAAATGGGAAGGCCGAGCAGAATTTTCTCAGAAGTCAAAGGCAGCTGGTAAAGGTGTTCGTTATGATTCGCGTCGTGAACCAAATTGGTGTTCAAAGTGTAAGAGTAAACATTATGGGCCGTGCCGGGTGACAGCGCTGGAGTGTTTCAAGTGTATTAAAAGTGGGCATATGATGAACAATTGTCCGGTACAAGGAATTACATGCTACGAGTGTAAGCAACCGGGTCACTTCCGCCGGGATTGCCCAAGGTTGAAAAAGAGTGGAGATGAAAGTAAGAAATTAAATATCCCAAAGCCAATGGGTCGGGCGTTTCAGATGACCGCTGATGAAGCTAAAGAATCGAAAGATATCGTCTCGGGTACATTCCTTGTTAATTCTTGTCCAGCGCACATTTTATTTGACTGTGGTGCAAATTTGTCATTTGTGTCCAAGTTGTTCTTTCACAAGTTAGCTATGCCTGTTACTACTTTGGATGATGCCTTAGTATTTGAGGTAGCTAATGGGGGTCAAGTCTTGGTTCGCGAAAGACTTGATGGTTGTTTTATTACGATAGAAGAGACGAAATTTCCGATCGACTTGTTGTTGATGGAAATTGGAGGATTTGATGTGGTTGTGGGTATGGACTGGCTGACAGACAACCAGGCAGAGATACTTTGTGCAAAGAAATTAATCCGGATTCCAATGGCTGATAGGGATGATGTATTCATCTTTGGGGAAAAGCAAAAAGGGGAAGTTCCGTTAATTTCTGTTGCAAAAGCGCGTAAATGTTTAATGAAAGGATGTTCATCCTATCTAGCTTATGTTTTAGATGTAAAGTCAGAAAAAAGCGAGTGGAAGATATCAGAGTGGTACGTGATTTTCTAGACGTATTTCCCGATGATCTTCCTGGTCTACCAGCTGAACGGCAGGTAGAATTTCGTATTGACCTTGTCCCTGGATCGGCACCAATTGCGCGAGCACCATATCGTCTAGCGCCGGCCGAAATGAAAGAGATGATGACTAAACTTCAAGAGTTGTTGGATAAAGGTTTCGTTAGACCGAGTTCTTCACCTTGGGGAGCTCCGGTTTTGTTTGTTAAGAAGAAAGATGGCATGATGAGGATGTGCATTGATTATCGCGAGCTGAATAAGGTGACTATTAAGAACAAGTATCCGCTTCCAAGGATTGATGACCTGTTCGATCAACTCCAAGGTGCGGGATGTTTTTCTAAGATTGATTTAAGGTCAGGATATCACCAAGTTCAAGTGAGAAATGAAGATATCCCGAAAACAGCGTTTAGAACAAGATATAGGCATTACGAATTTCTTGTAATGCCATTCGGGTTGACCAATGCTCCGGCAGTATTCATGGATCTGATGAACCGAGTGTGTCGACCATTTTTGGACAAGTTTGTCATTGTATTCATTGATGACATACTAGTCTATTCAAAGACTGAAGAAGATCACGAACAGAGAATAGAGAAGTTGTACGCGAAGTTCTCAAAATGTGAATTCTGGTTAAAAGAGGTACAATTTCTAGGGCATGTGATCACTTCAGAAGAAGTTAAGGTAGACCCAGCAAAGATAGAAGTTATGACGAATTGGGAGACACCAAGAAGTGCGTCTGAAATAAGAAGTTTCTTAGGTATCGCGGGTTATTATCGGAGATTTATTAAAGACTTCTCAAAGATTTCTTCTACTTTTAATCTCTACTTCCTTTCCTAAGAAATGGGCATGTGTATATTGCGATTTCTTAGGTGGGAGCATTAATCTAGAATCTGAGAAAGATTCGTAGTGTGGCTCTGGAATAGGATATGAATGGAAATGGGCATGTGTATATTGCGATTTCTGGAATAAGAGTATTAACCTAGAATCTGAGAAAGATTCGTAGTGTGGCTCTAAGACATGATATGATGATGGAATGTGTGTCAGTCATATTCATGGGATTGGATGAAAATCGTGTTAACGGAAACTATTTACACGTATGGTAAGAAAAAGGGTAATCAGGTTTGATATAACTTGTTTACATTGATTTTGCAAATGTTTCACTAGGCGTTGGAAACGAATGTTCTCACTAGGCGTTGGCCTAATCGTTTTATATGATGTTTTCTTACCAGGTACCAGCTCAGGAAAGTAAAGGGTTATGGGACGAGCGTTTTTGGAATAGCAGAGGTGTCAATTAACAAGAAGAGATTTTGATGGATTGCTTAGATAACTTAGTTAATCTGATTATAGTGATATGATTAGATTGATAGGTTATTTGAAGGATCCTGTATTGTAAATATACTCTTGATGGTTAATTTCCTTGCTATATATATATATAAGTTGAAGTTTCTTGTATCATAACGTATTATAATTTGAGGTTCAAATTAGCCCTGATTTTAGGGTGTTACAATTATCAAGTTCTTAAATCGCTCACCTCTTCTCCATGCTTTCTCTTGCAACCCAAAGATGAGCAAAATGCTCATTGGCAACTTTTGGCTTTCCTGTGTGTATGATATTTCAAATGAAGCCATTCATGCCTCTATCTTTTCTGACGAAGAGGGTGATCACGATGTTACTTTTGGCGTGGATGATGTCCGTAGTGCTCTCCGGATCGAAGCCTTTTCAGAATATGTTGACATGCATGTCGACAACTTTCTTGGGCAAGTCATCAGCACTCTTGGCTATATCCAACATTCTGAGGATAAAGCTTCCAAGTCTTCTAAAGGACCAGGTACCCTTCTTCGCAAAAATATGGGTGGGGTTTGGAACTTCTTCTTTGCTTATGTGATCCACTGTCTCTCTAGAAAGACAAGTGGTCAAGACCAATCCCCATCTTATATTACAAAGCTTTCTCATGCACTAATTTTTCAAAGAAAGGTGGACTTTGCTCAGTATTTCTTTACTGAGCTGACTGAAGTAATCAAACACCCGAAAAGGTGCTATGTCGCACCTCTGCACCCGCTTCTCGAACTATGCCACCGAGAGATCCCTCGGAGGCTTCCCCGGTTCAATCCCCATCTCGTAAGCGGAGGCACTCAACTTCCCCTTCGAGATCTCTTTCAAAGAGGTCTCGGAAACCATCGGCCCAACCGACTAATCCAACTGTCGATTCTCAAAAATCGCCAGTTGTTGAACTTCACCCCTCCGAGCCAAGGGAATCTGTCATTATCCCCACCGACTCCTCTGCAGTTTCTCAAAAGACTGCAGTTGTAGAAATGGAGAAACCATATCTTGCCTCTTCCCTCACCTCTTCGGGTGGTACAGATGACTTCGGGGACTCTCCCTTCGAAGGAGTTGACTTGTCACTGCACGGCCTTTCACCCGGTCAGTTTATGATCGATGATAAAGCACAACTCGATCTGAGTTCCCCCCCAAGACCCCCCCTGAATGACTTCTTTGAATTTCTTTTGGAGGACACTGGTTCTCCCCGAACCATCCCGTCCACCGACGAAATTCCCACCGAGCCTCCCTCAACGCGGATTCAACCCACCGAAGGCATCTCCACCGAGCCTCTCTCTCCGACGAGGCTAACCACCCCCCGACGTTCTCCCACACCGATGCCACGCTCTCCTCGACAAAAGTTCCTTTACCCCGAACCTTCATGGGCTCAACCAACATCCTCTTAGTTTGTTGAGGACCGCATACTCCCTCATTCCCAACTTTATCCACAAGATCCCCGATTCCCATTACATGGGGATAATGCTCCTCCCACTCCAAATGATTTAATAACAGAGGTTCAAGAGTGTACTCATCAGCGTCGATCAGTTGTTACACAATTCGAATCCCTGAAACAAGCCATGGTCTCTTTCATCGCTCAAACCAATAATCGGATTTCTGTTCTCGAGTCTCGGCAACAACAGGTCTTGGCAGACGTTCTTCGTGAAGCTCTTCGGCCAGTGTCTGAAAAACTGGAACTTTTATCCAACAAAGTAGATACCTTTGATAATTTCAAGACATCATCTCTAATCAAGGATTCTGAACTCCAGAGGCTTATTCAGGAGGCCAATTCTCATCAAGCTCTTGATAAAAGCATCACCGATTCTCTCAACACTCTTCACACCAAAGCTGACAACATGCTGGACAAGGCCCAATGGGAGATTTGGGTGATTTTTCTATGATTTCCGGTAACACCTCTCGAAGCCTGGCTCATCTTCACACCAAGTTTGATAGTGTTTTTGTACAGTTGGGTTTTAAGGTTCCGGCTGATGCTGAGGGGGAGAAAACTCTTAGTCAACCAAAAATGCCCTCGATTAAGAGATCTATCATCAACGAGCCTTCACCTACCACCAAAACAACTTCATCTTCCACCGAAACACCTTCAACTTCCACCGAAAATTCACCACAACCCACTGAAGCTCCTCTTATGCCCTCACCAAAAACCTCTCCACCACCGATTTCATCAACGCCTCTGATCTCTTCACCTCCACCGAAATCCTCACCACCACCGACTCAAGAGAAATCGGTGGAAATCCCTGCACATACTGAGGGGGAGCAAGGGTCCAAAATCTCTAAGGATAAAGGAAAGAAACTACTCTCTGCCGAACAAGAAGCAGCAGAACAAAAGAAAAGGAAAGAGTTAGCCAAGTATGGGGCCCGACCTGAGGGTGCTCAAACCCTAAAGCTAAAGCCTGCTTCCCAAGTTTCTACCACAGATCTTGGTCTATCTCCTCAAGAAATTGTAGAGGCTCGACTTGCTCAAAAAGCATTGGATGAATCTAAAGCTCTCTCTCTAAAGGCTGCCGAAGAAGAAGCAGCAAAAGCAAAATCTACGGATGCCATCCAAATTCAAAAATCGGTGTTAAGTGCTCTTGAAGAAGAAAGAGATGATGAAATAAGTTGGTACAAAAAGACCATGCACCACCGACTTAGCAGATCCCCGATCTCGAACGTCAAAATTTCTACATCCAAAGCCAACCCGAAAGATGTCAGGTTAATCATTGATAGAGAAGATGGTTCGATGCAAAGTGTAAGAGATATCCACCTCAAACATTTCGGCCTTCCCGAATGGTATGAAATCTCTCAACACTTACTCAGAAGTGCAAACCCAAAGAAAGACATATTTGTAAAATGCATTGGTAGATTGATGGAAAAGATGAAGGAGATTAAAAGAAAACACAACATCATCCTTTCCGCCGGTGAAAGGGCGAAACTTCAATCGATGAAAGAAGAAATTCGTCTTCCCAAAGTCAAGAATCCTACCGACAAGGTGTTCAAAGAAATGGCAATTGAAGGGAAGATTCCAAATGTAAGCAACCTAAATCTGTCCCTCCCCACATCTGTGCCTTATCCTACCACAACTTTGAGCCTCTCACCGATACCTGGACTGTTCTTCAATGATGGTCTTGGTCATCGTGCCTTCTTCAGATTTGCACAAATTCCCATCGCCGATACCGTGTTTCTTCAAGGCATCTCCAACCTATTTCCCAACATCCCCGAAGCTCAACCTTTCTACCGAAATTTGTTGGACGAAATCAAGCAACGACAAACTTCCAAGAAATAGGTTCTATCTCTCAATGGTACTTATAAAAGATTGTTTCTCTTCTTAACGAATGTACGAGAAAACTTATCTAAATACAAGTACCTTTCTATTTGAATTTTTTTTTGGTACATAGCTTTACTTTCATTTACATGTAAATACAGTATATAGTATACATACTCATACAAAAGAAAAATAGATCAAAAGAACAAAAAGAATGGTCTATGTGAAAAGAACCCAAAAAGAGTAAAAAGGGTCAAAATGCATTTTACTTTTCTATACTCTTAAATATTCTAAGGGAAGAGCTCAAATTCAAATAGGGGGAGATTGTTGGGTCACCTAGATTTGAAATTGACTCACCGATGTTCTCCCTTATATCTTACTTAGAATATTTTAGCATGGTTCTTTTATAGATGACTTGTACAAGATATCAACTGTTCGGTGAAGTCGAAGATCAACCGAAACCAATCTTGAAGACATTCTACTTGTGGAAAATAGAAGACTCTTCTCTACATTCAACCAAGTCATTATCCACCGAATTTGTTCTCACAAATCGGTGGACCACCCATCACCGATCTTGTTCTCACAAATCGGTGGACAACCCCTTCACCGACATATCCTTTGTCGGTCAGCATCATCCCACCGACAAGGGTGCTAAAATCGGTGGGATCTATGTGTTATCAAATAAATGATTTTCTCTCTGCAGATTGTTTCAAGTTCCAAAGTCAATTGTATCGGTGAAACTTCAACGGTGTGATTGTCTTAGAATACACATCAAGAAGATCATTTATTATGGGACAATATCGTTTGGCAGATAAAAGTGATTGTTTGTCGTTTTATCCATTATCAGTTAAAGTCCTTTTCAGCAGCATGGGTTCTATTCCTAGTACCTAGTAAAAGGTGATAAAGTCATCTCAGCTTTTCAGGAGTCAACATCCTCAGCAAATATGATGATGACAAGTGTCCCAAGCATTTAATTCTTGTACACTCCTTGTCACTATAAAAGGAAGAAGATATCCCCATGCAAACTACGCTTTCTGGAAATCTCTCTCAGTGCAAGAAATCTCCATATTGCTTTGTAACCTGATAGCTTTGTTCTAAGTGTTCTTAGTTGTTTTGTTAGTATACTTTGTGTTAGATTGTTAGAATAGTTTAACTGTTCTTTTTCGCAACAATATTTAGTTTCTGTGTGTAATTCTTGTTGAAGATTTTCAATAAAAGAATTAAAATTGTGAAATTTTTTGAGTATTGTATTCAACCCCGCCCCTTCTACAATACTTGTTAAGCCATCTGGGACTAACAGAAATGACATATCAACTTTTGAGAGCCAAACCTATCCTTCCAATGACAAAGTGACAAGTGTCCTATGCTACACATACTCTTGGCACTATATAAAGATGAAGACCTCTCCATGTAGAATACATCTTGAGAGACTTGAAGATTACTGTGTGCTCTAAGATATTCTACGCTTTCTGGACTTCTCTCTCAGTGCAAGAATTCTCCATATTGCTTAAAAACTTTATAGCTTTGTTCTAAGTGTTCTTAGTTGTTTTGTTAGTATATTTTGTGTAAGATTGTTAGAATAGTTTATCTGTTCTTTTCCGCAAAAGTCTTAAGTTTTCTATGTGTAATTCTTGTTGAAAGATTTTCAATAATAGAATTAAAATTGTGAAAATTTTGAGTATTGTATTCACCCCCCTTCTACAATACTTGTTATAGCCATCTGGGACTAACAAGTGGTATCAGAGCAGAAAGTTTAATTTCAATAAACTAGATCTGCGATGGCTGCCTCATCATCTTCAACTGTTGAAAACTCTTTTCAAAACAACTTTTCTGAAAATGGGTCTATAGCCAAACCTCCTAAGTTTAACCCCAACAACTTTTCTTTGTGGAAAAGCAGGATGATGCTTTTCATGGAAGAAGTGGATAGTAGATATCCAACCATTCTCAGTGAAGGACCCTTAGTCCCTAGAGTTTGGTCTCACTATGAAACTAAGAAATCCGGTAAGGAAGTTGTTGGCAAAGATGATTCTGATGATTCGTCTGATGAAGAAAAATCTGCTGCTACTGGTCGTTACATTCTTAAAAATCCTAAGAAATATACTGATGAGGAAAAACGGCTTGTGTCTCTTGATTCTAAAGTTAGATCTATCATTGCTCTCTCTCTTCCCGATGAAGTGTACCACTCTCTGGTAAATCTCTCTACTGCCAAAGAGATGTGGTCCACTCTGTGTGTTTTGTACGAAGGTACAAATGAAGTTAAAAAGAGCAGAAAGATTGCTCTTGTTAGAAATTATGAACTCTTTTCTTATGAGAAAGGAGAATCTCTCTCCAACTACTATAACCGTTTTAACAGTCTTTTTAATGATTTAAAGCTGTTAGGTAGAGTGTATGACAATGAGGAAATCTTGTGCAAGTTTATGAACTGTCTTCCTGATTTTTGGGAAAATATCTGTACTTGTATAAAGATAACCAAGGATCTTGATCATATGCATCTTACTGTTCTTTATGGAACTCTTTTCAACTATGAGCAGACGAAGCTGCAAAGGTATATAAAGAGCTCTTCTCTAGCTCTCCTAAGTGACTCTTCCAAAAAGACTAAGTGTATTCCAAGAATCACCTACCCATCTGACTCTGACCATGATAGTCAAGAAGATCCCAATGACCATTCGGAGGCATATCTTAGTGATGCTGAGGATGAATGTGAGGAAACTTCAGCTGACAAATTATCTGATGAAATGGCCATGTTGGATGGGCATTCTAAATCCAAATATGATTCCCAAAAGTTCAGCCAACACCTCTCTTCTGCAAATTCTGACCGGGCTGAAAGATACAAGGAAAAATATAAGAGAGAAAAGAAAAGAAATGAAAGACTTGTCAGAAGAGGAAAGGGTCTACCTGCTAAAACTCATGATTTGGCAGATGAACCCACATCTGAAAGCGAATGACACCTCAAATGTATGTGTCATGGCCAAGATAAATGACATGCATGATCCAGAAGGCCACATCTCCTCAACTACTCTTGTATCAGCTAAGTGTTTCTCCTCTTTCAACTCAAACAAAATATTTTCTAACTCTGAAAAAGGCAAGTCTCTGGGTGCCGATTCTTTCTTAAAAAAAAATCCTCTAGATTTTTCTAAAACTACCTGTGTGACTTCTCATACCAATTTTTTTTATCTGTGTGTCTCAAAATGTCCAATTCAAAGGAAAAGATTTTTGTCCTCCCATATTCTGAAAAAGGAATCTTAGGACCTGCACCCCAAATCTTTAACTCCTCATCAAAGTCCTTGAAGATAACCAAAATGAGCAAAAGTAAGGAAAAAATGTCAAGTTGCTAAAAAGATTTTTCCTCATAGAAAATGCTATATCTGTGGTGATACTTCTCATTTTGCTAAAGACTGTCCGAAAGAAAGAATTGATCTGAGTGACACAAATTCTTTTCCTTCACCTGCTAACCCAAAAGGACCCACCACCAAATGGGTACCTAGGAAATAAATTCTTTGTGATTGCAGATTTTGAGCTGGACAAATGGATCTATGTGGTCAAATATAAAAGAGAGAAAATTGACGAAATCTTCAAGATCATCATGCAATCTGAAGTGTCAAAATGATGATTTTTTGGATCTCCTCTTGTATTGAAAATCCTTTCCATTGGCACACTCAAAAGTGCCAACCTCCTCTCTACCGACATCATCATTTTTTCTCCCATCACCCAATTCATTACCTACACTATATTTCCCACCATACATCTCACCCCACCTTTTCTCATCAGCTACATATTTCTTTTCACCCACCCAACACTCCAAATCTCATTAATATATATATATATATATATATGTTTGGTGAGAAAGAAAAATAGTCAAAAAGTAAACTTCATATGTCGGCAGTAATCTTGAAACACATTTTTTGTTTTGATGACATCATCATGATGTCATCACCTTCTAAATCCCATTCCTTTTTGCTGTATTGCTACCGACACTCGTATCTACCGAAACCCATTCTTATCTACACTTTTGCCTGCCGATAGACACACCAAAACAGCCAGCTGCCGACACCACACAGATCACACCACCGAACAGCTCTCGGTTGTGTTCTCTGCCGATAAACTCCACCGAGCCAAAGAGCATCTCTACCGATCCCTATCCACTACCATCACCAGAACAAACTTTCTATGTGCCATCTCTTCATCCCATCCCTTCTTCCATCATTTTTCACTCTTGGTTTGCAACCCATCTCTCCTTTTCACAAAACCCACCCACTACAAACTCTTCTGCAGATGTCTCCCCAAATCCTCAAACTCAATCTTTTTGGGTCATCAAAAATTGGAAGATGAAATTCCAATCTTTTCTTCACTTTGAAGATTTTCTCCATGATGCCTTAGAAGACTTTCTCCACACTCTTCTGAAGATGTCATAGAAGATTTCCTTCAACCTCTTCAAGAAATTCCACCAAATATTTTTCTAACTCTTGCAAATTTTCGGTGGGCATGCTAAAATTTCAAAGAAAAAAAAAACTACCGATTTTTCTACCGAAATAGGCAATTTTCGGTGGGGAAGCAAAAAAAAATTTCAAAAAAAAAAATTAAATTTTTTTTTACCGTACCACCGAGCACACCACCTAAATTTCGGTGGTTGGCCCCTAAATTCGGTGGTTATGAGCAAAAAAAAAGGGGGTCGGTGTTTCCAATTGTTTGTGGTGTTTCTTCTCCGTCGAACGCTGAGGGGGAGAAACCATCTGAGGGGGAGCAATATCAGCGTCCAACTCGATCAACACCAATCCTCAGTACTCATAGTCAACATCCAACTCAAATTTTGGTCAAGCAAATCTGTCGAGCAAATGTAACAAAAGGTGGAGGACAACCAAGACAAAGGAAGAAAGGTGATGCCTGCCGATAAGGAAGCTGAAGATGCAATGAGAAAGAAAGAAGATGCAAAATATGGGCAAAGGCATCCTAAGGCTATCTCACTCAAACTCAAACCTCCTTCAAAGATTATCACAAAGATGGATTTGGGCATATCTGCTTCTCCTATGATGGAAGTACATTATATTTCATTCATATTGTTTATTCTTTATTCTTTCATTCATTTCATTCATTTGTAAATATCATATATACTCATACACACACACACACACAAAAAGGACTCTGTGAAAAAGAACCCAAAAGAGTAAAGAAGGGTCAACATGCATTATTCATTGTCTTACTCATGTTTTTCTAAGCATGGATGTCATCATCAAATAGGGGGAGATTGTTGGGTCATCAAGATTTGAAGATGACCTCATGATCTCCTTTTATACTTTGAAAAACATTTTATACTTAGAGAAAATTTGGATGGTTCTTTGTAATGGCTTGTACAAGATAGCAAATGTTTGGTGAAGTCAAAGATCAACCAAAGTCAAGATTGAAGATTCTCTCATTGTGGAAGTGAAAGATCTTTTCTCAACACATACATGTCATAGTCCACCGATTGTCTCCATGAAGATCGGTGAGATCCCAAATAGGAGATTTTCCCCATTATCTCCTTGCCATGAAGATCTTCATCATAAGAGGTAAAGTTGGCCATCCCACCGATTGTCCCCATAAAAATCGGTGGGACCCTCAAAAGTTAGAGAATCCTCTCATATCTTCACTCCTAAGAAGACTTCCACCTACCATGTTCATGACATGTCGGTGGGATCTTTAAATATGAGGATCCTACCTTTTGTCCATGCTAAAAGGTTTTCCTTCAAAGATAGAATGTCTGGTATGGAAGAAAAAGGTTCTTTTGTCCTTTTTCCCATTCTTAGATATTGTCTCCATCAAACCTTTATAGCATAATAGGAAATGACATATCAACTTTTGAGAGCCAAACCTATCCTTCCAATGACAAAGTGACAAGTGTCCTATGCTACACATACTCTTGGCACTATATAAAGATGAAGACCTCTCCATGCAGAATACATCTTGAGAGACTTGAAGATTATTGTGTGCTCTAAGATATTCTACGCTTTCTGGACTTCTCTCTCAGTGCAACAATTCTCCATATTGCTTAAAAACTTTATAGCTTTGTTCTAAGTGTTCTTAGTTGTTTTGTTAGTATATTTTGTGTAAGATTGTTAGAATAGTTTATCTGTTTTTTTCCGCAACAGTCTTAAGTTTTCTATGTGTAATTCTTGTTGAAAATTTTTCAATAATAGAATTAAAATTGTGAAAATTTTGAGTATTGTATTCAACTCTACCTCTTCTACAATACTTGTTATAGCCATCTGAGACTAACAATATATATATATATAAATCAATAACATCGTAATGCATTAATCGATCTATGTGAATAAATGTTGAATAATAAATAGTATTACAAATGAAACTTAATATATAAAAGAACCTTATTTATAAACTTTGAAAAGATTTCAAATTTGTTATGAATAAAGAATATTCCTAAGATAGTCACCTTAAAATAATTTCAAATATATTATGAATAAAGAATATTCTTAAGATAATTTCTTGAAAAGAAAGAATAGATGCTAAAGACACCAACTAGTCTTAGACCACTAATATCTCATGCATTAGGTTACGAGTCATACGATGGGTGTTTTTTGTTATTATATATAGACAAATTCATTTGAGAAAAGAAATATATGGTTTAAAAACCGTAAAAACTAACTATCCAATGATAATTTACAATGGGTATAACGATAAATAATTTTGGATAAAAATATATGATATTCATGAATAGGTTTTTATATATATCATAAATAGTTATTTCATATGATTCTCCAATTAATTATTTTATCCAAGGTTGTGTGATTGCGTGTGTTTGTATATATAAATGCATGTTCGTTGCAAACGGGCGACCAATAAGAAAGTGCCACGTTTCCTTGGCATTCATCACACATGTTGTTACATTCATCATCAACCTTGTAAAAAAATCACGTTCGTTATTCATGATGAATAGGGACATGTGTCACACCATTGGTTGTCCTCTAGTTCCCAGCGAATATCATGTTTGCAACTGAATTTATTTCTCTCCCTCTCCCTCTCTTTCAGATAAAAATATAAATGGTGTGGAAAATAATAGCACGACAGCTGCTTAAGCGAATATCATGTTTGAACCTTTCTCTCTCTCCCTCTCTTGCAGTGCTACCTTCATCGTGAGCAGTGCACCTGCAGTCCTTTCTCTGAATGTAGTATGCAATTGGCTAGCCACTAAGACTTGAACATGTATCCAATTTTGGGCTATAACAAGGTCTCATGTACCATTGTAAAACATTATATCTTCACATGTGTTGTTTCATATATAAGTTATACATTAAAACTTATTTATATGTTTATATATGAATTATTGATTTGTAAAATATGGATATATAAACCACAAGGGTGGTGGCGTGTTGGCAAGGGCTTGGGGGGATGTGGTGGAATATCCCATCCACCCCGGATTCGAGTCCAAGAGTCAACATTCTGTGGCCAGGCTTAGTCTCAGACGGCCGCTTTGTATGTTTGTTTCCAAATTGCTAAGGATGTAATCTAGGCAAAGCCTAGATGAACCTTATCAAAAAAAATATGGATATATATATATATATATATATATATATATACATATATACATATATATAAGGGGGAGGGGCGGAGGGCGGTCTTCTTTTGAGATTCAAACAATTTGTCTGGTCTCTCCTTATCTCTCCTATTTTTCTCTCTTTTATCTCGATAACAAACACGTACACACATAATTAAATATATACAATAAGTGAACACATTGTAAACACTTTCTTAAAATTGTTATTGTAGTTTGTGAACACATTGTGAACACTTTCTTAAATTTATTTTTATAGTATGTGAACACTTTATTAGAATTATTATTATAGTTTGTGAACACATAGTGAACATACTGTAAATCTATATTTGGTATAATTTGTTAAAGTATTGTGAACAACAACTACATCAATAAACCTAATATATCATTTGTGAACATCATGTGAACATTGTAAATACATTATAAACACTAGTAAAAAAAATCTTAAACTTTTTTAAATGGTGTTTACTATATGTTCACTTTATATACACATTTAATTGTATGTTTGTGTATATTAGGGGGGGGAGAGAGAGATATGAAATCTTAAAAAAATGACTAATATTTTATTTAATAAACGATGATAATTATCTCATTAATTAATAACAATTATTATTGTAATACCCCGGGTAAGTTCGTTAGTTAAAGCCGCGTTCCGTTAGAATTACTTAACTCTATAATTGATATTTAGGGTGAGTTTAGGTGAATTTATAAGTTTAGGGGTGTTTGGATTAATTAATAAGTTAAAAAGGTATTTTGGTCATTATTGAATAAGTTAGGGTCTAATTGGTAAAATTTGGATGATAATATCTCTTAGACATCAGATATTATCATAATCCAGAAATCAGTGTGTGCAAGTGTGTGTGTTTGGAGAGAAAAAGAAGAAGAAAGAAAAGGAAGGGTTAAGGCTCCATTTGGTCTACTTAGAAGTGATTTGAAGGTATGTTCCTTTGTAAATTATGTCTATAATTGCTAGTTAATGGTTCCTATCGGAGTAGAATAGTCGAAATCATAGCTGGTAATATTTTCTGTTGAATCTGGGTAAAAAGTATGCAAACCGACAGTAGTTTCCGGATAGGATGAAGGTTTCCGGGTACTTTTGATGATAGTATCCGGATGGTGTTCTAAAGGTGTCCGGACGAGTCGATTATCCGGGTAAGTCATTATTTTCATAGTTTCCGGATAAAATAAGATACCGGATGGTATCCGGGTTACCTTAGTTCCCGGGTGTCGTCCGGATTATTATGTCGTCCAGAAAAGTCTTGTTGTCCGGAAAAGTCTTGCTATCCGGAAAAGTTGTGTTGTCCGGATAACTTGTGGTATCCGGATACTTTAGCTGTTTGGTAATTTTTGAGAGGATTGATGTTGTTAGTTGTCTAGGAACACTGTGTTTATTGAACTATTGGATAGAGTATGAATGAGGACTGGTTGTGCTGTTGATTTGACTTAAGTCGGGTTTGGGGAAGACAATTGAGGATAAGAGTTAGATAGAGCTATCTAGACTTCTTAGCTTAGCAAGTCTTATGTGATCAATGTGGTAAAGAAATACTTGTATCTGATTGTTTCAGAACCTGTGAATTTGGATTGAAAGTTGGATCGTTTTCAGAAGAGCTAAAGAGCATTTTGATAAAGCAAACAGGTGAGTTTTACTTTAAAACGTTTTGAAACTGGAATAGATATATGTGTGTATTGGATATGTGATAAATGGTGTGACTATGTTTATGTTTGAATATATAATATGTTGAGATATTGTAATTACGTGAGTATTATATTATGTTAAAATACGTTGGCCGGGCATAGGACCGGTGTGTTGGCTGTAGTTGTTGTACAGTGTTGATTGGCTGTATTTGTTGTACATCGTTGTTTATTAGTTGGTTTGCAACCAACTAATATGGCCATGGGAAGGAGACAGAGAATTACGCGATGAGTGAGTTATGATTGATAATGGTGTTTGTATTATGTGAATGTTGGTGTGCAAAGGATTTTCTCACTTAGACCATTAGGTCTAACCCTCATTTTCTTTTTAAATATGTATTCCAGGTCGTGGATCAAGTAAGGGCAAATAAGAAGGATAGTCGTTGCTTAGCTTTTGGGAAGACTTGTGTTATGAAGATCATGAAGTGTTTTTGTACTTATGGCTTTGTTGTTAGTCATAATGTAAAGTATTTAGTCAAAAAGTTTGTACTGAAATTCTTATTATGTTTAGTAAGACTATGGGGCCAAATATGAAATATGATGTATCTTTTTTAGATGAAATTATGTTGTGAAATGTATGTTATTTGTATATATGGAAACCAGGATGTTACAGATGGTATCAGAGCCCTAGTTTAAGGGATTTAGGTATTAGTATCTGTACCTAGACTTAAACTGCATGTGAAGTAGGATGTCCCTATTATTGTAGAACTTTTGGATGTTAAATATAAAAAGGTAGAAGGAACATCATGTAAGGTAATTTCATTATTACACCTCGCTAGTGTAATTGGGATCTTACAGGTACATGTTTGAACTGGAATATCTTGTTATATGGGGTATGTGCTTATGTGTATATTAACCTTGTCTGAATCAACAGAATGGTAAGTGGTACGAGACAAACAAATCGGGAAGGAGGAGGAAACCCGAATAGAACCAATCCAACAGCCGGAGGAAGGGGAAGAGGGGGAGAAAGAGTAGGGGTGTTCAAAAAAACCGTTGGACCGCTTAAACCGGTCGAACCAAGTCAAACCGGACCGTTTTTGGCGGTTTGAGCAGTTTGGAGGTCCGGTTTGGTTTGAAATTCTGTCAAACCGGGCGGTCCGGTCCGGTCTGCGGTTTGAATATTTTTTTGGACGGTTTGGACCAACCCGACCGCCACGTGTATATATATATATATATTTTTTATATATATGTCCTTTAGACTTGGTCCAGTTTTTAATCATAAGCCCACATTTTAATAAGCCCAATTTCTTCAAAGCCTAGTCCATCCCTTAATCCCTTTCCAATTTTTCAAGTCACGACTTCAAGTCTTCAACCCTAGACTTACAACTTCACAGCGCCACCACCACCAGTCCACCACCGAGTTCTTCACAGCACCACCACCACCGCCGAGTTCTTCACATCGCTACCACCACCACCGAGTTCTTCACATCGCCACCACCACCGACTTCTTCATGACTTCAGCCCTACAATATCTATGCAATTACAACTCTTCTACTTCAATTCTTTCTAAATTTGCATCAAGAAATCGTGATTCAGTTCTGTGTTTGCTGCTTTGGTATGTTTCTGTTTCAATGTATTTTGGCTTTAATATTCCAATTTGTTTATATTTTGGTTTCAATAATCCAATCTGTTTATATTTTGGTTTTATGTTCTGAAATTCGTCCTTAGTTAAGTGACTAGTGTTTTGATATTTATTTTTAGCATCAGTAGTTTGATGCTTATTTTGCAATTCCCAACAGAATGTGATACTTTTCACTTTGTATTGTTGTTGTGGTAATTGTTGTTAATTAGCTTTAACTTAGTCTACGTTGATCATGATCACGATGTTTTATTTATCTTTTGGTTTCGTTAATTAGCTTTAACTTGGTCTACGTTAATTGTAGTTACTTTAATTTAACTGCTGTGGCTTTGTTTGTTGATTTATTGGCTCTGTTTATGACTTTGTGTTCCTTATAATTTCAGATTGTATATGTTTTTGTTAGTTTAAGTTTTAAAGCCCATAAAAGGCCCAAACCGCCTAAACCGGTCGGACCAAACCGCCAAAACCGCGGTCCAATTTGACCGGTTTGGACACTTGATGTCAAACCGCTCGGTTTGAAAATGTACCAAACCGCCACAAGTGGTTTGGTTTGTGCTTTGAGGGGTTAAACCGCCCAAACCGGACCGCGAACACCCCTAAGAAAGAGGCAGAGGCAGAACTGGGGGCAGAGTTCAGGGGCGTGGTACGGAGTTTGTTACGAGAGACGACTTAGCGGCCGAAATGGGAAGATTACAGGCAAATATCCAGGCTATGTTTAACCAGACTCATAATACTGAAACAGAAAGACCAGATCCTTCACATGAAGAAGAGATGCCTATTACTCCTACTGTTGTACCAGTAATGAAAAAGTGTGATTATAAAATGTTTCTCAGTTGTAAGCCTCCGACCTATTCAGGAGACCGGGATTTAGTGAAAGCTATGCGATGGCTGAAGGAAATAGAAGCTATCTTCAAGACTAGTAAGTGCACGGAAGAGGATAGGGTACTTTATGGAGTCGCAATGTTGAAAGGTGACGCTTTATACTGGTGGGAAGCTCATATTTCTTCGGGAGGTTCTGACATATATTCTACCTTCTCGTGGGAAGAATTTGTTATAGCTTTCAGGAAGCAGTTCTGTCCTCATGCAGCGGTTAAACAACTAGAGGGGGAGTTTATGAACTTGCAACAAGGAAATTTATCTGTTCGGGACTACACTGCTCGTTTTCTGGAAAAATCTCGTTTTGCAGAATATTATGTTGCCACGGAGGCCATGAAGATTGAAAGGTTTATCTTCGGGTTGAATGCAGAAGTCAGGAGTTTGGTAATTGCTAAAGGACCCGAAACTTTCTCCGCTACAGTAGATGCCGCATAAACCGTGGAACAGGATAAAGGAAGAAATACTAGCGACAAAGGTACAGGAAAAAGGAAGTGGGAAGGACCACAACACGATCCAAAGAAGTTCAGGTTTCAGAGATACGATAACCGTCCACCTTTCCGACCAACGGAAAGACCTTGTCTGAAATGCAACCGTGTCCACCAAGGGAATTGTCAGGGTGACTCGCGGGTTTTTTAAGGTGTGGGAAGACTGGGCATGTTGTTAAGGATTGTCGTGTCACGCGGTTCTGTTTTTCGTGTAATTCTCCGGATCACATACAGTCCGATTGTCCGAGGGGAAGAATACAACAAGGGGGTACGTCAGGGAACCAGCTGTTGTCAGACCGGTAGTACCAGGACTAGAGCCACCAAGAACAAGAGGCCGTGCCTTCCAGATGACAGAGCAAGAGGCAGATGAGACTCCCGATGTGGTTACAGGAACATTCTTAATAAATTCTACACGTGCTAAAGTGTTATTTGATTCCGGTGCAAACCGATCGTTTGTGTCACCTTCTTTTGCTGCCTATATGCATTTAAAGCCTAAAGTGTTAGATCATGTGTTAATGGTAGATACGGCTAATGATAATCAAGTACCGGTTAGTGAGGTATTTGATAGTTGTGTGATAAACATAGATGGGTGTGGAGTGCCTATTCAGTTATTCCCTATAGCTTTGATCGAGTTTGATGTGGTGGTGGGAATGGATTGGTTAGCCGAGAATCAGGCTAGTATAGTTTGCGATAAGAAGTTGATAAATGTTGTTTTACCTGAGAAAGGACCAGTAATAATTTATGGTGATCGTAGCAATCATCAGTCTTGCCTTATATCTATGATAAAAGCCCGTAAGTGTGTTAATAAGGGTTGCCAGAGTTACTTAGCTTATGTGATAGATATTAAACCAGAAAAGAATAAGTTGGAAGATATTCCGATTGTTAGTGAATTTCCAGAAGTATTCCCTGAAGACTTGAATAGTCTTCCGCCTGTTAGACAAGTAGAGTTTGGTATAGATCTGATTCCTGGAGCTGCTCCTATTGCCCGTGCAACGTATCGTTTGGCGCCACCAAAGATGAAAGAAATGATGACACAACTACAAGACCTATCCGATAAAGGCTTCATCAGACCCAGTTCTTCGCCATGGGGTGCGCCAGTTTTGTTAGTGAAAAAGAAGGATGGTTCGATG
Source organism: Saussurea involucrata (assembly GCA_033807775.1). Taxonomy (NCBI): domain Eukaryota; kingdom Viridiplantae; phylum Streptophyta; class Magnoliopsida; order Asterales; family Asteraceae; genus Saussurea; species Saussurea involucrata. The sequence goes on from CM066315.1 coordinate 69,131,329, forward strand.
AGAATGTGTATCGACTACCGGGAACTGAATAAGCGCACAATCAAGAATAAGTATCCGCTACCCAGAATTGATGACCTCTTCGATCAGTTAGTTGGAGCTTGTTATGAAACACCCTAAAAACAGGGTCAATTTAAACCTTGAAATTTACCACAAGTTATGATCAAAACTTTCAAACTTATATAACCTGAGGATTAAATGTAAGGTTTCTATATACAAACGTCATTACTTAAATAACTTATTAATCTAATCATAACATAACAATCAGATTAAATCAGTTATCTAAACAACCGTCCCAAAAGCATCAAAAATCTCTAGATCCTCTGGTATCTCTAAGTCTGAATCTTTCCAAAAGTTCTCGTCTCTCATTCCTGCTATTTCCCGGAGCTTGTACCTGGTAAGAAGATTCAACTTGAAACATTAGGCTTTCGCCTAGTGAGGATACTCAAATCAAAATAAAATTTAATAATTAAAAATGAACAGATAACTCAAACCTGTTCTCACCCATCTTACCGTACGACAACTCCTTTTTAAATCGGGGAATCTACCCCACTCCCAATTTCCTACGACTAACTCATTTAATTGCAACAACAACATAAGAGTTAACTCTGAATCGTTCCAGATTCATAATCAATAATCACACACAAGAAGTTACAAGTCAAAACCTGTCTATTTCTTAATCAGGAAGTAGAGATTACAAATTACTTTATGCCTATCTCTAGTCTTCCTCTTATCATAGGGAAATCTCCGATCTTCCCAAATCGAAATGGGAATTATTAAACAAACTCGGCTTATTCCACATTCCACCTCAGAATCAATCGTCCCCATGGGATTATAATATCGCGATACTCAAATCGAGACTCATGATTCAAGGTTCACCCAATTACTAAAATTACATCCCTTTGGTCTATGGCGAGTAATCGGTTCCCATCATACCGTACCCAAGTGCCCTCGGTGACCGGATGCCTATTTTAGTAAAAGCACATAATCACATAATATAATATATGTAATAATCGATACTACTATATGCGTCCAGCATACAGTATACCATTTCTCCGAACATATTCTATATATATAAAATATCAAGAATATTAATATCTCCTCATCTCAATCTCTTAATTATCTCCTCTTTAACTTAGCATGGAAGTTAATATCTCAATAAAGCTTCAAATCATATTTAGAGTTCATACCACATAGTAATTTCATGTAGTAGATAATCAAACTTAGCATGCAAGATTAATAATAAATACTAGTTCATCAATTTCATATATAACTCATCTTGGAAATTTTAGCATGTTTAACCAACATAACCCAACTTTTAATCGCCCTCTTGGCTTATCTCTATTTAATCAAATCCACATAAAACATATTCATGCATACATATAAAGCATCTAATTCAAGATTAATTACTGAATTTTAAAGAGAGTTGAATAAACTCACCTGATGCGTTATTACTCCTTTTAATCCTTTTTAACACGTAAGGGCTCCTTTCCTCACTACCACAGCTTACTGTATTATTCAATTACACATACTGATATTAATTATCAAAACAGAACCCTCTATAACTGAAAATCCTTAATCTCTTAAAATCACATCTCAAGTCGCAATGAACTGAAATCGCAATCACCTATTGCGATTTCACTTCCAAATCGCAGTGAACTGGAGTCGCAGTCCTCTATTGCGATTCCAATTCCAAGTCGCAGTGAACTGTTGCGACTACAGTACCAAGTCGCAACTGCCCATTACGATTTCACCCCAAGTCGCAACTAACTGTTGCGATTCCAAAGCCAAGTCGCAATGGTCTGCTGAGACTCCAACTCTAAGTCGCTATTGCCTATTGCGACAATCATGAATGTCGCAACTCAAGGTTGCGACTTCGATGATATTCAACCAAGTCTCAGTCCATTAAGTTCGTTCTAAACCCAGATTTTTTTGTACTTTTAATCTATGTTTGTTTATGCCAATTTGCAGATATGTTTAATATACTTACCTTAACACATCCTAAAACTCAGATTCTCATTGTTATCATATTTTACCAAAGCCCAAATTAAAATTCTCAAGAAAGCTTTTAACTAAGAAGATGAATTAGCTCAATGATACAATTACCTTATAAATCTTCAAACCAATCCAGATTAGATAAATTCCCAGCAAGTCTTTCTTTTCTTCCTTCTCTTTCTCGATTTCTCTATTTCAATCTCTCTCTCTCTCTCGGTTTCTTTTTCAAACCGTACACACACAAAGCACATAAGACACACACTTTTAGCTAACAAGGCTAATTAGATGACACCTCACTCAAAACACATGAGTCATTAACCATATTACCAAACAAACCTCCAACTTTAAAGAAATAACAATACAACCCTCAATTTGGAAATCTTCTTCAATCAACACTTGTAAACAATTACAAACTTAACCCTCAAGTTAATTTGTAATTCACAAAATAATATAACTGAAAATTTGGGATGTTACAATACTCCCCAACTTGAAAATGATTTAGTCCCCGAAATCAAAGCTAGGTAAACAAATGAGGATACCTACTCCTCATACTCTCTTCTGACTCTAAAGTTACATTAGTACCTCTATGATGTTTCCACTGTACTTTCAACATAGCTACCTCTTTACCACTACGTAGCTTTCTAACTGATCTTTCTAAAATTGCCTCTGGTTCCTCTACACAGCGACTCTTTTCATCAATTCTCACATCTGTGATTGGAATCACATCCTCCTCTTCGGCCAAACACTTCCGAAGATAACATACATGAAAAGTATTATGAACTCCTTCCAACTCTGGTGGAAGATCTAACTTATAAGCTTGTAACCCAATTCTCTCAACAATGGTGAAAGGTCCTAGAAAACGAGGACTCAACTTCCCACGTTTTCCAAATCTTATCACACCTTTCCATGGGGATACCTAGAGCATCACACGCTCCCCAACTTGAAATTCCTTTGGTCTCCGCTTCGGATCAGCATAACTTTTCTGTCTATCTTGGGCTGCTTTCATATGCTGCCGAATCTCTTTTACTTTATCCGCTGTTTGCTGTACTAACTCTGGACCAGCAAACTGTTTCTCCCCGGCTTCTAGCCAACACACCGGAGTTCTACACTTACGACCATACAACGCTTCAAAGGGTGCTCTCCCGATGCTCGAATGATAACTATTGTTATACGCAAATTCTACTAACGGTAGATACGTATCCCAGTTACCACCAAAATCTAAAACACAACACCTGAGCATATCTTCCAAAGTTTGAATGGTCCTCTCACTCTGCCCATCGGTCTGTGGATGAAAAGCAGTACTCAAATTAACTTTAGTACCCAATTCTTCTTGCAATGATCGCCAAAATCTCGAGGTAAACCGACTATCACGATCTGACACTATCGACACCGGTATACCATGCCTTGACACCACTTCATCAATATACAACTTTGCTAATTTCTCAATTGGTGATGCCTCTTTCATTGCTAGAAAATGAGCACTCTTAGTTAATCTATCCACGATTACCCATATTGTGTCATTACCTTTTTGCGTCTTTGGTAACTTCGTCACAAAGTCCATGGTAATCTTCTCCCACTTCCATTCCGGAATTTCCAAGGATTGGAAACTTCTGTATGGTTTCTGATGTTCAGCTTTCACCAACGAACATGTTGTACACATTTCTACCTTTCGAGCCAAATCTACTTTCATTGCTGGCCACCAATAATGCAATTTCAAATCTCGATACATCTTCGTACTCCCAGGGTGAATGCAATACTTAGATTTATGAGAATCTTCGAGAATCAATTCTCGATTTCCTCCAATTTTAGGCACCCAAACTCTTCCTTGAAACAATTTAATCCCCCGACCATCTTCAGTCAACTGAAGATGTTGCTTACCCATTACTTCCTCTTTCAGATTTTCCTCTTGCAAAGCAATCACTTGTGCTTCTTTGATCTTTTCCATCAAACTTGACGTTACATCAATTCTAACATTTACCGATTTCAAACACCCACCATATTCTTTTCTACTTAAGGCATCATCCACGACATTTGCTTTACCAGGATGGTAATGCAATTCGCAATCGTAATCCTTAAGCAATTCTAACCATCTTCGCTGCCTCATGTTTAATTCCTTCTGATCAAAAACATTTTGCAAACTCTTGTGATCAGTAAAAAGAGTACACTTTGTTCCAAACAAATAGTGTCGCCACAACTTCAGAGCGAACACTACTGCTGCTAACTCTAAATCATGGGTAGGATAATTCTTTTCATGCTCTTTAAGCTGTCTCGAGGCATAGGCAATCACTTTGCCCCTTTGCATTATCACACATCCTAGACCCATCTTTGAAGCATCGATATACACAACAAAATCTTCTGTCCCTTCTGGCAGGGCAAGAATAGGTGCTTCACACAATTTTTGACGTAAAATTCTGAAAGCTGTTTCTTGTTTCTCCGTCCAAACAAACTTCTCATTCTTTCTGGTTAACAACGTCAAAGCAGATGCAATCTTAGAAAAATCTTTTAGAAATCTTCTATAATAACCTGCTAATCCCAGAAAGCTTCTTATCTCAGATGCACTTCTAGGTGTCTCCCAATTCGTCATCGCTTCAATCTTTGAAGGATCTACTTTAACTCCTTCAGAAGTAATCACATGACCTAGGAACTGCACCTCCTTCAACCAAAATTCACACTTTGAAAATTTTGCGTATAACTTCTCTTTTCTTAAAACTTCTAAGACTTCACGAAGATGTTGCTCATGATCTTCTTTCAGTCTTTGAATAAATAAGTATGTCATCAATAAACACAATGACAAACTTATCTAAAAATGGTCGACACACTCTGTTCATCAAATCCATGAATACCGCAGGAGCATTTGTCAACCCAAATGGCATTACAAGGAACTCATAATGCCCATATCTTGTTCTAAACGCCGTTTTTGAAACATCTTCATCTCTTACCCGCACTTGATGGTATCCAGATCTTAAATCTATCTTTGAAAAGCATCCCGCACCTTGGAGTTGATAAAATAAATCATCAATCCTCGAAAGCGGATACTTGTTCTTAATAGTTACTTTATTCAACTCTCGATAATCAATACACATTCTCATGGTACCATCTTTCTTCTTAACAAATAAAACTGGAGCTCCCCACGGTGAAGAACTCGGTCTTACGAAACCCTTATCTAATAACTCCTGAAGCTGCGTCATCATCTCTTTCATCTCAGCAGGTGCTAAACGATAAGGTGCTCGTGCAATCGGTGCCGATCCAGGAATAATATCGATACGAAACTCCACCTGTCTTTCAACTGGCAAACCTGGAAGGTCATCCGGGAACACATCCGGAAACTCACGCACCACATTGATATCTTGAATATTTTTCTTTTCTAACTTTGTATCAATAACATAGGCTAGATAAGACCAACACCCTTTCGATAAACATTTCCGCGCCTTCATCACTGAAATCAACGGAATTTCTCCTTCCTGTTTTTCTCCGAACACGAATACACTATCTTTCTCGCCCATTGGAATTCGGATCAGCTTCTTTGCGCACATAATTTCTGCCTGGTTGTTGCTCAACCAGTCCATTCCTACCACAATATCAAAACTCCCAATTTCCATTAACAACAAGTTAATCGGAAATTCTGTTCCCTCTATCATAATCTTACAATCGGCCAGGCTCTCCTTAACCAAAGTCTGAACTCCATTAGCTATTTCGACTACTAAGGCATCTCCTAGAGTAGTAACCGGTATAGCTAACTTATGTTGAAACAACTTGGATACAAAAGAATAATTTGCACCACTATCAAACAACACAAGTGCAGGAATAGAGTTTATAAGAAAAGTACCCGAGACCACGTCCTTTGACCCCTTCGCTTCATCAGCAGTCATTTGGAATGCACGACCGGTTGGTTTGGGAATATCCAGCTTTCTTCCCTGATCTCCTCCTCTTTTCAACTTCGGACAATCTTTTCGAAAATGATCCGGTTGCTGACATTCAAAACAAACCGACCCATGCACTGTACAACTCGACGCCATATGTCCCATCTTCCCACACTTGAAACATTGATTTCCGACCACACGGCATTGGCCAAAATGTTTACTTTTGCATTTTGAACACCAACTCGGTTCTCTACGAGAATCATTGCGAATGTTCTTTCCGAATAATCTTAATTTCGGAGAAGGTTCGGAACGACCCTCCCACTTTCTCTTTTCTCCAACATGTGCTTTCTCCTCCTTATCTTTCACATACATTTCCTCTATCACCTATGCTTCCTCAATCGTCTCCCTCAAGGTAGCAAATTTTGAACTACGAACTCTTGTCATCATATCTGCCGGTAGACCTTTCAAGTAATACTTAATCTTTTCTTTCTCTGTTGAAGCCACATGCCCCACAAGATTTAGCTTCTCCATAAAGACCTCGGTATATTTTCTCACCGACATATTACCCTTCTTAATATTCCGAAACTCTTCTTCGATTCGGTCCATCTCGTGCTCGTTACAATATTCTTCTAAAATATTTGCTCTAAACTGACTCCAAGTTACAGAATTCAAAGCTGCTTCCGTCACAGTTGATGACAACACATTCCACCACTGCAACGCTTTTCCACGTAACATTTGCGACCCAAATCTCACCTTAGATCTCTCATCTGTACATTCGCAGGCACGAAAAGCCTGCTCGATTTCTCTTATCCAGTTCATACAAACCACTGGATTATCATCTCCCTTGAATTCTGGTGGTTTACAACTTAGGAACGTCTTGTAAGAACAGTTTCTGTCAACCCTTCTAACTGTCTCCACTCCTGGATTTACAGTCGGATTTATCACATTAGTATCGGTCACTGTTCTCCTTGGCTCCACATTTCGATCATTAATCAATTTCATAAACATCTCTGCCTGTCTCCCCATTACAGTATTCATCATCTCTGCTTGTCTCTCTATTGAAGCATTCATCAGCCGAGTCACATTATCCATTATTCGCCCCTCCATACCTGAATCTGACGACGTTTGATCAACATTTCTAGTACCTCCTGGATGTACTCGACTTCGCATTCCTCCCAAGGAAAGAAAATCTGATGGCGTATCAGGAACTTCGCCCAATCCAGGTTGTCTCTCTCCAGCATCGTCTAACCAATTCCTATTCATCGAAGAATTTGGAGACCTCGGGGGTGTATTCACCATCGTTCTGATGGAGCATAAAAGAATACTCATCAGTTAATGGTTTATACAACTAAACATACAATACATACTTTACCGCTAATCAGTCACTGTAACAATTTAGAAACAAGTATGCTTGTGTAATAATATATTCATAATAACAGTAGCTAATTGAAATTGCGAACATATCATACATGAGAATTCTCATTACCATTGTTACAGTACCAACTTCGCGTATTTCTGTCGACTCTAAGACTACCCATTCTTAGTACTTCTACCCAAAACTCACGGATCATAACTTAACTCATCTCAGCTTAAGTCTAGGTATCTCAAATTCATACCTAGTTCGCTTAAACTAAAGCTCTGATACCATACTGAAACACCCTAAAAACAGGGTCAATTTAAACCTTGAAATTTACCGCAAGTTATGATCAAAACTTTCAAACTTATATAACCTGAGGATTAAATGTAAGGTTTCTATATACAAACGTCATTACTTAAATAACTTATTAATCTAATCATAACATAACAATCAGATTAAATCAGTTATCTAAACAACCGTCCCAAAAGCATCAAAAATCTCTAGATCCTCTGGTATCTCTAAGTCTGAATCTTTCCAAAAGTTCTCGTCTCTCATTCCCGCTATTTCCCGGAGCTTGTACCTGGTAAGAAGATTCAACTTGAAACATTAGGCTTTCGCCTAGTGAGGATACTCAAATCAAAATAAAATTTAATAATTAAAACATGAACAGATAACTCAAACCTGTTCTCACCCATCTTACCGTACGACAACTCCTTTTTAAAACGGGGAATCTACCCCACTCCCAATTTCCTACGACTAACTAATTTAATTGCAACAACAACATAAGAGTTAACTCTGAATCGTTCCAGATTCATAATCAATAATCACACACAAGAAGTTACAAGTCAAAACCTGTCTATTTCTTAATCAGGAAGTAGAGATTACAAATTACTTTATGCCTATCTCTAGTCTTCCTCTTATCATAGGGAAATCTCCGATCTTCCCAAATCGAAATGGGAATTATTAAACAAACTCGGCTTATTCCACATTCCACCTCAGAATCAATCGTCCCCATGGGATTATAATATCGCGATACTCAAATCGAGACTCATGATTCAAGGTTCACCCAATTACTAAAATTACATCCCTTTGGTCTATGGCGAGTAATCGGTTCCCATCATACCGTACCCAAGTGCCCTCGGTGACCGGATGCCTATTTTAGTAAAAGCACATAATCACATAATATAATATATGTAATAATCGATACTACTATATGCGTCCAGCATACAGTATACCATTTCTCCGAACATATTCTATATATATAAAATATTAAGAATATTAATATCTCCTCATCTCAATCTCTTAATTATCTCCTCTTTAACTTAGCATGGAAGTTAATATCTCAATAAAGCTTCAAATCATATTTAGAGTTCATACCACATAGTAATTTCATGTAGTAGATAATCAAACTTAGCATGCAAGATTAATAATAAATACTAGTTCATCAATTTCATATATAACTCATCTTGGAAATTTTAGCATGTTTAACCAACATAACCCAACTTTTAATCGCCCTCTTGGCTTATCTCTATTTAATCAAATCCACATAAAACATATTCATGCATACATATAAAGCATCTAATTCAAGATTAATTACTGAATTTTAAAGAGAGTTGAATAAACTCACATGATGCGTTATTACTCCTTTTAATCCTTTTTAACACGTAAGGGCTCCTTTCTTCACTACCACAGCTTACTGTATTATTCAATTACACATACTGATATTAATTATCAAAACAGAACCCTCTATAACTGAAAATCCTTAATCTCTTAAAATCACATCTCAAGTCGCAATGAACTGAAATCGCAATCACCTATTGCGATTTCACTTCCAAATCGCAGTGAACTGGAGTCGCAGTCCTCTATTGCGATTCCAATTCCAAGTCGCAGTGAACTGTTGCGACTACAGTACCAAGTCGCAACTGCCCATTACGATTTCACCCCAAGTCGCAACTAACTGTTGCGATTCCAAAGCCAAGTCGCAATGGTCTGCTGCGACTCCAACTCTAAGTCGCTATTGCCTATTGCGACAATCATGAATGTCGCAACTCAAGGTTGCGACTTCGATGATATTCAACCAAGTCTCAGTCCATTAAGTTCGTTCTAAACCCAAATTTTTTTGTACTTTTAATCTATGTTTGTTTATGCCAATTTGCAGATATGTTTAATATACTTACCTTAACACATCCTAAAACTCAGATTCTCATTATTATCATATTTTACCAAAGCCCAAATTAAAATTCTCAAGAAAGCTTTTAACTAAGAAGATGAATTAGCTCAATGATACAATTACCTTATAAATCTTCAAACCAATCCAGATTAGATAAATTCCCAGCAAGTCTTTCTTTTCTTCCTTCTCTTTCCCGATTTCTCTATTTCAATCTCTCTCTCTCGGTTTCTTTTTCAAACCGTACACACACAAAGCACATAAGACACACACTTTTAGCTAACAAGGCTAATTAGATGACACCTCACTCAAAACACATGAGTCATTAACCATATTACCAAACAAACCTCCAACTTTAAAGAAATAACAATACAACCCTCAATTTGGAAATCTTCTTCAATCAACACTTGTAAACAATTACAAACTTAACCCTCAAGTTAATTTGTAATTCACAAAATAATATAACTGAAAATTTGGGATGTTACATGTTATTTCTCCAAGATTGATCTAAGGTCTGGTTACCATCAGTTGAAGGTGAAAGAAGAAGATGTTCTGAAAACTGCTTTTTGCACGAGGTATGGTCATTATGAATTCTTAGTGATACCGTTTAGATTGACGAACGCTCCAACTGCTTTTATGGATTTAATGAATCGGGTATGTAAGCCATATCTCGATAAATTTGTAATTGTATTTATCGATGATATACTTATCTATTCTCGATCCAAGGAAGAGCACGCGCAACATCTTCGTCTGATTCTGGAGTTACTAAAGAAAGAAAATTTGTATGCTAAATTTTCGAAATGTGAATTCTGGCTACGAGAAGTTCAGTTTTTGGGGCATGTAGTTTCTGAGAAAGGCATTCAAGTTGATCCGATGAAAGTAGAAGCGATTGAAAAGTGGGAACCGCCGAGAACGCCAACTGAAGTACGAAGTTTTCTGGGTTTAGCCGGCTGAAAGTGCAGGATCTATTCTTACAATCAATATAGAAAGAAGTAATTGAGAAATTGTATGATCAAGCCCAATTGTATTCAATGATGCACAGAATTACAGATCTAAGAGAGAGATCACCTCAAAGATTACAAGGAAAGAATACAAGTAATATGGGAAAATCAATCAGTTAGCAACGAAGTGCTAACCACTCTATTTATACTGCAACAAACATCTTAAAGCTACAGTACAAATAAGAAAGACTAATAAGAACATAACACGTGTCCTAATTAGTTTACACATTACTAAATAACGAAACTCGTCATAAGTTCTGAACAGGTAATTCAGAACTTCTGAACATTCTTCTGATCACGCTTCTCAGAACTTCTGACTTCTCTTTCTCAGATCTCTGACTCTTCTTCTCAGAACTTCTGACTCTTCTTCTCAGAACTTCTGAACCTTCTTATCAGATCTTCAACACTTGGTTTATTGACAAAACTTCAGATCTAACAATCTCCCCCTTTTTGTCAAATAAACTTAAACTTTGCATCATCTAATTCTTTCAGAGCAGGAACAATTTTCTGAAGTAGCACATTCCTCAGATTAAGCCTCTTATCAATCTTGTCAATAATTTCTTGAATAATCTCAACTTGCTGATTAATTACTTCTTGAATCATGTTTGCTTCCTTCACTTTCAGCATCTTTTTCTCCAAATTGTGCTTTATGATCCTTAAAGTTCCAGAACAATATTTTGCAGTTTCCTTTGCTCTGAAGAAGATCTTTCCACTTTTGTTCTTCAAAAATACTCCCAACTCTGGATATCTGTGAACACTTCCAGTCTTTAACACCTTTTTCTGCTCATGATCTGTATTGGGATTTGCCAGATAAACACATGACTTTTGAAAATACAGAGCTATTTGGAAATCTGTATAGCAATGCCACCTTAAGATATAGAACATGGCCTCAATCACCACACTTCTTGCCTTCCTTTCATTTCTGTCTTTACTTGACTCTTTAAAACATAGAAAGCTGTGTAATCTGTAGAAGTCAACCACTGACAGTTTCTCAAAATCTGCATCAGTGAAATAATAAACCTTGCCATCTTCTCTCAAAACTTCAAAGGATAAGTACTCCATCTTTCTGAATTTCTTAACCTTCAATTCTCTGATTCCAGTGATTAGAAAATCTGAGTAAACGGCTTGCTTTGTTTTGCCAAGACATCTTGATTTTTCAGCCAACCAGATCTGAGTCTCCTTAGACCTATCATAATACACATCCAAGAATTGTACCTCTTTTGGTTTGAAGAACTCAGGCAGATCAAATTCAAGAAAGTATCCATTCAGATCAATGAATATTTCATCTTCTTTGGGTTCAGACTGTTCAGCTTGATCAATATTAGTTATCTGCACATTCTGAGGTGTTGTGTCCTGAACTTCTTCAGCCTCATCTGACAAAATTTCATTCACTTCATACTCAGCTGGGAACACAAAATCATTATGTAGAATCTTTTTGGGATTCACCTCAGATAGCAACCATTCACTACTGTTTCTGATTTTTCTTCTAAAATCCAACCTCCTCTTCACACAGTTTATGCATCTCTTCTTTAAACTCTCTTTTTCAGCATCCATACTTACTTCCATTCTAATCAACAACCAATTCAGAGTTGCATCACTGTACTTCACCAACTCTTTTAATCTGAACAATTCAAGTCTTTCGTGAACCATATATGTGAACCCTTCTGCCTCCATTCCTTCATTCACAAAACCCTTCACATGCAGATCAACTTCTGTTTTCTTTGTGGGAGAACTCAGATTGCACTTTTCTTTTCTTTCTTCTATAGCCAACTGGAAGTCATACAAGTATGTATTTCTGACATAAATACCCAGAAGTCTTCTGCATTCAATTTCTATCAAGGCTTCTTCAGTGCTAGCAAAGAACTTGACTAGAAAGATCTGATCATCAAGAGTCAATCTGTGAAAATCAAATGTAGACATGGAAACCTTTGTATTTCTTTCTTTCAGTGTTTCCATTCTAACGAACATTAAACCATTGAATTCATCTTGTTGAAACATCAGAACTTTCTCGATTCTTTTCTGAATATGCAGTTTTGAGTCAGGAACTCTGAACATATTAGAAGCTTCTGAGTAGACCATCTGAGCTCTGTCATCCATAAAACCATCAATGTTACTTTCCAAAAGCTCATACTCTCCTTCTGTGTAGTAGAGATTATCATATATTTCCTCAGGAAAAATATCATCATGAAATTGTCTGGCTAAAGGTACATCACTTAACTCTAGAATGAAGTCACACAAAGGTTCTTCTAGTCTTTGCAATTTAATCTTTGGAATCTCGATTGGTTTTCTGAATACATATTCAGAAGGCATAAAGAAGTCTTTCACTTTCACATACTCTTCTTCTGTATTTAACTCATCACAAAAGTTAAACCTAAAATCATCTTTAAAATCCTGAGTGTAATCTACAGTTCTGTCTTCTTCTCCCATTAGATCAATGGGTCTTATCACTTTTATTCCTTTATGAATTTTCTGAACACTCAAAGCTCTGACTACTTCATTATGCATTCTTCTGATCAATTCTTCATTCAACCTCCTTTCTTCTGATTCAGACTCCATTGCCCTTTCACTGTTATAAACCACAATATCTGTACACCTGTTTACCACTGTACTTTCCACTATTTCTTCCATTCTCAAATCAGATTCCTCAATAGCTACAGTTTCATCTGAGTTTCCTTCCATCTCAGTATCCAAGTTCAATTCCTCTGTTTTATCTGATTCATTACTATCAATACTTCCCAACTCCATTTCTTCTGTATCTGAACTGTCAAGCTGTACTATCTGAATCATCTCCTTTAAATTTTCCTGTGTCTGATCTTCTGTACTTTTTGTATTGGCTAAGTGCATGTCTGCTATCTCAAAATCTTCTATGCCAATATCATCATCAGAACTTAACCTTTGTCTTTTCTCCCCCTTTTGATGATTATGAGGATCATTATCATCAAACTTCCTTTTCAAGTTCTGATTAAAAGCAACTTCAGGTTCAGCTTCTGCAATAGGAACAGGATCAAGAGGCTTTGAAGTAGAAGCCAAAGATACACTCAGTGCTTTCAATATAGATTCCTGCATACCCTGCATCTGTTTTAACATATCTTTTTGAAAACCAGACATTATATCCATGATCTCCTTTTTGTGAGAATCCAAGGATTTCTTTACATCATCTACCTTGGTTTCAACAGAAATTAACTTTTTCTCTAACACAACTTTCAAATCTGATACCTCATCATTCAGATCCTCCATCCTCTTCTCCAAATTTTCTACTTTTTCCCCCATCTCCTTGTTTTGTTTCTGAATCTTTTCAAATTCAGAAGTTTCTAACAGTGAACCTGAACCAACAGATGGTCCAGTTTTCATGTGCCCAGAGAGCTCATGGCCTGTAGATAACACACAGTCATCTTGTACAACAGATGCACGTTTGAATGAGGCTTTTGTAATGTTCACCTCACCAGGACTTCCATCCAATCCTTGACACCCAACATTAGGCATGTCTATGAATGTTGTTTCAGGAGTACGAAATTCCTGATCTGTGCAAGTGTCAAAAGGAATTTCAGGCTCAATATGAATAGGACTGTGATATTCAGACTCAATGTGTTGAAAAATAAGTTGGGATTTATCACCTCCCTCCAAATGAGTTTGGGATGGTTCCCCGGATTTGTGTGAAACAGTAGCATGTTGAAATGCTTCTGAGTGGGTATGGATGGGTTGTTCAAGATCCACCACTAGGTCCATGGTGTTTGTTTCAATATTGGACACCAAGAGATGTGAACCAATAGCATGTGTGGTTACCTGGTCAAGATTAGCTGGTTCAGAGGCATCTCTTTCTGTTTGAACCTTTGTTAACAATCTCTCATCCTCACCACTCTCATTCTGTTTTTCCTCACTGAGTCTAACCAAGCTCTCAGAATTTTCCCCCTCAAGTCTCTCAGAATGTTCACCCATCTGAACATCCTCCCCCTCTCTAATTCGACTAGACCCCTCACCTCTCTTCTCAGGTTGGTCCTCTTGGGTAGGGATTTGAGGTAATTCAATTCCCATAGAGGTGCAATAAGCTTTTAAAATCTCACTCTCCCTTGGAATATAGTTCCTAAGTGATTTTGGCAACAGTTTATGATTGGGATAATTTTCAAGTCTTGTTACTGAGGTCATCTTACCCAAATAAAATGTAGGACCATGCTCTTCATTTGTTCTTCTTGAGATTGTTCTGTTTTCCTGCATGGCATACCAAATAACAATTTGCCAGTACCTTATGTAGGGAATGTATGTCAGTGGAGCATCCTTTGTCTTCTTCTGAATTGCTTTCTGATTCTTCTCAAATGTATTCTTCATATCTTCCCAAAGTATTAAAGTATAGTCATAATGCCTATTCTTCACTAAACCTTGAAATATCTGAAGAATTTGTTTAGAACCTTGATCAGCAGAACTATTTTTCCCTGACAAACATTTATTTACCACATGAAAGAAGCAAGCCCAAATAGGTGGTAATTTGTTTCTTCTGAACAAACTGAGAGTCCTCAATCCTTCATTGTATCCCAACTTCATAAACTCTGCTATTAATTCCTCTGTTAGGGGTAAATCCTCAAAATCTGTTCTTCTTTGTACATCATCTTTCTCTGGTAGATTCAGCATCTCTCTTAGTGCAGAGATAGATAAGACAAATGTCACTCCTCCAATTTCAGACACAAACTTATTATCTTCTAACCTAAGATATTTCCACCATTGTTGTATGTACTGAACAGGCACATTTTTACTTCTTGTAAACCATTTTCTGTACGGATGATGTTTGAATAACTCCATGATAATTCTGTGTTCAGGCTTAAAACGACTTTCCTCAAACAATATAACACAGTTATTTTCAGATAATTTCAACCATTCACTCTCAGGAACAACTCTTTCCACTAGAATAGATCTATCTGACATAATAGAACCTGCAGCACTCTGATCATGTTCAATATTAACATTTACCTCATCCGCATTTCCTTCAGATTCATCCATTTGTTCATCTTCTTCATCATTTCTTATTGCCCCTTCCTCTGCAACTCTATTTTGTACTTCATCACTTTCCGAATCAGATGAATCCATTATCGATTTTGTAGAATGTAGAGAAATTGGACCACTTCTTCGTATTTCAGACATGATTTAAGAAGAAAACAGATTCAAAGAACTCTGGATTTGATTCGTATCTCACGTTTCGCTCTGGAATTTGAAAGAACTTTGAAATAGGGATTTTAAGACCTATTTAAAATCCGCGAAGTTGAAAGGTTTAACGGAAAAGCGACGCCTTTGACTAAGCTGACTCGAAAGAATCTAAAGTTCGAATGGAATGCAGAACATGATGGAGCATTCCGGATACTGAAAGAAATACTGTGCAGCGCGCCGATTTTGTCGCCACCTGAAGGTTCTGAAGACTTTGTTGTTTACAGTGATGCTTCCAAACTGGGATTGGGATGTGTACTTATGCAGCGTGGAAAGGTTATTGCTTATGCTTCTCGTCAATTGAAAGATCATGAAAAACAGTACCCTACGCACGACATGGAGCTTGCAGCAGTTGTCTTCGCATTGAAGATTTGGAGACATTATCTTTACGGTTCTAAATGTCAAATCTTTACCGATCACAAGAGTCTCCAACATCTTTTTGACCAGAAGGAATTAAATATGAGACAAAGACGATGGCTAGAACTGGTGAATGATTACGACTGTGAAATTTTTTATCATCCGGGAAAGGTAAACGTGGTAGCTGATGCACTGAGTCATCAAGAAAGAAGCGGGACAATAAAAGCCATTGCACTACGAGCTGAACTCCTACCCAACATCTTTGACGAATTGCTGAAATGCCAATTGGAAGCCTATCAGGAAGAACAATTGAAATCAGAACGGTTAGTGGGGTTATCAGCATTGCTAGTAAAAGATGACCGTGGGTTATTGTGTATGGGAAACAAAATTTGGGTGCCTCGTTTGGGTGGTTTACGTGATCGTGTACTACAAGAAGCTCATCAATCTCGATTCTCTATTCACCCAGGTACGAATAAGATGTACAAAGACCTAAAACAATTTTATTGGTGGCCGGGAATAAAAAGAAGCATTGCTCAGTATGTGGAAGGTTGTACTACTTGTAAGAAGGTAAAGATTGAACATCAGAAGCCGTTCGGGCAATTACAGCGTTTAGAAATACCTATGTGGAAATGGGATCAGATTACGACAGATTTCATCATGAAGCTACCAAGGACCCTGAAGGGATTTGATGCTATTTGGGTGGTTGTCGATAGATTAACGAAGTCTGCTCACTTCTTACCGATAAAGGAAACTGATTCGATGGAACGTTTAGCCAAATTGTACATTGACGAAATAGTAACTCGACATGGAGTTCCAATCTCGATCATTTCAGATCGGGATAGCCGTTTTACTTCAAGATTCTGGAGAAGTTTTCAAAAGGAGATGGGGACGCAGATAAAGTTAAGTACAGCTTATCATCCTCAAACTGACGGTCAGAGTGAACGAACGATTCAGACATTACAAGATATGCTCCGGGCTTGCATTGTTGACTTTGGGGGATCGTGGGATAAGCATTTGCCATTGATCGAATTTGCCTACAACAACAGTTACCATTCCAGCATACAAGCGGCATCGTTTGAAGTTCTGTATGGTAGAAAATGCCGAACGCCTCTGTGTCGGAACGAAGTGGGAGAGAAACAGTTAGCAGGGCCAGATATATTCCAGTTGACCGCGGATAAGGTTACTCATATTCGGGAAAGATTAAAAGTGGCTCAAGGCAGACAGAAAAGCTACGCAGATCGATGCCAGAAACCGCTAGAGTTTCAGGTTGGACATTTTGTGATGTTAAAAGTCTCACCTTGGAAAGGAGTCATTCGATTTGGAAAGCAAGGTAAACTTAGTCCAAGGTACATCGGGCCGTTTGCAATTATGGAGAGGATCGGCGAAGTAGCATACAGGTTGGATCTCCCGCCAGAGTTAAGCAGGATTCATAACGCGTTTCATGTTTCAAATTTTTGGAAGTGTTTGGTTACGCCAGATCAGGCCGTCTCTCTACCAGATATACAAGTGGATGAAAAACTGAATTATGTGGAGGAACCGGAAGCCATAGTTGACCACAAAGTTAAAGTGTTGCGGAATAAAGAGATCAGACAAGTGAAAGTTCAGTGGAGACATCATAGAGGGCAGGATGCTACTTGGGAATCGGAATCTGAGATGAGAACCAAATAGCCTCACCTTTTTGCCTAACCGAATTCCGGGACGGAATTCTTTTGAGGGGGAGATGATGTAATACCCCGGGTAAGTTCGTTAGTTAAAGCCTCGTTCCGTTAGAATTACTTAACTCTATAATTGATATTTAGGGTGAGTTTAGGTGAATTTATAAGTTTAGGGGTGTTTGGTTTAATTAATAAGTTAAAAAGGTATTTTGGTCATTATTGAATAAGTTAGGGTCTAATTGGTAAAATTTGGATGATAATATCTCTTAGACATCAGATATTATCATAATCCAGAAATCAGTGTGTGCAAGTGTGTGTGTTTGGAGAGAAAAAGAAGAAGAAAGAAAAGGAAGGGTTAAGGCTCCATTTGGTCTACTTAGAAGTGATTTGAAGGTATGTTCCTTTGTAAATTATGTCTATAATTGCTAATTAATGGTTCCTATCGGAGTAGAATAGTCGAAATCATAGCTGGTAATATTTTCTGTTGAATCTGGGTAAAAAGTATGCAAACCGACAGTAGTTTCCGGATAGGATGAAGGTTTCCGGGTACTTTTGTTGATAGTATCCGGATGGTGTTCTAAAGGTGTCTGAACGAGTCGATTATCCGGGTAAGTCATTATTTTCATAGTTTCTGGATAAAATAAGATACCGGATGGTATCCGGGTTACCTTAGTTCCCGGGTGTCGTCCGGATTATTATGTCGTCCGGAAAAGTCTTGTTGTCCGGAAAAGTCTTGCTGTCCGGAAAAGTTGTGTTGTCCGGATAACTTGTGGTATCCGGATACTTTATCTGTTTGGTCATTTTTAAGAGGATTGATGCTGTTAGTTGTCTAGGAACACTGTGTTTATTGAACTATTGGATAGAGTATGAATGAGTACTGGTTGTGCTGTTGATTTGACTTAAGTCGGGTTTGGGGAAGACAATTGAGGATAAGAGTTAGATAGAGCTATCTAGACTTCTTAGCTTAGCAAGTCTTATGTGATCAATGTGGTAAAGAAATACTTGTATCTGATTGTTTCAGAACCTGTGAATTTGGATTGAAAGTTGGATCGTTTTCAGAAGAGCTAAAGAGCATTTTGATAAAGCAAACAGGTGAGTTTTACTTTAAAACGTTTTGAAACTGGAATACATATATGTGTGTATTGGATATGTGATAAATGGTGTGACTATGTTTATGTTTGAATTATAATATGTTGAGATATTGTAATTACGTGAGTATTATATTATGTTATAATACGTTGGTCGGGCATAGGACCGGTGTGTTGGCTGTAGTTGTTGTACAGTATTGATTGGCTGTAGTTGTTGTACAACGTTGTTTATTAGTTGGCTTGCAACGAACTAATATGGCCATGGGAAGGAGACAGAGAATTACGCGATGAGTGAGTTATGATTGATAATGGTGTTTGTATTATGTGAATGTTGGTGTGCAAAGGATTTTCAAAGAAACAGGGATTTTCTCACTTAGACCATTAGGTCTAACCCTCATTTTTGTTTTAAATATGTTTTCCAGGTCGTGGATCAAGTAAGGGCAAATAAGAAGGATAGTCGTTGCTTAGCTTTTGGGAAGACTTGTGTTATGAAGATCATGAAGTGTTTTTGTACTTATGGCTTTGTTGTTTGTCATAATGTAAAGTATTTAGTCAAAAAGTTTGTATTGAAATTCTTATTATGTTTAGTAAGACTATGGGACCAAATATGAAATATGATGTATCTTTTTGAGATGAAATTATGTTGTGAAATGTATGTTATTTGTATATATGGAAACCGGGATGTTGCAATTATCTTAAATTAGTGGCTTAAGATGGATCTTACGGATTTTACAAATTTTAGAGCTCTCAAATGATTAAACTCCTATATAATGGAAATAGATAAAAGAAAACCAAAATAGCCCTCAGTTAATGAAATTTTTTTAACGTAATTAGTCACCGGTGATCGTTTTTATAGCCAAATGCAAACCATACAAATAACTTGTAGACTCATCAAAAGTCATGTCCCAATTTTTAGACTTTTCGCAAAATCTTAGAATCCGAAATTGAACTTTACTCTAAACTCAATATTTTTGAAAAGATACAATTACAAATGAATTATATATATATATATACATATATATATATATATATAGAGGTGGGTTCAAACGAGAACACTAACTATTTAAGAAAACACGAAAAAGGCCGGCCATGCACAAAATCTTATGGGATTCACGTACAAAACCATATATGATTTACGCGACTTGCCACGCGACTTGCAAGTCGCGGCCAAGGTCGTCCGCGTCCTGTTTTTTGCAGTTAGTGTAAAATCAGATATGATTTTGTACGTGGCGGCCTTTTTCGTGTTTTCTTAAATAGTTAGCGTTGTCGTTTGAACCTTTCTCTCTCTCTCTCTCTATCTATATATATATAGGGGTTAAATCTAGTGAGGACCAAATAAAGATTGAGAACCTTGAGGACCAATCTAGTCCATGGATGAGTATAAATCAAGGGTTATTGAAAAATAAAGCATATTTGTAATTAAAGCAAAAAATAAGGGTACTTTGGTCAATTTGCAAGGGAATTGAATGGGTATTTTGGATATTATTTTATTAATCAAATAAACACTACATCTCCCCCAATTTACTGTTAGGGTTCGTCATAGTCAAAATCAAGAACCAATGTATTCTTTCATCTGTTTTGATTCATCCATGGCAACACTCGATAAATCCTCCACATTTGAGCTCGTCAGGCAACAATCCCTCTTCTTCCTCTAGATGCATTCTCAAATATTGAATATAAATGGCTTCACAGGTTCTTTGTTGGCTAGATCTCTCTTTTTCCTCTTTTGATTTCTCTCTATATAAAATCAATTGAATTCCTATCCTTCTCTAAAAATCCCAATTTCTAGGGCTTTAATTTCCAGTTTTCTATCAGTTGCATTACGTTTTCTTGATTTCAGTCGTTACTAATCGGCAAGTTTATTCCTTTATTCAATCCTGCTTTTCATCATTGTATTTTTGTTGATGATTCTCGTGCTTCTCGTATTTATCAAGGGTTTTTATTTGATTTTAGGTGCAGATCGATCTCGAAGGTTTTGAATCTCGGCTTGTCCGGAGAAGGCTGGGGGGAAAGTATTCTACGGAGATCCGAGATCCAAAGTGTTATGGATGTAGGCTGTGGTTAGGTTCGTTTAATTCCGCCATTGAAGCTGCAAAGGCTTACGATAGAGTCGCGTTTAATATGCGTCTAGAAAAAACGATTCTTAACTTCCCACTGAAGATTGAGAAAACCCTTGATTTATGCAAAAGTTCCCTTTTTTGTAATTCAACATGTGTTTCATATGGTGAATTTGTGTGTTTCATGTGATGAATCTATGTGTTTAATTTAGTGGATCAGTGTATTTCATATGATGAATCGATGTATTTCATATGATGAATCAGGATGAATCTGTGTGTTTCAGGTGACTATGTGTTTTGGTGAATCAGTGTATTTCAGATGATGAATCGATGTATTTCATATGATGAATCAGGATGAATCAGTGTGTTTTAGGTGATGAATTTATGTGTTTTGGTGAATTAGTGTATTTCATATGATGAATCGATATATTTCATATGACGAATCAGGATAAATCTGTGTGTTTCAGGTGATGAATCTATGTGTTTTGGTGAATTAGTGTATTTCATATGATGAATCGATGTATTTCATATGATGAATCGATGTATTTCGTATGATGAATTTGTGTGTTTATTCTGGAAAATCATTGTGTTCCATCTGTTGAATCTGTGGGTTTTATCAAGTGAATTCATATGTTTCATTTGATGAATATGTATTACCAAAATGACAATTATGCCCTTTTCATGTGGTGAAACAAGTTTCAAGTAAAACCACAAGATCAAAACCAACTTACGGCTTAGATAGGTTCTTACGGTTTTCAACCTTTTTGTGGTTCTCTATCTATCTATCTATATATATATATATATATATATATATATATAGAGGCTCACTAAAATGTAAACTATGAAAAATGTGTAAACTATGTAAACTAATCTAGACCGTAGATCGTTTCAATCAATGGTCCTAATAGGGGCGGTGGCAATAACGTAATAATCTATGAAACCGGTGGCAAGATGGTCCAATTAAAAATATGAAAAGGGTAAAAGAGTAAACTGGCGTGCGACAGAAATTGAAATCGATAAGGAAACCGTGAAATTAGGGATAGCTTCCATATTTACGGCCTCAACAATCCAAAAAGAGGTTATTATTCTGTGAAAACAATATCGAGATTCTATGAAAACTTGGTACGAAAACCTTTGAAGATTCTTGTGGTGCGATTCGGTTCATAGAAATGGAGGACCAGAACAGAGGCGTACGAGTTTAGGGTTTTCATATGGTTTTGGTTAGTGGAGTGATTTTCATATGATTTCGGTTAACAGCAAACGTCAAATTCATATGAAAATTGTATTTTATATGACAAATTTTCATTTTCATATCTTTCACTTTCCACGTATCAAAAGTCAGATTTCACATACCCAAAATTAGAGTTCACGTACTTGGAAGTATTCATTTCATATGAAATCAACATTTTTTTACAGGAAAGTTATGAAATACCCAAAATTCATCAAAGTGGAAACTGAAAGATATGAAAACCCCTTTCAAATTGGGGGTTTTCATACCCTTCGGACACAAATTCAAAGATCAATTTCAAATGAGGTTTTCATACCATTCATTTTTTATGTGATGTGAAATCTGAATTTGGTATGTGGAAACTGAAAGATATGAAAAGTACAAGATTTTCATAGAAAATAAAGTTTTCATATGAATTCTTCACTGGAGTAGCATCGATTGCATCATCATCATCATCATCTTCGTTGCAACCGTATGTAAGAATGAAATCAACGAATACATCATCAACAAGCATGTCGCCGTGAATGGTTTCTTCGTCGTTTTTTTCTTCATCCATATTGATCGACATAATCACAAACGCGAAAACACATAAATCAAGGTTTGGAACAGTAATGATGAAGAGACAAAAATGAAGAAGACGATGGTGAACAGTATCCGTATTTTTCTTCTTCCATGTTAGTCGACATGATGACAGCAAGTGGAAAAGAAAGAGAAAAATCCAAATTGGTACGAAAATCTGGAACAAAAAACAGTTATGGGGATGAAGATGGGTTTTTCAAAACGGTTCAATGAAGAAGATGATGATGCATAAATCGGATATGATCAAAAAAATAAAAAAATATATACCACTTCCTAAAATAAAGGATTGTTATCCTTAATTATGTAATTTCCGAAAATAAAATAAAAGGTATGAAAGACTAATTTACCCTTAATGACATATTAATCTAGATTAAAAATCAATGGCTAGGATGAGTTTACATAGTTTACACACATTTAGTAGTTTACATTTTATTATCCCTCTATATATATATATATATATATATATATATATATATATAAATCAATAACATCGTAATGCATTAATCGATCTATCTAAATAAATGTTGAATAGTAAATAGTATTACAAATGAAACTTAATATATAAAAGAACAATATTTATAAACTTTTAAAAGATTTCAAATTTGTTAGAATAAAGAATATTCATAAGATAGTCACCTTACAATAATTTCAAATATATTATGAATAAAGAATATTCTTAAGATAATTTCTTGAAAAGAAAGAATAGATGCTATAGACACCAACTAGTCTTAGACCACTAATGTCTCATGCATTAGGTTACGAGTCATACGATGGGTGTTTTTTGTTATTATATATAGACAAATTCATTTGAGAAAAGAAATATAGTTTAAAAACCGTAAAAACTAACTATCCAATGATAATTTACAATGGATATAACGATAAATAATTTTGGATAAAAATCTATGATATTCATGAATAGGTTTTTATATTTATCATAAATAGTTATTTCATATGATTCTCCAAATAATTATTTTATCCAAGGTTGTGTGATTGCGTGTGTTTGCATATATAAATGCATGTTCGTTGCAAACGGGCGACCAATAAGAAAGTGCCACGTTTCCTTGGCATTCATCACACATGTTGTTACATTCATCATCAACCTTGTAAAAAAATCACATTCGTCATTCATGATGAACAAGGACATGTGTCACACCATTGGTTGTCCTCTAGTTCGCAGCGAATATCATGTTTGCAACTGAATTTCTTTCTCTCTCTCTCTCTATCTCTCTATCTCTTTCAGATAAAAATATAAATGGTGTGGAAAATAATAGCACGACGGCTGCTTAAGGTGCACTCGAAAATATGGTTGTGGTTTTACCTCTTGCTCTGCAGTTGCAGTGCTACCTTCATCGTGAGCAGTGCATCTGTAGTCCTTTCTCTAAATGTAGTATGAGTATGCAGTTGGCTAGCCACTAAGACTTGAACATGTATCCAATTTTGGGCTATAAGAAGGTCTCATGTACCATTGTAAAACTCACTGGATAATAGAGAAAATAGCTATCCTACAACTACGTTTTTCATCTTCTATTGCTTTTCAATATTTTCATCTTGGTATCAGAGCTCACAATGCCGAATACTCAACAAAATGAGCCATCCTCCAACAACAACCCATGCAACAAAAATATTGTTTCTTCTCCTGTTTCTGTTGTCACTCATTTCTCAAATCACTCATCTTCCTTTCTTCTACCCCTACCATCAAACTAGACGGATCGAACTATACCTTTTGGAAATCTCAGGTTTTTCTGCTCTTCGAGCCCAATATCTTAAAGGCTACATTCTAGGAACTAAAATATGTCCTCCTTAACAAGTTCCTTATGTTGAAATTACCACTCCTTCTTTAAATCCAGCCTATACAACTTGTATTCGGACAGATAAAGCCATACTTAGTTGCCTACTCAATTCCATCTCTAAAAACATGTTTGATTATGTTGTAAATTGCCACACTTCTTAGAATCTTAGGATAACTTTAAGCCTTATTTTTACTACCAGCTCCAAAGCTCGCATATTACAACTTTAGTTCCAGCTTTAGTCCCTCAAATAAGGAAACATCTCTATTCATGATTTCATGCTAAAGATGCGTAATCTTGTTGAAGGTTTATCAGTTGATGGTAATTAATATCTGATGATGATTGTTCTGTAGAATCTACGAGGTCTTGACCATGACTACGACTCTGTTGTAGTGAATCTCACGTTTTGCCATGATCTAGTGACACTCCAAGAGGTGCAATATATGCATCAAGGTCGAGATATGCGTCTTGAACAACTAAACTCCAACATCTCCACAGTCACGCCAAGTGCCCATGTTGCCACTCTGTTCAAAAAATCTCTAAGGTTGTCTAGAAACTCATCCTTCAACAACACACATGGATCTCATGCTGCAAACTATAATCCGTCTTTCTCTGACGCTCCAGTTTAACTCGAGAACGTTGAAGAGGTATAGGAGGACGCATGTCATGTTGAATCTGTCTTCTTTTTGCGATGCATGTCATGTTGGCAAGTCAAGACACCTTAATTATCCTTTATATCACACTGTTACTACCAAACCTTTTGAATTAATCCATTCTGATGTATGGGACCTGCTCATCTTTTGTCTCGTGAAGGTTATCGTTACTACGTTCACTTAATTGACGATTATTGTAACTTTACATGGATCTTCCCACTCAAACTAAAATATGATGTTAAAAGCGTGTTCCTACATTTTCAAGCTTTTGTTGAACGTTCTTTTGACAGAAAAATTAAAACTTTACAATTTGACTGGGGAGGTGAATATCGAAGTCTAGCTCCTTTCTTAAGCTCCATTGGTGTTCACTTTAGATACCCATGTCCTCATACACACCAACAAAATGGTAAGCGGAATAGAAACACAGGCACATAATCGAAATGGGTCTTACTCTCCTACCTCAGGCCTCAATGGCACTAGCTTTTTGGTGGTATGCCTTTTCCACATCAGTTCTTCTGATAAATCATCTGGCTACTCAATAAAACACCATCTTCCCTATCAAAAAGTTATTTAAACTCACACCAAACCTTTATTTTTTTAAAGTCTTTGGTTGTGCATGTTTTCCTCACCTTCGTCCCTATCTCAAACACAAGGTTGATCTTCGTTCTAAAAATGTGTGTTTATTGATTATAGTCCTAGTTAGGGGTGTAAATGATGCGAGTCGAGCTCGAGTATCAGTATACTCGACTCGAACTCGAAAACCAATACTCGAGCTCGAACTCGACTCGAAAACTCGCGAGTAGTAAAAATCCATACTCGAACTCGACTCGAAAGCTAATTCCCGAGCTCGAACTCGAGCTCGAACTCGTTTCAAGCTCAAATCAAGCTCGAACTCGAACTCGTTTCAAGCTCGTTTCAAGCTCGAATCAAGCTCGAACTCGAACTCGTTTCAAGCTCGTTTCAAGCTCGAATCAAGCTCGAACTCGTTTCAAGCTCGATTCAAGCTCGAACTCGAACTCGTTTCAAGCTCGATTCAAGCTCGAATCAAGCTCGAACTCGAGCTCGAACTAAGCTCGAACTTTTTTAATATATATATAACATTATTAGAAGTTCCAAATAAATCTAAATTACCAACTAAAAATCCAGAAAATTTAAAGTTTACAACCAAATACAAAATAAAGCCGAAACTTGTCGTAACTTGCAACCAAAAGCAAAACGAAGTCGAAAATTACAATATTAAAACCAAAGTACATTATAAATCCATCAAAAAGCAAAATAAGATTTAATTTCAATTCAATGGTTGGGTTCCTTGAACGGTACTTTCGCTGAATGGTACTTGAATGGAGATTTCTTTTGGTTGTTCTTCACTCTCCTACAATAAAAACAAAAACAAATTAGTATACTTAATAAAGGTGAAGATAATTAACTAAACATATTTAAATATTTACCTTGTTCTTCCTTTTCACTCCATGGAGGGATCTACACCAATCACCCGTGCACATCAACATTTGCACCGTTTTCAGAGCAAGATTTATAAGCAGATTTATGGTATAAACTAACCAAAGCAGATTTATAAGAAATTAATGAAAGCAGATTTATAAGCAGATTTATGGTATAAAGTATAAACTAACCAAAGCAGATTTATAAGAAATTAAATGTAATATTAATGAAAGCAGATTTATAAGCAGATTGATGGTATAAACTAACCAAAGCAGATTTTTATGGTATAAACTAACCAAAGCAGATTCATCCGTAATCGAAAGCAGATTTATAAACTAAAAATCAATCAAGAAAAGAGAGAGGAAGGACCGAAAGAGGAGGAGGGTTTCTGGTCGGCGTTGGCTCTTCGTCGGCTCTGGTCGGCGGCAGCGTGTGAGAGAGAGAGAGGAAGGAGGAGGGTTTCTGGTCGGCGTCGGCAGCGTGTGAGAGACTGAGAGAGAGGAAGGAGATCGATGGAGTGTCTCACGAGAGGAAGAGGAAGAGGTGGTCAGCCGTCATTCAACAACTCAAATGGAAAGGATGAAATGGTTTTAGCCTTTTAGGGTTTCTTTAATTATTTTGCTTCAAAAAAAAATTTAAAAGATTTAGGCGGATTACATGGTACATAACTACATACTTAAATTTCAGATTTAAATTTAAATTTAAATTTAAATTTTCTATTATTTATAATTAATAAATATAATAAGTAATAATAAACTATTTTATATATAAAATTAATTCGAGTATTTCTCGAGCTTATCGAGTCGAGTATCAGGTAACTCGACTCGACTCGTTAGTATGTCGAGTCGAGCTCGAGTTCGAGTCGAGCACATTAATGTCGAGTGTTGATCGAGCTTTGACCGAGTCGATCTCGAGTAGCTCGCGAGTTGTCTCGTCTCATTTACACCCCTAGTCCTAGTCATAAAGGCTACAAATGCCTCCACCCATCGGGATAAATTTATATTGCTAAAAGTGTTGTTTTCAATGAATCCGAATTTCGTTATGCTAAAGACTTCTCTGTACATAAATCAACTCTCTTTCCTGGCGACACTTCTCCCATAAACTATTCTCGTTGGATTCCAACCACAATTTTCTCAACACCAAACCCAACTCCATGCCCAAACCCAAATCCAAACCCAACTTCAAACCCATCCCCATCATTGGCCGTGCGTACCACCTTCGGGTACCACGGCGGGTTCACATCGGGTAGGGCGCGGGTACCACGGGTAGACGGTACGGGTAGGGCGGGTAGGTGGGTCGCGGGTAAAGGGTGGGTTCAGAGGGTATGATAGGAAGCGGTACTCCACTTTAGGGAAAGGAGGGTAGGAAAGAGAAAAGCTGATGTGGCGTTGAGGTGGCATCAGGGTTCAGAGGGTATGATAGGAAGCGGTACTCATGGTCTTATCCTTTGTTGCACCTACTTCTAATCCAAATAGTACTGCACAACCACCAGACCCAACACCTACTACCCCAACATCCCCTGCTTCCTCTCCATCGTTGTCCTCATACTCCACCATTCCTATTCAAATATATCTTCCCCCTTTATCACCCCACCATTCCACCAACAATTCTTCCCCGTCATCAAACTCTACATACTCTACCCTTCCACTCCAAATCATGTTACATTCTCTCTCTCCTCCGCCACCTCCATTTCCCTCTCATCCCATGGTCACTAGTTCCAAGGCTGCTATAAACCATCAGTCTCATTTACACTCTTCTAACCCTCTCTCTGCTACTTCTATTCTACTGTCCAGAACTCCAGAAAATGTCACTGAGGCCCTCGACCCTCTCTGGAAGGCAACCATGGATACTAAATATGACGCTCTTCTTAAAAACCATACCTGGTCGTTGGTTCCCCA
The DNA here is from genome assembly GCA_033807775.1 of Saussurea involucrata. Lineage (NCBI taxonomy): Eukaryota > Viridiplantae > Streptophyta > Magnoliopsida > Asterales > Asteraceae > Saussurea > Saussurea involucrata. The sequence goes on from CM066315.1 coordinate 69,159,638, forward strand.
AACTCCTTCTATGCATGTCGTGGACAACAAATGGGTTTAATTTTCAGAACCAAATTTAACCCAAATGGTACTGTGCATAAACACAAGGAGAGGTTAGTTGCCAATGGCTTCCAACAAATTTTTGGGATTGATTTCTTTGAAACATTCAGTGTTGTAGTAAAATCTTCCACAATTTGTGTTCTTCTTTGTCTTGCTGCTACTTTTCACTGGGAAATTCAACAAATCGACATCAACAACGCCTTTTAAATGGCTCTTTGAGGAGGTGTACATGTCTTCACCTCCAGGCTATATTGATCCGCAAAATCCTTCCGCTGTCTTCAAACTCCACAAAGCTATCTACGGTTTGAAGCAGACACCTCGTGCGTGGTTTGACAAACTACGAACCCCACTTGTCACTCTTGGTTTCAAAAATTCGATTGATGATCCTTCCTTCTTCTACTTCAATCATGACGGTTCTTTCATGCTCGTCATTTTTTATGTTGATGACATTCTTCTTACCGGAAATAATTATGTTCGTGTTCAAACTATTATCTCTCATCTTAAGTCTCACTTCTCTCTTAAGACACTTGGTCCAGTATCCTATTTTCTTGGCTTTGAGACTTCGAGGGGGGCGAATGGTATCTACCTGTCCCAAACAAAATACACCATTGATTTACTTACAAAAGCTAATATGCTTCATGCTAAACCATGTCCTACACCAATTTACCAAAGGCACGCTCTCCATTTAAACAATAGTCCTTCTTTTGAAAACATTTCTCTGTACAGAAGCACTATTGGAGCTCTCCAGTATCTCACACTTAGTAGGCCAGACATTTCTTTTCCGGTAAACAAATTAAGCTAATTGTTACATGCTCCCACCTTAAATCACTAGAAAGCATGCAAACGTATTCTGAGATACCTTACTGGAACAATTGGCGAAAGGATCCAATTCACACCGGCATCAAGTTTTGTCATTGAAAGTGTAATTATCTGGTGTGACAACTCAGGAGCAAGGCAACTTTCTCTAAATACGGTTTTCATTCAAGGAAAAAACATATAGAAATTTATGTTCACTTCATCAGGGATAAAGTTTCAAACAAGGAAGTGGAAGTGATGTATACTCCATCTAAAGAACAAACATCTAACATTCTAACCAAGTCTCTTCCCATTACAACTTTTCAGTATTTAAAGAACAAGCTTCCAGTGTTGTCTTCAACCCAGTTCAGCTTGAGGGGGCGAGATAAAAATATAAACGATGTGGAAAATAATAACACGACAACTTGTTAAGGTGCTATCTAAAATATGGTTGTGGTTTTACCTCCTGCTCTGTAGTACTACCTTTCTCTGAATGTAGTATGCAATATGCTAGCCAAAAGGACTTGAACATGTATCCAATTTTGGGCTATAAGAAGGCCTCATGCACCATTGTAAAACTCACTAGATAATACATAAAATATGATATTCCCAGTATGATCAAGTAACAATGTATAAAATGATTAATCTGTATTGAATGAATGCACAGAGTTACAAGTAATTGATTGATGAACAAAACTCTCTCTATAATCTCTATTAGGCGCATTAAATTCTTGATGAACGGCTAACCTAAATCCTCACACAAACACACTTTAAATACCAAGGGCTTAATGCTTAAAGCCCAAGGTCCACAAACTCTAATAAGCCCAACTCACAATATAAAGGCTATTACAATTATAAATAAAACATTTTATTTAATTTTCTATTTAATAGGACATTTATAGTCCTAACAAAACAGTTATCCTACACCTACTTTTTTTCATCTTCTATTGCTTTTCAAAATTTTCATCTTGGTATCAAAGCTCATAATGCCGAATGCTCTCTCTCCCTCTTTATATATATATATATAGGCGAAGGATCTTGTAAGAGAAAGAGTTAAAGTGAGAAGCGTAAGAAGCGTAAGAATGGTGATGAACCCTTGATTTGTGTTGGTTCATCTTCTATATAGAGTCTTGTATTCCTATTGTAATTATTGCTTGTTGGATTAATCATATGAATAACATATACAAATTCATATGATACATACCTGTTAGTTTTACAACAAATTGGTATCAGAGCCACAAACGTATGGCTTGAAGTTCTGTGAATGGTCTGCAATCGCAGACTCAATTACCAAAGTTAAATGGAAGAAATTCCTTCCATTGGAGTATTAAAATGAAAGTCATGTTTGAGTCACAAGAGTTACTGAAAGAATGCATGCAAGTACCTTCGCAAAAAATGCATGCATGCATGAATGTATTAAAAATTGTTTACACCTTGGACTCACCGTGTGACTGGCAACAAAGCCATATCCAATCCCTTGTCACCTAAATATCCGAACCCGACATCTACTTCCTTTTCATCCCGATTTTCGGAGCAGTTTACGAGCAATCAGTCTAACCAAACAACGCCTCACACCCCTTAGGAGAGAATACCCGACGACAATGCCCGGGGCACTCTCGCGGTGTCAATGTTGCAAGAAGAGGTGGGCGTCGGTACAAATCCCGCGACTGTGCCACATGACAAGTGCCTTGGCACTATCGCGGTGGCAACGTCGCATCCGGAGGCAGACTCACGGTACACCGTGCGCGAGAATGCCTGACGACAATGCCATGGCATTATCGCCGTGTCAAGGTCACCGTCGGGCTGTAAGCTGACGATTTTCCCCTTTTTAACCTCTTTAACCCTCATTTCTCCAAAAACATCCTAAACCCATTTTTCTCTCTCCAAGGGGCGATTTTCTCCTCTTTCACCCACTCTCTCACCTCATTCAATGCAAGGAATCCCCATTTAATGCTAGTGGATTGCAACTTGGTGATTTTGCTATAAATCTTTGGGGGTTATCATTTTTCTTCAAGGGTCAAGTCAAGAACACTCATCAAAGTTAGGGTTTCCACACTTTTAGAACACTTACTTTCTAATCATTTTAAGCACCATCTTGAGGAGTTGTGTTACTTGAATCTAGGGTTTCACATTTTCAAGGGAAATCACCACCCCTCTTCCAAGATCCAAGTATTTTATTCAATTTCTAGGGTTTTCTTGCAAAATCCACAAGGTGAGTTCTCTTGCAACTTTAACTCCATATAAATGTGTTATATGTGTTTATTTACTAAAGAAAGATAAAAGTGGGTTTGACCTAAATGATGAAGAATACTCTTAAACTTAGTTTAATGATTTTGAAATCTTATTGTGTAGGTTGTTGGGTTAAATATTGATAGATGTACTCTTAATACATGATACAATGTGTAATGTAGTTAAAAGCATGAACTTGAGACTTCTACATGATTTGATGGAACATATGATGCGGAAATGTTGCAATAGTACCTATATGTTATTCCTAGAAATTATTTACATATATATGTGGGAAATTGTGTTTATCTCCTTGTGCACGAGGATTTAAGCTATATGATTTGTGTGTTCATGATCCTTGATTGATATGGACTACTAGCGAGTAGGAAATAAGGGACATTGATGTCCTTGAGGTGTAACTCGTCTAGCTTGGATAGGCAATGTGGCCCCGTAAGTCCTTGAGGTGTAACTCGGCAGAGTAGGCAATAAAGGCAATGAGAAACATGGTTTGAGGTTGTGATGTCTTGATGGCATGGGAACTAGAACCAGGACTTGAGGTGTAATCCAACAACATTGAGGGTGACCCCCCTCATGTGTTCTCGTCACCCCGATGGTAACGAGTCTCCCCCGTTTTTCAAGCAATATTTCTTGTGTAATTATGTTTAGGTGGGAACAAAGAATGAAGTTGTTTGTGATAAACTTTATATCATCCGAACCTGGTAACTTTGTTTTAAATTTCATTATCGCGCTCATTATAAATTTCTATATGATCTATATTTTCTAGACTCGGGGTCTAATGCTTGCTGTATTGCGATTGTGGATTTCAGGTCCCACTAGCGGTGCATCTATGACGCGTTGATTCTAGCCGACCATGTTTAGGAGCTTGCAGGGTCAGGCCTTTTGGGGATTCATGAAGAGTGAATTTTGGAGGCATAGCGACACCCGTGTTAATCTAGTTATAAACCTAATCCTAGATTAGTAGGTTGTTGTGTATTATGTCTTAAATACTCGCTACTTTTGATTGTTGTCCAAACTATCCCGTACATTAAGGGTTTTAGTTGGCCTATTTATGAAGTTTTTATTTTACCCATTTTCGGAAATTCCCTATTTTAGTTGTCTAAATTTTAGGGTATTACAATAGAGTTTGTACTCAGCAGGTTCCTCCTGAAGCTCGACAAGTGTTGCCTCAACTTCAGTAGGAGTCGCTTTAGTTTTGGCATTAGAATAACTAACAAAGTAGTCATTTGAGAGGTAAGCGGACTTATTTTTTTATAAGATGCATTTAGTGTCTCATACACAAAAGGAAGTTGCATATTAACAGTGTTTTTCCTTTTAAAGTCTTCCTGTTCCTCAACTTCATCAGATGATTTTGTCCATCTGATTTTGTAATCAGGATATCTCCTATCAGGGCTCAGAAAATCAAATTCATATAATGTTGGGACCTTAGATAAGATTTTCTCTTTAGATAATGAGGATTATCATATCCTATTCCCCATTCTGAGTTATAATATTTGATTTCCTTGGGTTTTTTTCAAGATGGATGGTTTGATCTGTTTGACCATGCTTATACAATTTAGACTCTAGATCTTTTATCCTTTCAGTTAACTCTTTGTTTTCAATTTAAATAGAAGAGCTTTGATAAGTAATCTCAGTTCTCTTGTTCTCTGACTGGTTGAGTTTTTTCAGACAGATCAGGTCTTTAATGACTCATTCCCTTTCGAGATGGTTTCACATTTAGTTTTGAAAATTTCAATTATGCACAGATTACCAACATTTTCTACACACATTTTATCAATGATATTATGTTGTGTTTCTACCTTAGCTTCTAAGGTGGATGCTTGGAGTGTCTTATCCTTAAGACTATCCTTAAGAGAGTCTAATTTACGCAAAATGATTTGCATCTGGTCGATTAAGGCTTTATGGGTTGGTAGACATACCTGACATGCTGCTTCAGAATGAGATGGATAAGACATTGTTACTTGAATAAGATGATCGTGAGACAATTCAAAATATCGATCCAAAAAGAACAGGTTAGGTAACAAATATCCCCTTTCTGCGACTTAGCACGGGGGTCCCGCTATAGGGGTTTCCTGGATAGAACCTTGTCCTAACTTGTTCGGGACTAGAGAAATCTGGATGAAATAATCCGGGTAAGTGAGAAACCCGGGCAAACTAATCCTGGTGAACACATAAGTCGGATAAAACGAGACCGGGTAGGATTTCCCGGATATGTGATCCGGGTATGGATTTCCCGAATATGCAGGGAATCCGGATAAATGATCCGGGTAAAGGAGAATCTGGATAAGATCTTATACGAGAATTGGGAAAATCCGGATAAGAGAGTCCGAATAGATGTATCCGGATAAGCAAATTCCGGGTAAGAATCCGGATGAGGTTTCCCGAGTAAATATCCGGGTATGGGAAAAATCCGAGTGATGTACTCGGGTAATCGAGTCGGGAATCAGCAAAACCCGGATGAAAAATAGATCCGGGTATTAAGGTTATCCGGGAACTTATTGAGTGGTCGGGAAACAAAAACTTACCGGGCAATACGAGCGTTCGGGAAGCTCTGTTGTTCGAGTTTTCGAGATCCAAGCTCAACCAAATTGACTTTTATCAAACATGGACAACAATGTAAGCACACATCACCAAAACAACACACACCCAAATCGATTAATACCAAAATATGTCCTATTTCTCGAAAATCACTAAGAATTCGAAGAACATAGACCAAAAACTCAAGAATCGATTTTTCAACAATTAATGCTTAAAACTTTCGATTGACTTTGAAACTTTACCAAACGCAATTATTGACTCAAATGAATTGAATGAAACCACTAGAGATCAACAATTTGAGTACAAATCAAAAATAGAAAAATTAACCAGGAGGCGTCGTTTTATGAATTCGATGAACACAAATGAACAAATTAATACCTTTTGGATCGATAGTGTAACACCCTAAAATTTGCTAAAATTTAAAACCTTTCAAATTTCCGGAAAATAACATCCAAATTGACCAACCGCCCAATAAATGGGGAAATAAAGTATGGCGTATACAATATCGAGAAATGAGCAATTGTCGGTCCAACAACCTAATAATCTAAACTAACATAACTTAGATTACAATCGGGTGTTGTCTAATTGCTACCAAAATTAACATTTAAAATCTATTATGTACGCCTCCAAGTACTCCCAAAAATGCTATTCGCCAACTCATCTCTTCACTCAAATCCGAGGAGCCCCACCGCTTGAAGATCCTAAACACGTACCCGAGAGAAGAAGTGTTAGTCTAACACGGTAAGAGTGAGAACTAACGATTTAACAATAAGAATTAATTCGAGGTACGACGGTAACATAATAAAACCCATAGCGGAGATCGCTTAGTATCCAATGTTTCATCCGTATATGAAGCTCACTAATTAATAATAAATACATAAGACAAGGTAACCATGTAATCGTTAGTAGTACACTTCACAAGATAACAAATACAACGGAAACAAGCGTAACCCCGAAGAGTCTATAACTTGCGAGCCCCCAATTTCAACTACTCCAGGTCTATACACTGGGTCACTCTAAATCCATAAATAAGCACTTTGGAATTACACCTTACTGTCCATGAGACGATGCCCGGCCATTTAGGCCCACATCTTACTTATCATGGATCCTGATGCCTATTCCGTTCTATGACTCTAGTGCCTATGGATCCATTACACTCAATGACCAACAACAACTTTCATATAGCCCAACAATGACAATCTTATTAATGTAAGCTTAATCGTGACATTTAAACATACTTCCCATTTGGGAATATTAACATACAAACACCATAATTGACTATTAAGCACCATGAATTCCCAATTTGAGTTTTGAACTCTATTATAATATAGAAACCCCTTTTTCATGAACATTATCTTGAAAACCCAATTTTACCCAAAACCCTAATTTTGAACTAAAAAGGGGTCAAGATCATTTTAAGTTATAAATCTGGTAGAACAAAGGCCATAATACTTGGAAATTAAGGAATACCACACATCTCACCCTTACCATCATTTATTTCAACAAATCCCTATATTTTCTTGAAAACCCACTTTGAGGTCAAACATGAAAATCACCGAAGAATGTGCAATGATGTGGTAAATAGGTTAGAGTTCATATATAAGGAAGCATTTAATGTACAACATGGAGGAGAACTCACCTTTAAGGTTTTATAGAAAACCCTAATCCTAGCAAATGGGAGGTGAACTTTCTTGAGAGCTTTAAGTAGACTTGGAGTAGATCCCCACACTTAATAATCTAAAGATTGACATGATTGTACACAAATGAGGTGGGTGGAAGTCATAAGTGAGGAGAGATGTGGAGAGGAGAAGACTTACCACCTCTTGGAAGCAAAATCGCCTTAGAATGGAGAGAGCGTCGACTTGGAGATAAAATGAGAAGGAAAAGTAGCTGCACTCCCTTAAAACCCGACTGAAACAGATCCTGCACCCCCGAGCGCGACATTGACAGGGCGACTATGCCCTTGGCATTGTCGCCGAGGCATAGTCGCACCCAACTAGCCACCTTCTGTTCGATTTTCTCGGTTTGTCCACCCACCGCGACATTGCCCATCGCGACTGTGCCATGGGCATAGTCGCCGGGCACAGTCGCTGACACGACCCTAGCTGCTGTTTGGCGCTTCTATTTGGTGCAGACGCGATCCCTCGTTACCACTTAACCCGTTCTTAGTCGACACCGACCAAGTACCCTTGAGAACCCCGCGCATGGCCAACTTCCCATCGACGTAAGTGCATGAAATCATGATCCAAGCTTAAGTTAACCAAGTTGTTAGTGTGTCGAGGATACGGGTCGGGAAGGAGGTTCGTACCGTTTATTTGAAAATTCGAGGTGTTACAATCCTCCCCAACTTGGAAAAGATTTCGTCCTCAAAATCTTAGGTTATGCAAATAAGTGAGGATACCGGCGTTTCATATCTGCCTCCGGTTCCCAAGTCACGTCGGCGCCCCGGTGGTGCTTCCATTGCACTTTGACCTTGACTATATCTTTGTGTCGAAGTTTCGTAACCGCTCTATCCAAAATAGCTTCGGGCTCCTCGATACAACGGTTGTCATCCACCCGGATCTCCGACAATGGTATCACACTCTCTCCTTCCGCTAAGCACTTTAGTAGGTAACACACATGGAAGGTTGGATGGATTCCATCAATTTCCGGGGGTAAATCCAATTTGTAGGCTTGTGAACCCACACGTTCTAGGATGGTGAATGGTCAAAGGAAACGGGGACTCAACTTCCCACTTTTTCCGAAACGAATCAATCCCTTCCAAGGGGATACTTTCAACATCACCCTTTCTCCCACTTGGAACTCCACCGGTCTCCTTTTCTTGTCGGCGTAGCTCTTTTGTCGATCTTGGGCCGCTTTCAAACGTTCCCTAATGATCTTGACTTTATCGGCCATTTCTTGCACGATCCCCGGTCCGGCAAATTTCTTTTCTCCCGCCTCTAGCCAACACGCGGGAGTCCTACACTTTATCCCATACAAAGCCTTAAACGGTGCCGCCTTCAAACTCGAATGATAGCTATTATTGTAGGCAAACTCTACTAGCGGTAAATGAGTATCCAAATTTCCCCCGAAATCAATTACACAAGCCCTCAACATGTCCTCCAAGGTTTGAATTGTCCTTTCGCTTTGTCCATCCGTCTGTGGGTGATATGCCGTACTCAAATTCACTCCCGTACCAAGTTCTTCTTGTAGTGCTTGCCAAAACCTTGACGTGAACCGACTATCCCGATCGGAGACTATCGATACGGGCACACCGTGCCTCAAGACTACTTCATCAATATAGAGCTTTGCCAATTTATCCATCGGCGACGTCTCCCGCATCGCTAAGAAATGAGCACTCTTCGTTAACCGGTCCACGATCACCCAAATAGTGTCGTGACCCTTCAAAGTCTTTGGCAACTTAGTCACAAAATCCATCGTGATTTTCTCCCACTTCCACTCGGGGATCTCCAAAGGTCGCAAACTACCATAAGGTAATTGATGTTGAGCCTTCACTTGTGAGCAAGTCGTACACCGCTCCACATAATGCGCCACATCCAACTACATGAATGGCCACCAATAATGTAGCTTTAAATCCCGGTACATCTTGGTACTCCCGGGATGAATGGAGTACTTTGACTTATCCACCTCGTCCATGAGTAGCTCCCGATTTCCACCGATCTTAGGCACCCACACGCGCCCGTTGAACAACTTGACTCCACGGCTATCCTCCGTTAGGAGTGGTCTTTGTTTCACCATTACCTCCTCCTTGAGGTTTTCTTCCAACAAGGCTTTGGACTGCGCTGCTCTAATCCGCTCCACTAAGCTTGACACGATGTCAATCCTTGAGAGGTTGGCGCGTAAGCTCCCACTATACTATTTTCGGCTCAAGGCGTCGGCAACCACATTGGCCTTATCCGGATGGTAAAGCAATTCACAGTCATAATCCTTGAGCAACTACAACCACCTCTGTTGCCTCATGTTGAACTCCTTTTGATCGAATACATACTTCAAGCTCTTGTGATCTGTGTACAACGTACATTTCGTGCCGTAAAGGTAATGACGCCACAACTTCAACGCGAACACAACCGCGACCAATTCTAAATCATGTGTAGGGTAGTTCTTTTCGTGCACCTTTAGTTGTCTCGAAGCATAGGTGATCACTTTCCCCCTTTGCATTAACACGCACCCCAAGCCCATCTTGGATGCATCGCTATAGACCACAAAATCTTCCGATCCTTCGGGTAAGGATAAAATTGGCGCTTCACATAATTTCTTTTGTAGAGTACGGAATGCCTTCTCTTGTGCTTCGGTCCAAACAAACTTCACGTTTTCCGTGTCAATGCCGTCAACGAAGAAGCAATCTTAGAAAAGTCTTGAATGAACCTCCGATAATATCCCGCCAAGCCTAAGAAACTTCGAATCTCACCCGGACTCTTGGGAGGCTCCCAATTCATCATTGCTTCAACTTTAGAAGGGTCTACCTTCACTCTATCTCGGGTAACTACGTGACCCAAGAATTGCACTTCCTCTAACCAAAAGTCACACTTGGAGAATTTTGCGTATAGTTTCTCTTTTCTTAGGACTTCCAACACCTCCCGTAAATGAGACTCGTGATCCACTTCGTCTTTGGAGTACACCAAAATGTCATCTATGAATACAATCACCGACTTGTCGAGGAAGGGTCGACACACCCGGTTCATCAAATCCATGAACACCGCCAGTGCATTTGTCAACCCAAAAGGCATCACTAGAAACTCGTAGTGACCATACCGCGTCCGGAAAGCCGTCTTTGGAACATCATCTTCTCTAACCTTTACTTGATGATAACCCGAACGTAGGTCAATCTTTGAGAAACATCCCGCTCCTTGAAGTTGGTCGAACAGGTCGTCGATTCTAGGAAGTGGATACTTGTTCTTCACGGTCACCTTGTTCAACTCTCGGTAGTCGATACACATCCTCATAGTGCCATCTTTCTTCTTCACGAATAAGAACGGTGCTCCCTAAGGGGATGAACTCGGCCTCACAAACCCCTTCTCCAAAAGCTCTTGGAGTTGTGCCATCATTTCCTGCATCTCGGACGGAGCCAAACGGTAGGGAGCTCTAGCTATCGGAGCCGGTCCCGGTACCAAGTCTATCTTGAACTCTACTTGACGATCTGGCGGCAAACCCGGCAAGTCTTCCGGAAATACGTCGGGAAACTCGCGTACCACCCTCACGTCCTCAAGCTTCTTCTTTTCCAGCTTAGCATCGATCACATATGCCAAGAAAGACGTACATCCCTTGACCAAACATTTACGTGCCTTCAACATGGAGATGATTGCTACATCTCCCTTTCTTCGTTCACCATAAATGACCACACACTTTCCATCCGGAGAAGGTATGCGGATCAACTTCTTTGCGCATAAGATTTCAGCTTGATTCCCGACTAACCAATCCATTCCCACCACCACATCGAATCCCTCGATTACCATGGGCATTAAGTCTATTGAGAATTTATTCCCTTTGATTTCTAACGTACAACCCCGCAAAATATCCCGAACCACTACTTGTCCACCATCGGCTATTTCTACCACTATGGCCTCTTCTAAACAACTAGTGGGTATAGACAATTTTTGACAAAAGGAGGTCGACACAAACGTAAAACTTGCACCCGAATCAAATAACACACGCGTAGGTACGGAGTTTAGAAGAAATGTACCCGACACTACGTCCTTTAAAGCCTTTGCCTCCTCGGTCGACATTTGAAAAGCTCTCTCCGTTGCTCTCGGAGGTTACACCTTCGACCCTCCGCTTCCCCCTGACTTTAACTTTAGACAATCTCTTCTAATTTGACCCGACTCCTTACACTCGAAACACATCGTCCCTCTGACGGGACAAGAGTTGATAGAATACCCGGTCTTGCCACACTTATAGCATTTTCCCGGAACAAAGTTGCATGGACCGAAGTGTTTACTCCGGCATTTGGAGCACCACCTAGCCTCCCTCTTCGGGTCGGCTCCCCGGTAGTTGTTGTCAAAAGTCCTTGGTTTCTTGAAGGGTGTGGATTGCCCTTCCCATCTCCTCTTTTCCGGCGCTCTAGCACTCTCTTCCTTGCCTCGACCGTAGGCATCCTCCACTAATTGAGCTTCTTCTACCGCTTCACGAAGGGTAGAAGCATTAGAAACTCGAACCATAGTCATCATGTCCGATGGGAGACCCTTGATGTACGCCTTAATCTTCTCCTTTTCTGTCGGGACCAGATGTCCCACCAATCCCAATTTATCCATAAACAACCGGTTGTAGTCTTTAACTGTCAAGTTACCCTTTTTCAATTTCCGGAACTCTTCCTCGATCCGGTCCATAGCTCTCTCATTGCAATACTCCCCCAACAACTTTTCTTTGAAGGTTGCCCAACTCATTTGGCCAATACCGTGGCTTCTAAAGACGCGGAGTAGACATTCCACCAAGTAAGAGCCACCCCTGTTAGCATTTGAGAACCAAACTTTGCCCTTTGGTTCTCCCCGCATTCACTAGTACGAAAAGCTTGCTCCATTTCTCTTATCCAGTTCATACAGACAACTGGATCATCTGCTCCTTCATCGTCCCTCTGACGGGACAAGAGTTGATAGAATACCCGGTCTTGCCACACTTATAGCATTTTCCCGGAACAAAGTTGCATGGACCGAAGTGTTTACTCCGGCATTTGGAGCACCACCTAGCCTCCCTCTTCGGGTCGGCTCCCCGGTAGTTGTTGTCAAAAGTCCTTGGTTTCTTGAAGGGTGTGGATTGCCCTTCCCATCTCCTCTTTTCCGGCGCTCTAGCACTCTCTTCCTTGCCTCGACCGTAGGCATCCTCCACTAATTGAGCTTCTTCTACCGCTTCACGAAGGGTAGAAGCATTAGAAACTCGAACCATAGTCATCATGTCCGATGGGAGACCCTTGATGTACGCCTTAATCTTCTCCTTTTCTGTCGGGACCAGATGTCCCACCAATCCCAATTTATCCATAAACAACCGGTTGTAGTCTTTAACTGTCAAGTTACCCTTTTTCAATTTCCGGAACTCTTCCTCGATCCGGTCCATAGCTCTCTCATTGCAATACTCCCCCAACAACTTTTCTTTGAAGGTTGCCCAACTCATTTGGCCAATACCGTGGCTTCTAAAGACGCGGAGTAGACATTCCACCAAGTAAGAGCCACCCCTGTTAGCATTTGAGAACCAAACTTTGCCCTTTGGTTCTCCCCGCATTCACTAGTACGAAAAGCTTGCTCCATTTCTCTTATCCAGTTCATACAGACAACTGGATCATCTGCTCCTTTAAACTCAGGCGATCTACAGCTCAGAAAAGTTTTGAAAGAGCAAGCCTTCCCCGCTTGCCTGGTTTCCAATGTCGCCAATGCCTCCGTAGGGTTTCCATTGTCAGTGCCCTTAGACCCGGCCACTACAATGTTCTCGGCAACCACCTCGTGCTTACGGTTGTTTGCATCCCGGTCCTCTATAAATTTTAAAAACTGCTCTTGCTGCTGATTCATGGCCTTGTTCATGGCCGCCATCATCCTGTCCATCATTCGTGTCTCAGTTGTTGCCTCCTCCAGAACGGGATCAGATGTTTCCAGATTACGTCGAGGGATATGCTCAACTCCCCTCCCAAAACGGTGTTATTCAGTGGAGGTACCGTTGTCGTTATCACCCTTGGCTGGTCAGCTGTAGATGTCGTGGCATCACGAGCCTCCACTCTACTGTGAGTATTTACCATCGAAGTCTGTCACACATTCGAGAACAAGGTGAGATATAGACTATAAGGATTTTAAACATGAGGAAACGTACTAATAAATGCATCAATCATTATAACAATAGCAATCTAAGCATACTCACGCAATGATACATTCATAATAGCAGTAGCTAATTGAGATTATGAACATACTTCACATAAAGATTCTCGTTACCAAGGTCACAACTTTCAATTTATGTCCTTCCGTCGACTCTAAGACCATACTATCTTAGGAGTTCTACCCAAGCTCACCAATCCATACTTAATCTTTTCAGCTTAAGTGTAGGCACTTTAACTACATACCTAGTTCACTTAAACTACTGCTCTGATACCAACTAATAACACCCTAAAATTTGCTAAAATTTAAAACCTTTCAAATTTCCGGAAAATAACATCCAAATTGACCAACCGCCCAATAAATGGGGAAATAAAGTATGGCGTATACAATATCAAGAAATGAGCAATTGTCGGTCCAACAACCTAATAATCTAAACCAACATAACTTAGATTACAATCGGGTGTTGTCTAATTGCTACCAAAATTAACATTTAAAATCTATTATGTACGCCTCCAAGTACTCCCAAAAATGCTATTCGCCAACTTATCTCTTCACTCAAATCCGAGGAGCCCCACCGCTTGAAGATCCTAAACACGTACCCGAGAGAAGAAGTATTAGTCTAACACGGTAAGAGTGAGAACTAACAATTTAACAATAAGAATTAATTCGAGGTACGACGGTAACATAATAAAACCCATAGCGGAGGTCGCTTAGTATCCAATGTTTCGTCCGTATATGAAGCTCACTAATTAATAATAAATACATAAGACAAGGTAACCATGTAATCGTTAGTAGTACACTTCATAAGATAACAAATACAACGAAAACAAGCGCAACTCGAAGAGTCTATAACTTGTGAGCCCCCAATTTCAACCACTCCAGGTCTATACATTGGGTCACTCTAAATCCACAAATAAGCACTTTGGAATTACACCTTACTGCCCATGAGACGATGTCCGGCCATTTAGGCCCACATCTTACTTATCATGGATCCCGATGCCTATTCCGTGCTATGACTCTAGTGCCAATGGATCCATTACACTCAATGACCAACAACAACTTTCATATAGCCCAACAATGACAATCTTATAAAGGTAAGCTTAATGGTGACATTTAAACATACTTCCCATTTGGGAATATTAACATACAAACACCACAATTGACTATTAAGCACCATGAATTCCCAAGTTGAGTTTTGAACTCTATTATAATATAGAAACCCCTTTTTCATGAACATTATCTTGAAAACCCAATTTTACCCAAAACCCTAATTTTGAACTAAAAAGGGGTCAAGATCATTTTAAGTTATAAATCTGGTAGAACAAAGGCCATAATACTTGGAAATTAAGGAATACCACACATCTCACCCTTACCATCATTTATTTCAACAAATCCCTATATTTTCTTGAAAACCCACTTTGAGGTCAAACATGAAAATCACCAAAGAATGTGCAATGATGTACTAAATAGGTTAGAGTTCATATATAAGGAAGCATTTTATGTAAAACATGGAGGAGAACTCACCTTTAAGGTTTTATAGAAAACCCTAATCCTAGCAAATGGGAGGTGAACTTTCTTGAGAGCTTTAAGTAGACTTGGAGTAGATCCCCACACTTAATAACCTAAAGATTGACATGATTGTACACAAATGAGGTGGGTGGAAGTCATAAGTGAGGAGAGATGAGGAGAGGAGAAGACTTACCACCTCTTGGAAGCAAAATCGCCTTAGAATGGAGAGAGCATCGACTTGGAGATAAAATGAGAAGGAAAAGTAGTTGCACTCCCTTAAAACCAGACTGAAACAGAACCTGCACCCCCGAACGCGACCTTGACAGGGCGACTATACCCTTGGCATTGTCTCCGAGGCATAGTTGCACCAAACTAGCCACCTTCTATTCGATTTGCTCGGTTTGTCCACCCACCGCGACATTGCCCATCGCGACTATGTCATGGGCATAGTCGCCGGGCACAATCGCTGGCACGACCCCAACTGCTGTTTGGCGCTTCTATTTGGTGCAGACGCGATCCCTCGTTACCACTTAACATGTTCTTAGTCGATACCGACCAAGTACCCTTGAGAACCCCGCGCATGGCCAACTTCCCATCGACGTAAGTGCATGAAATCATGATTCAAGCTTAAGTTAACCAAGAGGTTAGTGTCTCGAGGATACGGGTCGGGAAGGAGGTTCGTACCGTTTATTTGAAAAATCGGGTTGTTACAGATATCTTGTCTCTCTACTCTTATACCAATTGATATTCCCAGTATGATCAAGTAACAATGTATAAAACGATTAATCTGTATTGAATGAATGTAGAGAGTTACAAATAATTGATTGATGAAGAAAACCCTCTCTATAATCTATATTAGGCGTACTAAATTCTTGATGAACGGCTAACCTAAATCCTCACACAAACACACTTTAAATACCTAGGGCTTAATGCTTAAATCCCAAGGCCCACAAACTCTAATAAGTCCAATTCACAATATAAAGGCTATTACAATTATAAATAAAACATTTTATATAACTTTCTATTTAATAGGAGATTTATAGTCCTAACAAAACAATTATCCTACACCTACGGTTTTCATCTTCTATTGCTTTTCAAAATTTTCATCTTGGTATCAGAGCTCATAATGCCGAATGCTCTCTCTCCCTTTATATATATATACATATATATATATATATACAAGCGAAGGATCTTGTAAGAGAAAGAGTTAAGGTGAGAAGCGTAAGAATGGCGATGAACCCTTGATTTGTGTTGGTTCATCTTCTGTATATAGTCTATTATTTCTATTGTAATTATTGGTTGTTGGATTAATCATATGAATAACATATATAGATTCATATGATGCATACCTGCTAGTTTTACAACAAATTGGTATTTGAGCCACAAACGTATGGCTTCAAGTTCTGTGAATGGTCTGCAATCGCAGACTCAATTACCAAAGTTAAATGGAAGAAATTACTTCCATTGGAGTATTCAAATGAAAGTCATGTTTGAGTCACAAGTGTTATGGGGGGTTATTGAAGAGGGGTTATAGAACCAGAAAACCCTACGACCCTTACTGCACAACAAACAAATATTCTAAAAGAGACAAAGAAGAAGGACAAGAGGGCCTTGTTCTTGATCTACCAAGCAGTAGATGAAAACATATTTGAACGGATCTCGACTTCAAACTCTTCTAAGGAGTCCTGGGATATGTTGTACAAATCATATAGAGGGAAAAAAGTGAAAATAGTGAGATTGCAAACTTTAAGGTGTGAATTTGATAACTTAAAGATGAAGAAAACTGAAACCATAGAAGAGTATTACACTAGAGTAATCATCTTACTCAATCAAATGCGTTTGAATGGAGAGAGTATTGATGACAGAAGGGTGGTTGAGAAGATACTTCGTAGCCTTACTAGGAAGTTTGAATATGTGGTTATGGCAATTAAGGAATCCAAAGACTTGTCTGATTTGTCTTTGGAAACTCTCCTGGTACCTTCAATCACATGAACTGTGTATGAGACAGTTTGATCCACCTATTATGGAGCATGCTTTTCAAGCACAAGCCTCATGGGAGACAAGTACAAGTGACAAGCAAAAGAACACATATTTGAACAAAGAAGATCAAAGTCCAGGGAATTATAAGGGCAAAGGAAAAGGTAAACTATTCTCTCAAATTAAATGTTTTTACTGTAATAAGTTAGAACGTACAATTAAATTATGTAGGAAAAGAATAGCAGAAGAAAACAAAACATCTAGTTTTATACACAATGAAGATTGCAATAATGATGATTCCATGTTCATGATGCTCAGTGTTCAAGATAAACCACTGAGTGATTTATGGTATCTTGATAGTGGCTGGAGCAATCACATGACAGGGAACAAAAAGTTTTTTCTAAATTTAGAAGAATCTGAAAAGAAGGATATTAGGACTGGGGATGACAATAAGCTCAATGTTTTAGGTAATGGAGAGATTTCAATTAAGATTAGAGACAAAAATAAGAAAATTTCCAATGTGTTCTATGTGCCTGGATTGAAACACAATTTATTAAGTGTTGGACAACTTGGTCTTAAGAGGTATGGATTACACTTTAAGAACAAAACTTGTGACATAACAGATTCTATAAATACTTTGATTGGAAAAGAAAACATGACAAATAACAAGATGTTCCCTATTAAGTTTGACAGTGATGACTTCCTCTTCCTTACCATGAGTTCCAAAGATGTTTCCCTACTTTGGCATAACAGATTCGGCTTTGTGAACTTAAATCCCCTCACTCATATGCATAAGAATGATATGGTAAAAGGATTGCCAGCAGTTATTTCCTTGGATCAAGTCTGTGAAGGATGTGTATTAGGAAAACATACTAGAGAGTCTTTTCCTCATGATAAAACCTGGAGAGCATCAAAATAATTGGAATTAATCCACTCTGATATTTGTGGACCAATGAGGATTGTGTCAATTGGAGGCAGTAGGTACTTCTTGACTTTCATAGATGACTTCAGTAGAAAGGTTTGGACTTATTTTCTAAAAAAAACCTGAGACTTTTAATTGTTTTGTCTTATTCAAAACTATGGTTGAAAAACAAAGTGAACACAACAAGATCAAGTGTCTAATATCAGACTGTGGTGCTAAGTATATAGGACATGAATTTGAGCAATTCTTGAAAGAAAATGCGATTCATCATCAATTGATAGCTAGTTACACATCCCAACAGAATGGGTGGCAGAGAGAAAAAATAGGACTCTTGTTGAGATGGCTAGGTGTATGCTTAAAAGTAAATAATTACCTAATGTCTTTTGGGCTGAAGCAGTTGCTTGTGCAGCCTATCTGATTAATAGATCCTTAACTAAAAGTGTCTCAAACAAAACACATAAAGAGGCCTGGAATGGTTTCAAACAAAGTGTAAATCATTTGAGAACCTTTAGGTGTGTTGCCTATGCTCATATACCCAAGAAAAGAAGAGGAAATTAGATGAGAAGTCTGAAAAGGTTATATTTGTGAGGTACAGTTACAACACTAAAGCATACAAGTTGTACAATCCTTTGACTAAGAAGGTTATAACTAGTAGAGATGTTATTTGTGATGAAGAGAAGTTTTGGAATGGGCTTACCTGTGATGATGACGGTAATTGTATTTTAGCTGAAGGTACTCAAGATCAAAACAATGCAACTAACAACCCATATCATAATGAGCCTGTACTCCAACAAGCATGTCCTCTTCATTAAATAATGATCAGTTGGAACCTAGTTCAGAAGATACAAGTTCTGATAGTTCATCCTCATCAAACAGACCCAATAGAAAAACAAAAAGTTTAAGGGATTTATATGAGAACACTCAAACTCTAAATATTGATGAGTTGGCTGACTTTGCTTTATTTGCATATGCAGACCCTCTACACTATGAGGAAGCTTGCATGGACAAAAAATGGAGAGATGCTATGGATAGTAAGATGAAGTCAATTTTGAAGAATAATACTTGGGAGTTAGTTGGTCTGCCGAGTGGATAAAAATCTATAGGTGTAAGATGGATTTATAAAACTAAACTCAATGAAAAGGGGGAGGTTGATAAACATAAGGCCAGGCTAGTGGTTAAGGTCTACAAGCAACAAATTCGGATCAACTATCAAGAGGTATTTGCACCTATTATAAGACTTGAAACTATACATTTAGTCTTAGCTATTGCTGCACAAAATGATTGGAATGTCCACCAAATGGATCTTAAATCTGCTTTCCTAAATGGGTATCTTGAAGAAGATGTTTTTGGGGATCAACCAAGTGGATACAAAAAGAAGGGGCAGGAGCATAAAGTTTTCCATTTAAAGAAGGCCCTTTATGGACTAAAACAGGCTCTAAGGGCCTGGTACAGTAGGATTGAAGGACACTTCATCAAGTATGGTTTTAAGAAGTGTAACTATGAGCACACTTTTTTCATAAAGAAGACATGTAACATGATACTTTTGGTTTGTGTGTATGTAGATGACTTGGTATTTACACGAAACACTTTGGATATGATCAATGAATTCAAAGAATCTAAGAAGGTGGAATTTCAGATGACTGACTTAGGATTGCTGCACTACTTTATGGGAATAGAGGCAAAACAAGGTATTCATTTTATTTCAATTTCTCAAAAGAAGTATGGCAAGGATCTTCTGTCCAGATTCAACATGGAGGATTCCATTTCTACTGCAACTCTTATGAAGATTGGTTTCAAGCTAACTAAAGGTGACAATGAAGAGAATGTGAATTCTACATTATTTCGTAGCCTTGTTGGATGTCTTATGTATCTCATAGAAACAAGACCTGACATCATGTTCACTGTGAGTTTAGTAAGTAGGTTAATGGAAAATCCTAAGAAGAGTCACTGGGAGGCTGCCAAACGTGTATTAAGGTATGTGAGAGGAACATTAAATCATGGGATTGTATATTCTCAAGCACAAGAATCCAAGTAGATAAGATTTAGTAATAGTGATTATGGGGGAAGTTTAGTGGATAGCAAGAGCATAACAGGTTATGTGTTTAGCTTGGGATCTGGAGCAATCTCATGGCAGCCTAAGAAGCAAAAGGTTGTGGCTTTGTCTTCTACAGAAGCAGAATATATGTCCCTTTCATCTACAGGTTGTCATGCTTTATGGCTTAGAGGCATACTGGATGAACTAGGTATGCCACAAGGGACTGCTACACAAGTTTACTGTGATAATAAATCTGCCACTACATTAACTAGGAATCCAGTTTGTCATGGTAAGAGCAAACACATAAGGATTAAGTGTCACTTCATTAGAGAGCTCATTTAGAACCTATAAGTTAATGATCCTTTCTGTGGTACAAAGGATCAAGTGGCTGATATCTTTACAAATTCTTTGCAACGTGGAAGTTTCATCAAGTTGAAGAAAGCTATTGGAGTCGTAGATGTCAAGCTTATGGGGGATAATTGGTTTTAAGCTAGACATGTTATGATAGGTTGTTATGATACATTGAATAAATGATCATGCATCAGTGACAATTATGGTAGTTAGTAGTTTAGATAACCGCCAACTTGAAAGGTGTCTCCTTGAAGAGTTGTGTTGGTTCATTTTCTATATATAGTCTTGTATTCCTATTGTAATTATTGGTAACTGTTGGATTAATCATATGAATAACATATACAGATTCATATGATGCATACCTGTTAGTTTTACAACAGTAACATCCCAATTCCAAACCTACTGGGTTAAAAGCATACAGAGCAGCTAAGTACATTTCATAACAAAATATTACATTTATAGATAATCGGACGTTACGACACACACACATATATATATATATATACAATACCAAAAGTAATTATACAAAAGTCGGTTATCCGGTAAGTTATCCTCCAAAAATATGGTCTCTCAACCCGGATCATCCCCCAATCTGTCTCTAGAACCTGCCACGGAATAACAAATGTGGCTGAGCAAAAAATCAATGAACATATCAACAAAATCAACAATAAACAATATAGGTTAAGTACAAATAATCCTTATAACGATGAAACGATAAAATAAATCAATCGAATATCACAAAGATATAACAAAGGGTTCACGTAATCACCCGTTCCGTGTTTTGTGTAATTCAAGTTAACATAAATCACCCAAGTACACTAAACCCGTTGTTCCTAAAGAATGTACGGTTCTGGGCATAAGTGAGAACTAGCAGTGTGGGCACGACACCCACTAGCCCTCGACTACTATTAAAGCGGTCATGTTCTGTTCCAAGGATATCTATTAGCCCTCATGGTCTGATCAGGCCAGTGCACTCTCCACGCATACACGAGGACGCCATAGTGATTATAGCCACCATGGAAGCATCACAAGGTCGTTGCCCCCGACGAAGTGTCTAGGTAAAGGATCACAACAAATGTGATCTAACCGGATCACAATGATATAACAACAATCAATGAATAAGTAAATATGGCTTGACTCTATCTAGTCGTGCCATTCTAAATTCGATAATCTCACGGTCATTGGACCGAGTCAACAAGTCATATGTATCACATACTATTTGCGCCTCAGCATTCAGAATAAAACTCAAGAAACGGGCCAACGGTCCCTATTAAAGGAAGCAGACTTTGGAACATTCCTAAGTCGTGCTCAACTAATGGGACAACAAATGGTATTCAACAAAGGAATAACACGATGAAAGTCCAAAAAGCAACATCATGAGGTCTTTTAGTACCGCAAGTATACTATTTGGTAAATCAAGTTTGATGGAATGGCCCTCACTCCCGTTTCAAGTAAATAAGAGATCCGTACCTTTATATAGCGAGATAATCAAACACGATGCTTGAATGCCACTGTTCCAATCCTTGCCAAGTAATCGGATTTCTTATCACAAGTAATGTAAACTTAGAATTATACATGATTACCTATGCTTGATAGATCTCTTTATCCTATTTGTTACTTTATTTGTATGTTAATTAAGACTTACTTACATCCTAATAAACTATAAATCATTTCTTGTGTTGGTTACATGATGGTATGGGTCAATCACACAAATAAACAAAACAGTGCAATTTCTGCACATTCCAGCTTTTGTCCAACTCCGTGTTGGAAATTTTACTCATACTTAGAAGCTGAATTTCGTGTTAATGTCTAAAATAAAGTCGTACATATGCCTCTTAGGAATCCAATAGAACAAAATTCATGTTGTTTGAAGCTATGACCGATTTTATATGAATTTTATACTAACAGTGTGCAAATCCCGAGTTTATAGAGACCAGCTACTACTGTAATTCAGTATTTTAGCACACTTAAGGTCCAAATTAGCTTTAGTACTCTTCATAACATAGGTTCTAGACAAACTAAGCTTTCCAAACATATATTACACACCTCAATTGGAGCAATGGTTGATTTTATACACATTTTTAAAGTAACAACAACTTTCTGCTTCATTCTAACAACACCAACTTAACTATTTTTAGCATATCAACACTACCACTTGATTTGATAACCATTCTAAACCTTGTCTTGACCAATTTAGAGTATTTTTGTTTTGGTTTTACAGCCTTGAACATCGTAGAAACCAAAACTCACTTGACTATTAGGTTTCAAGTATCTAACTCCAAGATGATTACAACATCTTCAAGATGATGATTCCTTTAATTCCTTCCAAACCCCAACATCTAACACCAAAGATGCATACACACTTAGTATATATTCCAATTAAACAACCTGGATTTCAAGATAATAAACTTAACCAATGGTTAACGTTAAACATTTAGCTTCAAATCTTCAAAATCTCATAATTTCATCAAGTATTGAGGCTTAGTTTCATGGAAAAATGTTTTGGTCTAGGGTTTTTGAGAAGATTCGTGAAGAAGAAGAGGTGAAATCTGAAAATGAGTTTTTATTTTCCGAATTTGTTTTTATATTTTTCAAATTTTCACTTTTAGTCCCTCAAAGTTTCATAAATAACCTATTTACCATAAGTAGTCAATTTCTTCACATTTTAGGTTTATTTCTAATTTCATTTATCCATGTTTAACCCCTCTAATGGCCATATTTAACAAAGTTAGTTTGGGTTAAAGTCCATATGTGATATGTACATGCATACAAAACAAGGACTAACTCCAAACACTAACTTTTCACGTAACTTCGTTATAAAAGTCCGGTTATTATATACCTCCCCCTTAAAATAAGATTTCGTCCTCGAAATCTAAGATAGGGTTAGAGGACTTGCAGTTTTTGTAGAAATCCGGATACTCATTTTTGAACGATTCATCTTGGGGGGAGTTCTTGTAGTTCTATCTCGCCAAATTCTTCAACCCCCCCAACCCCCCAATCCTGGGGGGAGTGCTTGTAGTTCTATCCGTTCAGGTTCTTCTTGTACGAAAGGTCTGACTCAATTTGATCTAGCGAGTAGTTGATAACATGTAGGGGATGACAATTATACTCGCGTAACAAAGATACATGGAAGACATTGTGATTGTAAGACATCTATAGAGGTAAGGCAAGACGATAAGCAACTTCGCCTACTCTTTCCAAAATTTCAAACAGACCAACATATCGAGGGCTCAGTTTGCCTTTAATACCGAATCTTCGCGTACCACATATCGGAGAAACTTTAACAAAGACATGGTCACCTGGATGGAACTCTAAAGGTCGTCGGTGTTTGTCGGCATTCCGTTTCTGTAGAGACTGGGCCTCCCACATTCTTTGTTTTTCCAATTCGACCTTTTCTGTAGTAATCTAGATTAATTCGGGACCCTTAATCTTCTTTCACCCACTTCATTCCAACTTATTGGAGCTCTGCACTTTCGACCATATAGAACTTCAAATGGGGTCGTTCTGATAGAAGATTGATGGTTGTTGTTATACACAAATTCCACCAAAAATAAATACTCGTCCCATTTTCCAGACCACTCCAAAGTACAAGCACGTAACATGTCTTCCAAAGTTTGAATAGTTCTTTCGGACTGGCCGTCAGTCTGTGGATGATATGCGGTACTTATATTCAGTCGGGTTCCCCAAGCATTCTGAAGTCCAGTCCAAAATCGTCTTGGATCTCTGCCGGATACAATGGAAACAGGAGCACCATGTAGTCGGACAATTTCACGATTAAAGAGATCTGCGAGTTTACCGATAGAATCCGTTTCTTTAATAGGGAGAAAATGCGTCTATTTTGTAAGTCGATCGACAACAACCCATATTGCATTATTCTTCCGGGAAGTTCTCGGCAAACCGGTTAAGAAATCCATCGTGATATTCTCGCATTTCTACACGGGAATATCCAATGGATGTAACAATCCCCCGACTCGTTGATGTTCAATTTGGATTTTCTGACAATTTACGCATTTAGCAACAAACTCGGCTACATCTCTTTTCATCTCGTTCACCAAAAAAGTTGTATTAAATCATGGTACATCTTTGTGGAACCTGGGTGAATAGAAAAAGAAGAATTATGACCCTCAGCCAAGATTTCTTCCTTTAACTCCTAAACTTCTGGAACACACAATCTTTCTCGAAACCACCACACGCCTATATCATCAACATGAAAAATTAGTTTTCGAATCACCTTGGATCTTTTGTTGTATTTTGATAGGGTTAATTTATCAACCCTATTTTTAGTCTTTTTATTATCTTTTCATCTTATTTTAAGTGATAAAATCCCATTTCATGTCACTTTTGTGTAAAAATCATGCATTGATCATAATTCATATATTAAGCATGTTTTACATAATTTAGAAGCTAATCTGATATTTAAAAGAAATTTTTTCAGATTGATGAAATCCTACAAGGATTTCTGCAGAATTATGCTGCTCGAACTTTTTGCTGTTTTGGGCTGAAGTTGCTGTTTTGGGCCAGATCTGCTGTTGGGCCAAGAAAAATATTTTGGGCCGATTTTTGGAGCTATAAATCAGATTTTGGAAGACTTGTTGAAATGTAGCTTAATTAGTACACTTTACCTTTTAATGGCTTATTATGTACTCTTTAATTTTTAAAGTTTCTTAAGTACTTTTCTTGGATGCTTTGGCACCAAGTTTCCTTTTTCCTATAAATAGGGAAGCCTTTTGTTAGATTTAAACACCATCTTTCCAAGTATTATTACTTGTTACATCTTTTGTTCTCTAAGTGTTCTCTTGTTACTTCAAGTATGGAGTAATTGTAACTTTCGGTTTGAAATTAATATAAGTCTTTTAATCTCTAGTTCTTGTCTTCAAGTTCCATAATCTCTCTTTTATTATTAGAAATTAATACAAGGAACATACTTGATTTTTATAATCAATTTGTAACTTGAGATTAATTTCTAATGTTGGTATTTTCCAAGTTTTAAGGCAAGAAAAGTTTGTTTTCAAGTATTTCACTTTTTGTTAATTATTTGGTATAAATCAAATCTTGTGGTGATATTTTGGATTTAATCCTTCTAAAAATCCAAGACTTGTTCCAAATAGTTAATAAATCGTTTTTCTAATAATTCCCAAGCTTAAAAATCACTTTTGAGACGTAACTTGCACGACAAGTTTCATAACTTGGCGACCAAGTTACCTCATTTTAAGACTTTAATTCCATTTATTGCTTTCTTTTTACATTCTGTAATTTATATTCCAGTCCTTTAATTTATTGCACTTTAATTTAGTGTCATTACATTCCCGCACTTTAATTTATGCAAATTCACATTTCTGCACTTTTATTTCAGTATTTACTTTTCCGCAATTTATTTTTCTGCAATTTACTTTTCTGTCATTTACTTTACTGAAATTTACTTTCCAGTAATGTTATTTACATTTCTTACATCTTTCGAAAGATTAATCCGAGCGATGATGGGCTAATTGCCTTAGCTTGGGGTGTAAGGCAAAGTTGAGACCGAAATCGGTGTGAAAGTTAAGAGGTGTATTTATATAACACTGTTATCTAAGTATTTGTTTCAGGTGATTACTGTTTCATTGAAGATCATATTTTAATTAATTGACAACTAATTTAATATGTGAAAATGCATTAACTTTCAGAGTTAAGATAAACAACAAAACCTGAGATAATAAGAGAAGGCTACATATAGCTTTAGCATCTGACAAATGCTATGCTCTTACGGTGTAGGATGGTAACATTGTGTTGTGCTAGGATTCACAAGGTCTAATATAACTTATATCGTATCAATAGCACGCTGGCCTATGTGTACTCTTGGGAGGCCATCTGACCCGATAGTTGATACTGTGATAATCCTATTTATATAGGATTATCCAGGTGTTTATTTCATCTTTTAACCGGATCACTTACAAAACCTTGCACCCTGTGCTTTTAATCTCTCATTAGTATTTTTAGTTGTTAACTCACAAACAAATCACTCAATCTGTTTTCGAATTTGCCATCTGAAGTCAGTTTTTAAAGATTGGACTTTTTGAAAAGCTTTCACAAGTTTTCCATGTGGATCGACATCTGGTACTTTTACCATTATTACTTGTTACGAGATGATAGTAGTTCAAGGTGTATACTTGCACTGAGTTCTATTTTAAGTGAATCTCTAAGGTTGCATAAATCTTAAAACAAGTTTTTGGCGCCGTTGCCGGAGATTACACGCTGAAAGATTTTCATTCCAAAGTAAAGTTTGTAAAAACTGATTTTTCTACCATCTTTGTTGCTTGTCATACGTCTCCATGTGTGTACAAGCAATATATCTTTAAGTGTATCTTTCTGTGGATATGGATTCAATGGGACATTCGTTTGGGCCATATGAAACTGTTTTTTATGACTACTGTGGTGGAAGTCATTTCTCATACAGTTGCCCTTCGACCCCCGAATCCCGTTATTTCATGGGAGATAGTAATTGGGATACCTCGCACTTCAATGGTTATACTCAATCATGGGAGGATCATCCTAATGTGTTTTTAAATGGTCAAGATCATGGCACTTTCACATCACCAATACCTCCCTATCAAAATTGGAGCAACACTTATTCAAACACTTTTGACCAATCTTGGGTGGAAAAAGTTGATTTTTCCGGGAATTTTGAAGGGGATGATTTTAACAACTCACTTTTACCCCCTACGCCCCCTTTAGAACAAGTTGAAAAATTCGAATCTCTTGAAACTTTGATGAATGATTTCTTAGAGAACATACAAGGATATGTTATTAACATAACAACTTGTGTTGGAGAGATCATTAGTGAGCATAAAAGACAAAGCCAAATCCATATACCAAGTGATATTGAAAACGCTGAGTGTATTGGTAAGGATGAGGGCGAGGCTAATACTTTGGAAAAGAGTCAAGAGATAGAGAGTTTCAAGGAAACACCTGAGCACTTGAGCAACCCCTCTTCACTTCAAAATAGTGAAGAGGTGCAACAAAGTGCCAAAATTGTCATTAACCCCTACTGTAAACATGTGCAGAAAGAACATATTGTTGTAGCTACCATTACATCCCTACAACAAATTTCTGTAGAAAATCTTCAAGTTGTTTTAAAAAGGGGACGTGATGATCAATCCAAGGACTTGGGAAACTTCATAAAATCATGTTATGTTGTTGGTAAGGTGATGAATCATTCGCCCATTTGTACAATCGATGTCTTGTGTCGTGATCAAGTAGTAAAACGAGTGGTGAGAAAAGTATATAAGCATAAGTGGAAAGAGAAACACCAAGCTTGGAGACAACAAAATGCAAGACTCTTGAAGAACCTCCTACCATTTTCAATCCAAACAGGAGGGCAGACTGATGCTTCACCTACTCATCATGAGTAGGACAGGTTCTATCATCTTATAATTTTTCTTGATTTGCTGAATTATTTTCTTCCATTTATTTGGTGGTTTTTTTTTCTTCTGAAATAGCTTAATCTGTTAAGCCCTTTTGGGACTGTTGAACCTGATTTGCTTGGACTCAAGTTTGAGGTTCTCACCTCTTCTGAATTCATGTTTGAGGTCCCTTATTTATTTATCTTTGCTGAATTTTAAGAGTCTTATTTTTTTCTGTGTGGCTTAATCTGTTAAGCACCTGTGTGTATTTAGCATGTGATGGGTTGTTTAAAGTGTAAACTGCCACTTGGTATTTCTCTTGGTTCCAGGTTTAATGTCTCATCTGCAGTCCCAACATGTTTGAGTCCACTTTACTTTTTTTCTTTTTTTTCCATTTGCTGGTTTGCTTAGCTTAATTAAGATATTTGGAGTCCAAATTTCCATTTGGAATTTTCTTGTGTATCTATGTTTGCTGATTTGATCACATTCATGCACATCACACTCACTAACAGCCTGGACAATTTCAAGTCATGTTCATATGGAGTTTATTTGAACAAAGTGTCTTTTCTAGAAAGACATTTTCTTTGCAGCAGGCTTTAGGGACTGTTTTGAACTTGTTCTGCCATTTGGCAATGAACAAGTTTGAGGTATGCATCCCTTTGAACAACAATGTCTTGGTTGTCCTAGTTTGAGCATCATATCAGTGTGATTCTTCTCCATAAACTTAAATATGCATGAGTATATGGAGATTTACATCTGGGCATTTTTCTTACCCCTTAGCATTGAATGCATCCTGCCAGGTCCATTTCTATTTTGATCTTTGCTGCTTTGAAGTTTAAATTAGTGCATTTCTATATATTTTCTTTAGTTTGAGTCTGTGTAAGTCACAATTGCCCCTTGGCATTGTTCAAGTTTGAGGTGTGCACTTTGTTGCACACCAATTTCAATTTTTAAGTTTGTATTTGTTGGTTTACTATTTGGAGTCCAAGTTTGAGCTGTGCATTGTTTTTCCACACCATGTCATTTTTGTGAGATTCTGCCATTTGGCAGTTTATCTGTTTAACACATTATTCGCTGCTTTATAGTTCCTTGGTTTAGAAATTTTAGAGTTTGTGTCAAAGATAAGAACAAAAGACAGAAATGTCCCATCCTCATCTTTGCTTTTCTGCTTCAATGAAAACATAAAAACTAATTTTCTGTGATTGTTGTGCTTCTTGTTATGCATGTTATACATCTTTTCATTTTCTAGGTCTTTTTTTACATGATTTATGTGATCTTATAGCCACAATAGTCCTATGTGTTGTTTTCTTGAATAATAAATCACCATCATAAGAACACCACAGTTTATAGCATGCTAGGTTGAATCATCATTGGGC
Source organism: Saussurea involucrata (assembly GCA_033807775.1). Classification (NCBI taxonomy): domain Eukaryota; kingdom Viridiplantae; phylum Streptophyta; class Magnoliopsida; order Asterales; family Asteraceae; genus Saussurea; species Saussurea involucrata. The sequence goes on from CM066315.1 coordinate 69,188,593, forward strand.
CATTTCATTTTAGGCTTTCATTCCTAATCTTTCAAGCCCATTTCCTTTCTTAAGCCAATGAGGACATTGACAATCTTCAAGTTTGAGGTTGTCAATGCTTTGCAAACACTTACACACCCATACCCTCATTTGCAAAGCCTTAAATTAAATACACACTTCACCATACCCTTTGTACACCATAGGAAAACTCCAAAAGAGCAAAGCTCTGTTTCAATTGCACAAAAGGTATCAAAGACACTCAAAAGCTTAAAAGAGACCTAAAGGTCCATCAAATACCTCAATATGAGAAGAATGGTAAAAAAATTGTACCATTGAGTGAAAGGTGAGTGAGTGGAAAAAGGCATAGCGTTTTAAAAGAAAGAAAAAGGCAAATGCATTCCCATTTCAAACATGAATGCCTTGATGATTCTTGTTAGCATGAGATAAGCATAGGAAAGTTTGTGATGGTGCATTCTGAACTCATGGAAATAATTCTACGTTTATGAAGGGCTATTTGTATCACCTCTATCATGTTTTGATGCCTAGTAAAATTCATATGTTTGTGTACATCATGGTTTTAAGCATACATAATCCAAAAAAAAAATATTGAGTCCTTTTCTTTTGATTTTTGTTGCTTGGGGACAAGCAACGGTTTAAGTTTGAGATTGTGATAGGGTTAATTTATTAACCCTATTTTTAGTCTTTTTATTATCTTTTCATCTTATTTTAAGTGATAAAATCCCATTTCAAGTCACTTTTGTATAAAAATCATGCATTGATCATAATTCATATATTAAGCATGTTTTACATAATTTAGAAGCTAATCTGATGTTTAAAAGAAATTTTTTTAGATTGATGAAATCCTACAAGGATTTCTACAGAATTATGTTGCTGGAACTTTTTGCTGTTTTAGGCTGAAGTTGCTGTTTTGGGCCAGATCTGTTGTTGGGCCAAGAAAAATATTTTGGGCCGATTTTTGGAGCTACAAATCAGATTTTGGAAGACTTGTTGAAATGTATCTTAATTAGTACACTTTACCTTTTAATGGCTTATTATTTACTCTTTAATTTTTAAAGCTTCTTAAGTACTCTTTCTTGGATGCTTTGGCACCAAGTTTCCCTTTTCCTATAAATAGGGAAGTCTTTTTGTTAGATTTAAACACCATCCTTCCAAGTATTATTACTTGTTACATCTTTTGTTCTCTAAGTGTTCTCTTGTTACTTCAAGTATGGAGTAATTGTAACTTTCGGTTTGAAATTAATATAAGTCTTTTAATCTCTAGTTCTTGTCTTTAAGTTCCATAATCTCTCTTTTATTATTAGGAATTAATACAAGGAACATACTTGATTTTTATAATCAATTTGTAACTTGAGATTAATTTCTAATGTTGGTATTTTCCAAGTTTTAAGGGAAGAAAAGTTTGTTTTCAAGTATTTCACTTTTTGTTAATTATTTGGTATAAATCAAATCTTGTGGTGATATTTTGGATTTAATCCTTCTAAAAATCCAAGACTTGTTCCAAATAGTTAATAAATCGTTTTTCTAATAATTCCCAAGCTTAAAAATCACTTTTGAGACGTAACTTGCACAACAAGTTTCATAACTTGGCGACCAAGTTACCTCATTTTAAGACTTTAATTCCATTTACTGCTTTCTTTTTACATTCTGTAATTTATATTCCAGTCCTTTAATTTATTGCACTTTAATTTAGTGTCATTTACATTCCCGCACTTTAATTTATGCAAATTCACATTTCTGCACTTTTATTTCAGTATTTACTTTTCCGCAATTTATTTTTCTGCAATTTACTTTTCTGTCATTTACTTGACTGCAATTGACTTTCCAGTAATGTTATTTACATTTCTTACATCTTTCGAAAGATTAATCCGAGCGATGATGGGCTAATTGCCTTAGCTTGGGGTGTAAGGCAAAGTTGAGACCGGAATCAGTGTGAAAGTTAAGAGGTGTATTTATATAACACTGTTATCTAACTATTTGTTTCAGGTGATTACTGTTTCATTGAAGATCATATTTTAATTAATTGACAACTAATTTAATATGTGAAAATGCATTAACTTTCAGAGTTAAGATAAACAACAAAACCTGAGATAATAAGAGAAGGCTACATATAGCTTTAGCATCTGACAAATGCTATGCTCTTACGGTGTAGGATGGTAACATTGTGCTGTGCTAGGATTCACGAGGTCTAATATAACTGATATCGTATCGATAGCACGCTGGCCTATGTGTACTCTTGGGAGGCCATCTGACCCGATAGTTGATACTGTGATAATCCTATTTATATAGGATTATCCAGGTGTTTATTTCATCTTTTAACCGGATCACTTATTTTTGTCTTAACAAAACCTTGCACCATGTCCTTTTAATCTCTCATTAGTATTTTTAGTTGTTAACTCATAAACAAATCACTCAATCTGTTTTCGAATTCGCCATCTGAAGTCAGTTTTTAAAGATTGGACTTTTTGAAAAGCTTTCACAAGTTTTCCCTGTGGATCGATATCTGGTACTTTTACCATTATTACTTGTTACGAGATGATAGTAGTTCAAGGTGTATACTTGCACTGAGTTCTAGTTTAAGTGAATCTCTATGGTTGCATAAATCTTACAACATATTTCCCAAAGCTCCCCATCAAATTGTTGAGCTTCCTTAATTTTGGAAATGAGGGCCGGTTCGATAGTAAGATTAGTTAACACCCTGTATCCAACTCGACAACATAGTTCAACTCCCATTCTTTCCAAATCTGTTGCTAGTTGGGGTTGAACAAAAAAGCATGATACAGATCCGACAGCTTTCCGACTAAGAGTGTCGGCTACAAGATTTGTTTTTCCAGGGTGATATTGTATTCAGACATCATAGTCTTTCAAAAATTCAAGCCATTGACGCTGCCTCGTGTTGAGTTCTTTAAGTGTGAAAATATATTTCAGACTTTTGTGATCGGTGAATCTGTCACATGTTTCACCGTACAAGTAATGCCACCATATCTTTAAAGCGAAGATAACTGCAGCTAGCTCCAAATCATGTGTCGGGTAGTTAACTTCATACGACTTGAGTTGACGCGAAGCATAAGCTATAACCCATCCATTTTGCATTAATACACAACCCAATCCAGATTTAGAAGCATCGTCGTAAACTTGATAGCCACCTGACCCAGATGGAAAGGCATGTACCGGTGCAGTTACAAGTCGTCGCTTTAATTCTTCAAAACTTTTATCCTGTTTGTCACCCCATACAAACGTTACTCCTTTTAGGAGGAGTTGCGTCAACGGAAGTGCGATCCTAGAAAAGTTCCCAATGAAACGTTGATAATAACCAGCTAAACCCATAAATGCACGCACTTCAGCAACATTTATTTGTTTTGGCCAAGTAGTAACGGCTTCAACCTTAGCTAAATCAACTTGAATGCCATCTGCTGAAATAACATGGCCTAAGAACGCCACTCGATCCAACCAGAATTCATACTTCCATAGCTTGGCGTATAGCTTTTTCTTTCGGAGTGTATCCAATGCTAATCGAAGATGTGTTTCATGTTCCGACTTTAACTTTGAATAAACCAGAATATCATCAATGAATACAATCACAAAGTCTTCCAAATAATTCTTGAATACTCTATTCATCATATCCATGAAGATTGTTGGAGCGTTTGTCAACCCGAATGGCATAACTATAAACTTATAGTGGTTGTGTCCAGTTCGGAATGCAGTCTTCGGTATATCTGATCCTTGATCCCGAGCTGATAATAACCTGATCTCAAATCAATCTTTGAGAAACAACTGGCACTTGTAACTGATCGAATATGTCATCGATCCTAGGTAAAGGGTATTTGTTCCGAATAGTGAGACGATTTAACTCGCGATAGTCAATACACAGTCTCATGGAACCATCTTTCTTCTTTACAAAGAGTACAAGTGCACCCCACAGAGATACACTAGGTCGGATGTACCCTTTGTTTAATAGATCTTGCAGTTGCTCCTTCAGTTCTTTCAGCTCACACGGGGCCATAAGGTATGCAGCTTTTGAAACTGGGCCAACTCCTCGAATAAGATCGATTGAGAATTCAACCTCCCATTCAGGTGGTAACCATAAAGTTCATCTGGGAAGACATCAGGGACTTCTTTCACAATTGGAATATCTTCCAATTTTGGACTTTCTTTAGAAACATCCTGAACCGCGTCTAGAAACACTTCACACCCACGATCCATTAGTTTGTGAGCTTTAAAAGCAGAGATCACACAAGTAGATTTTCGGGGTGGAATACCCTGAAGTACATGTTCAAGCTCAGTGATGTCCCCAAATATAACCGTTTTGGCTTCACAATCAAGTGTGACGCGATGTTTAGCCAACCAGTTCATATCGAGTATGAGATCGAAATCTCTCATTCTCATAGGAAGTACAGTGGCTATCCAGACTTTATTTCCAATCATCAACAAACAATCAACATATTCATCGTTAACGTATTCCGTATAACCCGAAGGTGTTGCAGTAGTGAAGAAATCATTCAATGGCCGTTTATACGGTTTGAGAAATCTCACAAATTTTTCTGACATAATGGAGTGAGTAGCTCCGGTGTCGAATAAGGCATAAAAATCATTATCATTAATATGAACAGTTGCAGAAACCATACCATCGGTAGTTTGATCCGCTGATAGTGCAAACACTCGCCCTTCTGTAGTGGTATGTTTGCCTTTATCTTTCGATCCCGATCTACCACTTTGTCCCTCTTTGCAGTCTCTAGACATGTGACCCTACTAACCACAACTATAACAACCACCCATCATGCAAAGACACGGGCCTGGCCTGTGGATTTTACCGCAATCTTTACATTGGGTATGGGGAGTGGGGTTTCCGATATTTGATGCTGCTCTTGAAGATAAAGATGATCGTGAACTAGCTTGTTTGCGTTTCCCTGCAGAGTTATACTTTTGTTTGATAACTATCTGCTCACTCTGACTTCCACAAGATGAATTTTGACTCATTTTCTTAGAATCGCCTTTAGTAGAACAAAAGTCAATCCGTTCAAGCTCAATGTCTCGTGCCGTATTAATAATATGAGACAACTATGTGAATCTTTGCCCCATCAACATTGAACGATATTTGTTTTGTAAGGCCCATTTAAACTTTTGGATTTGATTAGCCTCAGTCCCGACGAGTGGTCGGGAAAAAGTGACTAATCAAAGAAAGCAAGCCACAAAATCTGTTACAGACTCATCCTCATGTTGTTTCAGCGTAGCATAGTCCCGGATATATGATTCCCGATCAGCTTCAATAAAGTATTGCTGGAGAAATGCATGTCTAAACTGGCTCCACGTAAGATTTTCCACAACTGTATTACCTCCTCGAGTCTGCTACCAAGATTGCCACCATTGGTTGGCATCACCTTCTAGTTTGTATGCCGCCAATCTGACTTGAATATTATCGGGGCATTCAAGTGTTTCAAATATCTTCTCTAGATGTTTAATCCAATGCTCGACCTCAACAGGATTCGTGGTCGATGAGAAATATTGGGGCTTCTGTTTATGGAGATTTTGTAACCACTGGTGTAGGGTTAGTTGAGTCACAACTTTAGCAGTGGTGGTAAATAATGATGTAAAACATGTACCTCCGGCATTATTATGAGTTGCAGTCCCACCAGCCTGATGTACCACTTCAACTACTTGTGTTATTATATCAGGCATCATTGAGTTCAAAGCTTGCTGCACATCCTTAGAAATTTTCGGATTCGGCTGATTAGGAGGGGGATTATCATCACCATAGACATCCTCTATTTGCCTTATGCGTGTACTCCTTCTTGGTGGCATTCTGATTACACCACAGAAAGCATCTTGATTAGTGAATTCATCTAAAGGTAAATTAGTTAAATAGCATATAATATAATATGACACAATAAACTATTTCTATCCCATCTTAAATCTACCCATTTCTCACAGGTCAAATATAGATTTATTCTACAGCAGATCGTAGCCTATGCTCTGATACCATAAATGTAACATCCTAATTCTAACCCTACTGGTTTAAAAGCATACAGAGCAGCTAAGTACATTTCTTAACAACATATAACAATTATAGACAACCGAACGTTACAGTACATACATATATATACAATCCCACAAGTAATTATACAAAAGTCGGTTGTCCGGTAAATTATCCTCCAAAAATATCCACCCCTAGTCTCTCAACCCGGATAATCCCCCAGTCTGTCTCTAGAACCTGCTACAGAATAACAAATGTGGCTGAGCAAAAACTCAGTGAACAGATCAACAAAATCAATAATAAACAATATAGGGTAAGTACAAATTATCCCTATAACCATGACACGATAAAGTAAATCAATCGAATATCACAAAGATATAACAAAAGGGTTCACGTAATCACACGTTCTGTGTTTTGTGTAATTCAAGTTCAAATAAATCACCTGAATACACTAAACTCGTTGTTCCCAAAGAATGTACGGTTCAATGGGCATAAGTGAGAACTAGCAGTGTGGGCACGACACCCACTAGCCCTCGACTACTATAAATACAATCCTAGTTTTGTTCTGTTCCTAGGCTATCCATACACCCTCATGGCCTGATCAGAGCCAGCTCACTCTCCACGCATACACGAGGATGCCATAGTGATTATAGCCACCATGGAAGCATCACAAGGTCGGTGCCCCCGACGAAGTGTCTAGGTAAAGGATCGCAACAAATGTGATCTAACCGGATCACAATGATAGAACAACAATCAATGAACAAGTAAATATGGATTGACTCTATCTAGTCGTGCCATTCTCAATTCGATAATCTCACGGTCATTGGACCGAGTCAACAAGTCATATGTATCACATACCATTCGCGCCTCAATATTCGGAGTAAAACTCAAAAATCGGGCCAACGGTCCCTATTAAGGGCAGCAGACTTTGAAACATTCCTAAGTCGTGCTCAACTAATGGGACACCAAATGGTATTCAACAAAGGAATAACATGATGAAAATCCAAGAATCAACATCATTGATGTCTTTTAGTACCGCATGTGTACTATTCGGTTAATCAAGTTTGATGGAATGACCCTCAACAATAGGTCACTCCCATTTCAAGTAAATAAGAGATCTGTACCTTTATATAGCGAGATAATCAAACACGATGCTCAAATGCCAATGTTCAAATCCTTGCTAAGTAATCGGATTTCCTATCTCAAAGTAATGTAAACTTAGAATTATACATGATTACTTATGCTTGATTGATCTCTTTATCCTACTTGTTACTTCATTTATAAGTTAATTAACATTTACTTACATCCTAATAAACCTATAGAACATTTCTAGTGTTGGTTACATGATGGTATGGGTTAATGTTGATCCAAACCCTCAGTAATTTGATAATGACCCTCTCTTATATACTTAGTGAAAATTGTAAGTAAACAATATGTATCAGAGTTTTTCTATCGCTGATAAGTACTAAGATCTTCCAGTACCGCTGATAGGAACTCTCGCTCTTTAGATTAAACATTCAGAGAAACTGTTCACCATAATTCTCTGAGTCTGTTCAGTAATTATGGTGATCGCTGATAAGTTAAATGTTTACTTATAATCCCTGAAGACAAGTTTCACGTCAACATAGGTTCTATGCTGAAGTCAAAGATCAAGCTCAAGAACCAGCGACAAGTCTCCTAATGAACTGATGCGGATCAGCGAAGACTCAGATTTGTCCAATCAACGTGAAGTATCAAGTACAAGACTTTAGCTATCGCTGAACTCTATCATTCGCTGATATGAAATGATAGATCGCTGAATCATCGAAAAGCTGATCATGAAGTCTTCCGTACAAAGTACTTTTTGTCTCAACCACCCTTGCACGACTCCGTACGACATGTCAGAATAGAACCTCCTTATTGTCTGAATTCGTACATCAAACATGATACTACACTGTTCAAACATGCGGCTACTTACGTTGTCAACAAAGGTCAATGACAAGCAACCAATCAGCTGCTACCACGTGTAAAATGTATACTGCCATGCATTAAATGCATGCAGTATATAAGAAGATGAACTCACTTCATTTTGAAGTAACTTGCTAACTCTGGACAAGTTCATCCTTCTTATTCTTGAGATAGGTTATTATTAGTAATTTCCTTCTCCTTCTTAGTGCAAGAAACTTAGTGTTCCAACTTGTTTAGATTTAGGATTTATCCTTAATCTTGTTTCCGCAACAAGCTGTAAATTGTTAATGATTTATCAATAAACAATTTAGAAAAGTAAAATCTGTGTGTTTGTATTCACCCCCCCTTCTACAAACTTGTATAACCCTTCGGGACCAACAAGTGGTATCAGAGCGGATTTGTTTAAACTCATAAACAAGATCTAATCTATACTAAGATTTCTCTTCCTTGCTATTTCTGAAAATGGCCACCAACACAAACACAAACTATATAGACAATGGTTCTTTTGCAAAACCCCCTAGATTCTCCAGAGATAATTTTAATCTATGGAAAAATAGGATGACTCTCTTCCTAGAAGGTGTAGACCCTACTATGCCTTATTATCTTGAAAACGGCCCATTTATTCCTGTAAGAATTGATGCCGCAGTACCTGTCGCTGAGAATAGACCTGCTATTCCAGAAAGGCTGGTACCCAAAGATGTTCATCGTGGACTGACGAAGATAAGAAGAAAGTGGCTATCAACACAAAAGCCAGATCCATACTATCCATGGCTCTTCCTGACGAAGTCTACTATTCAGTCATGAACCTGAAATCCTCAAAAGCCATGTGGGACACAATATGTGTTCAGTATGAAGGTACTGCTGAAGTCCAGGACTCTCGAAAGATCAACCTGGTAAGACGGTATGAAAGTTTCATTTGTGGTAAGAATGAGACTCTCTCTGAAGTTCACCAACTCTTTAATTGCTTAATAATAGATCTAAAAACTGTTGGTAAGGAATATTCTAACTTTGAAGTGCTGACAAAGTTTTTAGAATGTTTACCTGAAAGCTGGGACAGTTATTCAATGTGTCTCAAGCTGTCAAAAGATCTAAGATCAATGACCCTTGCTACCTTATATGGCACAATGCTGAATCATGAGCAATCAAGCCATCTTAAGAAGAATCTTGTAAAAGATTCCAAAAGCACCCATGTTGCTTTAATCTCAGAGGAACCTTCTACTCAGCGACCCTCGGTCACTATCACTGAGTTAGAGAGTAACTCTGAAAGGTCATCAGATTCTGACTCTTCAGATGATGATGAATCTTTGGCTATCCTAACTAAAAAGTTCAGGAGATTCGCCAAAAGAAAATGTTCAGAAAGAACAAACCTCTTTCTATAACTGATAAGCCAAGATCATCAGCTACTGTTGATAAGGCTACTGCTACTTGTTTTAACTGCGAAAAGATTGGACATTTCGCTAACGAGTGCAGGTCTAAGAAAGTATCGAGAAACTCAGCGTTTCCCAAGAAATCCTTTATTCCCAAAAATAAAGATGACAAATATTCTAAGCTGAAAGAAAAATATGCAAAGCAGAAAAGCTTTAAGAAGAAAGGCAAAGGCCTGATGGCTTACGATTGGGCTGCCTCTGAAGAAGAAGAATCATCATCTGACTCTGAAGATGATGAAGCCAATCTCTGTCTTATGGCAAAGATTGAGGATGAGGAAGAAAGTTCAGACATTCCCTCTACTTCAACCTCTGCTATTCAGGTATCACCTTCCTTCTTTACAAATATTGCAAATATTGATGAAGCTGATAGTCTCCGCAAAATCGATCTCTTGACTAGAAGCTTATATGAAGCCATGAATGGCAAAACTATAGTTGAAAACCAAAACCTTGATCTTGCTGAACAACTTAAAAACTGTCACCTTCAAATAGAAAAGCTTTCTAAAATTGAAGAAGATTTTAAAGATCAAGTGCATTTAAATCAGCTAGTCAAAATCGAACGAGCGAGAAGCTATCGCTGCTTTGAAAGCTGGAAAGGCTATTGTTGAAGGATGGTGTAACTCTTCAACAAAGATCACTGTGATAATTAAGTCTCAGATACCCCTGAGTGATAAACGTGGTCTTGGTTACAAATATGAAACTCAAGAACCAACCACTGATCGTTCCATGCTCTTATTTGGAACTTTTGTATCCTCAGTCGCTGACACTTCATCTTCTCAGTGTTCGTCCTCTAGACCGCCTATCCCTGAGGAAATCTCTGCCTCTTCAAAAGGTAAAGAGAAAATGGTTTATCCAAAACCTACCTCTGTCTTTAAAGATAAAGGTAAAGGAATTGCGTTGAACCAAAATCCTCAGAAGGGTACTTTAGTACCAAAGCTAAATGCTTCTAAAGCTTTAGTGATTTATTCCTCTGGATCAAGGAATCAGATCTCTGGATCTACTCAGCGTGGGTCTATTCAGCGATCTACTCCTAGACTCAGAGTGGATGTCCTTGGTAAGAAATCTGAAGAACCAAGTGTTCCTCCCATTTCTAAAGTCAAAAACTTATTTGGTGCTGGTCCTTCTAATTCAAAATCTAAAGCTCAGCATTCAAATAGTAGTAGAACTATTTTTAGTTATAGGAAATGTTATCACTGTGGACTCACTGATCATATTGCTAGTAAGTGCCCCACAGCCACCAAAGCTGATAAGATAGCTAAGGTGAAGATTGCCCCCAAGGCAAAGAAGACCACTGAGGTTAAGAAATTAACCAAAGTGAAGACTGACAAAGCTGAATCTTCAAATGCTGCGAAGATTGCTGAACCTTCCATTCCAACTACTTCCACTGACAAATGTGTACACATGGTTAAGTGGGTTCCCAAGAAAAACTGATCTTCCTTTGTGGTGCAGGTTAAGAAGGGTATCTGGTATCTCGATAGCGGATGCTCTAGACACATGACTGGAAAGAAAAGCCTGCTCGCTGAATACAAGGAAGAGAAGGGTCCCTCTGTGACTTTCGGTGGAAATGGAAAAGGACATACCCGAGGGTTTGGTGTACTCTCAAATGGTACAACCTCCTTCAGAAGAGTCGCATATGTTGAAGGGCTGAAGCATAATCTGTTAAGCATCAGTCAACTTTGCGACAAGGATAACAAGGTAATCTTTACCAAGGAATCCTGCTTTGTCACTGACAAAAAGGAGAAGATAGCTTTAAGCGGTTATCGTTTGGAAAATGTTTATGTAATAAACATGGACTCAACAACCACTGAGAACTCCTGTTTCTTCTCAAAAGCCTCATCTGATGTCAACTGGCTATGGCATAAGAGGCTCTCTCATCTAAATTTCAAGACACTGAACTCTCTTTCTTCAAAAGAGTTAGTTACTGGTCTACCTCAACACTCGTATGCCAAAGAGTCTTTATGTTCAGCATGTGAGAAAGGGAAGCAAACCAAAGCAAGCTTTAAATCAAAGCAAGTCTCCTCAGTGTCATCTCCTCTACAACTACTCCATATGGATTTGTTTGGCCCTGTTAACAAACAATCCATCGCTGGAAAGAAATATACACTGGCCATAGTTGATGAATTGTCTCGTTATACATGGGTTATGTTTCTCCGTTCCAAGAGTGACACCCCTGAAGAACTCATCACCTTTGTTCGGAAGATGGAAACCCTGAACAATTTGACCGTTCGCTCAATAAGGAGTGATCATGGGACTGAATTCAAAAACAGTTCTCTTGATTCCTTCTTTGAGAGCAAGGGTATTTCTCACAACTTTTCTTCAGTGAGAACACCACAACAAAATGGAGTCGCTGAAAGAAGAAATAGAACAATTATTGAAGCTGCACGTTCAATGCTCAGCGATTCTCACCTGCCTACTCAATTTTGGGCAGAAGCTGTCAACACTGCTTGTTTTACGCAAAACAGGTCGCTGATAGTCAAAAGATTCAATAAAACAGCCTATGAACTATTTCATGGGAGAAAGCCTTCAATCAGCTTTCTTCACATCTTTGGATGTCAGTGTTTCATACTGAACAACAGAGATGCCCTTGGAAAGTTTGATCCTAAGGCTTATGATGGAATATTTTTGGATACTCCTCAGTTTCCAAAGCCTTCAGAGTCTTTAATCGAAGAAGACAAACTGTTGAAGAAACAATTCACGTCACGTTTGACGAGTCCCATTCAACGAACTCTAAACCGTCCGCTGATACTGAAGAACTGAATCAATGGATGTTTTCTCATCTTGGTGATTCAGAAGATATTCCCACTCGTGCTTACACAGTTGAAGATGATGGTCCAACTATCATTCCAAATATGCAGAATAGTGAAGCTGAAACATCATGGGTCTTAGTTGTTCCTATAAACACTATACCTGCTTCTGAAGCCAATATCTCAGATATTCCATCCACTTATCAGCAATCAGTGAATATAATGACAACTGCATCCATTCCTCTCTTGGCTGATACTCCAGACGTCGCTGAAGCTTGATCTTCAGCTCCTCCAGTTCAGGTTGAGTCAGCGTCTCATGCTCCGGCTCAGCAATGGACTATAAATCACCCAATTGATCAAATTCTTGGTGATCCAAACGCTGGTATTCAGACTCGACGAAGTGCAGGTAATGTTTGTTTATTTGTAAATTTTATTTCACTAACTGAACCAAAGAAAGTAGATGATGCCCTCAAAGATCCAAACTGGGTCAGCGCCATGCAAGAAGAGTTGACAGAATTCGAAAGAAACAAAGTTTGGAAACTTGTTCGAAGACCAACTGACAAAACAGTGATAGACACTAAATGGGTCTATCGAAACAAGTTGGACGAACATGGAACTGTAACCCGCAACAAGGCTCGTCTTGTTGCTCAGGGATACAGACAAGAGGAAGGCATAGATTATGACGAAACATTTGCTCCAGTAGCAAGATTAGAATCTATTCGTCTATTCTTAGCATATGTTGTACACAAAGACTTCAAAGTATATCAGATGGATGTTAAGTCAGCGTTTCTAAATGGAAAGCTGAATGAAGAAGTCTATGTGGAACAACCTCCAGGATTCTCAGATCCTAAGCATCCAGGTTATGTTTATAAACTGGACAAGGCACTTTATGGCTTAAAGCAAGCTCCACGTGCATGGTATGACACTCTTTCTACTTATCTCCATATTGAAAAATTTGAGCGAGGCAAAATAGACAAAACTCTATTTTTCAGGAAAGTAAAAGGTCATATCATTCTTGTTTAAATATATGTTGATGATATTATATTTGGCTCTACTAACCCTGATCTTTGTACTCGTTTCGCTGATAGAATGAAAGATGAGTATAAAATGAGCATGATGTGTGAACTAACATATTTCCTTGGTCTACAGATAAAACAAAATGAAAAAGGAACTTTCATTAATCAGGGAAAGTATGTTAAAGATATGCTGAAGAAATTCGAATTAACTGAAAGTTCAGCTATGAAAACCCCTATGGCACCACCGCTGACACTTGATAAGGACACTAAGGGTGTTCCTGTCAATGTCACGCTGTACCGTGGGATGATCGGCTCACTATTGTATCTTACAGCTAGCCGACCCGATATTATGTTTGCAACATGCTTGTGTGCACGATATCAAGCTGAACCTAAGATATCTCATATGAAAGCTGTAAAGCGAATTTTTCGATATCTTAAGGGTACAGCGAATCTAGGTCTTTGGTATCCCAAAGACTCAGGATTCGATTTAATCGCCTATTCAGATAGTGATTTTGCAGGTTGCAGAATGGATAGGAAAAGCACCACAGGAGGATGTCAGCTCCTGGGTGGAAAGCTGGTAAGTTGGACAAGTAAAAAGCAAAACTCAGTGTCCACTTCCACAGCTGAAGCTGAGTATGTAGCCGCTGGAAGCTGTTGTTCTCAGGTCTTGTTATGAGAAATCAACTACTGGACTATGACCTTCAACTCTCAAATATTCCAATCTATTGCGACAGCACAAGTGTCATCGCTATAGCTAATAATCCAGTGCTACACTCAAAGACAAAACACATCGAAATCAGGTATCACTTTATCAGAGATCATGTGATGAATGGTGATATAGAACTTCACTTTATCATAACAGATTATCAGTTAGCTGATCTGTTCACCAAACCTCTTGATGAGACAAGATTCAACTTTCTCATCAGCGAGCTTGGAATGCTGAACTTTGAAGGATAAAATCTTCAGCAGTTCACATTTGATCAGCGATAGGATAAAATCAACTTGTATAACCCATTCTATCCTCCTCTCTATCTTGATTCGCTGATATCAAGGTATGTTTTTCTCTCTGACAAATCGCATGTAAATGCAAGATTTCAAAACAAATCTCATCGCTGAATATCTCTTCCTTATCAGCGATACTTTGAAATTTCTTAAAACCAACTGATATTTCTATTCAGTGCTTCATGTTTTCAAAAGTATCCCTGAGTTTTCAAAACCTCAGAGACAACCAAGAATATGAAAGGACAGTTGTGACGTCATTGCAACGGATAAACCCAGACACGTTCTTCTTTCTGACACACGTTTGCACGTTTCGTTTACTTGCCAATCAAATGCAAACACGTGTCCGTGTCATGATGAAAACCTTTTCCCGCTCAAGATTTTCTCCTTCTAAAATCTCTCTATATAAACAAATTATTCGTTTATATTTTTCTTTTACGCGAACTTCTCCTCCAAGCAAAGAAAGAATTCACTGTTGCATTTGGCTCTCGATTTTTCAAGAACAACTGTTCATCTTCTTCAAACATCAAAGGTTAATATGTTATTATTTACCAAATGCAAATAACTTGTTTCTGATCTTCTCATTGTTTTTAACAAGATCAAACAAATGAACTTCTTAAAAATAAAATCATTTTCTTTCATGGTTTTATGAACACAACCATTTCATGGTTGTTCTTCAAGTTTAAATGAAAAAATCTTAAACTTGTTCTTCACACATTCGTTTTTCCAGAATCCCTATCTTCAAAGGAAACTGGAAAACAAGATTTTTATTGGGTTTGAAATTTCGTTTTTTTTAAAACAAAAACCCTAATCTTCATTAAGACATTTTGTCTGAATGAAATGGACAAAATTCGAACCATCTTATTGGAAAATCTTTCCACATTAAGATTATTCTTATTTGTTAATCTTTGGTTGAACTGATAATACAGAAAATGGGATCTTCTGACATTCCCAAGAACACCATCGCTGAAAACACTGCTGCTGATGAAACTGCTGAGGAAGTGGACATCTTCAAGGCTCCTCAAGTCAAGTGCCCTTGACAAACTGGATTGGACAAAGGTGAACAACCTCTATGCGCTTCTCGAGTTTCCTCCTCGAAAGCAAGTCACACATCTAGCTGATGCTGTGAACTTCCTAAAGAATTGCTGCATCTCCACAGCCCTGACCATAACACCTCCTGCACATCAGCTTTTGCTCTCACAATTCTGGTACTCAGCCAGACTCTCTCAGCTACCTTCAGCCAAAGACCCCTCCAAAACAATCGATTGCATCCTCTGCGATATCGAATATGGCACCATGAAGATTACCCCTGCCATCATTCGCAAAGCTCTCAGCCTTCCCATCGCCACAAAGGAAAAACCCTTCGTTCCCCTCCCTGACCCCAAGAAAAACTCAGACAGGGAAGCCATCATTGCATTTTTCGATGCAATGGGCTATGTATGGGAAATCGACAGAGACATGAAGCCCGAGAAGAAGCTGACGATTATCAAGAAATCGAAAATGCCCAGCGAGATGAATTTCATCTTCGCCCATTTGATCAGCTGCATGACTGCCAAGAGCGACTCCTCTGACCAAGCCGTTAAGCCTCAGCAAGCAATGGGATATGCTTTGCTTAAAGGTCTCAACATAGACTGGGCATCGATTATCTATGATGACCTGGTTCTCAGAGTGGACACCGTCGCTGACAAACCTCCATGGGTTCCATATCCTCGGTTCATCAGCGCTATTTTCCAAAGAGGCCTGAAAGACAACTACCCAGAAGAGGGTGACCTGAAACTCTCTCAGGTCGGCCCTAAAATACTCGACTTCAAACCAGTGGCGAATGAGGTACGTCTTTCTACACTCTTGACTCTTCTTAACCCTACTACTTCTTCTACTTCTGCAGCTCCTTCAGCGGACAAACCCACCGCTGATACCCCAGCTGCTACCTCCATTCCTCTTAAAAGGAAACATTCTGACACCCAACTTGGTTCCAAAAGAACTAAGAAGACCAAGGAGCAACCCAAGCAATCTCCTGCTAAAGACTCCTCAGCTCCTCCTGTTGTGCTGAAGGAAAGTTCAGTGGTACGCTCTGCCACACCTGAACAAGCCATCCCTTTAATCCTGACCTCAGCGTCTCCAAACGTTGAGGTTACAAACTTGGAAACTACCCAACCTCCCTCAGTCTCTCAAAAGACTGATGAAGTGATTCTCAGCGATTCCAACGCTGAACTCGGTAACCAACCTCCATTCTTACCCTTCACTTCTCCCTCCACTCATTTGGACACCACTCCAGTTATCACAGCTGCACCTGTCATTCCTCCAGAAGCTAAAGGAACGACGAAAGTAGGACCTGCAGAGCTGTCCATACGTTCACGTACTCTCGCTGACGATATGGAACTTTACTCAGGAACCCATGATTTTGATGAATTCACCAATCCTCCTGCAGGTACTCACCAATCCCTATACACTGTTACTAAACCCCAAACTTCTGAGCTTTCCTCTGTTCACAAGTTTTTATATGTTACAGGTCCTAATTTGAGAGACATCAACGCGTCTCTGAAGACAGTAGAGACAACGCTGACTGGTCTCACGTCTACTCCTTCCAGCAACTCTTCAGCTGTAACAACCGCTGGAGAGAATCTCTTAAAGCTTACAACTGAAGTCGGAAAGAATGCCTCCAAAGCTGACATGGAGAAGGTTGATCAATCACTGAGCAACTTTGCCAAAGTTCTCGCTGACATCTACACAGACTACCTCGACATCAAGAAATCTGTTGACACCATGTCCAGCGAAGTCACAACGCTGAAGACATCGGTTGGCACACTCGAAGGTGATATGTCTGCTGTAAAGGCTGATGTTAGTTCAGTAAAAACTGATATGAGTTCTGTGAAGACTGATGTCAACACGATGAAGAATGGCATCTCTTCAATTCAGAACATGTTGAAGCAGATTCTGACCAACATGACCGCCCCTGCACCTGCCCCTGCACCTCCATCTTTTACTACGGCGGATCGTGCTGAACTGATGAAGATCAATCCTGGTATTTCTGGCATAGAAAACAGATTATCAACGATTGCAATCTATGTGGGGATCCCTGGCCAAGAAGACAGGGAAACCACACAAGCTGCTGAATCATCTCATTCCTCCCCCAGTCATCATGAAAAAGAGGGGGAGAAGAGCGCTGAAGACCTCTCCAAAAGCGCTGAAGACCTTTCCCATGATGAATCTATCAGGGGAGAGAAGACTAAAGACCTCAGGGAGATGAAAACCCTGAGGGAACCGAGAAGCTCGCCTCTGTATCTGAGGGGGAGCAACTCGAAGAAGAAGCTGAAAAAACAGAGTCTGAAGCTGAAGATGAAGAAGTCATCGACTTATCTGATAATGAACCATCCTCTTCTCCAAAGAACGATGATGACGAAGATGACAATGATGATGATTCTTTTATCGTCAAGCCTGCTCTGAGATCTAAAGCTCTTAAAGGTATTCTGATAAATGAACATACAGGGGAGCGGACAAAGACAAAGCCATCAGCATCTGAAGCTGACAAGGGCAAAGGAAAAAGTGTCGCTGAAAATGAAAATCTGATGATCTTGTTTAACAAGCCGGTTTGTCAGGTACACTAATCCTACTCCACATCCCTCCTCTATACACTTTATCTGTTCTACATTCTAAACCTATATACACTATCCCATTCTTTCCATCTCTGTTCTACCCATGTTCTTACCTGTAAGATCGCTGCGTTTCAGCTAGTCCTCTCCCCTGTTTGAGGATATCGCTGAAGTTCTTACAGCTGCGACTTCAACAATAATCCCAACTCTCAACGCTGAAGAATTAATCCCAGTCTTGGACTTGATCTCTGAGACTGATGAACCTGAAGAACAGACTCTCTCTCACAAAAACAGACCTTCCTTGGCTCCTCAAAAGCTAAGTGAAGAGGATCAAGAAAAGAGAGATGAAATGATAAAGAGACTCGAAGATCAGCGAATCATTCTGAAGCATGATCAACTTCCTACCATTCCTCCAAAGTTCAGAATTTCCCAAAAGGAATACGAGGAACACCTCAGAGTTGAACGCCTAATCGCTGAAAGAAAGGAAGCTGAAGAAAAAGACAGAGAATACGCCATCAAGCTTACTCAACGATCAATAAAAGACCCCAAGCTGAAAAGAGTTCCCATTGATGTTCAACGTCAGCTATGGGATGATGCTCAAGAGATCGTTAGAGATAAGACTAAGGTCTCTGATACGACTTTGGAATGGGCTAAACAAATGTTGACCTATCGATCTAGACCATCCAAAATCATCAAAGTAAACATCAGAGGAAGACTGTACGCTGACGTTCCTGTTGTTGAAGTGGATGTCTACAGAGATGACAAAACCAAGCAAACTTTCTATGCTGCTACCTTAGAAAAGTTTGGTCTCTTTGAATGGTTAGAAACAAAATTAGCCATTCAGGGATCGCGCTCAAAGTTCAAAAGCCATGTCGAGAAGATCTTAAACAAACAGATCGACCTGCTTTCTTCTGCTGTGGATATTCCTCCTACTCTTCCTCAACAAAGAAAAGTCTCTGCTAAGGAAAAGAAAGTCTTTGAATCAGGTCCTCCTATACAAAATGAAACAGGTATTGGTTTCTCTCGTGCTGAAGTTCTTGGCCCTGATGTTGATTTCTCAGCGCTTGACACCTCCCAACCACCTGGAGAAACTTTCATTCCTGGCACAGTTGTAAGTGATCCCTATGGTATATTCTTTTTAGACTACTATGGAAATCATCACTTTCAACGTATCTCTGAGCTCCACATCGCTCCCATCGAATAACTCATAGATCTCATATACTGGTGTGAAGTCAGACGCGACATCAAAGCTAGGCACCTAAAGCCCTTGATTTTTTAAGAAGCTCTGAAGAAAAAGAATCAAGGAGTAGATGTCCCTGACTGGATGATTCCCACATCAAAGACCCTCGATGAACTTCTCATCAAGGAAGAACCTTTTGACGGATAGGATCGCCTTGTAATTCTTTCTATCCTTGTCTGTCTACATCTTTTGTACTTGTAATTTTATTCGCTGTAATTGTAATTTTTCCACTTCCCCCTGTAATCTTTACAAAGTTTAAAGAAAAATTTCAGCGAACATACTTTACTCCATCAGTACAGAAAAGATCCCAGAAAACAGTAAAATGGACAAATATTTTATGAGTTCTTTTTATCCTTATGTTTTCATTAAATAGCAATTTTCTCCGTTGCTATGTCATAATCAAATAGGAGGAGATTGTTGATCCAAACCCTCAGTAATTTGATAATGACCCACTCTTATATACTTAGTGAAAATTGTAAGTAAACAATATGTATCAGAGTTTTTCTATCGCTGATAAGTACTAAGATCTTCCAGTACCGCTGATAGGAACTCTCGCTCTTTAGATTAAACATTCAGCGAAACTGTTCACCATAATTCTCTGAGTCTGTTCAGTAATTATGGTGATCGCTGATAAGTTAACTGTTTACTTATAATCCCTGAAGACAAGTTTCACGTCAACATAGGTTCTATGCTGAAGTCAAAGATCAAGCTCAAGAACCAGCGACAAGTCTCCTAATGACCTGATGCGGATCAGCGAAGACTCAGATTTGTCCAATCAACGTGAAGTATCAAGTACAAGACTTTAGCTATCGCTGAACTCTATCATTCGCTGATATGAAATGATAGATCGCTGAATCATCGAAAAGCTGATCATGAAGTCTTCCGTACAAAGTACTTTTTGTCTCAACCACCCTTGCACGACTCCGTACGACATGTAAGAATAGAACCTCCTTATTGTCTGAATTCGTACAACAAACCTGATACTACACTGTTCAAACATGCGGCTACTTAGGTTGTCAACAAAGGTCAATGACAAGCAACCAATCAGCTGCTGCCACGTGTAAAGTGTATACTGCCATGCATTAAATGCATGCAATATATAAGAAGATGAACTCACTTCATTTTGAAGTAACTTGCTAACTCTGGACAAGTTCATCCTTCTTATTCTTGAGATAGGTTATTATTAGTAATTTCCTTCTCCTTCTTAGTGCAAGAAACTTAGTGTTCCAACTTGTTTAGATTTAGGATTTATCCTTAATCTTGTTTCCACAACAAGCTGTAAATTGTTAATGATTTATCAATAAACAATTTAGAAAAGTAAAATCTGTGTGTTTGTATTCAACCCCCCCCCCCCCCCCCCCCTTCTACAAACTTGTATAACCCTTCGGGACCAACAGTTAATCACACAAATAAACAAAACAATGCAGTTTCTGCACATTCTAGCTTCTGTCCATCTCTGTGTTGGACATTTTACTCATACTTAGGCGCTGAATTTGGTGATAATGTCAAAATGAAAGTCGTACATATGTCTCTTACGAATCAAGTAGCACCAGATGCAAGTTGTTTGAAGTTATGACCGATTTTATATGAGATTTGTACTAACATATGTGCAAATCCTGAGTTTCTAGAGACGAACTACTGTAATGCAGTATTTTGGCACACTTAAGGTCCTAATTAGCTTTAGGACTCTTCATATCATAGGTACTAGACAAACTAAGCTTTCCAAACCTATATTACACACCTCAATTGGAGCAATGGTTGATTTTATACACATTTTTAACGTAACAACAACTTTCTGCTTCATTCCAACAACACTAACTTAACTATTTTTAGCATATCAACACTACCACTTGATTTGATAACCGTTCTAAGCCATGTCTTGACCAATTTAAAGTATTTTTGTTTTTTTACAGCCTTGAACATCATAGAAACCAAAACTCACTTGAATATTAGGTTTCCAAGCATCTAACTCCAAGATTTTACAAAATTCTTACCTTAGGTAGCGTTTGGTATGCAGACCGGATGGAACCGGACAGGACGAGACTGGACTCGACTAGACAAAATTAAATCTTTCCCATGTTTGGTACAACCAAACTAGGCTGGACTAAAACTGTTAAAATGACCAATTTACCCCTAAAATGTTATTAACGTTTTTTTTAGATAATTGTCATACAAAATTAAAAATATATATTCTTATGATATTTATTTATATTTTTTATTTATCATAATTCCTTTCATTATTACCAAAAAAACTGAAAAATATGTTATTTATATATTGTTTAATAAGCTATCCTGAATCACCCTTTCTGTATCTTTCATACGATTAACCCTTCGCCGCCAACATCACCATAACCCTTCACCCTTCTCTTCAAAGTCTTTGTGTGCTTCCAAATATCCATCACCATTCATCCATCGCTTGATCAAGATGAATTTACCAAACACTAACATCTTCACCTTCGTTCATGCACTTCCCCTTGTCGTGTTTTCTTGTTCAAAATCGCCACCGATAACCAACACCACTCCCTGCACCTTCCTCCCCTTTATCGTTTTTTTTTCTTGTTTAAAAGAGAACCCATCTCAATACTTAATGAAATGCATTCGTTTTATTTAGATTTTTTTGGAGATTGTAAGTTTGGGTTGAAATGATCAGGAGATTGGTTAGAAAAAAGTTGGTCAGAGATACGTATTGGCCGGAGCCATAGATGGTGGCCGGAGCTGGAGGTGATGACCGGAGTCGAAAACGGTGGCCTGAGATAGGAAGGGGGTCACTGTGCCGACCAATGCATCCATGGTTTAGAGAAAAAAGGTTGGGTTATGAGGGTAACATTGTCATTTTATGTCTTGTCCCATGTTGTTCCACCTTTTTTAGTGGAACAAAAATGTTAGGACCATAAATGTCCTACTAATTAGAAAGTTATATAAAGAATTATAGAGATTAATTATTTATTGTAAAAAGCCTTTAATTGTTTAATGGGCTTAGTTTAGAGCTTAATGGGCTTGGGCCTTAATTGTCATAGGCCTAAGTATAAATATCTTTCCTTAACCTAGTTTGTAGCTTAGCGATCAGATTAGAGAGAAGAGAACTTAGAGATTAGAATCGTCCAATTTAACCATTGTAAACACTCTGAATTCTCTGAATGGTTATGAAATATATGTATGACATATTGAAATCATATTGCTCGTATTGATTACTGGTTCGTGATTTCAACTGTATTGCACTAATCTGGGATCCACAGTTGGTATCAGAGCATACAGACAATTCGATTCAAGGTTATTCAATGGTTTCTGGTAAGTTTTATGATATTCTGTCGACTGTTCTTGAACTCTATAATATCACTTTTTGATTTCTGATTAAATTTATTGTTTCTGCTTATTCCATTCGTTTCGTATTGGCTTTATTAGCGTTTCTGCAATTTTTCAGAGTCTAATTCGATCAGTTGAAGTGTTTTAAGCAAAAGTTAGTTCTTTGAATTTTTGGGCCTCTGTTCTTGGTAAAAACATAATTTTTTCATCAAGAATCGTGATATTTTGCTTAGAAATCTTTTAGGTTTGTTTGTTTTCGTGTTGTGGTCGAAATCTAACCTTACAGAAGTGAAATCGAGCAACCCTAATCGCAGCCTGATCCGATTTTGTCGAAGCAGCCGCAGTGTCCGGAAGTTCTCATTCGTTTCCGGGTAAGTTTCCTTTGGTCGTCACTTTCTAGACGACTTCTGTCCAGATTGGTAATTGTTCCCGGTAACACTCTTAGTATCCGGAAGTTTCATCCGATATCTTATCCGGATTGTTAACACTTCCCGGTAAGTCCCTCGTATCCGGTATTTTATCCGGATTGCCAAACTATCCGGTAACATATCCGGATTGCTTTTGTTCCCGGATAAATCTTGTTCGGACACTCCAGCTTCCCGGTCATCCCTTCCGGTAAATAATTTTATTCGGTAACCTTATTTTATTCGGTATCTGATTTCATCCGGTTTCTTTATTTTACTCGATAACCTTGAGTTATCCGGTAAACTTAGAGTTACCCGATTAGTCTATTTCATCCGGACACTTCACCAGTACACTCACTTTTCCGGATTCCCTATCCGGAAACCACACGAATTCCCTATTCGGAAACCACCCGGATTACATATCCGGGACCCCCGTGCTAAGTCGCCGAAGGGGGACATTTGAGTATTCTTGAGATTGTCTGATTTTTCCTTGAATCAATATTTTCAACTGTCTGACGATCATCTAAGTGCAATAAAGATGCCTTGCCCATCTCAATCTGCAACAGCTTGTCAGGTATGTCTACCCTCTCATAATGCTTTAGTTGATAACATTCAAATGCTTGGTCAAAAGGTAGAGTCCCATATGTTTACCTATAATGAATAACTACTTGAAATTAAATCGCTAAAAGAAAAGTTAGATTTTCAAACAAAGATCACAGAAAAGCTTAAGTCTGACAACACCTACTTAAAGGAAAAGTGTGCAAATCTTTCGATAGCAACAAAAGATCTTCGAGCCAAGATATCTGAGTTAAATTCAAAGCTTGATCAGTGTGAGGATGAGAAAGCAGAAATTATCTATCAATGCTCCTCTCTTCAAATTCAACACAAAGAATTTGTTGCTAAAATAACTGATCTTGAAACCAGACTCCATAAACGAGGTCAAACTGATCAAACGATTATATGAACAAACCTAAGGAATTCACTTATTTCAATAAAGAATGGGAAGTTGGGTATGACAACCCACATTATTTGAAAAAGGTTTTGACTATGATGCCTACTCTATACGAGTTTAATTTCTTTGGCTTTGATAGAAAATACCCCGAATATAAGATCAAATGACTGGACCTCTCGAGGAAAAGAAAGAGGAAACTGAGGAATACAAACGTGCACACACCACTAAAATGCAATTACCCTTTACGTATGAAATTTTTAACTATTCTTATATGAAAAATAAATACAAGTACCTATCAAATGATTACTTTGACGGCTACAAAGTTGCACTGCTCAAGGATTCCTCCAAAAAGGATGAGGTCCCTGCAACGGAAACCAAAACTGAGACGGATGAGTTTGTTGATCCAAACCCTCAGTGATTTGATAATGACCCTCTCTTATATACTTAGTGAAAATTGTAAGTAAACAATATGTATCAGAGTTTCACTATCGCTGATAAGTACTAAGATCTTACAATACCGCTGATAGGAACTCTCGCTCTTTAGATTAAACATTCAGCGAACACTGTTCACCATAATACTCTGAGTCTGTTCAGTCCTTATGGTGATCGCTGATAAGTTAGTTGTTTACTTATGATCTCTAAAGACAAGTTTTACGTCAACATAGGTTCTACGCTGAAGTCGAAGATCAAGCTCAAGAACCAGCGACAAGTCAACTAATGAATTGATGCGGATCAGCGAAGACTCAGATTTGTCCACTCAACGTGAAGTATCAAGTACAAGACTTTAGCTATCGCTAAACTCGATCATTCGCTGATATAGAATGATAGATCGCTGAATCAACGAAAAGCTGATCATGAAGTCCTCCTTATTGTCTGAAATCGTACAACCACTCTGATACTACACTGTTCAAACATGCGGCTACTAAGGTTGTCAACAAAGGTCAATGACGTGCAACCAATCAGCTGCTGCCACGTGTAAAGTGTAAACTGTAATGCATTAAATGCATGCAGTATATAAGAAGAAGAACTCACTTCATTTTGAAGTAACATGCTAATTCTGGACAAGTTCATCCTTCTTATCTTGAGATAGGTTATTATTAGTAATTTCCTTCTCTTTCTTAGTGCAAGAAACTTAGTGTTCCAACTTGTTTAGATTTAGGTTTATCCTTAATCTTGTTTCTGCAACAAGATGTAAATTGTTAATGATTTATCAATAAACAATTTAGATTACCACACGCCTATTCCATGTGATTACCAAACACTAGTGCATATGGATCCATTACACTTTACTAACGTATATGAATAACAACATATTACAGCTCATATCATATTCTCAAATCTAAGAATACTAGATAACCTATCGTATTTTCATCCTCAAATGCCCCCCTTCGGCGACTTAGCACCTAGACAAAACATCCAGGACAGCATCCAGACCTTAGAACCTAACCTTTCTCAACTTCTCCAAAAGAGTCCGGACAACAGGGGTTTCCGGATAACAAAACTATCCGGACAACTAAACTTCCCGGATAACACAACTTTCCGGATACTGATCTAATCCGGACAACTTAAGTTTTCCGGACGCTTCACTAATCCGGATAACACCCGGAAACTAACGCAACCCGGATACTATCCGGTAACTACAATCATCCGGAAAACTAAAGCAATAAAATAAAACTTACCCGGATACTATTGCGTCCGGAAACATTCATCACCAGAGGTATCCGGATACGACGATTTATCCGGAAAACTCGGTTCTGCAGCCTAAAATTCGATCCATTTTCATGTATGTTCGATTCAACTCATTCCAAACCATCCCATACAGTTCATAATCAATTTATACAGCTATTTCAAGGTTTAATTTAACATGAAAACACTGATTTAAGCAAGGAACAATGAACTCACCTTATATTTGCAAATACTCACTTCCTGCACAAATCTACTACTTCAAATCTGTTGTAAACGATTCTGTAATTCAACCCAATACACAGATTCGTTTATAATCATATAACCACAACAGATTTAATCAAAAACCTTGACTGACTTACATACCAAAATGATGAATAAACCCTTGCTTTTCTTTCTTTTCTCCTTTCCCTTCTTTCTCTCTATTTCTTCTTTCTCTCTTGACCGACCCAAAGACCAAAAATCAGATAATATTTGATTTTCAGATATTTTATCCAAACAAACTTTCCAAAATGACCAAAAGCACCCTCAAGTTTCATTAATTCCAAAAGTAACATCTTACTTCCATCTCTTGTATTTTAATCCTAATGAATTATAAAATTTCCATATAATTCAAGGTTTAATCCAAAATACAAATAAATCTCAATCCTCATTAAAATAATATTAATGAAAATTCAGGATGTTACATGTTTGCCAGAAAGTTTTACAAGATCTGGTATCCGATGTTTGTGGTTCAAAGGCAAGATGGGGCAAATTATACTTTCTCTGAAGCTGATTTTTGTCCTTTGTTGATTGAAGATTTTGAGTTCATGTACCACAACTTTAGAGATCTGACTATTAGAAAAGAAGCTATTACAATTGCTCTGAATGCCATCAAAATATTTTTTTCCACCCACACTTAACGTACTCATACTGCTATGACTTTCAGTTTGGCATTGAAAGTGACGAACCGATTGTGAATATGATAAGGTCGAATCAGAGGACACCTGACATGGAGAATTACCCACTGTTCATGATTATGAAAGATCCGGAGTTTGGGGTGATATATAAGAATGAGAAGAATGAAAAGAGGTTTTTGAGATTCAGTGAGATTGCTAAGTATTCAGATGGTACACTGAAAGTGATAAGGCTTCAGTTGGATAACAGATTGCAGCTCAATGATCAGAATCGTGCGGAGAACCGAATGCCTACAAGAGAAAGGGTACTGTTGATCTGAGCTTTGGAAGAGTTGTATGACATAATCAATTTTAGGAAATCCATGAGGAGAATTGAAACTTATTTGGGGCTTAGAAGAAGAAGAAGACCACTGCTACCTTGATTCTAAACGGGGAGAATGTTAGAGCAGATTTTGTTGTAATCAAGAGTAGCAGTTAGAAGGTCAAAACTGTACTTTTACCTTTCATAGCTTGTAGAGTCAAGGGCTTGTCTTGACCTACAATAAATAGCTTATTCCTTTGTATTTTTTATAACACCTTTTAAACACTTGTACTTGTAACTTTGGTGATATCAATGACATATTCTCTACAATCTTTCTCTCACTAGATCTTTGTGCTTGATTATGTAATTGTTCACTAGATTCTTGGACTAACAGAAACAAAATATCTTAAATCCTAGCATTTGATGAAAAAATATCATGATTTTTTTTATATCGGTTCTTACGAGTTTGTAACATATTTGTGGTTCTCATTTCATTTAACCCCTATATATATATATATGTGTGTGTGTGTGTGTGTGTGTGTGTGTGTAAGTTAAGTAGAGGAAGGTTCAAATGAGAACTAGGGGTGCTCAAAAACCCGATCAACCCGACCAACCCGATCAACCCAACCCAACCCGACGTGGAATAACCCAACCCGAAGCAACCCGATGTCCAATCGAGTTGTAAAATCTTCAAACCGTATGTATTGGGTTGATATCGGGTTACGATAATTTGAACCCAACCCAACCCTATGAACCCGATATATATATATATATATATATATATATATTCAATCTCTTATCCATATCTATATAACTATATATATATATATACACATATATATATATATATATATATATATATATATATATATATATATATATATATATATATATATACTTTTAATCTCTTATCCATTTCTATATATCTCTTTCACACCCACACCCACACATATATATAGTTGATGTTAACATATATATATGCAAATTTAGAAAAACATTTGATGACGATATATTTAAGATTTAAGAAATATGCAAATTGAAAACGTCAAGTTATTTGATCATATTTGGTTTAGACATTTTTATATGTAGTATCTAAATATTGTCTGAATTATTGGTTGTATTTTAAAGACATGTTTCTTTTACTTTTATGTTTTTAATTTTGATTTTACCTTGTTTAAATACAACCCGACCAACCCGACTAACCCGATCAACCCGAACGGGTTGGGTTGGGTTGGGTTGTATCTTTGTTTGGGTTGAGTTGGGTTGAAATTTTTTCAAACCGCCAACATTGGGTTGATGTGTCGAAATGCCTTCAACCCGATCAACCCAACCCGTGAGCACCCCTAATGAAAACGTTAACTATTTAAGAAAACCCGAAAACAGTCGTTTATGAGCAAAATCGTATGTGATTTTAAACTAACTGCAAGAAACTGGACACAGACGACTTTGGCCGCGACTTAAAAGTCGCGGGGCAAGTCTTGTGAATCATATATGATTTTGTACGAAATCATGTATCATATTCTACATAGGCAGTCGTTCTCGTGTTTTCTTAAATAGTTAGCGTTCTCGTTTGAACCCGCCTCATGTTAAGTAAACGTGTGTGTGTGTGTATATATATATATATATATAGGGAGAGGTTCATTTGAGAAGTGCTAAATATATGAGAAATTGAGAAGTAATATTGGTCATTCATTCGGTCAACATTTGCGGCTTTGACCGAGAAGCAACGGATAATTCCTCGTGTGGTCTGCGCATGGTCTGCACAAAATAAAGGGTAGTTTCGTAAAATATACGGGATGAGTTCATATATGAATTTGTGTGATTCACATATGAACTATACGTTCATATATGAACCTTTGTAATTCACATATGAACTCTTTTTAACTAATTCATATATGAGTCTTTGTGATTCATATATGAATCAGTTAATTAGTTCATATGAGAATTAGTTAAAAAAAGAGTTCTTATATGAATCACAAAGGTTCATATCACCACAAGAAACAGGGGTTTTAGCAACGACTTTTGTTGTCGCTAAAAGTTAATATATCCCAGAAATCGATTTACCGAAACGACTTGTCCTCGCTATAACATGTAAATGAAACGTTTTGTCGCTAAAATCGCGTCGCTAAAAGTGTGTCGATGAAAGTCACTTTTCCTGTAGTAAATCACTTAATTGGTTCAACTGATTCATATAAGAACCTACAATTAATTAGTTCATATATGAAACACAAATGTTCGTATATGAATCACAAAGGTTCATATATGAGTTAGTTAAAAAGAGTTCATATGTGAATTACATGGGTTCACATATGAACAGATCGTTCATATGTAATCACACAGGTTCATATATGAACTCGTCCCGTGTTTTTGTAAAACTTACGAAACTGTCTTTCTATTTTTGGAACAGCCGCAACTTTTGACTAATTAAAGCCGATCTTGACCGAATAAATGGCCAAGATTACTTCTCTATTTCTCATATATTTAGCACTTCTCAAATGAACCTAAGGCTATATATATATATATATATATATATATGATACAAATCAAATGCAGACCTTGCATATGTTGCACCTCTTTACAAACCAGTGTGCATATACGCATAATCTAAGATGCATATATGCATTATCCCATATGAATGTATGTCAATTATATGTATATTATTGCACGTATGCACATACATATGTATATGCACACTGGTTTGTAAGGGGGTGCAACAAATGCAAGATTTGTATTTTACGGAGCCTCTCTCTCTCTCTCTCTCTCTCTCTCTCTCTCTATATATATATATATATATATATATATATATATATATATATATATATATAGGGGGTCATTCAATGGAGAACTAGTTATTTTGTGGTAACTGTAAGAACCAATGTGAACCACATATTAAGCTATAAATTAGGAAATTATTAATTTTGGTAATTTTGTTTGAAATTTAAATAAAAGGGCATTTTAGGTATTATAAAATATCCTCTCTCCTCTCTCCTCTCTCTTCGGCCAATCGTGATACTGAAAATACATACAAGAACTTTTGTGATACCACTATGATACCGATTGCCATCCAATTCAGCATCACATTCATTACTTTGGTAATACTCCAAGAACATCTGTGATACCAATGTGATACCCACTGTAACCATGTGTTACCTTTGAGCATAATACATGAAAAATTCCAAAAAACATAGATCTACAAAACAAACAAACTTCATATACTGTGATACCCTTAACAACATAACGAAACTAAAGAAAAAACATAATTTGATACACTTAGTAAAACAATACCACATGATATTTTGTGATACACTTCGTAAAAAAAGAAAATACATTGTGATACTCTACTGTTATACCAGATGTGATACCCACTATACGTTGTTGTGATACCCGTTGTGATACCCAGATCTGATTCTGCGGACGAGACGAGGTTGACTTACCGTTGATGATGGTGGTCGAGGGAGGGGGACGGGAATTTCCGCCGGTGGTTAAAGAACTATTGGCGGTGGTGTTGTAGACCAAAACGGTGTCGACGAGGACCATGAAAGCACCAAGGTCATCCCCGTCAAGAAAGCAAACTGTGATGCCATAGGTTCACCACCCAAAACCACCACCACTACCACCACCTCCAACCACCCACACTCCTCCCAATCAAAAGCAACACCAACGACATCACCACCACCACTGCCGCCAACGACGACAGTGAGGGAGAAAAGTGAGGGAGAGGAGAGAGACGATCGCCGGTGGGGAGGGGGTGTGCGACTGCTGTGATGAAGGTGAGAAAGACGATCGCCGGTGGGGATGGGGTGTGTGACGGCTGTGATAAAGGTATGGAGGTTCTTAGGGTTTTGTTATTTGGTAGATAGAAAAAGTGAGGGAGAGGAGAGAGATGTACACTGAATAGTGAATATAGGAAGATATTTTAGGATTTAATTATTTAATTAGATTTAGAAAACAAATTTACTAAAACACCCTTTTGTATTTATTTAAAATTTATATTAGTTTTTTTAAATGTGTGGCTCACATTGGTTCTTACGGTTACCACAAAATAAACAGTTCTCATTTGATTAAGTCCATATATATATATATATATATATATATAGAGAGAGAGAGAGAGAGAAAGAGAGAGAGGGAGGTTCAAGGAAAAACCTCAAAAAAATGGAAAACTAAGGAACACCATGGTAGCCTTCCATCCGAACGGTATGCATTTGTTCATACAGGTAAATTAAGTTGTTGTTTTTTGTTTTTATGCACTTGTGCATTATGCATTTGTGCATATGCACGTGATTTATGACGATCATAATGAAACTTTCAGATTCGAAAATCAACTAAGTTTTATTTATAGAACTGTTTCTATAATAAATATATCGTTTTTATTCATTTTAGTGCTCAAATGGATTTAAAAGTTATATAACATATATATATATATATATAGGGAAGGGTTCAATTGAGAAGTCTAAATATTTTGAGAAATAGAGAAGTAAAAAAACACGGACGTGTTCATATATGAACGTTCATATATAAACAGTATGAACGTTCATATATAAACAGTCATATATGAACACTCCAACGTTCATATATGAACGTTCATATAACAGTCATATATGAACGTTCATATATGAACGTTCATATATAACAGTCATATATGAACATTCATATATGAACACTCCCGTGTTTTTTTACTTCTCCATTTCTCAAAATATTTAGACTTCTCAAATGAACCTGGCGCTATATATATATATACTAGTTGTGTACCCGCGCAATGCAGCGGGTGTAAAAGTTGAACAGTGAAATAACAATAAAACGTTTTCGATAAATATGAGACATGCACGTGGAAACAAACATCTAAAACAAAGATATGTTGTATTTGATAAAACTACAATGCTCGTGGAGACAAACATCTAAGGCAAAGAGGATACTCAAGATCGACCGTTTCCTCTTTACCTTTTCGAGTGTAGTTAGTCTACTGCTAGTGGCATATCGTTTCCCCTTTCCGTTATCAATGTGGTTGATTACTTCATTGAATTCTTTCATAAGGTTTGGATGGTCTTGAAGTAAATCATACACCTGACAAAAATGGAACTTCCTTAAAACTAAAACTGTCAAAGCATGGAAACTTAGAGTAGACTGAGTAATAGTAATGTTTAACATAATTAACCATGCTTTAAAATTAATAAACATACCCTGATTGATATAGAAAGAACTTAAATACAAAATCCAAAATTACCAGAGATTGAAGTTGTTTTAGAGCATAAATAGAAAATCAATAGATCATAAAGAGCGAACAAATTGAATTAAAACGCCTCTTATTCTTCCATATTTGAAATAAGAAAAAATCAACCCAATAGAGTTGGTAAGTTGAAATTACATACATGTCCAAATGATGATATTGTACAGGAAGAAAACGGAAATCTCTAAAAATAGCATTACCATGTATGGCGTCCATGTTGCTTTCTTTGAAAACACAACCATGAACTGATAGAAGCATCTCACCCTGTTTCGGAAGCCTTAAAGTTTTAGGTGTCATTCCAACAGACAACCTCTGGCTTATCACCTGCAATTGTAGTAACTCCAAATATCAACCAGCTGAAAACCAAGGACACATGACCCAGTGCTTCACTATGCAAATTTCCTTTTTGTAGTAACAATAAGGCCACCAAGATATAGCTTGTAGATCAAAGAAATATAACAAAAACACCATGTAGTTCTATTGGCAATTAACAGTCTGCTTTTGGGTCTTGTTCACATTGTTCAATTAAAAAATGAGATATGCAACTTTCAGTATCTGTCTACTATTGATCAATAAGGGGCTGTTTGGTTGGTTTTTCATTAAGGATAAAGCTGTCTGCATAGATTAATCTGTCTGTGTAGATTGAGAAGGTTTTACTTTTGGATGAAAATAGCACATTTTTTAATTTAAAGGGACAAGTATGGAAAAAAAACTTGGCTTTCTGCATAAATCTCCCCTCTAGAACCTTACTGAATAAGCCACTTTCTATATCATTAAGCCACTAACAAACAACCATGTATAGCTGACCGAATAAGTTATGAGTCACATTAAGCTGCTAACAAACAGGCCCTAAGACTCATGTAACATGGTCACACAAAAATGGTCTGGATCAGCTTACCCCAGTAGACAAATACGAGAACACCCACTAATTCAGTGTGTTAGCAGGGGATAAAATTAATGAAGAAACCCATATCAAAATGCATAAAAACATACAAAATCATTGATCTGAAGATTTTCAGCACCAATGAAACTTGTTTTTCCTGCCACCAACCGAGAACTTAAATATAAATGAAAATAGTGATTCAATCAAATGAATACTTAAAACCCTTATTGCATAACATACCAGCTCTACTTGAAAACTCAAAGCCACGAATAGATGGCATTGCAGTGGAGCAGTCAGGATAAGCCATAGACATATTTAACCCCCAAACACACAAACGCCCTTCTCATTTCTCTTTGCACATATAAACTATAACCAGGGGCAAAAATCCAACCAGAAAAATCAGTTCGAACACAAAATCAGAAAACGGAGGGGAACAATCGAACAGATACTTTAGAAAAAAAGGCTATAGATGGATCTGAGAGTTGGAATCGCATCAATCACCTTCCGTATGCGGATCCACCAAAGTCATATTGAAGATGAGCTATAACTAAAGTTAACATTTTGTCGAGGCTTAAGTAGTCAAAGTAAAAACCATAACATGTGTTGATTTGTCTATACCATATCAATAAAACTAACATATTATCAATTTAGTGGTTTGTAGGGATTTACTTTGTCATTCTAAATTTCTAATCCACAAAGTAAGTTGAATTTTCTCATTGGTATGGCATGGAGTGAATTGAATCACACAGACCCCAACATCCTTGTTTAGCCTTCCCAATTAGATATAGCAAAATTTATGACCGTTACATTTTATAAAACAGGAACAACATTAGAAAATGATTGTAATCTTACTCTCTGATAATAATAATAATAATAATCAACATATACCAAGGCCCAATTAAAAAATAATTCTTGCAACAAAAAACTATATTAAATGGGAACACCAAACCAACAAATGGAAAGAATAAATACGATGCTTAAAGCCAAGAACAAAACAATTCAAATGAAAACAATTCAAATGAAGTGTGAACCTATAAAGGTACACTGAACTGAAGAGTTTTAAAGATGAATATTTCTATTGTAATTATAGAACCATCAGGTTCAAAAGCCATTTAGATTTGCTGAAAGAGATACAAAATCTTGAAATCAACAAACCCAAAAAGACAAATCAACTGAGACCTGCAACATTTACCAATTGTAAGACCATAGTTTGAAAATCTTAAGCTTATTATAAACCATGAATATTTATTTTATAATTTAAATTTTATGGTAATTTAATGAGAAAAATTTATGGTACAATAATACATTTTATCCCCTAAACCCCAAAAAAAGTACACACAATAACCAAATATGAAACTAAGCTCAAATACTTACCTAAGTCATCCAATTTTGTTGCCAACAAGATCAAGAACACCTAAATTGTGAGGTATTCTCCAAATGTGGTTGCATCTGCATAATTTGTACCAACCACAATGCAAATTTGTCAAAATCATATGAAAAACTTCAGAAAATTTAGCAGCTGTTGTACAAACAAGTAAAAGAAACTCAAAATAAAATTGAAATTGAGGATATATGTTGGTACCTGGAATAGCATTGAGAACGACTTCTTAAGGATGTTCCTCGTTAATCTTAACAGACTATGACTGCATGTTTTCATTATGAGAGCAAACCCTAACTGTTCTTGAGGATTACAAACCCTAATTTGCTTGGCCTACGAACACCGCCACCAAATAAACATCACTTAAAATAGGAAAAACAAAACATGGGTAACCCAATAAATGAAGTTTCAAGGTTTACCAGAAGAACAAAACTTCAAACCTATCCCAAAGAAAGAAGAAAAGGTCCATCTGCAAAGTTAAACAAATGCTCATTTCAAACTGGAAAACTAAATCTTGGACGAGGTAGTATGAAAACCCCAGATACCAAAAATCGATTTTTAGTTTCAGCATGAAACCAAAATCGAAGAAACATTGAAAGCAATCGAAAGCCACAGAGCATAAATCGATCAGAAACCACAGAGCATAAACTCGATTTTGGTAAGAAACATCGAACCAACAAGGAGCATAAAACATCAAACCACAAAGCATAAAGTCGAACCACAAAACCCTAAATTCAGACATACCTGAATCGTTGCCTTGAGAAGAAACCCTGAGATGAATCAAATGAAACCCATCAAGAGAAAATTAGACGAAACTATAACCAGGGGCAAAAATCTAACCAGAAAAATCAGTTCGAACACGAAATCAGAAAACGGAGGGGATATTGCCATTAAACCCTTTACAGAACAGCATGATGAAACCCTACCTGAGGCGCGAGAGGAGCAAAACGTATGACAAACCACAGATGAATCGATGAGAGCGTGAGTGAATCGATGAGAGCGTGAGTGAATCGATGACTTTTAAAGCTATACGTATGAGAAAGGACAGATAAAAAAAGCCCTGCATTGTTGTATGAATTGTGTCTTGGAACGCGAACCGTCTTCTCGGGGTGTGAATCGTCTTCTCGAGCAACTGTGAATCTGAGTTTATTTGAGTTTCTATAAAAGATGCAATCATCATTTATGATTAGAAGTGTTGCACGCGTTTATAAAAAACATAATTGTACCCGGTTTAAAAAAGTAAACATGGATGAGAACGAAGCTCTAACTTTAAGTAATTATGGATTAAAGGGTGGTACATATAGCTTGAGAGGTTGTTTTTAAGAGTTTGGGGGTTAAGTGTATTATAATATAGTATATATATATATATATATATATATATATATATATATATATATATATATATATATATAGGGGAGGTATCCGTTGCAAACCAGTCAGTTTGTGCAAACCCCGTACAAACCAATCTACCAATCACGTAACTTTGTTTTTTTATCCATAAGGGTATTTTAGGGCTTTTAGCATATTGTTTCATCTCCACCAATCACGTAACTTATTTTTTTATATCCATAACTTCTTTTTTATATCCATAAGGGTATTTTAGAGCTCTATCGGAAAATATAGATTCATGAAGCCAAATTATATATTCATGAAGCCAAATTTTATATTCATGAAGCCAAAATATAGATTCATGAAGCATCAACAAAAAAAAATTGCAGATTCATGGTTGTAGATTGGTTTGTACGGGGTTTGCACAAACTGACTGGTTTGCAATTAATATTTCCCCTATATATATATATATATATATTTGGACTCAACAATTCACATAGATTATAATGACTTTTTCAGATTTGAAAAAGAATGAACTTTTTATTTTAGGATCATTTGAACAAAACGATAGAAATGTGTCATTTATAAATCATAGAAATACCAAATTTCATGTTTATATACTTTGAAAAACGATGCCGCAAATATTAAAAAGGTCAAAATACGACTACATAAAAACCCAAAAAAATATATATAAATAGCATGCCTATGGTAGGTATTAACGAATAGGTATCAAATATGCGTATATAATAAGACTTGGAGTTACATACTTTAAGTTATACTTGATAAGGATAAAAGTTTAAATAAAATATTATATGTATTTTATTGACTAAAAATATTTTCGTAAATAATAATATTGGACACGTATGAGATAAATCAATCATAACTTTGAGGACTTAACTTGCTATCCAAAAGTGAGATTGGCATCCGAAAATTAAAAGTGACCATCTTTCTTAACCGTCTACGAATTTACCGCCAAACTAATTGGTATAAATAGTTAAATCAATATTTGAGGTATCATTGTGGAGAAGTGCAAAATTTGATAAGAAGCGTTAGAAATGGTTATCAACTGTTGGATAAGAAATGGACAAATATTAGGATGAGATGCACCGAGATGCATCAATTCTCTTTTAAGTCGCAATTCATGGAAGGATATTTGATTAAAAATGATCAACAGTTTAAAATCACTTCATACACTTCTCACAAAAAATGACACTTCTCAACGATTACTAACTTACATGTCACCAATGTTTATTTGACATGATTTTTTTTAATTCCAAATCAACCTAATTTAAATCATATTTTGCTCACTTTTACAAGTTTTTTTTTGTAATATACCAATATTTGATTCATTGGGTAAATGATTTGATGCGTAATTTATTATTATTATTATTATTATTATTAAGAAGAAAGAAGAGAAAGAAGAGAAAGTTATATACAGAATCTTTCCCTGCCTAATTGATTTAATGATAAAGAAGTAGGTTAAGTAAAATAGAAATTGTGTGTAAACAATAAGTCATCATGACTTGCTTTGTAAGAGTTCAGTTTCTGCGACGAAGGCTAAGAATTTTCTACTAAAGGGATTGAAAAGATTAAGGGTAATTTCTGAGTCGTCATGGACCTTTCTTATTATAGGTCAAAGATAGCTAACTATATGTTGGACTTTTAATATGTTACATCAATCGAATTTAAGCACTTTCAATTATGATATATAGGGAGAACCTCCATAAAAGATTAAGGGGTTCAAACGAGGAGCGTATCTAAATAAGAAAATAAAGGGATCATCTCAACCACACGTTAGATCAAATCAAAGGCTATAATCATTAATGGCAAAATTAGTAATTAATTGAGATGAGACTCAACTTTCCACCACGGGCAAAAGATTTTAGGGGTATAATGGGAACAACCCCATTCTCTCTCTCTCTTTCTCATTCTTTGCCGGCCACCGACACACTTTCATTCTCAGTTGCAATTTCTCCATTTGCTTCACCATTTGCTTTGATTCCAATCCATCAAAACCTTCACCATTTGCTCAGATTTCGAACATCAATCCCTACAAATTTCATTCTCAGTTGCAATTTCTGCAAAACCTCCATTAAAATGGCGCTCGATCTCTACTCCGACAACTCCGGTGGAACAACGACGAGCCCTCGCCTTCATTCTCGTACGATCTCGCTCAATCCGACACCGTCCCCGTTGAACAGATTCTCCGGTCATTTTCATCATCATCAAGCGTCGATTTCAATATGTGTTCACGAAAACTCCGATCACCACCACGCGTCCATGGCGGATGAACTTTTCTACGACGGAAAAATTATCCCAATGCAACTGATAAAGTCAACAACCGATAAAGATAAACGACCTCCACCGAACCAAAAGCCGTCGTGTACGGCGCCGCCGCCGCCGCCGGAATACGAGGAGTTAAAACAACAAAACTCGAAGTCGTTTTGGGGGTTTAAGAGGAGTAGTAGTTACGGAAATGGATACGCGCGAAGTTTATGTCCGATTACTCTGTTATCTCGGAGTCATTCAACGGGATCTTCAACAAGTTCTAAATGATCATCGTCTTCGTAAGAGGGATTAAATCATATGTGATCTATAAGACTGTTATCTAATATCACTAGTTATTAATCATATATGATATTGTTTTACAATCTGATATCACTTAGTTAATCATATGTGATTTTGTTTTAGTAAATCATATGTGATCATATATGATATTGTTTTACAATCTGATATCACTTAGTTAATCATATGTGATTTTGTTTTAGTAAATCATATGTGATCATATATGATCTTGTTTTACAATATGATATCACTTAGTTATTAATCATATGTGATTTTGTTTTAGTAAATCATATGTGATTACAATGAAAAATCATATGTGATGTGAGGCTTGTTTGATACACATTGGGTTATGTATATATAATCATATATGATTTGATACATGTTACACAGGTTTGAATGGATCAATATATATAATCAGTATCTCCGATCATCAATTCCGGTGATCGTTAATCAGTATCTCCGATCAAAATTTTTGCAACGAGGTGATGATAATTAGAGGGCAATTTGGAGATCTAGATGAAATTTGCGGAGGAAGCTGCTCGAAATGTTCGGTTGATTCGAGCCAATTTGCAGATCTCCGGCGGTTCCATGTAGGATAAAACGAGAGCTACGCAGGATTCCGGTATATCGCCGAGGTTAAGCGTTGATGGATTTTCCGATCAGTTTGTGCCGTTGGAAGTCAATGATGAGAATGCGCAGGGAAGGTTTTGATCTGGACATAAATTAGAAAACGTAAAATGACTCATATACCCTTACCATTTAATTCCCTTAATAAATCAAATGGTTGGTTGAGAATGCTCCTCGTGTTTTCTTAAATTGTTACGCTCCTAGTTTGAACCTTCCTTATATATATATATATATATATATATATATATATGTGTGTGTGTGTGTGTGTGTGTGAATTATATATATATATAGAGAGAGAGAGAGAGGTGGTTTCTTTTCCAAACTACTCATAATTTGCAAACTATGAAATCACTTCTAGACCGTAGAATAGATTGATTCACGACTCATATTAATTTGAGCTATTTTTGGTATTAATGAAATTATTTTAATTCAACCAAAAATGATGAAAGGGCAATATCGTACATTTGCATCTTATTTTATTTAGGCAAGTATAATGAATCCCGAGTTTTCAATTTTACGCTTTATGAAACTACTCCAGATAGGGACCGATTAATATGGGTTTCAATTCTGTGTTAGAAAATTGTGTAATTATATGATGGTGTCGAGACCGGATAATCTTAAGAATCGTGTCGGAAAGGCACTTTCCGAATACAACAATTCGACCCTATAAGCCTTGGGTTCACGAACTTTGTATTGGGATAATTCTTAAGATTTTTCTTACACCAAAGGCTATGATATAAGATATATATATATACCCAAATTCCCAATTACATATTTAAATAAGAGATCGACGGTTATAGACGGTTAAACGGTTGTAAAACGGTTATAACCGTTAATGGATAAGGCCAAAAATTACCAACAACCGAATTTGAAGTTCTGGACAATAATATTTTCCAGCGAAAATTTGATCAAAGCTGACAGCACTTATCAGCGACAGCTGATAACTTTCAGCGATGGCTGTCATTCAGCGATGGCTGCCTTTCAGCGATGGCTGCCTTTCAGCAATAGCTGACAGCTTTCAGCTTTCAGCGACAGCTCTTAGGTTTCAGCCTTCAGCTTTCAGCGACAGCCCTCAGCTCTCAGCTTTCAGCGACAGCCCTCAGCTCTCAGCTTTCAGCGACAATTTCACAAGCTGAAGGTGATCTTCAACGACAACTTTTTAGAGAAAATTCTAGTCTTTTCGAACTTCGACACCGCTTTAAGACGATCTAAGATGATAGCGGAAACTTGTAAGTGTGCACTCCGCACCTCCTAACTTACGTATGTTTTCCTTATCGTCTTAATCGATCTCAATTAAATCACAATTACACCAAAATGATTGATGACACTAAAATCACCAACATTTCTCCCCCATTTTAGTGTAATCCTTTGATTTACAACGTACTATAAATATGTAAAATTCAAACAGACGCATAAATGAAAATGTCACGAAGATTGAATTTCCATTTTAGTATATTACACATTCCAAATATTCGAGAATCGGGGTGTTCTAAGAATTGAACCCTTCAACCCATTTGAATACATGAAGATAATATACACATATGTTCGTACAAATCTAGATAACACAACTTGACACATTTGTAGAGGCCTTGTGTCCTTATCAATTCATGAACGTATAGAAAGTCAAGTCGAAAACTTTCTTGAAGCGGCTACACTTCACGTCCACTTAGGTGATTCTTTTACATCTTGCACCTGCATATGCAATTTTTCAAAAGAATCATTAAGAAATAAAATTTTCAGCCTTACAACACTTGCAGGTCTAAGCACATACCTTGGGATGATAATATTATGTGCTTCAATTTTATCAATAAGCCTTCCACATTGAATTCAACCTTTAACGTTATATTAAAGGGGAATTGGGTATCTTATTAATAAAGATCTATATGGACTTTAGACCCATCCCGATCACGGACTTGTGCACTATGTCCCTAGCCAATGCCTTTGTTAAGTGGTCGGCTAAGTTGTTATGAGTTCTAACGAACTCTACGGATACCACCCCATGCATGATTAATTCTCTAACCATGCTATGTCTCACTCCCAAGTGCCTCGACTTTCCATTATATATTTGGCTATATGCCTTAGCCAAAGTTGTAGCACTATCACAATGAATATATATAGGTGATATCGGCTTCGGCCACAAAGGAATCTCGTAAATTAAATTCTTTAGCCACTCTGCCTCTTTACCGGCGGTCGCCAAAGCTACAAATTCAGATTCCATGGTGGAATTTGTGATACATGTTTGTTTCTTTGAGGCCCAATAGATGGCACCTCCACCGAGCAAAAATTCCCATCCATTAGTAGAAGAATGGTCCTCTATATTGGATATCCAACTAGCATTTGTGTAGCCTTCGATAACCGAAAGAAACCCAATATATGTTATACCATGATTCATGGTTCCCTTCAAATATTTGAATACCCTTCTTACCGCTTGCCAATGATGAGTACTCGGTCTACTAGTAAACCGACTCAACCTACCAACGGCATAGGCAATGTCCGGACGTGTACTTGTCATGGCATACATCAAGCACCCGATTGCCTTAGAGTATTCTAATTGTGAAACGACTTCACCCTCGTTAGACATAAGCTTTTCACATGGATCCATCGGAGTACTCACGGGCGAACAATTTAACATATTAAACTTCTTTAACACTTTCTCGACATATTGAGATTGCGTTATGGCCAAACCTTTGTTCTCCCGTTTAATCCTTATCCCGAGGATCACTTCGGCCTCCCCCAAATCCTTCATCGAGAATTGGGATGACAAAAATTCTTTTGTCAAGTCGACTTGTCTTTGGTCCGTGCCAAAGATTAACATGTCGTCAACATATAAACAAATTATGACGCCTCTACCGGAATCGTCAAATTTGCTATACACACATTTGTCCGATTGGTTTAAATGAAAATCATAAGACAAAACCACTTCATCAAACTTTTGATGCCACTGTTTTGGGGTTTGCTTCAGACCATAAAGTGATTTAATTAATTTACATACTTTATGTTCATTCCCCGACATCACAAAGCCTTCCGGTTGCTTCATGTAAACCTCCTCCTTTAAATCACCATTAAGAAATGCCGTCTTGACATCCATTTGGTGAATTACCAAATTATTAATAGCTGCCAATGCTATTAATAATCGAATGGTGGAAATTCGAGCAACCGGTGCATAGGTATCGAAATAATCAATACCTTCTTTTTGCCGAAATCCTTGAATTACCAATCGGGCTTTAAACTTATCGATAGTACCATCGACTTTCATTTTCTTCTTGAAAATCCACTTGCAACCCAAAGGTTTGCAACCCGGTGGTAAGTCGGCCAACACCCATGTGTTATTCCCCATGATAGACTCCATCTCATCATTTATTGCCTCTTTCCAAAAGGCGACGTCTTGAGACTTCATAGCCTCATCATAGGTTCTTGGATCTTCCTCTATGCTATAACAATAAGCATATTGAGATTCAATTTCATCTCGTGAACCTTCAACTAAGTATAGTTGAAAGTCGGAACCAAAATATTTCTCAATCCTTCCTCGTTTACTTCTTCGAGGTTCGGGAATTTCCAAAGAAATTTCTTTTTCTTTTCCACTATCTTTGATTCCACTCGTACTAGGAATCCAATCTTTCGGTCTTGGAATCGAGGTAAATCGATTCTCATCGAATATGGCATCCCTTGATTCTATAACGGTGTTAACCGAAATAGAGTCGTTGGGTTCAATAACATAGAACCGATATGCCTTTGAATGCTCGGCATATCCCAAAGTTTTTCTTTTGGGATCTGTTAACCTTACCACAGCTCGGCAACCCCAAACTCGTAAATAATTTAAGTTTGGTTTCTTCTTGAACCAAATTTCATAAGGAGTATCCTTACTCCTTTTGTTTGGTACCCGGTTCAAAACATAACAAGCCGTCAACATGGCTTCACCCCAAAATCCGTCACTAAGACCGGAGTAGGATAACATCGAGTTAACCATTTCTTTCAAAACTCGATTCTTTCGTTCCGCAACACCATTTTGCTGAGGTGTATACGGTGCCGTGGTCTCGTGTATAATTCCAATAGATTAAAAATATAGAGGATCAAAATATTTACCACCTCTATCGGTTCTCAACTTTTTAATTAAAATATTTTGCTGCAATTCCACTTCGGTTTTATAAATCTTAAATTTTTCTAAAACTTCATCTTTCGAATGGAGTAGAAAAATATAACAAAATCTCGAAGCGTCGTCTATAAATGTAGCAAAATACTTTTTATTTACAAGTGAAGGAGTCGCATGCAAGTCACACAGATCACTATGGATTAAATCCAAAACCATAGATGATCTTTTAATTTTAGGAAAAGGTTGACGTGTGATTTTTGTAAGCATGCAAGTCTTACACTTTTCCAAATTTAAATTAAAGGAAGGTATCATGCCATCCTTGGACATTTCATGCATTCTTTTGTAATGCACGTGTCCAAGTCTAGCATGCCAAAGAAAGGACAAATTGCGATTATCTACCATGCAAACAGAATTTTCACAACCAAATTCATTTATTATATTTAACATAAACATCCCAGAATTGTAGTAACCAAATCCAATAAACATACCACACCGCGATAGTACATACTTATCGCTTTCAAATACTTGTTTAAAACCTAATTTGTTCAACACACTTCCGGAGACTAGATTCTTCCGGATATTAGGTACAAATAAAACATTGTTTAATTTCAACAAATTCCCAGAGCTAAACATCAAATCCACACAACCACGACCCAAGATTGGAGCACTAGACTCGTTGCCCATATGCAAGACCGATCCATCTTCCTCCGGTTCGAACTTCTTGAACCATCTTCGATCCTTGCACACGTGACTCGTGGCACCCGAGTCTATCCACCACGCAATATCATCATCCTGTACATAAAATGCATAGGAAATTAGTGGTACATAATTCTTACTTGAATTATTAGAAATGATCGAGTTTTGACCTTGATTTGGGGGTTGGTCGTTCGACCCTTGTCCCGCACCACTCGTACTCGCTCCATTATTGTTACCTTTACCAACTCGACAATCTCGTTTGAAATGTCCTGTTCGACCACAGATCCAACAAGTCATTTTTTACTTTTTGTTGGGTCCATGTTTGGGATTGTCGAACATCCGTTTTTTACCTTTGTCGAATTTCTTCTTGGTCGTGTTCTTACGCTCCTCAACCATGTTGACATTGGATGAACTTGGGATATCCTTATCCTTGGTCTTACCACTTTCTTGCACACGTAGTGATTCCTCAATACGTAAGTGGCTCCCAAGTTGCACCAAGGAAAGTTCTTCCTTTTTGTGTTTAAGTGTGTGTTTGAAGTCTTTCCATGATGGTGGCAACTTGTCAATTATGCTCGACACCGATATGGATTCATCCATATGCATATGGTGTTGAGTATATTGACCAGGGATCCGGAGCAATTCGTTGTATTGCTCCATTACGGGTCTGGAATCGATCATCTTGTAATTATTAAAGTTACTTACAAGGAACTTCTTACTCGAAGAATCCTCGGCCATGTATTTCGATTCCAAGACATCCCATAATTCTTTTGATGATTCTACATTTTGGTAAATATCAAATAAAACATCAGACATACCGTTAAGAATATGCCCACGGCATATGTAGTCGTCGTTCTCCCATTTGTTTTTACGTCGGATTGCCTCCAAAGTTGAATCTTCATCGATCTCCGGCATGGGGGTGCTAAGAACATACACAACCTTCAAAGTGGTGAGAAGGAAGTGCATCTTCTTTTGCCACCTACGAAAATCGTTTCCTAGAAACTTCTCTAGTTTGCCAAATTTCGAAGTCATATCACGAACGGATTCCTCTCGATTTGCCATCGTTAATCAAACAGAAATTGTTGTATTCGAATGTTAGAAAATTGTGTAATTATATGATGGTGTCGAGACCGGATAATCTTAAGAATCGTGTCGAAAGGCACTTTCAGAATACAACAATTCGACCCTATAAGCCTTGGGTTCACGAACTTTGTATTGGGATAATTCTTAAGATTTTTCTTACACCAAAGGCTATGATATAAGATATATATACCCAGATTCTCAATTACATATTTAAAT
The DNA here is from genome assembly GCA_033807775.1 of Saussurea involucrata. Lineage (NCBI taxonomy): Eukaryota > Viridiplantae > Streptophyta > Magnoliopsida > Asterales > Asteraceae > Saussurea > Saussurea involucrata. Next base: position 69,233,148 of record CM066315.1, read on the forward strand.
AAGAGATCGACGGTTATAGATGGTTAAACGGTTGTAAAACGGTTATAACCGTTAATGGATAAGGCCAAAAATTACCTACAACCGAATTTGAAGTTCTGGACAATAATATTTTCCAGCGAAAATTTGATCAAAGCTGACAGCACTTATCAGTGACAGCTGATAACTTTCAGCGATGGCTGCCATTCAGCGATGGCTGCCTTTCAGCGATGGCTGCCTTTCAGCTTTAGCTGACAGCTTTCAGCTTTCAGCGACAACTCTTAGGTTTCAGCCTTCAGCTTTCAGCGACAACCCTCAGCTCTCAGCTCTCAGCTTTCAGCGACAGCCCTCAGCTCTCAGCTTTCAGCGACAATTTCACAAGCTGAAGGTGATCTTCAGCGACAGCTTTTTAGAGAAAATTCTAGTCTTTTCGAACTTCGACACCGCTTTAAGGCGATCTAAGATGATAGCGGAAACTTGTAAGTGTGCACTCCGCACCTCCTAACTTACGTATGTTTGCCTTATCGTCTTAATCGATCTCAATTAAATCACAATTACACCAAAATGATTGATGACACTAAAATCACCAACATTCTGCACGATCATCGATCCGATATTTTGGGTTTCGATTGCGCAGGAAATCGACTCCGGTTTCAACGATGATTCGACTTGGAGGAGGAATGCTATTTAGAGTTTTAGATTTCACATGTCATCGTCTTCCTCCCTGTTCCCCCCCCCCCCCCCCCTTTGTTCATCGATTACTCTGAATAGGTCAAAAAACAAGTGGAAGAACCAGAAAGAAGTACACCTTCAAGAGCTTTACAAGAACTCGAGATAACCCACTAGACGAAGACGGGGAAGAAATAATCCGGATGCAAGAGGCGATTGTGTCAGTGAAGAAGCGAGTTTCGAAGAAAGAGGCTGAAAATATGAAACATGAGGATCACCAAGGTATGTTTAAACATCCGAACACCATAATGGTGAATCGAAAACCCCCATTTTTAATTGTTTTTGTATATTGTTTTCATGTTGTCTTATGAGGTAAGGTTAATGCAACAAAATCTGATAAATTAATTTGTCAAACCTTGAAATGGGTGGTTTATATCGTGTGAAATATTGAAAAAAGGGATTTATTGTTTGTACAGTTTTGTATGTTGGTATAGTGATGGTTTGCATGAACACGATGACACAAAATGCATGTAGTGAAACAGATAATAAAAGTTACCTGTTTCACAAAACTTGTGTTGTCTTTGTTAAACTTATTGGTTTACCTTTTAATTTAGTGTACGTAATTTAACATTCATTTAATATTTTCCCACACTGAAACAGTGAAAATGTGTGGTGAAACCAATCCTAGTGATAGTGGAAACACATAAGAATAAGTTTTTTTGGTGAATACAATTAATTCTGGTGATACCGAACCTGTAATATCTGTGGTGGCTAAAAATGTGTGCCATAAGGGGAAACCAAAATATGATGAAATTAGATTCATCACTCTAATATGTGTGATGACTAAGTATATGGTTGCATCATTTTTATTTCATTACTGTAATGTTTTTTTATGACTAAGCCTTAATGGCACCCATTGGGATAGGAACAAGTTTGGTGAATCCAATTTTGGTAAAACCAAGCCCCATTCACCAAGTATGCTTATATTGTTTCATCATGATGCTTCATAAGTATAATGTGTGTGGTGAGTAAGCTATTATGTCAATCATTGGTGTGAACTTTTTTTTGGTGAAACCAAGTCTGTTTCACCATGAGTAAATATATGGTTTCATCAGGATTGTTTCATCAAAAGTCATTGTGTTCGTTATTTAAAGATAACATTGTAATGTTTTCATGGTCAGTGAATGATGAACCATTGATCATGAAGGCGAATGCTGGAAGTACAAACAATGACAATTGTTCCACAAATGACGGTACTATGGAAACGTGTACATTAACTATAATTTGTTACATTCAACTTTATAATAAATGACTTAACTAACGGAGAATCTTTATGGCAGATCCTGATTTTGTGTGTAATCCAAGTTTATCAACAGTTTCAAAGGCTGACGACCAGAAAACAACGAAAATAACAAACAAAGTGGTGAAAAAAGTAAAGGCAATGAGTCTGAATGATGACAATAAAATCAAACAGTATTTTAAATTTTTATAATTACAATTTATAATGTTGTGATAAATACATTATATATTTTTAATGCATGAAACTATGAAGATTAGGATTGATTGAGCTAGGAGGGGTTTAAGAAGCAACGATAAGAAAGCTGATGAAAATCGTGAAGCAATGAGTTTGAATGATGGTAATAATAACAATAATTTTTTTTAACTATCACAATTTCAAGTTATATTGATGTTATAAATATGTGACATTCAGTAACACATCTTGTATTGCGTTATGGTTGTAGATATGAACAGCAGGATGCATCCATCTAGGAGCGGTATAAGACGCAACGATAAGAAACGTGATGAAAGTCGTGAATCACCGAGGTTGAATGATGGTAATAATACCAACGATAAGAAACGTGATGAAAGTGTGTCCTTATCATTCCGTGTCATACCAATTATATGATAATAAATTGACAGAGCTTTGTTCATCATGCCTTGCTTTTCTACGTCCATTTCACCATACCTTGCGTGCATCGGCAAAATCTCGACGCAAGATGTATTTATCCGGATTACTTTGTACAATTTTTCAACCATTACCTTTACTATGTGCCGACAAAGAATTCCATTCCGAACGAAATGGTTGCAACTACAATCAAACGACTCATCGGATATATCGTGCACCACCTAGCAAAACATGAAATTAACAACGGATACATAAATTTCATGAATAAATTAACTAATGACTATAAGGATTTATATAAATAAATAATAAGCCTAAGCATTGCCGTATATTAGGTCTTGTACTCAGATTGCTTTGTATAATGCTTAATAGTGTAAACGTTCTTGGCAACACCATCTTCATCACATTTCATGGTACAATACCACACAGCCTTATTCAATTCTTTTTGGACCTCCAAGAAAATGGTTCTCGTATAAACCTCACACAATTGATTTTCAATCTTAGAAGGTGATAACATTCGAGGTATACTCGTCCTAGTTTCAACCTCAAGTTCGCAATGAACTTTACGTTGCTCATCAATAGCATCGTCAAACATATTAATGAAACAAACCAAGTAATCCAAAATTTCTCATATACCCTAGAAAAACATGTATACTTTCTGACCTGGACGTAGTTTTCATCAACCCAGGCATTGCGGAGTCTTTGTAGTAAGCAAGAATCCATGATTCCCTTATTGAGTACATCTCCTCCCACCAAGAGTCGCCACGTAGACCATATAAATCCATCAACTTATTCCATTGAAGCTCAAACTCATCTGGTCCTATGTGCACGTTCCAAACCAACTTATTTATTTCATTTTTGAAAGGCGTACTCGTAGATATATCTATATATGTACTTAGCTACAAAGTATGGAAAATTTAGACACCAACAAATAAAAAAACATACGTTATGTGGTAAAAACATTAAAAACGTATTAAAAAGTTTACCTTGTCGGTAAATTTCTTGGCTATGTGCCACATACATAAACAATGTTTAGCATCGGGAAAAGCTACAGGAATCACTTGTTTCATTGATGCACACTGATCAGCAATGACAAACTTTGGTTGCTTTCCATGCGCTTTCATAAATGCATTCAAGACCCATGTGAAATTCGGAACGCTTTCGGTTGCAATCAACGAAGCATCCACCACCACAGATTTCTTATGATTATCAATTGCCACAAAAGGCACAAAAATCATCACATGCTTGTGTAGAAAACAATACCGCAATTAGACAACGATGAATATTGAAAAAAAAAACAAGCAGTAAAAATTTATAATTCTTACATTTTGTCCGATACGTAGCATCAAAGGAAATGGTATCACCAAACTCCTTATAATTCAGTTTCGTAGTCTTATCCGCCCAGAAAATCGCAATCAACTTTTTCCGTCCAGACTTGTATTCGATAAAGAAGTCGGGACAATATTCACGCCTTTTTTCATTTTGTTAATTAACATTTGCGCATCCTTGTTGCCAACAAAATGAATAATGTCCCTTTTAAAATTGATATATATGATCCCTAGTCGTGCCACCAAACATGTCTATCCCACCCTTAATTGCCAATTGCATCCTATGAGACTGCGTTGTACCAACCTTCGAATTAGACGCATGAAACACGTTCCCACGATCAGTGAAACTAAGTTGTCTATTAGATCGTGAAAATATCCTATCCTCCGGCAAAAAAAAGCATATGAAAATGGTATACCTCGTAACAACCCCTCTCACTAACATAATGAATCTTAAGACATGCATTACACCCCGTACTCTTTACACTAGATCTTCTCCTTTTATTCTCACCACCTCCAACATATATTGAATCAAAGTATCTTTTCGTTGGTATTCCTTGTTTGCTACACACAAAATAACGTGTTTGAACACGTCCACTCTTGTTACTTTTTTTTATTTGACAAACGTATGTCGAACCCAGCAATATCCGCATACTTCTAGTACATTAATTCGGCACTGTCGACCGATTCAAAACTGTCACCGACCCTACGGGATGAGTTACTATCCATGATTGGAATCCAAAACTTGGTACCACCCGGGGATTCCACCATCTCTTACGTTTTAGTATCTATAAAACATTATACGTTTTAAAAACACAGTTTCACGGTAAAAATGTCATGAACTAGATGCATTCTACTCTTAAGAGCTGCAACAATACTATAATATGTTTCAAATACATTGCAACGCACCAGGAAACAAAACACATATTTAAAATAACGATTTCACTAAAAAAAACGGTTTTCATTGAAACATGACAGAAAAACAAATTTAACCAAAACCGAAAACACACATTTATCATGAACACGTTGCAGCATGATTTCAATCAGCCATTTGCTTAAAACTGTATGAATACCGTCATCACTTCTTGTCATTTTACATCACACAACAACATATACATGAAAACCACAAAATAACGGTTTAAATCATCAATAAACATACCGACGCATGGAATTTTGTTGTTCCAATCAAGATCATTTTCCTCCTGCGAATCGATCGAACAGTACCCATCTAGAAATTTTTCGGGTGTGACTTCATCATGTAAAGGTTTAACGATTACCGCCAAAAAGTCATCATCATTATGAAACACCCCATTGACATGGATTTCAGCGTGCGACACAGTTTCGACAGTGTGCGAATTCATTGTGTTGGAACCTTCGAAACAGCTTTGCATTGATGTGAGTTTTGTTTTATAAATAAATCAGATAACCGTAAGAGAGAAGGATATCTCTCTTTCCAAAATTAGAGGGATATTATGTATATTCGTATTAATGAACAAATTAATTACTAAAATTGATAAATACAAAAATAACCGACCTATTTGACTACAATACCCTTATGATTAAACTAAAACAAACAAAATCTCTGATTGGCTGGAATTGGTTTGCAGAGTCGCAAATTATGGGTGGTTTTCAAATGATCTCTCCCTTATATATATAGAGAGTGTGTGTGTGTGTGAGAGAGAGAGAGAGTGAGAGAGAGAGATAGAGGAAAGTTCAAATGAAAACTCATCTTTAATTGTGAACGTAAGGACAGATCCTATCCCTTGATCGCATCCAAATTGAAGACGATTCTGAAATCCGGCATCAGGGGTATTTTTGTCAGATACTTCATTTTTCAGTTTTAGTATTTGATATCGTTTCCTTATATCTCGCTATTCTTCTTGATTGTTTCCTAATTTCTCTCATCACGATTGCTTCCTTCCTCAAATATCTCTGATTTCTCGATTCTTTTTCATCTATCACGATTGCTTCCTTCCTCAAATCATCCGTGTTATTCGATTTGTTCTATTTAGGTCGAAATTGTAGAATTCGTCTGATTCCTGCAAATCTCTGATTTCTCGTTATTTTACTCTTCCTTTTCTATGGATTCTGTTTCTGTTGAGAATTCTACACTTTTTGTTGATCAAGCATTCAATTTTGTTGATGTTTATGATCCTGTTGATGCAAGAAACGGTGAAATTGATTCCTTTTCTATGTTTTCCAGTTTATCGAATGTTGAAGAATCATCGATATGTACGTTTTTTTTGTTTAATTGATATTTGTTTTTGTAATACAAATTGATTCAGTGTTTTAAATCTAATGTTGTTTTTTTATCTGTGATTAAATTAGCTATTTTTTCTGTTTGTTATTCTTAGGAATTTTCTTCATGTTGTTTTTGTTCTTTATGCAGTTTGAATATGTTTTATTATTTTATTATATGTATATAATAAGTTTTTAAGTTATATACATTTTGAATATCTACCTTCATTCAGACTGAATAAAGGTAGATATTCAAAATGTATAAAATTCCTCATAAACATTTTAACAATGTTTACAATAAATGTTTAAGTTGTATTCATTTTGAATATCTATCTTCATTCAGACTGAATAAAAAGGTAGATATTCAGACTAAATAAAGGTAGATATTCAGATTGAATAAATGTTTTAAGTTTTATTTCTTTTTGAATATTGTTGATCCAAACCCTCAGTGATTTGATAACGACCCTCTCTTATATACTTTGTGAAAATTGTAAGTAAACAATATGTATCAGAGTTTCACTATCGCTGATAAGTACTAAGATCTTACAGTACCGCTGATAGGAACTCTCGCTCTTTAGATTAAACATTCAGCAAACACTGTTCACCATAATGCTCTGAGTCTGTTCAGTCCTTATGGTGATCGCTCATAAGTTAGTTGTTTACTTATGATCTCTGAAGACAAGTTTCACGTCAACATAGGTTCTACGCTGAAGTCGAAGATCAAGCTCAAGAACCAGCGACAAGTCTCCTAATGAACTGATGCGGATCAGCGAAGACTCAGATTTGTCCACTCAACGTGAAGTATCAAGTACAAGACTTCAGCTATCGCTGAAACTTTAGCATTCGCTGATAAACAATGGTAAAGCGCTGAATCAACGAAAACCTGATCATGAAGTCCTCCGTATAAAGTACTTTTGTCTTAACCACCCTTGCACGACTCCGTACGATATGTCAGAAAATAACCTCCTTATTGTCTGAAATCGTACAACCACTCTGATACTACACTGTTCAAACATGCGGCTACTAAGGTTGTCTACAAAGGTCAATGACATACAACCAATGAGCTGCTGCCACGTGTAAAGTGTAAACTGCCATGCATTAAATGCATGCAGTATATAAGAAGAAGAACTCACTTCGTTTTGAAGTAACTTGCTAACTCTGGACAAGTCATCTTTCTTATCTTGAGATAGGTTATTATTAGTAATTTCCTTCTCTTTCTTAGTGCAAGAAACTTAGTGTTCCAACTTGTTTAGATTTAGGTTTATCCTTAATCTTGTTCCGCAACAAGCTGTAAATTGTTAATGATTTATCAATAAACAATTTAGAAAAGTAAAATCTGTGTGTTTGTATTCAACCCCCCCCCCCCCCCCCCTTCTACAAACTTGTATAGCCCTTCGGGACCAACAAGTGGTATCAGAGCGGATTTGTTTAATCTCATAAACAAGATCTGATCTATACTAAGATTTATCTTCCTTGCTATTTCTGACAATGGTTTTCTTGCAAAACCCCCTAGATTCTCCAGAGATAATTTTAATCTATGGAAAAATAGGATGATTCTCTTCTTAGAAGGTGTAGACCCTACTATGCCTTACTATCTTGAAAACAGCCCATATATTCCTGTAAGAATTGATGCTGCAGTTCCAGCCACTGAGAATAGACCTGCTATTCCAGAAAGGCTGATTCCCAAGGAAGTTCATATGTGGACTGATGAAGATAAGAAGAAAGTGGCTATCGACACCAAAGCCAGATCCATACTATCTATGGCTCTTCCTGACGAAGTCTACCATTCCGTCATGAACCTGAAAACCTCAAAAGCTATGTGGGACACAATCTGTGTTCAATATGAAGGTACTTCTGAAGTCCAGGACTCTCGCAAGATCAACCTGGTAAGACAATACGAAAGTTTCATTTGTGGTAAGAATGAAACTCTCTCTGAAGTTCACCAACGTTTTAACTGTTTAATAATAGACCTGAAAACTGTTGGTAAGGAATATTCTAACTTTGAAGTGCTGACAAAGTTTTTAGAATGTTTACCTGAAAGTTGGGACAGTTATTCTATGTGTCTCAAGATGTCAAAGGATCTAAAATCAATGACCCTTTCTACCTTATATGGCACGATGCTGAATCATGAGCAATCGAGTCATCTTAAGAAGAATCTTGTAAAAGATTCCAAAAGCACCCATATTGCTTTAATCTCAGAGGAACCTTCCACTCAGCGACCCTCGGTCACTATCACTGAGTTGGAAAGTAACTCTGAAAGGTCGTCAGATTCTGACTCTTCAGATGATGATGAATCTTTGGCTCTCCTCACTAAAAAGTTCAGGAGATTCGCCAAAAAAATGTTCAGAAAGAATAAACCTCTTTCCATTACTGACAAGCCAAGATCATCAGCTCCTGTTGATAAGGCTACTGCTACTTGTTTTAACTGCGAAAAGATAGGACATTTCGCTAACGAGTGCAGGTCTAAGAAAGTTTCGAGAAACTCAGCGTTTCCCAAGAAATCCTTTATTCCCAGGAATAAAGATGACAAATACGCCAAGCTGAAAGAAAAGTATGTGAAGCTGAAAAGCTTTAAGAAGAAAGGCAAAGGCCTGATGGCTAACTCTGATTGGGCTGCCTCTGATGAAGAAGAATCATCATCTGACTCTGAAGATGATGAAGCCAATCTCTGTCTTATGGCGAAGATTGAAGATGAGGAAGAAAGTTCAGACATTCCCTCCACTTCAACCTCTGCTACTCAGGTATCATCTTCCTTCTTTACAAATATTGCAAATATTGATGAAGCTGATAGTCTTCGTAAAATCGATCTCTTGACTAGAAGTTTATATGAAGCCATGAATGGCAAAACTGTAGTTGAAAATTAAAACCTTGATCTCGCTGAACAGCTTAAAAACTGTCACCTTCAAATAGAAAATCTTTCTAAAATTGAAAAAGATTTTAAAGATCAAGTGCACTTAAATCAGCTAGTCAAAATCGAGCGTGAAGAAGCTATCGCTGCATTAAGAGCTGAAAAAGCTACTGTTGATGGATGCTATAATTCCTCAACAAAGATCACTGAGATAATTAAGTCTCAGATTCCCCTGAGTGATAAACGTGGTCTTGGTTACAAAGCTGATACTCTAGAACCAACCACTGATCGTTCCATTCTCTTATTTGGAACTTTTGTATCCTCAGTCGCTGATACTTCATCCTCTCAGTGTTCCTCTTCTATACCGCCTATCCCTGAGGAAATTTCTACCTCTTCAAAAGGTAAAGAGAAAATGGTTTATCCAAAACCTACCTCTGTCTTTAAAGATAAAGGTAAAGGAATTGCTTTTAACCAAAATCCTCAGAAGGGTACCTTAGTACCTAAGCTGAATGCTTCTAAAGCTTTAGTGATTCATCCCTCTGTATCATGGAATCAGATCTCTGGATCTACTCAGCGTGGATTTATTCAGCGATCTACTCCTAGAATCAGAGTGGATGTCTCTGGTAAGAAATCCGAAGAACTGAATGTTCCTCCCATTTCAAAAGCCAATAGCTTACTTGGTGCTGGTACTTCTAACTCAAAATCTAAAGTTCAGCATTCAAATGGTCCTAGAACTACTTTTAGTTATAGGAAATGTTATCACCGTGGACTTACTGATCATATTGCTAGTAAGTGCCCCACAGCCACCAAAGCTGAAAAGATAGCTAAGGTGAAGATCATTGCCCCCAAGGCAAAGAAGACCACTGAGGTTAAGAAATTAACCAAAGTGAAGACTGACAAAGTTGAATCTTCTAATGCTGCGAAGATTGCTGAACCTTCCATTCCAACTACTTCCACTGACAAACGTGTACACATGGTTAAGTGGGTACCCAAGAAAAACTAATCTTCCTCTGTGATGCAGGTTAAGAAGGGTATCTGGTATCTCGATAGCGGATGCTCTAGACACATGACTGGAAAGAAAAGCCTGCTCGCTGAATACAAAGAAGAGAAGGGTCCCTCTGTGACTTTCGGTGAAAATGGAAAAGGACATACCCGAGGGTTTGGTGTACTCTCTAATGGTACAACAACCTTCCGAAGAGTCGCATATGTTGAAGGGCTGAAGCATAATCTTTTAAGCATCAGTCAGCTTTGCGACAAGGATAACAAAGTAATCTTTACTAAGGAATCCTGCTTTGTCACTGACAAAAAGGAGAAGATAGCTCTCAGCGGTTATCGTTTGGAAAATGTTTATGTAATAAACATGGAGTCAACAACCACTGAGAACTCTTGTTTCTTCTCAAAAGCCTCATCTGATGTCAATTGGCTATGGCATAAGAGGCTCTCTCATCTGAATTTCAAGACACTGAACACTCTTTCTTCAAAGGAGTTAGTCACTGGTCTACCTCAGCACTCATACGCCAAAGAGTCTTTATGTTCAGCGTGTGAGAAAGGGAAGCAGACCAAAGCAAGCTTTAAGTCAAAGCAAATCTCCTCAGTGTCATCTCCTCTACAACTTCTCCATATGGATTTGTTTGGCCCTGTTAACAAACAATCCATCGCTGGAAAGAAATATACACTGGTCATAGTTGATGAATTCTCTCGTTATACATGGGTTATGTTTCTCCGTTCCAAGAGTGACACCCCTGAAGAACTCATCACCTTTGTTCGGAAGATGGAAACCCTGAACAACTTGACCGTTCGCTCAATAAGGAGTGATCATGGGACTGAATTCAAAAAAAGTTCTCTTGATTCCTTCTTTGAGAGTAAGGGTATTTCTCACAACTTTACATCAGTAAGAACACCGCAACAAAATGAAGTCGCTGAAAGAAGAAATAGAATAATTATTGAAGCTGCACGTTCAATGCTCAGCGATTCTCACCTGCCTACTCAGTTTTGGGCAGAAGCTGTCAACACTGCTTGTTTTACGCAAAACATGTCGCTGATAGTCAAAAGATTCAATAAAACAACCTATGAACTTTTTCATGGGAGAAAGCCTTCAATCAGCTTTCTTCACATATTTGGATGTCAGTGTTTCATACTGAACAACAGAGATGCCCTTGGAAAGTTTGATCCTAAGGCTGATGATGGAATCTTTCTTGGATATTCTTCAATCTCCAAAGCCTTCAGAGTCTTCAATCGAAGAAGACAAACTGTAGAAGAAACTATTCACGTCGCGTTTGACGAATCCCGTTCAGCGAACTCTAAAACATCCGCTGATACTGAAGAACTGAATCAATGGATGTTTTCTCATCTTGGTGATTCAGAAGATATTCCCACTCCTCATACTCATACAGTTGAAGATGATAGTCCTACTATCATTCCAAACATGCAGAATAGTGAAGCTGAAACATCATGGGTCTCAGTTGTTCCTTTAAACACTATACCTGCTTCTGAACCAAATGTCTCAGACATTCCATCTTCTTTTCAGCAATCAGTGAATATAATGACAACTGCACCCATTCCTCTCTTTGTTGATACTCCAGAAGCTGCTGAAGCCTCATCTTCAGCTCCTCCAGTTCAGTTTGTGTCAGCGTCTCACGCTCCGGCTCAGCGATGGATTGTAAATCACCCAATTGATCAAATTCTTGGTGATCCAAACGCTGGTGTTCAGACTCGACGAAGTGCAGGTAATATTTGTTTATTTGTTAACTTTATTTCTCTGATTGAACCAAAGAAAGTAGATGATGCCCTCAAAGATCCAAACTGGGTCAGCGCCATGCAAGAAGAGCTGACTGAATTCGAAAGAAACAAAGTTTGGAAACTTGTTCGAAGACCAACTGACAAGACAGTGATAGGCACTAAATGGGTCTATCGAAACAAGTTGGACGAACATGGAATTGTAACCCGCAACAAGGCTCGTCTTGTTGCTCAGGGATACAGACAAGAGGAAGGCATAGATTACGACGAAACATTTGCTCCAGTAGCAAGACTAGAATCTATTCGTCTATTCTTAGCATACGCTGTACACAAAGACTTCAAAGTATATCAGATGGATGTTAAGTCAGCGTTTCTAAATGGAAAGCTGAATGAAGAAGTCTATGTGGAACAACCTCCAGGATTCTCAGATCCTAAGCGTCCAAGTTATGTTTATAAACTGGATAAGGCACTTTATGGCTTAAAGCAAGCTCCACGTGCATGGTATGACACTCTATCTACTTATCTCCATATTGAAAAATTTGAGCGTGGTAAAATCGATAAGACTCTATTTTTCAGGAAAGTAAAAGGTCATATCATTCTTGTTCAGATATATGTTGATGACATTTTATTTGGTTCCACTAACCCTGATCTTTGTACTCGTTTCGCTGATAGAATGAAAGATGAGTATAAAATGAGCATGATGGGTGAGCTAACATATTTCCTTGGTCTTCAGATAAAGCAAAATGAAAAAGGAACTTTCATTAATCAGGGAAAGTATGTTAAAGATATGCAGAAGAAATTCGATTTAACTCAGAGTTCAGCTATGAAAACCCCTATGGCACCACCGCTGACACTAGATAAGGATACTAATGGTATTCCTGTTAATGTCATGCTGTACCGTGGGATGATCGGCTCTCTTTTGTATCTTACAGCTAGCCGACCCGATAATATGTACGCAACCTGTTTGTGTGCACGATATCAAGCTGAACCTAAGATATCTCATATGACCGCTGTAAAGCGAATTTTTTGATACCTTAAGGGTACTGCGAACCTAGGTCTTTGGTATCCCAAAGACTCAGGATTCGATCTAATCGCCTATTCAGATAGTGATTTTGCAGGTTGCAAATTGGATAGGAAAAGCACCACAGGAGGCTGTCAGCTCCTGGGTGGAAAGCTGGTGAGTTGGACAAGTAAAAAGCAAAACTCAGTGTCCACCTCCACAGCTGAAGCTGAGTATGTAGCCGCTGGAAGCTGTTGTTCTCAGGTCTTGTGCATGAGAAATCAACTACTGGACTATGACCTACAACTCTCAAATATTCCAATCTATTGCGACAGCACAAGTGCCATCGCTATAGCTAACAATCCAGTGCTTCACTCAAAGACAAAACACATCGAAATCAGGTATCATTTTATCAGAGATCATGTGATGAATGGTGATATAGAACTTCACTTTATCCCAACTGATTATCAGTTAGCTGATCTGTTCACCAAACCTCTTGATGAGACAAGATTCAACTTTCTCATCAGCGAGCTTGGAATGCTGAACTTTGAAGAGTAAAATCTTCAGCGGTTCACATTTGATCAGCGCAAGGATAAAATCAACTTGTATAACCCATTCTATCATTTTCTCTCTGAATAAACTTGATTCGCTGATATCAAGGTATGTTTTTCTCTCACTGACAATCGCATGTGAATGCAAGATTTCAAAACAAATTGCATCGCTGAATATCTCTTACTTAATTAGCGATACTTTGAAATTTCTAAAACCAACACTGATATTTCTATTCAGTGCTTCATGTTTTCAAAAGTGTCCCTGAGTTTTTCAAAACCTCAGAGACATCCTAGAATATGAAAGGACAGTTGTGATGTCATTGCAACGGATAAGCCCCGACACGTTCTTTTTCTGACACACGTTTGCACGTTTCGTTTACCTTCCAATCAAATGCAAACACGTGTCCGTGTCATGATGAAAATCTTTTCCCGCTCAAGATTTTCTCTCTCTAATCTCACTATATAAACACTTTGTGGGTTTATATTTTTCCTTTATGCGAAAAACTTCTCCTCCAAGCAAGAAACAGAAAATTACTGTTGCATTTGTGCTTTCAAGTTTTCAAGAACTTCTTCTTCTTCAACGAACCAGGTTAATAATTTTGTTATTTACCTGTTTCTTAAACTTGTTAATGATCTTCTCATTGTTTTTACAAGATCAAACAAAAGAACTTTTTCAAATGAAATCATTTATTTCATGGTTTTATAAACACAACCTTTCATGGTTGTTCTTCAAGTTTAAACGCAAAATCTTAAACTTGTTCTTCATACGTTTTTTTCCAGAATCCTAATTCTCAAAGGAAACTGGAAAACAAGATTTTTTTTGGGTTTGCGTTTCTTTTTCAAAACCAAGAAAAACCCTAATCTTCATTAAGACATTTTTGTCTGAATGAAATGGACAAAATTCGAACCATCTTATTGGAAAATCTTTCCACATTAAGATTATTCTTATTTGTTATATCTTTGGTTGAACTGATAATACAGAAATGGCATCTACTGACATTTCCACTGCTGAGAACACTGCTGATGCTGCTGCTGAGGAATTGGAAATCATCAAGGCTCCTCATGTCAAGTTCACTCTTGAAGAACTGGATTGGACAAAAACCAACAACCTCTATGCGCTTCTCGAGTTTCCTCCTCGAAAGCAAGTTACACATCTGAATGATGCTGTGAATTTCCTGAAAAACTGTTGCCACTCTACAGCCCTGACTATAACACCTCCTGCACATCAGCTACTACTATCTCAGTTCTGGTATTCTGCCAGACACTCTCAGCTACCATCAACCAAAGACTCCTCAAAGACAATTGATTGCATCCTCTGTGATACTGATTTTGGCACTATAAAGATCACCCCTGCCATTATCCGCAAAGCCCTGAGCCTTCCCTTCGCCACAAAAGAAAAACATTTCGTTCCCCTCCCTGACCACAAGAAACACTCAGATAGGGAAGCCATCACTGCATTCTTTGATGCAATGGGCTATGTATGGGAAACTGGGAGGGACAAGAAGACTGAGAAGAAGCTGACTCTCATCAAGAAGTCAAAAATGCCCAGCGAGATGAACTTCATCTTCGCTCACTTAATAAGCTGCATGACTGCAAAGACCGTCTCCTCTGATCAAGCCGCTCAACCTCAGCAAGCAATGGGATATGCATTGCTGAAAGGTCTACATATAGACTGGGCTTCAATAATCTATGATGATCTGGTACTCAGAGTAGACTCTACCGCTGACCGATCTCCATAGGTTCCATATCCAAGATTCATCAGTGCCGTCTTCCAAACAGGCCTGAAGGACAACTACCCAAAAGAGGGTGACCTGAAACTCTCTCAGGTTGGCCCTAAGGTACTCGACTTCAAACCAGAAGAAAACGAGGTACGTCTCTCTACACTCTTAACTCTTCTCAACCCTACTTCTTCGACTTCTGCAGCTCCTTCAGCGGACAAACCCACCGCTGATACCCCAGCTGCAACGTCCTCTCCTTCAAGAAAAAGGAAACACTCTTCTACCCAACTTAGTTCCAAAAGAACTAAGAAAACCAAGGAGCAACCCCAACAATCTCTTGCTGAAGACTCCTCAGCTCATCTCGAAGAGTTGAAGGAAAGTTCAGTGGTACGCTCTGCCACAGCTGAACAAGCCACCCATTCCATCCCAGCTTCAGCGTCTCTAAACGCTGAGGTTATAAACTTGGTATCTACCCAACCTCCTTTAGTCTCTCTACAGACTGAAGAAGTGATTCTCAGCGGATCCAACGCTGAACCCCGCACCCAACCAACATTCTCAACCTTCGCTCCTCTCTCTACTCCATTGGACTCTAATCCAGTTGTCACCACGAACCCTGGAGCACCTGTCATTCCTCCAGAAGCTAAAGCTGATACTCTTCAAGGAATGATGGATGTAGGACCTGCAGAGATGACCATGCGTACAAGCACTCTAGCCAACGACATGGAACTCTTCTCAGGACACACAGATTTTGATGAATTCACCAATCCTCCTGCAGGTATACACCAACCTATATACACTGTAACTGAACCCCAAACTTCTGAGCTTTCCTCTGTTCACAAGTACTTATATGTTACAAGTCCTAGTTTAGGAGACATCAACGCCTCTCTGAAGAACCTAAAGACGAAGATGACAGGTCTCACCACTACTCTCTCAGACAACTCTTCAGCTGTAACAAACGCTGGAGAGAATCTCACAAAGCTGACAACAGTGGTTGAAAAGAATGCCTCCAAAGCTGACTTGGAGAAGGTTGATCATACTCTCAGCAACTTTTCCAAAGTTCTCGCTGACATCTACACAGACTACCTCTCTATCAAAACATCAGTTCAATCCATGTCCAGCGAGGTCACAACGCTGAATACATCGGTTGGAAAACTCGAAGGAGATATGTCTGCTGTAAATACTGAAGTCAATTCAGTAAAGACTGACATGAGTTCTGTGAAGACTGACGTCAATTCAATGAAGACTGACGTTACTTCAATGAAGACAATGATGCAGCAGAACCTAAACAACATGACCGCCCCTGCCCCTGCACCGACGCATTTTAATACGGCGGATCGTGCTGAACTGTTGAAGATCAATCCTGCTATTACTGGCCTAGAAGACATAGTAGCATCGATTGAAGATTATATAAGGATCCCTGGCCAAGAAGACAGGGAACCAAAACCAACTGCTGAGTCATCCCAATCCTCCCCCACTCATCATGAGGAAGGGGGGGGGGAAAGAACTCTGAAGACCTTCCCCATGATGAATCTATCAAGGGGGAGAAGACTGAAGACCTTACCCTTACTGAAGAGGGTGAGAAGACAAATGAAGAAACAACCGCTGGACCTCAGGGAGATGAAAACCCTGAGGGAACCGAGAAGCTTACCTCTGTATCTGAGGGGGAGAAACTCGAAGAAGATGCTGAAGAATCTGAATCTGAAGCCGAAGATGAAGAAGCCATCGACTTATCTGATGATGAACAATCCTCTTCTCCAAAGAATGATGATGATGACGATGATGATGATGATGACTCCTTTATCGTCAAGCCTGCTCAGAGGACTACAACTCTTAAAGGGATCTTGATAAACGAACCTTCAGGGGAGCGGACCAAATCAAAGCCTTCAGCGTCTGAAGCCGACAAAGGCAAAAACAAAGGCCTCGCTGAAGACGACAATCTGACGATCTTGCTTCCAAAGCCAGTTTTTCAGGTACACTAAATCTTCCTTACACTACATCCCTCCTCTATCTATACACATTATCAGCTCTCCTCTCCATAAAACCTCTATACACAACCACATTCTTTCTCTATCTCTGTTCTACCTAAGGTTTTACTCGTATGATCGCTGTGTTTCAGCTAGTCCTCTCCCCTGTTTGAGGATATCGCTGAAGTTTCTACAGCTGCGACTTCACCAACAATAATCCCAGCTCCCAACGCTGAAGAAATAATCCCGGTCTTAGATTTGATCTTTGAGACTGATGAACCTGAAGAACAGATGCTCTCTCACAAAAACAGACCTTCCTTGGCTCCTCAAAAGCCAAGTGAAGAGGATCAGAAAAAGAGAGATGCAATGATAAAGAAGTTCGAAGATCAGCGAATCATTCAGAAGCGTGATCAACTTCCTTCTATTCCTCCAAAGTTCAGAATTTCACAAAAGGAATACAAGGATCACCTCAGAGCTGAACGTCTAATCGCTGAAAGAAGGGAAGCCGAAGAAAAAGACAGAGAACTCGCCATCCAGATTTCTCAACAATCGGTGAAAGACCCCAAGCTGAAAAGAATTCCAATCGAAGTTCAACGTCAGTTATGGGAAGACGCCAAGAAGATCGTTGAAGAAAAGAGGACTATGTCTCAATCTACTTTAACCTGGTGCAAAGAAAAGGTACACTTCAGATATTGACCCGCCAGAATCAACAAGGTACTTATCACTGGAAGATCAACCCTCAAAGTTTCAATCGCTGAAATCGAGATATTCAGAGAGAATGGACAGTACGAAAAATTCTATGCTGAAGCCATCACAAAGTACGGTCTCTCTGAATGGTTGGAGATCAGATTAGCCATCCAGAAGTCTCAATCTAAGTACAAGGATCATTTCGAAAACATGATAAATAAACAGATTGACTTAGTATCTTCTTGTGTGGATATTCCTCCTCCCCCTCCTCTCGTAAATCAGAAAAGAAGGGCCTCTGCAAAGAAAAAATTTAAATCTTCAGACTCAGGTCCTCAGATACGGAACGAAACAGGTATTGGTTTTTCTCTTGAGGAAGTCCTTGGTCCAGAACCTGACCTTTCTGCACTTGACACATCTCTTCCTCCTGATGAGACTTTCATCCCTGGGAAAGTCTTAAGCAAACCCTATGGGATATTCTCTATCGACTATGGTGGAAGAAAGCGTTTTCAATGTATCTCTGAACTTCCCATCACTCCCATCGAACAGCTGAAAGATCTCATCTACTGGTGTGATTTCAAACGCGACATTCAGGCACGGCATCTTAAACCCTTGATTTTTGAAGAAGCGCTGAACAAAAGGAATCAAGGAGTAAATGTCCCTGACTGGATGATCCCCACATCAAAGACCCTTGATGAACTTCTCATTAAGGAAGAACCTTTATAAACTGATAGGATCGCCTCATTCTTCTATTGTATCAGTTATTCTTTTGTACTTGTAATTTATTTCGCTTGTACTTGTAATCTTTCCACTTCCTTTTGTAATCTGATTCGAAGTTTAAAGAAAGATTTCAGCGAAAGTACTTTACTCCATCAGTACAGAAAAGATCCCAGAAAACAGTAAAATGGACAAATATTTTATGAGTTCTTTTTATCCTTATGTTTTCATTATATAGCAATTTTCTCTGTTGCTATGTCATAATCAAATATGGGGAGATTGTTGATCCAAACCCTCAGTGATTTGATAATGACCCTCTCTTATATACTTAGTGAAAATTGTAAGTAAACAATATGTATCAGAGTTTCACTATCGCTGATAAGTACTAAGATCTTACAGTACCGCTGATAGGAACTCTCGCTCTTTAGATTAAACATTCAGCGAACACTGTTCACCATAATGCTCTGAGTATGTTCAGTCCTTATGGTGATCGCTGATAAGTTAGTTGTTTACTTATGATCTCTGAAGACAAGTTTCACGTCAACATAGGTTCTACGCTGAAGTCGAAGATCAAGCTCAAGAACCAGCGACAAGTCTCTTAATGAACTGATGCGGATCAGCGAAGACTCAGATTTGTCCACTCAACGTGAAGTATCAAGTACAAGACTTCAGCTATCGCTGAAACTTTATCATTCGCTGATAAACAATGGTAAAGCGCTGAATCAACGAAAAGCTGATCATGAAGTCCTCCGTACAAAGTACCTTTGTCTTAACCACCCTTGCACGACTCCGTACGATATGTCAGAAAAGAACCTCCTTATTGTCTGAAATCGTACAACCACTCTGATACTACACTGTTCAAACATGCGGCTACTAAGGTTGTCTACAAAGGTCAATGACATACAACCAATGAGCTGCTGCCACGTGTAAAGTGTAAACTGCCATGCATTAAATGCATGCAGTATATAAGAAGAAGAACTCACTTCGTTTTGAAGTAACTTGCTAACTCTGGACAAGTCATCTTTCTTATCTTGAGATAGGTTATTATTAGTAATTTCCTTCTCTTTCTTAGTGCAAGAAACTTAGTGTTCCAACTTGTTTAGATTTAGGTTTATCCTTAATCTTGTTCCGCAACAAGCTGTAAATTGTTAATGATTTATCAATAAACAATTTAGAAAAGTAAAATCTGTGTGTTTGTATTCAACCCCCCCCCCCCCTTCTACAAACTTGTATAGCCCTTTGGGACCAACAAATATCTATCTTCATTCAGACTAAATAAGGTAGATATTCAGACTGAATAAAGGTAGATATTCAAAAAGAATACTTTATTCAGTCTGAATATTTAAAGTATTTATGTTGAATGCATTATGTTATTTTCTATACATTCTGAATATAATTTTGAATATACTTTATAGATCAAATTTATAGTGGAAGTCAAGATGGCCCTTCAGTTATTGAAGTTGATGGTAGTGATGGAGTGAAGTTTTGGATTCGATGATTTGAAGCCTGTTGTTGGGAAAGTTTTTGAATCATTGGAGAAAGGTATTGAGAAGTATAAGAAGTATGCTTCTAAAACTGGATTTGATGTCAGGCTATCTTCTGTGAAAAAAATGCATATTCTATGATTGTTTTGAGGTATGTTGTATGCAATAGAGTTGGTTTTCCAGATTCTGTCCAGGCGGATACATTGGATTCGAAAAAGAAAAGAAGTAGTAACATTCATAGAATTGGTTGTGATGCGTGTGTGAAGTTCAAGGTTGTTCCTGGTGCGAGGTCGTTTAGATTATATGCATTTGAAGAGAAACATAACCATTGTTTATTTGATGAATATTCGAAACACTTGTTGAAAAGTAGTCGGAAATTAGACTATTCTCAGCAAAGGTGGATTCTTAAGATATCAAATGCAAATATTGGTGCTACACAAGTACATAACATTCTTTGTCTGTTGAAGGGTGGGTATGAAATGGTTGGTGGAACTAAGGATGAGTATAAAAATTAGCAACGGGATCGTAATTGTTTCATTGGAGATACCGATGCAAATTTATTTGTTAGGAAAATGAATAATAGATAACTGTATGTGCCAAACTATTCGTTTGAATATAAATGCGATGAAGGTATGTTGAATTATGTTTTTTGGGCCGACCAAACAGCTAAGTGCAACTTTGAAGAGTTTGGTGACATTGTTTCATTTGATGCAACCTTCCGAACAAATAAGCAAGTATTTGGTTTTTATTTTATACGTTCTTTTAGTATTTGTTTTTGTTTATAACTTCTATTAATTATATGTGTTTTAGGTACTATATGGTATTCGTCCCATTCACAGGAATTGACAGCCACAAGAATTGTGTAACTCTTGGTGCTTCATTCTCGATGGTGAAAATATTGAAGCTTACAAATAGTTGCTTCATTCTTTCTTGAAATATTTTGGCAAGCAACCAAAGTTGTTTGTTACAGATCAGTGTCCTGCTATTAAGCAAGCTGTTTCTGAAGTCTTTCCAGACTCAAGGCACCGGTTTTGTATGTGGCACATTAGCACAAAATTGCTTTTGAAAGTATTTATTATTTATACTGAATATTAAATATATTTATACTGAATAATATTTATTATTCATTTTGAATATTAAATATATTCATACTGAATAATTCTTTCCCGTCTTCAAATTTTCATTTTCTATCATCTTTATTCATACTGAATAGTTAAAGTATTCAGACTGAATAGTGAAAGTATTCATGTTGATTGCATTCTATCTTCTTTGTTTTCAGATTTCTTCCAATATTATTTCAAATACTAATTTCAAGAAAAGGTTTCATGCTCTTATATGGGATGAACACATTGATGCTACTCAATTTGAAGAGAGATGGAAATCTTTAATCGGTGACTTTGATCTTGTTGGCCACAAGTGGTCGTATTATATGTATGATAATAGGAATAGATGGATTCCATCATTTTATAGAGATATTCCTATGGCTTGGCTAATGAGAACGACTTTAAGATCTGAGAGTGAAAATTCATTCTTTTCACTATTTTTTCATCACGGTGCAAACCTTATGGCTTTTATTGACTCATTTGATTCTGATATGGACAAACAACAGAATAATCATAGGTTGCTTAATCATCAGACAAGAAAAACCGTGCTAAAGTTTAGTACACCACTTCCAATTGAGGTTCATGCTTCTAAGATATATACTCGTGCTGTATTCAGAGATGTTCAGAATGAGATAAATGAATCTGTTTGGTCTTGTTTCCAATCATCTGTGAGTTTGGTAGATGGTTCTGATGTTATTGTTGTGATTGAGAAGAAGAAGGTTCAACATAAAAAGAAAGATGGTGAATCCAGTTCAAATCTAGAAGCATATGTAAAAGAGTCTGATCACAAGGTTCGTTTCGTTTAGATATTCATAATGATAATCAGTCACTTTTTCTTTTGTACTATTCAGTCTGAATAATAGGTATAGATTAAAAGTTGAAGTTATATTCATATTGAATATCTACCCTTTATTCAGACTGAATAAAGTTGGAGTTAATTTTATGTTAATTTTAACTTTTTATTCATTGTGAATAATGAAGTTATTTGAATTTATTTGCAAGTTGTGCATAATAAGACCACTGGTTTTTTGGATTGTAGCTGCTTGTTTTACCATCATTATGGTTTGTTATGTCGTCATATTTTTTGTGTATTAAAGAATATGTGCATTGAAGAGATACCGTTGCAATATATAATGAAGCGTTGGAGAAAATATCTCATTTCTTCTGAATTGTTGAAGAAACGTCATTGGTTTCGAGAAAGAAACGAGCGTCATGAGAAACTTGAAAATGATGCTCAAGCTGCCTTTGATTACTGCATTGGTCTAGTTGATGATATGGACAAGCTTGAAGACTTTGTTTTGAAAATTCAAGAGTTGAAGAGTAATTTGGAGGCCAGTGGATGTAGTGTTCCTCATCGCAGTACCGAATAGGTGATGGGGTCGTTACTTGGCGTGTCAAAACCAGAAGTTGTTGATATTCATAATCCTAAACCAATAAGAAACAAAGGTTGTGGTACGGGCAAGAGGTTGAAGACTAGTAAAGAAAAAGCAATTGAAAAGAGTAAAATGGCAAAGAGATTGTGTAGGTTGTGTAGTAAAATGTCTAACCATGAATCACGCAATTGACCATCGAGAAATGATGTTAGTAAGTAGAGCTTTTTTAGTTTGTAATAGTGGTATCAATCTTTAGTTTCCTTTTTATTCATTTTGAATATTGATCAATAAAACAATTCATATGATGATTTTTTTGAATTTCAATAATATTTTTGACATATCTTTTTTTATTCACTATGTATGATATAGATTTATTCACCGTGAATGAAATGCAATATGCAGAACAAGTCATATTTACTTTGGATATTAAATATTATTCAAAGGGAATAAAATTACATGTTTTTTCACTATGAAAGTAATAGATATATTCACCATGAATAAAAGGCAATATCTATTATTCTGAATGAATAAAATTGCTTGAATAAAGGTATATATTCAGTATGAATATCACTCGTCACAAACATCTTAACAACGTTTTAACAATAAATATCAATTACACTTTTTATTTTTTATTATTCAGTCTGAATATAACTAAAAGTTTTTAGCTAAAAGGTTTATTCAGTCTGAATAAAATTTCAGTGAATAAAATTTTAGTCATATTCACTTTGGATATTAACTATTATTCAAAGTGAATAAAATTACATGTTTTTTCACTATGAAAGTAATAGATATATTCACCATGAATAAAAGGCAATATCTATTATTCTGAATGAAAGGCAATATCTATTATTTATTAAGAAATAAATCAACCAAAACCAACATCAACATTATTATAATTCTACAATCCATCAAAAGAACCATTTTTTAATTTGTTCAATTCATTTAAACAACCCATTAAACCAACCAAAAACTACACATATTGTTCAATAAAAAAAACCTACATAACTGTTTTTATATCATCATGCACCAAATATCATCACAACCCAACAAATAATTGTTCCAACCCATTCAAACCAAATAAAAACAACACCTATTGTTTCAACTAAAGAAACCGACATAATTGTTCAGACATATTCATCCACCAAACATCATACCAACCCACTGAATAATTGTTCCAAACCATTACCATTTAAACAACCAAAACCAAATGTTCAAGAAAACTTACCAATGTTCATTCATCTTCTTAACGCCTACACTATGCTGCTTAGGCGTTCTTCCTTCATTCTGTCTGCATTTTCTTCAATGTCCTTCCTCTTATCTTGTGGCAATTCCTCAAATGCATTTACCTCCTTCATCACCCATTCCTTTTTCTCATTTATGTCTGACAAAAGCATTTTTGTGACATATTTGTATCGTAGTTTTCTTAACTGCGATTTTTGAGCTGGTGACTCTCCCTACAAACCACAATCCCAATTCTTTACGTTTCCTCCCATGAATGTCTCCATATGTCTCATCATGAATAAAGCACAACCTTTTGTATTTTCTTTTGTCTTCCATTTCATCACTTCCCGTTTGGGGACTATTCAACTGAACTTGTTTGATCATCCATCCCCAATCTTTTCAAGGAACATCATAAACACTTTTTGCTGCATTATATACACATCACACTTATTATTCATAATACTAAATAACATAATTATTATTAATGTATATTAGATAATATAATATTCTACTTACAACTATTTTTGGTACGTTCCCGTATTTTGCTGAATCTGGAACATCAATTGCACTGTTGTCCAGAATGTGGGATGCACCATTTTTGAGATCAAAACATAACAGATAATAATATGCATGCTTGATAATCGGGAAAAATATATGCATGAATATTTTAGGTAATGTATTATATAATGTATGAAATAAAATTAATTCAAATAATATTTTTAATCTAATTGTTTTGTACCAGTTCAACTTTCTTCACAACTTGTAATTCTGCATTCCCCTTCATGTTCTCACAAAAGTTTTTTGTGAAGAGCTTTAAATTCTTATCTAGAATAAATCTTCCCTCGAACATTTCATCTAACTGTTGAAATGAAGAATATGATAATTTAATATTAATATTTATTTGTAATTTAGTTTAAAAATCTAGTAAACTTACAAAAATTTCTGTGTTGCAGAATAATCTCTTTGGAGAATCTTTGCTTCTTAATCTCTCCTCATGATTCAGTATGACTGACCAACTGTCAATGACGTTGGCAAATGGTGCTGATTCTGGAATCATACTCTCAAACATCCCTCTAAAACTGGACTGGTCATCATTTGTAGCAAAGACAACATCCATGTTTAAAA
This sequence comes from Saussurea involucrata, assembly GCA_033807775.1. NCBI lineage: Eukaryota > Viridiplantae > Streptophyta > Magnoliopsida > Asterales > Asteraceae > Saussurea > Saussurea involucrata. The sequence continues at coordinate 69,257,783 of CM066315.1, forward strand.
TTTAATTAAATATTTAAATGTTTTGTTGAATACTATATGATATAAGAAGATCATGAATTCATATGATTTTCATAATAAATATCAATATTTATTATGATACGAATTTCACTTTGAATATTTACTTTTATTCAAACTGAATATAAAGTTATATTCAAAGTGAATATAAAATGATTTTCAATATGAATATTTACTATTTATTTACCTTGAATATTTAGTTTTATTCAGACTGAATAGAATTTATATTCAAAGTGAATATAAAGTGATAATGCTAAATGAATAAAAGTTAATAATCCACAATATGTATTAATTTTAAAACTTACAGTTTATCTCCCTGTAAAGCAAATACCCAACTGCCAATGTTGTTCTCTGTTGTTGTTGTATTCTTTGTTGGATCGACTCTCCTTTGAAGATAAGATGATTTTAGTTGGTCTTATTTTTTCTATTCTTTCTTCCTTCTTCTCATGGTCATTCACTTCCTTTTGTTTTATTCTAATTACAAGTGACCCTTTTTTACTGACAACCTCTTCCTCCCCAACAACTTTTTGTTTTTGTTTTTTTTGGGTATCTACCTGTGATATCCCAAGATCAAAAGTTGGATTGGAAATTTGGGGCTCATTCTTTTTTTTCTTCTCCTCCTCATCCATCTTCTCTTCTTCTTTATTCTTCTCTTCCTTCTTCTTCTCTGCTTCCTTTTCTTTTTCATTCTTCTCCTCTTCACTCTTGCCTTCTTCATTATTCTCCTCTTTCCTCTTCTCATCTCCTGCCTCCTTCTTCTCCACTTTCCTCTTCTCATCTTCCTTCTTCTCTTCCTACTTCTCATCTCCTCCCTCCATCTCATCTTCATTCTTATCTTCTTTCTTCTCATCATTCCTCCTTTCATCTTCACAAACTTTTTGTTGCATTTCGATATCTGCAACTGCACTCTCTATTCCCTCTGTAACAATGATCTCCAACCTCTCTTGACTTGCATCCTGATCTTCACTAATTTTATGTTCCATCTCTATATTTGCAACAACATCCTCTATGACTTCTGTTGTCAAAATATCCAACCTTTCGTCAATTGCTTGTTGGTTTTCTTCTTCTGCAGTCTTAAATGCACCATGAATCTCTGTTGTTTCTAGCTCATTCCAATATTGTGTACCATCAGGCCATATCACCTTTCTTGGTGTTTCCTCAGTAACATCATCATTTGTTTTGTTTTCTTCTTAACAAACAGTGTGACACTGTTCATTATCTTCCTCCATCTTCTCTATCTCCTCTTCTTTATCTTCTTCCATCATCTCTTTCTCCTCTTCTCCCCTGATCTGTACAAGCTCCTCTGTCTTTTCTGCATTATCCACATTATCTTTCTGAAAAATCATTTCTGATTTTGATGGAAATGATTTCTCATAAATGACTTTCCAATCAATGAAATTGTTTTCATCTGGGTACAACATCATGGCTTGTTTTAAGTTGTATTCAATCTCCGCTTTGTTTGCATAGAGTTCTTCTAAGCCTTCATCAATCATCTTCAAAAACTCTTGTGTTGGGTCACCAAGATTTGAAATTGACTCACCGATGCTCTTCCCTATATCTTGCTTAGAATATTTAGCATGGTTCTTTAAATGACTTGTACAAGATAGCAACTGTTCGGTGAAGTCGAAGATCAACCGAAACCAAGCTTGAAGAGATTCTCATTGTGGAAATAAGAAGACTCTTCTCCATATACATACAAGTCATTGTCCACCGATTTTGTCTTCACACATCGGTGGACATCCTCCCCACCGATCGTGTCTTCACACATCGGTGGACGTCCTTACCACCGATTGTGTCTTCACACGTCGGCCAATTTTATCCCACCGATAAGGATGCTCAAATCGGTGGGATCTATGTGTGAATGGTTTTCTTTGAAGATTGTTTTAAAGACTCAAGTCAATTATATCGGTGGAACTTCATCGGTGTAATTGTCGTGGAATACACATCAAGAAGATCATTTATTTTGGGACAATATCTATTGCCATGTAAATGTGACTTTCTGTCATCTTATCTATTTTTAGATAAGGTCCCTTTCAGCATGGGTTCTATTCCTTGTACCAAGGAAAATGTGATTATGACATATCAAATTTTCAGAGGTCTACTGGTACGAAGCAAGTCCCCTGAAGACATGTGTACCAAGCATTTAATGCTCCCCTCACTATAAAAGGAAGTAGAAGGCTCCCATGCAAACCACACTTTATGGAAATCTCTCTCAGTGCTAGAAATCTCCATATTGCTTATAAACTTCATAACTTTGTTCTAAGAGTTCTTTGTTGTTTTGTTTAGTAAACTTTGTGAAAGATTGTTAGAATAGTTTATCTGTTCTTTTCCACAACAGTCTTTAGTTTCTATGTGTAATTCTTGTTGAAGGTTTTCAATAATAGAATTAAAATTGTGAAAATTTTGAGTATTGTATTCAACCCCCCCCCCCCCCCCTCCCTTCTACAATACTTGTTATAGCCATCTGGGACTAACAAGTGGTATCAAAGCAGAAAGTTTAACTCATAAACTTGATATGCGATGGCTGCCTCTTCATCTTCAACTGTTGAAAATGCTTTTCAAAACAACTTTTCTGAAAATGGTTCCATTACCAAACCTCCTAAGTTTAACCCTAACAACTTTTCTCTTTGGAAAATCCGTATGATGCTATTCATGGAAGGAGTGGATACTAGATATCCAACCATTCTCAAAGATGGACCCATTATCCCTAGAGTCTGGGCTCGCTATGAAACGCAGAGGCCTGGTAAGGAAACCACTGATAAGGAGGACTCTAGTGACTCCGATGATTCTGAGCCTTCCGACAAAGAGAAAGCCAAAGGTACTGGACTTTATATTCTCAAAAATCCAAAGAAATATACTGATGAGGAAAAACGTCTAGTTACTCTTGATTCAAAACTTATAGCAATCATTGCTCTCTCACTTCCTGATGAAGTCTATCACTCTCTAGTTAACTTTGAAACTGCTAAAGAGATGTGGACCACACTATGTGTTATGTACGAAGGTACAGAGGAAGTGAAGAAATGAAAAAAGATCTCTCTCATTAGAAAGTATGAACTATTTGCATATGAAAAAGGTGAATCTCTTCCTAGCTACTACAATCATTTCAACTCTCTGTTAAATGATGTTAAGTTATTGGGCAGAATCTATGATAATGAGGAAGTTTTATGCAAGTTTATGGATTGTCTCCCAGAATTTTGGGAGAATATTTGCACTTGCATCAAAACTACCAAGGACCTTGAGTTCATGCCCTTAACTGTCTTGTATGGAACTCTCTACAACTTTGAACAAACCAAGTTACAAAGGAAATCTTTCATCAAAGAAATAAAGAGCTCTTCCATAGCTCTTGTTAGTGAAAGTTCCAAGAAATCTCAAAATGTTCCTAGAATCACCTATCCTTCATCAGACTCTGATAATGACAGGCAAAACAACTCTACCCACCAATCGGAGGCATATCTAAGTGATGCTGATGATGAAGGTGAGGAAACCATGGTTGAGCAATTGTCTGATGAAATGGCTATGATGGCTGGTTTCAAGAACAAGTCTCGTCCTTTCAACAAGTCCAGAAATTTTAGAAAACCTTCATCTTCCAAGACTTCATCTGATAAGTCCAATGAAGAGTGTTTTAACTGTGGTAAGAAAGGACACTTTGCTTCTGAGTGTAGGAGTAAGCGTGTCTCTAAACCAAGAAACTCATCCTCTGACAAATATCCCTCCAAGAATGAGAAACCCAGAAACAATTCTTTCAAATCAACCTTTCCCAAGAAAGATTCCCAATCCTCATCCCTAGACCATTAGGAACATGCTGAGAAGTATAAAGCAAAATACAAGAAAGAGAAAGAAAGGAGTGAGGGCCTTCTAAGGAAGGGAAAAAGTCTCATGGCAGAAACTCATGATTGGGACGAAGAAGAAACCTCTGACAGTGACTCTCATAACATGTGCTTCATGGCCATATCTGAAGAGATGGAAGATTCAGAAAAAGCTACCTCTCCAATGGCTCTGGTGTCAACTGGGTGCTCGACATCATATTCTCAGGTACATCCTTTTAATGACATGACTGATAGTGAAAAGATTGATGCTTATGAATCTCTAACTAAAGACTTTTACTCTGTCAAGGATAGCAAGAAAAGAAAATCGGTTCAAGTTAAAACTCTCACTTCTCAACTTGAAATTTGTATGTCTAAACTTGAAAAGTTTGAGGAAATCAAAGCTGAGCTTGAGGATCTGAAAACTATAAATCACTTGATTTCAAAAGAGAAAAACAAGCTTTTCAAGAAACTTAAAAGAGAACAAGAGGTTGTTAGAAAATGGACAAGTTCGTCTAAAAATCTTGAACAAATCTTTCAAGATCAAATCGGTGGTAATAATAAATTTGGCTTGGGCTTTGGAAAAATCATTCCTAACACATCCTCTCAAGCTCTTGTCCCTACCTCAAATGTATGGGATGATGTTTCTGAGTCAAGTTCTTGTGACTCCATCTCTTTAAACACTTTAGATCTGGGTGAAGCCTTAAAGTTTGGAATGTTTATAAAAGCTAAAGAATCTTCATCTGTTCAAACCATGGAAAAAGAGGATTCCAATGATGTTTCAAAACCCATCCATGATCTTTTGAAGAATTTAACCATTGATGAAGCCTCATCCTCTAACTCTTCAAAAGCTAAGCTTCTCACCTATGTGAATTCGCCTACCGATTTTCTTCCCCGATCTGTGAGTCTCACAAAGTCCAACGATCTCCCTTTGAAAAGAAAATCCTCAGACCTTGGGAAAAATCATTTCGAAAATCGGTCCAAATTTGCTTCCTCCTCTGCAAATGGAATCTTAAGTTTTCCTCCTCTCATCTCTTCCTTTGGTCCTAAAACTTTTCAAATAGATGTCATAGGAAAAGGAAAAGGAAAAGGAAAAGGAAAAGAAAAATTGCAAAAACCCAAAAAGACTTTTATCTATCGAAAGTGTAATAATTGTGGAGATACTTTCCATCTTGCAAAGGATTGTCCAAAGGAAAGAATTGACAGAACCAAATCTAAGGACTCTTCTTCTTCTAACCCCAAAGGACCCACTACCAAATGGGTACCTAAGAACTAATTTGTATGTGCATGCAGGTCTTTGAGCACCATCAAATATGGTATCTGGATAGTGGGTGCTCACGCCACATGACGGGAAACAAATCTCTTCTTATTAACTATGTGTCTGGAAAGGGTCCTTCTGTAACGTTCGGAGACAATTCTAGAGGCTACACCAAAGGTTATGGGACTCTCACCAACGGATCTGTCACCTTCAATAAAGTGGCATTTGTTGAAGGTCTCATGCACAATCTCCTCAGTATCAGCCAACTGTGTGATCTAGGATATAAAGTTATCTTTGAACTTTCTATCTGTACTGTTGTCGATAAAAACATGAAAGTGATGTTATCCGGACGAAGGATGGAAAATGTCTATATCATTGATATGGGACAAAACAATAGTTCATCCAATGTTTGCTTTGTGTCAGACGACACGGCCAAAAGGAACTGGCTGTGGCATAAACGTCTTTTTCATCTAAATTTCAAAACTCTCCATAAAATCTCCAACAAAGAGCTGGTGACTGGCATGCCAAAGTTAAACTTTGTCAAAGAAAAGCTATGTGATTCTTGTGAAAAGGGGAAGCTCACCAAAACTTCCTTCAAGACCAAGCAATGTTCTTCCATCACTCTTCCTCTCCAGATGATGCACAAGGATCTATGTGGACCAGTCAGTACTCCCAGTCTAGGAGGCAAAAGGTACATTCTTGTAATTGTTGATGAATTTACTAGATATACTTGGGTGTATTTTGTTAGGTACAAAAGTGATACAACTGAAGAAATCATCAACTTTGTCAAGAAAAATGAAGTTCTTAATGGTCAACTTGTACGTTCTGTAAGAAGTGATAATGGCACTGAATTCAGAAACAGTGCCCTTGAAGACTTCTTCAATGAGAAAGGAATTTCTCAAAACTTCTCTGCTGTCAGGTCTCCTCAGCAAAATGGAGTGGTGGAAAGGAAAAACAGAACTCTGTGTGAGGCTGCTAGATCCATGTTAGGTGAATCCAACCTACCTACCTATTTCTGGGCTGAAACTGTTAATACTGCTTGTTTTACCCAAAATAGGTCGGTGATATCCAAAAGACATGATAAGACCCCATATGAAGTTTTCCATGGCAGAAAACCAAATATTGGATTTCTTCATGTTTTTGGCTGTGTGTGCTTTATTCTAAATGATCGTGATAATCTTGTGAAGTTTGATCCCAAAGCTGATGAAGGAATCTTTGTTGGATACTCTCTATCCTCCAAAGCTTATCGTGTGTACAATCTCAGGAGAAAATGTATTGATGAGTCCATTCATGTCAAATTTGATGATCTAAGATCATCATCTCTTTCCAATGATGATGATGATTTACACAGATGGATCTCTTCATGCAAAGGTGATGCTCCTAATGTCTTTCCTACCGATGCATCCTCCATTCCCTCAAATCCTTCTACTTCAAATAGCTAAGTTGGGTCACCTTCCATAATTCCTAATCCTTCTCCCACCGACATGAATTCTCCCACCGACGTACATTCTCCCACCGAAATTCTTCTCTCCACCGACGCACAGCCTTCCACCGACCCTATACCTACCATCGATATAAGTGTTTCCCACCGAACCTCTGATCCCACTCCATCAACTTCCTTCACACAAAATATTCCACCACCCTTGCCTCCTGCAACAAAATGGACCAAAGATCACCCCATAGATCAAATCATTGGTGATCAACAAGCTGGTGTCCAAACTCGCAGAGGAGTTGGAAATATTTGTCTCTATGTGAACTTTCTATCTCTCATTGAACCCAAGAAGATAGATGAAGCTCTGGCAGATCCTTGTTGGATCACTGCCATGCAAGAGGAACTTTCTCAATTTCAGAGAAATAAAGTTTGGAGATTGGTTCCCAGACCTCCAAAGAAGACAATCATAGGAACCAAATGGATCTTCAGAAACAAGATGGATGAAGAAGGTACAGTTATCAGAAACAAGGCCAGACTAGTTGCTCAAGGATACCGACAGGAAGAGGGCATTGACTATGATGAAACTTTTGCCCCTGTTGCAAGACTTGAAGCTATAAGAATCTTTCTGGCTCATGCTGCCTACCGAAATTTCAGGGTCTTTCAGATGGATGTCAAAAGTGCTTTCCTCAATGGGGAACTTGCAGAGGAAGTCTATGTGAAACAACCACCTGGATTTGAAGACCCAGCTCATACAGACTATGTGTACAGATTAGACAAGGCTCTATATGGTCTCAACCAAGCTCCTCGTGCTTGGTATGACACTCTTGCTGATTTTCTTCTCAAGAATGGATACTCCAGAGGTAAAATTGACAACACTCTATTTATCAAGAAGACCTCAGGTAATCTCATTCTTGTTCAAATTTATGTTGATGACATCATCTTTGGTGCCACTGATGAATCACTATGTGATGAGTTTGCTTCTCTCATGATGAATGAATATTAGATGAGCATGATGGGAGAGCTTACATTCTTTTTGGGCCTTCAGGTCAAACAATCTTCAGAAGGAATTTTTATAAATCAAAGTAAATATATTCGTGACCTTTAGAAGAAATTCAACTTTTTAGATAGCTCTCCTATGAAACTCCCATGGCACCACCTTTAAAACTTCATGCTGGTCAGAATGGTGAGTCTGTGGATGTTACCAATTATCGAGGGATGATTGGTTCTCTTCTTTATTTAACTGCTAGCAGATCGGATATTATGTTTGCTACTTGTCTTTGTGCCCGTTATCAAGCCAATCCAAAAGAATCACATTTGGCCGCTGTAAAATGGATTTTTCGGTATCTCAAAGGTACCTTGCATCTGGGTCTTTGGTATCCCAAAGACTCAGGTTTTGAACTAATTGGGTATTCAGATTCAGACTATGCAGGCTCCCAAATTGATAGAAAAAGTACCACGTGTAGCTGCCAACTCCTTGGTGGAAAATTAGTCAGCTGGTCAAGCAAGTAACAGAACTCAGTCTCAACATCAACTGCTGAGGCTGAATATGTTGCTGCTGGAAGTTGTTGTGCCCAGATCCTGTGGATGAAAAATCAATTAAGGGACTACAATCAAATCTACTCAAAGATTCCCATTCTGTGTGACAATTCAAGTGAAATAGCTATTGCAAACAATCCTGTTCTGTACTCCAGATCAAAACACATAGACATCAGATATCACTTCATCATGGATCACATCTCAAAAGGTGACATTGAGCTTCACTTCATTCGTACTGATCTACAGCTTGCTGATTTGTTCACCAAACCCCTAGATGAAGCTAGGTTCACTTTTCTAATAAGTGAACTTGAAATATGCAACCTTCAATAACTGTGTGTCTTCATTCTCTACCGATCTCACATCGGTGGACACTAGGGGTGAGCAAAACCCGACCGACTCGAGCCCCGAACAACCCGATATTTGGTCAACCCGAACACCCGTAACCCTAATGGTCCGAACCCGAAAATTAGTATCGGTTAAAACGGATCGGGGCGGGTGGCTAAAAATTTGGGTCGAACCCGCCCGAAACCCGAACAACCCGATATATATATATTTTTCTTAAATATTATTTATATTTTATATTTTATAATTGGTAAATTGAATTAGGGATTCAAATTTCAATTACATTCTCATTCAGTCATTCACCGCGATTCTCGTCTCTGTCGATTTATCGAAGACTCGAAGGCAGCCATCCATCGATTCTCGTCTCTGTGACTCTGTTTGTTCAATCTGCAATCTGGACTTCAATACAGGGAACACACAATCTATATACTTCATGTTGGTTTTGGACAGCTTGTGTATTTGGTTCACCATCATATATGCTTCCTTTTGATTTTGGATAGATTGTATATAATACTGTGCAATTCTGTGATTTAGGTGCAATGTGCAAATATGTGCAAATATACAACAGATTGTGTGCAAACAAAGCTGTGCAAAACCCAACCCGAACCACCTGAGCCAAACAACCCGCCACCCGAAGCCACCCGAACCCCGAACCCCGAAGTACAGTTTGGACGAGTTTCGGGTTCCCAAAACCCCACCCGAAACCCGATCGGGTTGTGGGTTTTTGGGTCGAACCCGACCGACCCGACCCGATGCTCACCCCTAGTGGACACTCTCTTCTTTTCTCTCCCTAAATCTCCCACCGATATTCGTCCTTAAATCCCCACCGATTTCCAAATATCGGTCAACAATCTCTCACCTCACCAAAGTCTCCTTTCACCGAAGTCACCACCGATATTTACGTCGGTGTCCTCCATCCTCAACTCCTTTCACCGAACTTCCTTCCACCGAATCCCAATCGGTGTACATATCGACCAATTTGTTTCTCATCGGTAGGATATACTCCACCGACATCCATGGTCCACCTAAGTCGGTATCAATTCTTCTACCGAAATCTCATATCGGTGGACTCTTTCTCTTTTGTATAACCTAAGTCCACCGACACCATATCTTCTTCCATCGGTGTGCTCCATACTCATCGGTAATGTTTACCCACCGAAATCCTCCACCGATTCTTCAAAACTTATCTCATACGATTCCCCATGCTTTCATAATCACATCGCCCCTAAACCCCTAGGTGTCAGTCAACTTTGACCCTTCCCGTTCCATGTAAAGCCGTTTCGACCACACGTTCCAATACCCTCATCATTACCTCTTTTAAAATTATATTAATTTTTTTAAACCCCTCTCTCACACCCTCATAACCGTTGCCGCTCTATTTTCAAATCCCCAAGATCCCTCATCTTCCTACTCCTTATTTTCTCTCCTATATAAACCCTAACCCATCTTCTCCACTTTACTCTCCTTCGAAACCTGCAACCACCCAAAATCTCTCAAGAACTCCTTCTTCTCTCTTACGCTTTCCTCACCTTTAACAATGGCTCCCAAGATAGTGAAAAACATTCCTACCAGTTTTGAAGACCTCATATCCAACCCTTGCAATCACGTCACGAGGTTCGAATCCGATCCCGTACATCCCGAGTTCCATACAATCACAAAGTTCTTAACTCGCTCACCTCTTCTCCATGCTTTCACATACAACCCGAAGATGAGCAAAATGCTCATTGGTAAATTTTGGCTTTCGTGTGTGTATGATATTTCAAATGAAGCTATTCATGCTACTATCTTTTCTGACGAGGAGGGTGATCACGACGTCACTTTTGGCGTTGATGATGTTCGTCGTGCCCTCAAAATCGAAGCCTTCTCCACTTATGAACGCATGCACGTAAACAACTTCCATGAAGCAGTTGTCAACACTCTTGGCTATATCTATCAATCTGATGACAAAGCAACCAAGTCTTCAAAAGGCCCGGGTACTCTCACTCGCAACAAATTGGGTGGTGTGTGGAACTTCTTTTTCGCACACGTGATTCAGTGTCTTTCTCGTAAGACAAGTGGTCAGGATCAATCCCCCTCATATATCACAAAGTTGGCCCATGCACTCATTTTTCAATGAAAAATCGACTTCTCTCAGTATTTCTTTACTGAGTTGACTGAAGTGATTAAACACCCAAAACGATGCCATGTAGCATATCCTCGATTCATCTCCATGATTCTTCAGCACAAGCTTGGCTCAACTTTGGACTCGGATCGCAAGTCTCATTCTCCTCGTTTTTCTTATGACTGGTCATCTCCCATTGTTGGCCAAAAGACACTCAATGTTGGCCGCCTCGCTACTGATCGCCCTCTACGCCAAGGTATGATTTATTTTGCTCTTTCTCCCAATCTTCACTGGGGTGAGGCGGAGGCTCCCGGGTTTCAGCACCCGGAAGTTCCCGAGGAACCCCAAGATGTAGTGGCCCCATCTCCCCGTACTCAAGTGAAGTCGGGTGGCGCTCAAAAGAAACAACGAAAGGCCACCGACACCTCCGCACCCTCTTCTCGAACCACGCCACCGAGAGTACCCTCGGAGGCTTCCTCGGTTCAAATCCTATCTCATAAGCGGAGGCACTCTTCATCCCCTTCGAGATCTCCTTTAAAGAGGTCTCGAAAGCCTTCGGCCCCATCGACTAAGCCAACTGTCGATTCTCAAAAATCGCCAGTTGTTGAACTTCACCCCTCCGGGCCAAGGGAATCCGTTACAACCCATACCGACTCCTCTGTTGCCTCTCCACAGGCTTCAGTTGTACAATTGGAGAAACCACAACGTACCTCCCCACTCGCTTCTTTGGGTGGTGGAGATGACCTTAGGGTCTCGCCCCTCGAGGGTTTAGATTTTTCACTACACAACCTTTTACCCGATCTTTATGAGATCGATGATGCACAACCCGCCGAGGTTTCCCCCACACAAAAATCCCCCCCAAGAGACTTCTTTTATTTTCTATTGGAAGACACCGGTTCTCCTCGAACCACGATTCCCACCGACGACCCTATCATCACCGATCCACCATCTCCCCCACCGAAAATATCCACCCTAATCTCTTCTCCCCGACGATCCCCAAACCCCCACCGATCTGAGGATATCTCTTCCTCATCTCACCAATGGCCACCCTCTCCCCCACCGATGACACCCTCTCCCCGACACATATTTCTTTATCCCGAACCTTCATGGGCTCAGCCATCCTCCTCTAATTTGATTGAGGATAGAATCCTACCTCATTCCCTATTATTTCCGCAAGATCCCCGATTTCCATTACTTGAGGATCGTGCTCCTCCCATTACCGGTATTCGACTTCCAAGTGCATTAATAGAAGAGGTTCAAGAGAGTGCTCATCAGTGTAGATTGGTTGGTACTCAATTCGAATCCCTCAAACAAGCCACAGTCTCCTTTATGGCTCAATCTAATGATCGGGTATCGGTGCTCGAGTCTCGGCAACCTCGGCTTTTGGCAGACACTATTCGGGAAGCTCTTCGGCCGTTGTCTGAAAACTTAGCTTTGTTATCAACCAAGGTGGAATCTTTGACCTCTTCTCATTCAGACCTTGCAGTTTCTTTCGGTGCCTTCAAAGCCTCAACCACAGTTAAAGATGCTGAGCTCTTCCGTCTTAATAGTGAGGCCCGTCGGCATCAGAATCTTTGGACCCGTCTTTCTAAGTCCCTTGAATCACTTCACCAAAAGGTTGATCTCCTTGAGAAAAGCCTGGATTGGGATCTAGATTTGGGTGATTTTACCTTGACGAGTGTTAATCCTGCAAGTATCCAACTTCTTCATCTAGAACTTGATCAGGTCTTTACTCTGTTAGGGTTGACAGTTAAGAGTGAGAAGGCTGTTGCTGAGGGGGAGAAATCTGAACCACCACCGAAAATGCCCTCGGTTAAACGAACAAACATCAATCAGCCTTCACATTCCGCCGATCAACCACATATCCGCATCTCCAAGAAAGCCACCGATCTTCCAGGTACCGCCTCAACTCCTTCCAAACAACCATCGATGGAAAGCACACCACCGAAACCATTTGGCACCTAATCCTCTCCTCAACAATCGGTGGAAAGATCCTCACCGAAAGACACTCCACATAACTCACCTCCACCGAAATCCTCACCTCCACCAAAATCTTCACCACCACCGATCCCTTCTCCATCGGTGGAGAAAACCACTTCACAATCTGAGGGGGAGCAAGTGTCCAAATCCCCTAAGGATAAAGGAAAGAAAGTACTCTCTACCGAACAAGAAGACGAAGAAGAAAAGAAAAAGAAAGAGTTAGCCAAGTATGGGGCCCGACCTGAGGATGCTCAAACTCTAAAACTCAAGCCTTCATCCCAAGTAACTTCCACCGATCTCGGTCTATCTCCTCAAGAAATTGAGGAGGCTAGACTTGCTCAAATTGCCTTGGATGAATCTAAAGCTCTCTCTCTCTGAAAGCTGCCGAGGAAGAAGCAGCAAAAGCAAAATCTACCGATGCCATCAAAACTCAGAAATCGGTGCTGAGTGCCATAACAGAAGAAAAGAATGATGAAATTTCTTGGTACAAAAAGGCGATGCACTACCGAACCAACAGGTCCCCAATCACTGGCATCAAAATCGCCACCTCCAAAGCTAATCCTGCCGACGTAAGATTGATCATTGATAGAGAAGATGGCATGTCAAGAAGCATTAGAGATTATAATCTGAAACAATTCGGCCTCTCCGAATGGTTTGAAATCTCTAAACTTCTAGTAAAGAGCATAAACCCAAAGAAAGACATATTCATCAAGTGCATCGATGGCTTGTTGGATAAAATGAAAGAAGTAAAAAGGAAACACAACATTGTCCTCTCCACCGATGAAAGAGCCAGACTCCAATCACTCAAGGAAGACATCCGCCTACCGAATACCAAGGATCACAAGGTCACCGATCACATCTTCAAAGACTTGGCCAAGAAAGGAAGATCTCCCTATGTGGACAATCTCAATTTGTCTCTTCCCACTTCAACCACTTATCCCTCAACCACGATAAGTTTTTCACCGATTCCCGGACTCTACTTCAATGATGGATTCGGCCAGCGACGATTCTTCAGGTTTTCTCAAATCCCCGCGGACGACATCATCTTTCTTGAAGGCATATCCAATCTGATGTCGTACATCCCCGAAGCACAACCTTTTTATCAGAACATCCTTGCCGAGATCAAGCGCCGACAAAAAATGAGAAAATGATCTGTGTGTTTTCATTTTCATTTTTCTAAATACTTGTAAGATTTTCTTCATCCCCCGATGTATGAAAATTTCGGTAATACAAGTACTCGTCTATTTGAATTTCCTTGTTGCACATAGTTACTTTACTTGTAAATAATGTCTATAATATACATACTCATACAAAAGAAAAATAGATCAAAAAGAACAAAAATAACAAAAAGAATGGTCTATGTGAAAAGAACCCAAAAAGAGTAAAAAGGGTCAAAATGCATTTTACTTACTAATACTCTTAAATATTCTAAGGATAGAGCTCAAATTCAAATAGGGGGAGATTGTTGGGTCACCAATATTTGAAATTGACTCACCGATGCTATTCCCTATATCTTGCTTAGAATATTTAGCATGGTTCTTTAAATGACTTGTACAAGATAGCAACTGTTCGGTGAAGTCGAAGATCAACTGAAACCAAGCTTGAAGAGATTCTCATTGTGGAAATAAGAAGACTCTTCTCCAGATACATACAAGTCATTGTCCACCGATTTTGTCTTCACACATCGGTGGACATCCTCCCCACCGATCGTGTCTTCACACATCGGTGGATGTCCTTCCCACCGATTGTGTCTTCACACGTCGGCCAGTTTTATCCCACCGATAAGGATGCTCAAATCGGTGGGATCTATGTGTGAATGGTTTTCTTTGAAGATTATTTTAAAGACTCAAGTCAATTATATCGGTGGAACTTCATCGGTGTAATTGTTTTGGAATACACATCAATAAGATCATTTATTTTGGAACAATATCTATTGCCAGATAAATGTGACTTTCTGTCATCTTATCTATTTTTAGATAAGGTCCCTTTCAGCATGGGTTCTATTCCTTGTACCAAGGAAAAGGTGATTATGACATATCAACTTTTCAGAGGTCTACTGGTACGAAGCAAGTCCCCTGAAGACATGTGTACCAAGCATTTAATGCTCCCCTCACTATAAAAGGAAGTAGAAGGCTCCCATGCAAGCCACGCTTTCTGGAAATCTCTCTCAGTGCTAGAAATCTCCATATTGCTTATAAACTTCATAGCTTTGTTCTAAGTGTTCTTAGTTGTTTTGTTTAGTATACTTTGTGAAAGATTGTTAGAATAGTTTATCTGTTCTTTTTCGCAACAGTCTTTAGTTTCTATGTGTAATTCTTGTTGAAGGTTTTCAATAATAGAATTAAAATTGTGAAAATTTTGAGTATTGTATTCAACCCCCCCCCCCTTCTACAATACTTGTTATAGCCATCTGGGACTAACATCTTGTTTATTTTTGGATGATATTTTAGTTATCCAACTAAGTACTATAATTCAAATGTATATACATCTTTGTACCTTAGCTGTCTTTTTGTTGGTTGAATTTTCATCCCTTTCTTCTCTTTCCTCATACTCTTCTGCAGAATCCCCTCTGCAAAAACCTCCAGTGCTTATCTCCATCTTCTCTCTCATCTTCATTCTTTCTGTATTCCATTCTTTTATTGCATGCCTCACTCTCTTGTGCACCAATCCCGTGCATTTTGTTGAATCAAGATACAGAAGCTTCATTTTGTAAAATGTAAATATGAAAATATGAAAAATCTTATATTATGAATTGATGAATTCATAATTGAATAATAATGTATATTCATGTTTAAACTAATCATACATTCAATAGATTAACATGCATATCATATTTATGCAATTCATCTGAATGGTATGCCCTTGTGCATACAAGTAAATTAAGTTGTTTTGTGGTTTTTATGCATGTGTGCATTATGCACGTGTGCATTTTACAAATTACTTGTATGCACAAGTGCATATTGTTCAGATGAAGGGCTAACTCTCAGTTTTTTATTTTTTTGAGGTTTTCCCTGAACCTGACCATATATATATATATATATATATATATATATATATATATATATATATATATATATAGCCTTAGGTTCAATAGAGAAGTGCAAATATTTAGAGAAATAGAGAAGTAAAACAACACGGGACCGTTCATATATGAACGTTCATATATAAACAGTCATATATGAACGTTCATATATGAACGTTCAGAGATGACTGTTATAAGAACGTTCATTTATGAACGTTCATATATGACTGTTTATATATGAACGTTCATATATGAACGTTCATATATGACTGTTATATGAACGTTCATATATGACTGTTTATATATGAACGTTCATATATGAACGGTCCCGTGTTTTTTTACTTCTCTATTTCTCTAAATATTTGAACTTCTCTATTGAACCTTTCCCTATATATATATATATATATATATATATATATATATATATATATATATACATATATAGGCATCGTTTAATTTGCAAACCACCTTAATGTTGAAAACTGTGCAAACCGTCGATTTCATATGTAAATTAATGAAATTGTTTCATGAACTTGTTTCATTTGATGATATTGTTTCATATAATTATTTTCTTGATGAAAATGTTTCATAATTTTGTGTTTTTAATGGAAAAATGAAAAGGTTTCATCAGACTGAGAAAGTACATGAAACAATTTCATCAGAATGACAAAAATAAATGAAACTACATAAAAAACACAAATATATGAAACAATTTCATCAACAAAAGAATTATATGAAACAATTTCATTAACTTAACCAATGAAATTGATGGTTTGCACGGTTTGAAAAATTAAAGTGGTTTGCATTTGATCTCTCCACTACATATATATATAGGTGATGGTTAAAACGAGAACACTCTTGTTTTGCAAAAATGAGAATACAGTTATGTACTTACTTAACCCATAGTTAAAATAAAAATAAAATAAAATAAATAACTATGGATAATCATGTTTGTGTGGCGATAGGTAGTTTATAGCCACGGTTATAGGAAAAATGCCCCAATACCATCAAATTTTGGATAGGTTTATGGCCACAGTTTTTAGGCTATGGCTACGGTTTTTCATGTGATATGGTAACGCATTTTAAACGTGGCGAAAAGGGTATCAATGGTCACGGCAAGATAGGCTATGGTTTTATCAATTCAAAAAACCGTGGCTAAAGGCCTACGGCCACGGTTTTTAACCGTGGCAAAAACCCATTTTTGTACTAGTCATAAGGCCCGCTTGGTTGTTAATGGGAAGTCTCAACAGGTTGGGGTTGACTGCGATGAAACATTGTGGTCAAACAAACAACCATCCGAACTGTTCTCAGTCTTGCTCTTTCTTATTCTTGGCCCATTCATCAGTTGGATGTCAAGAATGCCTTTTTACATGGTCATCTTGAGGAAACCGTGTATATGCCCCCCTTCCAGGTTTTGAAGCTCCAACTGGCCATGTTTGTCGCCTTCACATCTTTATATGGCCTCAAACTGGCGCCTCAGGCTTGGTATCAGCGATTTGCTACTCATATAACCCGCCTTGGGTTCGTCAGTAGTAAGAGTGACACTGTTTTGCTGCTATTGTACGTCGATGACATTGTTCTCACTGTTTCCTCTAATGCCTTCCTGCGCAATGTGATCTCTTTTCTTAGTTCTGAGTTTGCTATGACTGACTTAGGTCCTCTTAGTTACTTTCTTGGCATCTCCGTTCATCGCTCGAATGGCGTCATGTTCCTCAGTCACACAAAATATGCCTCAGAGATTTTACAAAGGGCCAAAATGACAAACTGTAAGCCAATTTCTACTCCAGTTGATACGAAGGCAAAACTAAGTGCTGATGTAGGAGACCCCGTCTCCGATCCCACTTTGTATCGTAGCTTAGTCGGTGCTTTGCAATATCTCACTTTTACCCGTCCTGATATCAGCTATGCGGTTCAGCATGTGTGCTTATTCATGCATGCCCCTCGCTAACCTCATCTCATCGCTCTCAAGCGTATTTTACGCTACATTCATGGAACTATGGACCTTGGCTTACATCTTTATTCCTCCCTCGACCACCCTTACAGCTTACACGGATGTCGATTGGGGCGTGTGTCCTCACACTCGTCGCTCCACCTCTGGATTTTGCGTGTTTTTAGGGAGCAATTTACTTTCCTGGTCTTCTAAACGCCAAGCCACCTTGTCTCGGTCTAGTGCCGAAGCCGAGTACAGAGGTGTAGCCAATGTTGTGGCCGAAGCTTCGTGGATACGCAACCTACTCCTTGAGTTGCATTGCCCTTTTCGCAAGGCTACAGTTGTTTATTGTGACAATGTTAATGCGATATATCTCTCCACCAATATGGTTCAGCACCAACGCACTAAGCATGTTGAGATGAACGTTCTCTTCGTTCGTGACAAGGTTGCCCTTGGCCATGTGCGCGTTCTACACGTCGCCTCTCGGTTTCAGTATGCCGACATCTTCACCAAGGGTCTCCCTTCCTCCTTGTTCTTGGATTTTTGCTCTTCGCTCTCCTCCCGATTCGACTGCGGGGGTGTGATAGTAAATATTCTGTAAATATTTTATTTGCTAGAGTTTCCTAGTTTATGTATATTTGATATCTCTGTGATTATTTCCTTATATCGTAAGATCCTTTGTATCTCTTGGTTATATAATGATAATTCATCTCAAACCCTCTTCAAGGGGATTCAATTATACTCTAACATTAGCAATATATATGTTTTGTTATATATTTCGAAGTTTGAAAAAGGGTTTATAAAGATAACTTGGTGGCAACATTTAAGTTTTTGGCTAAGAAAATGAGTTTAAGCAATATGATGATTGCATGATGAGGAATTGAGGCATGCTTAAGGGGTATGGTTAAAAAAGGTAGAAGAATTATAGTATTATTAAAGAGTCAAAGACATTTATAATAAGTTGTAATATCATATGATTGAATAATTAAATAATACAAATTAGAATCCGCAAGCAGTAGAGTAGATATAGCTAAATGATTAACTCATTTTGCTTGTTTTATTTCTTTCTTATTTTACATTCCCAATGGCATGCAATTAGTTATTTAGACATATTTGAAGATCATATGGATTATGATAATCTTGAGTTGGTTTGGAGTAACCTCAAATCTCTTGCTCTTCATCATCCCCTCTATTGCTCATCTGTGTCTCAGCCTTGTCCTTGCTTCCATCTTCACCGGAAATCTCCTCCAACGACCGCCCTTTTGTCTCCGTCACCAAAAACGTACAGAAAAACCCCAACATATTCGTCACCGCCAATATTATCATTGCTTTCTTGATCTTACTCCTTTCTCCTTTCAACGTGTAACTCTGAATCCCAAACGCACTCACTATCGCCCCCGCCTTCCCGGCAGCAGCGCTCATTGCATGGCAAGTAGACCTCACCCTCGTCGGAAACAACTCCGCCGGTAAAACAAACGTCGTGCTGTTAGGACCGAAATTTGCGAAGAAAAACGTCAGCCCATAAAGAGCGGCGAATAGCCATCGGTTTTCTCGTGTTGCGAGGTCGTCATACTTGATTCCGATTATGAACATGAAAATCGACATCATGAAGAACCCCATTAGTTGGATGTTAAACCGGCCGAGTTTCTCGATGAACGCCACTGTGAACCAGTATCCGGGAAACGTCCCAAACGTTGCGATCACGAACATGGCACGTGATGTCTCGAACATCTCTTCCAATGCGTTGACCTCATGGGCTCTCTTGGTCAAACCCATCACCGGAAAGATGTCCTTTTGGGTCAAATTTTGACTGTAAAATGCAATGTCCAATAAAAACCACGTGCTCATTGTTCCGATCAAGTGACGCCCATGTCGCTCAACGAATTTCCTAGACCATAAAGGGTAGTCGTTGTTTGACTTAAACTTAGCCAATTTATCTTGTTCTGCTTGGATCTCAATATCCAAGACCCGACCCATATCCGCTGCCGCTTGCTTTGCATTTCCTTCTATGACGGCGGTGTACCTGTTGAAATTTTATGGATGAGAAGGTTGGAGGTTTTCCTCCATCCCACCTAGGTGGAAGTGAGAATTTAATAGGGCCTTATAAGTCCTTACCCACCATTGGGTCTTCAACTAGTTGATGGGCTCATGGGGGTTGTGGCCGTGGCCGTGGCCGTGGCCGCGGGATTCACGGAGTGGTGCGAAGAGGTGTGCACTTTGCACGCTCGCATCGGAGCTGAGGAGTCTTGCCCCGAGCTCCCGAGTTTAATTTT
This sequence comes from Saussurea involucrata, assembly GCA_033807775.1. Lineage (NCBI taxonomy): Eukaryota > Viridiplantae > Streptophyta > Magnoliopsida > Asterales > Asteraceae > Saussurea > Saussurea involucrata. Next base: position 69,277,475 of record CM066315.1, read on the forward strand.
TATACAAAATTGCAGAGAAATTAATGATTAATTGTGTTTCATATTAAACAGTGTTTAAAGAAGAGATAAGTATGAGTATATAACCTTAAAGGACAGGCTTACTTCTGTGCAGATTGTTCTCCCCGATCGTCAAACAACAAACAGGTTGGTTTTAAAATTTATTGCACTGTATTAATTTTACGTTCACAAAGTGAACAACTCATCTTCTACTCCTTTCTGTATTGGTTCGATCGCGAAGGACAGAACCCACTATTTCGTCTATATATGGTTATTAATCTTTAATTAATTTTTTAAATAAAGATATAATCTATGCGTTTGGAGAAAACTAACATTCATTTTATAAATCAATAGTACCTCCCAGTTTCCGGCATCTTGATTCTCCAGTAGTATGTCAACAACGCCGGCAGAGCTCCGAGCATGAGGACGATTCTCCAAGCATAATCAGCGTTCTTTTGTGTGGACAGCACGTGGTTTTGATCGAATGTTGGTGCCTGATTCGCTTTTAGGAAAAGATGAGACACGGTCATGGAAACTAGTCCTGCAAAAATAAATTTTTTTCCTTGTTTAGTAATTAGTTTACCGCCATTAGTTGTGTAATTCCTTTAGACTAGCTAGCTTTTTAATGAACTGTCGCTTAATAAAAAGGACCTGCAAAAATGATTCCCATTCCTTGCATGGCAAAAACAGCGGCGATAAACGAGCCACGTGTTGCCTTGTTGGCATATTCCGACATAATGGTGGCAGAAAGCGGATAGTCGCCGCCGATCCCAAACCCTAGCCAAAACCGGAAGAAACAAAGGGTGGTAATCACGGCTTTTGGGCTGTACCCGAAAGAGAAACCGGAGCAGATGGCACAAATCACCATGATAATCAATGTTATTCCGTACACCTTTTTACGGCCAAGCTTGTCACCAAGCAAACCAAATACAAGTTGTCCTGTTAGGGTTCCGATAAGGGCAACCCCAACCACGGCGTTGTTGACGTTGGTGGGGAGTTTTCCGGGAATTGTTCCGTCGCTGTGGTCGGCGTAGTAAAGACGACCCAAAAGCTTTGAGACGGTGGAGATAACAAAGAGATCGTATGCATCAGTGAAGAAACCCATGCCGGCGATGACGATGGCTTTCGCATGGTACCATTGGGTTTTGGCTGTATCAAGTGCTTCTAGTACCGATAGGTTATTGGAAGCCATTTTTTATGTCTTCAAGATCTAAAAGCAAAAAGCTGCTTCTTATTATTTTGGTCTAGGTTTCATGCATGATTATATAGATAGGGAATGACAAAATTAGTTGGTAATGAGCGTTTGAAACTAGGGTTTGATTGGATTTATGAAGAATATCCATCGTAACAATCCAGGATATATATATATATATATATATATATATATATATATATATATATATAGGGAAAGGTTCAATAGACAAGTGCAAATATTTAGAGAAATAGAGAAGTAAAAAAACACGGGACCGTTCATATATGAACGTTCATATATGAACAGTCATATATGACTGTTTATATATGAACGTTCATATATATGACTGTTCATATATGAACGGTCCCGTGTTTTTTTACTTCTCTATTTCTCTAAATATTTGCACTTCTCTATTGAACCTAAGACTATATATATATATATATATATATATATATATATATATATATATATATATATATATTTGTTGGTGCATGAAAGTGATTTATTTGAAACAAATTAAGTTAAACTAATGATTATAATTAATTTTTTATACATATTTATATATGTTAATTGTTATGTTTTCTAGTTGTCAAGCATTGTTGGAAATTGCGCTAAAAGTTAAACCCATGGAGCTAAAAGTTATGTTGTAGATATCATGTTTTGTCATTTTTGTTTTATTAATTAATATATATTTTTAATCGGTATAGGTTGGTCCAGAAAAGAAGACTCGTCTTCTTCCTTAAGTCCGACGTTGTTCCTCGGTGTTCACATACTCATTCACTTGTAATAAATGGATATATTAAAAACATCCGCAGAATTTTATGGGGGTCGAATATATATAATCCTTGGTTGGCTTGGTCGGGTTAAATTTTCGCATGTTATCTACAATTTAGCTAAGCATTTGTGTTTGAACGAAGTAAAATAAAAATGAGACCATACCAAAAAGGTTAACAAACTTAAAAAAGTTGAAGGTTCATGCATGTGAATAAGAAAATAAAATTACGGTTGAAATTGTAATATAATTTTTAATAGATCTTACTACAGGTTGGTCTAATGTCTAATGTGATTATACTACAGTAATTTAACAATCATGTTATATCCATAGTATATAAATGCATCGGGTTCAGAGGTTTGGGTTGGGTTCAAATTACCCGAACTCAATTCCAACCCAATAGATGCGGTTTGACCTAATTTTTTGTATCAACTATGTGTTGGGATACTTTGGTTTGTGTTTTTTTGCATTTTTTTTGGTCGGGTTTGTTAGGGCAGGTTTTAATAGTTGATTTAAAGTTCAAGGGTTGTTTTGTAATAGTTTATTTTGAGCCTTTTAGTGAACGGGTCGTGGGCTTGTTAACCACGGGCCCATAGTATTTAATGTTGATTAGCATGGAAAAACAAGCTAATCATCCTTTTACTTTCAAACACTGTATTGTAAATTCTCTCTGAAAGTGAATGACAGGGATGACCAGTTGAAATCATTACGCATATTGTTCATATATTTCGATTTCATATATTGTTGCACGGATCTGGTTCTACAATTGGTATCAGAGCAGACAGACGGATTCGATTCAAAGCTTCATTCATCAATTTCTGGTTAGTTTGACTTTTACTCGTCTGACTTTTCTTGAATTCTTGAAAATTTGATTCTGTCGAAATTGGTTGTTTTTGCTTATTGGGTTGTGTTAGCATTACCATTATAAGTGTTTCTGCAAATTTTCGCATCCTAATTCATTCGTTTGATTGGTCAATTTAGCAATTTAAGATCAAAGTTTTTGGCAGTGTTCTTCAACAAAAATCGAATTTTTATCATCAAAACGTGTTCTTTTTGCTTAGAAATTGATTGGGTTAGTGTTAGTTTTGTGTTTGGTATTGTTTCTAATATTTCAGGAACAATTTTGAGTAACCATAGTTGAGAAATCGATCGAACTGAGTAAACAGCCGCGGTGTCCGGACAAACCCAGCCGCAGTTTCCGGACAAGTTCATTCTGTCCGGACGTTTGTGGTTCCATCTGGACTCTTCCAATCTTTCCGGACAATCAGTTTTTCCGGGTAAGTCATCCATCCGGGTAAGTATCCGATAATCTCAAACTTATACGGGTAATATTGTTCCGAATAACTCAAAGTATCCGGAAATCAATTTTATCCGGAAACCAAATTTTTACCCGGAAACTTCGTGGTATCCGGAAACTTCACAGTATCCGGAAACCCCATCGTACCCGGAAACCTAATACTGTCCGGAATCCACAACATCCGGTAAGCTTCTGTTTGAATTGATCTCTATCCGGTAACTTAAGACCATCCGGTAACCTTGGTTATCCGGACAACTCAAGTTATCCGGACTCCCTTGCTTACCCGGACAACTCTACATATTTGAACTGTTTTCTTCAATTCTGATCCGGACACTTCCAGATCAGATCACTTATTTGGATTCCTATCCAGTAAACTAAGTTATTGTCTAACCACTCATAGAACCTGCGTTAGGACTCCACTCTTAGTTCCTTGCGTTAGTTTTTAAACTTTGAATCAATCTACACGTCTGACGATCACTCTGTTGCAACTGAAGATGTCTACTTCTCGTGATGCTCTCGCAATTGGCACGGACACCAAGCCACCGTGTCTCTATCCGAACGAGTACAACCAATGGCGAGATAGGTTCATGATCTTCATAGAGTCCAAGGACAACTATGAGTACATCAAGAGAGCTCTGGATCACGGCCCAATTGCCGACCTAATGAAGGACATAGCTGCAACAGCAACTGCATTAGCTCGACGTGAGAAGAAGACTCTTGCTGAGATGACATATTTTGAAAGAGGCATGACTGAAGGTGAAAAGCATGCAAAGAGATATCTGATTCAAGCCCTTCCTAATTCTATCTACACTGCCATAGACAGTTACAAAGACACGGCTAAAGGCATGTGGGACCAAGTAGCCAAAATGATGCGAGGGAGCGTTGTAGGCAATCAGCTGAAGATAAACAGTGCGATAACCAAGTTCGATGGGTTCAAGCAGCGCAACGGTGAATCCCTTACCCAGACCTATGAACGTTTTTGTCTACTCCTCAATGAACTGAACAAGAATAAAATTGTTCGTTCCAATACTGAGAATGCACTAAAGTTCCTCAACAACTTGCTACCTGAATGGAAAGTGTATGCTTCTCATGTCAAGCACAACAACTTGATAGAGAACATCAACATCAATGAACTGTATGAGACACTTCTCCAAGACGAGGATGAAGTGAATGAGCTTCTGGGAGAGAAGAAGAATGAGCCAAAACCATCTGCTGATCCAATTGCCCTAATCACTTCCAAACAAGGGAAATCCTCAAGAAGTCAATCCAGACGCGGTCGACAGCACAGCTCCTCAGAGTCAGAACCTGAAGACGAGAAAGAAGGTTATGATGATGATGAAGCATCAGACTTAATGAAAGTTATTGCCCTTCTGAATAAATCCTTTCAACAACAAAAGTTTTACAAGAAGCCTTCTTCCAATAGTCAACGCTACTCCACCTCCTCCAATAAGCGTCACGACTATAAGGACCGGTATGAAGGAAAGAAGAAGGTAGAGGAGCAAGATAGATCTGAGAAGAAGGAGAAGACAGAGAAAGGTGACCGGAAGAAGCGAGATGAACCTGTGAAATGCTACAACTGCGGGAAACTCGGTCACTTCGCTAAAGATTGCCGTCAACCTACAGTGAAGAACTCTCACTATTATGAGGCTAAGCTTGCACTGGCCAGACAGAAGGAGGCTGGGGAGGTAATGTTCGCAGAAAATGAGTATTGGCTAGGCAGATCTGATGAAGAGGAAGATTATGAAGGTGCTGATGCTTTCATGGGATATCAATCATCTACGGATGAAGACAAGGCAACAGCAAATCAGGTATGTGACTCTTGCTTAGAAAACTTCATACTTCAACTGCAAACCATCACAGAAAAGGCAAGCTCCCTCAAAGCCACAAATGAAGAACAAAAGATTGAAATTACTTCAATAACTGAAAAGCTTAATGTTCAAATGAAATTAACTGAGAAGTATAAGTCTGAAAATGCTGATTTAAAAGACAGATGCAAAATTCTTTCATTAGCACCTAAAGACTTAAGGGCCAGATTATCTGATCTCCAACGTCAGTTTGATCAGTGCTTGAATGAGAAAGAAGACATTACTTATCAATGTTCTTCTCTTCAAATTCAACACAAGGAGTATGTAGCTAAAATTTTAGATCTTGAAACCAAACTCCACAAAAGGGGTCAAACTGATCAAACCATTTTTTTGAACAAACCCAAAGAGTTCACGTACTTTAACAAAGAATGGGGAATCGGATATGACAACCCACATTATCTGAAAAAGGGAAGGTATCAAGTCCCCACTCTGTATGATTTTGCTTGCTATGGTTTAGATAAAAAATATCCAGAGTACGCAATTCAATGGACTGGTCCTCTTGAACCAGAAAAGGAGGAGGAAACCGAGGAACATAAACGCACACACAAACGAGGAATTCAACTTCCATTTTGTTATGAACCTTTAAACTACTCATATCAAAAGAACAAAAAGTATCTTTCCAACGATTACTTCGACCCCTACAAGGTAGCTACACCCAAGGATTCCTCCAAGAAGGATGAGGATGTAACACCAGCAATCAAGACTGAGACGGATGAGTTTAAACTATATGTTCCTCCTCTCATCTTGGAAGCAAAAATTGTCGAGTTGGAGGAGTCAATTGAGAAAGAAAGGTCCATTTTTCAAAACGAAAAGAAATTGCTCATCTCTGAGATCGAGACACTCAAATCTGATAAAACCGACGGTGTGTCAAGTGAGGAAAAGGAAATATTTCAGTGGGAAATCAATACGCTCTCATCAAAACTGTCTGAAATGACAAGAGAAAAAATGAAAGAGCATCTGATAAATAGTCAACTCCGAGTGCAGCTTGACTTGCTCCAAACTGCGAAGCAATTTTCATCTGAACTTTCCTCTAACTCATCTGACACATCCTCGTGTAAAGCCTTCATTGGAAATATTTCTTTGCAAGAAAACGAAGTTTCTCAAGATGAGTGTGTTAAAAGGAATTTAAATTCTGATTTTTCATACGCTTCCGCACCAAATTCCCCAAAGCACACAACCGAAAGCACAAAATGTTCCTCGCCTTCCACTCATGATCCCATTCCAGATATTCCAAAAATAGATTTTTCAGAGTACATGAACTCCGAAGGTAACTGTGATGAAGAGTTTGATTCGTTTCCCTTCGACAAACCTCTTCCAAGTCACACTGATTTTTTATCCCCCATGGTCAATCCTCCGGTTAGTTCTTTAAAAGAAAGCTGTTCTAAAACAAAGTCCTCAGCTGTGATCAAGATTTCCCAGTCAAAACCAACCTCGAAACCTGTTCCCAAAAGGCAATCACAGCCAAGGCAAGCTACCGGACCATTGACTGCCAACACTACTATTTCTCCAAGTCAACCTGATTTTTTGTCTCCAGTGGTTAATCGTCCGGTCAATTTTCTAAAGGGCGACTGTTCTCAACCTAAGACTCCGGTTGTGACCAAGATTCTTCAAAATGTTTCCAATTCTCAAAAACAGTCACAACCGAAGCAAAAGACCGAACGACCGACCACTAAGACTCCTGTTTCCTCAAAAGTCACTGATCATACTGTCCCAGCTGTTTCAGATAAAAATGGTCGCACTAATAAAGAAACACCAAAGTGGCTAAAGAGGGACTCAGTCAAGAAGGATGCGTCCAAGTCTTCCCCGCCTGTTTTCAATTCTAGAATATACAAAGACAATTATGCTTGGAATCATTGGAACCATTTTGATGTTTCTTTTCCCGTTAAAGTTAACTCTCTTAATCAATTGATTCAGTTATCGCATGATTGTTTATGTTGTTCTAACTGTGGTTGGAATGACTTTGATGATATTCACAATAATGATTGGTATGCGCCTTACTTTGTTGGTAACCTATTTCATAAGCGTAAACCTCATAATAACAAGCAACAACATCATTTCAAAATGGGTTTTAATCACACGGTTAAACCACAGCGGGAGACCCGACCCATTCCTACACGGGATACTCCTACTGAGGTTAAACCGGCACCCAGGTGGAAATCTGCTCCAAAATTTGTTCCTCCAAAAGGTGTAAATTCTGCACCCAAGAGGCAACAAGTGCCAAAACCAGTTCCCTCCAACGGTGTAAAATCTACACCTAAAGGGAAAGCTGAGTCCAAGCAGATTTCCCAAGGCAATGCCAAATCTAACCCCCCAGGACCCAAACAAATTTGGGTACCTAAACGTCACTAATCTTGTTTTGCAGAACGGTCATGTATGGTACTTAGATTCTGGATTCTCCAAGCACATGACCGGAAGAAGGGAGCTTCTCACGAATTACAAGGAAGAATACTGCCGAGACGTGAGATTTGGGAATAACGAGAAGTCGCCGATCGTGGGATACGGTGACATCGTACAAGACAAGATAACAATCAAGAAGGTATCCCACGTCGCAGGATTAGGACACAATCTATTCAGCATCGGTCAATTCTGCGACAAGGATCTCGAGGTCAGCTTTAAAGCCACAAGGTGTAGAATCCTCAACAAAGAAGGAGAGGAACTTCTGGTTGGAACTCGCAAGACCAATCTCTACACCATTGATCTCGCCGCTCTCAAGACAGACAAACCAGTATGTCTCTTGTCAAAAGCCAACTCCGACCAAGTTTGGCTCTGGCATAGACGTCTTTCGCACCTCAACTTCCGAAGTATAAATCAACTGGTGCTAGGCAAACACGTCAGAGGCGTGCCCCAACTTCCGTTCGTGAAGGACCGTCTCTGTGGAGCATGCAAAAAGGGAAAGATGACGCGCGCATCACATCCGCCGAAGGCAACTCCGATCACGACCCGGACTCTCGAACTCGTCCATATAGATTTGGGTGGTCCAATGCGTGTTCCAAGCATTAATAAACGCAAATACGTGCTCGTGATGGTGGACGACTACTCGCGCTACACTTGGGTGAGGTTCTTACGCTCGAAGGACGAAACTCCGGAGCTCATCATTGATCACCTGAAGACTGTCCAACAAAACAAGCTTCAACACGTTCAGTCCATCAGAACTGACAACGGGACGGAGTTCAAGAATCAAAAGGTGGATGACTATCTGAGAACGGTGGGTATCACACACACTTTCTCTGCAGCACGCACTCCACAACAAAACGGAGTAGTGGAAATACGGAACCGTACCCTCGTTGAAGCTGCTCGAACAATGATATCCCAAGCAAATCTACCGCTATATCTCTGGGCTGAGGCGGTGTCTACGGCATGCTACACACAAAACCGCTCTATCCTCCTCAAGCGGTTCAACAAAACACCGTACGAGATCATGAATAATCACGTTCCAACCGTCGGCTACTTCCATGCATTTGGATGCACTTGCTATGTGCTTAACGACAAGGATGATCTCGGGAAATTCAGCCCCAAGGCGGACGAAGGAGTTTTCATCGGATACTCCATGCAGGCTAAGGCGTATCGCGTTTACAACAAACGGACCAAATCCGTTGTTGAAAGCATAAATGTGACATTCGACGAAGCCGCAGATTTGGCTTCTGAACAACTCAATTTAGAACCCGGTTTAACTGGAGTGCTAGCTTCCGGACCTTCAAGTTCGGGATCTGCACAAGCCACAGTAAATCCGAATCATGCATCTTCATCGAATGCTGACTCTTCTGATTTAGATTTACTGTTTCAATATTTTTATGATGACACTATTAATTCTTCCACAACTGTCTCAGCGCAACCGCGACTTGAGGCTGCTCGCAATACGGATTCAGCCATTTTATCTGGTCCGCCCCCGTCTACGAGTACGCCGTCAACATCTATAGAGACAGCCCAACCGTCATCATCTGATACGACTGCACCTGGTACTGTAACCCCCCCGGAGGAACCCATACTATCGGAGATCGCTCCTACTGATTCGTCATCTGCTACAACCGATGCTCAACCTCTGACGACCTCGGAACCAGAAGTTGTTCAATCATCGACGAATCCTCCCCCACTTCCTCCAAGAAACACGACTGCTACTCTTGAACAAGTTCAAGACCTTCCATCAGGTTCATACGTGGATCCGGACAAATCTCACTCTATTCAGCAGCCGCTTCCGCACTCCACCAAATGGACGAAGGCCCATCCCCTACATCAGATCATCGGTGATCCCTCGACTCCTGTTCGTACACGAGGCGCTTCCGCCAACTTCGGTCTATTCTCGGGCTTCTTGAGCATGATTGAGCCAACGAGCGTACACGAAGCGCTCGAAGATCCAGACTGGATCATCGCCATGCAAGAGGATCTAAATCAATTCGAGGCTCTAAAGGTATGGCGACTGGTTCCACGTCCTAAGCATAAGACGGTAATCGGGACCAAATGGATCTTCAAGAATAAAAAGGACGAAGATGGTATCGTTGTTCGCAACAAGGCGCGCCTTGTGGCCAAAGGGTACCGACAACAAGAAGGGATTGACTATGATGAGACATATGCTTCGGTAGCGCGAATCGAGGCAATCCGTATGTTTCTCGCTTATGCCGCGCACAAGAACTTCACAGTCTTCCAAATGGATGTGAAGACAACCTTTCTTTACGGCGACCTCCAAGAAGAAGTTTACGTGTCGCAACCAGACGGATTTGTAGATGACTCGAAGACTGATCATGTCTACATCTTAGACAAGGCACTATACGTGTAACGTCCCAAAAATTACAAGGAATTTAAATTTTTTAAAAGTAATACATTTTTTTATAATCAAACCAAAAGTTAACCAATCTCATTACAATAAGAATAAATGTCGTTATTTAAAACCGTCAACAAAGTTTAAGCAGCGGAAAAGTTATATAATTCAATCCCCATTTACTAAAAATCAATTTAAACAATCTTCGTCTTGCGCCCGTGTGTACCGTCATGCCCGACTGCTACTCGCACCTGAAAACATAAGACATTGGGAAGGGGTAAGCACGAAGCTTAGTGAATTCAATCCTTACATAGGATCGCAATTATATCAGCATCACCCTTAAACATACCAGCACATAAATTTCTTGGAACATCCATCAAGAAAATATATCACGATTAATAATAATCCTTATGCTCCTTGGAACCACCATCAAGAAGACATAATCACAACACCTACTCCTTGGAACAACCATCAAGAAGTGGCCTTATACTTCTTGGAACAACCCTCAAGAAGATATAATCACAACTCATTATACAAACGCATATACCTCTTGGAACATCCATCAAGAAGTACATCAATCACAGTTCAATATATACACACAAATATATATATTTCACACCACAATAATATCAACAAACAATCATAATCAACACACTCGAACTATAGCAACACAAATATAATTCCCATCCTATATAGTGAGAGAACTCACCTCAAACGCAAAGCTTATGACCTCAACCGCAACACGAACCGGCCAACACCAGTTCACCTTTTTCCACCTAAATAAGCGTTAACAATTGTCAAAGTGACGCCCCAAACCAAAGCCACGAATACTAACTTTAGAAACACATTTTTCCATTTTTTACTCTCAACACACAGGTCTGTTCGGGACCTGTTTAACCCCTTATAAACTGATTAAACCTGAAATATTTTTCCATAATCACAAATTCCCATGTCTTAGGGTTCCAGGGACATATCGCACGCGCTCTAACGATTTTTCTACAATTTACTATGGATTTTACAAAACCGACTTGCTGCACAGTGAAAAACAGGACCTTTCAGTACAAAACAGCAGTTTGACACTAGCTATGGTCCGAACTGGTTTTTCCGCAAAACATAAGAAACTTACTAGACTCAGAATGGGAGATTTTGGCACTGGTTTCACCCCAATACGACGTTCCTATAAAAAGTTATGGCTTTCCCAAAACAGTGGCAGAAACTGTGTAACTCACATGAAATGACAAATAAAGCTTAACTTAATTCTTAACCCATTAAGCCATGCCTTAAGCATTCAGACCTGGAACCAGCTGACTTAATGATCAAGATTAAATGGGCTGAGCAGCCCGAGCACCACCCTCTGCCACCTCCGGCAGTGGCGGCCGTTGGCGGCGGCGGCGGTTAAAAGCTTCCGGCGAAACCACACCCAAAACACACACCCCGACTTACCCACACACACACCCGCATACACGCGCACACACTCGCACGAACACCCCTCGGCCGACACAGCGGTGGCGCACGGCGGCAGCCACACCGCCGGCAGCCATGGCTGCGGCGGTGGTGGGGTGGTTTTTGCGATCGAAACGACAAAGGGGAGAGAAACGGATGAAACTTCTTACCTCGAGACGACGACGACACGATGATAACCACACCGAAACCGATCGCCGGCTGATCCTCCCCTCTCCTGCTACCTTCGGTCACTTATCACACCTCTCTCTCTCTAACCCTCTCGGTTTCTCTCTCTCTCTCTTTTTCTTTTTCCGGCCGGCGACAACCACAAAGGGGAGGGGGTAGAAACCGTAGGTTTTCTTTTTGTTCTCCTTTCTTAGCTTTTCTTCCAAGTCACGACACCCCTCCTCACAAAAGAAAAGGGTTTCGGTTATGAGTAGCATGGGCCGAAACCTATGCATGTTTTGGCCCTTGACACAAATGGCCCCTCAACTAAAAACCTTCTCGCAACTAACCAAAATTCCGACATTTTTAACGATTAGGTCCGATTCGTCTAACCCCGTTAACGGAGACCACATTAAATAAAACTAAAACAAAAGGATTTAAAAAAAAAGATTACATACCGGGATACGGGCTTTACAACTCTCCCCCACTTGGATTAGACTTCGTCCTCGAAGTCTATGCCCGTGCATAGCTAAAGATAGTTCTCCCACATCTCAACCTCAGGTTCCCAAGTTCACTTGAAACCCCTTCTAAAACTTCTCGAATACTTTTCTTACTAACGTACTCCTTCTAGGACACTGAAATTATGATCGATAGAACACTTCACCAATTGGAATCATTCCTAGCCAAGCGACTTCGGTTGTCTCCCAACCTTAGATATTCTATACCTCCCGATTCAAATCTCAAGCTCTAACATTCTAAAGTTGCTTACCATTATACCCAACTGGATACTCGGATCCGATCATTCCTACTATTAACTGTTGATTAACTCCTACGAGTTCTACTAGACTCCCAAAATTTACCCTACACAAATCGTCAAACCAATAAATTTAACATCACTCACGAAGGTCATTCCACCATAACCATTCACCACAAGCAAACATCTCAGGATTACTACTACCATCGACCAAATGGATCTTCAAGAATAAAAAGGACGAAGATGGTATCGTTGTTCGCAACAAGGCGCGCCTTGTGGCCAAAGGGTACCGACAACAAGAGGGGATTGACTATGATGAGACATATGCTTCGGTAGCGCGAATCGAGGCAATCCGTATGTTTCTCGCTTATGCCGCGCACAAGAACTTCACAGTCTTCCAAATGGATGTGAAGACAACCTTTCTTTACGGCGACCTCCAAGAAGAAGTTTACGTGTCGCAACCAGACGGATTTGTAGATGACTCGAAGACTGATCATGTCTACATCTTAGACAAGGCACTATACGTGTAACGTCCCAAAAATTACAAGGAATTTAAATTTTTTAAAAGTAATACATTTTTTTATAATCAAACCAAAAGTTAACCAATCTCATTACAATAAGAATAAATGTCGTTATTTAAAACCGTCAACAAAGTTTAAGCAGCGGAAAAGTTATATAATTCAATCCCCATTTACTAAAAATCAATTTAAACAATCTTCGTCTTGCGCCCGTGTGTACCGTCATGCCCGACTGCTACTCGCACCTGAAAACATAAGACATTGGGAAGGGGTAAGCACGAAGCTTAGTGAATTCAATCCTTACATAGGATCGCAATTATATCAGCATCACCCTTAAACATACCAGCACATAAATTTCTTGGAACATCCATCAAGAAAATATATCACGATTAATAATAATCCTTATGCTCCTTGGAACCACCATCAAGAAGACATAATCACAACACCTACTCCTTGGAACAACCATCAAGAAGTGGCCTTATACTTCTTGGAACAACCCTCAAGAAGATATAATCACAACTCATTATACAAACGCATATACCTCTTGGAACATCCATCAAGAAGTACATCAATCACAGTTCAATATATACACACAAATATATATATTTCACACCACAATAATATCAACAAACAATCATAATCAACACACTCGAACTATAGCAACACAAATATAATTCCCATCCTATATAGTGAGAGAACTCACCTCAAACGCAAAGCTTATGACCTCAACCGCAACACGAACCGGCCAACACCAGTTCACCTTTTTCCACCTAAATAAGCGTTAACAATTGTCAAAGTGACGCCCCAAACCAAAGCCACGAATACTAACTTTAGAAACACATTTTTCCATTTTTTACTCTCAACACACAGGTCTGTTCGGGACCTGTTTAACCCCTTATAAACTGATTAAACCTGAAATATTTTTCCATAATCACAAATTCCCATGTCTTAGGGTTCCAGGGACATATCGCACGCGCTCTAACGATTTTTCTACAATTTACTATGGATTTTACAAAACCGACTTGCTGCACAGTGAAAAACAGGACCTTTCAGTACAAAACAGCAGTTTGACACTAGCTATGGTCCGAACTGGTTTTTCCGCAAAACATAAGAAACTTACTAGACTCAGAATGGGAGATTTTGGCACTGGTTTCACCCCAATACGACGTTCCTATAAAAAGTTATGGCTTTCCCAAAACAGTGGCAGAAACTGTGTAACTCACATGAAATGACAAATAAAGCTTAACTTAATTCTTAACCCATTAAGCCATGCCTTAAGCATTCAGACCTGGAACCAGCTGACTTAATGATCAAGATTAAATGGGCTGAGCAGCCCGAGCACCACCCTCTGCCACCTCCGGCAGTGGCGGCCGTTGGCGGCGGCGGCGGTTAAAAGCTTCCGGCGAAACCACACCCAAAACACACACCCCGACTTACCCACACACACACCCGCATACACGCGCACACACTCGCACGAACACCCCTCGGCCGACACAGCGGTGGCGCACGGCGGCAGCCACACCGCCGGCAGCCATGGCTGCGGCGGTGGTGGGGTGGTTTTTGCGATCGAAACGAGAAAGGGGAGAGAAACGGATGAAACTTCTTACCTCGAGACGACGACGACACGATGATAACCACACCGAAACCGATCGCCGGCTGATCCTCCCCTCTCCTGCTACCTTCGGTCACTTATCACACCTCTCTCTCTCTAACCCTCTCAGTTTCTCTCTCTCTCTCTTTTTCTTTTTCCGGCCGGCGACAACCACAAAGGGGAGGGGGTAGAAACCGTAGGTTTTCTTTTTGTTCTCCTTTCTTAGCTTTTCTTCCAAGTCACGACACCCCTCCTCACAAAAGAAAAGGGTTTCGGTTATGAGTAGCATGGGCCGAAACCTATGCATGTTTTGGCCCTTGACACAAATGGCCCCTCAACTAAAAACCTTCTCGCAACTAACCAAAATTCCGACATTTTTAACGATTAGGTCCGATTCGTCTAACCCCGTTAACGGAGACCACATTAAATAAAACTAAAACAAAAGGATTTAAAAAAAAAGATTACATACCGGGATACGGGCTTTACAACTCTCCCCCACTTGGATTAGACTTCGTCCTCGAAGTCTATGCCCGTGCATAGCTAAAGATAGTTCTCCCACATCTCAACCTCAGGTTCCCAAGTTCACTTGAAACCCCTTCTAAAACTTCTCGAATACTTTTCTTACTAACGTACTCCTTCTAGGACACTGAAATTATGATCGATAGAACACTTCACCAATTGGAATCATTCCTAGCCAAGCGACTTCGGTTGTCTCCCAACCTTAGATATTCTATACCTCCCGATTCAAATCTCAAGCTCTAACATTCTAAAGTTGCTTACCATTATACCCAACTGGATACTCGGATCCGATCATTCCTACTATTAACTGTTGATTAACTCCTACGAGTTCTACTAGACTCCCAAAATTTACCCTACACAAATCGTCAAACCAATAAATTTAACATCACTCACGAAGGTCATTCCACCATAACCATTCACCACAAGCAAACATCTCAGGATTACTACTACCATCGACATAATTTCCTTAAAATCGGCTACAATTCCCCAATTACACTAAGGTGTTTGGCCTCAAGCCCAAAAGTCAACACCTAAATATACTATTTACCTCAAAAATTCTACGCATTTATCCTCCTTATTACAAAGGGCATCTTTCCCTAACCGATACTATTCGGCCTACAGTACCAAGACGCGTGGAATGCCCAACTTTCCACCGTCGACGTATCTTCCACACTCGCTCTACGAAGCCTAGTTACACCGTATCAAGATACACCTTAACGTCTACCTCCCAGGTACGTCTCAAGGCCCGACATATTGGGACTACCTCCCAGGTAAGTGCCTAAGACTACATCCTCCTAGTGCCTACTGGAAAGTCAAGGTCATAACACATGAATACCGGAGTCCCACCCCGAGATACCCAACCGACCATTACCAACGACTGACTGACGTGACCAAGGATTCAATGCAAAACAGTCTACCAACCACATGCCTATCCCGGAATGACTCACTCACCCAACATGTAAATACTCAACGTGCAATAAGTGCAAAACTGTGCAACAAAACAACCCATCAACAAAACTCCACATCGAGCCATTAACAACCGTGCAATTGACCCATGACTATCTCAAAGTCAAAACCAAGCAAAATGCTCCACGCTTGCTAGACCCATAAGTCGGTCAAAACGCGTTTAAATAAAGTTTAAGCAAGCAATACTCTAAAGTCAACATTAGTCCCACACTCGACACGGGTTAATCACAAGAGTTTTCCAAAAGGACTCACACCCTTAAAATTCTCAAAATGACACATAATACTTATAAGCGCACTTCCCAAATGGTTTACAAAATCATGTACAAAATATTTTCAACGTCAAGATTTTTTTTTTCATTTCAAAAAGACCGTAAGCAATAAAACTACTATTACCAGGTCGGTAGTTACGCAAAAATGGATACGCTCGTCCCACATATGAACATCATGTTGAAAATCATTTCATTGTAGCTTAGCTTACTCACAAAACGTAAAGCGAAATAAATAATTTCTTTGAAAATGAACCGTCACGGTTCTAGTATGAATTGACAAATGACATGTATTTAAAGTAACCGCTCGACCTTACACCGGGTGCGAAAAAAGTGTGCACATAATTTCAAAATCAGTTCCACGACATTTGACCCCAAAATTTCTCCTTTTCAACATAAAATGTCGTGGCACAGGGTTCACCAACAAATCTTACGCGCGTCGGCTAGTCATACAAAACGATGAAATGGTTTACAAATATATATATATATATATATATATTTTTAAAACACGACTGTCTCGTGTAAGTTTCAACTTAAAGTTAAAAACCAATCCGTTTCCATCATTTGAAAATATCGACTAAAATCTCAAAAGGTGGGGTTCTTTAAATTGATTTCCAAGATTTCCCCAAATGGTCACATAAACAAATAAGATATGCACCTCGTGAAGTTAAACCCACACGACTCAACATGCCGTAAAACAAAACTTATTTTAACCAAATCACTCAAATAGCTTTATACAGACATCGTGGAATGTAACTTTCCGTCTCAACTCTAACATATGTGGAGGAGTTCCAATGTTAAAGTCACAAGCCGTAGTCACTTGCCCAACATTTTAAACATCACAAAACACAGATATCATCTTACCCGAAAGAACCGTTGGTAAAATAACGAAATGAGACAAATTCTAACAAAGTTTGCATTCCCGCGATAAAACGATTTCATACACTTTCAAAACCATATTTCAAAATCTTGTGTGTGTGCTGAACATTTCCCAAAATTCCAAAACACCCTCCATAAAATGATTTGAAACACAAGAATTTGTTAATGCAATCTATTTCAAAATCAAACTTTGTGCATGACTCAGTCGGCATTCTACGCCTCGACTCCTACTCCTCCAAATCTCTCCGATCCACTAACGTCATCCGGACATTTAAACCTCTTAGGCAAGTTGGGAAATTACGTCAGATAATCCCTACGATTTTTTCCTCAAATCAAGGTCGGCTCTATAAGCCTATGATTCTAGCACAATCATCCATCTTGGCCCGAAACAAACATCATCCTCATCGTCACTCCAAGTGACTAATACTAGAATCGTCCTTTTATTCCAACGACTACTAATTTATAACCTTCGACACTACCCCAACAATCATCCCATCAAAGCAAATCAAGTACACACCTGTACTAGTAGGTTTACTATAGT
The DNA here is from genome assembly GCA_033807775.1 of Saussurea involucrata. Taxonomy (NCBI): domain Eukaryota; kingdom Viridiplantae; phylum Streptophyta; class Magnoliopsida; order Asterales; family Asteraceae; genus Saussurea; species Saussurea involucrata. The sequence goes on from CM066315.1 coordinate 69,294,993, forward strand.
CATTCCTCCTTGTGATGGCTATTCTGGGTAGATGTTACAACGAGTTATTAGCACATAATAATTCACACTAACAACGCTCACGCTCAACTCCTTGGATTCCTCGTGACTTTCCCCGACTCGAGCATTGATCCTGTGTTTCCGATAGTAGGAGCTCTACTACTACCTTCCACACCTATCATCGCTCGTTCCGAGTTCCATCCGATGGGTCCAAGTAGTTTCTCGCCGATAACTACACACATATGCCCGCACCGGCATATGTACACACTTTTCCTAGCTCCCTAGGAATTCCACCCAACTCCACTACCCTTGCTATGACGAAATCCCCACTAGTCATGACGAGTCACCTCGCGAATGCACAGTCGCATACAGTGTAAAACCAGATAGACATTCGAATATAAGATTCTATCCTACAACGGTTGGACTTAAACAAGAGCTGCCCAATAGAACTAAATCCGACATTCTAAGGCTATTTGGTTCCTACCGCATACAACCTATAGTGCATTCACTTAACAACTTATCAAGGCTAGCATGAACTCCTATTAGCAAACAACAAACATACAGTACAGTGTAATAAGCACCAAACAATCTAGCACACATACTCCTATGTTCTAGAAAGCAATCTAGCATACATACTCATATGTAAACACTCTTCCCAGCTCACTAGGAATTTCATCTCATCCCACTACCCTTGCTACCACGGAATCCCTATTAGCCATAACGAGTTGCCTCGCGAATACCCAGTCGCATGCAGCGTGAATCAGATAGACATTCGAATACAAGATTCTATCCTAGAACGGTTGGACTCAAACAAGAGCTGCGCAATAGGACTAAATCAAATATTCTAAGGCTATATGATTCTTACTGCATACAACCTATAGGGCCTTCACTTAACAACCTACTATAACTAGCATTGATTCCTACTAGCAAGCAATCATCATACAGTACAGTGTAAACAACATAGGCAATCTAGCATGCATACCCTATGATCTAGAAAGCGATAAATACACTAAGTACTGTACCTTCCCACATAGCGTCGGCTGACTGTACACACTGCGCCCTCGATCACCGTTTACCAAACGGGTTTTCCTTTTTCCTTTATTCTCAAAGATTTTAGTAAAAGAGTTCAAAACTTCATAGCCGCAACTTGAGACCAAACACACCGAGATGTGTTTGATTCACTCAAGCTGTGCTCTGATACCAAGTTGTAACGTCCCAAAAATTACAAGGAATTTAATTTTTTTAAAAGTAATACATTTTTTATAATCAAACCAAAAGTTAACCAATCTCATTACAATAAGAATAAATGTCGTTATTTAAAACCGTCAACAAAGTTTAAGCAGCGGAAAAGTTATATAATTCAATCCCCATTTACTAAAAATCAATTTAAACAATCTTCGCCTTGCGCCCGTGTGTACCGTCATGCCCGACTGCTACTCGCACCTGAAAACATAAGACATTGGGAAGGGGTAAGCACGAAGCTTAGTAAATTCAATCCTTACATAGAATCACAATTATATCAGCATCACCCTTAAACATACCAGCACATAAATTTCTTGGAACATCCATCAAGAAAATATATCACGATTAATAATAATCCTTATGCTCCTTGGAACCACCATCAAGAAGACATAATCACAACACCTACTCCTTGGAACAACCATCAAGAAGTGGCCTTATACTTCTTGGAACAACCCTCAAGAAGATATAATCACAACTCATTATACAAACGCATATACCTCTTGGAACATCCATCAAGAAGTACATCAATCACAGTTCAATATATACACACAAATATATATATTTCACACCACAATAATATCAACAAACAATCATAATCAACACACTCGAACTATAGCAACACAAATATAATTCCCATCCTATATAGTGAGAGAACTCACCTCAAACGCAAAGCTTATGACCTCAACCGCAACACGAACCGGCCAACACCAGTTCACCTTTTTCCACCTAAATAAGCGTTAACAATTGTCAAAGTGACGCCCCAAACCAAAGCCACGAATACTAACTTTAGAAACACATTTTTCCATTTTTTACTCTCAACACACAGGTCTGTTCGGGACCTGTTTAACCCCTTATAAACTGATTAAACCTGAAATATTTTTCCATAATCACAAATTCCCATGTCTTAGGGTTCCAGGGACATATCGCACGCGCTCTAACGATTTTTCTACAATTTACTATGGATTTTACAAAACCGACTTGCTGCACAGTGAAAAACAGGACCTTTCAGTACAAAACAGCAGTTTGACACTAGCTATGGTCCGAACTGGTTTTTCCGCAAAACATAAGAAACTTATTAGACTCAGAATGGGAGATTTTGGCACTGGTTTCACCCCAATACGACGTTCCTATAAAAAGTTATGGCTTTCCCAAAACAGTGGCAGAAACTGTGTAACTCACATGAAATGACAAATAAAGCTTAACTTAATTCTTAACCCATTAAGCCATGCCTTAAGCATTCAGACCTGGAACCAGCTGACTTAATGATCAAGATTAAATGGGCTGAGCAGCCCGAGCACCACCCTCTGCCACCTCCGGCAGTGGCGGCCGTTGGCGGCGGCGGCGGTTAAAAGCTTCCGGCGAAACCACACCCAAAACACACACCCCGACTTACCCACACACACACCCGCATACACGCGCACACACTCGCACGAACACCCCTCGGCCGACACAGCGGCGGCGCACGGTGGCAGCCACACCGCCGGCAGCCATGGCTGCGGCGGTGGTGGGGTGGTTTTTGCGATCGAAACGACGAAGGGGAGAGAAACGGATGAAACTTCTTACCTCGAGACGACGACGACACGACGATAACCACACCGAAACCGATCGCCGGCTGATCCTCCCCTCTCCTGCTACCTTCGGTCACTTATCACACCTCTCTCTCTCTCTCTAACCCTCTCGGTTTCTCTCTCTCTCTCTTTTTCTTTTTCCGGCCGGCGACAACCACAAAGGGGAGGGGGTAGAAACCGTAGGTTTTCTTTTTGTTCTCCTTTCTTAGCTTTTCTTCCAAGTCACGACACCCCTCCTCACAAAAGAAAAGGGTTTCGGTTATGAGTAGCATGGGCCGAAACCTATGCATGTTTTGGCCCTTGACACAAATGGCCCCTCAACTAAAAACCTTCTCGCAACTAACCAAAATTCCGACATTTTTAACGATTAGGTCCGATTCGTCTAACCCCGTTAACGGAGACCACATTAAATAAAACTAAAACAAAAGGATTTAAAAAAAATTACATACCGGGATACGGGCTTTACAATACGGCTTGAAGCAAGCACCGCGAGCATGGTACAACACACTATCAAAGTTCTTGTTAGAAGCCGAGTTCACTCGAGGTACAATTGATTCTACACTGTTTATCAAGAACGAAAAGGGTCACATAATTCTAGTTCAGGTATATGTCGATGACATCTTTTTCGGTTCTACTAGTCCTTTATATGCAAAGAACTTTGCCACTCTTATGGGAATTTTTTTTAAAATGAGTATGCTTTGTGAGATGAACTTTTTCCTTGGTCTTCAAGTTAAACAACTGTCGACAGGAATTTTCATAAACCAGTCCAAATACATTCGGGATATCCTTCGGAAATTCCAATTGGACCAGTCCTCACCAATGAAAACTCCCATGGCAACCAATACAAAGCTAGACACCGATCCTAACGGAAAGGCTGTCAACGCCAAATTGTATCGGGGAATGATCGGTTCTTTAATGTACCTCACCGCCAGTAGACCGGACATCATGTTCTTGACATTTCTTTGCGCCCGTTATCAGTCAAACCCTAAAGAGTCTCATTACAATGCTGTTAAACGAATTTTTCGTTATTTACGTGGTACTGCTGATCTTGGCCTTTGGTACCCGAAAGAGACAGGTTTTGGCCTCTCCGCTTACTCTGATGCGGATCACGCGGGATGCATGATGGACCGCAAGAGCACCTCGGGACACATTCAGTTATTGGGAGATAGCCTCGTGAGTTGGGCATCAAAGAAACAGCAATGCGTGTCAACGTCAACGGCCGAGGCGGAGTATGTGGCCGCCGCAAGCTGCTGTTCCCAAGTAATCTGGATGCGGACACAACTCAAAGAATACGGATTCACGTATGTCAAAGTCCCGATCTACTGTGACTCCAATTGCCATATCTAGCAACGCGGTCCAACACACCAAGACGAAGCACATCGACGTTCGGTATCATTTTATTAAGGATCACGTCGAAAGAGGTACAGTCGAACTCTACTTCGTAAACACTGAACATCAGGTAGCAGACCTTTTTACCAAAGCCTTGGACGAAAAACGCTTTAAAACTCTTGTGTTCAAGCTAGGTATGCTAAATCTGAAGACGTAATCCAGTTGTGTGCCAGTTACAAGTTCCATACATATACGAGAAACTGTCTACTCATCATCCGGTGTTTAACCTCCTGATGCATGAGCACACACTTCCTCGCACTTGTATTCTACTTGTTCTAGTTACACAGCTAGATTTAGTCTAGGTATTTATTAAGTAGATCTCGTTTGTTTTTCATTCTTTCTTCGTGTGTTTCCAATATTTCATACTGTCGTCTATATTTTCTCTTTCACTATCTCTGTGCTTTCACCATATTTTCTCGTGTTCAGGGGGAGCAGATTGCAATATCAGGTAAGTTTCCTCATACTTTGAGGGGGAGCGTCACACACAGTTTTTCTCTTACATGTCGAAAGTTTTTGTGTGTGTGGGCACTCTTGTGTGCACGTTATGGTCATCGTTTGAGGGGGAGCGGCACAGTTTTTTTTCTTACAAACTCTAAAAGTTTTTGTGTGCTGGAACTCTCCCCTGCACTCTACTGCACAATCCGAGGGGGAGCAAGGATATACCCATGCTCTGCTTGAGGGGGAGTGAGATGAAGTTTTTTTCCAGTCCTATTCAGTGCAATTCTTCACAGAACAGAACTACCCAGAGTTATCCGGACACCTCACGCATCCGGACACCTCAAGCATCCGGACAACTCCCTCACCCGGACAACTTACGCACCCGGACAACTCTCTCATCCGGACACCTCTCGCATCCGGACATCATCCGGACCGGGTAGATATCCGGGTCGGCTAGTACCCGGACTCCACCCACGTATATATATATACGTATCCGGACTCACTTGTATTCCATATCCGGAAAAATACGCTAAAACCCTAAAACCCCGACCTCTTTTTCTTTCTTGTCTGGACTCGCCCCACTCCCTCGATTTGCACTTCGTCTTAGTCCCATATCCAGGTATGCTTCTCCATATCACACCGTGTTAATGTTTCCTCATGCTTTACTCACTTAAATGCACGATTTATCCACGAGATTCGTTGACAGAACAGTGTCCAACTACCCATTACGGGTTTTGTCATTTCTGGCCAAATGTGTGGGGCTTCGTGTTACATCGATGCCCTTATCACCTAATTAGTGACTCTCGACAACATCCGAGGCCTACTACGTACTTAGGGATTGCCTGTTCTGAGTTTGGACTGCTTGAGTCATCGTCCGGACACGTTCCTCGTGTCCGGACACGTTCAAACCGATGCTAGTATATCTGGACACGTTCAACTCCATGATGATCCATCCGAACACTACCATCACCCGGAGACCTAGTTGTTCGGAGACCTAAGGGTTTCCGGTAAGTTCAACTACCGGGTAGTTTAGTGTCCGGACTCTAATGTTATCCGGTAGAATAGTGTACCGGAAACCTCTGTCCGGATTAATCATCCTTATCCGGACTCTTTGACCACCCGGAAACTTGTGTTGTCCGGACATCTTTTAGAAACATCCATCTTGTTATCCAGACACTTTGCGTTGTCCGGACACTTTGAGTTGTCCGGACATCACTGGTGATGGACCTTTTCGTACCTGCTTTGTCACTGCCAGTCCTCGATCTGTCTCAGATTGAGCCAATCCCGACGAAGGTACGCACCGACACTTGTTTATCCGACTCAATTACTAACTGTGCTGTTTTCTACAGATTATCTATGGCGGATCAATAACAACACCCTCACGAACAACCAGGCAACCAACAACCACCTCCTCAAGAGCAAATACCTCAAGAGGCGGATATCATTGACGAGGAAGCCGATGCTGCCCTGGTTCACCCTGACCATGGCACTGAACTGGAGGCCAACAACCACTACCTGGACACGACCTTGTTCAGGCCCCAACCACTTCAACGAGTGCTCCTGGACATTCTCACGAATCACCCTCTCCGTGAGGCCCTTACCAGCAAAGTCGACGTCCCAGTTCTGTATGTTCTACAGGTATGGCTCACCGTCCGAGTCGTCACCGCCGGTAACTCGCAGTCGATCACCGCTCAGATCGATAACCAACCTTTCATTCTCACACCGGACTCATTACGCCGCCTTCTGTCTCTTCCGGAAGCCACCGCCAACAATCATCAACGGTACGATCCTGCCGTCAATGATGATACGCTTTGCGCTCAAATTCGCGCACTTGGATACAATCATGACCTAAATCGGCCATCCGCTTTCAATCGCAAGTACCTCGCTCCGATATGGTACACACTCTTTACAATCCTAAACCGCTGCCTTTCATCGAGATGGAGAGGCATTGATCAGTGCATCGACGACTTCCTGCGCCTAGTTCATGCTGTGTGCTACAACCGCCACATAGACTTTGCGATGATTATCTGGAGGGAGCTCGTCGCGGCAATTCGCCAAATCGAAGGTTCCAAACAGATGAAATTTCTTCCGTATCCGCGTTTCCTTTCGCTGGCTGTGCGTCAACACATGGACGTGAATCCTGCCATTCCTCGCCGTCTGAACCATCCGGTATGTCCCCATCACCACTTACAATTCATGGTTATCCGCAATCCATCTGATGCGGTAGCAATGCCCATCCCTGAACCACTACTAGCCATCGCCGATCCCACTGCACCAGGGGTAGTAGCATATAGGGAAGCGTTAGGTAATCCCATGGTCCAGCCAGCGCCGGAGGGACCTGCCCAGGGACTTAGCCCCGAGAGACGTGAGGGTCCGAGAGTGAGAGGTGGAAGGGCCCAACAAGCAGGTGCTGTCGGGCGGGGAACGTTAGTTGTGAGAGAAAGGGGAACGAGAGTAGGTGGTGTAGTGGAATCGCAATCCGGTTCCAGCTCAGCCCCAGCCGGTCCATCCTCTAGACCGATACTACATCACTCGACCGAGCCATATATCACCGAACCCCCCTCACCATCTCACAATGTTGAAGACGTGGAATCTGACTTCACGGACTCCGATACCGACCGAAACATACGCCTGAGACAAATACCTCTCGGTATCGGACCCAACCCTGATTTTACCGTTGGAATCCCACTTGACTCACCTCCACATACTGGAACCGAACCCATTAGGACATCTGAGGGAGAACAAGTAGAGGAGTTAGGACATGCAAGCCGGAGAGAACTGCGTTCAAAGTTGAACCAGGAAAGATTGAGCCGTAAAGATAACGAGGCTCCTGAGCGACCCCAAACGAGCGATATCCGGGTAGCCACATCTACTACACCGTCTCATCTGTTGGGACGGGGTATTGAAGAAGACTCCGTGGACCCAACGGAGCAATTGCACGACCCACTCATCCACTCATCTATCTCACGACAGACGGATGTTTCAATATTACACGGGGAACAAGCACAACTTCCACCGGCCTCTCATTCGGAGAGTGTTGGTGTTGAAATAAGAGACCAGCAGCCCCCGGTCTCGCCTTCTTTTCGTGCACCATCGAGTGTAGCGCCTTTTGATATTGAACATTCTTCGGCTAGGACACTCGAAGCTGAGAAACACCAAGTCGAGACTCTTCGTGACTCGACCGGAACCACCGTAGTGTCTTCACCTCTTAGTGAAACACAAGGATCGACGGGAAATCCTACCACAGCTAACATCATGCCAACTGTGAACGTAGGTGGCTCTACCCCTGTGGTAGACGCCTCAACGGGTAACCTAAGTGGTCCCGGAGTTATTCACCCCGACTTTGTGTCGCAAGGGTCCCTGGACAGCACCCTCAAGGCTGTCCGTGAGGCACTGGAACAGCATGTCACCGACGAGATCGCCAAAGCCATCAAAGGCAAAGCACAGATCGTTGAAGCCGAAACCGCACCACCACATCCACCGACATTTTGTCAACCTATCTATTCGGTGGATACCTTAAAGACGATGCTTTTGGCCCAACTGCTCCAGGAATCCGATACAACCGCCTCGAATGAAGCAGACCTGATCTCAGTTCTCCGATCCCAGGTCACTGCTACATCTTCATCTATCACATCACGCCTTGACTCCATTGACTCGACCCTCAATGACTACAACAAAGCGCTCGCCACGCTGTCTAAGATTGTCCGCTCACTAGAAGACACTTGTAAGAGTCAAGCCGGCGGTCTCAAACGCAAGCACGATGACCAGGATGATCCTAATCACCGTGAGGGGGAGAAGCGTCTACGCCAAACCGAGACCGCCCAAATCATGACTGCCGAAACTACAACAGTGGTTCAACAGGAACCCCCAACTGCGGAAACTACATCAGAAGCACCCGAAGCCGAGTTGCCACTAGCAGATATGGTCATAGATATGGAGATTTCAGATGAAGAAGACCCGACGGTTGAAAAGCCCGAGGGTTCAACACAGGAACTGATTGATTTTGACTTGTCAGACAGACCAATACTGGACATGATAGATCCAGAGTGTGAGACCAACCCAGAGACCGAAGACGCATGGTACGAAAAAGCCGCCAGTGCCGTGAATCTCTAGGTAAATTTGGTCTTCCCTACTGATGAGGACGACAATATTGACTACGATCAGTTCCTGCTCCAAAATTTATATGGAGCAACCCCCGTTCACTATGCTCAACCCGCCGGAACATCATCAACTAGACCCGAGTCTACTACTTCCCATCAACCGACAACTACTCCTCCAATGACAGCTTCTGATCTTCCCCCCTTCCTCAACAGCAACAAAACCGCCGGGAGAAGATCAAGGTACTTATCCCTCATCTGGAGGAATCTTTGAAAAAGCTGTTCGTCCACAGACTTCGCCCGATCGAGCCAACCTTTTGCCTTGGTATTTACAAACTCGACCCCGAATACCAACGGCGTTATATACTTGCAATGCAGCGGTGCCTTCCAGTCAGTCAAGTCAGAACAAAGCATCAGATCACAGAGGTTCTTAACATCCATTCATGCCGCATCATGAGGATCGTCTATCCAGTCTTCACCGTTCGCCGCGAAGATGGTAATGAATGGAGATTCTCTGAAGTCGACTTCAAGAACCTCCGACCGCTCGACTTTCTGGTATTACTGAAAGACTTACGTTCAAGAACCGTCCGGCCGCTAGAGATTACAAAGGCGCTCGAAGCCGTTCGTCGACACCTGGTCCGTACTATCATGATGTCATACTTAACGGACTTTCAAATGGCTGTCGAGAACAGGCCTAAGAAAGTCAATCTGATAAAACCAAATCTGAAAGCTCCTGAACTGAAGATGTATCCCGAGAACTCTCTACTTCTACAACCTGAATTCGGGATAGTCTACAACAACGAACAGAATGAAAAGAAGTTTTTGCACTTCAGTCAGGTAGACAGATTTTGTGACGGCACGTTTCTAAAAGTCAGAGATGCTCTTCGAAAGATTATTCAACACGAGTCTGAGAATCCAAAGCATTCGTATGTCCCAAATCATAATGAAACAACTGCTCGGGAAGCTTTGGAAATGATTGAAGACCGCATCGACTATCGCCGTGCTATCAGATTCTTTTGAGGTTCACTTCGCGTTGCGCAAACGATACGTATTCAACTGGCAAGAGCTAGAGCGCGAACTCGAACTTCAAATCAAAGGGGGAGATTGTTAGGGCAAGTTTTAATAGTTGATTTAAAGTTCAAGGGTTGTTTTGTAATAGTTTATTTTGAGCCTTTTAGTGAACGGGCCGTGGGCTTGTTAACCACGGGCCCATAGTATTTAATGTTGATTAGCTTGGAAAAACAAGCTAATCATCCTTTTACTTTCAAACACTGTATTGTAAATTCTCTCTGAAAGTGATTGACAAGGATGACCAGTTGAAATCATTGCGCATATTGTTCATATATTTCGATTTCATATATTGTTGCACGGATCTGGTTCTACAGGGTTGGTCGGAATTTTGAGCACTCCTATAAAAATATTAAACATTTGACATACATGATCAAAAGTCCATTGGTAATAATGACATTTTATTAACGAACAACATACCTCGGTTGGCAGACCAGTAACGTAAGATCCTTCGGTGTTCTAAACACCAACACTTTTCTTCCACATATCTCGATATCACGTAGACGAACGTGGCGATTCGAACCATGCTTCTCGTGCATGAATTGGTGATTGTCTCCTACAACTTACAAAACAAAACAAAATTATTAATATATAGAAATTTCGACAGCATAACAACTATAAATTGAATATTTCCGTAACCTGATTTTTGATACTTATATCTATCAAATTACAATGGCATTCAGGTTGTCAACCAATCTATCTACTTACCCTAACGTCTACTCATGGGTGGCAACCTACACTAAAACAACATTTCTATATATTAAATATATAAATACTATAAAATTGAATTAGAAAACTTATAGCAACTCCCGCAACCTTCTGAATAATGTATTGATATCAATAGGTGGACCCCCATGAAGAGGCCTATTTCTGTAGTGGATCCTCTTAAGGACCCCGAGCGAAGTGGGGGGCGACCCCACAAATTTTGCTACAACGGTCATGTTTAGTCGTTAGTGATTAAAAAATATAGTACACTAAAAAATATGTAGGTAATTATTGATAATCAACAACCATACCAGCTTGTGTCTATGTTGAGGTGCACTAATCAAGCCTCCTGCGTGTTTCGACATCACTCCATCAATTAGGGTCGAGGCTTGGTATTCCACACCTTATCAAAACATATAACATACATTAGTATAAAGCCAAAAAATAAATAAAAAAACAATACACACATAAGATATTCCTAATATCACATGGCTCAGCGTGTTCTATTCGATACGGGTAGGAGAAGAACCCAACCCTATCCTCACCATCAAAGTTATTGGCCTTTTGAGTCACCGAATCTCATACTTCCTGCAACAAGTCCCTAAACTGTTTATGGTCCATGCGTCCCGAACCTGCTCATTCAAACTGAAAAAAAATCCACTGTCTCAAGACTTCCTATACCAATCATGTCCATCCAATCATATATTGCCACATAAGAATTTATTAAATTAATTATTTAATTATGAAAAAGGAGCTCACGACATCAGTTTGTTTTCTCTCTTCTCTCTCCACTAACAATTTTTGGATAAAAAGTTGTGAGAGAAAGAAGGAAAGAAAAGTTTTTTTATTTTTTTGTAATATATTGTATAATGAAAAATTGTTAGTGGAGAGAGATGAGAATTGTTAGTGGGAAGAGAGAAAACAAACTGTAACGACCCAATCTAGAAAGAACATGCATATCATTAAAACATAAACATTACAAAACTGGGTCTCAAAATTTCGTTACATCAGCCTCAAAACTAAGGTTGGCGGAAACAACCTAAACACAACTGAGAACGTACTAGCTTCTATGAGGGGCACTTGCACTATCTCTAGTTGCATCTGTACTCTATCTTGGTCTTGCTCACTTACCTGAGCCTCCTACTATTTGCTTACCTGAAAAGGTTTTAGTTTTGAAAAGCGAGGGCTAGACCATGAGGTCTAGTGAGTTCCCTCCATGAACATCGTACATCAACATTATAAAATCATTTTATAAAACTCTTAACATTTTCCACATAAGCATCAAACATGGTACTGCACAGTGTTTAAGGATCACATAGCTAACCACGATCGGGGCCCAAGCAGACTCCCCTCTCGCCTCATATCGGGGCCCAAGCAGACTCTCCTCTATCCGAGTAGGAAGGAAACGAATTCCCTTCTACAAGCTCATCACAAATGCCCAAGGGATCATCGGATCCCGAGGTACTCAGATCCCACTGTGCAGACCGACTCTACATCACATAAACATAACTCATCGTAATTCACTGAACGTGAAATATTTAATAAACATTTCTTTCATGCTAAATCACATTTCAGTCAAATCATAATTGTCATGGAATCGTTCATAAAAGTTTATAAATAAAACGTGCTCGTAAGTACACCATAATCAGTAAAACATTTAACTTTCATTTAAGTAAAATCATGTAAAATAGCATAGCCTTTTCACATAATCACTTTCTTTGGAAACACGTAAAATCACGTATTTTAGTTAGAAAAACTCACCTGGCTTGCTCGCTTCCAAGCTTCTCACTTACACTTCCGATCTCTAGGTCGAACACCTATAATGTTAATAAACGTACGTCATAATTCTTTAATTTGTTACACGAGCTTGCTCCCGAACTTAACCCAAATCTATCTAAGGTGGTAAGTTACCCTCCTAATCCAATTATTTGGATTCTAGACTCCCTTTAATTTAATCCTGAACTACGGCCCCACAAGGGTAAGTACCGGATCTCTTATAATTAACGAATACCGGATTTGCATGTAACAATTTACTACCGATGACGTGGCCCATAATTAGGACTTGCAAGTAATTGGAAAATCACCTATCACGTGGCCCAACCTCAATTATATTCTAAATACCGGAGATGCTCACGTGGCCAATTAATTGAAGAAAAAAATAAAGGAGATGATCTCTCTCTCACGTGACATTTCAATTGGAATGGAAAATAAAGAATGCTCTCTCTCTCACGTGACATTTCAATTGGAATTGAAAATAAAGAATCTGATCATGTGGCCCAACACTAAAACTAATGCTAATTAATATCTCGGTCCAATTTTCCTATGGCTCACGTGACATGCAGATTCCCATATGGAATTTGATTTCGGGTCCTTGGCCCAACCACCTTTCGGTCCAATCAGCTTTGGCCCATTCCGGGTCCTGAAAATTTGGTGGACTCCGGATCTAGTTTGAAACCAACTTCCGGTATTAAAACAAAGTTCCGGCTCCTCTTTTCTTTTCTATACACTCCGGATCTCATTTATATGGGGTTCCGGATCTTTAAAATTTTGAGTCCAATTCCGGAACCTTATGTTCCGGATCCTAAATGTTAATCGGCCCAAACGAGAAGCATTCTGGAACCCAAAGGTTCCGGATCCAACACCATACAGTCCATGCGAGTTTCGGTATTAGCGATCACACAGAAACTTAATTTCATTATTTTCAACTTAACACCAATAGATTAACCATTACATTCTCTTCCATAATCAATAAGTTCTACTCCCCTATCTCATACATTCACAAACATAGCTAATTTAACCATCTATCAAACCAATTTTGAGTGAAATCCATTTAATATCGTTTTAACCAGATTACTCAGCTCAAACAACGAGACATCAAAGAATTAATTTACTTAGCTATTTGTTGTGTAGGAATTAACATAGGGAAAGAATTTCTTACCAAAACTGAAGTTCTTCGAACGGAAATCGCTGTCAAGGCTCTTGCTATTCCTTTCTCCCACTTCTCAGCCGCCACAGTCAAGCAAGAATGTTCAGTAGTATGAAATACCTAGGGATTTGTATCCCCCTTTATCTCTTTCACAAATTTGCATAAGAGCCCCCTTATCTTAAACTTTTATTTCTTTGACATCCACCACCAAGCTTCTCAAAGATTTGACTTTGGTTACCAAACCTTCAAGTCTTAATTATAAATTTCGGGTTATTACAACATTCCCCCCTTAAAAGAATTCCGTCCCCGGAATTCCTTAAGGGAAAAGATGAGGGTATCTGGACTCCATGTCCTCTTCTACTTCCCCAGATGTCTCTAGCTCTCTAAGAGCTGCCACTAAACTTTTTACCAGTCTGATCTCCTTGATCCTTAAATTGCGGATCTGGCTGTCTACCCTCTCAACGGTTCCTCTACGTAAGTCAACCCCACACCAAAACTGACACTTCCCAAAGGTAATACCACCTCTGACTCAGTCAACCACCTCATTAAATTCGAAACATGGAACATTGGGTGTATTCCCTTCAGTTCTTACGGTAATTCCAACTCGTAGGCTACTGATTCTACTCGATCAATTATGAGAATATTAGATTAAATAAGGCTTCTCATGCATCTTTACTTCCTTTAAGGAGGAACTTGGCGGAATCCCCCGCCACAACTCGAGATTCTTTTACCGGAAAAGTAAATTAACCATTTGACAGCTTGGCAAAAGGCCAATCCCTGTACATCCCGACAACTCACAACCCAGAGTTCCTTCATCGTATTACAAGCAATTCTAGATTACTTCTCCTAACCAACATTCGTTTATGCAGATAACACTTCCTTTTCTCGGAACACTTCGACCACAGTTCATCAACCATCTCTCACCTCCTCACCACTTCACCACTCCATACTTATACGTAACTAAGAGTAAGAACCTCCAAACCCATCGTTGAAGTGTTCACCTACTCGAATTAAACTTATCCTGAAACACATTAATTCCTCGCTGATTGTCACGATCGTTCAGTCATATAAAACATAACTCCAGTTATCCTCGCTCAACTGGGAGGAGTAACCATGGTCACACCATACTATTCTCAATAGCTCAATCACTGCACGACCAATTCGTTTGAACATTTCTCACAAAGTCACTAACTTAACTCATTCAGTTGTCTTATCCACTTCTTTCCTGCACGAAATCATACAAAATTTCCTTCCTCAATACTCTTTCCAAAAGTTCGCACACTTATCTATGGCGATGAACACACACTACTCCACCTTTCGGTGTTACTGTCAAGCTTATTACTTCCAACCTACTCACTTATTCCGACGTAAGATCTTCACCTCCCCACGTTCGCGTGGAGCACCGCCCACCAAACCTTACCTGTCCCTCTCTTCCGACATTCTACATGCTGAAAATACTTTCTCCTTACCATATATAGCCACATCTCCAACTAGTTCCTTCTAGGATCATTCCTCCATACATAAGAAACATTTCACGTTCTGTTAGGTCTTAATATGTGTGGAATTAGAAGTTCAGGGACTTATCTTGTTATTTCTTGTAAATACCCTTTGGGTATAAATAGCTTTTGTTTAACCTAGTTTTAGGTTAATGATCAGTATTACTATTTTGCTAAACCTTGTATACGGCTACACAGTCTGCCGATTTATTCCTTCAACAGTTCTTCAATACAAGTGAGATTTATGACTTATGATTACTGTTTGTGTTGATTAACTGTGATTTAGGTACCGTGGAACTCTACTTCGTGTGTACGGAAAATCAACTGGCAGATTTGTTTACCAAGGCGTTGGACGAAACACGTTTTTTCGCTCTAGTGTCCAAGCTTGGTATGCTTAATCTGAAAGTTTGAGTCTCAGTTGTACTTGTCTCACCTTTTCCACACAACGGGATAACTATATCTCTTACAAATATACTTATCACGCCGCGTGGCTTGGGTGTTTCAAGCACATCGTCACTCGTTTTCTGTACATTCAAGGGTAGTGTTTCCTTTCGTTTTTCCAGTCTTACATCTGTCTTTATGTTATTCGTATTGTCTTTGTTATTCTCGTGCTTCTAAATGTGTGTTTTCAAGATGATTCCTCGAATGCCTAGTTCCGAAGGTACGCATTCTATCTCTACGAGGAAAAGCTATAAGTTTTGAGAAATCAAGGGGGAGAAATATCAGTCTGATATGTCTAGGGGGAGTTTTGTCATTTTGTCAAAGTTGTTTGTTAAGTTAGTTTTTTCTTTCACTTGTGTGCTTTTGTCTTTGTTATTAAAAACAAACAAACAAACAAAAAAAAAGCCTGCTATTTTTGAAAAGTTGAGGGGGAGCGATGTCAGGTTGAAAATCTGAGGGGGAGAAGAGAAATTTTTGGTGTGTCAATTTTTTTTAGAATTAGCAGTTGGAATGTATGGAACCGGGAGAGTTACGGGACCCGGTACCAACCTCACCCGGTATCGGGACCGGGGTATATAAACAAGGTTTTCCTTAAACCATTTCATAATTTTCTTAACTCCCGCACCCAAACTCCCGGTCCAAAATCTCTCTGGCTTGCGATTTCTTCCACAATCGGACTCCAATCCTCACCAATCTTCAGGTACATGGCACAGCCAAATCCGAATCCACCTCAAGCCGACGCTCCATTACTCCCTGAAGGTCCCAACCTTCCGTTGCTTCCGAACAACTATCACTTGGTCCCGGCGAACTTTAACTGCCAATGTCCAGTGATAGTAGAGATCTTAAAGCGCCATGCTCTCAACCAGGCTTTGACGGCTCATCCATCAGTTCCAGCCGTCTATTTTCATCAACTCTGGCGCTCGTTTGACCTTATCCCTCTCGGCCGACACTTTGCACTACGCGCACGCATAGGTGATTCTGACTTCACCCTCACGCGCCACATCTTCCGCGCCATCCTTGGTATTCCGGCCGCGAATGCCGTTCCAGGTCAAGATGCTTTTGAGGCGCAAGTCGCCGATGATACGTTTTTGCCGAGACATTCAGGCACTCGGATATCATGGCGGTCTTCATTCACCATCCAGCTTCACTCGAACGCACCTTCAGCCCGTCTGGTACACCCTGTTCACTATTCTGAACAGGTGTCTCTCCGCCGTCATGAAAGGAATAGATCGTACGTCTGTCAACATGCTACGCCTTTTCCATGCGGTGATCTACAGCATAAACGTTGACTACGCAGAGCTACTATGGACGGAACTTGGGGCCCAAGTCCAGAAGAAGTTAGAAGGTAACCGACGGCTTTCCTTTCTTCCTTATCCTCGGTTCCTTCAGATGATCGTCGCCCACTACATGGCGTCAGACCTCGCCATTCCTCGTCGCGCTGATCAAGAGGTACAACTCGCTACCCGTATGACTCGCATTCAGAACATTCGTATTTTAGAAGGAGTAGCTTCTATGGTGATTCCTGCCGACTTACTTGCTATCGCGGACCAATCGGCACTAGGTGTGATAGCTTATAGGACAGAGAACAACCTAGTCGCTCCTATGGTTCAGCCAGGACCGGTTGAACCTGCCCAGGGAGCGCGACCTGAGCGACGTGAGGGTTCACGTATGCGAGGCCGAGGGGTCCGACCAGCAGGGGCTGTCGGACGGGGTGCGCAGAGAGAAAATATTGGGAGGGGTTCAGGCGTGGGTAGTGCCGGGCGGTCCCCACGCGATGCAAGTACGTCTCGCCCCAGACCTCGAACTCCACCTGCTGAAGACTTACATGACGTGGAGGTGGAAGGTGTTTCCCGAGTACACACAGCCGAAGAGGCAGCCTCCTCTTCCAGCTCCGAATCCTGTTCTTCCTCCGGAACAACTGTCGGCACCGCCTCTGGCTCCGAATCGGTATCCGGATCCGAGTCTCAATCAGGCTCGGCCTCTGGTGACGAAGAAGGGTCTGAGGAATCCGACAGTGAGGAAACCGAATCTGAAAACGATGATGATGATGATGCACCTAACCCCCAAGCCATTACTGGAGACATAAGGAGAGCGGAGGGAGTTCTAGTTGAAAAAGAAATTCAAAGTGAGCCTGTGCGTGAAAGGAGAAGTAAGTTAAAAAATGACCGAGAGCGAGTGATGGGGAAATCTTCACAGGTTACCCCCAACCAGCCTTCATCTGACCGGGCAGCCACATCTACTATTCCTTTGCATTTGTTGCATCGGGATATTGAAGAAGACGTCGTGGGCCTAGCGACGCACTTGCACAACCCCCCTAGCCACTCCGTTTCCTCTCAAAAGGATCCGGTTTCAACTTCTCACGGGGATCAAGCACAACTTCCACCGGTCTCTCACTTGGAGAGTTCTGGTGTTGAAACTAGAGACCAGCCTCCCCCGGTCTCGCCTTCTTTGGATGCACAATTGAGTCTGGATCCCTTCGATATTGACATTCCTTTGGCTAGGACATGGGTCATTGATTCTGCTAACGTCGAGAGTCTTCGTGCCTCGATCGGAACGCCCGAAGCGACTCTACCTTTTGGTAGTTCGCAAGGACAGGGTGGAAGTCCTACCACGGCTATCATCACGCCAACCGTGAACGTAGGCGGTACTGCGGTGCAATCCACTGAAGCTACTACAACGGAAGGGCTAAGTGCCGCCGGAGTTAGTTTCCCGGAGTTCGTCTCCAAGGAATATGTGGACGGTGCCTTAAAGGCTGTCCAATCGGATATTATGAAGCAGGTTTCCGAGGACTTGGCGTTCATTCGTCGATCTATCACTGGTAAAGCCACGGCATCTTCGGCTCCTCAACCGACTCCTCAACTTAGACTATCCCAACCGTCAACCGCTCCGGCTGTCCAGCACATGTCCGTTGATGATCTCAAAGCCGCCTTACTGGACAAGTTATTGACCGACTCCAACATTTCCGCCTCGGCTGATGCAGATTTAGTGAGCATTCTCCGCTCGCAAACCCAACCACCGCCCCCTATCGCACCGACCGACTCAATTACGGCCCAACTATCCGATATCAGGCAGGCCCTCGACAGGCTAACCGAGAGGGTCGCCAGCCTTGAAGACACCTGTAAGGGTCAGGTCCAAATTACCAAACGAAGACATGATGATCCGGGTGACCGTGATCAACATGAGGGGGAGAAAAGAATAAGACTGACCGAGCTGTCATCCACGGCGGCAGAAACTTCAACGGTAACTCCAACTGAACCACAGCAACAACAACCGTCAGAGTCCGAAATGGTTCAGGACATGGAGATTTCTTCACCGGTCAGAGACAACTTAGAAGAGTCAGCAGACCCGACGGTTGAAAAGCCCGAAGGTCCATCGAAAGACACGTCAATGCCAACAGTTTCGGAGCGGCCCGTCCTAGAACTTATTGATGAGGACTCGGCCGGCGATCCGGAACTTGAAACTGATTGGAGGCAAATTGATGACAGAGCTTGATTATTGATGAAACTGATGCCTTGTGGGAAATACAGGGCGATGACGAATTGATGACATTGTTTGATTATGACCAACTTCTTCTTCTGGGTGAACAGGTATCTACCGCTTCGGGTGATCTTACTGATCCTGCAGGTTCATCTGAAACTATTGTGTCAATTCCAGAAGCGGTCCCACCCCAACATCCTCAACCAGCTCGTTGGGAAAGGTTTCGAATCTTAGTACCGTATCTGGAAGAATCTCAGAAGAAAATCTTCGCTCACTGGATAAGGCCTCTTGACCCTGTACAATGCCATGGGGCCACGTTCCTTGATGAGCCGATCAGATCGCAGTATGTGGAAGTTATGAAAAGAGGCAGAATGAGACATCAGGTTTACTCTAAGCACAGAATCATCGAAATCGTGAGTATTGAATCATACAGAATCGTAAAAGTCGTGTTCCCGACCTTTTCAGTAAAAAGGGATGACGGAAATATTTGGACCTTCTCAGAATCCGATTTCAAACATCTTTGCCTGAGAGATTTTCCAGTTCTACTCAGATTTTTGAAGACTCTTACTATTCGGCCTCTACCTTATACCAAAGCCCTCGAAGCTATCAAAAGATTCATGAAGTGCACGATCACATTATCCTATATTGAAGACTTTCAGTTGGGACTCGAAAGTAATCAGAAAAAGATCAATATCTTAAAGCCCAATCTGAACCTCCCTGAAGACGCACAGGTATACTCTTTACTTTCTAAACTAGAAACAGGGTTCGTGTATCTGAACGGAAAAAGGGAGAAACAGTTCATCAGAAAAAGTGAAGTGCATAAATTTAGCGAGGGAACATTGGTGAAAATCCAGTCTGATCTGAAGAAGATTTTAGAAGAAGAAGTCAAGAATGCTCCTCCAGAGCAGTATGTCAATCTTCGCGAGTACCTTGCCGAAGATCTTCTCAAAGCCATTGAAGACCGGCTTGAATTCAGAAGCAGCATCATATATTTTGAAGTGCTCTTTGCCATCCGAAAGCGCTATGTTCCCGACTGGCGTGAACGCGAACTTCTATTCCAAGGGGGAGATTGTTAGGTCTTAATATGTGTGGAATTAGAAGTTCAGGGACTTATCTTGTTATTTCTTGTAAATACCCTTTGGGTATAAATAGCTTTTGTTTAACCTAGTTTTAGGTTAATGATCAGTATTACTATTTTGCTAAACCTTGTATACGGCTACACAGTCTGCCGATTTATTCCTTCAACAGTTCTTCAATACAAGTGAGATTTATGACTTATGATTACTGTTTGTGTTGATTAACTGTGATTGCATACATATCTGGGATCCACACGTTCTATAAAGATTTAGCATCTACTATCACACATTTTCGACTAACTCGTCTACCATCTTCTTTAAACTTCCACTGATTCCAAAATACACTTACTTAGCGACTCATACCTAAAAAACAATTGGTTTCTTATTTGGGGAACCACCCACTCCCGCTCCGACATTCGATTCTGATAGCAGTCAAAGCAAAATGCCAACTTACAAACCACATGCTTCGACAACTGGATTTTCAAATCGTACACTTCATCCGAAATCCCAAAAGGCTTCCTTCTAAAGCTTCATCTTTCTAACATTACTTTACTACACTGACTGGCACATTTATCTTGGCAATTGAAGCCATTAATCATTCGTACATTCTCCACTCCTAACATCACACTGCCGACCAGGTCTCTCATGGCCATTCGTACACAATTCAAACTTTCTTTCATATTCTCCCGCGTACATAATCGAGTCTATCACGCTACTTTGTCCTTTCCCAACTCTAGTTGAACTACAACTCACAAGTTCCCAATTAGCTGCACCAAGGTTCTTGCTAGCTCTTTACGATCCGAGCCCTTACATAAGCAGGGCACAATCCCTCACTGACGATAAAATCTACACACTCGCTTCGTTCGTGCTACATACCTTATCCTTCTACGAACCCTCCATACCCCGTGAATAGAACGCTTATCCAAAACAACAGTCTCTCACTAACTTAACATTCCTACAAGGTGTTCTATCAACTTTCACTCTTTTGGTTCAAGTCTTCGGCCTCAGCCAACTTACACAGCTGTCGACTTCAACATCAAAAGTCAACTTGTTGATACTTTCTTAACCTATTCTTTAACATGGGTTCTTTACGGAACCAAAACCCTTTAACACATCATAATCTACTTCATAATCCGTCGTCCTCATTTCCAAAACTTACTCATGTAACACCAATATTACAAGATCACCTTAAGACTCAAATCCCACGCCGTGGACGTTTCATTTCTGCCTCACAACACTATTCATAATGAGTTGCTAAAACCAACACCTTGAAGGCTTCAAGTCCTTCCTCCGGACGCAACCGTCCCTTGACAACCGTACTTCCAGTTACCGAACAATGGTGCAGACCCTCATACAACCGACACTACAATCCACTCCCGACTCTTCCACTGTCCAACTCTCCTTTTGAACACATATACCAAAACTACAAACGTTCTCCCCTGATTTGTCCAATACCTCTCCACTCTCGGAGTTCTTCCTTAGCTTAAAATGTAATACTCTACGACCTAGTGAGTTCATAGCCTTCATGCATGACAACGCGGTAAATAAATCATTTCGTACATTTTATCATTTTAAATAAACCACACTTGGAACTAGCTTGGGTACACCCGACCCCATCACTCTTTTAACTTCAATGCCCTGCACAACGATTCAAGAATCGTTTGCATGCATCTTCCCGTGAACCTTAATCTTACTCAATCCGAACGATGTTATTACGACAGTGACACATTGAATGAAAATCTTTTGTATAACAGAGTTCTGAAAGGAATTACTGATACGGAATTTAACCCGTCGGTTGTCACACTCATTACTATGACATCAATATGTTAGTACTCCTTTTTGTTATAAAAGTTTATTTGGCAAACATTTTTCTTGACCTTCTTGCAACGATTTAACTTATCATGAAAAGTGTGACATATTTTGCAAATCGTTAAGCTCAAAATTCCACTGTGCGACGTAACTGAAATCGCTTTTTCTTTAAACATACGCTCGTACATGCTGACTCATTTTTGATCAAAATTTGATATTTACATATTTACTTTAAATCGTGAAAATTTCATGTTACACATAAAAACGCCATGCATGAGACTCTACTTGCAATTGAAGGCTACTCACTCTAACAAGGTCAACCGCTTTACTCACGCAACTTATCCTTGACACTTTACCTTCGACCAATGGTCTCCCTCTCGGTCATGCAATAACTTGCTGTACATGCGTTCCACATCTCACTTACCCAACCATTTCATACTATTTTTGTTTTGATCAACTATCTCACATTTTACTTCTACATGCTTTCATTTCACTATAGGTATCTTATTTCATTTATCCTACCATTGAAAAGCTCGACTAAGAAGTCAGGGCTCTATTGATACTTTCAAGGTTTTGACACTGTCCTTCCTTACCATCCCGACTGATCTATCCCATGATTTCTAGCACTGAGACTCTCCCAAAACAAGAGTCTTACTCAAACTCCAACGTTCATCCTCTTCGAATCTACGAAGAGCTACCTCTAGACGACTCATAACATTCTATACAACATTTCTTCTCTACCATGTATATATACATACACACATCATATATGATCTCTCATGATACTTCCCCAACAAGGGATCTCGGTCTATCCCTCAGGGATCTTGCTGACCTTCTAGATTACTGGAACACGACATATAAACTAGTTTAAGACTACAACTTCGGAATAAAAAGGTAGATCAAGCACATACATGTACCTGTAAGTTCGCAATTACACTAGCCAGGTGTAATCCCAAGCTTACCTTACATGATTGTCCTCGGTACCCTATTAGTCCTACATCTACAATAGTGCCATCCTAGCGCATTTCCTTATTCTCAGTTGTGATTTCTAATTCCAAAGTTTAAGTTTAGGCCCGTCCGGTCAACTAAATCCCTTAAACTATGTGTTAGTCCCAGATGGCTTAACAAGTATTGTAGAAGGGGGGGTTGAATACAATACTCAAAATTTTTCACAATTTTAATTCGGTTATTGAAAACTTTCAACAAGAATTACACAAAGAAACTTAAAGACTGTTGCGAAAAAGAACAGATAAACTATTCTAACAATCTTTCAGAAAGTATACTTAACAAAACAACCAAGAACATTGAGAACAAAGCTATTAAGTTATCAATCAATATGGAGATTTCTTGCACTCAGAGAATTCCAGAAAGCGTTGTTTGCATGGGGATATCTTCTTCCTTTTATACTGGCAAGGAGTGTACAAGCATTGAATGCTTGGGACACTTGTCATCATCATATTTGCTGAGTATGCTGACTTCTGAAAAACTGAGATGTCCTTATCACCTTTTACTAGGTACTGGAAATAGAGCCCATGCTGAAGAAAAGGACTTTAACTGATAACGGATAAAACGACAAACAGTCACTTTTATCTGTCAAAGGATATTGTCCCATAATAAATGATCTTCTTGATGTGTATTCTAAGACAATCACACCGATGAGGTTTCACCGATATAATTGACTTTGGAACTTGAAACAATCTGCAGAGAGAAAATCTTTTATTTGAAAACACATAGATCCCACCGATTTCAGCACCCTTATCGGTGAGATGAGGCAGACCGACAAAGGATATGTCGGTAGAAGGGTTGTCCACCGATGTGTTGAGAACAAGATCGGTGAAGGGTTGTCCACCGATTTGTGAGAACAAAATCGGTGAAGTATTGTCCACCAATTTGAAATAACTAATTCGGTGGAGGGTTGTCCACCGAATTTGTAAGAACAAATTCGGTGGAAGGTTGTCCATCGATTTGTAAGAACAAATTCGGTGGAAAATGACTTGGTTGAATGCAGAGAAGAGTCTTCTATTTTCCACAAGTAGAATGTCTTCAAGCTTGGTTTCGGTTGATCTTCGACTTCACCGAACAGTTGATATCTTGTACAAGTCATCTTTAAAAGAACCATGCTACAATATTCTAAGTAAAATATAAGGGAGAAAATCGGAGAGTCAATTTCAAATCTAGGTGACCCAACAATCTCCCCCTATTTGAATTTGAGCTCCTCCCTTTGAATATTTAAGAGTATATAAAAGTAAAATGCATTTTGACCCTTTTTACTCTTTTTGGGTTCTTTTCACATAGACCATTCTTTTTGTTCTTTTGATCTATTTTTCTTTTGTATGAGTATGTATACTATATACTGTATTTACAAGTAAATATAAGTAAGGTTATGTACCGAAAAAAAAATTCAAATAGAAAGGTACTTGTATTTAGATAAGTTTTCTCGTACAATTGTAAGAAAAGAAACAGACTTTTACAAGCACCATTAAGAGAGAGAACCTACTTCTTGGAAGTTTGACGTTGCTTGATTTCGTCCAACAAATTTCGGTAGAACGGTTGAGCTTCGGGGATGTTAGGAAATAGGTTGGAGATGCCTTGAAGAAACACGGTATCGGCGATGGGAATTTGAGCAAATCTGAAGAAGGCACAATGACCGAAACCATCATTGAAGAACTGTCTAGGAATCGGTTAGAGGCTCAAGGTTGTGGTAGGATAAGGCACAGATGTGGGGAGGGACAGATTTAGGTTGCTTACATTTGGAATATTCCCTTCACTTGCCATTTCTTTGAACACCTTGTCGATAGGATTCTTGACTTTGGGAAGACGGATTTCTTCTTTCATCGATTGAAGTCTCGCCCTTTCATCGGAGGAAAGGATGATGTTGTGTTTTCTTTTAATCTCCTTCATATTTTCCATCAGTCCTTCAATGCATTTGATAAAAACGTCTTTCTTTGGCTTTGCACTTCTGACCAAGTTTTGAGAGATCTCATACCATTCGGGAAGACCGTAATGTTGGAGGTTAACATCTCTCACACTTTTCATTGATCCGTCTTCTCTGCCGATGATCATCCTGATATCCTTTGGGTTGGCTCTGGAGGTAGCAATTTTGACATTTGTGATCGGGGATTTGGACATTCGGTGGTACATGGTCTTTTTGTACCAACTTATTTCTTCATTCTTTTCTTTTTCAATAGCACCCAACACCGATTTTTGGGTTAGGAGAGGATCGGTAGACTTAGCTTTGATGGCCTCTTCTTGTGCAGCTTTTAAAGATAGAGCTCTGGAGTCATCTAAGTCTTTTTTTAGCAAGTCTGGCTTCCTCAATCTCCTGAGGAGTCAGACCGAGTTTGGATTCCTGAGATTGTAGAGAAGGAGGCTTTAACTTCAAAGTTTGGGCATCAGCAGGTCGATTCCCATATTTTGTCAACTCCTTCTTTTTCTTTTCTTCTTCGGCCAACTGTTCAGCAGTGAGGGTTTTCTTGCCTTTATCTTTGGGGGTTTTAGAAACTTGTTCCCCCTCAGACGTTGCCTTACTTTTCACCCTTGATGGAGACTTGATCGGTGTGGAGATTTGATCGGCGGTACCTGCAGTTTTCGGTGAGGGTATAAGTGGTGTTTCGGTGGCCTGAGGTGATGATTCGGTGGAGGATGAAGATGTTTCGGTGGTAGGAGAGACTTCGGTGGAGGGTGAGGATTTTTCGGTGGTGGGTGAAGGCTTGTTGATGATAGATCTCTTAATTGAAGGCATTTTTGGATGACTAAGAGTCTTCTCCCCCTCAGCAGCAGCCGGAACCTTAAAACCCAACTGTTTAAAAACACTATCAAACTTGGTGTGAAGATGAGCCAAGCTTTGATCGGTGTCACCGGAGATCATAGAAAAATCCCCCAGGTCCATTTCCCATTGAGCTTTCTCCAGCATGTTGTCAGCTTTGGTGTGAAGAGAGCTAAGAGAATCGGCGATGCTTTTGTCAAGATTCTGATGAGTTTTGGCCTCTTGAAGAAGTCTCTGAAGTTCAGTATCCTTGTCTATATACGAAGCCTTGAAGGCATCGAATGAAGCTGCACTGTTGGAGTGGGAAGTGGTCAATGTATCCACTTTGTTGGCTAAGAAGGCCAAGTTATCAGACAGAGACCGAAGAGTTTCACGAAGAGCATCGATAGGGGGAGGATTGAGAGCTCGTAGATGGGGTTCTGTTGGTGCCAAACTGGAATGAGGTAGTATTCGATCCTCAATAAAGTGAGAGGAAGTTGATTGAACCCAGGAAGGTTCGGTGTAAAGGAACCGATGTCGGGGAGAGGACGGTTTCGTTGTCGGGGAGAGGGGATCGGTGGAGATGCCTTCGGTGGGAGTAATCTGTGTTGAGGGAGGCTCGGTGTGAATTTCGTCGGTGGACGGGATGGTTCGGGGAGAACCAGTGTCCTCCAAAAGAAATTCAAAGTGGATACATTGGCCCGGAGGGGTGAAGTTCAACAACTGGTGATTTTCGAGAATCGACAGTTGGATTAGTCGGTTGGGCCGATGGTGTCCGAGACCTCTTTGAAAGAGATCTCGAAGGGGAAGTCGAGTGCCTCCGATTACGAGATGGGGATTGAACCTGGGAAGCCTCCGAGGGATCTCTCGGTGGCATAGTTCGAGAAGCGGGTGCGAAGGTGTCGGGGGCCGTACGTTGTTTCTTTTTCGCGCCGCCCGACTTTACTCGAGAAAGGGAGGAAGGGGCCACTACAACTTGGGATGCATCGGGAACTTCCGAGTGTTGAAACCCGGGAGCTTCCGCATCACCCCAGTGAAGATCGGGAGATAAAGCGAAAGAAATCATACCTTGGCGTAAGGGGAGATCAGTAGCGAGATGGCCAATGTTGAGCGTTTTTTGGCCAACAAAGGGTGATGACCAATCGTAGATGAAGCGAGGAGTTTTAGACTTACGATCCGCATCCAAGGCCGCACCGAGTTTGTGTTGAAGGATCATGGAGATGAAACGAGGATATGCGACATAACACTTTTTCGGGTGTTTGATTACTTCAGTCAACTCAGTAAAGAAATCCTAAGCAAAGTCCACCTTTCTTTGAAAAATGAGTGCATGAGAGAGCTTTGTAATATAAGATGGGGATTGGTCTTGACCACTTGTCTTTCTAGAGAGACAATGGATCACATGAGCAAAGAAGAAGTTCCAAACCCCACCCATATGTTTGCGAAGAAGGGTACCTGGTCCTTTAGAAGACTTGGAAGCTTTATCCTCATAATGTTGGACATAGCCAATAGTGCTGATGACATGCTCAAGAAAGTTGTTGACATGCATGTCCACATATTCTGAAAAGGCTTCGATCCGGAGAGCACGACGGACATCATCCACGCCAAAAGTAACATTGTGATCACCCTCTTCGTCAGAAAAGATAGAGGCATGGATTGCTTCATTCGAGTTATCATATACACAGGACAACCAGAATTTGCCAATGAGCATTTTGCCCATCTTTGGGTTGCAAGAGAAAGCATGGAGAAGAGGTGATCGGGTTAAGAACTTGATAATGGTGTCGAACTCGGGATGAGCGGGATCGGATTCGAACCTTGCTACATGATTTCAAGGGTTGAAGATTAGGTCTTCAAAGCACGTGGGTATCTTGGTGGGTGCCATTGTGAGAGTGAGAAAGATAGGAAGGAAGAAAGTGGAGGAGGAGTTGCAGGTTTTGAAATGAGAAAATGAAGGAGGAGGAAGGTGAAGGGTCGTATATATAGGAGGAAGGCGAGGGGTTTAGAAGTGTTTTAAAAGGGAAACAAGGAGGGAACGGTTATGAATAAAACCTTTAAATAAAATAACAACTTGAAAAGGGTAATGATGAGGGTTTCGGGGTATGTGGTTAAAATGGTTTTACATGGAAAAGGAATGGTCAAAGTCACTGACAACTAGGGTTATAGGGGTTATGAGAGCATGGGGAAGCGTATGGGATAAGGTAGGGATTCGGTGGGCAGATCATACCGATGGGAGTGAGGAGACGTCGGTGGGCAGATCTTACCGACGGGGACAGGATATCGTTGGGAGGATGTATGGACGTCGGTGGAAGAGATTTGTGAAAGAAGTCATTTTCGGTGGAATATAACACACCGACAAGGGGACGTCGGTAGTCGATATCGGTGGTCGGTGATTGGTGATCGGTGAGAAAGTGACATTGGTGATCGGTGTATATATCGGTGGTGAGTATGGTGTGCGATCGGTGTAGAAAGAAGAAAGAAGAGAGTGTCCACCGATGAGATTTCGGTGGAATAAGAGAGACTAAGAGAATGTCCACCGATGTGATTTCGGTGGAAGAAGAGAGACTAAGAGAGTGTCCACCGATGTGAGATCGGTGGAAAGTGAAGACTCATAGTTATTGAAAATTACACATGCCAAGTTCACTTATTAGGAAGTTGAACCTGGCTTCATCTAGAGGTTTGGTGAACAGATCAGCAAGCTGTAGATCGGTGGGAATGAAATGTAACTCAATGTCACCTTTGGAGATGTGGTCCCTGATGAAATGATATCTGATATCTATGTGCTTTGATCTGGAATGAAGATCTGGGTTGTTTGCAATAGCTATTGCACTTGAGTTATCACACAGAATGGGGACTTTGGAGTAGATTTGAGCATAGTCCCTGAGTTGATTTCTCATCCACAGGATTTGAGCACAGCAGCTTCCAGCAGCTACATATTCAGCCTCAGCAGTAGAGGTTGACACAGAGTTTTGTTTCTTGCTGGACCAACTTACCAATTTGCCACCAAGAAGCTGGCAGCTTCCTGTAGTACTTTTTCTATCAATCTGGGAACCTGCATAATCTGAATCTGAATACCCAATTAGTTCAAAACCTGAGTCTTTGGGATACCAAAGACCCAAGTGCAAGGTACCCTTGAGATACCGAAAAATCCGTTTTACAGCCTTTAAATGAGATTCTTTTGGATTGGCTTGATAACGGGCACATAGACAAGTAGCAAACATTATATCAGGTCTGCTAGCAGTTAAGTACAGTAGGGAACCAATCATGCCTCGATAAAGGGTAACATCTACAGATTCACCATTAAGATCAGCATTGAGTTTCAAAGGTGGTGCCATGGGAGTTTTCATAGGAGAACTATCTAAAAAGTTAAATTTCTTCAGAAGATCACGAATATATTTACTTTGGTTTATGAAAATCCCTTCTGAAGATTGTTTGACCTGAAGGCCTAAAAAGAATGTAAGCTCGCCCATCATGCTCATCTCATATTCACTCATCATGAGAGAAGCAAACTCATCACATAGTGACTCATCAGTGGCACCAAAGATGATGTCATCAACATAGATTTGGACAAGAATAAGGTTACACGAGGTTTCCTTGATGAAGAGAATATTGTCAATTTTACCTCTGGAATACCCATGCTTTAGAAGGAAGTTGGCAAGTGTGGCATACCAAGCACATGGAGCTTGCTTGAGACCATAAAGTGCCTTGTCAAGTCTGTACACATAGTCTGGATGAGCTGGATCTTCAAAGCCAGGAGGTTGTTTCACATAGACTTTCTCTGCAAGTTCCCCATTGAGGAAAGCACTTTTGACATCCATTTGAAAGACTCTGAAATTTCGGTACGCAGCATGAGCCAGAAAGATTCTTATTGCTTCAAGTCTTGCAACCGGGGCAAAAGTTTCATCATAATCAATGCCTTCTTCCTGTCGGTATCCTTGAGCAACCAGTCTGGCTTTATTTCTGATAATTGTACCATCTTCATCCATTTTATTTCTGAAGATCCATTTGGTTCCAATGATTGTTTTCTGTCGGGGTCTGGGAACCAATCTCCAAACTTTGTTTTTCTTAAATTGATAGAGCTCTTCTTGCATGGCAGTGATCCAACAGGGATCTGTAAGAGCTTCATCAATCTTCTTGGGTTCAACTAGAGAGAGAAAATTTACATAGAGACAAATATTCCCAATTCCTCTACGTGTTTAGACACCTGCTTGTTGATCACCGATGATTTGATCTATGGGGTGATCTTTGGTCCATTTGGTTGCAGGAGGTAAAGGTGGTGGAATATTTTGTGATAGAGGTGAAGATGGAGTGGGATCAGAGGTTCGGTGGCAAGCATAATTTTTGGAGGAATAAATTGGATCGGTGGAAGGCAGTTCGTCGGTGGAGGGTTGCACATCGGTGGGAGAAAGTACATCAGTGGAAACATGGTCAATTTCGGTGGGAAAAATAGAGGATGACCCGACTTGGTTATTTAAAGGAGATGGATTGAAGGGAGTGAAAGATGTATCGGTGGAGTTTGATAAAGGAGCATCACCGATGCAAGAAGAGATCCATCTGTGTAAATCATCATCATCATTTGACAGAGATGATGATCTAAGATCATCAAATTTAACATGAATAGACTCATCAATGCATTTTCTCCTGAGGTTGTACACACGATAGGCTTTGGAGGATAGGGAGTATCCAACAAAGATTCCCTCGTCAACTTTGGGATCAAATTTCCCAAGGTTATCACGATCATTTAGAATAAAGCACACACAGCCAAAAACATGAAGAAAGCCAATATTTGGTTTTCTGCCATGGAAAACTTCATATGGGGTTTTATCATGTCTTTTGGATATCACTGACCTATTTTGGGTAAAGCAAGCAGTATTTACAGCTTCAGCCCAAAAATAGATGGGAAGATTTGATTCACTTAGCATTGATCTAGCAGCCTCACATAGAGTTCTGTTTTTCCTTTCCACCACTCAATTTTGCTGAGGAGTACGGACTGCAGAGAAGTTTTGAGAAATTCCTTTCTCAGTGAAGAACTCTTCAAGAGCACTGTTTCTGAATTCAGCGCCGTTATCACTTCTTACCGAACGAACAACTTGACCATTAAGAACTTCATTTTTCTTGACAAAATTGATGATTTCTTCAGTTGCATCACTTTTATACCTGAGAAAAGATACCCAAGTATATCTAGTAAATTCATCAACAATTACAAGAATGTACCTTTTGCCTCCTAGACTTGGAGTGCTGACTGGTCCACATAAGTCCATGTGCAGCATTTGGAGAGGAAGAGTGTTGGAAGAGCATTGTTTGGTCTTGAAGGGAGTTTTGGTGAGCTTCCCCTTTTCACATGCATCACACAACTTCTCTTTGACAAAGTTTAACTTTGGCATACCATTTACCAGTTCTTTGTTGGAGATTTTATGAAGGGTTTTGAAGTTTAGATCAGAGAGACGCTTATGCCACAACCAGTTCCTTTTGGATGTGTCATCTGACACAAAGCAGACATTGGATGAATTGTTATTTAGTCCCATATCAATGATATAGAAATTTTCCATCCTTTTTCCAGATAATACCACATTGAAGTTCTTGTCCACCACAGTACAGACACAAAGTTCAAAGATAACTTTATATCCAAGATCACACAGTTGGCTAATGCTGAGAAGATTATGCATGAGGCCGTCAACAAAGGCCACTTTATTGAAGGTGACAGATCCATTAGTGAGAGTTCCATATCCTTTGGTATAACCTTTGGAGTTATCACCAAAAGTTACAGATGGACCTTTTCCAGGCACATAGTTGATAAGGAGAGATTTGTTTCCCGTCATGTGGCGTGAGCACCCAATATCCAGATACCATATTTGATGGTGCTCAAAAGTCTGCATGCAAAAACAGATTAGTTCTTTGATACCCATTTGGTGATGGGTCCTTTAGGGTTAGAAGAAGAAGAAGGGTCCTTAGGTTTGGTTCTATCTATTCTTTCCTTGGGACAATCCTTAGCCATGTGAAAAGTGTCACCACAGTTATAGCATTTTCTATAGATAAAGATCTTTTTATAAATGTGACCACTTTCCTTGAATTTACTTTTCCCATTATTCTTT
Source organism: Saussurea involucrata (assembly GCA_033807775.1). NCBI lineage: Eukaryota > Viridiplantae > Streptophyta > Magnoliopsida > Asterales > Asteraceae > Saussurea > Saussurea involucrata. Next base: position 69,326,553 of record CM066315.1, read on the forward strand.
ATTATCTTGGCAGAAGAGGATGAGGCAAAAGGTTTGGGTCCAAGGATTCCTTTGTCAGAGTTATAAGAATATGATTCCTTGAGATTTGACTTTTTCAAAAGCACCGATCTGGGAATGGGAAGAACAGATGAGTTGCCAGAAAGTATCTTTGGAGTATTACTTTTGGGATGGAGATCAACAACATATTTTCTTTTGTCGGAAGATGAGAGTCTGTTTAATGAAGGTTGGTGTTCTCTTTTAGGGATCTTTGAGGGTTTATGATCAGAAGAGGGGTATTCATCTATGTGAATAGATTTCAACAGCTCATGAAGAGGTATGGGAAGGTCATCGGTGGAGAAATCGGTGGGATTTGAGGGTTGCTCAGAGAAATCGGTGGGATTTGTTCTTTGAAAAGGTTTAGCTTTTGAGGAGTTAGAGGAAGAGGCTTCATCCATGACTGAATCTTTTAAAAAATCATGGTTGGGTTTTGAAACATCATTGGAGTCTTGCTTCTCAATGTTTTGACATGAAGAAGATTCTTTTGCCTTTATAAACATTCCATACTTTAAGGCTTCACCCAGATCTAAAGAGTTTAAGGAAATGGAGTCACAAGAACTTGACTCTAAGGCATCATCCCATGCATTCGAGGAAGGGATGAGTGCATGAGAAGAGTTATCAGCAACCGTTTTCCCAAATCCTAGACCGAATTTATCATTACCACTGATTTGGCCTTGAAAGATTTGTTCAAGATTTTTGGAAGAATTTGACCATTTTCTAACAACCTCTTGTTCCCTTTTTAGTTTCTTAAAAAGGTGATTTTTCTCTTTTGAAATCACGTGATTTATGGTTTTCACATTTTCAAGCTCATCTTTGATTTCCTCAAACTTTTCAAGTTTAGCCATGCAGACTTCAAGTTGAGAGGTGAGAGTTTTAACTTGAATGGATTTTCTTTTCTTGCTATCCTTGACAGCATAAAAGTCTTTAGTTAATGATTCGTAAGCATCAATCTTTTCACTATCAGTCATATCATTAAAAGGATGTACCTGAGCATAAGTTGTCGAGCACCCAGTTGCCACAAGAGCCATTGGAGAGGTAGCTTTTTCAGAATCTTCCATCTCTTCAGAAATGGCCATGAAGCACATATTGTGAGAATCACTGTCAGAGGTGTCTTCTTCATCCCATTCATGAGTTTCCGCAATTAGACCTTTTCCTTTTCTTTCAAGACTCTCACTCCTTTCTTTCTCTTTCTTGTACTTGGCTTTATACTTCTCAGCACGCTCCTGATGGTCTAAGGAAGAGGATTGGGAGTCCTTTTTGGAAAAGGTTGATTTGAAAGGATTATTTCTGGGTTTCTCATTCTTTGAAGAATATTTGTCAGAGGATGGGTTCCTAGACTTAGTAACACGCTTGCTCCTACACTCAGATGCAAAGTGTCCTTTCTTGCCACAGTTATAGCACTCTTCATTTGACTTATCAGATGAAGTCTTGGAAGATGAAGATTTTCTAAAATTTTTGGATTTGTTGAAAGGACGAAATTTGTTCTTAGAGCCAGCCATCATTGCCATTTCCTCAGACAATTGTTCAACCATAATTTCTTCACCTTCATCATCAGCATCACTAAGATATGCCTCCGTTTGGTGGGTAGAGTTATTTTGGCTGTCATTGTCAGAGTCTGATGAAGGATAGGTGATTCTAGGAACATTTTGAGATTTCTTGGAACTTTCACTGACAAGAGCTATAGACGAGCTCTTTATCTCTTTGATGAAAGATTTCCTTTGTAACTTGGTTTGCTCAAAATTGAAGAGAGTTCCATACATGACAGTTAAGGGCATGAACTTAAGGTCCTTGGTAGTTTTAATGCAAGTACATATATTCTCCCAAAATTCTGGAAGACAATCCATGAACTTGCTTAAGACTTCCTCATTATCATAGACTCTGCCCAATAACTTCAGATCATTTAAAAGAGAGTTGAAACGATTATAGTAGCTAGGAAGAGATTCTCCCTTTTCAAAAGCAAAGAGTTCATACTTTCTAATAAGACCAATCTTTTTACATTTCTTTACTTCCACTGTACCTTCGTACAGTACACACAGTGTGGTCCACATCTCTTTAGCAGTTTCAAAGTTAACCAGAGAGTGATAGACCTCATCAGGAAGTGAGAGTGCAATAATTGCTCTTAGCTTAGAGTCGAGAGAAACCAATCGTTTTTCCTCATCAGTATATTTCTTAGGATTTTTGAGGATGTAACGACCAGTAGCACTGGATTTTTCTTCATCAGAATCACTAGAGATTTATTTTTCCATGGTTTCTTTACCAGGCCTCTACGTTTCATAGCGAGCCCAAACTCTGGGGATGATAGGTCCCTCTTTGAGAATGGTTGGATATCTAGTATCCACTCCTTCCATGAATAGCATCATGCGGCTTTTCCACAGATAAAAGTTGTTAGCATTAAACTTAGGCGGTTTTGTTATGGAGCCATTCTCAGAAAAATTGTTTTGAAAAGAGTTTTCAATGGTTGAAGAAGAAGAGGCAGCCATCGCAGATCAAGTTTATGGAATTACTTTCTGCTCTGATACCACTTGTTGGTCCCAGATGGCTTAACAAGTATTGTAGAAGGGGGGGTTGAATACAATACTCAAAAAATTTCACAATTTTAATTCTTTTATTGAAAAACTTTCAACAAGAATTACACAAAGAAACTTAAAGACTGTTGCGGAAAAGAACAGATAAACTATTCTAACAATCTTTCACAAAGTATACTTAACAAAACAACCAAGAACACTGAGAACAAAGCTATTAAGTTATCAAGCAATATGGAGATTTCTTGCACTGAGAGAATTCCAGAAAGCGTAGTTTGCATGGGGATATCTTCTTCCTTTTATACTGGCAAGGAGTGTACAAGCATTGAATGCTTGGGACACTTGTCATCATCATATTTTGCTGAGTATGTTGACTTCTGAAAAGCTGAGATGTCCTTATCACCTTTTACTAGGTACTGGAAATAGAGCCCATGCTGAAGAAAAGGACTTTAACTGATAACGGATAAAACGACAAATAGTCACTTTTATCTGTCAAAGGATATTGTCCCATAATAAATGATCTTCTTGATGTGTATTCTAAGACAGTCACACCGATGAGGTTTCACCGATATAATTGACTTTGGAACTTGAAACAATCTGCAGAGAGAAAATCTTTTATTTGAAACACATAGATCCCACTGATTTCAGCACCCTTATCGGTGAGATGAGGCAGACCGATAAAGGATATGTCGGTAGAAGGGTTGTCCACCGATGTGTTGAGAACAAGATCGGTGAAGGGTTGTCCACCGATTTGTGAGAACAAAATCGGTAAAGTATTGTCCACCAATTTGAAATAACTAATTCGGTGGAGGGTTGTCCACCGAATTTGTAAGAACAAATTCGGTGGAAGGTTGTCCACCGATTTGTAAGAACAAATTCGGTGGAAAATGACTTGGTTGAATGCAGAGAAGAGTCTTCTATTTTCCACAAGTAGAATGTCTTCAAGCTTGGTTTCGGTTGATCTTCGACTTCACCGAACAGTTGATATCTTGTACAAGTCATCTTTAAAAGAACCATGCTACAATATTCTAAGTAAAATATAAGGGAGAACATCGGAGAGTCAATTTCAAATCTAGGTGACCCAACACTATGGCTCTGATAGCATTTGTAACGACCCAATCTAGAAAGAACATGCATATCATTAAAACATAAACATTACAAAACTGGGTCCCAAAATTTCGTTACATCAGCCTCAAAACTAAGGTTGGTGGAAACAACCTATACACAACTGAGAACGTACTAGCTTCTATGAGTGGCACTTGCACTGTCTCTAGCTGCATCTGTACTCTATCTTGGTCTTGCTCACTCACCTGAGCCTCCTACTATTTGCTTACCTGAAAAGGTTTTAGTTTTGAAAAGCGAGGGTTAGACCATGAGGTCTAGTGAGTTCCCTCCATGAACATCGTACATCAACATTATAAAATCATTTTATAAAACTCTTAACCTTTTCCACATAAGCATCAAACATGGTACTGCACAGTGTTTAAGGATCACGTAGCTAACCGCGATCGGGGCCCAAGGAGACTCCCCTCACGCCTCATATCGGGGCCCAAGCAGACTCCCCTCTATCCGAGTAGGAAGGAAACGAATTCCCTCCTACAAGCTCATCACAAATGCCCAAGGGATCATCGTATCCCGAGGTACTCAGATCCCACTGTGCAGACCGACTCCACATCACATACACATAACTCATCGTAATTCACGGAACGTGAAATATTTAATAAACATTTCTTTCATGCTAAATCACATTTAAGTCAAATCATAATTGTCATGGAATCGTTCATAAAAGTTTATAAATAAAACGTGCTCGTAAGTACACCACAATTAGTAAAACATTTAACTTTCATTTAAGTAAACATCATGTAAAATAGCATAGTCTTTTCACATAATCACTTTCTTTGGAAACACGTAAAATCACGTATTTTAGTTAGAAAATCTCACCTGGCTTGCTCGCTTCCAAGCTTATCACTTACACTTCCGATCTCTAGGTCGAACACCTATAATGTTAATAAACGTACGTCATAATTTTTTAATTTGTTACACGAGCTTGCTCCCGAACTTAACCCAAATCTATCTAAGGTGGTAAGTTACCCTCCTAATCCAATTATTTAGATTCTGGACTCCCTTTAATTTAATCCTGAACTACGGCCCCAAAAGGGTAAGTACCGGATCTCTTATAATTAACGAATACCGGATTTGCATGTAACAATTTACTACCGATGACGTGGCCCATAATTAGGACTTGCAACTAATTGGAAAATCACCTATCACGTGGCCCAACCTCAATTATATTCTAAATACCGGAGATGCTCACGTGGCCAATTAATTGAAGAAAAAAAATAAAGGAGATGATCTCTCTCTCTCACGTGACATTTCAATTGGAATGGAAAATAAAGAATCCTCTCTCTCTCACGTGACATTTCAATTGGAATTGAAAATAAAGAATCTGATCACGTGGCCCAACACTAAAACTAATGCTAATTAATATCTCGGTCCAATTTTCCTAGACATGCGAATTCCCATATGGAATTTGATTCCGGGTCCTTGGCCCAACCACCTTTCGGTCCAATCAACTTTGGCCCATTCCGGGTCCTGAAAATTTGGTGGACTCCGGATCTAGTTTGAAACCAACTTCCGGTATTAAAACAAAGTTCCGGCTCCTCTTTTCTTTTCTATACACTCCGAATCTCATTTATATGGGGTTCCGGATCTTTAAAAAATTGAGTCCAATTCCGGAACCTTATGTTCCGGATCCTAAATGTTAAACGGCCCAAACGAGAAGCATTCCGGAACCCAAAGGTTCCGGATCCAACACCATACAGTTCATGCGAGTTTCGGTATTAGCGATCGCACAGAAACTTAATTTCTTTATTTTCAACTTAACACCAACAGATTAACCATTACATTCTCTTCCATAATCAATAAGTTCTACTCCCCTATCTCATACATTCACAAACATAGCTAATTTAACCATCTATCAAACCAATTTAGAGTGAAATTCCTTTAATATCGTTCTAACCAGATTACTCAGCTCAAACAACGAGACATCAAAGAATAAATTTACTTAGCTATCTGTTGTGTAGGAATTAACATAGGGAAAGAATTTCTTACCAAAGTTGAAGTTCTTCGAACGGAAATCGCTGTCAAGGCTCTTGCTACTCCTTTCTCCCACTTCTCAGCCGCCACAGTCAAGCAAGAATATTCAGTAGTGTGAAATACCTAGGGATTTGTATCCCTTTATATCTTTCACAAATTTGCATAAGAGCCCCCTTATCTTAAACTTTTATTTCTTTGACATCCACCACCAAGCTTCTTAAAGATTTGACTTTGGCTACCAAACCTTCAAGTCTTAATTATAAATTTCGGGTTATTACACAAACTGACGACGTGAGCTCCGTTTTCATAATTAAATATATATTTTAGTAAATGCTTAGGTGGCAATATATGATTGGATGGACAAGATTGGTATAGGAAGTCTTGAGACAGTGGATTTTTTTTCATTCAAACTGGGGTCCCACTGATATTTCCGATACACATAACCATATTAAGTTAAAAATGTATATTTTAAAGAACGTTATAACTATATTAAGTTAAAAATGTGTATTTGAAAGAACATTTTGCATAGAAAGTTGAAGTATAAAAGACGTAACAAACTTGATCTTTCCTTTCCGATCGTCATCCAAAAAATCTCTACCAGTGAAGTGGTTAATATCAATCGCTGCAAACGTCCACTTGCAGTGCAATTAGATCAGTTTTCTCTTTGACTACCATCTCTACCTCATTAAGGCAGAGGCTCCCAAAAATCTTACAGTATTGCACACAGTAAGTCAATTCAATATATTTAAGTCTCCTTTGTGTTCTAATCCAAGTGGCACCTGAATTACACCACATAATAACGCTTTGCTGCAAAAAGTAAGCATAAGGTGTTGTCTTCTCACTCATCTTAAAAGTAAGCATAACACTTCCGGGGTAAAAGTCATTTGTTTTGTAGTGATTTAAATTCCTTGTTTATATATTTTAACAAGTTAATGCATATGAAAGTGGTTAATATATATATATATATATATATATATATATATATATATACAAGTTCGTGAAATTAGCTTAAAAGTAAAGATAAATTTGCATATGAAGGTAGATTAACGTTAGTTGAAAAAATTTAGTTAGATTTAAAAATCAAGTCATCTAAAGGCCTAGAAGTTTTCTCACCATTCTCACACGATTCCTCATCATACATACAAATGTGTTACATAAATGAGTCTATTTGGGATCTTGAAAGAAACTAACTATGTTTAAAAACCATTATTACCATTACTAGTACAAGTCAATACTAGAACAAACCGGACTTATATAGGACTTCAAATAATTCACTGTGGAATAATTCGTCACTACAACAAGATCTATCATTACAAAACAAATGACTTTCACTGTGGAATAATTCGTCAGTAAAAGTCGGATCCCAGATGACTTTCACTGACGGATTACCGATGACCGTGTTTACCGACGGATCCAGTGACGGATTATTACTTTAAATAAGGCGGTTATTTTTTTGAGTGATCTTTATTATGCGTATTTAAATTATATGACCAATGGCATGCATTCGAACAAGTGTTGAATGTTGGTCGTAAGATGTGGCGATCGTATGATGATCATATGTTGGTCTTAAGATCAGGATTTTATGGCCGTCTAGTCTTACTCATAAGACCAAGGATTGGCTCATGTGTCATGTGTTGATCTTTGTCATACGACATGTGTCGCAAGACGTATATTCCATGACGTGTGTATGTTTTCTTGTGACGATCGTGAGTTGTTGTATCTCTTTAGTGATGTTTATTATTTACACAGTGGCAAGCGTTGTTAAGACATCATCTTGAATGATTTATGACACGAAACTTCTTATCGTCGTTAGTTCGATCATCATTTGTGGAGAGCCTTCTTGCATCAGTAGTAAGAATTAAATAGACAATCGTAAGATGTGAACTTTTACCCAAACAATAGCAACATTAATTTAGTATAAGTAATTTCATATGTCATGGCGTCGAGACTCGTATGAAATATATATAATCCACATTGACTTCTAGTAGTCTTTGTTTGAGACTGTTTTTGAATATTTTGTCTTGTTTAGGATGTGATTGCGATTTATACAATTGAGTATTTGAAAACAATTGGTGGAAAATTTCTTTTACACCTACGGGTACGTGTTTCATATGCATGCTTAAGACGTTAAGAGGAAATGTTGTTGAGTTTTTGTTAAATACTCAAATTTTTAATACTCATTCATATATGAGACGAAGCGATCAAAAATTGAGTTATGATTGCCCACGAGCCCTTTTTCTATTCATATAATACATGCATTTAATTAATATCTAATTTTATAATGTAGAGTGTGTTAGAATTGTAGAGTCGATTGATAGATTGAGAGACACACTTGAGATGGCTGAATCGGCCGGTTTTCATATAATGAGAGAGAGTTACAAATGAAGTGTCTAACCTAATAATGAACCCTAAGCTATCTATTTATACCAAGGTAAGATACACATAATTACAGAAAGGATCCTGAAATATACATATTGACAATAATACTCTAACACCCCCCTCAAACTCAAGTAGGGGTAGAATGAATCAAGTTGAGTTTGGAAACCAGATCCCGAAAACGTCCTGGAAGATGCGCTTTGGTGAAGATATCTGCGGTCTGATCAATGGTTGAGATTGGAAGAAGTTTCACTGTTTTGCATATAACATGTTGACGAGTGAAATGACAGTCAATCTCTATGTGCTTTGTACGCTCATCAAAGACGTCATTGTGTGCAATCTGAATAGCACTATTGTTGTCACACCACAATGGTGTTGGGGAAAATTGGTAAGCACCCATATCAGATAGTAGCCAGCGTAGCCATACGAGTTCTTGAGTGGTGTCAGCTAAGGCTCGATATTCCGCTTCAGTGCTGGACTGAGCTGTCAGCGATTGTTTCTTGCTACGCCAGGAGATAAGAGAGTCACCAAGGAAGAAACAATATCCGGTTGTTGAACGACGATCGGTTATGTCACCATCCCAGTCAGCATCTGAGAAGACACGAAGAGTTAAGGATGATGTGGATGAGAAGTGAAGCCCATGAAACATTGTCCCTTTGAGGTACCTAAGTATACGAAGAGCAGCGTCATAGTGATCTGAGCATGGAGCAGCCATGAACTGGCTAACTATATGGACGACATAGGCAAGATCGGGTCGAGTAACTGTCAGGTAGACTAGAGATCCAACTAGTTGATGGTACCGTGTAGGATCTTTCAGCGGTGTTCCGGCATTCGGAGCAAGGTGCAGATTTTGCTCAATGGATGTAGATGCAACTTTGTTGTCCGTAATCCCAGCTTTGGACAACAAATCTGAAATGTACTTGGCTTGACAGAGATAGATGCCGGAAGAGTCTGACAAAACTTCAAGGCCAAGAAAGTAGTGTAGTTTGCCAAGATCTTTCATCTCAAAACATGAGCTGAAAGACTTTTTGAGATGGATGATACCTGTTGAGTCACTGCCAGTAATGATCATATCATCAACATACAACAGAAGTAAGATAGTACCGGCAACAGTAGTTCGAGTAAACAATCCCGAATCATAATTACTCGAAAGAAAACCCTAATGAGATGACAGTATTGCTGAATTTTTCAAACCAAGCACGAGGAGCTTGTTTGAGGCCATAGAGGGCTTTTCGAAGTCGACATACATGACCTTGTCGAGAGGTCACACCTGGAGGGAGTCTCATGTAGACTTCCTCTTCGAGATCGCCATTTAGAAAGGCATTCTTGACATCCATCGGGTAAAGTGGCCATCGTTTGGTGGCTGCTATGGCGAGAAGACTACGAACTGAAGTGACACGAGCCAAAGGAGCAAACGTTTCCTCGTAGTCAATGCCATATTCTTGATCGAAGCCTTTTGCCACAAGGCGTGCTTTGTATCGATCAATGTATCCATCAGACATGGTTTTGATTTTGAAGACCCATTTGCAACCAATGGGTGACTTTCCCGGTGGGAGAGGAACAAACTCCCATGTATTGGCTTTGTCAAGTGCCTGAAGTTCCTCTGTCATAGCTTGCTTCCAAACAGGGCTAGAAGCGGCTTCCTTGAAGGAAGTTGGTTCATGGGTGGACAGTAAAGTGGCATAACAATGATAATCACGAAGGTGAGAAGGAACTTGCCTTACCCGATCGGAGCGTCGTGCTTCATCTTGTGGTTGAGAAGAGCTAGGATCCATAGACTCGGCAGTTGACTCAGAAGTAGTACTTGGAGTTGGTGCAGATGATTGATCGTGATCAGATGGCACAGATGGGGCCGGTGAAGGTTCAGATGAGGCAGATGAAGGTTCAGATGGGACAGAAGAAGGTTCCGGTTGAGAAGAGGAGGAATGAGGTGGAACAGATGGTGAGGTGTAAAGCCCGTGTCCCGATATGTAATTTCGTTTTATTAATTCTTTTCTTTTAAGTTTGATTTATTGCGGTTTTCATTAACGGGGTTAGTCGAATTGGACCTAATCGTTAAAAATGTCGGAATTTTGATTAGTTGCGAGAAAGTAAGTTGGGGGACCATTTGTGTCAAGGGCCAAAACTTAGCCATAGTTTCGGCCCATGAATTCATAAACCGAATCCTTGTAATTGTTGGTGTGCGTGTTGTGACATGTTGGGCAAACAAAAGAAAAAGAACCCAAAACCCATATTGTGGAGTGGGGGTGTCGTGAATGAGAAGCAAAGGAGAAGTAAGTTAGTACAAAGAAAACCCTACGGCTCTTCTTCCCCCTTCCCTTCGTTGTCGTCGGCCGGAAAAAGAGAGAGAGAGAGAGAGAGAGAGAGAAACCGTGAGAGATAGAGAGCGAGAGTGGAGAGGAGGAGGAAGGAGGTCGCCGGCGTGAGAGAACCACCTTCGTTTCGGTCGAAAAAGTAAAGGAAGGAGGTCGCGTCAAGGTAAGTTTTCCGTTCGTTTTACTTAAGGTTTTCTCGTCGAAAAACGGTAAACCGCCACCGCCACCGCCGCAGCCACGGCTGCCGGCGGTGGGGCCGCGGTGGTGGCGGCAGAAGGGTGGGTGCAGTGTGTGCAGGTGCGGGTGTGGTTGCGGGGGAGTCGGGGTGGGCGATGTTGGGAGGTTTCGCCGGAAGGTGTTACCGTAACCACCGTCGCCGCCGGCAACCACCACCACCGCCGGAGGCGGCAGTGGGTAGTGCACGGTTGTTGTCCAGCGTAGTATAGCCCTTTCCAGTAAGCTTGTAGGCTGTTCGGGTCTGTTTGGGTTAAGCTTTGGCTTAATGGGTTATAAACAACTTTTGTCATGAAATGTGAAAACGTTTTTCTGCCACTGTTTTGCGACGGCCATAACGTTTCTGACGTAGCTCGGATTGAGGCGAATCTGGTGCCCACGGTTCACATTCTGTGCCGGGCACACTTTTCGTGTTTTAGCGGAAGTCCGGTTCGGCCTCTAGCTAGGCGTAAATTGGCTGTTTATACAGCAGGTCCGGATGTGGCAGGTCGCGTTCCGTTTTAATAGTCTCAGTTTCTGCCACTGTTTTGGGAAATCCATAACTTCTGCTAGGAATGTCGGATTGGGATGAAACCAGTGCCAAATGTTCCCATTCTGAGTCTAGTAAGTTTCTTATGTTTTGCGGAAAAACCAGTTCGGACTGTAGCTAGTGTCAAACTGCTGTTTTATAACGAAAGGTGCTGTTTTTCGCTGTGCAGTTAATCAGTTTTGTAAAATCCATAATAAATTGTAGAAAAATCGTTAGGAGGTGTATAATATGTCCTTGGAACCCTAACTCTGAGCACTTTCTGGTTATGAAATTTAATTGAGGATTTTCTGGGTTTATGGAGGTCGGAACAGGTCCCGAACAGACCTGTTTGGTTAGACCGAAAAGTCGTTTTAGTGACGATTTAAGGGTGCGTTGTGTTTTAGGGTCCGGGTCTCGTGTTAATACGTTTTAACGTTCGTTTAGGTGTCGGGAAGTGATCTTGGATTTGTGGAGCTTGAATTATTGTTTGTGAGCTAGACGCGCTTACGAGGTGAGTTCTCTCACTATAACTAATGTCGGTTACTTTTTACATTACGATTTGTACGTGTGTGGTAGTTTTAATTGTTTGTGATGCGAGGCTAAATAGTGGGGCGTCTAGTCGGACCTTTATTGTTATGACTACGAGGGTGGCGTAGGAGTTCGGTGGGGCCGAGGTTTATATACGCGGGTGGCGTAGTGATTCGGCGGGGCCGAGGTTTATATATGCGGGTGGCGTAGTGATTCGGCGGGGCCGAGGTTTATATACGCGGGTGGCGTAGGAACCCGGGGGAGCCGGGTAATGCTTGCACGGTTATTGTGTGGTCGGGTGGACCAACTTATGCCTTTGGGTGGGATGGTGTAGGTATGCATGTTTATGATTTGTTCGTAGACTTGTATGCTGGTTATGTGCATTTATCTGTTTAGAGGTGGTGTGGAAATAACTGTGTTATTTATGGTGTCTGAATTCACTAAGCTTCGTGCTTACCCTTTCCCAATAAAATTGTGATTTTGAGGTACGAGTGGCTCCAAGGCGTGACGAGTACACACTGGCGCGTGGGAAGAGTTGATTACTTTTATGATTTTAACTTTAGACATATATTCCGCAGTTTATTGTTCGTAAGGATATTAATTATTAGTTTGCAAATGAGATGATTGAATTATTAAATGAGTTTTTATTAATGAAATGTTACTTTAAAATTTTTAAATTCCTTGTAATTTTTGGGACGTTACATGAGGAGAGTATGGGATCTAATTGGAGTGAGTCCAATGAGATAGATGTGTTTGTGAAGAAAGAAGTAGATGGAGTGGGTGTGTCCTGAAATTTTGACACTGTAGAGAAGGGAAGATGTTTCCAGAAGGTAACATGACAGGATATACGAAGTCTCTTAGAGACTGGATCCCAACAACGATAACCTTTATGTTCAATGCCATAGCCAAGGAAGCGGCATAATCGAGAACGAGGTTCGAGTTTGGTGTGCTCATGAGATTGCAGCTGAACAAAGCAGGCACAACCCCACACTTTGAGGAGTTCATATGCTGGAGAGACGCTATAGAGTACTTCATACGGAGACTTTTGATTGAGAATGGGAGTTGGGTGTCGGTTGATGCTGTAGACAGCTGTGAAGGCGGCTTCACCCCAAAAGTGTTCTGGACACTTGGCTGATATTAATAGAGTGCGGACAGTGTCAAGAATGTGACCATGTTTGCGTTCGACACGACCATTTTGTGGAGAGGTTCCATGACAAGAGTACTGAGAAAGAGTACCCTGAGATTGAAGAAAAGAGATGAGAGACGATTCTTTGTATTCCATAGCATTATCTGCTCGAAGAACCTTTATAGGCTTGGAGAATTGGGTTAGAATCATACGAGCGAAGGTGATATAAATTTTAGGTAGCTCTGAGCGGTTTTTCATGAGATAAATCCATGTAAAACGTGTGTGATCATCGATAAAAATAACAAAGTAACGAGCACCTCCCATAGACGGGTGTGGTGCTGGTCCCCATACATCAGAATGAATAAGATCGAACGGAGAAGCAGATCTAAAGTCATTAATTTGAATAGGTAAAGCATGATGTTTGCCAAGTTGACAAGATAGACAAGGAACATTTTCAGAGGAAGTGTTTCCTAACAGTCCTGAACTAGCTAATACTTTTATTCTAGCTAAGGATAAATGGCCTAAGCGCACATGCCATAGTTCAAACGAAGGAGTACTGGAAACTGAAGCAGCAAGATTTGATGAAGGTAAGGGAAGGCGGAGATAGACCACTTCAACCATCCGACCAACTTTACGGCCTACTCCAAGGATCTGCTTGGTCTTTGGATCCTGCACAACACAGCCAGAAGGGTGAAATAAAACGATTAAATCGGCTTCCATAAGCTGAGTGATTGAAATTAGACTCAGAGATAAGTTAGGTATATGTAGCACATTAGGTAATTGAATATTGGGGGTAGATACAGTCCCACTGAAGGATACCGGTAGACGAGTATCATCAGCTGTACGGACCGATGAAAACATGCTGGAAGTTTGTTTAGAGACAAACCCATCAGCCTTAGGTGTCATGTGATTACAACATCCAGAGTCAAATAGCCAAGGGTTACCTGATGTAGTGGCATTGCATTCAGAATTCATACCCATAGAACCTGTCATGAGTTGCTCCATGAGCTCTTGATTTCGGCGCACGAGTTCCATGAGGTCAGGCGTTAAGTGGTTGTTATGCTGTGCCGGAGCTGCTGGCGATGGGGAATCTTGAGTGATGGAGCCAACAACTGATTGAACTCGGGACTGCGACCTTTGGTTACTCAAGTTCTTTGGATGTTTTGGGCAATCAGACCCATAGTGACGTGGGTGTACGATCACACACCAGCGACATTTTCGAACTGGACAATTGAGGAGAAGATGAGAAGTAGAATGACAGAATGTGCATTCACTATTGTTCCCCTTGCCCGCAGATTTACACTGATCATTGTTGCCCCCATTTACCTTTTGGTTTCCCTGAGCTGGGAGTGTAGAGCACAGTATCTGATGGTAGTGGAAAACGCTCTTGAAGACGAGTTTCTTCACTTAGCAGTTCAGTGATCGCTTCTTCAAGAGTAGGTAATGGATGCCGATGTAGAAGCGAGGCTCGAACGTTCTCAAAGCGATCAGTGAGACCCATGTGAATAGTAACCAAATGCAATTGGCTAAAGTAAGCAGTAAACTTACGAGCAGTTTCATCAAAGACTTGAGGTGCACCCAAGTTCAGATGATCTCTAAGAGCTTGCATCTCAGAGATGTAGGAGTTGATAGACTGATCAAACAGTTGCCTTTTGTTCTGGAAGGTAGTCCACAGTTAATATTGATGAGATAAGCCTGTAGAAGTGTACCTGTTTGCAAGAAAATCTCATAGTCCTTTTGCTGTGGTATAGCCAAGGAATTGTTGATTGATCTCAGTAGTGGTAGAAGCGTTTATGAACCCGAGGATGCGAGCATTTGCGATTTCCCAATCATTCATACGTTTTGCAAAGTCGAATGCAGTTTCCTTTTATTCTTGAACATGAATGGTAGACGTACCAGTGACATAGGTATAGAGTCCATGAGACTTGAGGAGAATGGACATGTGGTGATGCCACATGACGTAGTTGTTCCCATTGAGAACGACGGAGATGGGATTGAAGTGACTGGAGTTGTGATCCATTCGAACTGATTTAGATAAAGCAGGTTTGTCGCAGCACACTCTTGTTGCAACCAACTGATATCGCAACACTAGTGTCGCAATCAAGGTCTTTGTCGCAATAGGGAAGGTTGTCGCAATAGAGTATTGCGATAAGTTACAAATTCAAAATTTGTCGCAAGTAAGGGTTGCGATATCAAAGGTTGTCGCAGGTAAGGGTTGCGATATCAAAGGTTGTCGCAGGTAAGGGTTGCGATATCAAAGGTTGTCGCAGGTAAGGGTTGCGATATCAAAGGTTGTCGCAAGTAACAGTTGCGATACTTAAGAAGGTCTGAGGGTTGCGATAGTTATGAGATTCAAGATGTTCTTGAGTCGAGTTTTCAAAACAGATCGGTTTTGGCTGAAAATTGGTACGAAGGTTCGTGACAATATTCTGGGCAATTTTAAAACTTGGTATTTTGTCAAAAAACCAACAGAGAATGGTTTTTCGGAGCAAAATAGAGTGCAGCAAAATAAAGAGGAAAATAATGAAAAGCGGATCTGGAAGATATGGTAGGATACTTACCTACAGCTCTGATACCATGTTAGAATTGTAGAGTCGATTAATAGATTGAGAGACACACTTGAGATGGCTGAATCGGCCGGTTTTCATATAATGAGAGAGAGTTACAAATGAAGTGTCTAACCTAATAATGAACCCTAAGTTATCTATTTATACCAAGGTAAGATACACATAATTACAGAAGGGACCATGAACTATACATATTGACAATAATACTCTAACAGAGTGAATTACATTGATGGTCCCTCTGGTTTGTTTAAATTTTGGATTTGTTTGCTAAAACAAACTATTTACACTGGTGGTCCCTAACTTTTCATGTTCATAAATCCATAGTACCTCCACTTAACAAAATAGTTTACAACCATTATGAAGGACTAATCGGTATTTAAAAAACCTATAGGGTCCAAAAATGTTTTGCTCTAAATGTTCTTTTAAAAAAATTACAAATTAAATAAAAATCTTTATATTTATTTTTTAAATATATAATTTTATTATATTTACATATAATTTTGTATGTTTTGTATTTTAGTTAACACAATATTATCATATCTTTCGTCGTGTAACTTTAAATACATACAAATTACTGAATTAGTGATCAAAATAAAATAGAGTAAATTACGGATTTGGTCCCTATGGTATGTCGTTTTTTTACGAAAATCGTCCCTAAACTTCATTAATTATGGAAATGGTACCAGTGGTATGCAGTTTCTATTTTTTTTGTCCCTAGCACAAACGACCATCCAAACGTTAACTCCAAGGGCATTTTTGTCTTTTAACTATTTAACCATTTTAACGTTATTTTTTAATTACTTTTTTGTCTTTTTATGTTTTGTCTTTTCTATAATTATCATATTATTTTTATATTTAATATTATATTTAATAGTATTATAGGGGTGGTATCGGGTACAAACCAACTAGTTTGTACAAACTCGTACAAACTCAATCTACCTTTATTAATTTGCAATTTTTTTAATTTGGCTTCATGAATCTATATTTTGGCTTCATGAATATAAAATTTGGCTTCATGAATATATAATTTGGCTCCATAACTTCTTTTTTATTTATTTATAAGGGTATTTTAGGGCTCCACCGGAAAATATAGATTCATGAAGCCAAATTATATATTCATGAAGCCAAATTTTATATTCATGAAGCCAAAATATAGATTCATGAAGCCAAATTAAAAAAATTGCAAATTCATGAAGGTAGATTGAGTTTGTACGGGTTTGTACAAACTAGTTGGTTTGTATTTGATACCTAGCCTAGTATTATATATACACATATACAATATATATACACACAGATACAATATATATATACACACACCCACCCTCTCTTTCTTTCTTTATATATACACACACACAAATACAATATATATATATATATATATATACCATGAACCCACCACTGACCCACGATCGTGAAAGCACCATCGACCCACCACCGTGAACCTACCACCGTGAAACCTCCACCGTAAACCCTCCACCGTGAAACCACCACCGTGAACTGTAACACCAAGCTTACACTAATGTCCAATTTACCTTTTAATCTCCAAAATAATCAAATTTTAAAACCACCAAAATATACGGGATATAATTTTTAATAAAATTCCGAAATGTCCGCTTTAAATTGTTACGTTTTATCCAAAACATAAACCAACCCAAAAGTTTAAGATTTACAATCCAGAAGTTTACTTATAATCAACCGGGGACATATCTACCCGATAGAATACATACATATATATAACCACCAAAAGCAAGTACCAATATACCCAAAAGAGCTAAATCGACACTTGTATCAACACCTGAACTATGCTTTCTTATCTTTCCCTTTGTCTACAATCCTTTTTCCTGAAAAAAATAATCAATAACGGGTAAGGTATAAAGCTTAGTGAGTTGTATATGAAAGTACATGGTTATAATGTTATATATGTATATATATAATTGAAGAATGAAACGAAATCTCGAACGAAAAGCTATTATAACATCGAAGACTAACAACTCGGAGAATTCCATGGATACATCCCAAAAGACTTACCAAAATCATAAACATAACATACCAATATTAAAATCAATACATCATAAGTTCAACAACAACATATGCTCTTACCGACAAACTCAACAACGAAATGTCAATCGTTCCATACGAACACCTATCACATGGCTCAAGTACCGTATCACGTAATCATATCATGAATCAATTATAAAATATCAAGAATAGTGCACCACTCCCACCTTCATCTACTGGGTACGTGCAGAATAGTACTCACACTCGTCTCCTAACACACGAGATACGTGAGTACAACGAACCGGTATGCCACACCCAACCTCCATCTCCCTGGGATATGTGGGCATACACCGCTTTCCAGCGTACCACACGAAGTAGTACCCGTATTCACGGTTTACCAAGAGATTAACAAAACAGTCGCGTATCCGGACTCGACCGACATAGCGGAACTATCATACGGAATACAAACCGGAATCAGAGGGACTTACACATGTCACACCTTACGAAAACATGAAACACAACTAATGCAAACAAAAAATGCATATACATATGAGTACACATAAACATGTATTTAATATAAACTCACAGTGCATAAAATGGGTCAACTGAACGTCCAACCGAATGTCACATTCCAACTCCGTAATCCAAGTATGTATGGAACTCCAAAAGCTTTCAATTATACCCTTATACTCCCTGGAGTATACACATTCAATTCCATAAGTATATAATTTCCATAAGTATATAATTACACTATCTCATTCCATTCCATTCCTTAGTTAGCTAATTCCATTCCAATACTTTTGTACATCCCCTTTTCTAACACAACTTTAACCATCTTAAACTCAGAATTACATTCTGACTTCTAAACAAGAAAGAAAATAGACTCTTTTATATTTCAGATGCCACTGACCTCATGTCCATTGGATATTTCTTTGATTTTATATGAATTTTCTAAGACAGGGCAGAAAATTGACTTTTATGTTTCAAAATGCCCATTTTCAACAATCTTGTACCCAAACCATTCCCATTTGGCACCAAATCTAGATTTCTATCTCAAATATTACAAACTTTATAAAATAGCAAAACTCAAGACTTTTTCATCAAAATCATCATTTTAGAACTTTGACTTCGAAAAGTCAAACTTTTGTTCATAACTCAACATTATTTCAACTAATCTTTGAATATAATCCATGTTTTTGGCCAAATAACTAGTTATCTCATCACATTTCTACAAAATAATTCCATAATTCCATCACGCATTCTACAACTTGAACCCTAGTTACAAGAAATCAACCAAATACATCAAGAAAATCAAAATACCAACATTTATACCTTCAATTTCTTGCAATTCCTCTTCAATTTCACCAAGGTTTTGCCTTTAGGTGTGTGAAATCACACACACCTTGGTCCAGAAGCTTGTTGAAGTAAAAATGAGATGAAATGGAGCGATTTTCGTCAATTAATTGAACTAACCCATTTTGGGTCGGGTTTGACCCGGCTGGGTTGACCCAACACCCATTTTGACCACTAACCACAAACAAATTCATAACTATTCGCTCGGACCTCCGTTTTCGATGAGGTTTTCTCCTACGCGTTCGTAATAAGATAATGTATGACTTCCACTATAAGTATTCCAGAAAAGACTTACCCATAAAAGAAGTTTTACGTATTTGTAAGACATGGGTTGACCCGACATCCATTTTGACCACCAAACACTTAAAAATTCATAACTTTTCGCTCGGACCTCCGTTTTCGATGAGGTTTTCGCCTACACGTTCGTAACAAGATAATGTATGACTTCCAATAAAAATATGTCAGGAAAGATGTGATCCCAGAACAAGTATTCAATCCATGAATTTAGCAATAAGATGGCCACCAATATATTGAATGAAGAACAATCACAAAGTACCAAGATGAATTCTAGAGAGAAAAGCTATGTGTGTATACTTGTGTGAAATAGTAATTGATGACCTAATGAGAAAGTTAGACAAAGCAAACATTATATACTATGTAACTATTACAATTACAATATTAGACCCTCTACTTAGTACAACTAGAATATTAGGCACTAACAAAAGACCTCCCAATAAAAGCAGTTTTACGTATTTCTAACTTAGGTGTTAAGCTTTTCCTTTGCAAACCTATTAAACCCTATATATTTCTTAAGGATTTTGCTACAAGTCCTCATTAAAGCATTATATTATCACATAAATCATAATGCACCTTATTAAACATATATTACATATTAGTACACATTTAAAGGCATTTGTTAGGCATATTAAAAAACTGTATGTTACATGAACCCACCACCGTTATCACCACACACACACACACACACACACACACCGCAACACACACCCCCACATACACACCGCAATACACACACATCACACACACCAAAACACACACACATATGTAAACCCACCTCCGTCAACCCATCGCGACCGTGAAACCACCGAGTGAAGGTGGTGAAGGTGAAGGTGAAGGTGAAGGTGAAGGTTTTTTGCAGGTGGGTGAAGGTGGTGTATATATATATATATATATATATATATATGTATTATATACATCTCTCTGTGTGCATATATATATATATTTGTGTATATATATATATTGTATATGTATATATATATCTATGAGGGAAGGTGGTATACATCTATGTGTGTGTATATATATATTGTATACGTTTGTGTGTATATAAAGAAAGAAAGAGAGGGTTGGGTGAAAAGATGAAAGAGAAACATAAAAGATTTTTTTTAAATCTATTGACACATGTCATTTTATAAATGGTCAATTAAAATTAAGAAAAATAAATTAATAAAAACTCATTAAAACTTAATTCTAAAAAGAAAGAAATATAAAAGGACAAAAATGTTCTTAATGATAACTGAGGAAATAGACGGCCGTTTGGGGTAGGGACAAAAAAAAACAGAAACTGCATACCACTACCACTGATATCATTTCCATTATTAGTGAAGTTTTGGGACGATTTCCATACAAATCGATATACCACGAGCACTAAATCCGTAATTTACTCTAAAATATATTAAACCTAACAAACTAACCGGTCTAAAAATATTCTATTTGATATAATAATGGATGTACATGCATGAATTATTGTGTATAGTATCGTCACAAAATGTAATGAATGTATTATTTTTTCCTCCACACTGGTGAACTTTATGAAAAAGAATAAGGATTATATAAAATATATATTTATGGAATTATGTTAATATTAAAAAATACTATATGAATGTAGAGGCGTTTTAGCTTGTGTGTGATGTCTCACGTAGGGCGCGTCTGTACATATCTTTCCACTTGTAGTTGCTTGATTTTTTCCCAAATGTTATGTTCCTTGTTTCGCATGATGATAACTAGTGTCATACTCGTCCGTTGGTCGGGTACACAACATGATTTTAATCTAGATTCGGTTATTTGAGTGGTCAGTCTTTAACTAACATGGTTATTTGAGTTGTCAGACTTCAGACATCAAGTGATCGAGTACACGACATAACTTTAATCTAGATTAATATTGTAGGGTCATGTGTAAAAAAATCGACCACAATTTACAACACTATAACTCACGAGACATCAGTTGTGGGTTGCACCATGACAACTTTATAGTGCTATGGACTCGTTGGCAAAACAAAAGATGTATGTTAGACTAGTACAAACACCACTTCCTTTTTTAAAAGCCAATAAGCACTCGTAAACAATAGCGAGGACTTCTATTAACCACCTATATCACGAGAATGAATGTGGACATTTTACTATACTAAGGTCTTATTAAACCAAAATTAGTTGGTGCACGACTATACATATCCATGCCCAAATATGGGCAATTTACAAATCCAGATGTTTTTCTTCAACAAATGGTCAAGACGATTCTTCAGAATTGCTAAGCTTCATTTCCATCACCTTTTGTAATGCCTACATAAAGAAAGAATAGAAAGAACATTAACCACAATGGTTGTGGCGTACTGGTTAAAGCACTGGGGGATGTCGTGGAATATCCCATCTGTCCAGGGTTCGAATATGACGTACACAACAATTGTGCCCATTGAGGTTTAATCAGGGTAGATGACTTACAGTCATAATTTGCCAAATGATTAGTCTAGACATAACGTAGGATACCCTTCCAAAAAAATAGTAACAACATGAGCAAGAAAGTATACCCTCATAAATCTTGGACTTTTATGAGGCAAATCTCCCGAACCTATCCCTCCTCTTCAAGTTATATAGTTTCCCAATATAATCCTCAAACAAATCACTACCAAAGAACATGCCAAAAACAGTTGTAGGATCCAACATTAGTTACTGAAAAGAATATAAATAATAAATAACTCGGTTTTACATTGTTAATAAAACCAAATGATGGACAGATGCATGGTGTTGATCCAAACCCTCAGTGATTTGATAATGACCCTCTCTTATATACTTAGTGAAAATTGTAAGTAAACAATATGTATCAGAGTTTCACTATCGCTGATAAGTACTAAGATCTTCCAGTACCGCTGATAGGAACTCTTGTTGTTTAGATTAAAACATTCAGCGAAACTATTCACCATAATACTCTGAGTCTGTTCAGTACTTATGGTGATCGCTGATAAGTTAGTTGTTTACTTATGATCCCTGAAGACAAGTTTCACGTCAATATAGGTTCTACGCTGAAGTCGAAGATCAAGCTCAAGAACCAGCGACAAGTCTCCTAATGAACTGATGCGGATCAGCGAAGACTCAGATTTGTCCAATCAACGTGAAGTATCAAGTACAAGACTTCAGCTATCGCTGAACTCTATCATTCGCTGATGAAGAATGATAGATCGCTGAATCAACGAAAAGCTGATCATGAAGTCCTCCGTACAAAGTACTTTTGTCTTAACCACCCTTGTACGACTCCGTACGATATGTCAGAAAAGAACTTCCTTATTGTCTGAAATCGTACAACCTCTCTGATACTACACTGTTCAAACATGCGGCTACTTAGGTTGTCAACAAAGGTCAATGACATGCAACCAATCAGCTGCTGCCACGTGTAAAGTGTATACTGTCATGCATTAAATGCATGCAGTATATAAGAAGATGAACTCATTTCATTTTGAAGTAACTTGCTAACTCTGGACAAGTTCATCCTTCTTATCTTGAGATAGGTTATTATTAGTAATTTCCTTCTCCTTCTTAGTGCAAGAAACTTAGTGTTCCAACTTGTTTAGATTTATGATTTATCCTTAATCTTGTTTCCGCAAAAAGATGTAAATTGTTAATGATTTATCAATAAACAATTTAGAAAAGTAAAATCTGTGTGTTTGTATTCAACCCCCCCCCCCCCCCTTCTAAAAACTTGTATAGCCCTTCGGGACCAACAAGTGGTATCAGAGCGGATTTGTTTAATCTCATAAACAAGATCTAATCTATACTAAGATTTTCTCTTCCTTGCTACTTCTGAAAAATGACTACTAACACAAACACAAATTATATCGACAATGGTTCTCTTGCAAAACCCCCTAGATTCTCTAGAGATAACTTTAATCTATGGAAAAATAGGATGACTCTCTTCTTAGAAGGTGTAGACCCTACTATGCCTTATTATCTTGAAAACGGCCCATTTATTCCTGTAAGAATTGATGCCGCTGTACCTGCCGCTGAGAATAGACCTGCTATTCCAGAAAGGCTGGTACCCAAAGAAGTTCATATGTGGACTGACGAAGATAAGAAGAAAGTGGCTATCGACACAAAATCCAGATCCATACTATCCATGGCTCTTCCTGACGAAGTCTACCATTCCGTCATGAACCTGAAATCCTCAAAAGCCATGTGGGACACAATATGTGTTCAGTATGAAGGTACTGCTGAAGTCCAGGAGTCTCGAAAGATCAACCTGGTAAGACAGTATGAAAGTTTCGTTTGTGGTAAGAATGAGACTCTCTCTGAAGTTCACCAACGTTTTAATTGCTTAATAATAGATCTGAAAACTGTTGGTAAGGAATATTCTAACTTTGAAGTGTTGACAAAGTTTCTAGAATGTTTACCTGAAAGCTGGGACAGTTATTCTATGTGTCTCAAGCTGTCAAAAGATCTAAGATCAATGACCCTTGCTACCTTATATGGCACGATGCTGAATCATGAGCAATCAAGCCATCTTAAGAAGAATCTTATAAAAGATTCCAAAAGCACCCCTGTTGCTTTAATCTCAGAGGAACCTTCTACTCAGCGACCCTCGGTCACTATCACTGAGTTAGAGAGTAACTCTGAAAGGTCATCAGATTCTGACTCTTCAGATGATGATGAATCTTTGGCTCTCCTAACTAAAAAGTTCAGGAGATTCGCCAAAAAGAAAATATTCAGAAAGAACAAACCTCTTTCAATAACTGATAAGCCAAGATCATCAGCTACTGTTGATAAGGCTAATGCTACTTGTTTTAACTGCGAAAAGATTGGACATTTCGCTAACGAGTGCAGGTCTAAGAAAGTATCGAGAAACTCATCGTTTCCCAAGAAATCCTTTATTCCTAGGAATAAAGATGACAAATATTCTAAGCTGAAAGAAAAATATGCAAAGCCGAAAAGCTTCAAGAAGAAAGGCAAAGGCCTGATGGTTTACGATTGGGCTGCTTCTGAAGAAGAAGAAGAATCATCATCTGATTTTGAGGATGATGAAGCAAATCTCTGTCATATGGCAAAGATTGAAGATGAGGAAGAAAGTTCAGACATTCCCTCTACTTCAACATCTGCAATTCAGGTATCACCTCCCTTCTTTACAAATATTGCAAATATTGATGAAGCTGATAGTCTCCGCAAAATCGATCTTTTGACTAGAAGTTTATATGAAGCCATGAATGGCAAAACAATAGTTGAAAACCAAAACCTTGATCTCGCTGAACAGCTTAAAAACTGTCACCTTCAAATAGAAAAGCTTTCTAAAATTGAAGAAGACTTTAAAGATCAAGTGCATTTAAATCAGCTGGTCAAAATCGAACGAGCAGAAGCTATCGCTGCTTTGAAAGCTGAAAAAGCTACTGTTGAAGAATGGTGTAACTCTTCAACAAAGATCACTGAGATAATTAAGTCTCAGATACCCCTGAGTGATAAACGTGGTCTTGGTTACAAATATGAAACTAAAGAACCAACCACTGATCGTTCCATGCTCTTATTTGGAACTTTCGTATCCTCAGTCGTTGATACTTCATCCTCTCAGTGTTCCTCGTCCAGGCCGACTATCCCTGAGGAAATCTCTACCTCAAAAGGTAAAGAGAAAATGGTTTATCCAAAACCTACCTCTGTCTTTAAAGATAATGGTAAAGGAATTGCGTTGAACCAAAATCCTCAGAAGGGTACTTTAGTACCAAAGCTGAATGCTTCTAAAGCTTTAGTGATTTATTCCTCTGGATCAAGGAATCAGATCTCTGGATCTACTCAGCGTGGGTCTATTCAGCGATCTACTCCTAGACTCAGAGTGGATGTCCTTGGTAAGAAATCTGAAGAACTAAATGTTCCTCCCATTTCTAAAGCCAAAAGCTTATTTGGTGATGGTCCTTCAAATTCAAAATCAAAAGATCAACACTCAAATGGTCCTAGAACTACTTTTAGTTATAGGAAATGTTATCACTGTGGACTCACTGATCATATTGCTAGTAAGTGCCCTACAGCCACCAAAGCTGATAAGATAGCTAAGGTGAAGATTGCCTCCAAGGCAAAGAAGACCACTGAGGTTAAGAAATTAACTAAAGTGAAGACTGACAAAGCTGAATCTTCAAATGCTGCGAAGACTGCTGAACCTTCCATTCCAACTGCTTCCACTGACAAACGTATACACATGGTTAAGTGGATACCCAAGAAAAACTAATCTTCCTTTGTGATGCAGGTTCAGAAGGGTATCTGGTATCTCGATAGCGGATGCTCTAGACACATGACTGGAAAGAAAAGCCTGCTCGCTGAATACAAGGAAGAGAAGGGTCCCTCTGTGACTTTCAGTGGAAATGGAAAAGGACATACCCGAGGGTTTGGTGTACTCTCAAATGGTACAACCACCTTCAGAAGAGTCGCATATGTTGAAGGGCTGAAGCATAATCTTCTAAGCATCAGTCAGCTTTGCGACAAGGATAACAAAGTAATCTTTACTAAGGAATCCTGCTTTGTCATTGACAAAAAGGAGAAAATAGCTCTCAGCGGTTATCGTTTGGAAAATGTTTATGTAATAAACATGGACTCAACAACCACTGAGAACTCCTGTTTCTTCTCAAAAGCCTCATCTGATGTCAATTGGCTATGGCATAAGAGGCTCTCTCATCTAAATTTTAAGACACTGAACACTATTTCTTCAAAAGAGTTGGTTACTGGTCTACCTCAACACTCATACGCCAAAGAGTCTTTATGTTCAGCGTGTGAAAAAGGGAAACAGACCAAAGCAAGCTTTAAATCAAAGCAAGTTTCCTCAGTGTCATCTCCTCTACAACTACTCCATATGGATTTGTTTGGCCCTGTTAACAAACAATCCATCGCTGGAAAGAAATATACACTGGTCATAGTTGATGAATTTTCTCGTTATACATGGGTTATGTTTCTCCGTTCCAAGAGTGACACCCCTGAAGAACTCATCACCTTTGTTCGGAAGATGGAAACCCTGAACAATTTGACCGTTCGCTCAATAAGGAGTGATCATGGGACTGAATTAAAAAACAGTTCTCTTGATTCCTTCTTTGAGAGTAAGGGTATTTCTCACAACTTTTCTTCAGTAAGAACACCGCAACAAAATGGAGTCGCTGAAAGAAGAAATAGAACAATTATTGAAGCTGCACGTTCAATGCTCAGCGATTCTCACCTGCCTACTCAGTTTTGGGCAGAAGCTGTCAACACCGTTTGTTTTACGCAAAACAGGTCGCTGATAGTCAAAAGATTCAATAAAACAGCTTATGAACTTTTTCATGGGAGAAAGCCTTCAATCAGCTTTCTTCACATCTTTGGATGTCAGTGTTTCATACTGAACAACAGAGATGCCCTTGGAAAGTTTGATCCTAAGGCTGATGATGGAATCTTTCTTGGATACTCCTCAGTTTCCAAAGCCTTCAGAGTCTTCAATCGAAGAAGACAAACTGTTGAAGAAACAATTCACGTCACGTTTGACGAATCCCGCTCAGCGAACTCTAAACCGTCCGCTGATACTGAAGAACTGAATCAATGGATGTTTTCTCATCTTGGTGATTCAGAAGATATTCCCACTCCTCGTGCTCACACAGTTGAAGATGATGGTCCTACTATCATTCCAAATATGCAGAATAGTGAAGCTGAAACATCATGGGTCTCAGTTGTTCCTACAAACACTATACCTGCTTCTGAAACGAATGTCTCAGACATTCCATCTACTTCTCAGCAATCAGTGAATATAATGTCAACTGCATCCATTCCTCTCTTGGCTGATACTCCAGACGTCGCTGAAGCCTCATCTTCAGCTCCTCCAGTTCAGGTTGAGTCAGCGTCTCACGCTCCGGCTCAACGATGGACTATAAATCACCCAATTGATCAAATTCTTGGTGATCCAAACGCTGGTATTCAGACTCGACGAAGTGCAGGTAATATTTGTTTATTTGTTAACTTTATTTCATTAACTGAACCAAAGAAAGTAGATGATGCCCTCAAAGATCCAAACTGGGTCAGCGCCATGCAAGAAGAGCTGACTGAATTCGAAAGAAACAAAGTTTGGAAACTTGTTCGAAGACCAACTGATAAGACAGTATTAGGCACTAAATGGGTCTATCGAAACAAGTTGGACGAACATGGAACTGTAACCCGCAACAAGGCTCGTCTTGTTGCTCAGGGATACAGACAAGAGGAAGGCATAGATTATGACGAAACATTTACTCCAGTAGCAAGATTAGAATCTATTTGTCTATTCTTAGCATACGCTGTACACAAATACTTCAAAGTATATCAGATGGATGTTAAGTCAGCGTTTCTAAATGGAAAGCTGAATGAAGAAGTCTATGTGGAACAACCTCCAGGATTCTCAGATCCTAAGCGTCCAGGTTATGTTTATAAACTGGATAAGTCACTTTATGGCTTAAAGCAAGCTCCACGTGCATGGTATGACACTCTTTCTACTTATCTCCATATTGAAAAATTTGAGCGAGGTAAAATCGACAAAACTATATTTTTCAGGAAAGTAAAAGGTCATATCATTCTTGTTCAAATATATGTTGATGACATTATATTTGGCTCTACTAACCCTGATCTTCGTACTCGTTTCGCTGATAGAATGAAAGATGAGTATAAGATTAGCTTGATGGGTGAACTAACATATTTCCTTGGTCTTTAGATAAAACAAAATGAAAAAGGAACTTTCATTAATCAGGGAAAGTATGTTAAAGATATGCTGAAGAAATTCGACTTAACTGAAAGTTCAGCTATGAAAACCCCTATGGCACCACCGCTGACACTTGATAAGGATACTAAGGGTATTCCTGTTAATGTCACTTTGTACCGTGGAATGATCGGCTCACTTTTGTATCTTACAGCTAGCCGACCCGATATTATGTTTGCAACATGCTTGTGTGCACTATATCAAGTTGAACCTAAGATATCTCATATGAAAGCTGTAAAGAGAATTTTTCGATATCTTAAGGGTACAGCGAATCTAGGTCTTTGGTATCCCAAAGACTCAGGATTCGATCTAATCGCCTATTCAGATAGTGATTTTGCAGGTTGCAGAATGGATAGGAAAAGCACCACAGGAGGATGTCAGCTCCTTGGTGGAAAGCTGGTAAGTTGGACAAGTAAAGAGCAAAACTCAGTGACCACCTCTACAGCTGAAGCTGAGTATGTAGCCGCTGGAAGCTGCTGTTCTCAGGTCTTGTGGATGAGAAATCAACTACTGGACTATGACCTTCAGCTCTCAAATATTCCAATCTATTGCGACAGCACAAGTGCCATCGCTATAGCCAATAATCTAGTGCTACACTCAAAGACAAAACACATCGAAATCAGGTATCATTTTATCAGAGATCATGTGATGAATGGTGATATAGAACTTCACTTTATCCCAACTGATTATCAGTTAGCTGATCTGTTCACCAAACCTCTTGATGAGACAAGATTCAACTTTCTCATCAGCGCGCTTGGAATGCTGAACTTTGAAGAGTAAAATGTTCAACGATTCACATTTTGATCAGCGATACGATTATACAAACTTGTATAGCCCTCGGGATAAAATCAACTTGTATAACCTATTCTATCATCTTCTCTCTGAATAAACTTGACTCGCTGATATCAAGGTATGTTTTTCTCTCTCTGACAATCGCATGTAAATGCAAGATTTCAAAATAAATTACATCGCTGAATATCTCTTCCTTATCAGCGATACTTTGAAATTTCTAAAAACCTTCACTGATATTTCTAAAATCAGTGCTTCATATTTTCAAAAGTATCTCTGAGTTTTTCAAAACCTCAGAGACAACCATGAATATGAAAGGACAGGTGTGACGTCATTACAACGGATAAGCCCTGGCACGTTCTTCTTTCTGACACACGTTTGCACGTTTCGTTTACTCGCCAATCAAATGCAAACACGTGTCCGTGTCATGATGAAAATCTCTTCCCGCTCAAGATTTTCTCTTTCTAAAATCTCTCTATATAAACAAATTCTTCGTTTATATTTTCCTTTTACGCGAACTTCTTCTCCAAGCAAAGAAAGAATTCACTGTTGCATTTTGCTCTCGACTTTTCAAGAACAACTGTTCATCTTCTTCAAACATCAAAGGTTAATATGTTCTTATTATTTACCAAATGCAAATAACTTGTTTCTGATCTTCTCATTGTTTTAACAAGATCAGACAAAAGAACTTCTCAAAAATGAAATCATTTTCTTTCATGGTTTTATGAACACAACCATTTCATAGTTGTTCTTCAAGTTTAAATGCAAAAATCTTAAACTTGTTCTTCATTCGTTTTTCTAGAATCCCAATCTTCAAAGGAAACTGGAAAACAAGATTTGTATTGGGTTTGAAATTTCGTTTTTCAAAAACAAGAAAAACCCTAATCTTCATTAAGACATTCTGTCTGAATGAAATGGACAAAATTCGAACCATCTTATTGGAAAATCTTTCCACATTAAGATTATTCTTATTTGTTAATATTTGGTTGAACTGATAATACAGAAAATGGCATCTTCTGACATTCCCAAGAACACCATCGCTGAAAACACTGATGCTGATGATATTGCTGAGGAAGTGGACATCCTCAAGGCTCCTCAGGTCAAGATCTCTCTTGACAAGCTGGATTGGACTAAGGTAAACAACCTTTATGCGCTTCTCGAGTTTCCTCCTCGAAAGCAAGTCACACATCTAGATGATGCTGTGAAATTCCTCAAGAATTGTTGCATCTCCACAGCCCTGACCATAACCCCTCCCGCACATCAGCTTTTGCTATCACAATTCTGGTACTCTGCCAGACACTCTCAGTTACCATCAGCCAAAGACCCCTCCAAAACAATTGACTGCATCCTTTGCGATCATTCGCAAAGCCCTCAGCCTTCCCATAGCAACCAAAGAAAAACCCTTCATTCCCCTCCCTGACCCCAAGAAAAACTCAGACAGGGAAGCCATCATTGCATTCTTTGATGCAATGGGCTATGTATGGGAAACTGGAAGGGATATGAAGCCCGAGAAGAAGCTGACCATTATAAATAAATCGAAAATGCCCAGCGAGATGAATTTCATCTTCGCCCATGTGATCAGCTGCATGAAGGCCAAGAGCGGCTTCTCTGACCAAGCTGCTAAACCTCAGCAAGCAATGGGATATGCATTGCTGAAAGGTCTACATATAGACTGGGCATCGATCATCTATGATGACCTGATACTAAGAGTGGACTCCTTCGCTGACAGACCTCCATGGGTTCCATATCCTCGATTCATCAGCGCCATATTCCAAAAAGGCCTGAAGGACAGCTATCCTCAAGAGGGTGACCTGAAACTCTCTCAGGTTGGTCCTAAGATACTCGACTTCAAACCAGTGGCGAATGAGGTACGTCTTTCTACACTCTTAACTCTTCTAAATCCTTCTACTTTTGCAGCTCCTTCAGCGGACAAACCCACCGCTGATACCCCAGCAGCAACCTCCATTCCTCTTAAAAGGAAACATTCTGACACCCAACTTGGTTCCAAAAGAACTAAGAAACCCAAGGAGCAACCCAAGCAATCTCCTGCTAAAGTCTCCTCAGCTCCTCCTGTTGAGCTGAAGGAAAGTTCAGTGGTACGCTCTGCCACACCTGAACAAGCCACCGACTCTATCCCGACTTCAGCGTCTCCAAACGCTGAGGTTACAAACTTGGAAACTACCCAACCTCCCTCAGTCTCTCAAAAGACTGATGAAGTGGTTCTCAACGATTCCAACGCTGAACTCAGTAACCAACCTCCATTCTTACCCTTCGCTTCTCCCTCCACTCATTTGGACACAACTCCAGTTATCACTGATACACCTGTCATTCCTCCAAAAGCTAAAGGAACGATGGGCATAGGACCTGCAGAGCTGACCATACGTTCAGGTTCTCTCGCTGACGATATGGAACTTTACTCAGGAACCCGCAATTTTGATGAATTCATCAATCCTCCTACAGGTATACAACAACCCCTAAACACTGTTACTAAACCCCAAACTTCTGAGCTTTCCTCTGTTCACAAGTTTTTATATGTTACAGGTCCTAATTTAGGAGACATCAACACGTCTCTGAAGACTGTAGAGACAAAGCTGACAGGTCTCACGTCTACTCTTTCCGGCAACTCTTCAGCTGTAACAACCGCTGGAGAGAATCTTTTAAAGCTTACAACCGAAGTCAGAAAGAATGCCTCCAAAGCTGATGTGGAGAAGGTTGATAAAACACTCGGTGATTTTGCCAAAGTTCTCGCTGACATCTACACAGACTACCTCGACATCAAGAAATCAGTTGACACCATGTCCAGCGAAGTCACAATGCTGAAGACATCGGTTGGCACACTCGAAGGTGATATGTCTGCTGTAAAGGCTGATGTCAGTTCAGTAAAAACTGATATGAGTTATGTGAAGACTGATGTCAACACGATGAAGAATGACATCTCTTCAATTCAGAACTTGTTGACGCAGATCCTGACCAACACAACCGCCCTTGCACCTGCCCCAGCTCCTGCACCTGAGCATTTTACTCTGGCAGATCGTGCTGAACTCGTCAAAATCAATCCTGGTATTTCTGCTCTTCAAAACAGATTATCAACGATTGAGACTTATGTCGGGGTCCTTGGCCAAGAAGACAGGGAGAAAACCACAGCTGCTGAATCATCACATTCCTCCCCAACTCATCATGATAAAGAGGGGGAGAAGAGCGCTGAAGACCCTTCCAAGAGCGCTGAAGACCTTTCCCATGATGAATCTATCAGGGGAGAGAAAATTGAAGACCTCACCTTCACTGAAGAGGGTGAGAAGACAATTGAAGCTGAAGCAGCCACTGAACCTCAGGGAGATGAACACCCTGAGGGAACCGAGAAGCTCGCCTCTGTATCTGAGGGGGAGCAACTCGAAGAAGAAGTTGAAGAAACTGAGTCTGAAGCTGAAGATGAAGAAGCCATCGACTTGTCTGATGCTGAACCATCCTCTTCTCCAAAGAATGATGATGACGAAGATGACGATGATGATGATTCCTTTATCGTCAAGCCTGCTCAGAGAACTAAAGCTCTTAAAGGGATTCTGATAAATGAACCTTCAGGGGAGCGGACAAAGACAAAGCCATCGACATCTGAAGTTGACAAAGGCAAAGGAAAAGGTGTCGCTGAAGATGAAAATCTGACGATCTTACTTAAAAAGCCGGTTTGCCAGGTACACTAACTCCTTACTCCACATCCCTCCTCTATACACTTTATCAGTTCTCTACCTCCGCAAACCTACATACAGTATCCCATTCTTTCTCTCTCTCTGTTCTACCCAAATTCTTACTTGTAAGATCGTTGTGTTTCAGCTAGTCCTCTCCCCTGTTTGAGGATATCGCTGAAGTTCCTGCAGCTGCGACTTCAACAATAATCCCAGCTCTCAACGCTGAAGACATAATCCCAGTCTTGGATTTGATCTCTGAGACTGAAGAACCTGAAGAACCGACTCTCTCTCACAAAAACAGACCTTCCTTGGCTCCTCAAAAGCTAAGTGAAGAGGATCAAGAAAAGAGAGATGCAATGATCAAGAGACTCGAGGATCAGCGAATCATTCTGAAGCGTGATCAATTTCCTACCGTTCCTCCAAAGTTCAAAATTTCCCAAAAGGAATACAAGGAACACCTCAGAGCTGAACGACTAATCACTGAAAGAAAGGAAGCTGAAGAAAAAGACAGAGAATACGCCATCAAGCTTACTCAACGATCAATAAAAGACCCCAAGCTGAAAAGAGTTCCCATTGATGTTCAACGTCAGCTATGGGATGATGCTCAAGAGATCGTTAGAGAAAAGACTAAGGTCTCTGACACGACTTTGGAATGGGCTAAACAAATGTTGACCTATCGATCTATACCATCCAAAATCATAAAAGTAAACATCAGAGGAAGACTGTACGTCGACGTTCCTGTTGTTGAAGTGTATGTCTACAGAGAAGACAAAACTAAGAAAACTTTCTATGTTGCTACCTTAGAAAAGTTTGGTCTCTCTGAATGGTTAGAAACGAAATTAGCCATTCAGGGATCGCGCTCAAAGTTCAATAGCCATGTCGAGAAGATCTTAAACAAACAGATCAACCTGCTTTTCTTCTGCTGTGGATATTCCTCCTCTTCCTCCTCAACAAAGAAAAGTCTCTGCTAAGAAAAAGAAAGTCTCTGATTCAGGTCCTCCTATACGGAATGAAACAGGTATTGGTTTCTCTCGTGCTGAAGTTCTTGGCCCTGATGCTGATCTCTCAGCGCTTGACACCTCCCTACCACCTGGAGAAACTTTCATTCCTGACACAGTTGTAAGTGATCCATATGGTATATTCTTTCTAGACTACGATGGAAACCATCACTTTCAATGTATCTCTGAGCTCCACATCGCTCCCATAGAACAACTCAGAGATCTCTTATACTGGTGTGAAGTCAGACGCGACATCAAAGCTAGACACCTGAAGCCCTTGATTTTTGAAGAAGCTCTGAAGAAAAAGAATCAAGGAGCAGATGTCCCTGATTGGATGATTGCCACGTCAATGACCCTTGATGAACAACTCATTAAGGAAGAACCTTTTGACGGATAGGATCGCCTTGTAATTCTTTCTATCTTTATCTGTCTACATCTTTTGTACTTGTAATTTTATTCGCTGTACTTGTAATTTTTCCACTTCCCTCTGTAATATTTACAAAGTTTAAAGAAAAATTTCAGAGAATGTACTTTACTCCATCAGTACAGAAAAGATCCCAGAAAACAGTAAAAAGGGACAAATATTTTATGAGTTCTTTTTATCCTGATGTTTTCATTATATAGCAATTTTCTCTGTTGCTATGTCATAATCAAATAGGGGGAGATTGTTGATCCAAACCCTCAGTGATTTGATAATGACCCTCTCTTATATACTTAGTGAAAATTGTAAGTAAACAATATGTATCAGAGTTTCACTATCACTGATAAGTACTAAGATCTTCCAGTACCGCTGATAGGAACTCTTGTTGTTTAGATTAAAACATTCAGCGAAACTATTCACCATAATACTCTGAGTCTGTTCAGTACTTATGGTGATCGCTGATAAGTTAGTTGTTTACTTATGATCCCTGAAGACAAGTTTCACGTCAACATAGGTTCTACGCTGAAGTCGAAGATCAAGCTCAAGAACCAGCGACAAGCCTCCTAATGAACTGATGCGGATCAGCGAAGACTCAGATTTGTCCAATCAACGTGAAGTATCAAGTACAAGACTTCAGCTATCGCTGAACTCTATCATTCGTTGATGAAGAATGATAGATCGCTGAATCAACGAAAAGCTGATCATGAAGTCCTCCGTACAAAGTACTTTTGTCTTAACCACCCTTGCACGACTCCATACGACATGTCAGAAAAGAACCTCCTTATTGTCTGAAATCGTACAACCTCTCTGATACTACACTGTTCAAACATGCGGCTACTTAGGTTGTCAACAAAGGTCAATGACATGCAACCAATCAGCTGCTGCCACGTGTAAAGTGTATACTGCCATGCATTAAATGCATGCAGTATATAAGAAGATGAACTCACTTCATTTTGAACTAACTTGCTAACTCTGGACAAGTTCATCCTTCTTATCTTGAGATAGGTTATTATTAGTAATTTCCTTCTCCTTCTTAGTGCAAGAAACTTAGTGTTCCAACTTGTTTAGATTTAGGATTTATCCTTAATCTTGTTTCCGCAACAAGCTGTAAATTGTTAATGATTTATCAATAAACAATTTAGAAAAGTAAAATCTGTGTGTTTGTATTCAACCCCCCCCCCCCCCCCTTCTACAAACTTGTATAGCCCTTCGGGACCAACACATGGCTTAGAAAATATAAAGATTTTAAACATGGCTGACACTACGATTCATGTTGGTATCAATGAATTAACAAATCAAACCTATCACCATAGGTCATACGTCCATTTTGTTTTACCTCCAATCTATACAAGTTCTTCCAACCGTGAGTTGAACCTGCAAAAACAAACTCCATAAGTTTGAAAAATAAGGAAACATATTTCTACACCATCATACATACACATTCAAAAGCTCCAGTCATTTTCAAAGTCTATTATGTGTTTCAATTTGTGAAATAAACCATCAAATCAGATGTTGTATCCTCCTTTCAAGATGACAAATGTATCTAACAAAAGGGGAATGTTTATACTAAGAACAACATAAAAACATATATTTGGTCACTATTAACGATTTTAAAACATTTTGGTTCTAGTTACCGGTAGACACTATAGGTCCAAACCATCCACCATCTTAAGCAATCTATATAAAAAACATCAAATATTTGTAAATCTTAAATCGTTTATGCCTTAGATCTTAGAAAACATGATAACCACACATGAGCAGACATATACGTACCTGATGAAGCCATCGCGATAATACTCGAACCGTAGAATGAAGTATGGACCTCAATAGGAATTGATTTCTCTCTTCTTCCCTTTTCACCTCTCTTATGGTTTGTGACATTTTTAGCATGGATTGAATTGATGGAATTCAATCCTTTATATAGGTGAAGAGAGGACCAAATCCTAAAACACTTCAAACACTTTAATGATTATCTTCCATCAAGATAATCTTAATTGTATTAGGACTTATCTCCTCATGATATATATAATTTAGTTTATCCCAAATATGAGATAATTACCATTGACCATATTAAAATAATAATTAAGATATAATTATCTTACAGTCTCCCACTGGTCAAGAGTAATAATCTTTTAACAATTATTATTTGGAATCATAAGGCGCGCATAAATACTAAATTAATCTTCATAGTATCTTCATCAAACAAGATGTTCACGTAAGTCATAGCGGTTCCATATTATCAGTTTCTTCATCAATATGGTTCCTTCCATGTACTATGACGTAACCATCTTGTTCAACTAGATCTTTAAGCAGGAGTATGCATGACGGTCCAATAATGTTCTTTATTCAAGAACAATTTCTGTTGACGATTATCCATTTACATAAAGTATACAAAATGGGAACAGAACCAAAAATTCAAAATCTCATAAACGAAAAACAGTGTTTCCAAAATTGTTCAACTAAACCCGAAACTTAGTAATCAGTAATCCTCACTAGACCCATGTTAGGAACATGCTCTTGAAAGGTCTTGGGAGGTAACCCTTTCGTCAGTCCATCTGCAATCATGAGATTTGTACTTATATACGTGATGAACAATTGCTCTTTCTGAATTGCTTGTTTCACCAATATATATTTAAGGTCCATGTGTCTTGTTCCTTTGGAATATCTATCGTGCTTTGAGAAAAATATAGCTGCCTTATTGTCACAATAAAGTTTCAATGGTCCAGAAACAAAATTCAAGTCTCGAAATCTTGATATGAAGTTTCGCAGCCACAACCATTGATTCATAGCTTCATGACAAGCTACAAATTCAGCTTCCATCGTAGAATTTGTAATAATCGACTGTTTTACACTCCTCCATGATATTGTTGCACCAGCGAGTAGAAACACAAAACCAGAAGTGCTTTTCATCGTGTCTACGCATTTGGCATAATCGAAATCTGAATATCCAACCAACTCTAGTTGTTCTGACTTTCTGTATGTAAGACAAAGGTCTTTTGTACCTTGTAAGTATCTCAGAACTTTCTTTGCAACTCTCCAATGATCCATTCCTAGATTAATTTGATAACTCCCCAACATGCCTACAGCAAAGCTGATGTCTGGTCTTGTACAAACTTGTGCATACATCAAACTTCCTACTAGTGAGGCATAGGGAATTTTCTCCATCTGCTTACGTTCCAATTCATTTTTAGGACATTGATGGAGACCAAATTTGTCTCCTTTTTGAATTGGAGCAACGCTTGTAGAACATGTAGCCATTGCAAATCTTTCCAAAACTCTTTCAATATATGCTTTCTGGGAGAGTCCTAGTAATCCACGTGATCTGTCCCGAGATATTTCTATCCCTATCACATAGGAAGCCTCACCCATATCCTTTATTTCGAAGTTTTTAGAAAGATATACTTTAGTTTCATGCAATAATCCAAGATCACTACTAGCCAACAATATGTCATCAACATATAAAACCAAAAATATGAATTTCCTCCCACTGATCTTGAGATATATGCATGGATCTACAACATTTTCTTCAAAACCAAAAGCGTTGATGGTTTCGTTGAATTTTAGATACCACTATCGGGAGGCTTGCTTAAGCCCATATATTGATTTGTTAAGTTTGCAGACCATGTCTTCATGTCCTTTCAAGGCATAACCTTCAGGCTGACTCATATAAACTTCTTCTTGCAACTTTCCATTAAGAAAGGCTGTTTTCACACCCATTTGATGTAACTCTAAATCGTAATGAGCAACGAGGGCAATGATAATTCGGAGAGAGTCTTTCTTTGATACGGGTGAAAAAGTCTCTTTGTAGTCGATGCCGTCTTTTTGAGTGAAACCTTTGGCCACAAGTCTAGCTTTATATCGCTCGACATTGCCATGACAATCACGTTTTGTTTTAAAAATACATTTACACACGACTGTTTTGTGTCCTTTCGGCAATTGAGTGAGTTCCCAAACTTGATTGTCTGCCATCGATTTTAACTCATCTTTCATGGCGTTAATCCACTTTTCAGAATTATTACTAGTAATGGCTTGTGAATAAGAAACTGGGTCTTTCATTATCCCAATGTCAAAGTCATATTCTTGTAGATAACAAACATAGTCATTTGAAATGGCATTTTTGCGTTCTCGGACAGATCTTCTTAATGCTGGTTGTTCTACATTTTCTTCATTTGCAATGATTTTGTTATGAGATTGTGGTTCTTCATTGCTTGTCGATTCAACAATGATGGGAGCCATTGACGACCCTTCATCATTATGCGGTTCAATGATGGAGGGACTCGCCTTGTCTGTATTTTTTATTGGTAATGGGATCGTTACCCTAGTTTCATGTACAGACTTATCTTCCACAAAAGTACTCCCACTGATCATGCCATCCATAATGAATTTGACATTTCCAGTTTCTACAATTCGCAGCTTATGGTTAGGACAATAAACTATGTACCCTTTGGATTTTTCAGGAAAACCGATGAAATATCCACTCATAGTTTTCATATCCAACTTTCTTTCATCAGGGTTATAAACTCTGGCTTCGACTGCACTTCCCCAAACTTGCAGGTGTTTCAAACTAGGTTTCCATCCTTTCTACAATTCAAAAGGAGTCTTTGGAACTGCTTTGCTAGGAACCCTATTCAAAATATATACAGCCATGCGAAGAGCATATGTCCATAATGATGTGGGTAAGTTAGAGTGACTTGTCATGCTTCTAACCATTTCTAAAAGCGTGCGATTTCGCCTTTCAGCTACACCATTTTGCCATGGGGACCCTGGTGTTGTGTATTGAGCTGCAATTCCAAGTTTTTCAAGGAGTTTGGCAAAAGGCCCAGGATGTTGTCCTGTTTCGTCATATCTGCCATAATATTCTCCACCTCTATCTGACCTTATGATTTTCACCTTTTTCTCTAATTGCCTCTCAACCTCGGTGATGAACGCTTCAACGACATTCACTGATTGAGATTTGTTATGCAATAGATAAAGGTAACAATAACGTGAATAGTCGTCAATAAAGGTGATGAAATAATTTTCTCCACCGAAAGTTGGAACATCAAAAGGACCACAAATATCGGTATGAATTATTTCAAGGAGCTGGGAACTTCTTTTGGCACCTTTCTTTGTGTGTTTTGTTGTTTTTCCTTTAATACAATCCACACAACTTTGATAATCAATAAAATCAAGGTTTGAAAGAACCCCTTCTTTTACTAATCTACGATGTTTTTCTTTGGATATGTGTCCCAACTTCTTGTGCCATACAAACGAAGAGTTCTCTTTATTTGCAGTTCCTACGTTATGATGCAAGGTCAAATGGTTTTCAAATGTGGAATGAGATAGTAAGAATTTATAAAGACCATCCACAAGAATTGCGGAACCGATATTAATAGAATCCTTATATAAATTGAAACAACCATCACCCAAAATCATTTTAAAACTTTGTAAATCAAGTTTAGAAGCTGAAACTAAATTGCGAGAAATTAAGGGAACATATAATGTTTGGAATAAATCTAAACTATGCCCCGTAGCTAGAACAAGACGATACGTCCCAACAACTTCCACATGAACTTTATTGCCGTCTCCCACAATCAAGAAGTTTTCAGTTGGGTCTGTGATTTGGGTTGTAAGGAATCCCTGCATTGTATTGGAAACATGTGTTGGTGATTTTAGTGAAATCATCGGTCATTTTGTGTAGTTGGATTCACAAAGGTAATAATGGGGTTGTTAGCTAAGCTATAACATGAGTTAGGAGGTGTGGAGTGCACACTCGTGTAAGCTAACTAGAACCTGGGATTGTTGGACGGTTAAAATCGACAAGTTACAAAGTGGTTTCATGAGCTGGGTGTCGGGGCTAGTTGTGGCGCTAGTTGAACTAGCACGAAAGTAGCGCCAGGCTCTGGAATGTTGCCCGCGCTCCTTTTGGCGCTAGTTGAACTAGCACGAAAGTAGCGCCGGAGTCTGGAAGGCTTTTCTCATTTGTAACTCCCGTCATTAATTCCGCAATCAATCCCATTAAGTGGGATATTATTACCAGTATCAATATAGGTCGGTTACAACTCTCTAAAGGTGTATAAGTATGAACCGATCATTTCCTTGATCGATACACCGAAACAAAGAGATTATCCCCTAGAGAATTTCGTGATACCCATGCATATAGGGTCGAAATATATTATACGGAAAGCGAGCTCTCACGCGATCTCTGCGTTTTATCCAAGTTCTTACTATCACCTCTTCCTCATCTCTTTCTCGGTTTCCCCCAACAATCGTAAGAGATATTTGCTTATCACGAGAGAGATTGCGAATGATCAGTCCGTGAGAGACATGACTTCCAAGTTCACTAAACTTGAGAAGTTTGAAGGCGCTGATTTCCTTAGATGGCAAAAGAAGATGCACTTCTTGCTGACGACGTTGAAGGTCGTGTACGTGCTGAGCACCCCAATGTCGGAGGTGATGGAGAACGAAACATTGGAGGTGACCCGGCGTCGCGGCAAATGGAAGAACGACGACTACATTTGTCATGGCCACATCTTAAACAGTATATGTGACTCCCTCTTTGATATCTATCAAAATGTTGAATCCGCCAAAGAGCTATGGGACTCTCTCGAGTCCAAATACATGGCGAAGGATGCTTCTAGTAAGAAGTTCATGGTTTGTAATTTCAACAATTACAAGATGGTGGACTCAAGGCCGGTGATGGAGCAATACAATGAGCTCCTTCGCATTCTAGGCCAATATGCTCAACACAATATGAAGATGGACGAATCCATCTTCGTATCGAGCATAATTGATAAACTGCCTCCCTCTTGGAAAGACCTTAAACACATGTTGAAACACAAGAAGGAAGAGTTGTCTCTTATGCAACTCGGTAGTCACTTGCGCATAGAGGAATCTCTTCGGGCGCAAGAGACTGAGAAACCTAAAGCAAAGGAGGTTTCTGCACCTTCGGTGAACATGGTGGAAGATGGAAAGACTAATAAATTCAAAGGAAAACGGAAGTTCAACGAAGCCAAGAAAGGGCCCAATAAAAAGGTTACTTTAACCTGTTGGACCTGTGGGATGACCGGCCATCTCAAGCGGGATTGTCGGGTTGTCAAGAATAAGGGTGGAGCAAGCACGAGTGGAAGTGGGAAAGGATCTAAGGATCAAAACCCACGGCAAGGTCAGTTTCTTGACTTTGGTTTTAATTCAAATTTGGATTATGTGCCACTGATATCCGAATCATTTTATGTGCAGGATGATGATGTTGCTTGGTGGATCGACTCGGGTGCTACAAGTCATGTGTGCAAAGATCTCCGTTGGTTCACTTCTTTGGAACCGGTTGAAGACAGATCAATGCTTCGCATGGGGAACGAGTCGATGGCTCCCATTCTTGGAAGAGGCTTAGTTAGGCTAGAATTTAGTTCTGGCAAAATAGTTGAACTTTTTAATGTTTTGTTTGTACCGCGAATTCGAAAGAATTTGGTTTCCGGTAGTATTTTGAATAAGTTAGGGTATAGGCAAGTTTATGAGTCAGACAAGTTTATCTTG
This sequence comes from Saussurea involucrata, assembly GCA_033807775.1. NCBI lineage: Eukaryota > Viridiplantae > Streptophyta > Magnoliopsida > Asterales > Asteraceae > Saussurea > Saussurea involucrata. The sequence continues at coordinate 69,367,613 of CM066315.1, forward strand.
TCAAAGGGTGGCTCTTTTGTAGGATTTGGTTATTTGTTTAATAATATGTTTATGTTGAATTTGAATAAAATGAATGTTGTTTCAAATTCTGTTTTTATTGCAAATAATGTTTGTGTTGATTCTAATTTATGGCATGCGAGACTTGGTCACGTTAATTTTAAACGGATGGTTGAAATGTCAAAAGACGGTCTTATTCCGGCTTTTGATATTAAGTCTGATAAGTGTAAAACTTGCATGTTAACAAAGATCACTAGACAACCTTTTCCTAACGTGAAAAGGGACTATTCGGTACTTGATTTAATTCATAGTGATCTTTGTGATTTGCATTCGACTCCGACTTTTGGTAATAAAAAGTATGTTGTCACTTTTATTGACGACGCTTCACGTTTTTGCTATGTTTATTTGTTACACTCAAAAGATGAAGCGTTGGTTAAATTTAAAGTTTTTAAAACGGAGGTTGAATTGAAAATGAATGGCTTAATTAAGTGTTTACGTACCGATCGTGGTGGGGAGTATTACGACCCTATGTTTTTACAAACCGTAGGAATCATTCATGAGACTACGGCGCCTTATACACCACAGCAAAATGGTGTGAAAAATAGAGTTCTCAAAGAAATGGTGAACTCTATGTTATCCTACTCGGGTTTGAGTGATGGATTTTGGGGTGAAGCCATGCTAACGGCTTGTTATTTGCTGAATCGAGTTCCCATAAACGGAACAAGATTACCCCATATGAACTTTGGTTCAAGAAAAGGCCGAACTTGAGTTATATTCGAGTTTGGGGCTGTCGAGCGGTTGTTTGACTACCCGAACCCAAAAGGAAGACTTTGGGTGAGAAAGGCATTGACTGCATCTTTGTTGGATATGCCGAGCATTCCAAGGCTTATAGGTTCTATGTTATTGAACCTAATGATTCTATAGCAATTCACACCGTTATAGAATCAAGAGATGCAATTTTTGATGAGACTAGATTCTCTTCAATGCTGAGGCCTAAGGACATAGTTCCAAATACTAGTGAAACTAGTGAGGTTGAAGAACAAGCAATTGTTCCAACCGAATCTCCGATGCTTCGAAGGAGCAAAAGAGGAAGGATTGAAAAATCCTTTGGTCCCGATTTCCAAGTGTACTTGGTAGAGGGATCAAGAGATGAGATTGGATCCCAACTCCTTTACTGTTATAGTGTTGAGGAGGATCCAAAATCATTTGATGAGGCTATGAAGTCTCAAGATATTGCTTTCTGGAAAGAAGCAATACATGATGAAATGGACTCCATCATGGGGAATAATACTTGGGTATTATCCGACTTGCCACCGGGTTGTAAACCTTTGGGTTGCAAGTGGATCTTCAAAAGGAAGATGAAAGCGGATGGGTCAATCGACAAGTTCAAGGCTCGATTAGTGATCCAAGGCTTTAGGCAACGGGAAGGCATCGATTATTTTGATACATATGCCCCGGTTGCAAGAATCTCCACTATTAGATTGTTGATAGCCTTAGCCGCTATTCACAATTTGGTGATTCACCAAATGGATGTCAAAACGGCATTCTTGAATGGTGACTTGGAGGAGGAAGTTTACATGAAACAACCGGAAGGTTTTGTCATGCCCGGAATGGAGCATAAGGTGTGTAAACTTGTAAAATCATTGTATGGGCTGAAACAAGCACCCAAACAATGGCATCAGAAATTTGATGAGGTTATCTTGTCGAACGGTTTTATGATAAACCAAGCGGATAAGTGTGTATATAGCAAATTTGATTCTTCCAGTAACAGTGTAATCATTTGCTTATATGTTGACGACATGTTGATCTTTGGCACCGACCAAAATCAATTTGGGAAAACCAAAGAGTTTTTGTCGTTGAGTTTCTCCATGAAAGATATGGGAGAGGCGGAAGTGATCCTTGGTATAAGGATCAAGCGTGAGAACAAAGGGATTGCAATTACGCAATCTCATTACGTTGAGAAAGTATTAAAGAAATTTAATTGCTTTGATTGTTCTCCGGTGAGTACCCCATGGGATCCGAGTGTGAAGCTTATGCCCAATTCGGGTGAAGCGGTGTCACAACTCGATTACTCAAAGGCTATAGGATGCTTGATGTATGCCATGACAAGCACTAGGCCGGATATCGCATTTGCCATAGGAAAGTTGAGTAGATATACTAGTAATCCTAGTATTCATCATTGGCAAGCGATAAGACGAGTATTCAAATACTTGAAGAAAACCATTGATTATGGTTTGTCATATGTCGGATTTCCTTCGGTTTTGGAGGGATATTCAGATGCAAGTTGGATTACCAATTTGGAAGATCACTCTTCCACGAGTGGTTGGGTGTACTTGCTTGGGGGAGGTGCCATCTCTTGGGCTTCCAAGAAGCAAACTTGCATCACGAGTTCGACTATGGAGTCGGAATTTGTGGCATTAGCCGCTGCCGGTAAAGAGGCGGAATGGCTAAGGAATTTGGTCCATGAAATTCCATTATGGCCGAAACCAATATCATCCATTTCTATCCGTTGCGATAGCCAAGTGTTGTAAAGCCCGTGTTCCGGTATGGTTTTATTTTTTTAGTTATTTAATTTTTTAGGTTGTTATTAATAAATGTTCTTTTACTTATTTATTTACTTAATTCTTTTCTCTACGCGAATTGTTTGTTAACGAGATTTAACGAGAATGACCATAGTGATATTAAATTAGGTTATAAGGGGCTAAAAGAGAAAACCTTAACTTCAGGGACCATTTGGTATGTTTCTCTAACTTGCATGGGATCGGCCATAGAGACCGACTCCCCCTCCCCTTACTCTCGTTCTTTTCTTGCGAATCACACCAACATCACACAAAAAACCCTAGTTTCCCCTCCCCATCCCCTCTAGCTGCTGCCGCTGTTACGACCCCATATCCCAAGTACACAACATATCACACAATATAACATAACTAGATATAACAAACGAACTTCACATTACATGTACGGTCCAGTAGTCTCTTACAATTGAAAGAAAACCATATGTAACCCAAATACTGTACTATTTACATGCATAACATTTAACGTTGCAATACAACTGCTAAACAAGTCAAAAGCTTCATCTTAAAGTCCTTCTCTCTAGCCATCCACCGGTTACTCTACTTACTTGCCCTTACTTGATCCACCACCTGGAATACATATTTTTAAAACAAAATGAGGGTTAGACCTGATGGTCTAAGTGAGAAACCCCTGTTAGTTTAAAAACCATTTATATAAACTTTAATCATATAAATCACGCAACACAATCGTATACATCCAAATAAACTCACATATATTATGCTTCCCCTTTTCATTCCTTCTGGCCATATTAGTGGTAGCAAGCCAACTAATAATATACAACGCTGCACAACATCTACAGCCAAACAACGCTATACAGGTTCTATAGCCAATCACACCGGTCTTAAACCCGACCAACGTATTATAACCCATTTATAATACACATGTAAATATAATACCTCACTATATTATAATTCACATACGAGCACATAATTATCAACAGTTTCACTCCCAACTCCACACATGTATGTATTCCAGTTAAAAAGTGTTTTCAAAGAAAAACTCACATGTTTTGGTTATTTCACACGTTCGTAAGCTTCTTTCAAAACGATCCTATCCCTTACCACGATTCCACGAAATATCCAAATTACTTCTTAACCCGATCAATTGAAGCGCTACTCGTACGGTTTCCTATTTCGCTTTCTTTCGCCTTTAGAACTCCCACACAGATACACACTCTTTCTATAACTGGATAAAGATACACCTGATAGCCTAAGGTGTATATCAAAAATCAATTTGTACCTTCTAGACCTTCAACTTCTCATTAATGACCCAAACACCCTTAACTTATATTTTACCCCAAACTTACCCTGAACATCATAAATTATTGTTAAATTATCTAACGGACTTACCCTGGGTATTACATCATCTCCCCTTAAAAGAATTCCGTCCCGGAATTCAGTTAGGCAAAAAGGTGAGGGTATTTGGCTCTCATTTCCGATTCAGATTCCCACGTAGCATCTTGACCTTTATGATGTCTCCACTGAACTTTCACTTGTCTGACCTCCTTATTCCGCAGCACTTTAACCTTATGATCAACTATAGCTTCTGGCTCTTCTACATAATTCATTCTTTCGTCGACTTGTATCTCTGGTAGGGAGACTGCCTGATCTTGTGTAACCAGACACTTTCGGAAGTTTGACACGTGAAATGCATTATGAATCCTGCTCAATTCTGGTGGAAGATCTAATCTGTAAGCTACTTCACCGATCCTTTCTGTGATTGCAAATGGTCCAATATACCTTGGGCTAAGTTTACCTTGTCGACCAAATCTGATGACTCCTTTCCACGGCGAAACCTTTAACATTACGTAATCCCCAACTTGAAATTCCAACGGCTTTCGACGGCGATCAGCGTAACTCTTCTGTCTATCTTGAGCCACTTTCAATCTTATCGGCGGTTAACTGAACTATTTCCGGCCCCGCTAGCTGTTTTTCTCCCACTTCGTTCCAGCACAGAGGCGTTCGGCATTTCTTACCATACAGTACTTCGAACGGTGCCGCTTGTATACGGGAATGATAACTGTTGTTGTAAGCGAATTCGATTAACGGTAAATGCTTATCCCACGATCCCCCAAAATCAACAATGCAAGCCCGGAGCATATCTTCTAAGGTCTGAATTGTTCGTTCACTCTGCCCATCTGTTTGAGGATGATACGCCGTACTTAACTTTATCTGAGTCCCCATTTCCCTTTGAAAACTTCTCCAAAATCTTGAAGTAAAACGACTATCACGATCAGAAATGATCGAGATTGGAATTCCATGTCGAGATACTATTTCATCAATATACAACTTAGCTAATCGCTCCATTGAATCGGTTTCCTTTATCGGTAGGAAGTGTGCAGACTTTGTCAATCTATCGACGATCACCCAAATAGAATCGAATCCCTTCGGAGTTCTTGGTAGCTTTGTGATAAAATCTGTGGTAATCTGCTCCCACTTCCACATAGGTATTTCTAGCCGTTGTAGTTGACCAAATGGCTTTCGGTGTTCAATCTTTACTTTCTTACAAGTATCACACCTTTCCACATACTGAGCAATCCCTCTTTTTATCCCCGACCACCAATAGAATTGCTCTAGGTCTTTATACGTCTTGTTTGTACCTGGGTGAATAGAGAAACGGGATTGATGGGCTTCTTGTAAAACACGATCACGTAATCCACCGAATCGAGGTAACCACACTCTGTTTCCCAGACACAATAACCCCCGATCATCTTTTACTAGCAATGCTGACATCCCCGCTAACCTTTCTGATTTCAGATGTTCATCATGATAAGCCTCCGCTTGACACTTCTGCAATTCATCAAATAAGTTGGGTAGGAGTTCAGTTCGTAGCGAAATAATTTTTATTGTTCCACTCCTTTCTTGACGACTGAGCGCATCTGCCACCACATTCGCCTTTCCCGAGTGATAAAGGATTTCACAGTCGTAATCATTCAGCAATTCCAACCATCTCCTTTGTCTCATATTTAGTTCCTTCTGATCAAAGAGGTGTTGAAGGCTCTTGTGATCAGTATAAATCTGACATTTGGAACCATACAGATAATGTCTCCAAATCTTTAATGCGAAGACGACTGCAGCAAGCTCCATATCGTGCGTAGGATACTGCCGTTCATGATCCTTCAGTTGGCGAGAAGCATAAGCTATAACCTTTCCGCGCTGCATAAGCACACAACCCAATCCCAGTTTAGACGCATCACTGTAAACGACAAAGTCTTCATAACCTTCAGGTAGTGATAGAATCGGCGCGCTGCACAATTTCTCTTTCAATATTCGGAATGCCTCGTCCTGTTCTGTTTTCCATTCAAACTTCAAATTCTTTCGGGTCAACTTAGTCAAAGGCGTTGCGATACGAGAGAAGTCTTTTATGAATTTCCGATAGTAGCCGACGAAACCCAGAAAACTACGTACTTCTGTTGCTGTCTTCGGCTGTTCCCACTTTTCAACTTTTTCTACTTTCATCGAATCGACTTGTATAACTTTCTCAGAAACCACGTGCCCCATAAATTGTACTTTCCGTAGCCAGAATTCACATTTAGAAAATTTCGCATACAACTTTTCCTTCTTCAGCAGCTCTAGAATCAAACGAAGGTGCTGCGCGTGCTCTTCCTTGGATCGAGAATAGATAAGGATATCATCAATAAATACAATTACAAATTTATTGAGATACGGCTTACATACCCGATTCATTAAATCCATAAAGGCAGCTGGAGCGTTCGTCAATCCAAATGGCATTACTAAAAATTCATGATGACCATACCTCGTTCGAAAAGCAGTCTTTAAAACGTCTTCTTCTTTAACTTTCAACTGGTGATAATCGGACCTTAGGTCAATCTTGGAGAAATAGCAAGCTCCAACTAACTGATCAAAGAGATCATCAATTCGGGGTAGCGAATACTTGTTCTTTATCGTGCCCTTATTCAATTCTCGGTAGTCAATACACATTCTCATCGACCCATCTTTCTTTTTCACAAATAACACTAGTGCACCCCACGGCGAAGAACTAGGTCTGATGAAGCCTTTATCGGATAGGTCTTGTAGTTGTGCCATCATTTCTTTCATCTCTGGAGGTGCCAAACGATACGGTGCACGGGCTACAGGAGTGGCTCCAGGAGTCAGGTCTATACCGAACTCTACTTGTCTAACAGGCGGAAGACTGTTCAAGTCTTCAGGGAATACTTCAGGGAATTCACTAACGATAGGAATATCTTCCATCCTATTCTTTTCCGGCTTAATATCTATCAAGTAGTAAATCACTACTGGTCCCCTCCCAGGTAATACAACATTTATTAACTTCTTATCACATACTATATTAGCCTGATTCTCGGCTAACCAGTCCATTCCTACTACTACGTCAAACTCTATCAGAGTTATAGGAAACAATCGTATAGGCACTCCACACCCCTCTATACTAATCACACAACTATCAAACACTTCACTAACCGACACTTGGTTATCATTTGCAGTATCTACTAATAGAACATGTTCTAACATTTTAGGTTTCAAACACAGGCAAGCAGCAAATGCAGGAGACACAAACGATCGGTTTGCACCGAAATCAAATAACACCTTAGCACGTGTAGAGTTTATCAAAAATGTACCTGTGACTACATCCGGAGTTTCCTCCGCTTCTTTCTCAGTCATTTGAAATGTGCGACCCCTGGTTACTGGCGGTTCCAGTCTTGGTACTACTGGTTTAACAATCACTGGCCTGCCCGATGACCCACCTTGCTGTATCCTTCCCCGTGGACAGTTTGACTGAAGATGATCCGGAGAATTGCATAAGAAACATAATCGCGTTACCTTACAATCCTTAATAACGTGTCCAGTCTTCCCACACTTATAACATGCTCGTAAATCACCTTGGCAGTTTCCTTGGTGGACACGGTTGCACTTCTGACATGGTCTTTCCGCTGGTCGAAACGGCGGACGGTTATCATACCTCTGAAATCGGGACCTCTTCGGATCATATTGTGGTCCTTCCCACTTTCTCTTCCCGATACTTTTATCGCCCACATCTCTTCTAATATCTCGTTCAACATTCTCCGCGGCATTAACTGCAGCCGAGAAGGTATCGGGTCCTTTTGCAGTCACTAACCTTCTGACTTCTGAGTTCAACCCAAAGATAAACCTTTCTGTCTTCATCGCCTCCGTAGCAACATAGTATTCTGCAAATCGAGACTTTTCCAAAAAGCTAGCGGTATAGTCTCGAACGGATAAGTTCCCTTGTTGCAAATTCATGAATTCTCCTTCCAGTTGTTTAACGGCTGTCTGGGGACAAAATTGTTCCCTGTAGGCTACCACAAATTCTTCCCAAGAGAGGGTAGAATAAACGTCAGATCCTTTAGAATGTATAAAAGATTCCCACCAATACAATGCATCTCCTTTTAACATAGCTGCCCCGTACAATACTCTATCTTCATCCGCACACTTGCTTGTTTTGAAAATGGCTTCAATTTCCTTCATCCATCTCATTGCTTTTACTGGATCCCGATCCCCTGAGTACGTAGGCGGTTTGCAACTAAGAAACATTTTGTAATCACATTTTCTCATTACCGGTAAGACCGTAGGGGTAATTGGCATCTCCTCTTCAAGAGTAGGGTCTGGTCCTTCTGTTTCAGTATTATGAGTTTGGTTGAACATAGCTTGAATATTGTCTTGTAATCTTCCCATTTCTGCCATTAGATCAGCCCTGGTAATGAAATCCATACTATTTTGTTGGGTTCTGCCTCCGGCTCGACCTCCAGTTCTACCCCCGACTCTGCCCCCCGTTCTGCCTCCCCTATCCCCGGTTCTTACTGACGGATTAGTTCTGTTTGGATTTCTTCCTCCTCCTCGATTCGAATTTCTTTTACCGCTGGCCATTCTGTGGATTTAAACAGGGTTAATATACACATAAGCATATACCCCATATAACAAGGTATTCCAGTTCAGACATGTACCTGTAAGATCACAATTACACTGGCCAGGTGTAGTATGAAATTACCTTACATGATGTTCCTTCTACCTTTTATACTAAGTATCCCGAGGTTCTACAATAATAGGGATATCCTACTTCACATGCAGTTTAAGTCTAGGTACAGATACTAATACCTAAATCCCTTAAACTAAGGCTCTGATACCATTTGTTACGACCCCATATCCCAAGTACACAACATATCACACAATATAACATAAATAGATATAACAAACGTACTTCACATTACATGTACGGTCCAGTAGTCTCTTACAATTGAAAGAAAACCATATGTAACCCAAATACTGTACTATTTACATGCATAACATTTAACGTTGCAATACAACTGCTAAACAAGTCAAAAGCTTCATCTTAAAGTCCTTCTCTCTAGCCATCCATCGGTTACTCTACTTACTTGCCCTTACTTGATCCACCACCTGGAATACATATTTTTAAAACAAAATGAGGGTTAGACCTGATGGTCTAAGTGAGAAACCCCTGTTAGTTTAAAAACCATTTATATAAACTTTAATCATATAAATCACGCAACACAATCGTATACATCCAAATAAACTCACATATATTATGCTTCCCCTTTTCATTCCTTCTGGCCATATTAGTGGTAGCAAGCCAACTAATAATATACAACGCTGCACAACATCTACAGCCAAACAACGCTATACAGGTTCTATAGCCAATCACACCGGTCTTAAACCCGGCCAACGTATTATAACACATTTATAATACACATGTAAATATAATACCTCACTATATTATAATTCACATACGAGCACATAATTATCAACAGTTTCACTCCCAACTCCACACATGTATGTATTCCAGTTAAAAAGTGTTTTCAAAGCAAAACTCACCTGTTTTGGTTATCTCACACGTTCGTAAGCTTCTTTCAAAACGATCCTATCCCTTACCACGATTCCACGGAATCTCCAAATTACTTCTTAACCTGATCAATTGAAGCCCTACTCGTACGGTTTCCTATTTCGCTTTCTTTCGCCTTCAGAACTCCCGCACACATACACACTCTTTCTATAACCGGATAAAGATACACCTGATAGCCTAAGGTGTATATCAAAAATCAATTTGTACCTTCTAGACCTTCAACTTCTCATTAATGACCCAAACACCCTTAACTTATATTTTACCCCAAACTTACCCTGAACATCATAAATTATTGTTAAATTATCTAACGGACTTACCCTGGGTATTACAGCCGCCGATCAGCCTAACCCCCCCCCCCCACCGTCTCTTTGTTGTTGCCGCCGGAGAAGTCTCAAACAGTCGGCGCCGCTGTTCATCGCCGGTGAGAGAGAGAGAGACAACCAGGAAAAAGGGAGAAGCCGCCGAGAAGCGGAACTGCTGCTGCTGCGTTTTAGACGGGAGGTAGGTCTCTTCTCCGCCCCTTTCGTTTTCTTTGTCGTCGCTAACTCACCGGAAGAACCATCACCGCCGCCGTCAGCCTTGGCTGCCGGCGGTGTGGCCACCTGCGTGCACCACCAGTTGTGGTGGTGGCTTTGTGCGTGGTCGGGGATGATGAGTCAGGTGTGTATGTAGGGAGGTCGGGATAGGTTAATGGTTTCGTTTTATTTGCCTCGCCGGAATTTCGTAAACCGCCGCCGCCGGCGACCACCACTGCCGGAGGTGGCAGTGGGTGGTGCGCGGTGCAGTTTAGTCCCTAGTCACCATAGCACCCTAATCCGTGACCCGATCGCGTAAACCCGAATCGAATAAACCTTGAACCGTTTTTATAAATCGTCATTTTATGTGAAAACGTCGTTTCTGCCACTGTTTTGTTTCGTTCATAACTTTTCCGTCGTAGCTCGGTTTGAGGCAAAACTGGTGCCCACGGTTCACATTCTGTGCCGGGCACATTTTTCGTGTTTTAGAGAAAACCTGGTTCGGCCTCTAGCTAGGCTTAAAATGGCTGTTTTCACAGCAGGTCTGAACATGACAGCTTCGTGTTCTGTTTTTAGAAATTCATAGTAAATTGTATGAAAATCGTTAGAACGCGTACGATATTTCCCTGGAACCCTAAGACATAGAACTAACAGATTATGGAATAATAATTCTGGGTTGATGAGTTTAAGAGGGGTTAAATAGGTCCTGAACAGACCTGCGTTTTTAGAGTAAAAGCTGGAATTTGTAACTTGTAATCTAGTAGTCGTGAATTTGGGTAGGACTTCGTGGTGACGTTTGATATCACTTATTTAGGTGGAAAAAGGTGAGCTGGTGTTGGCCGGTTCGTGTTGTTGTTGAGGACATAAGCTTTGCTTTTGAGGTGAGTTCTCTCACTATATAGGATGGGAATTATATTTGTGTTGCTATAGTTCGAGTGTGTTGATTATGATTGTTTGTTGATATTATTGTGGTGTGGAATATATATATTTGTGTGTATATATTGAACTGTGATTGATGTACTTCTTGATGGATGTCCCAAGAGGTATATGCGTTTGTATAATGAGTTGTGATTATATCTTCTTGAGGGTTGTTCCAAGAAGTATAAGGCCACTTCTTGATGGTTGTTCCAAGGAGTAGGTGTATTGGTATAATGAGTTGTGATTATATCTTCTTGAGGGTTGTTCCAAGAAGTATAAGGCCACTTCTTGATGGTTGTTCCAAGGAGTAGGTGTATTGGTATAACGTGTGGTGATTATGTCTTCTTGATGGTGGTTCCAAGGAGCATAAGGATTATTATTAATCGTGTTATATTTTCTTGATGGATGTTCCAAGAAATTTATGTGCTGGTATGTTTAAGGGTGATGCTGATATGATTGCGATCCTATGTAAGGATTGAATTCACTAAGCTTCGTGCTTACCCCTTCCCAATGTCTTATGTTTTCAGGTGCGAGTAGCAGTCGGGCATGACGGTACACACGGGCGCAAGGCGAAGATTGTTTAAATTGATTTTTAGTAAATGGGGATTTAATTATATAACTTTCCGCTGCTTAAACTTTGTTGACGGTTTTAAATAACGACGTTTATTCTTATTGTAATGGGATTTGTTAACTTTTGGTTTGATTATAATGAAATGTATCACTTTTAAAAATCTAAAATTCCTTGTAACTTTTGGAACGTTACAACTTGGTATCAGAGCCACTCCTGTGCCGTTCGGGATGATGGGGCAAACCTCATCGAGGACGATGAGTCCCTAAGGGGGGGGGGGTGTAACACCTTAGGCATATCCCACATCGGTCGTGGACAGGAGAGATGCTGGGTATATTAGTAAACCTTGGCCTTACCAGACACAACGCGTTTTGGGGCCACAAGCATGCGGGTTCCTTGGGAACTCTGTGGTTAAGCGTGCTTGGGTGGGAGTAGTACCAGGAGGGTGACCTCCTGGGAAGTCCTTGCGAAGTCCTTGCCAGGTCGCCAAGAACAAAGCCGTGAGCCTGTGGGGCAAAGCGGACAATATTGTGTCGTGGTAAGCGGGGTTTTACAATTGGTATCAGAGCACAGCTTGAGTGAATCAAACACATTTCGGTGTGTTTGGTCTCAAGTTGCGGCTATGAAATTTCAAACTCTTTTACTAAAATCTTTTTGAATGAAAGGAAAAGAAAAAAACCCATTTGGGAAACGGTGATTGAGGGCGCAGTGTGTACAGTCAGCCGACGCTAAGTGGGAAGGTACAGTATCTAGTGTATTTATCGCTTTCTAGCTCATAGGGTATGCATGCTAGACTGCTTATGTGGTTTACACTATACTGTATGATGATTGCTTGCAAGTAGGAATCAATGCTAGTTATAGTAGGTTGTTAAGTGAAGGCCCTATAGGTTGTATGCAGTAAGAATCATATAGCCTTAGAATATTTGATTTAGTTCTATTGCGCAGCTCTTGTTTGAGTCCTACCGTTCTAGGATAGAATCTTGTATTCGAATGTCTATTTGATTCACGCTGCATGCGATTGGGTATTCGCGAGGCAACTCGTTATGGCTAATAGGGATTCCGTGGTAGCAAGGGTAGTGGGAGGAGATGAAATTCCTAGTGAGCTGGGAAGAGTGTTCATATATGAGTATGTATGCTAGATTGCTTTCTAGAACATAGGAGTATGTGTGCTGGATTGTTTGGTGCTTATTACACTGTACTGCATGTTTGTTGTTTGCTAATAGGAGTTCATGCTAGCCTTGATAAGTTGTTAAGTGAATGCACTATAGGTTGTATTCGGTAGGAACCAAATAGCCTTAGAATGTCGGATTTAGTTCTATTGCGCAGCTCTTGTTTGAGTCCAACCGTTGTAGGATAGAATCTTATATTCGAATGTCTATCTGGTTTTACACTGTGTGCGACTGTGCATTCGCGAGGCGACTCGTCATGACTAGTGGGGATTTCGTCATAGCAAGGGTAGTGGAGTTGGGTGGAAATTCCTAGGGAGCTAGGAGAAGTGTGTACATATGCCGGTGCGGGCATATGTGTGTAGTTATCGGCAAGAAACTACTTGGACCCATCGGATGGAACTCGGAACGAGTGATGATAGGTGTGGAAGGTAGTAGTAGAGCTCCTACTATCGGAAACACAGGATCAATGCTCGAGTCGGGGAAAGTCACGAGGAATCCAAGGAGTTGAGCGTAAGCATTGTTAGTGTGAATTATTATGTGCTAATAACTCGTTGTAATATCTACCCAGAATAGCCATCACAAGGAGGAACGACTATAGTAAACCTACTAGTACAGGTGTGTACTTGATTTGCTTTGATGGGATGATCGTTGGGGTAGTGTCGAAGGTTATAAATTAGTAGTCGTTGGAATAAAAGTACGATTCTAGTATTAGTCACTTGGAGTGGCGATGAGGATGATGTTTGTTTCGGGCCAAGATGGATGATTGTGCTAGAATCGTAGGCTTATAGAGCCGACTTTGAATTGAGGAAAAATCGTAGGGATTATTTGACGTAATTTCCCAACTTGCCTAAGAGGTTTAAATGTCCGGATGACGTTAGTGGATCAGAGAGATTTGGAGGAGTAGGAGTCGAGGCGTAGAATGCCGACTGAGTCATGCACAAAGTTTGATTTTGAAATAGATTGCATTAACAAATTCTTGTGTTTCAAATCATTTTATGGATAGTGTTTTGGAATTTTGGGAAATGTTCAGCACAGACACAAGATTTTGAAATATGGTTTTGAAAGTGTATGAAATCGTTTTATCACAGGAGTGCAAACTGTTGGTGCAAGTGTACCACATCTCTATATATTTATATATATTTATTTTGATGATTACAAACACACCGCATTATTGTTTATCTAACAATTTAATCCAAGTGTGCAGTTGTTGAAGAACACGAAGATTTAATCTGAAGGGTTCAAGACGGAAGTGTTTACGTCGTCATTATTGTTTATAACTAATAATGATAAACACCCTAAAATAATATACCACTTGGATATTTCTAAAAACCCAACAATTAATTTTAATAAGGTTTTGAGAAGATCCAGCAAGATTTGGGTGCTGTCCTGGAAGCTGACTTTTCCTGACGGCGGTATACCGTGGAGAATACTCGGTATACCGCGGGTACACTTACGGCGGTATACCGCGACGGTACAGCCGGTATACCGCGGGTACGTTTTTCCAGAAGTCAACTTTGCATGTAGCCGTTGTGTACCAGTGTGCTTTCTGACCGCGGTATACCGCGGTGTGCAAGGCGGTATACCGCCAGGTCATGTGACCGTTGGAGCTTCTTGGTATATATGAAGCATGCTGTTGATGAAGACTTAAGACCCAAGAACACAACAGTAACAACAAGCAGCATACTCTCAGCTCTCTCATTTATATATATATATTTTATAAAAATATTTTTTATAAAATATCCAAGTGTGATTATTATACAAGAGTGATTACCCATTGTGAGTTATACTCCTCTTGTAAGTTTTTGAATAACGGGTGTGTGATCCTGTTTATCTCATAGCAGAGGCTTGAGAAACTATTACAATACCTTTGTACTTGGTTTGTATTTCTACCGTAAAGAATACATTTATTGGATCGTGTCGAGAAGTGTCTCGGCTGCTGGTTTATCACAGTTGGTGGTAAATCAGTAAATCTCTGTGTCAAGTATCTCTATCCCTTATCTCTTTATTTATTCCGCTGTGCTTTATTATATTTATTTATATAAACTGCTTTGCATTTATATTTATTTATATAATCTCTGTGCATTTTAATTATATCTGTTTATATAATTGTTGTGTATTTACTATTTGTATACTCTGATTTATTTATACTGTTTCTGTACTGTATTTATTTATAAAAGAATTTTTGAAAGTAAAAGATTTTAAATACAACCTTACCCCCCCCTAGGTTGTCTAACATTTGGTATCAGAGCAGGGCTTTCAAAAATCGTCTATTTAATTTTTTAAAATCCGTTTTTGTTATGGCTCATCAAAATGCTTGGTTTTCTAAATCTCTTCTTATTGATTTCGAAAATTTTGATCTTTGGGCAAATTCTTTTGAACGTTGTGTTCGTGGGATAAATCAAAAAATTTGGGATATTATTATTAAAGGAAATTTCAAACCCACAAAATTTCAAAACAACAAAGTTGTTGAAAAACCTAGCTCGGAATGGTCCGACGAAGATGAGGCTAATTATTGTTTAAATTATGAAGCCAAAAATTTTCTCTTTTCGGTTCTTACTAACGATGATATTGAGCGTGTTTATCTCTTTGAAACTGCTCGTGATATTTGGGAGAACTTGAACACCACCTATGGTGGAAACTCAAAAGAAAAGAGAGACGGAACCCGAGATCAAAGAAATGAAGAAACGTGTCTCATCGTCGACTGCGAGAAAGAGGTATGTACTTCATACTCAAGTTATTCTAGTTGTAGTGATAACGATGATGATATTGATATGTCAAATGTCTCTTTTCAAAAATTGATTGTTCTCGTAAATAGTTATAAAAATGAGAATGCTAAATTAAAAGAAGAATTATTATTATGTCAAAATGAGTTGAATAATTGTAAACAAACCATTGCATGTGATAATAAAATCAAAAATGAGTTAAATGATAAAGTTATCACTTTAAAAAAGAAAGCATGCGAAAATATTGTTTGCAAATCTTGCATTGTCTTAAATGATAAAATTGCATGTTTAGAGAAAATAACATGTGAAAAAGTTGTATGTGGTAAATGCAATATTCTTGAAGATGAAATTGCTTGTTTAAAAGCAAAATGTAAATCGCATGAGAAAGATAATTTATTAGCAAATGCTTTTCAAAATAGCAATGATAAAGTGCTTAAAATGCTAAATATGCCTAATCGTATAAATTGCCGTAAAGGCATTGGTTCCGATACATGTGTTGATAAATGTTCGTGTAAACCCATTAAAAGATTTTTTGCATCTCCTAAAGTTGATACGAGAAAACCTCCATATATGTCAAAAATAAAAAATGTGAATTATGGGAGGAAACCGCATGCTCGTATGTATAATGGTAATTTTTCTAGACCTAAAAATAATGTAAATTTGCATGCTTCATTTTACGTCTATGATGAATACGATCGTAAAATTAAAATGGTTAGAAAATGGATTCCGAAAGGAATGTTTAATGTTGACAATCCCGGTGGGATGCGTTTGTGGTTTTAAACCATTTTTATGGTTTTATATGTTGTCGTATTTTGTTTTATGTCGACAACATATTTTTTTGCAGTTTATGTTGTATACTAACTGTTAAAAGGACCCATAAGAAAAGGGTACCACGAAATATTTTCTTTGCCTTTTGTAGGTGCTACCTGCCGAGGTTATAATACGTGGTTACCTGCCGAGGTTATAATACGTGGTTACCTGCCGAGGTTATAATACGTGGTTACCTGCCGAGGTTATAATACGTGGTTACCTGCCGAGGTTATAATACGTGGTTACCTGCCGAGGTTATAATACGTGGTTACCTGACGAGGTCATAATACGTGGTGATTTTTTTTTAATCACATAAAATTAACCGAATATTGAAGCCTTAAGATCCGTTTTGGTGCAAGTGTTTCGTATTGGTTTGTATATCTTTGTCTCTATTGCTTTTTGCATTTTATTTTATCCCTCAAATTTTATAAAATCAAATTTGATATCGTTATTAATTTGAGGGGGAGCGTTTTAGCTCTTTTACCCATGAGTGTATGCTACCTCAATTATATGCATATTTTGAGGGGGAGCATCTCTCGAGGGGAAGCATACCGTCTTTCTTGACCCTTTTTGTTTCGACAAACGGGGGAGAGAAACCGCATATGCTCTTGCTTAGCGGTTGTGTTTGTCATCATCAAAAAGGGGGAGATTGTTGGTGCAAGTGTACCACATCTCTATATATTTATATATATTTATTTTGATGATTACAAACACACCGCATTATTGTTTATCTAACAATTTAATCCAAGTGTGCAGTTGTTGAAGAACACGAAGATTTAATCTGAAGGGTTCAAGACGGAAGTGTTTACGTCGTCATTATTGTTTATAACTAATAATGATAAACACCCTAAAATAATATACCACTTGGATATTTCTAAAAACCCAACAATTAATTTTAATAAGGTTTTGAGAAGATCCAGCAAGATTTGGGTGCTGTCCTGGAAGCTGACTTTTCCTGACGGCGGTATACCGTGGAGAATACTCGGTATACCGCGGGTACACTTACGGCGGTATACCGCGACGGTACAGCCGGTATACCGCGGGTACGTTTTTCCAGAAGTCAACTTTGCA
Organism: Saussurea involucrata; assembly: GCA_033807775.1. NCBI lineage: Eukaryota > Viridiplantae > Streptophyta > Magnoliopsida > Asterales > Asteraceae > Saussurea > Saussurea involucrata. The sequence continues at coordinate 69,384,810 of CM066315.1, forward strand.
TGTAGCCGTTGTGTACCAGTGTGCTTTCTGACCGCGGTATACCGCGGTGTGCAAGGCGGTATACCGCCAGGTCATGTGACCGTTGGAGCTTCTTGGTATATATGAAGCATGCTGTTGATGAAGACTTAAGACCCAAGAACACAACAGTAACAACAAGCAGCATACTCTCAGCTCTCTCATTTATATATATATATTTTATAAAAATATTTTTTATAAAATATCCAAGTGTGATTATTATACAAGAGTGATTACCCATTGTGAGTTATACTCCTCTTGTAAGTTTTTGAATAACGGGTGTGTGATCCTGTTTATCTCATAGCAGAGGCTTGAGAAACTATTACAATACCTTTGTACTTGGTTTGTATTTCTACCGTAAAGAATACATTTATTGGATCGTGTCGAGAAGTGTCTCGGCTGCTGGTTTATCACAGTTGGTGGTAAATCAGTAAATCTCTGTGTCAAGTATCTCTATCCCTTATCTCTTTATTTATTCCGCTGTGCTTTATTATATTTATTTATATAAACTGCTTTGCATTTATATTTATTTATATAATCTCTGTGCATTTTAATTATCTCTGTTTATATAATTGTTGTGTATTTACTATTTGTATACTCTGATTTATTTATACTGTTTCTGTACTGTATTTATTTATAAAAGAATTTTTGAAAGTAAAAGATTTTAAATACAACCTTACCCCCCCCTAGGTTGTCTAACACAAACTTTGTTAGAATTTGTCTCATTTCATTATTTTTCCAACGGTTTTTTCGGGTAAGATGATATCCGTGTTTTGTGGTGTTTAAAGTGTTGGGCAAGTGACTACGGCTTGTGACTTTAACATTGGAACTCCTCCACATATGTTAGAGTTGAGACAGAAAGTTACATTCCACGATGTCTGTATAAAGCTATTTGAGTGATTTGGTTAAAATAAGTTTTGTCTTACGGCATGTTGAGTCGTGTGGGTTAATTTCACGAGGTGCATATCTCATTTGTTTATGTGACCATTTGGGGAAATCTTGGAAATCAATTTAAAGAACCCCACCTTTTGAGATTTTATGAGTCAATTCATACTAGAACCGTGACGGTTCGTTTTCAAAGAAATTATTTATTTCGCTTTACGTTTTGTGAGTAAACTAAGCTGCAATGAAATGATTTTCAACATGATTTTCATATGTGGGACGAGTGTGTCTATTTTTGCGTAACTACCGACCCGGTAATAGTAGTTTTATTGCTTACGGTCTTTTTGAAATGAAAAATCTTGACGTTGAAAATATTTTTGTGAATGATTGTGTAAACCATTTGGGAAGTGCGCTTATAAGTGTTATGTGTCATTTTTAGAATTTTAAGGGGTGAGTCCTTTTGGAAAACTCTTTTGTTTAACTCTTGTCGAGTTTGGGACTAATGTTGTATTTAGAGTATTGCTTGCTTAAGCTTTATTTAAACGCGTTTTTGACCGACTTATGGGTCTAGCAAGCGTGGAGCATTTTGCTCGGTTTTGACTTTGAGATAGTCCTGGGTCGATTGCACGGTTTTTAATGGCTCGATGTGGAGTTTTGTTGATGGGTTGTTTTGTTGCACAGTTTTGCACTTATTGCACGTTGAGTATTTGCATGTTGGGTGAGTGAGTCATTCCGAGATAGACATGTTGTTGGTAGACTGTTTGCATTAAATCCTTGGTCAGGTCAGTCAGACGTTGGTAACGGTCGGTTGGGTATCTCGGGGTGGGACCCCGGTATCCATGTGTTATGACCTTGACTTTCCAGTAGGCACTAAGAGGATACAGTCTTGGGCACTTACCTGGGAGGTAGTTCCGATGTGTCGGGCCTTGAGACGTACCTGGGAGGTTGACGTTAAGGTGTATCTCGATTCGGTGTAACCTGGCTTCGTAGAACGAGTGTGGAAAATACGTCGACGGTGGAAGGTTGGGTATTCCACACGTGTTGTTAGTGTAGACCGAATAGTGTCGGTTAAGGGAATGATGCCCTTTGTAATTAAGAGAATAAATGCGCAGTAACCATTTTGAAGTAAGTAGTATATTTAGGTGTCGACTTTTGGGCTTGAGGCCAAACACCTTTAGTGTAATCGGAGATTTGTAGCCGATTTTAAAATAATTATGATGATGGTAGTAGTAACCCTGAGATGCTTATTTGTGATGAATGGTTATGGTGGAATGACCTGCGTGGGTGATTATAAGTTTACTGGTTTGATGATCTGTGTGAAATAATTTTGGGAGTCTATTAGAACTCGTGGAAATTAATCGACAGTAATGGTAGGAATGATCGGATGCGAGTATCCTGTAGGGTATATTGGTGAGCACCTTTAGAATGGTTAGAGCTTGCAAGTTGAATCGGGATGTATGGAATATCTAAGGTTGGGAGACAACCGAAGTCGTTTGATGAGGAATGATTTCCAGTTGTTGGAGTGTTCTTCCGATCATAATTTCAGTGTTCTTGAAGGAGTTTTGTTGGTCAGAAAAGTATTCGAGAATTTTTTTTTAAACGGTGTGAGAAATTTAGATTCCAGTTAGGGTTGTCGCCAAGCGTATAGAGAAATTTAGATTCCAGTTAGTGAAAGTCCAGTGGCAACACCGAAAGGGTTCAGAATGGACTTGGGAACCCGAAGCTGAGATGCGGGAGAACTATTCGGAATTATTCATGGACGTAGACTTCGGGGACGAAGTCTAATTCAAGCGGGGGAGAGTTGTAAAGCCCGTGTTCCGGTATGGTTTTATTTTTTTAGTTATTTAATTTTTTAGGTTGTTATTAATAAATGTTCTTTTACTTATTTATTTACTTAATTCTTTTCTCTACGCGAATTGTTTGTTAACGAGATTTAACGAGAATGACCATAGTGATATTAAATTAGGTTATAAGGGGCTAAAAGAGAAAACCTTAACTTCAGGGACCATTTGGTATGTTTCTCTAACTTGCATGGGATCGGCCATAGAGACCGACCCCCCCTCCCCTTACTCTCGTTCTTTTCTTGCGAATCACACCAACATCACACCAAAAACCTTAGTTTCCCCTCCCCATCCCCTCTAGCTGCTGCCGATCAGCCTAACCCCCCCCCCCCCCCACCGTCTCTTTGTTGTTGCCGCCGGAGAAGTCTCAAACAGCCGGCGCCGCTGTTCATCGCCGGTGAGAGAGAGACGACCAGGAAAAAGGGAGAAGCCACCGAGAAGCGGAACTGCTGCTGCTGCTGCGTTTTAGACGGGAGGTAGGTCTCTTCTCCGCCCCTTTCGTTTTCTTTGTCGTCGCTAACTCACCGGAAGAACCATCACCGCCACCGTCAGCCTTGGCTGCCGGCGGTGTGGCCACCTGCGTGCACCACCAGTTGTGGTGGTGACTTTGTGCGTGGTCGGGGATGATGAGTCGGGTGTGTATGTAGGGATGTCGGGATAGGTTAATGGTTTCGTTTTATTTGCCTCGCCGGAATTTCGTAAACCGCCGCCGCCGCCGGCGACCACCACTGCCGGAGGTGGCAGTGGGTGGTGCGCGGTGGAGTTCAGTCCCTAGTCACCTGATAACTCTATTTTTAGAGTTATTATTTCCATTTATTTTCCACTTTATTTTGTCAATTTTAGCCATTTCACTTCTAAAAACCCCCATTCTTGGTATGATTTACGAAAACGAGCAAAAGGAGTGAACCATGGTCTTTAATAAATTATTTGGGGAAGTTTTGGGTGTTTTCACGATTTTTCATCCGCAGTGACGTATACAGTACCCACTCCGGTTCCCCACTCTTCGAGCTGGTCAAAAAGAAATCAAAAAGAAACTTTTAGTTGGGATCTAATTTTCTGGAGGAGGAAGGTTCAATGACAGAGAAGCTGAGATTTGGCTGTTACAAGTGTTCCTCAAGGCTTCACATCATGATTGTACCTTTGTACTTGCAAAAGTTGACTTCTAATGGACCATTGGGTAAAAAGGGCTATACATGGAGGATTGAAGTTTTATCCTTTGAGCTGATTTCTGCATCTCCCTGCAGTCCTTGCACCTTGGAAAACCCTTTTTGTGTAAAGACCAACACCTCCTTCTTAGTATAAAAAGGGGTGTTGGGTCTCATTTATTACAATCCATCTATCTTGCAATTTATCTAGCATTTCCTTAAGTTGTAAGCTTTCATTTACTGCAGTAACTTAGCATTTAATTTCAGTAATTTATTTTCTGTTGTAGTTCGAAATACACAGTGCAGGGACGACTTCTCGTTCCCCACTGTGAGCAGTTAATGCAAATCACTTTCAGTTTTATTATGTGCAATTCTTCATCTTTTGTTTTCTTTACTTCGGAAATGTTAGGCTAAACATCCTTTGGGATGTAGGAAGGAGAAGTACCTGGATTTTATCAAAAATGCTTGAGTAATCTTTATACTTAGAATATTTGTTGTTTTGGTCTTTCATTCTCGATATTTACCCAAGGATGCGAACAAGCTGATCACTTGCAAGGATCTAAAGTCTAGTTCTTAACTTAGAAATAAGTAGAGCGCAGTGACACGAGCTTGAATGATGCTAGGGGATTCGAAAGAATTCTTTTGACACTTACGAAAGTGAGGTCGGCACAGTGAGCTAATCTCTGCCCACTGGAGTAGTAGGCAAGCTAATTTGTGTATTAGAAACACTTAGAGTATTTGTCTCTACACATTCCATCGAGGCCTGAAAAGGTCCATTTAGAGATTACCATTGACAAAACAACAAGTACTAAGAGTATGTGATTTTTATCTAACGGTGTGAGTATTTTGTAACCGGGCTTTTCTAGCGAAAATGTCCACCACGAATACGAGGATCACTCTAAGGACCGAGTATTTGAGATAAAATTTAGGGAAAATCCAACCTACATTCCTCCTTTTTAGCATTTAGTAAATCGTTTCAAGTAGCTATTTTACCAAACCAAACCAAAGTATTATTTTCCTCTCTAGTTGAAACTTGTAAAAGGAGCTCATGAGAACCGTATTGTCTTGATTGTCCAGTCTCTGTGGATTCGATTCTGGTATTTTACCAACTATTACTTGCTGTGACGATCATAGTGGACAGTGTACACTTGCACTTCCCACTGTGGACAGTTTGCAACCCACTGCGATTAAAACACACATTTCGCACGTACCATCACCATAGCACCCTAATCCGTGACCCGATCGCGTAAACCCGAATCGAATAAACCTTGAACCGTTTTTATAAATCGTCATTTTATGTGAAAACGTCGTTTCTGCCACTGTTTTTGTTTCGTTCATAACCTCTCCGTCGTAGCTCGTTTTGAGGCGAAACTGGTGCCCACGGTTCACATTCTGTGTCGGGCACATTTTTCGTGTTTTAGAGAAAACCTGGTTCGGCCTCTAGCTAGGCTTAAAATGGCTGTTTTCACAGCAGGTCTGAACATGACAGCTTCGTGTTCTGTTTTTAGAAAATTCATAGTAAATTGTAGGAAAATCGTTAGAACGCGTACGATATTTCCCTGGAACCCTAAGATATAGATCTAACAGATTATGGAATAATAATTCTGGGTTGATGAGTTTAAGAGGGGTTAAATAGGTCCCGAACAGACCTGCGTTTTTAGAGTAAAAGCTGGAATTTGTAACTTGTAATCTAGTAGTCGTGAATTTGGGCTAGGACTTCGTGGTGATGTTTGATATCACTTATTTAGGTGGAAAAAGGTGAGCTGGTGTTGGCCGGTTCGTGTTGCTGTTGAGGACACAAGCTTTGCTTTTGAGGTGAGTTCTCTCACTATATAGGATGGGAATTATATTTGTGTTGCTATAGTTCGAGTGTGTTGATTATGATTGTTTGTTGATATTATTGTGGTGTGGAATATATATATTTGTGTGTATATATTGAACTGTGATTGATGTACTTCTTGATGGATGTCCCAAGAGGTATATGCGTTTGTATAATGAGTTGTGATTATATCTTCTTGAGGGTTGTTCCAAGAAGTATAAGGCCACTTCTTGATGGTTGTTCCAAGGAGTAGGTGTATTGGTATAATGAGTTGTGATTATATCTTCTTGAGGGTTGTTCCAAGAAGTATAAGGCCACTTCTTGATGGTTGTTCCAAGGAGTAGGTGTATTGGTATAACGTGTGGTGATTATGTCTTCTTGATGGTGGTTCCAAGGAGCATAAGGATTATTATTAATCGTGTTATATTTTCTTGATGGATGTTCCAAGAAATTTATGTGCTGGTATGTTTAAGGGTGATGCTGATATGATTGCGATCCTTTGTAAGGATTGAATTCACTAAGCTTCGTGCTTACCCCTTCCCAATGTCTTATGTTTTCAGATGCGAGTAGCAGTAGGGCATGACGGTACACACGGGCGCAAGGCGAAGATTGTTTAAATTGATTTTTAGTAAATGGGGATTTAATTATATAACTTTCCGCTGCTTAAACTTTGTTGACGGTTTTAAATAACGACGTTTATTCTTATTGTAATGGGATTTGTTAACTTTTGGTTTGATTATAATGAAATGTATCACTTTTAAAAATTTTAAATTCCTTGTAACTTTTGGAACGTTACAAGTGTATAATGGCAAGTCTAGACACTTAGGTGTTAGACATAGCATGATTCGTGAGATAATCACGAATGGGGTGATTTTGGTTGAGTTTGTTAGGTCGCAACAAAATCTAGCGGACCACTTGACGAAGGGGTTAGCTAGGGACTTGGTTCACAAGTCGGTGATAGGGATGGATTAAAGTCCATCTAAATCTCTAACGGTGAGATACCCAATTCCCTTCTAATACAATGTTAGAAGTTGAATTCAATGGAGAAGCTCACTCTAAGAGCTTGGAGCACAAGACGGTCATCCCAAGGTGTGTGCTCGGTACTGCAAGTGAAGGAGGTAATTGTTCTTTTGTAAAAATGCATGTGCAGGTGCATGAGGAAAAGAACTACCTATATGAGTGGGAAGTGTGGACGCTTCAAGAAGCTTGGACTTGACTTTGAAGCACTCACGAAGGGACAAGGACACATGGCTTGTATAGTGTCAAGTTTATACGTTAGAGAGTCTTTAATTCATGTGTATGTTATTTTCTGGTACTCAAATGGGTCGACGGGTTCAATCCATAGGACACCCGGATTCTCGAGTATTTGAAATGCGTAATGTACTAAGATGGAAATTCAATCTTCTAGATATTTTCATTTATGCATGAGTTTGTTTACCTGTATTGTAATTTTATTTGTGAATCAAGGATTGCACTAAAATGGGGGAGGAATATTGGTGATTTTAGTGAAATCATCGGTCATTTTGTGTAGTTGGATTCACAAAGGTAATAATGGGGTTGTTAGCTAAGCTATAACATGAGTTAGGAGGTGTGGAGTGCACACTCGTGTAAGCTAACTAGAACCCGGGATTGTTGGACGGTTAAAATCGACAAGTTACAAAGTGGTTTCATGAGCTGGGTGTCGGGGCTAGTTGTGGCGCTAGTTGAACTAGCACGAAAGTAGCGCCAGGCTCTGGAATGTTGCCCGCGCTCCTTTTGGCGCTAGTTCAATCCCACTAAGTGGGATATTATTACCAGTATCAATATAGGTCGGTTACAACTCTCTAAAGGTGTATAAGTATGAATCGATCATTGCCTTGATCGATACACCGAAACAAAGATATTATCCCCTAGAGAATTTCGTGATACCCAGGTGTCACGTGCGAAATATGTGTTTTAATCGCAGTGGGTTGCAAACTGTCCACTATGATCGTCACAACAAGTAATAGTTGGTAAAATACCAGAATCGAATCCACAGGGACTGGACAATCAAGACAATACGGTTCTCATGAGCTCCTTTTACAGGTTTCAACTAGAGAGGAAAATAATACTTGGTTTTGTTTGGTGAAAATAGCTACTTTAACGATTTTACTAATGTTTTAAAAAGAGGAATGTAGGTTAGATTTTCCCTAGATTTTATACCAAATACTCGGTCCTAAAAATGATCCTTGTATTCGAGGTAGGCATTTTTGCTAGAAAAGCCCGGTTACAAAATACTCACACCGTTAGATAAAAATCTCATACTTGTCGCATTTATTGCTTTGTCAATGGTAATCTAAAAAATGGACCTTTTCAGGTCTAGATGGAATGTGTAGAGACAAATACACTAAGTGTTTTTAATACACAAACTAGCTTGCCTACTACTCCAGTGGGTTGAGATTAGCTCACTGTGCCGACCTCACTTTCGTAAGTGTCAAAAGAATTCTTTCGAATCCCCTAGCATCATTCAAGCTCGTGTCACTGCGTTCTACTTATTTCTAAGTTAAGAACTAGACTTTAGATCCTTGCAAGTGATCGGCTTGTTCGCATCCTTGGGTAAATATCGAGAATGAATGACCAAAACAACAAATATTCTAAGTACAAAGATTACTCAAGCATTTTTAATAAAATCCAGGTACTTCTCTTTCCTACATCCCAAAGGATGTTTAGCCTAACATTTCCGAAGTAAAGAAAACAAAAGATGAAGATTTGCACATAATAAAACTGATAGTGGATTGAATAGTACTCACAGTGGGGAACGAGAATTCGTCCCTGTCCACTGTGTTTTACGAATTACAATTAACTAGGAAAGGAAATTACGGAAATTAAAGCTAAATTAATGCAGTAATTAAAAGACTAAAACTAATGTGGTAGATGAGAGAAATTGAAGCTATTCTAAACTTAACCCAAGATGATTGTAAGATTCCAAACTTTTAATAAATGAACCCAAGTGCTCCTTTATATACTAGGAGAAAGAGTTGGGTATTACACAAAAGAGATGAGTCTTCCAATGGGTAAAAACTGTTGTGTTGTGGCAGAAATCAGCACCTTGTGCAAACCAATTACCCAATGGATCCTTTTCCAAGTCAATCTCCAAGTACATAAAGGAGTACTTGTTGCAATCTTCAATGTAGCTGCCATTTTGTACTTCCTCCAGCCATTTCCCTGCTAATGAACCTTCTTCCTCCAGCAAATTAAGTCCCAACTAGTAGTTTCTTTTGTCTTTCTTGATCAGCTCGAATAGTGGGCAGCCGGAGTGGGCACAACAGTGATCACTGCAGGATAAAATGTGAAAAACACCCAAATTCTACCAAATAGTTTATTAAACACTAAGGTTCGCTCCTTTTGCTCATTTTCGAGATTTATACCAAGAATGGGGGTTTTGAGAGGCGGAATGGCTAAAATTGACAAAATAAAATAGGAAAAACAAGGAAATAATAACTCTAAAAATAGAGTTATCACAACCTCAAACTTAAACCATTACTTGTCCCCAAGTAAAAAAATAATGCACTTAGAGCTTTTAGGAACTTACCGACTTCTCATCTTGAATGGACGTTGATCTCCCTCCTTGGATACTTCTTTCGATTCTAACACTTTAAAGTTTCACTTTTGTTCTTGACGAAATCTTCCCTTGTTCACAATTTGATTAATAGGGCTTTTCTTGGGTTCGAAAGGTTTTGTGGCTTTGAGTGTTTGTCCCAAGGGTTTTGGCACACAGTTCCAAACATAGACCGAAGATCTCGCTTTGAGATTTTATTTTGAGAAGTGAGTGGTTTAGATATGGGTATGGACGCACACTTTCAGGCCTTATTTTGGGTATGGCAGTTTTTGTGAGAGTGGGCATTCTGATGGTCCAGAAAAGGCACACCATCTTTTTCTGTGGGAGTGGTCACTTTGATGGTCCAGAAAAGGCACACCATCAATTTTGTTAGTGACACTCCGTTTTTCTTCTGTTTTTTGTATTTTTGTGTTTTCTTCTTCCTTTTTTTTGGGAGGTGGGTCCAGCTTACCCACCTCAAACTTAGACTTCACAGTGTCCCCACTGTGGGCAGACTGGAAGTCACTATGGAAGTCCCCGCCTCAAACTTAAAACTGCACAGTGTCCCCACTGTGACTTGAATATTGGGTTCAAAGAGGTGGTTTTTTTTGGTGTTACAAAAATAGGTTGTGTTTGGATGCAAAGATGGCCTAAATCATTTCATAGCTTTAAGTTTAAGATTCGTACTTACAAAAGTGACCCTTTTATGTTGGAAACCGAAAGTTGTACCTAGAACTAGAAACGAGATCACACAAACATGCAAATTCGAAGAGAGTTAGTAACCAAAAGCATCCGCTAAACATAGCAGGGATCCATGCATCATTAGACAAAAGTATCGAAAACAGCAAATTGTGTCAAGAGCCTAGCCATAGGCATCATACAGAAAAATTAAAATTGTTTTGAGAGCATAGGAAAAGAAACCAAAGTGTTTAAAACAAACCATTACGGCGTTTGGGTTGCCTTTGGTGAACGGTCGGCCAAATCTTCCTCAAAATCATCCTCACTTGCCACAGTGGGGCAGATCCCCTCTGGAAATTCTGGTATTTGTGCGGCAAGGAGAGGATCGGCAGCCATGTACATTTGGTTCACAACCTCATCACGATCGCGGTTGTACATCCAGACTGATTCAAGGGCGCGGTTGATAATCTTTTGCTCAGCTGCGAGGAGGTCGACTTTGTACGTGAGTGCTGAAATGGCGTTCAGAATGGCGATCATCGGGTTGACTGTGCTGGTGCTTGTTTCTCCTGTAGTCTTCGGATACAGTGAGGTACCCTTCTTCTCCACAGTGGGCACCTCAGTGCTTACTATGTGCTCGTCGGCTATTCGCACGTTAGGCTGTACCTGGGCAGGCTCATCAGACTGGCCTCCTATCTCTCTTCTCATCTTCTTAATGGTCTGAATACTGATGTTTTTCGTGGAAATGATCCACTGGTCTTCTGTAGTTGTGGGCACTCCGGCATCTATTAGCAGTAGTGTAATAAGGCAAGGAAGGGGTAGGATTACCTTGGTTCGTGTTCGGGCCTGATGGATGGCACCAAGCATAACGATTCCCAGATTGATCTTCTTTCTAGTGAGAACGCAGTAAAGCATGGGACACTTATGCATGGAGAGAGTCGTGTCGTGTGATGTCGGGGCCACAGAGGCCCGAAGGAATTGGAACCACACGGCAGCCTCAGTTGTGAGGGAGCCAGCGTATAGACACCTTCTCTGGCCATCTTGATTCCATGGCCTTCCCTCTATTGCTATTTATTTTAAAATCAACTCCTCATCAGCCGGAGTCATCTTTGCCAGGAATTGTCCGAAGGCACAAGGTTCCGGGGCTCCTCTACCTAACACTCGATTTATATTACCTGGAGTATAGTCCACAACCTTTCCTCTAATCTTTACAAACGATTCTTTGGCTTGGGAGGCTTCAGCATAAAATTCCCGGACTAATGATGCATTAGCGCGGCGATTGGCAGTGGCAATGGTTGCCCAATCTTGCGCTATTAGTCTATTTTTGATAAAAGGATTGGCTTCTATGAAGTCGGGGTCGAAACCCCTCTCTAAATTCAACTTCCGAGTGCAAATACACTCATAGTGGGCTCTAGCTGCGGGGGAAGTGAACTGCTTCGGTATCCCACTGGGGGCATGAACAGTCCCCACAGTGGACAGATGTGGACTTTCAGATGGGGTTTGTTCACTCCCCGTATTAATATCACTAGAAGAAGAACTTAAAGAGGGTTCGAGACCCTTACCTTTTCTTGATGCTTTTCTTTTAGGCCTTGCGGATGATGCCTTCTTGGTTACACCAGATCGTGTAACCACTCCCCTGCTCATCTGGAGTGTTCTGGTCGGGGTTTCCTCACTGTGGACAGTGGTGTGGACATCCTCCACACTATCAGCATTTCTGTCTTGGGGAAATTCTACAGTCTGAGTCTGCTCCTTAATCTTTTTCTGCCTTTCTTCATCGACTCTTTTTCTTTCTTCTTCCTCACGTGCCAATCGCTCGTCTTCTGTTTTTTTCTTTTCTTGCTCGAGAATCCTTGCCTCCTCAGCCTTCTTTCGTTCTTCCTCCTCTACTCGTTTTCTCTCCTCTTCTTCTCTAGCCAATCTTTCGGTTTCTTCCTTCTTCAATCTCTCCTCCTCTTCTCGTTTTAATCTTTCCTCTTCCTCTCGGCGCTTTCTCTCGGCTTCTTCCTTCCTTCTCTTGATTTCCGCGACCCTTTGGTTGAATTCCTCTTGTAACCTCTGCATTTCCTCATCCTCTTGCAAATCTGTATCATCAAAAGGAGTTTGAACTGAGTCCGAGACCTTTGATGAAGATACGGATTTTGGACTCTCTGGTTTGGACGAACTTGCGTCTGCAACATTGGAGACGACCGGAGGTTCGCCGGAGATCGGTGGGGTTTTATTGAGATCGCCGGTGACGGCCTCCGGTGTTTGGTCTTCGGCGGAGCGGCGGCGGACCGCCGGGCGTGTGCGTGCTTCGGGGTTTGTGTTTAATCTCTTGCTTCTAGCCATTTTAGGGTTTTGGGAGTTGTCTGGTTTGTGAAAAAGGAAGAAGAAGATGAAAAGTATAGGTGGTTTATGGAGAGAGAGAGACTTTATTTTTGAAAAGGAGGGGTTTTTCTTTTGAGAGGGAACGGTTTTTAGGAGAGAGAGAGAGATAGACAATGATGGTTTTTCTTGGGAATAAGTGGGGGGAGGACAAGTGGCAGGAAGGGATGACATATGTGTAAGAAAAAGCATGATGTGTGTCAGCCTTGGGCCCCCCAAACCGTCTCTTCATAAGTCAGACCGAGAGTGAGGAGCTCAGTGACCAGCCTCTGCCCACTGCGAACCTTTTTGTTCCAAAAAGTGCTAAAATTCTCCTACACACAAAGAAATAAACTACCATGCAGAATTAAAAATACCAACTTTAATAAAAAGACAGCAAACAACTGAAATAAAATATTTACAAGCAGCGTTGACTTTCTCTAACCATAGTGAGGTGGAGAGTGGGCAGGGATGTGAGCACTCTCATGCAGAAAATGCTTTACCCTTTGTCCATTGACTTTAAAGGTCTGACCTGATTGTGGGGACTTCAACTCTACTGTTTCGAAAGGACTCACCTTGACAATGGTGTATGGTCCCGTCCATCTTGATTTTAGTTTACCTGGAAAGAGTTTGAGACGGGAGTTGAACAATAGTACCTGTTGTCCTTCCATGAACTCCCTATGGTTGATCCTTCGATCGTGCCACATCTTAGTCTTCTCTTTATACAACTTTGCGTTCTCAAAGGAGTGATATCGCAACTCCTCTAGCTCATGCATTTCTAAACTCCTTTTGATTCTCGCAGCATCCTCATTCATGTTAAGCTCTTTAAGGGCCCAAAACGCCTTGTGCTCTAATTCAATTGGTAAATGGCAAGCCTTGCCAAAAACTAATTTAAATGGAGACATTCCCAAAGGAGTTTTGTAGGCCGTTCGATAGGCCCAAAGAGCATCATCAAGTTTGGTTGACCAATCTTTGCGGTGCGGTTTAACAACTTTTTCCAAAATCCCTTTGATCTCCCGGTTTGAAAGTTCGGCCAAACCATTGGTTTGTGGATGGTATGCGGTGGCCACTCTATGATGTATGTCATATTTAGCAAGAACCGAGGCCATGACTTTGTTTATAAAATGGGTGCCTTCGTCACTAATCAATGCCCGTGGTGTTCCGAATCGAGTGAAAATATTTTTATGCAAAAATTTCACCACGGTGTTGGCATCATTGGAGTGACATGCAATGGCTTCTACCCATTTCGAAACATAGTCTACCGCAACCAAGATATAAAAATTGTTGTTGGAATTTGGAAAAGGTCCCATGAAATCAATTCCCCAAACATAAAAAAGTTCAACCTCTAAAATGTTGTTAAGAGGCATTTCATTTCTTTGCGATATATTCCCCGTACGTTGACATTGCTCACAATTTTTCACAAATTCATACGAGTCTTTAAAAACAGTGGGCCAAAAGAATCCACTTTGCAAGATTTTTGCAGCGGTATGGTTTCCACCGAAGTGGCCACCGTAGTGGGATGTGTGACAACCATGGAGTATTTGATGTTGCTCACTCCCATGGACACAACGCCTCAATATTTGGTCCGCCCGTATCTTGTACAAGAAAGGATCGTCCCAAACGTATTGTCGTGTGTCGTGTAAAAACTTTTTGAATGGTTGTCCACTCATCCCGTGGGGCTTAAGTCCACTTGCTAAAAAGTTTGCAAGATCAGCATACCAAGGAATATTATTTTCACGATGTTGAACAGATAGTAATTGTTCATCGGGAAAAGTTTCTTTTACCGGAGTGGGATCAGGAGTGGGATCAACAGTGCCCACTGTCTTCTCGAGCCTGGACAAATGGTCGGCAACCTGATTGCTTGTTCCTTTTCTGTCGACGATCTCAAGGTCAAATTCTTGCAGCAATAAAACCCATCTAATCAACTGTGGCTTGGAATCAGCCTTGTTGATCAAATATTTGATCGCTGCATGATCTGTGTGCACTATGACCTTCGTCCCTATCAAGTATGACCTGAAACGATCAAAAGCAAACACCACCGCAAGTAATTCTTTTTCAGTAACAGTGTAATTAATCTGAGCTTCAATCAGTGTTTTACTTGCATAATAAATGGGGTGAAAAACTTTGTTCTTTTTCTGTCCGAGAACAGCCCCCATAGCCCAATCGCTGGCATCACACATCACTTCGAATGGGAGTGACCAGTCAGGAGTGGTCACTATGGGTGCTGTGACTAATGCTTCCTTGATTTTTTTCAAAAGCTTCTCGGCATTCTTGGGTAAAAATGAAGTCTTTTTCATGTTGTAACAGGTTACATAGGGGTTTTGTAATTTTCGAAAAATCCTTGATGAACCTCCTATAAAAACCTGCGTGACCCAAGAAGCTTCTAATACCTTTTACTGTTGTAGGTTCGGGAAGTTGTGCCACTACCTCAAGCTTGGCTTTGTCAACTTCCAACCCTCTTTTTGAGACAAGGTGTCCTAAAACAATACCCTCTTCGACCATAAAATGACATTTTTCCCAATTTAAGACTAGGTAGTGGGTCTCACATCTCACTAGGCTTTTCTCTAAATTTCCCAAACAATTGCCAAATGATGTCCCTATCACAGAAAAATCGTCCATAAAAGCTTCTATGGTATCTTCTATCATGTCGGTAAAAATGGCCATCATACAACGTTGAAAAGTGGTGGGGGCATTACACAATCCAAATGGCATTCTCCGGAATGCAAAAGTGCCGCAGGGACAAGTAAAGGTGGTCTTTTCTTGGTCCTCGGGTGCAATGTGGATTTGGTTGTATCCGGAGTATCCATCTAGAAAACAATAAAATTCCTTTCCCGCTAACCTATCAAGCATTTGATCGATGAAAGGTAAGGGAAAGTGGTCTTTCTTAGTGGCCAAGTTGAGTTGTCTATAGTCCATGCATATCCTCCATCCCGTGACAGTCCTAGTGGGAATGAGCTCGTTCTTTTCGTTCTTCACTACAGTCGTCCCTCCCTTTTTAGGGACACATTGGACGGGGCTCACCCAACTACTACTAGCAATGGGATAGATAATACCGGCATCTAACCACTTCAAGATTTCTTTCTTAACTACCTCCTTCATGATGGGGTTCAACCTTCTTTGAGGTTGGACTTTCCCCGGGTGGTCACTCTCCAAATTAATCTTATGTTGACATAAAGAGGGGCATTTTCCTCTAATACCTGCTATGGTCCAACCAATTGCTCCCTTATGCTTCATCAACAAATCGATCAGAAGTTGTTCTTGTTTCTCACTAAGTTTGGAAGAGATAATAACGGGAAGTTTATTATCTTTAGCGAGATAAGCATACTTTAAATGGGAAGGCAATGGTTTAAGCTCTAATTCGGGAGGTTGTTCTATTGAAGGGGGTTGAACATTTCTATCCTTAAAGTCCAGAGGTTCAAAAGCTGCAACCATTTTGTTACACTCATCCTCAAAAGTGTCACCACTCTCTGATTCAGAGTGCTCACTGTCATTCCCCATTGTGGGAACTGTATTCCCCACTGTGGGCAGTGTGTCAAGACTGTGGGTTCCATAAATCGAACTCAAGGCAAAGCAATCTTCGGTATCTATATATTTAAGAGACTTAAAAACATTGAATGTCACCTCTTGGTCATTAACTCTCATCGTGAGTTCCCCTTTGTGCACATCAATCAAAGTACGTCCGGTTGCAAGAAACGGACGCCCTAAAATGATTGGGATTTCTTTATCGGCCTCATAATCTAGAACTAGAAAATCGGCGGGGAAGATAAATTTATCCACTTGGACCAGAACGTCTTCTATTTTCCCTTTGGGGTAGGCAATGGACCGGTCGGCTAGTTGTAATGTCACGGTTGTGGGTCTAGCCTCTCCAATACCTAACTTGTTAAAAATGGACAGCGGCATCAAGTTGACACTAGCTCCTAGATCACAAAGTGCTTGACCTACTTCTTGTCCTCCTATTGTGCATGGAATGGTGAAACTACCTGGGTCTTTCAACTTAGGTGGAATCTTACTAGTGAGGAGTGCACTACATTCCTCGGTCAAAGCCACAGTTTCAAACTCACCCAATCTTTTCTTTTTGTTCAAAATATCCTTTAAAAATTTAACATATCTTGGCATTTGCTCGAGAGCCTCTACCAAAGGTATGTTAATGTGAAGTTGTTTAAAAATGTCTAAGAATTTTTTAAATTGAACATCGACATTTCTCGGCTTCATTCTTTCAGGAAAAGGAATATTTCGTGGGTCAATTTGAGCTTGCTGTGGTATTGGCTTTGGAATAGTAGGCTTTGGGACAGGTCCAAGAGTGAGAAGGTCAGGGATGTTGGTCCCCACTGTGGGGATCACAGTGACTTGAGGAGTGCCCACTGTGGTGCTCGCAGTGGGTTTTTGAGGCGAATCATTAGATTCAAAAATGATATCTTTCAGATCCTTTCCACTCCTCAGAGTTATTGAGTTGACATGTTCTGGCCCTTTTCCTATCACCCTATCTTTCTCGGTATCACTAGGTAACGTTCCTAGTGGTCTATTCTTAACTTCAACAGCTAGTTGTCCTACTTGGGTCTCTATATTCCTAATGGCTGCTTGAGTTTGATTCATAAAACCCTTGAGAATTGATTCAATCGATTGTTGAACCTCAGCTGGTTGGTTGGATCGTGGTTGGTATGGTTGTGAGGACTGCCCTTGGTGAAAGTTCTGTGGGTGCTGCCCACTGTGATGTGAGGATTGCCCACTGTAATGTTGCTGAAATCCAGGGGGATGTGTGGTCTTTGCTGGATATGACTCGGCCCTTGGGGTTGGAGTCCTTGATTACCAGACCAAGAGAAATTTGGATGATTTCTCCAACCTGGATTATAAGTCTGTGAATAAGGGTTATTCCTCGGGTTGGTTCCTATAACATTAACAGATTCGGGATTTGCTGGACAAAAATCAAAAACATGCTCCTCTCCACAGAGGGAGCAATTTTCAGGGAGATGCGTTGCGGAATTGACTTGGCCTCTATTTTGATTTAAAACGATTTTGGTCAAGGCTACTAATTGCGCATTCATGGTTTTAAGTGCCTCGGAATCAATGGTGTTGGTCTTTGACATGGGTGCTCTCGGATTTGACCATTCGGTATTGTTGTTGGACACTTTTTCTAAGATTTGATATCCTTCGTTGTAAGTCATACTCGTAAATGTTCCACCGGCTGTTGCATCTAAGATGATTTTGGCTGCATTGGAAAGACCATTGTAAAAGGTCTCCAATTGGATGCAATGTGGGATGCCATGATGTGGGCATTTTCGAAGTAAATCTTTAAATCGTTCCCATGCATCCGAAACAGCCTCGTCTTCCTCTTGCCTAAACAAAATTATATCATTTCGAAAC
This sequence comes from Saussurea involucrata, assembly GCA_033807775.1. NCBI lineage: Eukaryota > Viridiplantae > Streptophyta > Magnoliopsida > Asterales > Asteraceae > Saussurea > Saussurea involucrata. The sequence continues at coordinate 69,402,447 of CM066315.1, forward strand.
CTTACATTCCTTGTTGGAGGAAAGTATTTTTGCAAAAATTTATCGGCAAGCTCTTGCCAAGTGGTTATCGAGTGAGGTGCATGTGCGTTCAGCCAAGACTTCGCCTTGTCTCTTAATGAAAAAGGGAAAAGCCTTAGTCTTAATGCCTCATCACTAACACCTTGCAACTGAAAGGAATCGGTCATTTCTAAAAAAGATTTTAAGTGCGAGTGCGGATCCTCAGATGGCGATCCTCCAAATTGACCCATGGCTTGGATCATTTGAAACATCACCGGTTTGAGTTCAAAATGCGTTGTTTCAAGGACGGGCCTTCGAATCCCGGAGCCTAAATCACTAACTCCGGAAGTAGCATAGTCCCGTATTTTTCGATCTTTGCTATCGGCAATCGTGATTGTGGTCTCCACTACAGGTGGCGGTATTGCAGCCATGTTCACAGTGGGGATCACAGGGGGTTGTCGATTTTTGTTTCTGCGTATTCTTCGAAAAGTTTTCTCTAATTCAAGATCGATTGGTAACAAAGGTTTGTGTTGTTGCCTTGGCATGCAACACGAAAAGCTTAGAAAAACGAGTTACTCGGGCTCGAACAAAAACTAATGTCTTGAGATTTAAAATCACGCCAGTCCCCGGCAACGGCGCCAAAAACTTGTCACATGCGAAATATGTGTTTTAATCGCAGTGGGTTGCAAACTGTCCACAGTGGGAAGTGCAAGTGTACACTGTCCACTATGATCGTCACAACAAGTAATAGTTGGTAAAATACCAGAATCGAATCCACAGGGACTGGACAATCAAGACAATACGGTTCTCATGAGCTCCTTTTACAGGTTTCAACTAGAGAGGAAAATAATACTTGGTTTTGTTTGGTGAAAATAGCTACTTTAACGATTTTACTAATGTTTTAAAAAGAGGAATGTAGGTTAGATTTTCCCTAGATTTTATACCAAATACTCGGTCCTAAAAATGATCCTTGTATTCGAGGTAGGCATTTTTGCTAGAAAAGCCCGGTTACAAAATACTCACACCGTTAGATAAAAATCTCATACTTGTCGCATTCATTGCTTTGTCAATGGTAATCTCAAAAATGGACCTTTTCAGGTCTCGATGGAATGTGTAGAGACAAATACTCTAAGTGTTTTTAATACACAAACTAGCTTGCCTACTACTCCAGTGGGTTGAGATTAGCTCACTGTGCCGACCTCACTTTCGTAAGTGTCAAAAGAATTCTTTCGAATCCCCTAGCATCATTCAAGCTCGTGTCACTGCGTTCTACTTATTTCTAAGTTAAGAACTAGACTTTAGATCCTTGCAAGTGATCGGCTTGTTCGCATCCTTGGGTAAATATCGAGAATGAATGACCAAAACAACAAATATTCTAAGTACAAAGATTACTCAAGTATTTTTAATAAAATCCAGGTACTTCTCTTTCCTACATCCCAAATGATGTTTAGCCTAACATTTCCGAAGTAAAGAAAACAAAAGATGAAGATTTGCACATAATAAAACTGATAGTGGATTGAATAGTACTCACAGTGGGGAACGAGAATTCGTCCCTGTCCACTATGTTGTACGAATTACAATTAACTAGGAAAGGAAATTACGGAAATTAAAGCTAAATTAATGCAGTAATTAAAAGACTAAAACTAATGTGGTAGATGAGAGAAATTGAAGCTATTCTAAACTTAACCCAAGATGATTGTAAGATTCAAAACTTTTAATAAATGAACCCAAGTGCTCCTTTATATACTAGGAGAAAGAGTTGGGTATTACACAAAAGAGATGAGTCTTCCAATGGGTAAAAACTGCTGTGTTGTGGCAGAAATCAACACCTTGTGCAAACCAATTACCCAATGGATCCTTTTCCAAGTCAATATCCAAGTACATAAAGGAGTACTTGTTGCAATCTTCAATGTAGCTGCCATTTTGTACTTCCTCCAGCCATTTCCCTGCTAATGAACCTTCTTCCTCCAGCAAATTAAGTCCCAACTAGTAGTTTCTTTTGTCTTTCTTGATCAGCTCGAATAGTGGGCAACCGGAGTGGGCACAACAGTGATCACTGCAGGATAAAATGTGAAAAACACCCAAATTCTACCAAATAGTTTATTAAACACTAAGGTTCGCTCCTTTTGCTCATTTTCGAGATTTATACCAAGAATGGGGGGTTTGAGAGGCGGAATGGCTAAAATTGACAAAATAAAATAGGAAAAACAAGGAAATAATAACTCTAAAAATAGAGTTATCACCAGGCATATAGGGTCGAAATATCTCTTACGGAAAGCTAGCTCTCACACGATCTCTGCATTTTATCCAAGTTCTTACTATCACCTCTTCCTCATCTCTTTCTCGGTTTCCCCCAACAACATGAACATTAGCACTTGTATCCATCCACCATGAATTTAAAGGCACATGTGAGAAATATGATTCTGAAAAACTTACGAATCCTAACGGATTACCTTTCTTTTCAAACCATTCACGTCGTTTCGGACAGTCCTTTTGGAAATGTCCTGATTTCTTACAGAAACGACATTTCTCATCTTTCTTTGCCTTCTGTTGAGGAGGTTGGACATTATCGTTTATTCTGGGTGGTGCTCTTTTCTGGCCTCTTCCAGCCTTTTTCCCAAATTTATGATGTGCTCCTTGAGTAGTGAGATGTGCAACTGTGATACCTCGATGAGCCAGTCTCTTTTCTTCCGTATCAAGCTGATTCCTCAGTCCATCCACCGTCCAGTTAGCTTCATGCGTATTATAATGCATCTGGAACGGTGCATACTGTTCTGGAAGAGAGTTCAGGATAAATGTGACAAGAAAGGTCTCGGTCACAGTTATGCCAAAGTCATTAAGCTTAGTCGAGATGTTTTGCATCTCAGTAACATGATCATACATTGAACGTGTACCATCAAACTTCATAGTAGTGAGTTGTGCCATTAAGTTTCCTGCAACGGACTTATCTGCAGTCTTAGAGCATTCCGCAACAGCATTCATAAAGTCCTTAGCCAATTCCTTTGTAGGGAGTGAGGGCTTGATGTGTGCAGAAATTGTCATTCGCATAAACATAAGACTTAATCTGTTACTTTTCTCCCATAGATTATGGAGTTCTTTATCCTCTTTGGAACTTTTTTCATTAAGTTCAGGAGGTTTTTCACATGTGAGTGCAAGATCGAAATCAAGAACACCCAAAGTGAATTCAACATTCTCACGCCATTCCGAGAAGTTGGTACCATTAAGAAGTGGAACAGATGAAGCGTGCGAATGTAAGTTGGTGGGAACGGGAACTGAAAACGAGTAAACAGATATGTAAATATGATTGTCTAAACATATGTAACAAGATTCTCCTGTGGGATAAATCTTTGATTATTTAAATTTTCTATAATGGGTTTAAAGTCAGTCACATGCATAAAACCATATTATAACATCTGTGGATGTATATATGTATTCTTAATGTTTGTCCAAAACACGTGAATCATGATCACCTGTGGGTAATCATGGTTCTAATGTGTTTTAACAACAAAAGGAAAACTCCATTACGATAAGATCAAGTAATTAAATTAATGTCATTTAATCATTATCACTGTGGTGAAAAGATTATGACAAAAAAAAACTTGAAATTGTAATTGATAAATTTAATTAAATCATCATGCAAACAAAAACAAAAAAAAAGTTGGCGCAGAGGTCTGTCTCCATTCAGCAGTGCTGAAACTGTTTGCTGCTCGCAAACATATATTGTTGGGTTCTTTTCTAGGCTTCAGTTCACATAGGATTGCTACTATAGCTTCTGTTCCTTTGTGGGTTGCCTCTGTTTGGCAATTGTTTTGAACTTTTGTAATTGGGTTTTATTATTTTAATATATAGCCGTTCAAAAAGAAAAACGTTAAGGTGCTGAAAAAATAATTATTGTTATTCCTTTAAGGTTTGAATAAATTTAATTTAATTTACTGTTTCTCTAAATGCTTGCGAAGAGGAAAAAGAGAGAAAAAAAATACTCCATTTAATATATGATGGAGTGAGTCTTTCTCAATAGATGACAATTTGACCAAGCAAGTAATAGTCAATCAATCTCCAAATACAGTAGCCTCAATTTCATGCATACAGCCCAACATATATTTGTGTATTTATTTATATATACAAAACGAATACAAGAATCAAAATACTTAATAAATGGCTTGTATGTTTTTATTAATGCGGATTGTAGGAAAATACACGTATTAAACGTAAGGATCAACTTTAATTCATTTAAAGGATTATCATGAGTTCTAAATAAGGCTCTGATACCAACTGTAAATCTTAAATCGTTTATGCCTTAGATCTTAGAAAACATGATAACCACACATGAGCAGACATATACGTACCTGATGAAGCCATCGCGATAATACTCGAACCGTAGAATGAAGTATGGACCTCAATAGGAATTGATTTCTCTCTTCTTCCCTTTTCACATCTCTTATGGGTTGTGACGTTTTTAGCATGGATTGAATTGATGGAATTCAATCCTTTATATAGGTGAAGAGAGGACCAAATCCTAAAACACTTCAAACACTTTAATGATTATCTTCCATCAAGATAATCTTAATTGTATTAGGACTTATCTCCTCATGATATATATAATTTAGTATATCCCAAATAAGAGATAATTACCATTGACCATATTAAGATAATAATTAAGATATAATTATCTTACAATATTTTCAAGCCATCCCAATAACATAACATCAAAGTAAATGAACAAATGCCCAATAAAAATTTTAAAAACATACACGTAGAGCCAAATGTTGTAGAAAATCATGAATCATAGAAATACATTATTAACTAAGAGCTATATAATGACAAAGATCAACTAAGACTTATGCTTACATCTTTTCACCCGTATTTCCGTTGGAAATCCTACATAAAAAATAAACCACGACAAATCACCAAGGGGCTGTTTACTATACGTTTACCCGGTAACCGTTTACCGGGTCATTTACCTTACTAGGGGAACATGCATGATCATGACAACTCGGACCCCGCACTACTAGAAAAAGAGGTATCAGTGACGAAAATCAGTGACGGAAATTTCCGTCACTGATCAGTGACTGATTAGTGACGGATCAGCGACGGAATGAATAAGAACACATTCCGTTACTAATCCGTGACAAATTAGTGACGGATTAGTGACGGACTTTCAGTGACGGAATATCGACGGAAGTTGCTTTCAGTGACGGATCAGTGACGGAATCGTCCGTCACTGATAGTTGTTTATTTAGTAGTGCCGTAAACGCAGCAAATAAAATCTACCCTTGATAGAAAAAGCAGCAGAAAATTCAAAACAAACTGATTTCAAGAAGAAAAAAATCCAAGCAACATGTGTTCGTTCACAAAGCAATCGATATAAAATTTCTAGAAGGCTTTGATACAACACACAAACTAATGTAAAACTCGTAACCATGGTTTTGGGACTGTTTCTACCTTTTAGAAGCATAAAATAGAACCCGTTTATACCCTTTTATAAACCAAAAATAAAATTTGTTTCTACACTACTAAACAAAACCAGATTTCCGGCGGATTTTCCGCCTGAAATTTTCCGACGGATTTCCGGCGGAATTTAAAAAAGTCAAAATCCGTTGACTTCCGCCGAAAATCCTAATAAAAGAATTTATTTTTATTTTTCTTTAAAAAATCTTGGCATTTTTTCGGCGGATTTTCGGCAGAATATAATTAATTATTTTTTAATTACGATCCGTCGGAACGTTTTTTAATTAATTAAAAATTAATTAAGAAATATTTTTTTTAAATCCGTCGGAAATATTTTTAAAAAAAATAAATAAATAATTTTTAAAATCCGTCGGAAATTTAAATCTCATAAATTTAAATGAAAATTAATTTTTTTAAAATCCGTCGGAAATATTTAAAAAAAAAATAAAAAAATAATTTTTAAAATCCGCCGAAAATCCGTCGGAAATATTTTTAAAAAAAATTAATTTTAATTATATAAATATTAAAGAAAATTAAATTTTTTAGATATATTTAATGATAAATCAAACTTAATTTACTTTATTGTAGAACATATCGGCGAATACACGGTTTTCAAATTAAAATGCGTAGTATATACATTCGGTTGACAAAGCTGAAGTATACACGGGTATATATATATATTCGGTTCAATGGACCGTTATGGGCTTTAATGGACCATTATGGGCTTATGGAACGGTTTGGGCTTTAATGGACCGTATTAGGCATTTATGGAACATATTGTGCTTTAATGGACCGTATTGGCCTTTAATTGATCATTTGGGCTTCAATGGACCATTATGGTATCCGCCGAAAATTCTGGAAACAGTATCCGCCGAAAATTCCGCCGAAAAACGTCCATCTCGGCGCCCGTTTATCCGGCGACCGCATCCGCCGAAAAATCCGCCGAAAACAGTGTTTTCCGGCGGATTTTTCCGCCTGAAATCTGGTTTTGTTTCCGCCCGAAAATACTAAAAATTAAAATCAACTGATACTAAACAATAGATATGAAAATTTAAATAATAGATACAACAAACAGCAGAAAAAACGAAACAAACTGATTTCAAGAAAGCAATTTCAAGCAAAGTCTTACCCTTGATAGAAAAAAAAAAAATGCAAAGATCACAATGCACAATCAGGTAATCCAAACTTGAAACTTTATTTCTTATTGAAAGCAAACTTTACTTTCTTTAACATTTGATGCTTCCGGGACAGAACACAAAAAACACAAACCTGATTAGAATTAAAAGGATTGTGATTGAAGGCAATGAATAGTTTATTGAGATTGTGATAATAACTCTAGTAGTGTAATCGATACCTGCGTGCTACTTTAGAATTGATATTTGGAAAGTAATTTAATAAACTAAATGTGCTTGTCAACTATGGCACTTGCCACCTGATCATAGGGAATTCTTATAGCACTCTTTGTTTGTATGATTTACAATAATATAAACATGTTCGGCTTGAATAATGGATATACCTGAATGGGTCAACTTGACTTGAAAAGTTAAAAACGACCATCTGGCCGAATCAAGAAGATTAATGTTATGAAGTCTGAGTCGTTAAATTAATTAAGCTTTATTTTATGTTCAAAATCAATTTGAAATCGAAAATTACGACACTTGAGTTTGAATAACTCGTTAAATACTCAAGTCTTAACAAAATAACCCCCAAAATTGTTGCCATTTGCCGGCGCCGGCTGGTAACATAACCCGACAAACACAAAACGTTACAAAAACCTTTGGCTTATTTGGTTATTTAGTTTGACTATTTCAAACCATCCATGGACGGCATGGAAGCTTTTCATCTTCTTCCAACATAAAATATCCCTAAATTCACAACCATTTCATCCACAACTCAAACACCTGGGAACTGGATTGCATATAAAGGAACACAAAGCTTTCCTAACGCTTGCCTTGCAACCCTCTGACAGCATGTGAATAAAGGATATTCCTCAATAAGATAACAAAATCAATTAGTTTTTATTACAAAACATATGGAATGTCTTGATATATTTCTTTTCAAGTACAATCAAATGTTTAACACCCTTTTTCTTTAAAAGAGATATGCAACGTTTTTAACATCTACTTTAAGTAACTTAGAGGAGCCAATTCCTGCTCCATGACAAGTTTCACTTGAATACAAAAATACACTAAATTAAATTAAAAGTTCTGGTTAAACACAACTATAGAGCATATAACTTCAAGGATTCAAAGGATATGTTTATCTCTCAAATAACTCCATCCATTCCACATGGGCCCTTGGTGAAAGACACAACAACCTCACAAGTCTCGAACTTGGATAATATAATTACAAATAAAGATAAGAACGATTATCAAAACACTCCAAAGAAATAGATTGACAAACGCAACACTAGTAGAATGATGTTTAATGGGGTTGGAGAATACATAGAAGTTGTAAGGATGTGTAGAAGGACAAACCAGCAATTTCGAAGGGCCACTTCTCTGAGTTTTCAAGATGCAGAATTCCAATACGCATCTAATTAAAAGGGGAGTTGAAACGGAATGGAGGTTGAAGGCGATTTCGTGGGACTGCAATCGTGTGAGAGGAATTAGGAGTTGAAACTCCTTGAAACGTGTTGAAGGTTGAAGGGGGAGTCGTGGTCTGTGAGAAAAATCAGGGCTAAGCGGAGGCGAGCGAGATTGAGTGGGCCAAAAGTTATAAGGTGTAGCGGTGTAGGTAAAATGAATTTAAATGGCTAAGATCAAATCTCGTATTAATTTAAACGACCCAGATCGAATCAAAAAGTGGTTGACTCCTCTGGGTCAATATAATATATAATAGATTGACAAATGCAACACTAGTAGAATGATGTTTAATGGGGTTGGAGAATACATAGAAGTTGTAAGGATGTGTAGAAGGACAAACCAGCAATTTCGAAGGGCCACTTCTCTGAGTTTTCAAGATGCAGAATTCCAATACGCATATCTTTATTAGAGGAGTTGAAACGAACTGGAGGTTGAAGGCGAGTTCGTGGGACTGCAATCGTGTGAGAGAAATTAGTAGTTGAAACTCCTTGAAACGTGTTGAAGGTAAAGGGGGGAGTCGTGGTCTGAGAATAATCAAGGCTAAGCGGAGCCGAGCGAGATTGAGTGGGCCGGAAGTTATAAGGTGTAGCGGTGTAGGTAAAATGAATTTAAATAAGATCAAATCTCGTATTATTTTAAACGGCCCAGATCGAATAAAAAAATGGTTGACTCATCGTGTTCAATATAATATATAACAGATTGACAAATGCAACAATAGTTGCATGATGTTTAATGGGGCAGAAGAATACTTAGAAGTTGTAAAGATGTGTAGAAGGACAAACCTGCAATTTCGAAGGGCGACTTCTCTTGGTTTCTCAGGATGCAGAATTCCAATACGCATCTATTTATAAGGGGGAGTTCAATCGGACTGGAGGTTAAAGGAGAGTTCGTAGGACTGCAATCGTGTGGGAAAAAATAGGAATTGAAACGGAGTGTGGGTTGAAGGCGACTTCGTGGGACTGCAATCGTATGAGAGAAATTAGTAGTTGAAACTCCTTGAAACGTGCTGGAGGTTGAAGGGGGAGTCGTGGTCTGTGAGAAAAATCAGGGCTAAGCGGAGCCGAGCGAGATTGAGTGGGCCGGAAGTTATAAGGTAGCGGTGTAGGTAAAATGAATTTAAATGGATAAAATCAAATCTCGTATTAATTTAAACGGCCCAAATCTAATAAAAAATGGTTGACTGCTCTGGGTCAATATAATAAATAATAGATTGACACATGCAACACTATTATAATGATGTTTAATGGGGTAGAAGAATACTTAGAAGGTGTGAAGATGTGTAGAAGGACAAACCTGCAATTTTGAAGGCCCACTTCTCTGAGTTGTTGGTCCAAACCCTTCAGTGATTTGATGATGACCCTTAGAATCACTTAGTGAAAATTGTAAGTAAACAATATGTATCAGTGTTTCACTATCCAAGAAAAATATACAAAGTCTGTTTATTATCGCTGATGTGAAACTGTTGTTCTGTAAATATACTTCAGCGATAAATGTACATCAGTGACCTGAGCCTGTTCAGTTCTGCTGATGATCGCTGAATATTCACTCTGTAAATGTTTTCTTATGATCCATGAAGACAAGACTCGCGAAAAAGTGTTCAACGTTGAAATCAAAGACCAAGCTTACGAACAAGTGACTAAGTCTACTCTTGACCTGATGCGGATATCAGCGAAGCCAAGACTCGTCCAAATCACGCGATGTTTCAAGTAGAAGACTTCAGTGAGAGCTGACCTTCATCATCGTCTTTGATGAAGATCAACTCAGCGATCGCTGATCATGAAGAATGTTCTACAAGGAATATTTGTCTTATCCCCTTGCACGATATTGTACGATATGTCAAAAGGACATACCTCTGTCCTGGATCGTACAAACCACTCTGCCCACTACACTGTTCTCCAAGCGGACAACATCATGTTTGCAAAAGTCAGAATCATGCAACCAACGAAGTGCTGCCACGTGTAAAGTTATCCTGACACGCATTTAATGCATGTAATATAAATAGGAAGTTTTACTTCATTCTGAAGTGCTCGTCCTCCCTGAACTTCTTAGTGCCAAGAAAAACTATCTTTAGCTTTTCTTAACTTCTTTCATTCTTATTCTAGTGCAAGAAATCTGTGTGATTCTCATAGTTTGTTTAGATTAGGTTTTATACTTAGTCTTATTCCGCAACAAACTGTAAATTGTTTGATTATATCAATAAACAATTTAGAAAGATAAAAATTGTGTGTTTGTATTCAACCCCCCCCCCCCCCCCCCCTTCTACCAACTTGTATAACCCTTCGAGACCAACAAGTGGCATCAGAGCAGTTTGTTTAATCCCATAAACAAGATCTTGCTTATACTATCTCTTCCTTGCTATTCTCTATAATGGCAAACAAAACAAACACTAATTACATAGATAATGGCTCTCTTGACAAACCACCTCGAATCAGCAAAGATAACTTCAATATTTGGAAAAATCGAATGATTCTCTTTCTAGAAGGTGTAGATCCTACTATACCTAATTATGTGGAAAATGGACCCTATATTCCACACATGATCCAAGCTACTGTTCCAGCCACTTCTACCACTCCTGCAATTCCTGAAAGGCAGATCATCAAAGAAGTATCTCACTGATGAAGACAAGAAGAAGGTGGCCATAGATACAAAGGCCAAATCTATCATTTCTATGGCTCTTCCTGATGAGGTCTACCATTCTGTCATGAATCTCAACAGTTCAAAAGCCATGTGGGACTCAATTTGTGTTCAATATGAAGGAACTGTTGACGTACAAGAGTCCAGGAGAATAAACCTGGTAAGACAGTATGAAAGCTTCATCTGTGGTAAGAATGAAACTCTCCCTGAAGTTTACCAACGCTTTAACTGTTTAATCATTGATTTAAAAACTGTTGGTAAGACCTATGCTACCTCCGAGATCCTGACAAAGTTCTTGGAATGTCTTCCTGAAAGTTGAGACAACTATACCATGTGTCTTAAACTCTCAAAGGATCTTAATTTTATGACCCTTAGTACCTTATTTGGCATTATGCTCAATCATGAGTAGTCGTGTCTTCTTAAGAAGAATCTTGTCAAAGATTCCAAATGCACACCTGTTGCTTTACTCTCTTCAGAGTTAACGCCCGCTCAGCAATCTACTCTTACTATCACTAAGATAGAATCTAACTCTGATGATTCATCAGAAGCTGATCCTTCAGAGCTTGATGAATCTCTGACACCCCTGACACATTCTTTCAGGAGATTCACCAGAAAGAGTAACTACAGAAGAAATAAACCTCTTACCATCACTGACAAGCCAAAATCATCTCTTGTTGATAAGGCTACTGCTACCTGCTTTAACTGTGAAAAAGTAGGACACTTTGCAAGTGAATGATGGTCAAAGAAAGTCTTTAACCCTTCTTCATCCTACAAGAAATACTCTAGTCCTAAAAGTAGAGATGACAAATACCTGAAGCTCAAGGAAAAATATGAGAAGCTGAAAAGCTATAAAAAGAAGGGTATCGCTGAAGATCATGACTGGGCTGAATCTGATGAAGAATCAGACCCAGATGAAGAAGATGATGCCAATCTCTGTCTCATGGCCAAAATTCTGGAAGATGAGGAAGAACCCACTGAAATTCCTTGTACTTTTACTTCTACTTCTACTTCTACCTCTCAGGTATCACTCTCTCCTTCTCCTTCCCCTACTCTCACTGAAGCTGATAGACTTCGTGCTATCGATATACTGACTGTTGATTTATATGATGCCATGAATGGCAAGACCAAAGCTGAACAACAAAATCTTGATCTAACTGAACACCTTAAAAACTTTCATTTAAAAATATAGGAGCTTTCAAAACTCGAAGATAATCTGAAAGATCAGGTCTATGTAAATCAAGTCATCAGCATCGAGCATGAACAAGATAAAAGCAGAAAAATATACTGTTGAAGGATGGTATAATTCCTCAACACAGATCACTGAGATAATCAGTGCTCAGATCCATGTCAATGACAGAAGCGGTCTTGGTTACAAAGCTAACGCTGAAGAACCAACCACTGCTCGTTCCATGCTTAAGTTTGGAATGTCCGTGTCCTCTATCCTTGACACTTCATCATCTCAGTGCTCTTAAGTCCTAAACTTAAAGGTAAAGAAAAAGTTATTTTTCAAAAACCTCAGAAGGGTACCAAAGTACCACAGCTGAAAACTTCTAAACCTTCAGCTAATCATCCCTCTACTTCAAAGAACAAGATCCATGAACATGTTCAGCGATCTACTTCAAAAATCAGAGTGGATGTTATTGGCAAGAAATCTGAAGAACCAAAGGTTTCTCTGATCTCTGAGGCCAAAGGTGTTCTTGGTACAGGCCCTACCCATTTGTAATTGTCAAATAAATATGCATATGGTCTAAAGCTACTTTCAGCTATAGGAAATGTTATCATTATGGACTTACCGATCATATTGCTAGTAAGTGCCCCACAACCACCAAAGCTGAGAAATTAGCTAAGGTGAAGATTACTGCCCACTAAGGTTAAGAAATTAACCAAAGTGAAGATTGCCACTGACGCTGAGTCATCAGATGCTGCGAAGATCACTGCTCCTTCTACGTCCTCTACCACTAACAAGTGTGGACCCATTGTAAAGTGGGTGCCTATTTCAAACTAATCTTCCTTTGTTTGCAGGTCTCGAAGGGTATCTGGTATCTCGATAGTGGATGCTCTCGACACATGACTGGAAAAAGAAACCTACTAACTGAATATAAGGAGGAGAAATGCCACTCTGTGACCTTTGGTGGAAATGGTAAAGGATATACCCGAGGGTTTGGTGTACTTTATAATGGTACAAAAACCTTCAGAAGAGTCGCATATGTTCAAGGACTGAAGCACAATCTTCTTAACATCAATCAGCTATGTGATAAGGACTACAAGGTTTGCTTTACTAAAGAAGCATGCTTTGTCACTGATAAGAAAAATAAAACCGCTCTTAGTGGATACCGTTTGGAAAATGTTTATGTCATAAACATGGACTCAACAACCACTGAGAATGCTTGTTTTCTTTCTAAGGCCTCAACTGATGTCAACTGGCTATGGCATAAGAGGCTCTCTCATCGAAACTTTAAGACGCTGAATATTCTCTCCTCAAAGGAATTGGTCACTGGCTTGCCTCAACACTCATACGCTAAGGAATCTCTTTGTTCAGCATGTGAGAAAGGAAAACAAACGAAAGTAAGTTTCAAATCCAAGAAACTCTCATCACTGACAAATCCTTTTCAGCTACTCCACATGGATTTATTTGACCCTGTCAATGTCCAATCCATCGTTGGAAAGAAATACAATCTAGTCATAGTAGATGAATTCTCTCGCTATACATGAGTAATGTTCCTCCAAGCAAATAGTGACACCTCAGAAGAACTCATCTCATTTGTTAGGAAAATGGAAGTCCTGAACAATATGACTGTTAACGCAATAAGGAGTGATCATGGGACCGAATTCAAAAACAGTTCCCTTGATAACTTCTTTGAGAGCAAGGACATTTCTCACAATTTCTCTGCAGTGAGAACTCCTCAGCAAAACGGTGTCACTGAAAGAAGAAACATGATGATCATTGAAGCTGCCAGATCAATGCTCAGCGATTCAAATCTACCAACTCAATTCCGGGCAGAAGCTGTCAACACTGCCTGTTTCACTCAAAATAGGTCCCTGATCGTTAAAAGATTCAAGAAAGCGGCCTACAAACCCTTCCATGGAAGAAAGCCATCTATCAGCTTTCTTCACATCTTTGGTTGTCAATGTTTCATCTTAATCAACTGAGATGCTCTTGGAAAGTTTGATCCCAAAGCTGACGATGGAATTTTTTAGGATACTCTTCAGTGTCCAAAGCCTTCAGAGTCTTCAATAAAAGAAGACAAACTGTAGAAGAAAGAATTCATGTCACCTTTGATGAATCTCGTTCAGCGAACTCCAGACCTACGGCTGACAACGAAGAACTGAATCAGTGGATGTTTTCTCATTTTGGGGATCAGAAGCTAACCTTAACCCTGACCCTCAGGTAAACAACCCTACCGTTGATGATGTTCCTAACATCATTCCTAGCATGGAGTCAAGTAAAGTTGAATCATCGTCTTGGGTTTCAGCTAATCCCGTTAACGATATACCTCTTTCTGAACCCTCAACATCTGACATTCCATCAACTTCTTAGCAATCAGTGAATGAAACTTTATTTGAATCTCAACTTATCTTGCCTGGTATACCTGAATCCTCTACAGCTGAAGTTTCTTCTTCGGCAGCTCCATCTGTGTCAGTGACTCATGCTCCGGCTCAGTGATGGACCTTAAATCACCCAATTTATAAAATTCTTGGTGATCCAAACTCAGGTGTTAAGACTCGAAGAAGTGCAGGTAACAACTATCTCTTTGTTAATTTTATTTCGCTGATCGAACCAAAGAAAGTTGATGATGCCCTCAGAGATCCAAACTGGGTTAGCGCTATGCAAGAAGCGCTGACAGAATTAGAAAGAAACAAAGTTTGGAATGTTGTTCCCAGACCATCTAACAAGTCAGTGATAGGCACTAAGTGGGTTTATCGAAACAAGTTGGATGAATTTGGTACTGTAACCCGCAACAAGGCTCGACTTGTTGCTCGGGGATACAGGCAAGAGGAAGGCTTAGACTACGATGAAACCTTTGTCCCAGTAGCTAGACTCAAAGCAATTCGACTCTTTCTAGCCGATGCAGTTCATAGGGACTTCAAAGTTCATCAAATGGATGTCAAGTCAGCGTTTCTTAATGGAAAGCTGAATGAAGAAGTCTACGTTGAACAACCTCCAGGATTCTCTGATCCTAAGCATCCAGGTTATGTCTATAAACTGGATAAGGCACTTTATGGCTTAAAGCAAGCACCTCGTGCATGGTATGGCACTCTATCTTCTTTTCTCCTGATTGAAAATTTTGAACGTGGTAAAATCGATAACACTCTATTTTTCAAGAAAGTAAATGGTCATATCTTTCTAGTTCAAATATATGTTGAAGCTATTATATTTGGTTCTACTAACCCATCTATTTGTGAACGATTCGCTGAAAGAATGAAATCAAGCAAAGTGAGTATGATGGGTGAGCTGACATACTTCCTTGGACTTAAAATCAAGCAAAGTGAGACAAAATGAGTATGATGGGTGAGCTGACATACTTCCTTGGACTTAAAATCAAGCAAAGTGACAAAGGCACTTTCATTCACCAAGGTAAGTACGTTAAAGATATATTGAAGAAATTTGATCTTACTCAAAGTTCAGCTATGATAACTCCTATGGCACCTCCGCTGACACTTAACAAGGATCCCTCTGAAAACCTGTTAATGTCACTGCCTATAGTAGAATGATCGGCTCTCTTCTTTATCTTACAACGAGTCGTCCTGATATTATGTATGCTTCCTTGTCTTTGCGCACGATATTAATCCGAACCCAAGGAATCACATCTGATCGCTGTAAAGCGAATTTTCAGATATCTGAAGGGTACACCCAACCTAGGTCTTTGGTATCCCAAAGACTCAGGGTTTGATCTAACTGCCTATTCAGATAGTGATTTTGCAGGTTGCCAACTGAATAGAAAAAGCACCATAGGAGGCTGTCAGCTCCTGGATGGAAAGTTAGTAAGTTGGACAAGCAAGAAGCAAAGTTCATTGTCCACCTCTACCGATGAAACTGAGTATGTAGCTGCTGGAAGCTGTTGTGCTCAGGTCATATGGATGAGAAATCAGCTATTAGACTATTACCTTCAGCTATCCAAAATTCCCATTTATTGCGACAACACTAGTGCCATCGCTATAGCAAACAATCCAGTGCTACACTAAAAGACCAAACACATCGAGATCATATATCATTTTATCAGAGATCATGTGATGAATGGTGATATAGAACTTCACTTTATCTCTACTGACTTTTAGCTCACTGATCTTTTTACCAAGCTTCTTGATGAGACAAGATTCAACTTTCTCATCAGCGAGCTTGGCATGCTGAACCATGAAGATTAGTTCTTCAGTGGCTATGCAATATGTCAGTGATAAACAAAATTCTATCTCCTTATTTATCATCTAATCTCTGAACAAAATGTTCACTGATACCAAGGTATGTTTTCTATTCTTAATCACTGAAGTTTACTTCAGTATGTTGTTTTTCAAAAATAAATTGATCACTGACATTTCTTCATTCAGTGATTGTTTTGAAATAACAAAACTCATCACTGATATTTCTACTTAGTGATTCTTCATTGGACAAAATCCTCTCTGATGTTTTCAAAACCTTCAGGGACATTTTTGAAAATGAAAAGACAATTTTCTATGTGACGTCATCAATAGGATAATCAATGGCACGCCTTTTTGTCTGACATGTTCGTCCGTTTCGCATTCTTGCCCAATAAGCTTCGTGAGACGTGTAACATGTCATGATGAGTACTTTTTCCCGCTCATCATTCTTTCTCTATCCTCTCACTATATAAACCCTCTAAGTTTATATTTTTACCTTTTACGGGCACTAGACTCTCTCTCACGCAAGAAAATTTTCCATTGCACACTTGTGTTCTTTGTAAAGCCTGCTACGAGTTTCTTCAAACATTCAAACAAACAGGTTCATTTCTCTTACTTTCTACTTCCTTAACTCTTTTTCAAAACTTGTTTTGACCCATTTCTGTTGTTTTCAAATATCAAAACAAACGTTTTTCTTACATAAAGTCATTTTCTTCATGATTCTATAAACAAAACTTGAAATATAGTTTTTCTCACGAGTTTAAAATAAAAATCTTAAACTTGAATCTTCATACGTTTTTCCAGAATCCCTCTCAAAAAAGGAAACTGGAAAATCATCCTTTCTACCTAGTTTTATTTTTCCCAAAATTAAAGTATATTTTTTACCTTTTCTTTTCCCAAAAAGAAAACTGCAAAACCCTAAAACCCAAAAAACCCTTATTTTGGAAAATCTTTCCATTTTAAGAAGTTTCTTCATGTCACTTTTATTTTTCGTTACTTGTTCAGAAATGACATCTACCAACACTGTTGCTACACCAAACACTGATGCTACGAACACTGCTGGTCAAGTCCTCATAAAAGAAAGGTGAACTACACCAGATCACCATTGCTGCAAACAACCACCTGGCCCTACTTGCATTTCTCAAGACGAAACCCAACCCACACCTTGCTGAAGCAGTTGCATTCCTGAAACAATACCCATTGTACACTGCAATGACCATCGCACCACCTGCACACCGCCATCTTCTACAACAATTCTGGTTTACTGCTGAACGAAACACTCAAACCTCCACCCGCACTGAAAAAGAATTCTCTGTGATCGGTTTTCAAACCGAATATGGTCAAGGCCGCATCTCTCGTGCAGTGATTCGTGCTGCACTCAAGCTTCCTAAAAAACCCTTTCAATCCCTTCATAACCAACCTGAACATGAGGAAGAACTGAACAAGTTCCTTGATCTCATGAAATATGCATTGGACAAGAAGGGGAGCACTGACGAAGACAACAAACGCCTCACCAAAATCCTCAAGGCCAAAATTTCCGCTGAACTGAACTTCATCTTCGCCCACGTCATCTCCTGCATGACAGCGAAATTGGGCTCTGCTGACCAAGCTAGCAAGACTCAGCTTGCCATGGGGTACTCTCTACTGAAAGGGCGTAAGGTTGACTACGCGAGGATTTTCTTTTGAAGACATGATGGAGAAGGTCGAAAAGCCTGAAATAAGTCTGACCGTTCCCTACCCTCGCTTCATCTCTACTCTTCTTCAGATGATGATTGGGAAACAATATCCCAAGCATGGAGATTACAAACTCTTTCAGGTTGGCACCAAGGTCCTCGACTATCAACCGATCGCTGGCGAGGTAAGTCTCTCTTCCCTTCTCTCTCTCCTCAAAACTTCTTCTACTTCTGCGGCTCCCTCAGCGGCCAAACTCACCGCTGACACCCACGCTGCAACCTCCACATCCTCCAAGAAGAGGAAACCATCAGACACCCCCTTGGCACCCATAAGACCAAGAATATCTCGAAGGAGCAGCCCCAACCTTCACAAGGTTTAGATTCATCGATCGCCTCTTCACAGGCATCGATTGAAAATTTCGTGGTCCGCTCCACCACACTCGCTGAAACCATCCCCCTAACCACTTCAGAGACTCAGTACTCTAAAATTTTTCTGGTACCATCCCCAACATCTTCAGCGCCTCAAAGCACTGAAGAGGTCTCCATCAGCGACACCAGCGCTGAACCTACAACAACAACATTCTCAGCCCCCGCTTCTTCTACTCCATTGGTCATTACCATTGCTCCTACGGTACACAAGCGCTGCACTGCTGCAAAACCTCATGTAGCGAATTTCTTCAGGACCTGTAGGTACTTCTACACCTATTCCCACTCGTTCGTTCGAAGACGAAACGGAATACATTGGAGGAAACAGGGACTTCTCTGCTTTCTCGAACCCTACAGGTATCCAGACCCTTAACACTTCTTCTTCTACAACTCTTCCGTCTCTTGAGCTTTCCTTTGCTCGTCAGTTGTATTCTTTTACAGGTCCTAACTTGGGCGCAATCACCGCATCCCTCAAGGATGTGAGTGATAAAGTAGTTTCGCTGACCACCAACGTCTCCACCAACACAACTGCGGTCAATGATGTTGGAGATACGCTGAAAAGGATTGTCACCTCTCTCGACCGCAAAGCTTCTAGCGATGTTGTTTCTAAGCTGGCTGACGAGGTGAAGACATTTAAAGGGGACTTAAACAACAACTCTAAATCTATTCAGTCGCTGACCACCAGCGTTGCTGCTCTCTCCGACAACTACAACACCCTCTCCTCCAACTTCACCAGTCTCAGCGATGAAGTAGGAACGCTGCAGACCAACCTCTCCGGGCTGCAAGGTGAGGTGAGCAACTTGGCCTCCAAGGTAAATTATTCTAATTCTCTGCTCACCAAGATCCTTGAGCGCATGGAGGCTCCCACCGTCCCTGTCTCTTTTTTCTCTCTTGCAGATTGCAACCTGCTAGAGATGACAGCGGATTTTGTCATCCAGGATACTTCTCTCCTCCCTGGCCTAGAAGACAGGGTTGGAAGTCTTGAAAGGAATAAGGCCAATGGTTCAGGTCCCCCTGTTTTGCTGAAGAGGGGGAGAAGAACCAAGAAGACCTTCCCCAAAACGTTGAGGGGGAGGTGAATACTGAAGACCCTTCCCTTGCTGAGGGGGAGGGAACCGCTGAAGAACCCTCTCAATCTGAGGGGGAGCAAAGCGAAGACAACAAAGCTCCTACTCCACCCTTCTCTCCTATTGACCAAGAACCAGTGGAGATCCTCTCTGATAAGGAAGAAGAAGAAGAGGAAGAAGAGGTGGAGATCCAAGAAAAAGAAATTATTCCATCCTGAAAATAAGGATGATGATGATGAGGCTGAAGAGTTTTGGTTCCAACCCACTGCCATCAGGGTTTCGGCACCAAAAGGTATTTCATTAAATTAAGCAGGGGAGAAGACCCAAAAGTCTTCTGCAAATAAGATTTCTCAGGGAAAAAACGAAGGCATTTCTACTGAAGACAACTTGGCTATCCTTCCCAACAAGCCAACTTGTCAGGTATGTTACTCTCTCTTCCCTTATACTTCTTATATTCTACATCCCTTCGGGTGCGTTTGGTACGCAGATAGAACAGGACAGAACAGGACAGGATAGAACACGACAGGACAGAACAGGTGTCCAACATTTGGTACGACATTATATGACTGGACAGAACAGGACATGACCGGTTAAAATGACCAATTTACCCCCGATGAGTTGTTAAGTATATTTTTTCAAAATAATCAATGTAAGTGAATATTAACAAAGCAACTAAACAAAACAACAATCAGATTGAATTATCAAAGCAACAATATGTATCAACAATCAGATTCAATTACACATTTCGTAAAAGAAGAATCCTAGAAATCGAAAGAAACTAAATCGACCAGTGGAAACTAAATCAACCAGTGGAAACCTGTGGAAATCAAAAGAAACCTGATGAGGAGCAGCGATAACTAAATCGACCAGTGGAAACCTGTGGAAATCGAAAGAAACCCGTGGAAATCGAAAGAAGAAAGAACACAGTGAAAAAAATCGAAAGAAGAAGTAGAAATCGGAAGAAACTAAATCGACCGGTGGAAACTAAATCGACCAGTGGAAACCTGTGGAAATCGAAAGAAACCTGATGAGGAGCAGCGATAACTAAATCGACCAGTGGAAACCTGTGGAAATCGAAAGAAACCTGTGGAAATCGAAAGAAGAAATAACACAGTGAAAAAATCGAAAGAAGAAGAAGAAATCGGAAGAAGAATCGCATAAAAGGAAACCGGAATCAAACCTGTGGAGAAGACGATCTGATGGAGAAGATAATCTAATGGAGGAGGCGACGATGATTGAGAAGATAATCTGATGGAGGAGGCGATGGGATGAAGAAGGAGACGATGGGATGGAGGAGAAGGGTGAGTCTGATTAGGTTTAATTCCAAGGGTATTTTTGTACAAAATGTCTTGTTCTATCTTGTTCCAGGGGGGAGGGGTGGACAACCTTGTCCCACTCGTGTTCAACTTAGTTCCACCTAGTCCCACATATGTACACACCAAACATGGTAGACACCTGTTCTGTCCTGTCATGTCCCACCCTATCTAGTGTACCAAACGCCCCCTTCACCACCTCCACTCTCCCTCACCTGAAACCTCTAAACACTTAGCCAAATCTCTTTATCTATCTTCTTCTACCTTCAAAAGATCTAACTCTCTGATCTTTTGATTCATCTAGTCCTCTCCCCTGCTTAAAGATACTACTGAAGCTCCTCCACCACGACAAATAATCCCAGCTACCAGAGCTGATGTTTTTTTCAATAATCCTAGCTACAAGAGCTGCTCTCGCACCCCAACAGACCTTCTCGATTGCTTCAGCGATCAGAAGATGATGAATTAAAGAGAAGAGTAGCTATGATCCAGCGAATAGAAAGTCAGCGACTCATCCCTCTTCAACTGTCTTTAACTTTTTGACTCTTGAAGAAACTGCTGAAAGCCTCAAAGCTGAAAAATTCCTTGTTGAACAACAACGGAACATGCTGAAAGATAAAGAGTTCGCTCTTAAAGTTGCCCAGAGTTCAGTAATAGACAAAAAGCTAAAGCAATTTCCTCTCAAAATCCAACAAGAACTGCTCAAAAAGGTCGGAGAAAAGAAGGAAAA
This sequence comes from Saussurea involucrata, assembly GCA_033807775.1. Classification (NCBI taxonomy): domain Eukaryota; kingdom Viridiplantae; phylum Streptophyta; class Magnoliopsida; order Asterales; family Asteraceae; genus Saussurea; species Saussurea involucrata. Next base: position 69,423,672 of record CM066315.1, read on the forward strand.
GAAATCTGATGTCAGTGACACCACTCTGGAGTGGTGTAAGAAGAAAGTTGACTACAGGTACCTGGCAAGTCGTATCCTGAATGTCAACATCAGAGGAAAAACTGTCAGAGGTGCATCTGTGATAGATGTGACATTGATCAGGGAAAATGGAGACTTGAAGACATGCTACTTATCAAAAACCGAATCTTATGGATTTGATAAATGGTTGGAATTCAGGGTGGCTATTCAACGATCAAGATCAAGATTCAAACCTGTCGTTGAAAAATTCAGCAACAAGCTGATTGATCAAGTCGCCTCAGCAGTGGACCTACCTCTACCTCCTGTACTTCATCAAAACCATCCTCCTAAAGAGAAGAAAGCATCTTCATCTTCAGGGCCTGCTATCCGAAATGAAACAGGTATCGAATTTTCCCGTGAAGCAGTGCTCGGTCCCCCACCTGATCTATCAACCCTTAACCTGTCGCTGCCACCCGGTGATGAATTTGAAGCCGATGAAGTGGTCAGTGAACCTCTGGGAATTTTCTTCTATGAAAATCTCGGTCACAAGTTGTTGATCCAAACCCTCAGTGATTTGATAATGACCCTCTCTTATATACTTAGTGAAAATTGTAAGTAAACAATATGTATCAGAGTTTCACTATCGCTGATAAGTACTAAGATCTTCCAGTACCGCTGATAGGAACTCTCGCTTTTTAGATTAAACATTCAGCGAACACTGTTCATCATTAATGCGCTGTGTCTGTTCAGTCATTATGATGATCGCTGATAAGTTAGTTGTTTACTTATGATCCCTGAAGACAAGTTTCACGTCAACAAAGGTTCTACGCTGAAGTCGAAGATCAAGCTCAAGAACCAGCGACAAGTCTCCTAATGAACTGATGCAGATCAGCGAAGACTCAGATTTGTCCACTCAACGTGAAGTATCAAGTACAAGACTTCAGCTATAGCTGAACTTTATCATCTGCTGAATAGTAAATGATAATCGCTGAATCAACGAAAGCTGATCATGAAGTCCTCCGTACAAAGTACTTTTGTCTTAACCACCCTTGCACGCCTCCGTACGAAATGTCAGAAAAGAACCTCCGAATATCTGAAATCGTACAACCACTCTGATACTACACTGTTCATCCTTACGGCTACTAAGGTTGTCAACCAAGGTCAATGACATGCAACCAACCAGCTGATGACACGTGTAAAGTGTATACTGACTTGCATTAAATGCATGCAGTATATAAAGAGATTAACTCACTTCATTTGAAGTAACTTGCTAACTCTGGACAAGTTCAAATCTCTCTCAAGATAGGATTTTATTAGTAATCTCCTTATCTTTCTTAGTGCAAGAAACCTTAGTGTTCCAACTTGTTTAGATTTAGGTTTATCCTTAATCTTGTTTCCGCAACAAGCTGTAAATTGTTAATGATTTATCAATAAACAATTTAGAAAAGTAAAATAGTGTGTTTGTATTCAACCCCCCCCCCCCCCCCCTTCTACAAACTTGTATAGGAATTTCGGGACCAACAAGTGGTATCAGAGCAGATTTGTTTAATCTCATAAACAAGATCTAATCTAAAAGATATTTCTCTTCCTTGCTATTATCTGAAAATGGCCTCTCACACAAACACAAATTATATAGACAATGGTTCTCTTGCAAAACCCCCTAGATTTTCCAGAGATAACTTCAACTTGTGGAAAAACAGGATGACACTCTTCTTAGAAGGTGTAGACCCTACTATACCTTACTATCTTGAAAACGGCCCACACATCCCTGTAACAATTGATCCTTTAGTTCCAGCCACTGCAACTAGAGCTGCTATTCCTGAAAGGCTGATTCCAAAGGAAATACACATGTGGACCGATGAAGATAAGAAGAAAGTGGCTATAGATACAAAAGCCAGATCCATACTATCCATGGCCCTTCCTGACGAAGTCTACCATTCCGTCATGAACCTGAAGTCATCAAAAGCCATGTGGGACACAATATGTGTTCAGTATGAAGGAACGTCTGAAGTCCAGGACTCAAGAAAGATCAACCTGGTAAGACAATACGAAAGCTTCATTTCTGGTAAGAATGAAACTCTCTCTGAAGTTCACCAACGTTTTAATTGCTTAATTATAGATCTAAAAACTGTTGGTAAGGAATATTCTAACTTTGAAGTGCTGACAAAGTTTCTAGAATGTTTACCTGAAAGCTGGGACAATTATTCCATGTGTCTCAAGCTGTCAAAGGATCTAAGATCAATGACCCTAGCTACCTTATATGGCACATTGCTGAATCATGAGCAATCTAGCCATCTTAAGAAGAATCTTGTAAAAGATTCCAAAAGCACCCATGTTGCTTTAATCTCAGAGGAACCTTCTACTCAGCGACCTTCGGTCACTATCACTGAGTTAGAGAGTAACTCTGAAAGGTCATCAGATTCTGATTTTTCAGATGATGATGAATCCTTGGCTCTCCTAACTAAAAAGTTCAGGAGATTCTTTAAGAAGAAAATGTTTAGAAAGAACAAACCTCTTTCCATAACTGACAAGCCTAAATCATCAGCTTTTGTTGATAAGGCTACTGCTACTTGTTTCAACTGCGAAAAGACAGGTCATTTCGCTAATGAGTGCAGGTCAAAGAAAATCATGAGACCTTCAGCTTTTACAAAGAAATCCTTTGTTCCAAGGAATAAAGATGACAAATACTCAAAGCTGAAGGAGAAGTATGCAAAGCTGAAACGCTTTAAGAAGAAAGGAAGAGGCCTGATGGCTGACTATGATTGGGCTGCTTCTGATGAAGAAGCCTCATCATCTGATTCTGAAGATGATGAAGCAAATCAATGTCTCATGGCTAAGATTGAAGAAGAGGAAGAAAGTTCAGACATTCCCTCCACTTCAACATCTGCCATTCAGGTATCACCTTCTTTCTTTACCAATATTGCAAATATTGATGAAGCTGATAGTCTCCGTAAAATCGATCTATTGACTAGAAGTTTATATGAAGCCATGAACGGCAAAGCTGTGGTTGAAAACCAAAATCTTGATCTCGCTGAAAAGCTTAAAAACTGCCACCTTCAAATAGAAAATCTTTCTAAAATTGAAGATGATTTTAAAGATCAAGTCTATTTAAATCAGCTAGTCAAAATCGAACGAGCAGAAGCTATCGCTGCATTAAAAGCTGAACAAGCTACTGTTGAAGGATGGTGTAATTCTTCAACAAAGATCACTGAGATAATTAAGGATCAGATTCCTCTGAGTGATAAACGTGGTCTGGGTTATAAGTATGATACTCCAAAACCAACCACTGAACGTTCAATGCTTAAATTTGGAACGTTCGTATCCTCAGTCGCTGACACCTCATCATCTCAGTGCTCCTCGTCCATTACACCAATCCCTGAGGAAACTCCTACCCCCTCAAAAGGTAAGGAGAAAATGGTTTATTCAAAACCTACCTTTGTCTCTAAAGACAAAGGTAAAGGAATTGTTATTTATCAAAATCCTCAGAAGGGTACTTTAGTACCAAAGCTGAATGCTTCTAAAGCCTCAGTGACCAACCCCTCAGGATCTAGAAAGCTGATCTCTGGATCTATTCAGCGATCTACTCCTAGACTCAGAGTGGATGTCCTTGGTAAGAAATCTGAAGAACTGAATGTTCGTCCCATTTCTAAAGCCAATAGCTTACTTGGTGTTGGTACTTCTAATTCTAAATTAAAAGCTCAGCATACAAGTGGTCCTAGAACTATTTTTAGTTATAGGAAATGTTATCACTGTGGACTTACCGATCATATTGCTAGTAAGTTCCCCACAGCCACCAAAGCTGAAAAGATAGCTAAGGTGAAGATTGCCCCCAAGGCAAAGAAGACCAACCCTGGTGCAAGTTAGGTCAAGGTGACTCCTACCACTGAGGTTAAGAAATTAACCAAAGTGAAGAAAGACAAAGCTGAATCTTCAAATGTTGGGAAGACCGCTGAACCTTCCATTCCAACTACTTCCACTGACAAACGTGTATACATGGTTAAGTGGGTACCTAAGAAAAACTAATCTTCCTTTGTATTGCAGGTTAAGCAGGGTATCTGGTATCTCGATAGCGGATGCTCTAGACACATGACTGGTAAGAAAAACATGCTCGCTGAATACAAGGAAGAGAAAGGTCCCTCTGTGACTTTAGGTGGAAATGGAAAAGGACACACCCGAGGGTATGGTGTACTTTCAAATGGTACAACCTCCTTCAGAAGAGTCGCATATGTTGAAGGGCTGAAGCATAATCTTCTGAGCATCAGTCAGCTTTGCGACATGGATAACAAAGTGATTTTCACTAAGGAATCCTGCTTTGTCTCTGACAAAAAGGAGAAGATAGCTCTCAGCGGTTATCGTTTGGAAAATGTTTATGTAATAAACATGGACTCAACAACCACTGAGAACTCCTGTTTCTTCTCAAAGGCATCTTCTGATGTTAACTGGCTATGGCACAAAAGGCTCTCACATCTCAACTTCAAGACGCTGAATACTCTTTCCTCCAAAGAGTTAGTCACTGGTCTACCTCAGCATTCATACGCCAAAGAGTCTTTATGTTCAGCGTGTGAAAAAGGGAAGCAGACCAAGGCAAGCTTCAAGTCAAAGCAAGTCTCTTCAGTGTCATCTCCTCTACAACTACTCCATATGGATTTGTTTGGCCCTGTTAACAAACAATCCATCGCTGGAAAGAAATATACGCTAGTCATAGTTGATGAATTCTCTCGTTACACATGGGTAATGTTTCTCCGTTCTAAGAGTGACACCTCTGAAGAACTCATCACCTTTGTTCGGAAGATGGAAACTCTGAACAATATGATTGTTCGCTCAATAAGGAGTGATCATGGAACTGAATTCAAAAACAGTTCTCTTGATTCCTTCCTTGAGAGTAAGGGTATTTCTCACAACTTTTTGTCAGTGAGAACACCACAACAAAATGGAGTCGCTGAAAGAAGAAATAGAACAATTATTGAAGCTACACGTTCAATGCTCAGCGATTCTCACCTGCCTACTCAGTTTTGGGCAGAAGCTGTCAACACCGCTTGTTTTACGCAAAACAGGTCGCTGATAGTTAAAAGATTCAAAAAGACAGCCTATGAACTTTTTCATGGGAGAAAGCCTTCAATCAGCTTTCTTCACATCTTTGGATGTCAGTGTTTCATACTGAACAACAGAGATGCCCTTGGAAAGTTTGATCCTAATGCTGATGATGGAATCTTTCTTGGATACTCCTCAGTCTCCAAAGCATTCAGAGTCTTCAACCGTAGAAGAGAAACTGTAGAAGAAACTATTCACGTCACGTTTGACGAATCCCGTTCAGCGAACTCTAAACCGTCCGCTGATACTGAAGAACTGAATCAATGGATGTTTTCTCATCTTGGTGATTCAGAAGAAGTTCCCACTCCTCATGCTCATACCGTAGAAAATGATGGTCCTACTATCATTCCAGATATGCAGAATAGTGAAGCTGAAACATCTTGGGTCTCAGCTGTTCCTATAAACACTATACCTGCAGTTGATCCAAATGCCTCAGAAATTCCATCTATTTCTCAGCGATCAGTGAATGAAGTGACAAATGCAAACATTCCTCTCTTAGCTGATAATCCAGAAGTAGCTGAAGCCTCATCTTCAGTTTCTCCAGTTCAGACTGAATCATCGACGTATGCTCCTGATCAGCGATGGACTGTAAATCACCCAATCGATCAAATTCTTGGTGATCCCAACGCTGGTATTCAGACTCGTAGAAGTGCAGGTAATATTTGTTTATTTGTTAACTTTATTTCTCTAACTGAACCAAAGAAAATAGATGATGCCCTCAGAGATCCAAACTGGGTCAGCGCTATGCAAGAAGAGCTGACTGAATTTGAAAGAAACAAAGTTTGGAAACTTGTTTGGAGACCAACTGACAAAACGGTGATAGGCACTAAATGGGTCTATCGAAACAACTTGGACGAACATGGTACTGTAACTCGCAACAAAGCTCGTCTTGTTGCTAAGGGATACAGGCAAGAGGAAGGCATAGATTATGACGAAACTTTTGCTCCAGTAGCAAGACTTGAATCTATACGTCTTTTCTTAGCATATTCTATACATAAAAACTTCACTGTACATCAGATGGATGTTAAGTCAGCGTTTCTGAATGGAAAGCTGAATGAAGAAGTGTATGTGGAACAACCTCCAGGATTCTCAGATCCTAAGCGTCCAGGTTATGTTTATAAACTAGACAAGGCACTTTATGGCTTAAAGCAAGCTCCTCGTGCATGGTATGATACTCTCTCTACTTATCTCCATATTGAAAAATTTGAGAGAGGAAAGATTGACAAAACTTTATTTTTTAGAAAAGTGAAAGGTCATATCATTTTAGTTCAAATATATGTTGATGACATTATATTTGGTTCTACTAACCCTGAGCTTTGTACTCGTTTCGCTAATAGAATGAAAGATGAGTATAAAATGATCATGATGGGTGAACTAACATATTTCCTTGGTCTTCAGATTAAGCAAACTGAAAAAGGAACTTTTATAAATCAGGGAAAATATGTTAAAGATATGCTGAAGAAATTCGACTTAACTGAAAGTTCAGCTATGAAAACCCCTATGGCACCACCGCTGACACTTGATAAGGACACAAAGGGTGTTCCTGTCAATGTCACGCTGTACCGTGGGATGATCGGCTCACTATTGTATCTTACAGCTAGCCGACCCGATATTATGTTCGCAACAAGTCTGTGCGCACGATATCAAGCTGAACCTAAGATATCCCATATGAAAGCTGTAAAGTGAATCTTTCGATATCTTAAGGGTACAACGAATCTAGGCCTTTGGTATCCCAAAGACTCAGGATTCGATCTAACCGCCTATTCAGACAGTGATTTTGCAGGTTGCAAAATGGATAGGAAAAGCACCACAGGAGGATGTCAGCTCCTGGGTGGAAAGCTGGTAAGTTGGACAAGTAAGAAGCAAAACTCAGTGTCCACTTCCACAGCTGAAGCTGAATATGTAGCCGCTGGAAGCTGTTGTTCTCGGGTCTTGTGGATGAGAAATCAGCTACTAGACTATGATCTTCAGCTCTCCAAAATTCCAATCTATTGCGACAGCACAAGTGCCATCGCTATAGCAAACAATCCAGTGCTACACTCAAAGACAAAACACATAGAAATCAGATATCATTTTATCAGAGATCATGTGATGAATGGTGATATAGAACTTCATTTTATCCCAACTGATTATCAGTTAGCTGATTTGTTTACCAAACCTCTTGATGAGACAAGATTCAACTTTCTCATCAGCGAGCTTGGAATGCTGAACTTTGAAGGGTAAAATCTTCAGCGGTTCACATTTGATCAGCGATACGTTTATACAAACTTGTATAGCCTTCGGGATAAAATCAACTTATATAATCCATTTCATCATCTTCTATCTGAATAAACTTGGTTAAACTGATATCCAGGTATGTTTTCTCTCTCTGACAAATCGCATGTAAATGCAAGATTTCAAAAGAAATTACATCGCTGAATATCTCTTCCTTAACAGCGATATTTTGAAAGTTCTTTAAACCTTCACTGATATTTTCTATTCAGTGCTTCATGTTTTTCAAAAGAGTCCCTGAGCTTTCAAAACCTCAGAGACATCCTAAAAGAATGTGAAAGGACAGTTATGACGTCATTGCAACGGATAACATTAGGAACGATTTCTTTCTGACACACGTTTGCACGTTTCGTTCAAACCTCCAATCAAATTAAAACACGTGTCCGTGTCATGATGAAAACCTTTTCCCGCTCAAGGTTTTCTCTCTCTAAAACTCCCTATATAAACAACTCTTGGTTTATATTTGTCTTTTACACGAACAATCTTTCTCCGCAAGAAAAGAATCCTCTGTTGCATTTGTGCTCTCAAAAACCTCAAGAACTGTTCATCATCTTCCTCATCAAAACATCAAGGTTAATATGTTCTTATCTATTATCAAATGCGTATAAATTGTTTTCGATCTTCTCATTGTTTTAACAAGATCAAACAAAAGAACTTTGTAAAATAAAATCATTTCTTTCATGGTTTTATAAACACAACCATTTCATGGTTGTTCTTCAAGTTTTAAATCTAAATCTTAAACTTGTTCTTCATTCGTATCCAGTTTTCTTTTAGAAACTGGAATACAAGACTTTATGGGTTTTACATTTCATTTTAAAAATCAAGAAAACCCTAATCTTCATTAAGACATTTATGTCTGAATGAAATGGACAAAATTCGAAAAATCTTAATGGAAATTCTTTCCATACTAAGACAATTCTTATTTGTTAACATCTTTGGTTGAACTGATAATACAGAGAAATGGCATCTTCAAAGATCAATGTCACCGCTGAGTCCATCTCCACTGACTCTGAGGAAGTGGACATCGTCAAAGCCCCTCAGGTTAAGTTCGAGCTCGATCAACTAGATTGGACTAAGGCCAACAACCTCTCAGCTCTTCTCGAGTTTCCTCCTCGGAAGCAAGTATCACATCTGGACGATGCTGTGAGTTTTCTGAAGAACAGCCCCATCTACACAGCCCTGACCATAACACCTCCTGCCAGTCAGCGGCTCTTATCCCAGTTCTGGTACTCTGCCAGACACACTGAGCTACCCTCTGCCAAAGATGCATCCAAAACCATCGACTGCATACTCAGCGATACTGAGTATGGCACCATCAAGATAACCCCTGCCATAATCCGTAAAGCCCTGAACTTCCCAAATGCTACCAAAGAAAACCCCTTCGTTCCATTCCCTGACCACAAGAAGCACGCTGACAGAGAAGAAATCATTGCTTTCCTTGACGCAATGGGTTATATCTGGGACATTGGAAGGGACAAGAAGCCTGAGAAGAAGCTGACGCTGATAAAGAAATCCAAAATGCCCAGCGAGATGAACTTCATCTTTTCACACCTGATCAGCTGCATGACAGCGAAGTCCGGCTCTTCTGATCAAGCCGCCTAACCTCAGCAGTCCATGGGATACGCACTGCTGAAAGGTCTAAACATTGACTGGGCCTCCATTATTTATGATGACCTGATTCAACGCGTGGATTCTGCCGCTGACAGGCCAGCATGGGTTCCTTACCCACGATTCATCAGCGCCATCTTTCAATATGGCCTAAAGGACAACTATCCTGAAGAGGGTAATCTGAAACTTTCTCAGATTGACCCTAAGGTTCTCGACTTCAAGCCTGTCGCCAATGAGGTACGTCTCTCTACTCTTCTCACTCTTCTAAATTCTCCGCTTTCTGTGGCTCCTTCAGCGACAATACCCATCGCTGATACCCCGGCCACAAAATCCTCTCCTTCTAAGAAAAGGAAACCCTCTCACACCCAACTTGATTCCAAAAGGATCAAGAAAACCAAGGAGCAACCCCAGCAATTCCATGCTGAAGACTCCTCAGCTCATTCTGACGAGCTGAAGGAAAGTTCCGTGGTACGCTCTGCCACACCCGTTCAAGCCATCCCTCCAATCCAGACTTCAGCGTCTCCAAACGCTGAGGTTAGAAACTTGGAAACTACCCAACCTCCCTCAGTCTCTCAAAAGACTGATGAAGTGATTGTCAGCGATTCCAACGCTGAACTCAGAACCCGAATCCCAATCTTATCCTTCGCTCCTCCCTCCACTTCTTTGGACACTCCTCCAGCTAACACTGGAGATGCCATCATTCTAGAAGCCACCGCTGACGCTTCTCAACAAATGATGAAGAAAGGACCTGCAGAGATCACCATACCTCACCGTACTTTCGAAGAGGATATGGAACATTATTCAGGAACTTGCAACTTTGACGAGTTCATCAATCCTCCTGCAGGTACAAATCCCACCTTAAACACTGTAACTAAACCTGAAACTTCTGAGCTTTCCTTTGTTCACAAGTACTTATATGTTACAGGTCCTAATTTGGGAGACATCAACGCTTCTCTGAAGTCCGTGGAAACAAAGCTGACCAGTCTCACCACCACACTCTCCAACAATTCTACAGCTGTAACAAACGCTGGAGAAAATTTGACAAAGCTGACAACGGTGGTGGAGAAGAAAGCTTCCACTGAAGACATCAAGGGACTTGATAAGACTCTCGCCGATTTTGCCAAGGTGCTCTCTGACATCTACACTGACTACACCAGCCTCAGAAACTCAGTTTCGACCGTGTACAGCGAAGTAACAACGCTGAAGACATCGGTTGGAAAACTCGAGGGTGATATGTCAGCGGTCAACACTGACTTAGGCTCTGTAAAGACCGACGTTGGTTCTATGAAGACGATGATCGAGACGCTGGTCACAAAAGCAAATAATCCAGCTCCTGCTCCTGCCCCTGCCCCTATTTTGGAATCTTTCACAGCGGCGGATCGCACAGAGCTGAAGAAAATCACGCCTGCTATTTCTGGCCTAGAAGACAGAATAGCAAAGCTTGAAGGTTGTGTGAAAATCTCTGGCCCAGAAGACAGAGATAACACCAATGCTGAGTCTACTCATTCCTCCCCCAATCATGAGAAAGAGAGGGAGAAGAGCGCTGAAGATCTAAACAAAAGCGCTGAAGACCTTTCCCATGATGAATCTATCAGGGGAGAGAGGAATGAAGATCTAACCGCTGGACCTCAGGGAGATGAAAACCCTGAGGGAACCGAGAAGCTCGCCTCTGTATCTGAGGGGGAGCAACTCGATGAAGATGCTGAGGAATCCGAAGCAGAAGAAGATGAAGACATCGACATCCCTGAAGATGAACCATCCTCCTCTCCAAGGAAGGATGATGATGATGATGAAGATGATGATGATTTCTTTATCGTCAAACCTGCCCCAAGGATCAAATCTCTTAAGGGAATCTCAATAAAAGAACCTTCAGGGGAGAAGACAAAGACAAAGCCCTCAGCCTCTGGCGCTGAGAAAAGCAAAGGCAAAGGCCTCGCTGAAGATGAAAATCTGGCGATCTTGCTTGAAAAGCCGGTTTGTCAGGTACACTAAACTTTACTTATATTCCTTCCCTGAACATATCTATACACAATCAGTTCTCTACTCAACAACCTCTCTACACATCCACAATCTTTTTCTATCTTTTCTACCCATGTTCTTCTACCCAGTTCTTATTAGTAAGATCGTTGCGTTTCAGCTAGTCCTCTCCCCTGTTTGAGGATATCGCAGAAGGCTCTACAACTGCGACTTCACCAATAATTCCAGCTGCCGCTGAAGACATAATCCCAGTCTTGGATTTGATCTCTGAGACTGATGAACCAGAAGAACAACCTCTCTCGCACAGAAACAGACATTCCTCAGCTCCTCAAAAGCTGAGTGAAGAGGATCAAAAGAGAAGAGAAGAAATGATAAAGAAATTCAAGGATCAGCGAATCATTCTAAGGCGTGATCAACTGCCTTCAGTTCCTCCAAAGTTCAGAATTTCAAAAGCTAAATACAAGGAACACCTCAGAGCTGAACGCCTCATCGCTGAAAGAAAGGAAGCTGAAGAGAAAGACAGAGAATACGCCATCAAGCTTACTCAAGAATCTGTCAAAGACCCAAAGCTGAAGCGTGTTCCCATTCAAGTCCAACGAAAACTTTGGGAAGAAGCCCAAAAGATAGTGGAAAAGAAAACTGAAGTTTCTCAGACCACCCTGATCTGGTGTAAAGAGAAAATTCACTTCAGATATCGTCCAACGAAGATCAACAAGGTATTCATCTCTGGAAGAACATCTATCGGAGTACCTATTGTTGACATCAAAATTTTCAGAGAAGATGGCCAAACTGAAACCTTTCGTGCTGACACTGTAAAAAGGTATGGTCTCTCTGAATGGTTGGAGATGAGGTTAGCTATCCAATCGTCACAATCTAAGTACAAGAATCATTTCGAAAAGTTGATAAACAGACAGATCGATTTGATATCTTCTTGTGTGGATATTCCTCCTCTTCCTGATCTAAAGCTGAAAAGAAAAAGGGGCTCTCCAAAGAAGAAACGTCAAGATTCAAACTCAGGTCCTGTCATACGAAATGAAACTGAAATTGGTTTCTCTCGCGCTGAAGTGCTTGGTCCTGACCCTGATCTATCTGCCCTTGACATTTCTTTGCCACCATGTGAACTTTTCGTCCCTGGTAAAGTCATCAGTAATCCTTATGGAATATTCTTTCTTGACTACGACGGACGTAAATGCTTTCAACGGATCGCTGAGCTTCCAATCACTCCAATCGAACAGCTCAGAGATCTCATCTACTGGTGTGACTTCAGAAAAGACATTCAGGCACGACACCTAAAACCCTTGATCTTTAAAGAAGCGCTGAACAAAAGAAAACAAGGCGTAACGGTTCCGGACTGGATGATCCCCACTGAAAAGACGACCCTTGATGAACTTCTCATTAAGGAAGAACCTTTTGAAAGCTGATATAATCTCCCTTTTCTCTATTGTATCAGTTATCCTTCTGTACTTGTAAATTATTTCGCTTGTACTTGTAATCTTTCTGTTCTTCATTGTAACCTGATTCAATATTTTAAAGAAAGATTTCAGCGAATGTACTTTACTTCATAAGTACTGAAAAGATCCCAGAAAACAGTAAAAGGGACACATATTTTATGAGTTCTTTTTATCCTTATGTTTTCATTAAATAGCTATTTTCTTTGTTGCTATGTCATAATCAAATAGGGGGAGATTGTTGATCCAAACCCTCAGTGATTTGATAATGACCCTCTCTTATATACTTAGTGAAAATTGTAAGTAAACAATATGTATCAGAGTTTCACTATCGCTGATAAGTACTAAGATCTTCCAGTACCGCTGATAGGAACTCTCGCTTTTTAGATTAAACATTCAGCGAACACTGTTCATCATTAATGCGCTGAGTCTGTTCAGTCATTATGATAATCGCTGATAAGTTAGTTGTTTACTTATGATCCCTGAAGACAAGTTTCACGTCAACACAGGTTCTTCGCTGAAGTCGAAGATCAAGCTCAAGAACCAGCGACAAGTCTCCTAATGAACTGATGCGGATCAGCGAAGACTCAGATTTGTCTAATCAACGTGAAGTATCAAGTATAAGACTTCAGCTATCGCTGAACTTTATCATCTGCTGAATAGTAAATGATAATCGCTGAATCAACGAAAGCTGATCATCAAGTCCTCCGTACAAAGTACTTTTGTCTTAACCACCCTTGCACGCCTCCGTACGAAATGTCAGAAAAGAACCTCCGAATATCTGAAATCGGACAACCACTCTGATACTACACTGTTCATCCTTACGGCTACTAAGGTTGTCAACCAAGGTCAATGACATGCAACCAACCAGCTGATGACACGTGTAAAGTGTATGCTGACTTGCATTAAATGCATGCAGTATATAAAGAGATGAACTCACTTCATTTGAAGTAACTTGCTAACTCTGGACAAGTTCAAATCTCTCTCAAGATAGGATTTTATTAGTAATCTCCTTATCTTTCTTAGTGCAAGAAACCTTAGTGTTCCAACTTGTTTAGATTTAGGTTTATCCTTAATCTTGTTTCCGCAACAAGCTGTAAATTGTTAATGATTTATCAATAAACAATTTAGAAAAGTAAAATAGTGTGTTTGTATTCAACCCCCCCCCCCCCCCTTCTACAAACTTATATAGGCCTTTCGGGACCAACACAAGTGCTTCCAAAGATGGTCTGAGTTGCCCATCACTCTAGTGAATCAACTCAGAGACCCTATATATTGGTGTGATCGATCCAAAATGGGAGTCTTCCTGAAGCCTCAAGTCTACCGCAAAGCCAAACTTAGAAGACAGTAGGGAGAAAAGGTCCTTGACTGGATGATTCCAAAAACTGACACCCATGATGAACTTCTCTTCAAGGATGAACCTTCTTAGCTGATATGATCACTTTTGTATTCTTCTATCTTATTAGCCGTATTCTTTTTGTACTTGTAATGTTTCATTATACTTATATTTTTCAACTTTCCTTGTAAACTGATTACGAAGTTTAATGAAAAAATTCAATGAAGTACTTTACTTCATCAGTACTAGAAAAGATCACTGAAAACAGTAAATGGGACACGTATTTATGAGTCCTCTTTATCCTTATCTTTTTAACTTACAATTTTTCTTATGCTCCTTAGTCATCACCAAATAGGGGGAGATTGTTGATCCAAACCCTTCAGTGATTTGATGATGACCCTTAGAATCACTTAGTGAAAATTATAAGTAAACAATATGTATCAGTGTTTCACTATGAAATAAAAAATATACTAAGTCTGTTTAGTATCGCTGATGTGAAACTGTTGTTCTTTAAATATACTTCAGCGATAAATGTACATCAGTGAAACCTGAGCCTGTTCAGTTCCGCTTATGATCGTTGAATGTTCACTCTATAAATGTTTGCTTATGATCCCTGAAGACAAGACTCGTGAAAAAGTGTTCAACGCTGAAATCGAAGACCAAACTGACGAACAAGTGACTAAGTCTACTCATGACCTGATGCGGATATCAGTGAAGAGCAAGACTCGTCCAAATCACACGATGTTTCAAGTAGAAGACTTCAGCGAGAACTGACCTTCATCGTCCTCCCTGATGAAGATCAACTTAGCGATCGTTAATCATGAAGCCTGTTCTACATGAAATATTTGTCATATCCCCTTGCATGATATTGTATGATTTGTCAAAAGGACATACCTCTGTCCTGGATCGTACAAACCACTCTGCCCACTGCACTGTTCTCCAAGCGGCCAACAGCATGTTTGCAAAAGTTAGAATCATGCAACCAACCAAGTGTTGCCACGTGTAAAGTTATCCTGACATGCATTTAATGCATGTAGTATAAATAGGAAGTTTTACTTCATTCTGAAGTGCTCGTCCTCCCTGAACTTCTTGGTGCCAAGAAAACTATCCTCGGCTTTTCTTAACTTCTTTCATTCTTATTCTAGTGTAAGAAATCTGTGTGATTCTCATAGTTTGTTTAGATTAGGTTTTATACTTAGTCTTATTCCGCATTAAACTGTAAATTGTTTGATTATATCAATAAACAATTTAGAAAGATAAAAATTGTGTGTTTGTATTCAACCCCCCCCCCCCCCTTTCTACAAACTTGTATAACCCTTCGGGACCAACATTAGTTTTTCAAGATACATAATTCCAATACGCATCTATTTAAAAAGGGGAGTTGAAACGGGCTGGAGGTTAAAGGTGAGTTCGTGGGACTACAATCGTGTGAGAGAAATTAGGCATTGAAACTTCTTGAAACATGTTGGAGGTTGAAGGGGAGTCGTGGTATGTGAGAAAAATCAGGGCTAAGCGGAGCCGAGCGATATTGAGTGGGCCGGAAGTTATATGGTGTGGCGGTGTAGGTAAAATGAATTTAAACGGCTAAGATCAAATCTAGTATTAATTTAAACGACCCAGATCGAATCAAAAAATGGTTGACTCCTCTGGGTCAATTAAATATATAAAAGATTGACAAATGCAACACTAATAGAATGATGTTTAATGGGGTAGAAGAATACTTAGAAGTTGTAAGGATGTGTAGAAGGATAAATCTGCAATTTCTAAGGGCCACTTCTACGAGTTTTTCAGGATGCAGAATTCCAAGACGCATCTATTTATAATGGGGATTTCAAACGGACCGGAGGTTGAAGGCGAGTTCGTAGGACTGCAATCGTGTGGGAGAATATAGGAGTTGAAACGAAGTGTAGGTTGAAGGCGGCGTCGTGGCACTGCAATCGTATGAGAGAAATTAGTAGTTGAAACTCCTTTAAAAGTGCTGGAGGTTGAAGGGGGAGTCGTGGTCTGTGAGAAAAATCAAGGCTAAGCGGAGCCGAGCGAGATTGATTGGTCCGAAAGTTATAAGGTGTAGCGGTGTAGGTAAAATGAATTTAAATGGCTAACATCAAATCTCGTATTTATTTAAATGGCCTAGATCGAATCAAAAAATGGTTGACTCCTCTGGGTCAATATAATATATAATAGATTGACAAGTGCAACACTAGAAGAATGATGTTTAATGGGGTAGAAGAATACTTAGAAGTTGTAAAGATGTGTAGAAAGACAAACCTGCAATTTCGAAGGGCCACTTCTATGAGTTTTTCAAGATGCAGAATTCCAATATGCATCTATTTAAAAAGGGGAGTTGAAACGGACTAGAGGTTGAAGGCGAGTTCGTGGGAGTGCAATCGTGTGATAGAAATTAGGAGTTGAAACTTCTTGTAACATGTTGGAGGTAGAAGGGAGAGTCGTGGTCTGTGAGAAAAATCAGGCTAAGCGAAGCCGACCGAGATTGAGTGGGCCGGAATTTATATGGAGTAGCGGTGTAGGTAAAATGAATTTAAACGCCTAAGATCAAATCTCGTATTAATTTAAACGGCCCAGATCGAATCAAAATATGGTTGACTCCTCTGGGTCAATATCATATATACAAGTTTGACAAATGCAACACTAATAGAATGATGATGCGGGGCTGATTTGCTGACCGTAACGAACCGCCTAAAAAGAGCGGGGACACCTTTGACATGGGATGGGGAGGTATTGGGGTCGCTTTCGAAGGATTCACTTCGGCGGGTGATTGAACTAAAAAATAATTTTTGAAAGTGGCACTCCTTCCTTGCTTCTTACCCCGTAGTGGGATATTTTTTGACAATCGGTCGTAGATTCCCTGGCTTGGTCGAGGCAGCATGGATACGAGACTATTGAAGTGAAGTTTGGAATAATTATGGTTTTCTATCTTCATATTTCAAAATTGGAGAATCACTAAGGCCTTTCAATGATTCCCCCCCCCCCAAGGTAGATGCTTCACCTACCTAATGGGGTAGAATAATACTTAGAAGTTGTAAGGATGTGTAGAAGGATAAATCTTCAATTTCGAAGGGCCACTTCTTTTAGTTTTTCAAGATGCAGAATTCCAATACGCATCATTTTATAAGAGGCATTGAAACGGACACAAGTTTGAAGGCGAGTTCGTGGGACTGCAATCGTGTGAGAGAAATTGGGAGTTGAAACTCCTTAAAACATGTTGGAGGTTGAAGGGGGAGTCGTGGTATGTGAGAAAAATCATGCTAAGCGAAGCCGAGCGAGATTGAGTTGGCCGGAAGTTATATGGTGTAGCGGTGTTGATAAAATGAATTTAAACGGCTAAGATCAAATCTCGTATTAATTTAAACGGCCCATATCGAATCAAAAAATGGTTGACTTCTTTTTGGTCAATATAATATATAAAAGATTGACAAATGCAACACTAATAGAATGATGTTTAATGGGGTAGAAGAATACTTAGAAGTTGTAAGGATGTGTAGAAGGATAATTCTACAATTTCGAAGGGCCACTTATTTTAGTTTTTCAAGATGCATAATTCCAATACGCATCAATTTATAAGGGGAGTTAAAACGGACTGTTGGTTGAAGGCGAGTTCATGGGACACTACAATAGTATGAGAGAAATTAGTAGTTGAAACTCATTGAAACGTGTTGGAGGTTGAAGGGGGAGTCGTGGTCTAAAAATCAGGGATAAACGGAGCCGAGCGAGATTGAGTTGGCCGGAAGTTATAAGGTGTAGCGGTGTAGGTAAAATTAATTTAATTGGCTAACATCAAATCTCGTATTAATTTAAACGCCCGGATTGAATCAAAAAATGGTTGACTCCTCTCGGTAAATGTAATATATAATAGATTAACAAATGTAACACTAGTAGAATTATGTTTAATGGGGTAGAAGAATACTTAGAAGTTGTAAAGATGTGTAGAAGGACAAACCTGCAATTTCGAAGGGCCACTTCTCTGAGTTTTTCAAGACGCAGAATTCCAATACGCATCTATTTAAAAGGGGGAGTTGAAACGGACTGGAGGTTGAAGGCGACGTCGTGGGACTGCAATCGTATGAGAGAAATTAGTAGTTGAAACTACTTTAAAAGTGTTGGAGGTTGAAGGGGGAGTCGTGGTCTATGAGAAAAATCAGGCTAAGCGAAGTTGAGCGAGATTGAGTGGGCCGGAAGTTATATGGTGTAGCGGTGTAGGTAAAATTAATTTAAATGGCTAACATCAAATCTCGTATTTATTAAATGGTCTAGATCGAATCAAAAAATGGTTGACTCCTATGGGTCAATATAATATATAATAGATTGACAAATGCAACACTAGTAGAGTGATGTTTAATGTGGTAGAAGAATACTTAGAAGTTGTAAAGATTTGTAGAAGGACAAACCTGCAATTTTGAAGGGCCACTTCTCTGAGATTTTTCAAGATGCAGAATTCCAATATGCGTCTATTTAAAAGGGGGAGTTGAAACGGACCGGAGGTTGAAGGCGAGTTCGTGGGACTGCAATCGTGTGAGAGAAATTAGGAGTTGAAACTCCTTGTAACATGTTGGAGGTTGAAGGGGGAGTCGTGGTCTGTGAGAAAAATCAGGCTAAGCGAAGCCAAGCGAGATTGAGTGGGCCAGAAGTTATATGGTGTAGCGGTGTAGGTAAAATGAATTTAAATGGCTAACATCAAATCTATTATTAATTTAAATGGCCTAGATCGAATAAAAAAACGGTTGACTCCTCTCGGTCAATATAATATATAATAGATTGACAAATGCAACACTAGTAGAATGATGTTTAACGGGGTAGAAGAATACTTAGAGGCTGTAAAGATGTGTAGAAAGACAACCCTTCAATTTCGAAGGACCACTTCTCGTATTAATTTAAACGGCCCAGATCGAATAAAAAATGATCGACTCCTCTGTTTTAATATAATCTATAATAGATTGACAAATGCAACACTAGTACAATGATGTTTAATGGGGGTAGAAGAATACTTAGAAGTTGTAAAGATGTGTTGAAGGACAAAGCTGCAATTTAGAAGGGCCACTTCTCCGAGTTTTTCAAGATGCAGAACTCCAGTACACATCTATTTATAAGATGGAGTTAGCTAGAGTTTTTTTTAGGGAGTAAAGTTAGCTAGAGGTTGAAGGCGAGTTCGTGGAGCTGCATTCGTGTGAGAGAAATTAGTAGTTGAAATTCCTTGAAACGTGTTGTAGGTTGAAGGGGGAGTCGTGGTCTGAGAGAAAAATCAGGGCTAAGCGGAGCCGAGCGAGATTGAGTGGGCCGAAAGTTATAAGGTGTAGTGGTGTAGGTTAAATAAAATAAAACAACTAAGATCAAATCTCATATTAATTTAAACGGCCAAAATAAAAAAATGGTTGACTCCTCTCGGTCAATAAAATATATAATAGATTGACAAACGCAACACTAGTAGAATGATGTTTAATGAGGAGAAGAATACTTAGAGGTTGTAAAGATGTGTAGAAGGACAAACCTGCAATTTCAAAGGGCCACTTCTCTGAGTTTTTCAAGATGCAGAATTCCGGTACGCATCTATATATAAGGGGGAGTTGAAACGGGCTGGAGGTTGAAGACGAGTTCATGGGACTGCAATCGTGTGAGAGAAATTAGGAGTTGAAACGGATAGTAGGTTGAAGGCGATTTTGTGGGACTGCAATCATGTGAGAGAAATTAATAGTTGAAAATCCTTGAAACGTGCCGGAGGTTGAAGGGGGAGTCGTGGTATGTGAGAAAAATCATGGCTAAGTGGAGCCGGGCGAGATTGAGTGGGCCGGAAGTTATAAGGTGTACCCGTGTAGCTAAAATGAATTTAAACGGCTAAGATCAAATCTCGTATTAATTTAAACGGCCCAGATCGAATCATAAAACGGTTGACTCCTCTGGGTCAATATATTATATATTAAATTGACAAATGCAACACTAGTAGAATGATGTTTAATGGGTAGAAGAATACTTAGAAGTTGGAAAGATGTGTAGAAGGACAAACCTGCAATTTCGAAGGGCCGCTTCTCTGAGTTTCTCAACATGCAGAATTCCAACACGCATCTATTTATAAGGGGGAGTTGAAATGTGCTGGAGGTTGAAGGCGAGTTCGTGGGACAACAATCTTGTGAGAGAACTTGAGGTTGAAGGCGAGTTCGTAGGACAAAATCGTGTGAGAAAAATTAGTAGATGCAACTCTTTGAAACGTGCTAGAGGTTGAAGGGGGAGTCGTGGTCTATGAGAAAAAATCAAGGCTAAGCGGAGCCGAACGAGATTGAGTGGGCTGGAAGTTATAAGGTGTAGCGGTGTAGGTTAAATGAATTTAAACAGCTAAGATCAAATCTCGTATTAAATTAAACGGCCTAGATCGAATCAAAAAACGGTTGACTCCTCTCGGTCAATATAATATTTAATAGATTGACAAATGCAACACTAGTAGAATGATGTTTAATGGGGTAGAAGAACACTTAGAGGCTGTAAAGATGTGTAGAAAGACAAACCTTCAATTTCGAAGGGCCACTTCTCTGAGTTTTTCAAGATGCAGATCTCTAGTACGCATCTATTTATAAGGGGGGTTGAATCGGGATGGATGTTGAAGGCCAGTTCGTGGGACTGTAATCGTGTGAGAGAATTTTGGAGTTGAAACGGACTGAAGGTTGAAGGCGATTTCGTGGGATTGCAATCATGTGAGAGAAATTAGTAGTCGAAAATCCTTGAAACGCGCAAGAGGTTGAAGGGGGAGTCATGGTCTGTGAGAAAAATCATGGCTAAGAGGAGCCGAGCGAAATTGACTGGGCCGGTAGTTATGAGGTGTAGCGGTGTAGCTAAAATGAATTTAAACGGCTAAGATCAAATCTTGTATTAATTTGAACGGCCCAGATTGAATTGTAAAATGGCTGACTCTAATGGGTCAATATAATATATAATATATTGACAAATGCAACACTAGTAGATTGATATTTAATGGGGTAGAAGAATACGTAGAAGTTGTAAAGATGTGTATAAGGACAAACCTGCAATTTTTAAGAACCACTTCTCTGAGTTTTTCAAGATGCAGATATCCAGTACGCATCTATTTATAAAAGGGAGTTGGAATGGGATAGAGGTTGAAGGCGAGTTCGTGGGACTGCAATCTTGTGAGAGAAATTTGGAGTTGAACTGGACTGGAGATTGATGGTGAGTTCGTGGGACTGCAATCGTGTGAGAGAAATTAGTAGTCGAAAATCCTTGAAACGTTCTGGAGGTTGAAGGGGGAGTCGTGGTCTGTGACAAAAATCATGGCTAAGAGGAGCCGAGCGAGATTGAGTGGGCCGGAGGTTATAAGGTGTAGCGGTGTAGCTAAAATGAATTTAAACGGATAAGATCAAATCTTGTATTAATTTAAATGGCCCAAATCGACTCAAAAAACGGTTGACTCCTCTCGGTCAATAAAGTATGTAATAGATTGACAAATGCAACACTAGTAGAATGATGTTTAATGAGGTAGAAGAATACTTAGAAGTTATAAAGATGTGTAGAAGGACAAGCCTGCAATTTCGAAGGGCCAGTTTTCTGAGTTTTTCAAGATGCAGAATCCCAGTACGCATCTATTTATAAGGGGAGTTGAAACGGACTGGAGGTTGAAGGCAAGTTCGTATGACCGCAATCGTCTGAGAGAAAGTAGGATTTGAAACAGACTGGAGGTTGAAAGCGAGTTCGTGGGACTGCAATCGTGTTAGAGAAATTAGTAGTTGAAACTCCTTGAAACTTGTTGCAGGTTGAAGGGGGAGTCGTGGTCTGTGAGAAAAATCAGGGCTATGCGGAGCCGAGCGAGATTGAGTGGGATGGATGTTAAAAGGAGTATCGATGTAGGTAAAATGAATTTAAACGGCTAAAATCAAATCTTGTATTAATTTAAATGGCCCAGGTCGACTCAAAAAACGGTTGACTCCTCTCGGTCAATATAATATATAATAGATTGACAAATGCAACACTAGTAAAATGATGTTTAATGGGGTAGAAGAATACATAGAAGTTGTAAAGATGTGTTGAAGGACAAACTTGCAATATCGAAGGGCCACTTCTCTGAGTTTTTTAACATGCAGATCTCTAGTATGCATCTATTTATAAGGGAGAGTTGAATATGGTTGGAGATTGAAGGCGAGTTCGTAGGACTGCAATCGTGTGAGAGAACTTAGGGGTTGAAACAGACTGGTGGTTGAAGGCGACTTCGTGGGGCTGCAAACGTGTGCGAGAAATTAGTAGTTGAAAATCCTTGAAACGTGTTGTCAGTTGAAGGGGGAGTCGTGGTCTGTGAGAAAAATCATGGCTAAAAGGAGCCGAGCGAGATTGAGTGGGTCGGAAGTTATAAGGTGTAGCGATGTAGGTAAAATGAGATTAAACGGCTAAGATCAAATCTCGTATTAATTTAAACGGCCCAGATCGAATCATAAAACGGTTGACTCTTATGGGTCAATATAATATATAATAGATTGACAAATGCAACACTAGTAGATTGATGTTTACTGGGGTAGAAGAATACTTAGAAGTTGTAAAGATGTGTAGAAGGACAAACTTGCAATTTCGAAGGGCCACTTCTCTGAGTTTTTCAAGACGCAGATCTCTAGTACGCATCTATTTATAAGGGGGAGTTGAATAGGCTGGAGGTTGAAGGCGAGTGCGTAGGACTGCAAACGTGTGACATAAATTAGAAGTTGAAACGGACTGGATGTTGAAGGCGATTTCGTGGGACTGCAATCATGTGAGAGACATTAGTAGTTGAGAATACTTGAAACATGCTGGAGGTGGAAGGGGGAGTCGTGGTTTGTGAGAAAAATCATGGCTAAGAGGAGTCGAGCGAGATTGAGTGGGCCGAAAGTTATAAGGTGTAACGGTGTAGGTAAAATGAATTTAAATGGCTAACATCAAATCTCGTATTAATTTAAACGACCCAGATCGAATCATAAAACAATTGACTCCTATTAGTCAATATAATATACAACAGACTGACAAATGCAACACTAGTTTATTGATGTTTAATGGGGTAGAAGAATACGTAGAAGTTGTAAAGATGTGTAGAAAGACAAACCTGCAATTTTGAAGAGCCACTTCTCTGAGTTTTTCAAGATGCAAATATCTAGTACGCATTTATTTATAAAAGAGAGTTGAAACGGGCTAGAGGTTGAAGGTGAGTTCGTGGAATGCAATCGTGTGTGACAAATTAGGAGTTGAAACGGACTGGAGGTTGAAGGCGAGTTCGTGGGAATGCAATCATGTGAGAGAAATTAGTAGTTGAAACTACTTGAAACGTGCTGGATGTTGAAGGGGAGTGATGGTCTGTGAGAAAAAATAGGGCTAAGCGGAGCCGAGCGAGATTGAGTAGGCCGGAAGTTATAAGGTGTAGTGGTGTAGGTAAAATGAATTTAAATAGCTTATTTCAAATCTCGTATTAATTTAAACGGGCCAGATCGAATCAAAAAACGGTTGACTCCTCTCGGTCAATATAATATATAATAGATTGACAAATGCAACACTAGCAGAATGATGTTTAATGGGGTAGAAGAATACTTAGAAGTTGTAAAGATTTGTAGAAGGAAAACCCTGCAATTTTGAAGAGGAACTTCTCTGAGTTTTTCATGATGCAGAATTCCAGTACGCATCTATTTATAAAAGGAGTTGAAACGGACTGGAAGTTGAAGGCGAGTTCGTAGGAATGCAATCGTGTGAGAGAAATTATTACTTGAAAAGGAGGTTGAAGGCGAGTTCGTGGGCTGCAATCGTGTGAGAGAATTTAGTAGTTGAAACTCCTTGAAACGTGCTGGAGGTTGAAGGGGGAGTCGTGGTCTATGAGAAAAATCGGGGCTATGTGGAGCCGAGCGAGATTGAGTGAGCTGGAAGTTATAAGGTGTATATGTGTAGGTAAAATGAATTTAAACGGATAAGATCAAATCTAGTATTAATTTAAATGGCCCAGGTCGACTCAAAAGATGGTTGACTCCTCTCGGTCAGTATAATATATAATAGATTGACAAATGCAACACTAGTAGAATGATGTTTAATGGGGTAGAAGAATACGTAGAAGGACAAACCTGCAATTTCGAGGGTCACTTCTATGAGTTTTTCAAGATGTAGATCTCTAGTACACATCTATTTATAAGGGGGAGTTGAATCGGGCTGGAGGTTGCAGGCGAGTTCGTGGGACTGCAATCGTGTGAAAGAAATTAGGAGTTGATACGGACTGGAGGTTGAAGGCGATTTTGTGGGAATGCAATCATTGGAGAGAAATTAGTAATTGCAAATACTTGAAACGTGCGAGAGGTTGAAGGGTGAGTCGTGGTCTGTGAGAAAAATCAGGGCTACACGGAGCCGAGCGAGATTGGGTGGGCCGGAAGTTATAAGGTGTAGCGGTGTAGGTAAAATGAATTTAAACCGCTAAGATAAAATCTCGTATTAAGTTAAACGACCTAGATCGAATCATAAAACGGTTGACTCTTAAGGGTTAATACAATAATATAATAGATTGACAAATGCAACACTAGTAGATTGATGTCTAATGGGGTAGAAGAATACTTAAAAGTTGTAAAGATGTGTGGAAGGACATACCTGCAATTTCGAAGGGCCACTTCTCTAAGTTTTTCAAGATGCGGATCTCTAGTACGCATCTATTTATAAGGGCGAGTTGAATCAGGCTGGAGGTTGAAGGTGAGTTCGTGGGACTGCAATCGTGTGACATAAATTAGAAGTTGAAACGGTCTTGATGTTGAAAGCGATTTCGTGGGAATGCAATCGTGTGAGATAAATTAGTAGTTGAAACTTCTTGAAACGTGCTGGAGGTTGAAGGGGGAGTCGTGGTCTGTGAGAAAAATCGGGGCTATGCGGAGCCGAGTGAGATTGGGAGAGCTGGAATTTATAAGGTGTATCTGTGTAGGTAAAATGAATTTAAGCGGCTAAGATCATATCTAGTAATAATTTAAATGGCACAGGTCGACTCAAAAAACGGTTGACTCCTCTCGGTCAATATAATATATAATAGATTGACAAATGCAACACTAGTAGAATGATGTTTAATGGGGTAGAAGAATACGTAGAAGTTGTAAAGATGTGTAGATGGACAAACCTGCAATTTCGAGGGCTACTTCTCTGAGTATTTCAAGATGCAGATCTCTAGTAAGCATCTATTTATAAGGGGGAGTTGAATCGGGCTGGAGGTTGAAGGCAAGTTCGTGGGACTGCAATCGTGTGAGAGAAATTAGTATTTGAAACGGACTGGAGGTTGAAGGCGATTTCATGGGACTGCAATCATGGGAGAGAAATTAGTAGCTAAAAATACTTGAAACGTGCCGGAGATTGAAGGTGGAGTCGTGGTTTATGAGAAAAGTCATGGCTAAGAGGAGTCGAGCGAGATTGAGTGGACCGGAAGTTATAAGGTGTAGCAGTGTAGGTAAAATTAATTTAAATGGCTCACATCAAATCTTGTATTAATTTAAACGGCCCAGATCGAATCATAAAACGGTTGTCTCCTATTCGTCAATATAATATATATTAGATTGACAAATGCAACACTAGTAAATTGTTGTTTAATGGGGTAGAAGAATACGTAGAAGTTGTTAAGATGTGTAGAAGGACAAACCTGCAATTTTGAAGACCCACTTCTCTGAGTTTTTCAAGAGGCAAATATCTAGTACGCATCTATTTATAAAGGGACTTGAAACGGGCTGGCGGTTGAAGACGAGTTCGTGAACTGCAATCGTGTGACAAAAATTAGGAGTTGAAACGAACTGGATGTTGAAGGCAAGTTCGTGGGACTGCAATCGTGTGAGAGAATTTAGTAATTGAAACTCCTTGAAACGTGCTGGAGGTTGAAGGGGGATTCGTGGTATGTGAGAAAAATCAGGGCTAAGCGGAGCCAAGGTAGATTGAGTGGGCTGGAAGTTATAAGGTGTAGCGGTGTCGGTAAAATGAATTTAAACGGCTAAGATCAAATATCGTATTAATTTAAACGGCTCGGATCGAATCAAAAAACGGTTGACTCTAGTCGGTCAATATAATATATAATAGATTGACAAATACAACACTAGTAGAATGATGTTTATTGGGGTAGAAGAATACTTAGAAGTTGTAAAGATGTGTAGAAGGACAAACCTACAATTTCGAAGGGCCACTTCTCTGGGTTTTTCTAGATGCAGAATTCCAGTACGCATCTATTTATCAATGGGAGTTGAAACAGGATGGAGGTTGAAGGGGAGTTCGAGGGACTGCAATCGTGTGAGAGAAATTAGGAGTTAAAACACACTGGAGGTTAAAGGCGAGTTCGTGGGACAACAATCGTGTGAGAGAAGTTAGTAGTTGAAACTCCTTGAAACGTGCTAGAGGTTGAAGGGGAGAGGTGGTCTGTGAGAAAAATCAGGGCTAAGTGGAGCCAAGCGAGATTGAGTGGGCTGGAAGTTATAAGGTGTAGCGGTGTCGGTAAAATGAATTTAAATGGCTAAGATCAAATCTCGTATTAATTTTAGCGGCCCAGATCGAACCAAAAAGCGGTTGACACCTCTCGGTTAATATAATATATAATAGATTGACAAATGCAACACTAGTCGAATGATGTTTAATGGGGTAGAAGAATACTTAAAAGTTGTAAAGATGTGTAGAAGGACAAACCTGCAATTTTGAAGAGACACTTCTCTGAGTTTTTCAAGATGCATATATCCAGTACACATCTATTTATAAAAGGGAGCTGAAACGGGCTGGAGGTTGAAGACTAGACCTGGCAAACGGGTCGTGTCGTGTCAGGTTCATGTCGGGTTCACGGGTTAAACGGGTTAAGAGTGCCTAACCCGAACACGACACGTTTAATAAACAGGTCAGAAAATCTCAACCTGAACACGACCTGATTTAACCCGTCTAACCCAACACGACCTGCTAACCCGTTTAACCCACTAACCCATTTAACCCGTTTAACCCGTTTAACCCATTTAACACGTTTAACATTTATAAATATAAAACTTTTAATAGGGTGCTCCAACATAATAGGGTGCACCAACTTAGAGGGTCCAAGCCAACGGACTCAAACCACCAAGCTAGGGTCAAGGGGGTGATGCAAATTAAAATACAAGGGGTGAGATCATATTTATAGTGGGCATAGAGCATAAGGTTTTTGTTTCCAACCAATGTGGGATGGGATGAAATCCCACTTCCTTGTGAAACATACAGAAATTGACAGCTCTTATAGGCCATAAGTTACGATATACTTCTTCCATTTAGAAGCCAAATTGGACACTATCATCTAAATGAAAGTTGTTCATTGATATCTTAGGATTCCACAGAAACTGGATTCTTGCAATTCGGAGCTATAATCAGACCGCTACAACCTTTACAAAAACAGTGCGCATGTTCTTGTGTACAATGTGAAAACTCAGTGTTTTGACACATTTAAACTCATAACGAAGACGAGTTAGTGGGACTACAATCATGTGACAAAAATTAGGAGTTGAAACGGACTGGAGGTTGAAGGCGAGTTCGTGGAACTGTAATCGTGTGAGAGAAATTAGTAGTTGAAACTCCTTGAAAGTTGTTGGAGGTTGAAGAGGGAGTCGTGGTCTGTGAGAAAAATCAGGGCTAAGCGGAGCCAAGCGAGATTGAGTGGGCCGGATGTTATAAGGTGTAGCGGTGTCGGTAAAATAAATTTAAACAACTCAGATCAAATATGGTATTAGTTTAAACGGCCCGGATCGAATCAAAAAACGGTTGACTCCTCTCGATCAATATAATATATAATAGATTAACAAATTTAACACTAGTACAATGATGTTTATTGGGGTAGAAGAATACTTAGAAGTTGTAAAGATGTGTAAAAGGATAAACTTGCAATTTCGAAGTGCCACTTCTCTGAGTTTTTCAAGATGCAGGTCTCTAGTACGCATCTATTTATAAGGAGGAGTTGAATCGGGCTGGAGGTTGAAGGCGAGTTCGTGGGACTGCAATCGTGTGAGAGAAATTAGGAGTTGAAACGGACTGGAGGTTGAAGACGATTTCGTGGGACTGCAATCGTTTGAGAGAATATAGAAGTTGAAACCCCTTAAAACGTGTTGGAGGTTGAAGGAGGAGCCGTGGTCTTTGAGAAAAATCAAGGCTAAGCAGAGCCGAGCGATATTGAGTGGGCCGGAAGTTATAAGGTGTAGCTGTGTCGTTAAAATGAATTTAAACGGCTAAGATCAAATCTCGTATTAATTAAAACGACCCAGATCGAATCAAAAAATGGTTGACTCCTCTAGGTTAATGTAATATATAATACATTTACAAATGCAACACTAGTAGAATGATGTTTAATGGGGTAGAAGAATACTAAATGTATAGAATGACAACCGTGCAATTTCGAAGGGCCACTTCTCTAGGTTTTTCAACATGTAGAATTCCATTACGCATCTATTTATAAGGGGGAGCTGAAACGTGCTGCAGGTTGAAGACGGGTTCGTGGGACTGCAATCGTGTGAGAGAAATTAGTAGTTGAAACTTCTTGAAACGTGATAGAGGTTGAACGGGGAGTCGTGGTCTATGAGAAAAAACAGGGGTAAGCGGAGCCAAGCGAGATTGAGTGGACAAGAAGTTATAAGGTGTAGTGATGTCGGTAAAATGAAATTAAACGGCTAAGATCGAATATCGTATTAATTTAAACGGCCCAGATCGAATCAAAAAACGGTTGACTCCTCTGGGTCAATATAATTTATAATAGATTGACAAATGCAACACTAGTAGAACGATGTTTAATGGGGTAGAAGAATACTTTGAGGTTGTTAAGATGTGTAGAAGAACAAACCTGCAATTTTGAAGGCCAGTTCTCTAACTTTTTCAACATGCAGAATTCCATTACGCATCTATTTATAAGGGGGAGCTGAAACTGGCTGGAGGATGAAGGCTAGTTCGTGGAATTGCAATCGTGTGAGAGAAATTAAGAGTTGAAACGGACTGGAGGTTAAAGGCTAGTTCGTGGGACTACAATCGTGTGAGATAAATTAGAAGTTGAAACTCCTTGAAACATGTTGGAGGTTGAAGGGGGGATTCGTGGTCTATGAGAAAAATCTGGGCTAACCGGAGCCGAGCTAGATTGAGTGGGCCGGAAGTTATTAGGTGTAGCGGTGTAGGTAAAATTTATTTAAACGGCTAAGATCAAATCTCCTATTAGATTAAACGGCCCACGTCGAATCAAAAAACGGTTGACTCCTCTGGGTCAATATAATATATAATAGATTGACAAATGCAACACTAGTAGAATGATGATTAATGGGGGGTAGAAGAATACTTAGAAGTTGTAAATATGGGTAGAAGGACAAACCTGCAATTTTGAAGGGCCACTTATGTGAGTTTTTCAAGATGCAGATATCCAGTAGGCAACTATTTATAAGCGGGAGTTGAAACGGGCTGGAGGTTGAAGGCGAGTTCGTGGGACTGCAAATGTGTGAGAGAAATTAGGATTTGAATTGGACGGGAGGTTGAAGGCGAGTTCATGGGACTTCAATCGTGTGAGAGAAATTAGAAGTTGAAACTCCTTGAAAATTGTTGGAGGTTGAAGGGGGAGTCGTGGTCTGTGAGAAAAATCAGGGCTAAGCGGAGCCGAGCGAGATTGAGTTAGCCGATAGTTATAAGGGGTAGGGGTGTAGGTAAAATGGATTTAAACGGCTAAGATCATATATCGTATAAATTTAAATTGCCCAGAACGAATCAAAAAACGGTCGACTCCTCTGGGTCAATATAATATATGATAGATTGACAAATGCAACACCAATAGAGTGTTGTTTAATGGGGTAGAAGAATACTTAGAAGTTGTAAAGATGTGTAGGAGGATAAACCTGCAATTTCGAAGGGCCACTTCTATGAGTTTTTAAAGATGCAGAATTCTAGTACGCAACTATTAATAAAAGAGGGTTGAAACGGGCTAGAGAAGGCGACTTCATGGGACTGCAATTGTGTGAGAGAAATCACGAGTTGAAACGGAATGGAGGTTGAAGGCGAGTTCATGGGACTGCAATCGTGTGAGAGAAATTAGATGTTGAAACTCCTTGAAACGTGATGGAGGTTGAAGGGGGGGGGGGGTCGTGGTCTGTGAGAATAATCAGGGCTAAGCGGAGCCGAGCGAGATTGAGTTGACTGGAAGTTATAAGGTGTAGCAGTGTAGGTAAAATGAATTTAAACGGCTAAGATAAAATGTCGTATTAATTTAAACGGCAAAGATCGAATAAAAAATGGTTGACTCCTCTGGGTCAATATAATATATAATAGATTGACAAAAGCAACACTACTAGAATGATGTTTAATGGGGTAGAAGAATACTTAGAAGTTGTAAAGATGTGTAGAAGGACAAACCTGCAATTTCGAAGGGCCACTTCTCTGAGTTTTTCAACATGCAGAATTCCAGTACGCATCTATTTATAAGGGGGATTCGACACAGACTGGAGGTTGAAGGCGAGTTCGTGGGACTGCAATCATGTGAGAGAAATTAGGATTGAAACGGACTGGAGGTTGAAGGCGAGTTCGGGGGACTGCAATCGTGTGAGAGAAATTAGGAGTTAAAACTCTTTGAAACGTGCTGGAGGTTGGAGGGGGAGTTGTGGTATGTGCGAAAAATCAGGGCTAAGCGGAGCCGAGTGAGATTGAGTGGGCCAGAAGTTATAAGGTGTATCGGTGTAGGTAAAATGAATTTAAACGGCTAAGATCAAATCTCGTATTAATGTAAAAGGCACTGATCGAATTGACTCATCTGGGTCAATATAATATATAACTCGAAGAGAATTGACATTCAAAGATTGATTTGGTTCTCCATCTCCATCACAGGTTTGGATTTCGGCTTCATAGAAATCGGTTTGGTTCTCCATCTCCATCACAGGTTTCGATTTTGGGTTCACAAGAATCGATTTGGTTCTCTTAAATTAGATTGTGCTTTCTCTATCGACGACCTCCACCACTGCCTTCTGTTGACCCCTCCCCATATCTCGACCGACGAACACCACACACGCTCTTCAAGGGTTTTCCAGGTCTATTGAAGCATAAACTGTGAGTGGAGAAACCCTAATCGATTAACTGGGGTAATTTGCTCTTCTATATCTCTCATTTTTGAATTATATCTTCGGATTGTAGAGGGGCGTTTCTATCCCACTAATCTTCCACCATTTCATTGCAAAACTCACGAAAATTTTGGCTCTCTTTGCCTAATTCCGGTATCATATTCCTGTCGTCGAACAATTGTTCATCGATTTCTGTTATAGATTCGTCGATTTTAGTTACCGGAGGTGCTGGATTTATAGGGACGCACACAGTTGTTCAGCATCTGAATTAAGGATTTAAGGTTACCATAATCGATAACCTTGATAATTGTGTCGAAGAAGTTGTTCTTAGAGACAGAGATTTAGTGGGTCCCGAGCTTTCACTTAATCTTCAATTTCATTTGGTAAATGTGCCCTTAAGTTAATTGTGGAGAAGTTAATCGTGGAGCTGGAAGGTTTGTGGGTGAAAATAGGACAATATTTATCGAGTTGTGCTGATGTGCTTCCTAATGTCTACATACGCCTTTTAAAGCAACAACAAGACTCTCTTCCTCCTCGCCGTGTAGAAGAGGTATGTTTCTGGTTGTGGATCTTGTAATTGGTTCACTCTTTGGGAATCCCTCTACATCTGTATTCATTTATAGTCTGCATGCCTTTTACATTTGTTATCGATTTAAAGAAGAATATATATATATATATATATATATATATATATAGGGAGAGGTTCATTTGAGAAGTGCTAAATATATGAGACGTAGAGAAGTAATCTTAGTCATTCATACGGTCAAAATCAGCGGCTTTGACCGAGAAGCAACGAATAATTTCTCGTGTGGTTCGCGCGTGGTCTGAACAAGATACAGGGGTAGCTTCGTAAAATACGCGGGAGGAGTTTCATATATGAATCTGTGTGATTCACATATGAACTATACGTTCATATATGAACCTTTGTAATTCACATATGAACTATTTTTAAACTAATTCATATATGAACCTTTGTGATTCATATATGAACCTTTGTAATTCACATATGAACTCTTTTTAAACTAATTCATTTATGAACCTTTGTGATTCATAAATGAATCAGTTAATTAATTCACATGAGAATTAGTTAAAAAAGAGTTCATATATGAATCACAAAGGTTCATATATGAATCAGTTAATTGGTTCAACTGATTCATATATGAACCTATAGTTAATTAGTTCATATATGAAACACAAAGGTTCATATATGAATTAGTTAAAAAGAGTTCATATGTTAATCACATAGGTTCATATATGAACTAATTAACAGGCAGTTCTGTAACTTCTACAAAAACACGGGATGAGTTCATATATGAATCTGTGGGATTCCCATATGAACTATATGTTCATATGTGAACCCATGTAATTCACATATTAACTATATTTAACTAATTCATATATGAACATTTGTGATTCATATATGAATCTTTGTGTTTCATATATGAACTAATTAACTCTAGGTTCATATATGAATCAGTTGAACCAATTAAGTGATTCATATATGAACCTTTGTGATTCATATATGAACTCTTTTTTAATTAATTATCATACCAACTAATTAACTGATTCATATATGAATCACAAAAGTTCATATATGAATTAGTTAAAAAGAGTTCATATGTGAATTACAAAGGTTCATATATGAACGTATAGTTCATATGTGAATCACACAGATTCATATATGAACTCGTCCCGCGTATTTTTACGAAACTGCCCCTCAATCTTGTGCAGACCACGCGAGGAATTATCCGTTGGTTGTCGGTCAAAGCCGCCGATCTTGACCGAATAATTGGCTAAGATCACTTCTCTACTTCTCATATATTTAGCACTTCTCAAATGAACCTCTCCCTATATATATATATATATATATATATATATATATATATATATACATAGAGAGAGAGGCCCCTTATTCTACAACCGTACTAAATGATGAAACCAATGAAACCGAGGGTATTTTTGTCCTTTCAACAAATTCGTATTTTTAGAGATAATTCAGTTTTTTTTAATTATTAATTCTTTAAATAAATTATTCGGTTACCATATATACCCGACTCCATAATTCTATGAATAATTCAATTTCATAACAATTTAAAAATGTTCATAACCGTAATACAATAATAATTCATACACATTCATAACCGTTCATAAAATTTCATAATCATTCAAAATAATAATAACTGTAATACAAGACTAGTTCGTACATGTTTCATAACCATTCCTAAAATTTCATAATCTTTCGTAAAAAAAATCATAACTGTAATACAAGAACAGTTCATACCCATTCATAACCATTCCTAAAATTTCATAAAAATTTCATACCCATTCATAACCATTGTTCTTTGCACCTTCATCTGGTTCGACAAAAATGCATTCATTTGTTTGTCTCTAGAAAGCATGATTCATAGTAGTCACCTAAGATGGGATTGATTGGAGATGGGAGGGCCGACGTCGGTGATAGAGATGGAAATGAGATCGTTGTTGGCAAAACCACTGGTTCACCTATCCATTTGGTCATGTGTATGTGCTTTTCTGGTCAAATGGTATTTGGTCCTTGTGTATGGTTCCGACGGTGTTGCCTCCGATGAGGTTTCATACATGGCGGTGCATGTGGGTGATCTCTGTGTTTGTTGTGGTGTATATAGTTGCCGGAAATGGGGGGGGGGGTCGGCGGTTGGATTCATTGAACGGAAGGGAAGCACCACGTTTGTAGGGAGGGAACGAGATAAAGGGAGAAAAAGTAAAGATAATTATGATACAATAACCATAAATAGATAATTCCAATTATAATTAAAATTTGAATTTAAAATAATTAAAATATATGCCCAAACTACCCTCTTTTAATATTTTAATAAATTTAAATTAGAAAATATCTCAACCGTGGATCAAGAAAAAGGACGGCTAAGATCAAGTTGCATCGGTTTCACATTTTAAGAGGGTTGCAAAAGATGCTCCATATATATATATTGTATTAACCAAGTAATTAGTGTTAAACGTGTTAACTGATCTCATCTGTTTATCTATTTAATCTATGGATGTCATATTATCATTTAATCATAATTAATTAATATAAAAAGGGCAAATTTGTGAAGAAGGACAAATTTATCAAACCATGATTAAAATATAATAAGAAAAATATCTAATATGGAAAGGGTTTGAAAAACCCACTTTTCACGGCAATTGGATCAGAAGCATATCAAATGCGATCTTATATTTTAAATTTTAAATTTTAAATTTTAAATTTTTTATATTTTAAATTTTATTGTTTATATTTTTTATATTTTATATTTTATATTTTATTATTTTACTGTTTATATTTTTTTATCAAGATTTTGTTTAATTGATTTTTGTTTTTATTATTTTATTGTTTATATTTTATTATCTATATTTCAAAAAACTTCAAATAACATTCTAATGTTTAAGTGTTTACAATGTTCATAAGTGTTATACATGCACTTATGTTTATTTGTTTAAAACACATATGAACTTCATTCGTTTTTATTCAACAATCCGTAATATTAAATGTTCATATGTGTTACATTATAGCAAAAAATACCAAATATACAATGTTCATAAGTGTTACAGTAGTATTAAATGTTCATATGTTTTTACATTATAGCAAAAAAATACCAACTATACAATGTTCATAAGTGTTATACGTTCATATTATGTTAATTTATGTTCATAAACTAATATACGTTCACTTATGTTTATTTGTTTAGAACACATATGAACTTCATTTATTTTTATTCAACAATACGTAATATTAAATGTTCATATGTGTTACGTACACTAAAAAATACCAAATATACAATGTAAAATATAAAATATATAAACAATAAAATAATAAAAACAAAAATCAATTAAACAAAATCTTGATAAAAAATATAAACAATAAAATAATAAAAAAATAATAATAATAAACTACCATGTTTTTCATTGAGTAATTTAAGGAAACATTAACCACTTGCCACCTCATGCTTAGTTTTATTATATTTTTTCAATTCTACCCTCCCATTAAACAAGGAACGTGTGATGCAACCAGAAAAAATGAATGAATCTCATTGGTTACATATGGTTAACAAAGTTAACACTAATAATTAGGTTAAGAAAAGAAGGTATCTCTCTCTCTCTCTCTCTCAATATATATATATATATATATATATATATATAATGGGGGTGTTTGGGAGTGCTTATATTTTTGACTTATTTGCTTATAGCTTCTTCCCACCGCAAATAAGCAGTTTGAAGTGTTTGGATAGAAAAAATCAAAAGTGCTTATTTGCTTCTCCTCACCACAAATAAGTTGTTTTTGATAAGTCAATCCATACCTACTTATTTACTTCTCCTTATTTCCTTATCTATCCAAATTACCTTTTTACCCTCAATTTTTTACAAACACTTTTTAAAAACTGTTTTTCCTCACCACATAAGCAAATAAGCATAAGTAAAAAATATAAGCACTCCCAAACACCCCCAATATCCTACAAAAATGGAAAGTGGTTGGCCGTTCGATCGAGTCCATCCCTTGAAGTCGTACCCTCCCAGGATGCATGAGTCTTCCGCCGATTGACAGAAATGCCGATTAAGCAATTCCCCCATCCCGATAAAGGGAGTCACTCGTGATTCGATAGTTCCATTTTCCGCTGATGCAGGCCGATTGGGATCCCAGCAGTCAAACCATTGTCTTCATTCCTCACCCTCCTTCCAATCAAATCTATTCTAAGGTGCCCGGAGGCAGGGGAAACAAAGTAGGGATTGATCGACCAACTTGAACAGATCCATAACCTGGTTCCATCTGTCCTGAATGAGGGAATTAAGGCGGGTATAGTCGAACTGGTTGATTCTAAGGTGGGTGATAAGCAGCTGTATCCGTATCAAGCCTACCATTTCTTCTCACGAAAGTCTTTCCATCCCGTCTCCGAAAGTTTTGAAATATCTGTGGCCCTGCTTCATAGCCCATCTACACACTCCAGCTGCCTCCTTTTGAGCTAGTCAAGCAGGCGTTGAACACGGACTGAGACTCTCCCGCCCCTTCGACAGCAATTCCTGCACTTGACGTCGGGTCTCCTCATTTTCAAATGGGGATAAGCGAGAAGCCGCTTTGCAGGGTAGACTCACTCCTACCTGTAACTAAATCTGCTTACCCCCATTTAGAAGGAAGGGTCGAAGTTTTTGGGCCTGTAGCTTTACTCGTCCCCCATTCGTCGGGCGGTCCTTGTGTGGGGGGTGCGCCACCAGAAATCGGGCTTGAAGCTCTCACCTTACCAACGAGCCGACAGCTGATGGCTGTTGGTCACGACTACTACAAAAAAGCTTCAATGAAGATGAATATTTCACATGGAGGAGTGTGCATCTTTATGTTGGGTGTTCTTTTGTCGTGGGACCCGACGGCTTATGTGCGACCTGTGGCCCACGTCTCCTATTTGTTCAGGGCGGGCGACGTGAACTCTGATTCGATCCGGGTATTCAATCCCGCCGCTGAGATGCTATATATATATATATATATCATGTAGACATGTAGCATTTCCTTGTTTAAATCTCTACAAGTGATGTAGTGATTTTTGTTTCTTATACAAAACGCACTTAGATATTATCTTCATTAAAAACATTGACCATAAATAACAACTTGACAGAATAGATTTTCTGTAACCTTTTGATATATGATGGTATTGGTTTGATGTTGTGATACACTTTGTTGGGCTCAAAGCTGTTGGTGAAAGTGTGATCTATCTTTTCCGTTATTTTGATAATAATTTGATTGGATCAATTACTCTATACCAGGTCATGGGAAAGTAAGTACAATTGCAAGAAGGTCCGCTCTAGAATCTGTTTTTGGTTTCGACTTACCACTGATATTTCATGGTAGTGGTTTACCTAGAACCGTAAATACATGGAAATGCATGGTAACCTTTTATACATGTATAATTATTACATTTTTCTATTAACCAAATGACATCTTTACTCTATATTTAAATTCTCTCTCTTCACAACTCTTAAATATTTGTGCATTAAGTAAGGGTAAATTTAAAATTTTAGTTATATACTTTTGAAAATGGAAACTTGTTTTGGGACAAATCTAAACTGAAATGTGGACACTTATTTTGGGACAAATATAAATAGAACTATGGACACTTATTTTAGGATGGAAGGAGCAGTAAAATGTTATTTTTAATCTATCAAAATTCCCACATTATTGGTCTTGTAGCTCGCCCTTTCGAGGTTCAAGAGATGCAAGGTCAGATATATTCGTATCTGAAGTTTTCACTACGAAAAACGATAACAATTGCGACAAGATAGCCTTGCCTAACCAGTTGCTCAATTATCTTGTCCAACTTCAGTTACCTTTTTACTTATGACATGAATCTGATTATTTTGCTTGCAGTTAGTATTCTCTTCTTCTGCAATAGTTCATGGACACCCCGAAAAAATTCCATGCGTTGAGTATTTTGAGTTGATGGCTATGAATCCAAATGGGCGCACAAAGGTATAAAATTGGTTCCCTTAAGATGTTTTCTTTGTTATGAACCTGTAATTCTATTAGGATCATTAATCACAAAGCCACAATAATAGTTTCTTGGAATTGAAAAGTCAAACATACAATATTTATATGGTTCAACAATTTGCCTACCACGTCCAACAAATTCCATATTTCCAGTTGGTTATGGACCTCAAATGGCATAATATTTTAAGGGTTGGGTTTCGGTGAAAAGTGTGAGAAGTGGTTATTGAACGTAGGATGAAAAATGCACGCACATTAGGATAAGATGCACTGAGATGCACAAGATCAGTTCCATTCTAAGCCGAAATTCATGGGGGGGCATTTGATTAAAAGTGATCGAACGGTTCAGATCCACTTCTCACGCTTCTCATGTTAACCTCAACTTCTCACACGATCCTTCGCCGTATTTTAATGAGTTTATAATCTTGCAATTTAATCACTTCCCTAACATATTTATGGAGATATAATTTTCTTTATTGATTAGCACTTTTTCGAAGAAATTGCACGAGATATTCAATGGCATATTCAGAATGGAAAATTATATTGTTGAGGTATTTAACCCTGTTGGGGTTCATGAGAATGGAAAACTTGGTGAGGATCCAAAGGGGATTCCAAACACTTTTATGTCGTATATAGAATAAGTCGCTTTTGGAAGATTGCCTGAGCTAAATGTTTATGGTCATGATTTGATTACCCAACAAAAGATAGTAGTGCGATATGTATTTTGTGAGGTTATTATATTTTATCATAAGCCTTCACGAAAACAGTCGCTCTACTTTTTCGGGGAGAGAAAGAATTAAATGGCCATCCAATCCATTGCAAAGAAAGAATTAGATTGCCATGGAATTGTGGATTTTGCAAGAGCTTACGAGACAACATATCAACGACAACCAGAAACGAGAATATTTCTCATCAATGGACACAAGACCAAAGACGGAGAAAATTCTCATACGCAGCTGAAAATAGACTCTAAGAAAAGGAAAACAATAGAAACAACAGGCCTTCAAAAGACCACGCAGACCGAGGCGGACATGAAAACCCCAACCAAGAAGCAGAAGTAACCACATGAAGAAACAACAATAAAAAAATCTTTTGCATTTTGAACTCTTTTTGGCAAATAGATTCAGATGGAAACCAAAAAAAAACGTGCATGCAAGATGCATAGGCTACAACCACTTAAAGATAGTTCTAGATGTCTGTAACTACCGGGTTTGTCTTGTAAATAGAGTATAATGGTGTGTGTGGTTGAAGATTTGAAAGTTTGGTGGCAATTGTGAGAATAAGAGAAATAGGGTTAAAACCCCATAAACCCTTCATTTCCATTCTTCAGTAATGTACGGCTGTGTGTGAAGCTTGGTGTGGAGCAACCTTAGCATTGGGGAAGAAGAGCTTGGAAATTGGATCTAGGGTTCGTGAATCTTTATCTTCTTCGAGGTAATCACGCCTCCTTTAAATTTCTATGCCTATAGTGGGTTTGTTGAAGTTTCCTCTTTGGAACTCTTCAAACTAGTGTGAGAAATTGGAAAAGAGTATTAAACGTAGGAATCAATGAGTTAAGGGTGTGTTTTGGTTTGGAACCAATTCCTATTAATGATTAGAATGGCCTTATCCATTTCGTAGAAGCTTAAATTCGTGGTTCTGTTAGATTTCATGCCTGGTGGGAAAAATCGTTGTTCGATACAGTTGTCCGGGGGTCGCCCAATCCGGAAACCTTTGGGAATCCTCGGGGTGGTGCGAATCCGGAAGTTGGTACCGGAACCCGGAAGAGGAGAGTCCGGAAATGGGTACCGGGACCCGGAAGGGGAGAGTTTGGAAGTTGGTACCGGAACCCGGAAGGGGAGAGTCCGGAAGTGGGTACCGGGATCCCGAAGGGGAGAGTCCGTGAGTTGGCACCGGGATCCGGAAGGGGGAGTTCGGAAAGCAAATCCGGAATCCGGATTGCCTGTACCCGGGACTCTGAGTTATCAGTAGTAGTTTAGAGATAGTACATAGAGGGTCGGTATGCTGCGTGAGTAGCGGAGTGACTTATCCACTCTAGTGTTGTAACGTCCCAAATTCATAACATGCATTGCTAACGGATAAGCATTCAGATTTGATAGATAATCCTGTCTTTACATCATCCATAAATCATACTAAACAAAACTGACAGCGGAAGTCTCTAAATTCCACAGCCGAGAGCTATTCTATTGTCATCATAGCCAAAACTTGAAGTTACTCTAAGCTTCAAGTCCTTCTTATCGCCTCCTAGTTCTTACTTGAAGAACCCTTAACATGCTTACCTGAAAATGGTTTAGTTTTGAAAGCGAGGGTTAGACCAAAAAGGTCTAGTGAATTCCCTCCGAAAACAACATGTACACAGTATAAAATCGTTTATAAAAATATCATCGTAAACCTTAACATAACATCATGCATGGTACTACACTGTATATAGGATCACATAAACATTCTGCGATCGGGGCCCATTGGGTTACCCTCTCGCCCTCAACCGGAGCCTACGCAAACTCCCCTTCCCGGAGCTTACGCAGACCCCCTTTCTACTCGAAATAGGAGGAAACGAATTCCAACCTACTAGTCTGTCATACATATCCAAGGGATCATCAGATCCCGAGGATCTATCTCTGATCCCACAGTGTAGACCGACTCCACATAGCACATCATTCATTTCATAAAACATGCAACCTTAAATCCTTTAAATCATCAAGCTCATTTCATCATATCAATAATAAGCTTTCTTAAGTAAACCATGTAGTTCATGGAAAAACATGTGTGGCAGTTATAAACAGTTCATGCTCGTAAATGAAACCATAATCAGTTAGAAACATTTAACACTTTACGTCGTAAAAGGGTTTAGGGAACTCACCTTGCTTGACGTACAACGCACTTCTTAGAAACCTCCATGCTAAACCACACGAACACCTAAGGCATTAGATTCGAATCAGATTAAACGGCTCGACCTACTGTCCAACACACACTTGTCCGGATACCAACTTGTCCGGATACCATATTTGTCCGGATACCATACTTGTCCGGATGCCATACTTGTCCGGATACCATACTTGTCCGGATGCCATACTTGTCCGGATGCCATACTTGTCTTGTCTGGATACCATACTTGTCCGGATGCCATACTTGTCCGGATACCACACCCGATAACTCGATCTACCCGGAAAAACACCCACCCGGAAACTACCATAGAGCTTTACCCGGAAACTAGCATCCGTATCCGGAAACCACCATATCATCATGAACTGAAGGTGTCCGGGTACGGCTGCTGTCCGAAAATAAATTTCTTAAAAGTGATTTCTAACCCGATTTTAGCCATTAGTTGATTAGATAACCATAAGGGTTCATCCACCAACCCCAAACACCCAATTAATCCCACTTTAATCTCTTAAAATCAATTCATTAAGACAAAACCCATAAAACTTGATTTTCAAGGAAAATGGTGAAACTCAAGAAATCATCAACATCAGTCCTAATGATTCATAACAATAAGAATGAGAAGCATTATCCTAATTAGATGAACGAATTGGGATACAATACCTTTGCAGATTTTAGCTTGATTCTTCCTTTCTCTAGATTTCTCTTCAAACCTTTCTTTCTCTTCTTCCTTCTTCCTTAGCCGCCACCACCAAGAGCACACAAACACAATCACACTACTGATTTCAGCAATTTGAGGCTGCCCTAGGGATTGGTGTCCTTAAATACATTTCACAAAATTGCTATCAAGTCCCTCAAGTTAACTTTCATTTATTCCACTTTGACCACTAACTCTAAAACCCACTAGAATTTGGGTTGTCACAACACTCCCCCCTTAAAAGAATTCTGTCCCCGGAATTCCTCATTGGAAAAGATGCGGGTATCTTGCCCACATCAAAACTGACACTTCCCAAAGTAAAGCTATATCTGACTCAGTCAACCACCTCATCAAACTCGAAACATGGAACCTTGGGTGCATTTCCTTCAGTTCTTACGGTACTCTAACTCATAGGCTACTGTTCCTACTCGGTCGATCTTGACTACAGAAGATTTACTAAGGCTTCTCATGCATCAACACTTCCTTTAAGGAGGAACTTGGCTAAATCCTCTGCCACGACACGAGATTCATTTACTTAGAGACAGACACACACTTGACCGCTTGACACAAATCCAAACATGAACGTCCCGACAACTCACAACCCAGAGTTCCTTCATCGAAAATACAAGCAATCCTAGATTACTTCTCCTAATCAACAATCGACTATGCGGATAACATTTCCCTTTCTCGGACTACCTCGACCACAGCTCGTCAACCATTTCTTACATCCTCACCACTTCATCACTCCATCCTTGTACGTAACCCAGGGTAGGAACCTTCAAACCTAACGTTGAAGTGTTCACCTACTAGAATTAAACTTATCCTGAAACACATCAAATCCTCGCTGATTACCACGTTCGTTCGGTCATAAAACATAACTCCGGTTACCCTCACCCAACTGGGAGGAATAACCATGGTCACACCATACTATTCTCACTAGCTTAAACACTACACGACCAAATCGTTTACACATTTCTCACAAAGTCACTAACTTAACTCATTTAGTTGTCTCATCCACTTCTCCCCTGCACAAAAACTTACACAATTTCCTTCCTCAATATTCTTTCCAACGGTTCGCACACTGATCAAATACAATCTACACAATACTGTCAAGTTTACTACTTCCAATTTACTCACTTGTTCCGACATACTATCTACACCTTCCCCACGATAGTGTGGAGCACTGCTCACCACACATTACTTGCCCCTCTCTCCCGACCTTTCCACATGTTGCTATCGCTTTCTCATTACTTACATAACCAAACAGTTGCACCAAGATCTTATCTTAAGGCATTCAACCAAGTCGTCTTGAAACAAGACCAGTGTTCGACGTCACTACACATTCTTTAATCTCCAAC
This sequence comes from Saussurea involucrata, assembly GCA_033807775.1. NCBI lineage: Eukaryota > Viridiplantae > Streptophyta > Magnoliopsida > Asterales > Asteraceae > Saussurea > Saussurea involucrata. The sequence continues at coordinate 69,465,879 of CM066315.1, forward strand.
TTTTACCTTCTCAGACATTTCTCTCACACATAAGCAACAATTCACATTCTTTAAGGATTTCACATCAATCCCACCACATTCTGACTAACACAACCCTCATCCTCTTTAAACTTCCAATGACCCCAAAGTGTTCCTTAGTAACGTCCCCTATTCACTCTAATAATCCACCCCCTTGGATTCCCTATTACAAACGGATCTATTAATTCAAGCACACCCCGAAACTCGGGTTCCACAATTCTTTCGACTAACCACTATGATCATAAAATCAGACAGATATATATATATATATATATATATATATATATATATATATATATACCGTCATCCCAACTTTCTTACTTAGATTTACCTTAAATAATTCTTTAACAATCAGTGTGTTAGTCTCAATAACACTTCCCCAAAAATTGTAACACATCTTGTAATAACAAATGAACGTCATTACTTAACAAATCTATAAAATTTAAATCAACCAACCAAAGGCTTATACCTCTATCATGACATTTCAAATCAACTAACGATCATACTACTATTCCGACCCACAATCATCATCACGTCATTCCTTAAACATAACCAAAATTTCCAACTATTTTCTTCTAGGATCATTCCCTCACGCATAAGGAACAATTTTCGTTCTTTAACGATGTCTCCTCTACTATACTACAGCTTGACTAATCTATTCATCATCTTCTTTAAACTTACTCTTCCTTCAAGAATATACTTAACAACATACGTAACCACAAAGCTTGGTCTCATAGATGGGCAATCACCCAATTCTGCCCCGACATTCCATCCCAATAACAGTGAAAATACACACCTACTTACAACCCACGTACTTCAACAACTGGGATTGCAAACCGTACACTCTATCCGAAATCCCAAAAGGGCTTCCTTCTAATCCTTCATCTTTCTAACATCGCCTTACTACATCACCGGCTGACACAGATATCTTGGCAATTGACGCTACTATTCATTCGTACATTCACCACTCCTATTATCACACTACCAACTAAGTCTCTCATGGTCATTCGTACACAATTCACACTTTCCTTCATATTCTCCCGTATACTACAATCGAGTCTGTCTCTCTACTTAGTTCTCTCCCAACTTGTTGAACTATGACTCACGAGTTCACACTTAGCTCAAACACGAACATCCTAACTAGCTCTTTTATGACCCGAGTCCTTTCTTAGACACGGCACATTTTCTTACAGACTGGTATAGTCTACACTCACTCCGCTTGTGTTACACACCTTGTCCTTCTATGGACCCTCCTCGCCTCGTAAATAGAACGCCTATTCAACAAAAACAGTCTCTTACTAATTTAACACCTCTTCAAGATATTCTATCAACTTACACTCATCTGGTTTGAGTCTTCGGCCTCGGCCAACATACACCATTGCCGACTTCAACAACAAAAGACAACTCTTAACTACTTCCTTAACCTATCCTTTAACATGAGTTCCTTACGGGACCTATTCCTCCCTACACATCATAGTTAACTTTATAATCTGTCGCCCCCCATTTCGAAACTTACTCATGTAATATCAATATTACAAGCTCCCTTCGAATCTCATGACCCACACCGTGGACCTTTCATTTCTGCCTCACAGCACTACTCATAAAGAGTTGCTAAAACCAATACCTTGATGACTCCTAGTCCTTTCTCCGGGCACCATCGCCCCTCGGCAACTGTGTTCTCAGTCGTCGAGCAAAGGTACAGACCCTCATACACCTTACACTAAAATCCATTCCTGACTCTGCCAAGGTCCAACTCTCCTCTTGAACACATATACCAAAACTACATACGTTCTCCCCTGACTTGACCAAGGCCTCTCCGCTCTCGGAGTTCTTCCTTAGCTTAAGACGTAATACTCTACGACCTAGTGGGTTCATAACCTTCATGCATGACAATACAGTAAATAAATCATTTTACACATTTTATCATTTCAAATAAACAACATTTAGAAACACTCGGGTACCCGTGACCCCATCACTCTTATAACTTTAAAACCCTGCACAACGATTCGAGAATCGTTGGCATGCATCCTCTCGTGAACCTCAATCTTGCTCAATCCGAACAATGTTATTACGATAGTAATATATTGCATGAAAATCTTTTCGTATGAGACCATTCTGAAAGAATTACCGACACAAAGTAAACCAATCGGTTCTCACACTCAATTGTATGATATCAAAAGGTCAATAAGCATTTTGGTATAAGTGAATTGAAGGTAACCATTTTCTTGACCATTTTTGTAACAATTTAACTTATCATTAAAAGTGTGGAATACTTTGCAAATCGTTAAGCCCAAAATTTCAATGTGCGACGTAACTGAAATCGCTTTTTCTTTAAACGTGTACTCGTACAAGCTGACTCATTTTGTTCAAAGTTGACAGTTATGTTTTTATTTTGAATCGTGAAAATTTCATGTTACATAAAAGAACGCTATGCATGCGACTCTATTTGCAATAGAAGGCTACTCACTCAACAAGGTCAACCGCTTACTCACGCAGCTTATCCTTGATACCCCACTTACGACCAAGGGTCGCCCCCTCGATCAAGCACTAACTTGATGTACATGCGTTCCACATCTCACTTACTCAACCATTTCACACTATTTTCGCTTTGATCGACTATCTCACTTTCTACTTCTACATGCTTTCAATTCACTATAAGTATCTTATTCCATTTGTCCTGCCAATGAAAATCTCGACTAAAAGTCCGGGCTCCATTGATACTTTCAAGGTTTTGACACTGTTCTATCTTACCATCCCAACTGATCTATCCCCTGATTCTATAACTAGGACTCTCCCGAAACTGGAGTCTTACTCAAACTCAAACATTCATCCTCTCCAAATCCACGAAGAGCTACCTCTAGACGACTCATAACATTCTTTACAACGTTTCTTCTCTACGATGTCTACATACATCACATCATAATGACTCTTACTCGACACTTCCCCAAGCAATGGAGCTCGGTCTATCCTTCAGGGATCTTGCTGACCTATTCCTCAGCGTTCTCCCAACCATAGCGCTAAACTAAAAGAAACCGATAGTTAATCCTTACTAGACGTGACACAACAAATTTGCTATAAGTAAGTTATTGTAAGCACGCACATGTACCTGTAAGTTCGTAATTACACTGGCCAGGTGTAATCTCAAACTTACCTTACACGTTTGTCCTTGGCACCTTATTCCTAAGCGCATTTATAGTGATCGTTCCTAGAGGCAATCCTATGTCTCGGTTGTGTTCCTTATCTTACAGTTTAAGTTTAGGCTCGAATGGTCACCTAAATCCCTTAAATTAAGGCTCTGATACCAATTGTAACGTCCCAAATTCATAACATGCATTGCTAACGGATAAGCATTCAGATTTGATAGATAATCCTGCCTTTACATCATCCATAAATCATACTAAACAAAACTGACAGCGGAAGTCTCTAAATTCCACAGTCGAGAGCTATTCTATAGTCATCATAGCCAAAACTTGAAGTTACTCTAAGCTTCAAGTCCTTCTTATCGCCTCCTAGTTCTTACTTGAAGAACCCTTAACATGCTTACCTGAAAATGGTTTAGTTTTGAAAGCGAGGGTTAGACCAAAAAGGTCTAGTGAATTCCCTCCGAAAACAACATGTACACAGTATAAAATCGTTTATAAAAATATCATCGTAAACCTTAACATAACATCAGGCATGGTACTACACTGTATATAGGATCACATAAACATTCCGCGATCGGGGCCCATTGGGTTACCCTCTCGCCCTCAACCGGAGCCTACGCAAACTCCCCTTCCCGGAGCTTACGCAGACCCCCTTTCTACTCGAAATAGGAGGAAACGAATTCCAACCTACCAATCTGTCATACATATCCAAGGGATCATCAGATCCCGAGGATCTATCTCTGATCCCACAGTGTAGACCGACTCCACATAGCACATCATTCATTTCATAAAACATGCAACCTTAAATCCTTTAAATCATCATTCTCATTTCATCATATAAATAATAAGCTTTCTTAAGTAAAACATGTAGTTCATGGAAAAACATGCGTGACAGTTATAAACAGTTCATGCTCGTAAATGAAACCATAATCAGTTAGAAACATTTAACACTTTACGTCGTAAAAGGGTTTAGGGAACTCACCTTGCTTGACGTACAACGCACTTCTTAGATACCTCCAAGCTAAACCACACGAACACCTAAGGCATTATATTCGAATCAGATTAAACGGCTCGACCTACTGTCCAACACACACTTGTCCGGATACCAACTTGTCCGGATACCATATTTGTCCGGATACCATACTTGTCTGGATGCCATACTTGTCCGGATACCATACTTGTCCGGATGCCATACTTGTCCGGATGCCATACTTGTCCGGATACCACACCCGATAACTCGATCTACCCGGAAAAACACCCACTCGGAAACTACCATAGAGCTTTACCCGGAAACTAGCATCCGTATCCGGAAACCACCATATCATCATGAACTGAAGGTGTCCGGGTACGGCTGCTGTCCGAAAATAAATTTCTTAAAAGTGATTTCTAACCCGATTTTAGCCATTAGTTGATTAGATAACCATAAGGGTTCATCCACCAACCCCAAACACCCAATTAATCCCACTTTAATCTCTTAAAATCGATTCATTAAGACAAAACCCATAAAACTTCATTTTCAAGGAAAATGGTGAAACTCAAGAAATCATCAACATCAGACCTAAGGATTCATAACAATAAGAAGGAGAAGCATTATCCTAATCAGATGAACGAATTGGGATGCAATACCTTTGCAGATTTTAGCTTGATTCTTCCTTTCTCTAGATTTCTCTTCAAACCTTTCTTTCTCTTCTTTCTTCTTCCTTAGCCGCCACCACCAAGAGCACACACACACAATCACACTACTGATTTCAGCAATTTGAGGCTGCCCTAGGGATTGGTGTCCTTAAATACATTTCACAAAATTGCTATCAAGTCCCTCAACTTAACTTTCATTTATTCCACTTTGACCACTAACTCTAAAACCCACTAGAATTTGGGTTGTTACATGTGTGTTGGGTGCAAATGTAGGTGCAGATAGAGGATAGCAGTTTCAAGTAAGAACGTGTTAGCGTGGACGCCAGGTGAGTCTTTCTAAACCGAAGCTCTGATGATACTTGCTTTTATTGTTCGTACATTTTATATTGAATTGCATGTTTCCATGTGGTTTAAATTATGCAAGTTGAAGGTGTGTTATTTATATTGTGGTATGCATGGGTTGGGACTAGAGGTGGTTTATTGTGATGCCTTATGGGGAGTGTGTCCCATACGAAATATATGAACGTGTTTCATATAACCACTAAGGGCGGGTGTGTGCCCTAACACGTTTCACAAGTGTGTTCGTGACCAAAGTGTGGAGCACCAGCGTGCATGTGTTTGCTTAGACTGATAAGGGTTGTTAGCTCCAATAGTATAACTCGTAGAAGTATTGAAAAATAGTCTAAGGACAAATCTGGTTGAAGCCTCTGCCGGATACACCGAGACCTCAGAGCCTCTGTCGATCATCATCCCGTAAGAATGAAAACCAAGACCACAGAGCCTCTGTTAAACCTGACAGAGCCTATGTGGAACTGAAGATGTTGAAGATCAAGATCAAGGCTCTTGAAGACCAAGACAAGTGTGCACCTCACGTACCTCTGTTGTACGAAGATTCTGAAGATCAAATAGTACAAGCCACGCTCCTCTGCTTCTACGTGTCACCTTCTGAGAGGATACAACTTTTCAGTGTACTATTCATCGGCGCACAAACTCGACGTTGTAGTATGAAGCGTCCCATGATCTTGTCTCTTGTACCTCTTGTCCCCTAGTCTTGTATAAATAGAGGTCTCTACCAAACCGTTTCTGGTAACGAAGCGTACACACACTCATACCTAGAAAGATAGCATTTAGAGAGAGAAACACACACTTTGTGGTGTTCTTGGTGTAAACAGTGGTGAATCAATGAAGATGAATCTTTGAGCTTACTTATTGTTATTTAATCTGTTTTCATTGTTCTCTTGTGTGTTTTCTACCAAAACAGTTTAACCCAAACAGATTATTAAAACGCTTCCGCACTTAATTCTTATTATACTCTATTTTGTATGTTTGTGGTTTAAATATCATTGTTGATATCATATCTGGGATCAACAATTGGTATCAGAGCAGTCTTTGATTCTCACTATCGAAGGATCCACTCTGCAATGATTTCAATTTGATTTTGGTAGGTTTATGGACTGATTTCTGGAACTGTTCTTAAGCTTTGCGAAACAACCCCTGTTTTGTGTCTTTTTCAACTAGTTTGATCTTGACACAAAAATAGGAACTGTTTTTAATCTTGAAATCTCGCCATTTTGTGCTTTGTTCAATAATTCCTAAGTCCAAACTCATATTTCAAGTTTGTTCCATTGATTAAAGGTTCATGTTCCATGCTCTGTTTTCTGCTTCTTTTCGAAAACTCTATCTTCATCAAAATTGGCAAATGCAGTGAACTTCTTCACTGTTGGTTCCTTAACCAAGCCACCAATTCTTCTTAAAGACGAATACCTACAATGGAAAATTCGAATGATCCATTTTCTTGAAGGTGTTGACAAAGAGCTTTCGACTTACATTCACAACCCTCCTTATGTCCCCATGGTTACTGTCCCTAGCGTACCTGAAACTCCAACATCACCAAAGGTACCTGAGTATGAAAAACCAAAGGACATTGAAAATGGTCCACACAAGATTAGGAAAAGTATGAGTGGGCAAATAAAACCAAACATCTTCTGATAATGGCAATACCAAATGACCTCTTCCAGTCCTTAGACGCCTGTGAATCTGCATATGAGTTATGGAAAGAGCTTGAAAAACATCTAGAAGGGGGGGGGGGGGGGGGCGAAGACCCAAAAGAATAGAAGAGCTCAATGCATAAACGAGTATTATGCGTTTAAAGCTCTGCCATCAGAATCCCTACAGAGCACTTACGACAGATTCAACTCCTTGATTAATAAATGCAAAAAGTTTGGAATTTACAGAACTTCAAAGGAAAACAACATCATATTCCTCAATAGCTTAAATGATGAGTGGCTTCAACTGTCCATGTCTTTACAAACAAACCAAGACTCAGACACTTGGACTCTCACAAACCTCTATGGCACTCTGGCTGCACATGAAAGTCAAATAGCCCAGACAAAAGCCCAGCAGGGTGGACCTCTGGCGCTCGTAGGTAAAGCCCCAGTGATACAAGACAAGCAAAGAAGGACAAGGCTCTGGAGGAGAAAGAGAAGAAGAAAAAGAAGGTTTTGGTTGTTGACAGTGATGAAGAAGAGATAATGGATGCGGATGAGGCAACAGTGGCCTCAATAGCTAAATCTTTAGTTTTGTTGACCAAGAAATTTGGGAATAGAGGGTTCAAGAATAAGTCTGGATTCAACATAGGGATGAATGATAGAGATGGGAGAGACGACAGAGGTGGCAAGTATCAAAGCTATGGGCCACCGCAGGATATGAGCAGAGAACTCAAGGTAGAGAGGAGTTCCAAGACCAACAAAGGATGTATGACAACAGAGGATACGAGCAGAAGGGAGGAGGAGAACATCAACAAAGGCAAAATGATGACCCTTAGAGGGGTATGCCTAGGGAGGAGCACATAGCACAAGATAAAGCTGCCACGGCTCCACAGAACTCAGGGTGCTTCAAGTGTGGCAAGCCAGGCCACTACGCGGTAGAATGCCGAAGCCAACCCAACAGACCCCAGAGAGATTCTTCCTTTTACAAGAAAACGACAGAATATTATGCTCAAAAATCTCTTATGGTAGAACAGGAGAACTGGGTGTCTGACGAGTCTTCTGATGAGGGAGAAAAGAAGAATGCGTTGTTCTATAGGATGGCAGAGGTTAGCAGCTCCGACTCCGACTGTGATATCAAAAGTTAGTTATATCGGTTGTTATTATTGAAAGATGCTTTAATGATTGAAATAATTAAAGAAGATCAAACAATAGTGGGATAAAGATTGGATGATAATAGTTGCTTTAAGGAGGCTTGAAAATCTAAGTTGGGGAGCTGGTAATGATGAAAGATGTAAGGTTCAGAAAATGTGGAAAGTTGAGTCCCTATTCTTCCTGGACTTTTAATTGTGATAAGGTTTGGGAAACGTGAGAAGTTGAGTCCTCGTTTTCTAGGACCTTTCACTATCATTAAAAGAGTTGGATTGCAGGCATATCGGTTGGATCTTCAACCGGAATTGGAAGGAATCCACAATACTTTTCATGTTTGCTATCTTCGGAAATGTTTAGCCGAAGAGGATGATATGATTCCACTTATCGACGTAAGAGTGAATGAAAAGAGTCGCTGTGTGGAAGAGCCAAAGGCAATTTTGGAAATATCGAATAGGAAGTTACGTAATAAAAAGGAAGTGGTTATGTTAAAGGTACAATGGAAGCATCATAGAGGTGCTATTGTGACTTTAGAGTCGGAAGAGGATATGAAAATTAGATATCCTCACTTGTTTACCTAGCTTTGATTTCGAGGACGAAATCATTTTCAAGTTGGGGAGTATTGTAACATCTTGATTTTTATATAAAAGATTTCGTTGGGTTTATTAAATAATTTGAGTATAATTATTTGATAAGTTGTGATCGGTTATTTGATTGGTTAATTTTAGAGTTTAACCCCGATTAAGTTACGTTATTGTTTTACGGAGTTATAAGTTAAGGGTAAACTTTAATTTTAATTTATAAGTCGAGGGATTAAAGTTGTTGTTAGATGGAAGTTTAGGGGTGAGTGGTGAAACTTTAAACCCACCCACCGCCTTATGTATCAAAAGTAGGGAAAAAGGGAAGATATTTTCCCATGAGTTATCTTGTGTGTGTGTGTGAATCGTTCAAGAGGCAGAGAGAAAGAATAGAGAGAAAAGAAAAGAGAAGTTGTGGAGTCTTCAATTTGGTAAGAATTCACAATAGGTTTCAGACAAATTTGTTATAGAAGTATGGTTATGAACAAATCTAATTGTTGAATAGGTTTCTAGAATCATTGACAGCAGTTTGGATCTTTGATTTCTTGCAAAAAGTGGGTTATCTTCATTAAGGTGAGTTCATTTACTTTTTGCTTAAATCCTTGCTTTCTGTCAAATTAAATGTTAAGACGCCTGTATAAACTGTTTTGGGATTGTATGGTTGTGTTTAAAACAAGCTGAATGGAACAGACATGGATTTGGGATGAATTTCTAAGTTGCAGGTCGAAGTTTCCGGAAACACTCGGTATGAAGGTTTCCGGACAAGTCAAAGTTATCCGGTAAGTGTTGTTATTTTGTAGTTTCCGAATGAAATAGTTACCGGAATGGCATCCGGATTGAATATGTTTTCGGTAAGTATCCGGATAGTACCAGTATCCAGTAAATAATGATATCCGGAAAGAGTCGTTTATCCGTTAAGTCATGGGTATCCGGAAAGTTGTGTTATCCGGATAGTTTAAGGTGTCCGGAAACTTGTATTGTCCGGTCACTTTTGAGTACTCAGTAACTTTAGTTTTGCTAACTTCTGGAAGGAAACAAATCAGGAATTGAAATACAATCCTAGTAGCTTGAACATACATACGGTTGGATGTTAGTGTGTTAGGCTAAATGGTTGGTTTAGGTTAATACTATACTTGTATATAGTATGTGTAATGGATCCATAGGCATGGTTATGTATTGTAACGAGGAATAGGCATAAAGCAATTTGTAATTCCCGTTGTCCTGAAATGAGGAATAGGCATAAAGCAATTTGTAATTCTCATTTCGTAAAGGTGTTATGAAATGAGAAATAGGCATAAAGGAAATTGTAATTTTTATTTCATAGTATAGAAATCGAGGAATAGGCATAAAGTAAATTGTAATTCCTGGTTTCTAGGGGAAGACCAGAGATAGGCATAAAGTAACTTGTAATCTCTACTTCTGGGCCAAGAAATAGGCATAAAGCAACTTGTAATTTATTGGATAAGAGCAATAGTCTAGAATCTGCAATGATTCGTAGTGCGGCTCTGGAATATGATACGAGAAGAAATGGGCATGTGTAATTGCGATTTCTTGGATATAAGCATTAATCTAGAATTTGTAATGATTCGTAGTGTGGCTCTGAGCATTAATCTAGAATCCGTGGCGATTCGTAGTGTGGGCTCATGAATGTGATATAATGTTTGAATAGGCATAGTATAATTGCTATTCAGGTTGAATGTTTGAATAGGCATAGTATAATTGCTATTCAGGTGGAATGATTGAATAGGCAAAATAGAGTTGCTATTCGTATTTGAGATGTGGAAATATGAATTAGACGAAGTGTAGGTGTTATTTTCCTAGGTTTTTGGTGGATTAGAAATAGGCAATATAAATGCTATTTCTGTTTTCATTTCAAGAAAAGGTATGAGGATTGGATGTAAGTCCTTAGACTTGATCGATAAGTTAGAATCCATAATGATTCTCAGTAAACTCTAGGATATGATGATATGACTCCTCGATTGTTAGTCATAGTCATGGGGCCGGATATGTTCCGTCCTTAGGAGTCGAGTACGAGTATGGTAAGAATGAGGGTAAACCAGTTTTGTTATGCCTTGTTTACTTTGACGTTAAAAGTATTATTTTGAAACTGAATGTTCTCACTAGGCGTTAGCCTAATCGTTTCAAATTATATTTTCTTACCAGGTATGAGCTCAGGGAAGTAATGGGACAAGTGGAGAGTTTATAGTGGCGACAAGTTGATGTAAATTGACTCTTGTTATTATTTTCACTCGTTAAGAATGTTTATGTAATGGATATTAGATGCGTAAACCCTTTTATTTCAGGTTTAAATTTGCCCTGATTTTAGGGTGTTACATGAAAAGACTTGTGTTGATATAAATAAAAATATTGCCTTCTATGAGAGAGAAGCCAGACTTCTCACTCAGGAAAAGGCAAAGATAGCTTTGGAAAAGGAAAATCTTGAAATGGAATGGTATAAAGAAATAAATCCTTTGAAAGAAAAGATTTTTGATCTTGATTTTTCATTAAAAGCCAAAAACAAAGAGCTTTGAATAATGAGAGTGACAGGCTGAATATACTTTCTCTTAAAAAAAATTCCAAAAAGAAAGAGAAGTTCTTCACCAGGACCTACTCGACAGAGACCTCATGATTAAAAAATATCAAGTCGTGCAGTAGGTGCATGAAAAGGTAAATACTCAAATAGGTAGAAGAGGGATTGGCTTCTACGATTTTGATCCTTATACAGGAACCAAAAGAACATGTCCTTATCTTCCCTACTTTTTGTTGGGGATGTTATAAAACTAGGTTTTCCTAACTTACTCTCTGTGAACAAAAGGCAAAAAAACATCTGGGGAACCTCACAAGAGGAAACCTCTGAAGATGATTAATGTGTGGTATCATAACGCAGATTTTCCATCTTCGGACTCTTTCAAAAAAGCATCCAAACCAAAGAAATATATGAAAACTCAGAATCAGATAGGTCTCTTCAAGTTTGGCGATCCAGAGACACCAACCCAAGTAGCCTTTGTATGCATGATAAACCCTGAAAAGGAGTTATGCGCAGAGACACCTGAGTTCATACCTTCGTCCACAGAGGATAGGATGCAAAACGATTCTAAAAATGTCTTAAAGGAAACCTGTGAAAATCAATCTGAGGAAAGTCATGAGAAATCTCCTGTCGAACATGATCTGGGTGAAAATGACTTTGTGGACTCTTTTGAGACCACAGAGGTTGCTCCTTGTACTTCAAAAGACTCACACATTTCTGAAAACAAGGAAGAAAGTGAACACGTCACATGTACAGAGAACCTTGCCTCTGTCGATAGAGATTTCCTTGTCTCATACTCAGAATATGAGGATGACTCAACCTCTGTCGACTCGGAGACTGGTTCTGACGATTCAGAGATAGTGCCTTGTGAATCAGAGGGATTTAAACTTCCCTCTAGCATTCTTAACAGAACAATTCCTCCAAAGGAGAAATTCACAAGAATTCCTATATGTCAAGATTTTCTAGACAAAAGGGACAAAAGGGACAAAAGGAAAAATCCTCTCAAACTCCAAAAGCTTCAAAACCTTTAAAGCCAACTCAAGAAAAACTTACATGGCAACAAAAAAGGAAAATGGATAGAAAATTATAAGTCTTTTTCTTCTGTGGCAGTGAAATCGACAGAAGTTCACCACAGAAGATGGGTACAACCGAAGGCTCCTCTGAAGAGAGATTTTTACAAAAATAAATCTAGCCTAGATAGGTCATTCTGTAAAAGAAAGTCTGATGCTAGGAGAGATTGCAATCATAAAGCCTCTGTACCCATTTTCAATGTTTTTAATGAGAAGTTTAAGCAAGTTTCTTCACATGTTGATTATTGTCATTCCTTTGAACTTATGTATCAATTGAATCAACATTTCTCTAGTCCTCACTGTTTCCTCTCTAGACCCAAAGCAAAGATGCAAAATTCAAGGGTCAGAAGAAACAAAATGGTTATTCTAAAGAAGTTAAAACCAAAACTAAGGATGCTAAGGCAACCTTAAGGACCCCTAACAAGATTGGACCCATTTGGAAATGGGTACCTAAATCTCTCTAATTGCATTGCAGAAGCAGTATGTGCCTATTTGGTACCTAGAATCCGGGTGCTCTAGGCACATGACCGGCGACAGAGGTTTACTATCCTCGTATAAGGATAAACTTGTAGGAAGATCTGTAACATTTGGAGACAATAAAAAGGGGTACATCAGAGGCTATGGAGTCATCAAAAAGAAAGATGTGACCGTGTGCAAAGTTGCGTATGTGGTTGGCCTCAAGCACAACCTACTCAGTGTAAGCCAACTCTGCGACACAGGTTTCGATGTGAAGTTCAAAAGAACTTATTGTTCTCTACTTGGAGAGGACAATAACATAGAACTTCTGAGAGCTGAAAGAAGAGGTGATTTGTACCTCATGAATTTCAAGGCCAAAAACCAAAGTGACAAGATATGTCTTGTTTCAAGTAAAAATTAAGAAGCATGGTTATGGCATAACAGGTTCTGTCACCTAACCTTCCACACCCTTGATAAACTTGTGAGGCTTAATATGGTAAGAGGTCTGCGAAATGTTAAATTTGACAAAGATCATCTCTGCTCAGCCTGTGAAATGCGAAAACTCAAAAGAGCTTCCCATAAAGGCAAATCTGATGTGTATTGCACTAGGCCTCTGTACATGCTCCATGTCGACCTCTGCGGTCCTATTGCTACACAGAGCCTAGGTGGCAAAAGGTATATGTTTGTATTGATTGATGAATACTTAAGATATACTTTGGTAGAGTTTGTCCGAAAGAAGTCAGATGTTCCAAACATCTTGATCAATCTAATGAAAAGAATCCAGGTACTCTATGAGTGCAGGGTGTAGAAGCTGAGGAGCAACAACGGCACAGAGTTCAAAAACTCCACCATTGAAACATATCTCACAGAGGAAGGAATCTCACAAAACTTCTCTGTTGCACGAACTCCACAACAGAATGGCTGGTTGAACGTAAAAATCGCACGCTGATGGAGGCTGCAAGAACTATGCTCACAGCATATGGATTACCCACTTCTTTCTGGGCATAAGTTGTTTCTATTGCGTGCTTCACTCAAAATCGATCAACAGTAGTGCAGAGGCACATCAAGACACCGTATCATTTGATAAACCAGAGGAAGCCAAACATCAAGTTCGTTCACGTGTTTGGGTGTAGGTGCTTTGTCCTAAACGACAGAGAACACCTTGGGATGTTCGATCGAAAGGCAGATGAAGGGAAGTTCATTGGGTACTCTGCCACTTCCAAAGCTTATAGAATCTATGTTCTGTGGAATCGAACCATTGTTGAAAGAATTAATGTTTCGTTTGATGATTCATTCCAAAAGACTTCTAAACAAATCAGTTCAGAACTCCGGCTAAACAATGAAGCCTTTGGCGTCTCAACATCAAGAGAAGCAGAGTTAAATCTGTTATTCGAAGATGTGTTCAACGACGAAGTTGATCCCTCTGCTGAAATTCATAGAGCCTCTGGAGAGTCATCCTCTGCGGACCAGACAAGTCATGGTATATCTCTAACTGGTCCCTCAAATACTTCACCCTCTTCTACAAATTGTGTAGGTACAAACGTTGAGGGGGAGCAAGCAGAGGATATTGTAAACAAGGACTCCACGACAGAGTAATTGGAAATTCCTACCCATGTGGCTACAGAGGAATCAACAACAGAGGAGAACAAGGATTTTGTTTCAACATGTTCAGAGGATTCAATTCCTACTCTTATTAAAATACCAACTCAAGCTGAAACTCCAAGCACAAGCACAGAAGAAGTACCTTCTACAACAGAAGTTGTGCATGAACCATTATGCATACCAACAGAAGTTCAATTAGATGCTATAAATGACCACCTTCCAAGGATGACCAAGTGGACAAAAGATCATCCACAGAGCCAAATTATTGGCGATCCTTCAAGCAAAGTAACGACTCGATCAGCTTCTGCTAACTTTTGTTTTTATACAAACTTTATCAGTATGATCGAACCAAAAAGAGTCTCTGAAGCTCTAGACGATCCAAATTGGGTAGAAGCCATGCAAGAAGAGCTTCTTCAATTTGAGCGCAATAAAGTAGGGTCCCTAGTACCTCTGCCAAAAGGAAAATCTGCTATAGGGACCAAAGGGGTTTTCAGAAACAAGAAGGATGAGGAAGGGGTGGTCATTAGAAACAAGGCAAGATTGGTGGCCAAGGGATACTGTCAGGAAGAGGGCATTGATTATGAGGAAACCTTTGCCCCTGTCGCATGGCTCGAAGCAATAAGAATCTTCTTAGCCTTCGCAGCACACAGAGGATTTAAGGTGTACCAAATGGATGTCAAATCTGCCTTCCTCAACGGACAGATTCACGAAGAAGTTTACGTCCAACAACCACCAGGGTTTGAAAGTGCTAAATAACCTAATCACGCCTACTATATGGATAAGGCCCTGTATGGACTCAAACAGGCCCCAAGAGCATGGTATGAACGACTTTCAACCTTCCTTCTTGTCAATAAGTTCGAAAGAGGTACCACTGACACCACTTTGTTTTTCAAGAGAAAAGGTGATGAGATTCTACTTGTTTAAATTTATGTGGATGACATCATATTCGGCTCTACAAATGAAAAATACTGCAAAACGTTTGAGACACTCATGAAGAGTGAGTTTGAAATGAGCATGATGGGAGAATTAAATTTCTTCCTCGGGCTTCAAGTCAAACAATCGTCAGAGGGAATTTTCATTAACCAATCTAAATATGTCTCTGACATTCTTTCAAAATTCAAACCCTCTGACTCCTCTGTCATGAAGACCCCCATGGCCACTGGATCTAAGTTACACTCAGATCTATAGGGTAAATTTGTTGAGTGCAAGCTCTACAGAGTCATGATTGGGTCTCTTTTATACTTATCCGCGAGTAGTCCAGATATCATGTATGCCACATGTCTTTGTGCAAGGTATCAAACAAATCCCAAAGAATCCCACCTCTATGTTGTCAAGAGAATCTTTAGATACCTTAAAGGAACCAAAATCTTGGTCTCTGGTATCCAAAGAACTCTGGCTTTGATCTAATGGCCTATACAGATTCAGATTATGGAGGATGCAAGTTAGACAGAAAAAGTACCTCTGGGAGTTGTCAATTCCTAGGTGATAAACTAATAAGCTGGACTTCAAAGAAGCAGAATTGTGTGTCCATATCCACGGCAGAAGCTGAATACGTTGCTGCTGCTAGCTATCTCTGTCAACGGCAGAAGCTGAGTTCTGTGGATGAGAACTCAGCTCAAAGACTATGGTCTATGTATCCAAAAGATACCCATCCTCTGTGATTCCAAAAGTGCCATAGCTATCTCTGTCAACCCCGTATAACACTCGAGAACAAATCACATAGATATCAGGTACCACTTTCTAAAGCATCACGTTGAACAAGGTACAATCGAGATGTACTTTGTGCCTACAGAGTATCAGCTTGTTGACCTATTCACCAAAGCACTAGATGAGAAGATATTCCTATTCTTGGTGGGTAAGATGGGTATGCTGAACTTGAGTTAATCCCTCTGTAAGTGTGAATAAATCCTCCTGTATATATATGTAAATATTTCCATCTTTCAGTATGTACAATCTTTATCTTAAAGAATTTCTGTATCCAACAGAGCCTCTGGCCATTGTCACAGAGACTCTTGGGAGATTGATCTATGGTTTGTGTACTACTTATCATTATTTGACCCAAGCATAGATCAAGGGGGAGCAGAAGGAGACATTGTAATGATCTACAGAAGTTGATCATTCAAGGGGGAGCCAAAGAAGTTCATTGTTCGAGACAATCCACAGAAGAAGGTGATCATGCCGAGAACAGTGAAATTTTTTTGGTTCGGGTTCAACAGACATTTGGATATAGAAACTTCCATGTGCGTAGAGTTAATGGGAGGCGCACGACGTTCCATCGTGCACCGCCACCTCTGACGTGGCACTCCCTGATTCGACGTGGACTCTACGGTCAGTACTGAAACGTCTTCTACCAGCTGTATACTCGAGTGCGGACCCCAAATAAACATAAAATTTTTACCGCCCAAATCTTATCCCCTTTACCCATTATAAAACTCACTTTCACCCTTCTTCTCCACTTTTCAAATCTTTCTCTCTCTGAATACTCCGGCGAACCTGCAACTCTAAGTGCAAAATCTGCATTTCCCTTCTTATTTCTTCAAGAACTACCTTGAAAGGCAACCAATAATTCCCCTGCTCAATCTCAACTGTCCCAGAACCCCACTCCTCCCAGAAACCAAGAGGAACAATCAAAAAGTGCAGAATCTGTTCATCACCAACCATCAACTCACCTGCAAAACTTCATCGACAATAACTGGTATGAAAACCCCTACCCCTGAAACCAAACAACCACTACTTGGTTCTGAACACAAACAACTTTGGCCAAGAACAGGCTATTCTAATCAATATCCTGGAAAACCATCATCTTCGAAACATTCTGACAAGAAATATGAAGAACATCCCCGCAAGGTACCTAAATCAGTTCTGGCAGAGCTATCACTTTGATGAAGACATAAACTATGTGGTTGGGTACATGTCTAAACCAGATAACTCTAAGAACCTAACCATAGGAATCGACAGAACTATGATCTCTATCGAATTTGAACTACCCACCAGATGCCTCCTAGGAATAAAACAATTCGCAGAAGACCCATCCGATGAAGAGCTCCGTGAATTCGCAGTTATGCTTGGCTACAATGAACCACTGACAAAGAGGAATGACTTCAGGAGGAACCGCATCCCCCCTCTGTGGAATACACTCTTTTCAATCCTTAACCGTTGCCTGACAGGAAAAACTGAAAGTCCTGATCAGAGCTCTCACCAAATACTTTCCATCATGTATGGCATATACTATGACCTTCAACTAGACTCCACCCGTCTAGTTCTGCAAGAATTGGTCGCCACTATTGAACACAAATTGGGCACCCAGAAGGCCAAAGGGACTCTGCCAGCCCTGCTGTTTTAGAGACTAATTGGCATTATATTGGAACCTCTGATAGAGGAGGAAGGATGGAGCTTCGAAGGACCTACGGTAAAAAACCTATCCTCTACAGAAGATGACCCCTACCAAACATGCCTCTGGTATACACACTGTAGGCCTCTGAGCGAAAAAATGTTAGCATATGCCAGTGACAGAGTCCTAGCAGAAGAGTACATATGTGTACATAGGACTCCCAAACCGAGTCCTATGACCCCCCCACGCCTAGGAGTCCCCATAGGCACAAAGGTAGTGGAAAGGATGAGCCCCGAAGAGCATCAGTTAGCCATAGAAAAACATAGGCTGAAGTTGAAAAAAGTGAAGAGAGTGAGGGCAACCAAAGCATCCTATGCCGCTCCACCACAAGTAACAGAACAAGCTACAAAGCAAAAACAGGCAAAGAAGGCCAAAACCAAAGAGATTGAAACCTCTGCCGCTCCACCACCAGTGACAGAACAACCCCCTCAACAAGCGGTCAAAAAGAAAAAGGCCAAGAAAGCCAAACTCTCCGAGGATCCAACCCCTGTCAACCCTGAAACTCTTGTCCCTGAACAAACCCAGGTTGAAACCTGTGCACCTTCTCCTCTAAAGGAAAAGAAGAAAAAGAGGAAATCCAAGTCCTCAGAGAAAGGTGCACCTAAGCCTAAAAAGAAGAAAACTCACCAACACAAGTCTCCTTTGCGAACAATTGCAGAGGATGAGACCCAAGTTCTGGAAGAACTTCGTTCCCCAACCCCTCTTCGATTTGCAGAAGGTGAAGCCCAACCCTCGCACGCTCACGCCTTTGTAGAGGCCCCTACCAATGAATCCTTCGGCTCATTTCTTGAAAGAGGTGCCATGGACACCACCCTTGATACCTCAGGGTGGAACATAAATGATGTCCCTAAATACACCGTGGCAAACGTGGATTCGGATTTGGAACTGGCTGAAGATACAACAGAAGGAAAGGTAGCAGAGTCTCCCGTTACCTCTGCAAGAACTGAACCCATAACCTTTCCTCAATTCATAAAGCTATCTACATGTGCAACACTTATTCCTAGGATCTCGCAGTCTAGTGGCAGAGGAGACTATTGAACAAGAGCAGCACGACTCGAACCCCACCCAAACCATCAATCCAGAAGAACCTCTTTCTTCTTTTGGGCCCACTTTATCCGGGGAAGCCTAACAGGTTGTGTCCTCTCTATAGGGCACACACCTTTCAGGTGACATTTTGCCCCAAGTCACACCCGAAATCCCAACAGAGGAATTTGTTTCCTCTGACACGCACATGCTAGGAACCCAATGTTCTTCAGAGGAACATTGAATGCACATCGACGAAGGGATTCTAGACAAATCCCCAAGTCAAGCCATGGTCCCATGTGCCTACCTCTGAAGTGGCTCAAAGTAAGGATCTTGGCAGAACATCCATAGAGAAAGAGCCTTTAAAAGACTCTTCTCGAGGATTGGATGGAAGTCCTATCGACCTCAACCTTAAAACAGGGTCGAAAATAGGCACCTCAGGAACAGAGGTTCACTATGCGGACGAATGTGTTCCCGCAGAGGTTACACATGGTTCATATGTCTGGAAGGATGACTTCCAAACCTTCGTCACTTCTGTGACCAATCAATTCACCGAGTTGCAAAGCTTGGTGAAGTCTTTGGCAGAGAGCTCCCAGAAGGCTTTTGACACTCTATCCTCCAAGCTCGACGCACTATCTACAAAGGTCAAGGCCAATATTTCAACGCTCACAGATCTAAAGGATTCTTCTGCATAGAACTCTACACCCTCTGCTACTCAATCCTCCATTGACAAACTCTCCAACGAGCTCAAAGAAGCTAGAGCCATAGCAGAGGCTCTGACGAAACATACCACTCCAGCCTTGACAACAGAAGATCTACGTAAGGCTCTGGAGCAGGTCCAAGAAACTACTACCGATCAGATGCAGGCTCTGAAACCTAAGGACTACATCACCAGAGTCTAGCTGACAGAATTAGGGCAGAGCGTTCCCAACGACATCACAGAGTTCATCAAAGCCTTCACCACTGCCAACGCTAATTATGTCAAATATTTTCAAGCTAGTGTGGGTAAGCTGAGATTCAATTCTGAGGCAGAAGTTGCCTACCTTCTGGGAATCTGTGATGATCCATGTGCCAAAATGCTTGCTGCTAGGGCAAGTCAACCAAAGAAGCCTACTTCTTGCCAAACAGAGGCTGATCAGAAGACAAGGCATGATGACCCTGAGAACGATGATGATGGGTCCTCAGGTCATCATGACGTGGAGAGCAAAGGCAGAAGAACGGGTCCATCCTCTAGCCAACCATTTTACCTATTCAACAAATCCAAGGAAACCAATCAACCTCAACCTCACCTTAGAAGACCACAGAGGCAACACCCACCTCTGTGGAGACAAACATATATCAAGACTTACCATCACCAACACCTTCTATACTGTTAGAAGGACAAACATATATCAAGACTTACCATCACCAATACTTAGAAGTTGTAAAGATGTGTAGAAGGACAAACCTGCAATTTCGAAGGGCCACTTCTCTGAGTTTTTCAAGACGCAGAATTCCAATACGCATCTATTTAAAAGGGGGAGTTGAAACGGACTGGAGGTTGAAGGCGACGTCGTGGGACTGCAATCGTATGAGAGAAATTAGTAGTTGAAACTACTTTAAAAGTGTTGGAGGTTGAAGGGGGAGTCGTGGTCTATGAGAAAAATCAGGCTAAGCGAAGTTGAGCGAGATTGAGTGGGCCGGAAGTTATATGGTGTAGCGGTGTAGGTAAAATTAATTTAAATGGCTAACATCAAATCTCGTATTTATTAAATGGTCTAGATCGAATCAAAAAATGGTTGACTCCTATGGGTCAATATAATATATAATAGATTGACAAATGCAACACTAGTAGAGTGATGTTTAATGTGGTAGAAGAATACTTAGAAGTTGTAAAGATTTGTAGAAGGACAAACCTGCAATTTTGAAGGGCCACTTCTCTGAGATTTTTCAAGATGCAGAATTCCAATATGCGTCTATTTAAAAGGGGGAGTTGAAACGGACCGGAGGTTGAAGGCGAGTTCGTGGGACTGCAATCGTGTGAGAGAAATTAGGAGTTGAAACTCCTTGTAACATGTTGGAGGTTGAAGGGGGAGTCGTGGTCTGTGAGAAAAATCAGGCTAAGCGAAGCCAAGCGAGATTGAGTGGGCCAGAAGTTATATGGTGTAGCGGTGTAGGTAAAATGAATTTAAATGGCTAACATCAAATCTATTATTAATTTAAATGGCCTAGATCGAATAAAAAAACGGTTGACTCCTCTCGGTCAATATAATATATAATAGATTGACAAATGCAACACTAGTAGAATGATGTTTAACGGGGTAGAAGAATACTTAGAGGCTGTAAAGATGTGTAGAAAGACAACCCTTCAATTTCGAAGGACCACTTCTCGTATTAATTTAAACGGCCCAGATCGAATAAAAAATGATCGACTCCTCTGTTTTAATATAATCTATAATAGATTGACAAATGCAACACTAGTACAATGATGTTTAATGGGGGTAGAAGAATACTTAGAAGTTGTAAAGATGTGTTGAAGGACAAAGCTGCAATTTAGAAGGGCCACTTCTCCGAGTTTTTCAAGATGCAGAACTCCAGTACACATCTATTTATAAGATGGAGTTAGCTAGAGTTTTTTTTAGGGAGTAAAGTTAGCTAGAGGTTGAAGGCGAGTTCGTGGAGCTGCATTCGTGTGAGAGAAATTAGTAGTTGAAATTCCTTGAAACGTGTTGTAGGTTGAAGGGGGAGTCGTGGTCTGAGAGAAAAATCAGGGCTAAGCGGAGCCGAGCGAGATTGACTGGGCCGAAAGTTATAAGGTGTAGTGGTGTAGGTTAAATAAAATAAAACAACTAAGATCAAATCTCATATTAATTTAAACGGCCAAAATAAAAAAATGGTTGACTCCTCTCGGTCAATAAAATATATAATAGATTGACAAACGCAACACTAGTAGAATGATGTTTAATGAGGAGAAGAATACTTAGAGGTTGTAAAGATGTGTAGAAGGACAAACCTGCAATTTCAAAGGGCCACTTCTCTGAGTTTTTCAAGATGCAGAATTCCGGTACGCATCTATATATAAGGGGGAGTTGAAACGGGCTGGAGGTTGAAGACGAGTTCATGGGACTGCAATCGTGTGAGAGAAATTAGGAGTTGAAACGGATAGTAGGTTGAAGGCGATTTTGTGGGACTGCAATCATGTGAGAGAAATTAATAGTTGAAAATCCTTGAAACGTGCCGGAGGTTGAAGGGGGAGTCGTGGTATGTGAGAAAAATCATGGCTAAGTGGAGCCGGGCGAGATTGAGTGGGCCGGAAGTTATAAGGTGTACCCGTGTAGCTAAAATGAATTTAAACGGCTAAGATCAAATCTCGTATTAATTTAAACGGCCCAGATCGAATCATAAAACGGTTGACTCCTCTGGGTCAATATATTATATATTAAATTGACAAATGCAACACTAGTAGAATGATGTTTAATGGGGTAGAAGAATACTTAGAAGTTGGAAAGATGTGTAGAAGGACAAACCTGCAATTTCGAAGGGCCGCTTCTCTGAGTTTCTCAACATGCAGAATTCCAACACGCATCTATTTATAAGGGGGAGTTGAAATGTGCTGGAGGTTGAAGGCGAGTTCGTGGGACAACAATCTTGTGAGAGAACTTGAGGTTGAAGGCGAGTTCGTAGGACAAAATCGTGTGAGAAAAATTAGTAGATGCAACTCTTTGAAACGTGCTAGAGGTTGAAGGGGGAGTCGTGGTCTATGAGAAAAAATCAAGGCTAAGCGGAGCCGAACGAGATTGAGTGGGCTGGAAGTTATAAGGTGTAGCGGTGTAGGTTAAATGAATTTAAACAGCTAAGATCAAATCTCGTATTAAATTAAACGGCCTAGATCGAATCAAAAAACGGTTGACTCCTCTCGGTCAATATAATATTTAATAGATTGACAAATGCAACACTAGTAGAATGATGTTTAATGGGGTAGAAGAACACTTAGAGGCTGTAAAGATGTGTAGAAAGACAAACCTTCAATTTCGAAGGGCCACTTCTCTGAGTTTTTCAAGATGCAGATCTCTAGTACGCATCTATTTATAAGGGGGGTTGAATCGGGATGGATGTTGAAGGCCAGTTCGTGGGACTGTAATCGTGTGAGAGAATTTTGGAGTTGAAACGGACTGAAGGTTGAAGGCGATTTCGTGGGATTGCAATCATGTGAGAGAAATTAGTAGTCGAAAATCCTTGAAACGCGCAAGAGGTTGAAGGGGGAGTCATGGTCTGTGAGAAAAATCATGGCTAAGAGGAGCCGAGCGAAATTGACTGGGCCGGTAGTTATGAGGTGTAGCGGTGTAGCTAAAATGAATTTAAACGGCTAAGATCAAATCTTGTATTAATTTGAACGGCCCAGATTGAATTGTAAAATGGCTGACTCTAATGGGTCAATATAATATATAATATATTGACAAATGCAACACTAGTAGATTGATATTTAATGGGGTAGAAGAATACGTAGAAGTTGTAAAGATGTGTATAAGGACAAACCTGCAATTTTTAAGAACCACTTCTCTGAGTTTTTCAAGATGCAGATATCCAGTACGCATCTATTTATAAAAGGGAGTTGGAATGGGATAGAGGTTGAAGGCGAGTTCGTGGGACTGCAATCTTGTGAGAGAAATTTGGAGTTGAACTGGACTGGAGATTGATGGTGAGTTCGTGGGACTGCAATC
Organism: Saussurea involucrata; assembly: GCA_033807775.1. Taxonomy (NCBI): domain Eukaryota; kingdom Viridiplantae; phylum Streptophyta; class Magnoliopsida; order Asterales; family Asteraceae; genus Saussurea; species Saussurea involucrata. The sequence goes on from CM066315.1 coordinate 69,489,156, forward strand.
GTGTGAGAGAAATTAGTAGTCGAAAATCCTTGAAACGTTCTGGAGGTTGAAGGGGGAGTCGTGGTCTGTGACAAAAATCATGGCTAAGAGGAGCCGAGCGAGATTGAGTGGGCCGGAGGTTATAAGGTGTAGCGGTGTAGCTAAAATGAATTTAAACGGATAAGATCAAATCTTGTATTAATTTAAATGGCCCAAATCGACTCAAAAAACGGTTGACTCCTCTCGGTCAATAAAGTATGTAATAGATTGACAAATGCAACACTAGTAGAATGATGTTTAATGAGGTAGAAGAATACTTAGAAGTTATAAAGATGTGTAGAAGGACAAGCCTGCAATTTCGAAGGGCCAGTTTTCTGAGTTTTTCAAGATGCAGAATCCCAGTACGCATCTATTTATAAGGGGAGTTGAAACGGACTGGAGGTTGAAGGCAAGTTCGTATGACCGCAATCGTCTGAGAGAAAGTAGGATTTGAAACAGACTGGAGGTTGAAAGCGAGTTCGTGGGACTGCAATCGTGTTAGAGAAATTAGTAGTTGAAACTCCTTGAAACTTGTTGCAGGTTGAAGGGGGAGTCGTGGTCTGTGAGAAAAATCAGGGCTATGCGGAGCCGAGCGAGATTGAGTGGGATGGATGTTAAAAGGAGTATCGATGTAGGTAAAATGAATTTAAACGGCTAAAATCAAATCTTGTATTAATTTAAATGGCCCAGGTCGACTCAAAAAACGGTTGACTCCTCTCGGTCAATATAATATATAATAGATTGACAAATGCAACACTAGTAAAATGATGTTTAATGGGGTAGAAGAATACATAGAAGTTGTAAAGATGTGTTGAAGGACAAACTTGCAATATCGAAGGGCCACTTCTCTGAGTTTTTTAACATGCAGATCTCTAGTATGCATCTATTTATAAGGGAGAGTTGAATATGGTTGGAGATTGAAGGCGAGTTCGTAGGACTGCAATCGTGTGAGAGAACTTAGGGGTTGAAACAGACTGGTGGTTGAAGGCGACTTCGTGGGGCTGCAAACGTGTGCGAGAAATTAGTAGTTGAAAATCCTTGAAACGTGTTGTCAGTTGAAGGGGGAGTCGTGGTCTGTGAGAAAAATCATGGCTAAAAGGAGCCGAGCGAGATTGAGTGGGTCGGAAGTTATAAGGTGTAGCGATGTAGGTAAAATGAGATTAAACGGCTAAGATCAAATCTCGTATTAATTTAAACGGCCCAGATCGAATCATAAAACGGTTGACTCTTATGGGTCAATATAATATATAATAGATTGACAAATGCAACACTAGTAGATTGATGTTTACTGGGGTAGAAGAATACTTAGAAGTTGTAAAGATGTGTAGAAGGACAAACTTGCAATTTCGAAGGGCCACTTCTCTGAGTTTTTCAAGACGCAGATCTCTAGTACGCATCTATTTATAAGGGGGAGTTGAATAGGCTGGAGGTTGAAGGCGAGTGCGTAGGACTGCAAACGTGTGACATAAATTAGAAGTTGAAACGGACTGGATGTTGAAGGCGATTTCGTGGGACTGCAATCATGTGAGAGACATTAGTAGTTGAGAATACTTGAAACATGCTGGAGGTGGAAGGGGGAGTCGTGGTTTGTGAGAAAAATCATGGCTAAGAGGAGTCGAGCGAGATTGAGTGGGCCGAAAGTTATAAGGTGTAACGGTGTAGGTAAAATGAATTTAAATGGCTAACATCAAATCTCGTATTAATTTAAACGACCCAGATCGAATCATAAAACAATTGACTCCTATTAGTCAATATAATATACAACAGACTGACAAATGCAACACTAGTTTATTGATGTTTAATGGGGTAGAAGAATACGTAGAAGTTGTAAAGATGTGTAGAAAGACAAACCTGCAATTTTGAAGAGCCACTTCTCTGAGTTTTTCAAGATGCAAATATCTAGTACGCATTTATTTATAAAAGAGAGTTGAAACGGGCTAGAGGTTGAAGGTGAGTTCGTGGAATGCAATCGTGTGTGACAAATTAGGAGTTGAAACGGACTGGAGGTTGAAGGCGAGTTCGTGGGAATGCAATCATGTGAGAGAAATTAGTAGTTGAAACTACTTGAAACGTGCTGGATGTTGAAGGGGAGTGATGGTCTGTGAGAAAAAATAGGGCTAAGCGGAGCCGAGCGAGATTGAGTAGGCCGGAAGTTATAAGGTGTAGTGGTGTAGGTAAAATGAATTTAAATAGCTTATTTCAAATCTCGTATTAATTTAAACGGGCCAGATCGAATCAAAAAACGGTTGACTCCTCTCGGTCAATATAATATATAATAGATTGACAAATGCAACACTAGCAGAATGATGTTTAATGGGGTAGAAGAATACTTAGAAGTTGTAAAGATTTGTAGAAGGAAAACCCTGCAATTTTGAAGAGGAACTTCTCTGAGTTTTTCATGATGCAGAATTCCAGTACGCATCTATTTATAAAAGGAGTTGAAACGGACTGGAAGTTGAAGGCGAGTTCGTAGGAATGCAATCGTGTGAGAGAAATTATTACTTGAAAAGGAGGTTGAAGGCGAGTTCGTGGGCTGCAATCGTGTGAGAGAATTTAGTAGTTGAAACTCCTTGAAACGTGCTGGAGGTTGAAGGGGGAGTCGTGGTCTATGAGAAAAATCGGGGCTATGTGGAGCCGAGCGAGATTGAGTGAGCTGGAAGTTATAAGGTGTATATGTGTAGGTAAAATGAATTTAAACGGATAAGATCAAATCTAGTATTAATTTAAATGGCCCAGGTCGACTCAAAAGATGGTTGACTCCTCTCGGTCAGTATAATATATAATAGATTGACAAATGCAACACTAGTAGAATGATGTTTAATGGGGTAGAAGAATACGTAGAAGGACAAACCTGCAATTTCGAGGGTCACTTCTATGAGTTTTTCAAGATGTAGATCTCTAGTACACATCTATTTATAAGGGGGAGTTGAATCGGGCTGGAGGTTGCAGGCGAGTTCGTGGGACTGCAATCGTGTGAAAGAAATTAGGAGTTGATACGGACTGGAGGTTGAAGGCGATTTTGTGGGAATGCAATCATTGGAGAGAAATTAGTAATTGCAAATACTTGAAACGTGCGAGAGGTTGAAGGGTGAGTCGTGGTCTGTGAGAAAAATCAGGGCTACACGGAGCCGAGCGAGATTGGGTGGGCCGGAAGTTATAAGGTGTAGCGGTGTAGGTAAAATGAATTTAAACCGCTAAGATAAAATCTCGTATTAAGTTAAACGACCTAGATCGAATCATAAAACGGTTGACTCTTAAGGGTTAATACAATAATATAATAGATTGACAAATGCAACACTAGTAGATTGATGTCTAATGGGGTAGAAGAATACTTAGAAGTTGTAAAGATGTGTGGAAGGACATACCTGCAATTTCGAAGGGCCACTTCTCTAAGTTTTTCAAGATGCGGATCTCTAGTACGCATCTATTTATAAGGGCGAGTTGAATCAGGCTGGAGGTTGAAGGTGAGTTCGTGGGACTGCAATCGTGTGACATAAATTAGAAGTTGAAACGGTCTTGATGTTGAAAGCGATTTCGTGGGAATGCAATCGTGTGAGATAAATTAGTAGTTGAAACTTCTTGAAACGTGCTGGAGGTTGAAGGGGGAGTCGTGGTCTGTGAGAAAAATCGGGGCTATGCGGAGCCGAGTGAGATTGGGAGAGCTGGAATTTATAAGGTGTATCTGTGTAGGTAAAATGAATTTAAGCGGCTAAGATCATATCTAGTAATAATTTAAATGGCACAGGTCGACTCAAAAAACGGTTGACTCCTCTCGGTCAATATAATATATAATAGATTGACAAATGCAACACTAGTAGAATGATGTTTAATGGGGTAGAAGAATACGTAGAAGTTGTAAAGATGTGTAGATGGACAAACCTGCAATTTCGAGGGCTACTTCTCTGAGTATTTCAAGATGCAGATCTCTAGTAAGCATCTATTTATAAGGGGGAGTTGAATCGGGCTGGAGGTTGAAGGCAAGTTCGTGGGACTGCAATCGTGTGAGAGAAATTAGTATTTGAAACGGACTGGAGGTTGAAGGCGATTTCATGGGACTGCAATCATGGGAGAGAAATTAGTAGCTAAAAATACTTGAAACGTGCCGGAGATTGAAGGTGGAGTCGTGGTTTATGAGAAAAGTCATGGCTAAGAGGAGTCGAGCGAGATTGAGTGGACCGGAAGTTATAAGGTGTAGCAGTGTAGGTAAAATTAATTTAAATGGCTCACATCAAATCTTGTATTAATTTAAACGGCCCAGATCGAATCATAAAACGGTTGTCTCCTATTCGTCAATATAATATATATTAGATTGACAAATGCAACACTAGTAAATTGTTGTTTAATGGGGTAGAAGAATACGTAGAAGTTGTTAAGATGTGTAGAAGGACAAACCTGCAATTTTGAAGACCCACTTCTCTGAGTTTTTCAAGAGGCAAATATCTAGTACGCATCTATTTATAAAGGGACTTGAAACGGGCTGGCGGTTGAAGACGAGTTCGTGAACTGCAATCGTGTGACAAAAATTAGGAGTTGAAACGAACTGGATGTTGAAGGCAAGTTCGTGGGACTGCAATCGTGTGAGAGAATTTAGTAATTGAAACTCCTTGAAACGTGCTGGAGGTTGAAGGGGGATTCGTGGTATGTGAGAAAAATCAGGGCTAAGCGGAGCCAAGGTAGATTGAGTGGGCTGGAAGTTATAAGGTGTAGCGGTGTCGGTAAAATGAATTTAAACGGCTAAGATCAAATATCGTATTAATTTAAACGGCTCGGATCGAATCAAAAAACGGTTGACTCTAGTCGGTCAATATAATATATAATAGATTGACAAATACAACACTAGTAGAATGATGTTTATTGGGGTAGAAGAATACTTAGAAGTTGTAAAGATGTGTAGAAGGACAAACCTACAATTTCGAAGGGCCACTTCTCTGGGTTTTTCTAGATGCAGAATTCCAGTACGCATCTATTTATCAATGGGAGTTGAAACAGGATGGAGGTTGAAGGGGAGTTCGAGGGACTGCAATCGTGTGAGAGAAATTAGGAGTTAAAACACACTGGAGGTTAAAGGCGAGTTCGTGGGACAACAATCGTGTGAGAGAAGTTAGTAGTTGAAACTCCTTGAAACGTGCTAGAGGTTGAAGGGGAGAGGTGGTCTGTGAGAAAAATCAGGGCTAAGTGGAGCCAAGCGAGATTGAGTGGGCTGGAAGTTATAAGGTGTAGCGGTGTCGGTAAAATGAATTTAAATGGCTAAGATCAAATCTCGTATTAATTTTAGCGGCCCAGATCGAACCAAAAAGCGGTTGACACCTCTCGGTTAATATAATATATAATAGATTGACAAATGCAACACTAGTCGAATGATGTTTAATGGGGTAGAAGAATACTTAAAAGTTGTAAAGATGTGTAGAAGGACAAACCTGCAATTTTGAAGAGACACTTCTCTGAGTTTTTCAAGATGCATATATCCAGTACACATCTATTTATAAAAGGGAGCTGAAACGGGCTGGAGGTTGAAGACTAGACCTGGCAAACGGGTCGTGTCGTGTCAGGTTCATGTCGGGTTCACGGGTTAAACGGGTTAAGAGTGCCTAACCCGAACACGACACGTTTAATAAACAGGTCAGAAAATCTCAACCTGAACACGACCTGATTTAACCCGTCTAACCCAACACGACCTGCTAACCCGTTTAACCCACTAACCCATTTAACCCGTTTAACCCGTTTAACCCATTTAACACGTTTAACATTTATAAATATAAAACTTTTAATAGGGTGCTCCAACATAATAGGGTGCACCAACTTAGAGGGTCCAAGCCAACGGACTCAAACCACCAAGCTAGGGTCAAGGGGGTGATGCAAATTAAAATACAAGGGGTGAGATCATATTTATAGTGGGCATAGAGCATAAGGTTTTTGTTTCCAACCAATGTGGGATGGGATGAAATCCCACTTCCTTGTGAAACATACAGAAATTGACAGCTCTTATAGGCCATAAGTTACGATATACTTCTTCCATTTAGAAGCCAAATTGGACACTATCATCTAAATGAAAGTTGTTCATTGATATCTTAGGATTCCACAGAAACTGGATTCTTGCAATTCGGAGCTATAATCAGACCGCTACAACCTTTACAAAAACAGTGCGCATGTTCTTGTGTACAATGTGAAAACTCAGTGTTTTGACACATTTAAACTCATAACGAAGACGAGTTAGTGGGACTACAATCATGTGACAAAAATTAGGAGTTGAAACGGACTGGAGGTTGAAGGCGAGTTCGTGGAACTGTAATCGTGTGAGAGAAATTAGTAGTTGAAACTCCTTGAAAGTTGTTGGAGGTTGAAGAGGGAGTCGTGGTCTGTGAGAAAAATCAGGGCTAAGCGGAGCCAAGCGAGATTGAGTGGGCCGGATGTTATAAGGTGTAGCGGTGTCGGTAAAATAAATTTAAACAACTCAGATCAAATATGGTATTAGTTTAAACGGCCCGGATCGAATCAAAAAACGGTTGACTCCTCTCGATCAATATAATATATAATAGATTAACAAATTTAACACTAGTACAATGATGTTTATTGGGGTAGAAGAATACTTAGAAGTTGTAAAGATGTGTAAAAGGATAAACTTGCAATTTCGAAGTGCCACTTCTCTGAGTTTTTCAAGATGCAGGTCTCTAGTACGCATCTATTTATAAGGAGGAGTTGAATCGGGCTGGAGGTTGAAGGCGAGTTCGTGGGACTGCAATCGTGTGAGAGAAATTAGGAGTTGAAACGGACTGGAGGTTGAAGACGATTTCGTGGGACTGCAATCGTTTGAGAGAATATAGAAGTTGAAACCCCTTAAAACGTGTTGGAGGTTGAAGGAGGAGCCGTGGTCTTTGAGAAAAATCAAGGCTAAGCAGAGCCGAGCGATATTGAGTGGGCCGGAAGTTATAAGGTGTAGCTGTGTCGTTAAAATGAATTTAAACGGCTAAGATCAAATCTCGTATTAATTAAAACGACCCAGATCGAATCAAAAAATGGTTGACTCCTCTAGGTTAATGTAATATATAATACATTTACAAATGCAACACTAGTAGAATGATGTTTAATGGGGTAGAAGAATACTAAATGTATAGAATGACAACCGTGCAATTTCGAAGGGCCACTTCTCTAGGTTTTTCAACATGTAGAATTCCATTACGCATCTATTTATAAGGGGGAGCTGAAACGTGCTGCAGGTTGAAGACGGGTTCGTGGGACTGCAATCGTGTGAGAGAAATTAGTAGTTGAAACTTCTTGAAACGTGATAGAGGTTGAACGGGGAGTCGTGGTCTATGAGAAAAAACAGGGGTAAGCGGAGCCAAGCGAGATTGAGTGGACAAGAAGTTATAAGGTGTAGTGATGTCGGTAAAATGAAATTAAACGGCTAAGATCGAATATCGTATTAATTTAAACGGCCCAGATCGAATCAAAAAACGGTTGACTCCTCTGGGTCAATATAATTTATAATAGATTGACAAATGCAACACTAGTAGAACGATGTTTAATGGGGTAGAAGAATACTTTGAGGTTGTTAAGATGTGTAGAAGAACAAACCTGCAATTTTGAAGGCCAGTTCTCTAACTTTTTCAACATGCAGAATTCCATTACGCATCTATTTATAAGGGGGAGCTGAAACTGGCTGGAGGATGAAGGCTAGTTCGTGGAATTGCAATCGTGTGAGAGAAATTAAGAGTTGAAACGGACTGGAGGTTAAAGGCTAGTTCGTGGGACTACAATCGTGTGAGATAAATTAGAAGTTGAAACTCCTTGAAACATGTTGGAGGTTGAAGGGGGGATTCGTGGTCTATGAGAAAAATCTGGGCTAACCGGAGCCGAGCTAGATTGAGTGGGCCGGAAGTTATTAGGTGTAGCGGTGTAGGTAAAATTTATTTAAACGGCTAAGATCAAATCTCCTATTAGATTAAACGGCCCACGTCGAATCAAAAAACGGTTGACTCCTCTGGGTCAATATAATATATAATAGATTGACAAATGCAACACTAGTAGAATGATGATTAATGGGGGGTAGAAGAATACTTAGAAGTTGTAAATATGGGTAGAAGGACAAACCTGCAATTTTGAAGGGCCACTTATGTGAGTTTTTCAAGATGCAGATATCCAGTAGGCAACTATTTATAAGAGGGAGTTGAAACGGGCTGGAGGTTGAAGGCGAGTTCGTGGGACTGCAAATGTGTGAGAGAAATTAGGATTTGAATTGGACGGGAGGTTGAAGGCGAGTTCATGGGACTTCAATCGTGTGAGAGAAATTAGAAGTTGAAACTCCTTGAAAATTGTTGGAGGTTGAAGGGGGAGTCGTGGTCTGTGAGAAAAATCAGGGCTAAGCGGAGCCGAGCGAGATTGAGTTAGCCGATAGTTATAAGGGGTAGGGGTGTAGGTAAAATGGATTTAAACGGCTAAGATCATATATCGTATAAATTTAAATTGCCCAGAACGAATCAAAAAACGGTCGACTCCTCTGGGTCAATATAATATATGATAGATTGACAAATGCAACACCAATAGAGTGTTGTTTAATGGGGTAGAAGAATACTTAGAAGTTGTAAAGATGTGTAGGAGGATAAACCTGCAATTTCGAAGGGCCACTTCTATGAGTTTTTAAAGATGCAGAATTCTAGTACGCAACTATTAATAAAAGAGGGTTGAAACGGGCTAGAGAAGGCGACTTCATGGGACTGCAATTGTGTGAGAGAAATCACGAGTTGAAACGGAATGGAGGTTGAAGGCGAGTTCATGGGACTGCAATCGTGTGAGAGAAATTAGATGTTGAAACTCCTTGAAACGTGATGGAGGTTGAAGGGGGGGGGGGGGTCGTGGTCTGTGAGAATAATCAGGGCTAAGCGGAGCCGAGCGAGATTGAGTTGACTGGAAGTTATAAGGTGTAGCAGTGTAGGTAAAATGAATTTAAACGGCTAAGATAAAATGTCGTATTAATTTAAACGGCAAAGATCGAATAAAAAATGGTTGACTCCTCTGGGTCAATATAATATATAATAGATTGACAAAAGCAACACTACTAGAATGATGTTTAATGGGGTAGAAGAATACTTAGAAGTTGTAAAGATGTGTAGAAGGACAAACCTGCAATTTCGAAGGGCCACTTCTCTGAGTTTTTCAACATGCAGAATTCCAGTACGCATCTATTTATAAGGGGGATTCGACACAGACTGGAGGTTGAAGGCGAGTTCGTGGGACTGCAATCATGTGAGAGAAATTAGGATTGAAACGGACTGGAGGTTGAAGGCGAGTTCGGGGGACTGCAATCGTGTGAGAGAAATTAGGAGTTAAAACTCTTTGAAACGTGCTGGAGGTTGGAGGGGGAGTTGTGGTATGTGCGAAAAATCAGGGCTAAGCGGAGCCGAGTGAGATTGAGTGGGCCAGAAGTTATAAGGTGTATCGGTGTAGGTAAAATGAATTTAAACGGCTAAGATCAAATCTCGTATTAATGTAAAAGGCACTGATCGAATTGACTCATCTGGGTCAATATAATATATAACTCGAAGAGAATTGACATTCAAAGATTGATTTGGTTCTCCATCTCCATCACAGGTTTGGATTTCGGCTTCATAGAAATCGGTTTGGTTCTCCATCTCCATCACAGGTTTCGATTTTGGGTTCACAAGAATCGATTTGGTTCTCTTAAATTAGATTGTGCTTTCTCTATCGACGACCTCCACCACTGCCTTCTGTTGACCCCTCCCCATATCTCGACCGACGAACACCACACACGCTCTTCAAGGGTTTTCCAGGTCTATTGAAGCATAAACTGTGAGTGGAGAAACCCTAATCGATTAACTGGGGTAATTTGCTCTTCTATATCTCTCATTTTTGAATTATATCTTCGGATTGTAGAGGGGCGTTTCTATCCCACTAATCTTCCACCATTTCATTGCAAAACTCACGAAAATTTTGGCTCTCTTTGCCTAATTCCGGTATCATATTCCTGTCGTCGAACAATTGTTCATCGATTTCTGTTATAGATTCGTCGATTTTAGTTACCGGAGGTGCTGGATTTATAGGGACGCACACAGTTGTTCAGCATCTGAATTAAGGATTTAAGGTTACCATAATCGATAACCTTGATAATTGTGTCGAAGAAGTTGTTCTTAGAGACAGAGATTTAGTGGGTCCCGAGCTTTCACTTAATCTTCAATTTCATTTGGTAAATGTGCCCTTAAGTTAATTGTGGAGAAGTTAATCGTGGAGCTGGAAGGTTTGTGGGTGAAAATAGGACAATATTTATCGAGTTGTGCTGATGTGCTTCCTAATGTCTACATACGCCTTTTAAAGCAACAACAAGACTCTCTTCCTCCTCGCCGTGTAGAAGAGGTATGTTTCTGGTTGTGGATCTTGTAATTGGTTCACTCTTTGGGAATCCCTCTACATCTGTATTCATTTATAGTCTGCATGCCTTTTACATTTGTTATCGATTTAAAGAAGAATATATATATATATATATATATATATATATATATATATATATATATATATATATATATATATATATATATATATATATAGGGAGAGGTTCATTTGAGAAGTGCTAAATATATGAGACGTAGAGAAGTAATCTTAGTCATTCATACGGTCAAAATCAGCGGCTTTGACCGAGAAGCAACGAATAATTTCTCGTGTGGTTCGCGCGTGGTCTGAACAAGATACAGGGGTAGCTTCGTAAAATACGCGGGAGGAGTTTCATATATGAATCTGTGTGATTCACATATGAACTATACGTTCATATATGAACCTTTGTAATTCACATATGAACTATTTTTAAACTAATTCATATATGAACCTTTGTGATTCATATATGAACCTTTGTAATTCACATATGAACTCTTTTTAAACTAATTCATTTATGAACCTTTGTGATTCATAAATGAATCAGTTAATTAATTCACATGAGAATTAGTTAAAAAAGAGTTCATATATGAATCACAAAGGTTCATATATGAATCAGTTAATTGGTTCAACTGATTCATATATGAACCTATAGTTAATTAGTTCATATATGAAACACAAAGGTTCATATATGAATTAGTTAAAAAGAGTTCATATGTTAATCACATAGGTTCATATATGAACTAATTAACAGGCAGTTCTGTAACTTCTACAAAAACACGGGATGAGTTCATATATGAATCTGTGGGATTCCCATATGAACTATATGTTCATATGTGAACCCATGTAATTCACATATTAACTATATTTAACTAATTCATATATGAACATTTGTGATTCATATATGAATCTTGGTGTTTCATATATGAACTAATTAACTCTAGGTTCATATATGAATCAGTTGAACCAATTAAGTGATTCATATATGAACCTTTGTGATTCATATATGAACTCTTTTTTAATTAATTATCATACCAACTAATTAACTGATTCATATATGAATCACAAAAGTTCATATATGAATTAGTTAAAAAGAGTTCATATGTGAATTACAAAGGTTCATATATGAACGTATAGTTCATATGTGAATCACACAGATTCATATATGAACTCGTCCCGCGTATTTTTACGAAACTGCCCCTCAATCTTGTGCAGACCACGCGAGGAATTATCCGTTGGTTGTCGGTCAAAGCCGCCGATCTTGACCGAATAATTGGCTAAGATCACTTCTCTACTTCTCATATATTTAGCACTTCTCAAATGAACCTCTCCCTATATATATATATATATATATACATAGAGAGAGAGGCCCCTTATTCTACAACCGTACTAAATGATGAAACCAATGAAACCGAGGGTATTTTTGTCCTTTCAACAAATTCGTATTTTTAGAGATAATTCAGTTTTTTTTAATTATTAATTCTTTAAATAAATTATTCGGTTACCATATATACCCGACTCCATAATTCTATGAATAATTCAATTTCATAACAATTTAAAAATGTTCATAACCGTAATACAATAATAATTCATACACATTCATAACCGTTCATAAAATTTCATAATCATTCAAAATAATAATAACTGTAATACAAGACTAGTTCGTACATGTTTCATAACCATTCCTAAAATTTCATAATCTTTCGTAAAAAAAATCATAACTGTAATACAAGAACAGTTCATACCCATTCATAACCATTCCTAAAATTTCATAAAAATTTCGTACCCATTCATAACCATTGTTCTTTGCACCTTCATCTGGTTCGACAAAAATGCATTCATTTGTTTGTCTCTAGAAAGCATGATTCATAGTAGTCACCTAAGATGGGATTGATTGGAGATGGGAGGGCCGACGTCGGTGATAGAGATGGAAATGAGATCGTTGTTGGCAAAACCACTGGTTCACCTATCCATTTGGTCATGTGTATGTGCTTTTCTGGTCAAATGGTATTTGGTCCTTGTGTATGGTTCCGACGGTGTTGCCTCCGATGAGGTTTCATACATGGCGGTGCATGTGGGTGATCTCTGTGTTTGTTGTGGTGTATATAGTTGCCGGAAATGGGGGGGGGGGGTCGGCGGTTGGATTCATTGAACGGAAGGGAAGCACCACGTTTGTAGGGAGGGAACGAGATAAAGGGAGAAAAAGTAAAGATAATTATGATACAATAACCATAAATAGATAATTCCAATTATAATTAAAATTTGAATTTAAAATAATTAAAATATATGCCCAAACTACCCTCTTTTAATATTTTAATAAATTTAAATTAGAAAATATCTCAACCGTGGATCAAGAAAAAGGACGGCTAAGATCAAGTTGCATCGGTTTCACATTTTAAGAGGGTTGCAAAAGATGCTCCATATATATATATTGTATTAACCAAGTAATTAGTGTTAAACGTGTTAACTGATCTCATCTGTTTATCTATTTAATCTATGGATGTCATATTATCATTTAATCATAATTAATTAATATAAAAAGGGCAAATTTGTGAAGAAGGACAAATTTATCAAACCATGATTAAAATATAATAAGAAAAATATCTAATATGGAAAGGGTTTGAAAAACCCACTTTTCACGGCAATTGGATCAGAAGCATATCAAATGCGATCTTATATTTTAAATTTTAAATTTTAAATTTTAAATTTTTTATATTTTATATTTTATTGTTTATATTTTTTATATTTTATATTTTATATTTTATTATTTTACTGTTTATATTTTTTTATCAAGATTTTGTTTAATTGATTTTTGTTTTTATTATTTTATTGTTTATATTTTATTATCTATATTTCAAAAAACTTCAAATAACATTCTAATGTTTAAGTGTTTACAATGTTCATAAGTGTTATACATGCACTTATGTTTATTTGTTTAAAACACATATGAACTTCATTCGTTTTTATTCAACAATCCGTAATATTAAATGTTCATATGTGTTACATTATAGCAAAAAATACCAAATATACAATGTTCATAAGTGTTACAGTAGTATTAAATGTTCATATGTTTTTACATTATAGCAAAAAAATACCAACTATACAATGTTCATAAGTGTTATACGTTCATATTATGTTAATTTATGTTCATAAACTAATATACGTTCACTTATGTTTATTTGTTTAGAACACATATGAACTTCATTTATTTTTATTCAACAATACGTAATATTAAATGTTCATATGTGTTACGTACACTAAAAAATACCAAATATACAATGTAAAATATAAAATATATAAACAATAAAATAATAAAAACAAAAATCAATTAAACAAAATCTTGATAAAAAATATAAACAATAAAATAATAAAAAAATAATAATAATAAACTACCATGTTTTTCATTGAGTAATTTAAGGAAACATTAACCACTTGCCACCTCATGCTTAGTTTTATTATATTTTTTCAATTCTACCCTCCCATTAAACAAGGAACGTGTGATGCAACCAGAAAAAATGAATGAATCTCATTGGTTACATATGGTTAACAAAGTTAACACTAATAATTAGGTTAAGAAAAGAAGGTATCTCTCTCTCTCTCTCTCTCTCAATATATATATATATATATATATATATATAATGGGGGTGTTTGGGAGTGCTTATATTTTTGACTTATTTGCTTATAGCTTCTTCCCACCGCAAATAAGCAGTTTGAAGTGTTTGGATAGAAAAAATCAAAAGTGCTTATTTGCTTCTCCTCACCACAAATAAGTTGTTTTTGATAAGTCAATCCATACCTACTTATTTACTTCTCCTTATTTCCTTATCTATCCAAATTACCTTTTTACCCTCAATTTTTTACAAACACTTTTTAAAAACTGTTTTTCCTCACCACATAAGCAAATAAGCATAAGTAAAAAATATAAGCACTCCCAAACACCCCCAATATCCTACAAAAATGGAAAGTGGTTGGCCGTTCGATCGAGTCCATCCCTTGAAGTCGTACCCTCCCAGGATGCATGCATGAGTCTTCCGCCGATTGACAGAAATGCCGATTAAGCAATTCCCCCATCCCGATAAAGGGAGTCACTCGTGATTCGATAGTTCCATTTTCCGCTGATGCAGGCCGATTGGGATCCCAGCAGTCAAACCATTGTCTTCATTCCTCACCCTCCTTCCAATCAAATCTATTCTAAGGTGCCCGGAGGCAGGGGAAACAAAGTAGGGATTGATCGACCAACTTGAACAGATCCATAACCTGGTTCCATCTGTCCTGAATGAGGGAATTAAGGCGGGTATAGTCGAACTGGTTGATTCTAAGGTGGGTGATAAGCAGCTGTATCCGTATCAAGCCTACCATTTCTTCTCACGAAAGTCTTTCCATCCCGTCTCCGAAAGTTTTGAAATATCTGTGGCCCTGCTTCATAGCCCATCTACACACTCCAGCTGCCTCCTTTTGAGCTAGTCAAGCAGGCGTTGAACACGGACTGAGACTCTCCCGCCCCTTCGACAGCAATTCCTGCACTTGACGTCGGGTCTCCTCATTTTCAAATGGGGATAAGCGAGAAGCCGCTTTGCAGGGTAGACTCACTCCTACCTGTAACTAAATCTGCTTACCCCCATTTAGAAGGAAGGGTCGAAGTTTTTGGGCCTGTAGCTTTACTCGTCCCCCATTCGTCGGGCGGTCCTTGTGTGGGGGGTGCGCCACCAGAAATCGGGCTTGAAGCTCTCACCTTACCAACGAGCCGACAGCTGATGGCTGTTGGTCACGACTACTACAAAAAAGCTTCAATGAAGATGAATATTTCACATGGAGGAGTGTGCATCTTTATGTTGGGTGTTCTTTTGTCGTGGGACCCGACGGCTTATGTGCGACCTGTGGCCCACGTCTCCTATTTGTTCAGGGCGGGCGACGTGAACTCTGATTCGATCCGGGTATTCAATCCCGCCGCTGAGATGCTATATATATATATATATATCATGTAGACATGTAGCATTTCCTTGTTTAAATCTCTACAAGTGATGTAGTGATTTTTGTTTCTTATACAAAACGCACTTAGATATTATCTTCATTAAAAACATTGACCATAAATAACAACTTGACAGAATAGATTTTCTGTAACCTTTTGATATATGATGGTATTGGTTTGATGTTGTGATACACTTTGTTGGGCTCAAAGCTGTTGGTGAAAGTGTGATCTATCTTTTCCGTTATTTTGATAATAATTTGATTGGATCAATTACTCTATACCAGGTCATGGGAAAGTAAGTACAATTGCAAGAAGGTCCGCTCTAGAATCTGTTTTTGGTTTCGACTTACCACTGATATTTCATGGTAGTGGTTTACCTAGAACCGTAAATACATGGAAATGCATGGTAACCTTTTATACATGTATAATTATTACATTTTTCTATTAACCAAATGACATCTTTACTCTATATTTAAATTCTCTCTCTTCACAACTCTTAAATATTTGTGCATTAAGTAAGGGTAAATTTAAAATTTTAGTTATATACTTTTGAAAATGGAAACTTGTTTTGGGACAAATCTAAACTGAAATGTGGACACTTATTTTGGGACAAATATAAATAGAACTATGGACACTTATTTTAGGATGGAAGGAGCAGTAAAATGTTATTTTTAATCTATCAAAATTCCCACATTATTGGTCTTGTAGCTCGCCCTTTCGAGGTTCAAGAGATGCAAGGTCAGATATATTCGTATCTGAAGTTTTCACTACGAAAAACGATAACAATTGCGACAAGATAGCCTTGCCTAACCAGTTGCTCAATTATCTTGTCCAACTTCAGTTACCTTTTTACTTATGACATGAATCTGATTATTTTGCTTGCAGTTAGTATTCTCTTCTTCTGCAACAGTTCATGGACACCCCGAAAAAATTCCATGCGTTGAGTATTTTGAGTTGATGGCTATGAATCCAAATGGGCGCACAAAGGTATAAAATTGGTTCCCTTAAGATGTTTTCTTTGTTATGAACCTGTAATTCTATTAGGATCATTAATCACAAAGCCACAATAATAGTTTCTTGGAATTGAAAAGTCAAACATACAATATTTATATGGTTCAACAATTTGCCTACCACGTCCAACAAATTCCATATTTCCAGTTGGTTATGGACCTCAAATGGCATAATATTTTAAGGGTTGGGTTTCGGTGAAAAGTGTGAGAAGTGGTTATTGAACGTAGGATGAAAAATGCACGCACATTAGGATAAGATGCACTGAGATGCACAAGATCAGTTCCATTCTAAGCCGAAATTCATGGGGGGGCATTTGATTAAAAGTGATCGAACGGTTCAGATCCACTTCTCACGCTTCTCATGTTAACCTCAACTTCTCACACGATCCTTCGCCGTATTTTAATGAGTTTATAATCTTGCAATTTAATCACTTCCCTAACATATTTATGGAGATATAATTTTCTTTATTGATTAGCACTTTTTCGAAGAAATTGCACGAGATATTCAATGGCATATTCAGAATGGAAAATTATATTGTTGAGGTATTTAACCCTGTTGGGGTTCATGAGAATGGAAAACTTGGTGAGGATCCAAAGGGGATTCCAAACACTTTTATGTCGTATATAGAATAAGTCGCTTTTGGAAGATTGCCTGAGCTAAATGTTTATGGTCATGATTTGATTACCCAACAAAAGATAGTAGTGCGATATGTATTTTGTGAGGTTATTATATTTTATCATAAGCCTTCACGAAAACAGTCGCTCTACTTTTTCGGGGAGAGAAAGAATTAAATGGCCATCCAATCCATTGCAAAGAAAGAATTAGATTGCCATGGAATTGTGGATTTTGCAAGAGCTTACGAGACAACATATCAACGACAACCAGAAACGAGAATATTTCTCATCAATGGACACAAGACCAAAGACGGAGAAAATTCTCATACGCAGCTGAAAATAGACTCTAAGAAAAGGAAAACAATAGAAACAACAGGCCTTCAAAAGACCACGCAGACCGAGGCGGACATGAAAACCCCAACCAAGAAGCAGAAGTAACCACATGAAGAAACAACAATAAAAAAATCTTTTGCATTTTGAACTCTTTTTGGCAAATAGATTCAGATGGAAACCAAAAAAAAACGTGCATGCAAGATGCATAGGCTACAACCACTTAAAGATAGTTCTAGATGTCTGTAACTACCGGGTTTGTCTTGTAAATAGAGTATAATGGTGTGTGTGGTTGAAGATTTGAAAGTTTGGTGGCAATTGTGAGAATAAGAGAAATAGGGTTAAAACCCCATAAACCCTTCATTTCCATTCTTCAGTAATGTACGGCTGTGTGTGAAGCTTGGTGTGGAGCAACCTTAGCATTGGGGAAGAAGAGCTTGGAAATTGGATCTAGGGTTCGTGAATCTTTATCTTCTTCGAGGTAATCACGCCTCCTTTAAATTTCTATGCCTATAGTGGGTTTGTTGAAGTTTCCTCTTTGGAACTCTTCAAACTAGTGTGAGAAATTGGAAAAGAGTATTAAACGTAGGAATCAATGAGTTAAGGGTGTGTTTTGGTTTGGAACCAATTCCTATTAATGATTAGAATGGCCTTATCCATTTCGTAGAAGCTTAAATTCGTGGTTCTGTTAGATTTCATGCCTGGTGGGAAAAATCGTTGTTCGATACAGTTGTCCGGGGGTCGCCCAATCCGGAAACCTTTGGGAATCCTCGGGGTGGTGCGAATCCGGAAGTTGGTACCGGAACCCGGAAGAGGAGAGTCCGGAAATGGGTACCGGGACCCGGAAGGGGAGAGTTTGGAAGTTGGTACCGGAACCCGGAAGGGGAGAGTCCGGAAGTGGGTACCGGGATCCCGAAGGGGAGAGTCCGTGAGTTGGCACCGGGATCCGGAAGGGGGAGTTCGGAAAGCAAATCCGGAATCCGGATTGCCTGTACCCGGGACTCTGAGTTATCAGTAGTAGTTTAGAGATAGTACATAGAGGGTCGGTATGCTGCGTGAGTAGCGGAGTGACTTATCCACTCTAGTGTTGTAACGTCCCAAATTCATAACATGCATTGCTAACGGATAAGCATTCAGATTTGATAGATAATCCTGTCTTTACATCATCCATAAATCATACTAAACAAAACTGACAGCGGAAGTCTCTAAATTCCACAGCCGAGAGCTATTCTATTGTCATCATAGCCAAAACTTGAAGTTACTCTAAGCTTCAAGTCCTTCTTATCGCCTCCTAGTTCTTACTTGAAGAACCCTTAACATGCTTACCTGAAAATGGTTTAGTTTTGAAAGCGAGGGTTAGACCAAAAAGGTCTAGTGAATTCCCTCCGAAAACAACATGTACACAGTATAAAATCGTTTATAAAAATATCATCGTAAACCTTAACATAACATCATGCATGGTACTACACTGTATATAGGATCACATAAACATTCTGCGATCGGGGCCCATTGGGTTACCCTCTCGCCCTCAACCGGAGCCTACGCAAACTCCCCTTCCCGGAGCTTACGCAGACCCCCT
Organism: Saussurea involucrata; assembly: GCA_033807775.1. Taxonomy (NCBI): domain Eukaryota; kingdom Viridiplantae; phylum Streptophyta; class Magnoliopsida; order Asterales; family Asteraceae; genus Saussurea; species Saussurea involucrata. The sequence continues at coordinate 69,508,054 of CM066315.1, forward strand.
TTCTACTCGAAATAGGAGGAAACGAATTCCAACCTACTAGTCTGTCATACATATCCAAGGGATCATCAGATCCCGAGGATCTATCTCTGATCCCACAGTGTAGACCGACTCCACATAGCACATCATTCATTTCATAAAACATGCAACCTTAAATCCTTTAAATCATCATTCTCATTTCATCATATCAATAATAAGCTTTCTTAAGTAAACCATGTAGTTCATGGAAAAACATGTGTGGCAGTTATAAACAGTTCATGCTCGTAAATGAAACCATAATCAGTTAGAAACATTTAACACTTTACGTCGTAAAAGGGTTTAGGGAACTCACCTTGCTTGACGTACAACGCACTTCTTAGAAACCTCCATGCTAAACCACACGAACACCTAAGGCATTAGATTCGAATCAGATTAAACGGCTCGACCTACTGTCCAACACACACTTGTCCGGATACCAACTTGTCCGGATACCATATTTGTCCGGATACCATACTTGTCCGGATGCCATACTTGTCCGGATACCATACTTGTCCGGATGCCATACTTGTCCGGATGCCATACTTGTCTTGTCTGGATACCATACTTGTCCGGATGCCATACTTGTCCGGATACCACACCCGATAACTCGATCTACCCGGAAAAACACCCACCCGGAAACTACCATAGAGCTTTACCCGGAAACTAGCATCCGTATCCGGAAACCACCATATCATCATGAACTGAAGGTGTCCGGGTACGGCTGCTGTCCGAAAATAAATTTCTTAAAAGTGATTTCTAACCCGATTTTAGCCATTAGTTGATTAGATAACCATAAGGGTTCATCCACCAACCCCAAACACCCAATTAATCCCACTTTAATCTCTTAAAATCAATTCATTAAGACAAAACCCATAAAACTTGATTTTCAAGGAAAATGGTGAAACTCAAGAAATCATCAACATCAGTCCTAATGATTCATAACAATAAGAATGAGAAGCATTATCCTAATTAGATGAACGAATTGGGATACAATACCTTTGCAGATTTTAGCTTGATTCTTCCTTTCTCTAGATTTCTCTTCAAACCTTTCTTTCTCTTCTTCCTTCTTCCTTAGCCGCCACCACCAAGAGCACACAAACACAATCACACTACTGATTTCAGCAATTTGAGGCTGCCCTAGGGATTGGTGTCCTTAAATACATTTCACAAAATTGCTATCAAGTCCCTCAAGTTAACTTTCATTTATTCCACTTTGACCACTAACTCTAAAACCCACTAGAATTTGGGTTGTCACAACACTCCCCCCTTAAAAGAATTCTGTCCCCGGAATTCCTCATTGGAAAAGATGCGGGTATCTTGCCCACATCAAAACTGACACTTCCCAAAGTAAAGCTATATCTGACTCAGTCAACCACCTCATCAAACTCGAAACATGGAACCTTGGGTGCATTTCCTTCAGTTCTTACGGTACTCTAACTCATAGGCTACTGTTCCTACTCGGTCGATCTTGACTACAGAAGATTTACTAAGGCTTCTCATGCATCAACACTTCCTTTAAGGAGGAACTTGGCTAAATCCTCTGCCACGACACGAGATTCATTTACTTAGAGACAGACACACACTTGACCGCTTGACACAAATCCAAACATGAACGTCCCGACAACTCACAACCCAGAGTTCCTTCATCGAAAATACAAGCAATCCTAGATTACTTCTCCTAATCAACAATCGACTATGCGGATAACATTTCCCTTTCTCGGACTACCTCGACCACAGCTCGTCAACCATTTCTTACATCCTCACCACTTCATCACTCCATCCTTGTACGTAACCCAGGGTAGGAACCTTCAAACCTAACGTTGAAGTGTTCACCTACTAGAATTAAACTTATCCTGAAACACATCAAATCCTCGCTGATTACCACGTTCGTTCGGTCATAAAACATAACTCCGGTTACCCTCACCCAACTGGGAGGAATAACCATGGTCACACCATACTATTCTCACTAGCTTAAACACTACACGACCAAATCGTTTACACATTTCTCACAAAGTCACTAACTTAACTCATTTAGTTGTCTCATCCACTTCTCCCCTGCACAAAAACTTACACAATTTCCTTCCTCAATATTCTTTCCAACGGTTCGCACACTGATCAAATACAATCTACACAATACTGTCAAGTTTACTACTTCCAATTTACTCACTTGTTCCGACATACTATCTACACCTTCCCCACGATAGTGTGGAGCACTGCTCACCACACATTACTTGCCCCTCTCTCCCGACCTTTCCACATGTTGCTATCGCTTTCTCATTACTTACATAACCAAACAGTTGCACCAAGATCTTATCTTAAGGCATTCAACCAAGTCGTCTTGAAACAAGACCAGTGTTCGACGTCACTACACATTCTTTAATCTCCAACTTTTACCTTCTCAGACATTTCTCTCACACATAAGCAACAATTCACATTCTTTAAGGATTTCACATCAATCCCACCACATTCTGACTAACACAACCCTCATCCTCTTTAAACTTCCAATGACCCCAAAGTGTTCCTTAGTAACGTCCCCTATTCACTCTAATAATCCACCCCCTTGGATTCCCTATTACAAACGGATCTATTAATTCAAGCACACCCCGAAACTCGGGTTCCACAATTCTTTCGACTAACCACTATGATCATAAAATCAGACAGATATATATATATATATATATATATATATATATATATACCGTCATCCCAACTTTCTTACTTAGATTTACCTTAAATAATTCTTTAACAATCAGTGTGTTAGTCTCAATAACACTTCCCCAAAAATTGTAACACATCTTGTAATAACAAATGAACGTCATTACTTAACAAATCTATAAAATTTAAATCAACCAACCAAAGGCTTATACCTCTATCATGACATTTCAAATCAACTAACGATCATACTACTATTCCGACCCACAATCATCATCACGTCATTCCTTAAACATAACCAAAATTTCCAACTATTTTCTTCTAGGATCATTCCCTCACGCATAAGGAACAATTTTCGTTCTTTAACGATGTCTCCTCTACTATACTACAGCTTGACTAATCTATTCATCATCTTCTTTAAACTTACTCTTCCTTCAAGAATATACTTAACAACATACGTAACCACAAAGCTTGGTCTCATAGATGGGCAATCACCCAATTCTGCCCCGACATTCCATCCCAATAACAGTGAAAATACACACCTACTTACAACCCACGTACTTCAACAACTGGGATTGCAAACCGTACACTCTATCCGAAATCCCAAAAGGGCTTCCTTCTAATCCTTCATCTTTCTAACATCGCCTTACTACATCACCGGCTGACACAGATATCTTGGCAATTGACGCTACTATTCATTCGTACATTCACCACTCCTATTATCACACTACCAACTAAGTCTCTCATGGTCATTCGTACACAATTCACACTTTCCTTCATATTCTCCCGTATACTACAATCGAGTCTGTCTCTCTACTTAGTTCTCTCCCAACTTGTTGAACTATGACTCACGAGTTCACACTTAGCTCAAACACGAACATCCTAACTAGCTCTTTTATGACCCGAGTCCTTTCTTAGACACGGCACATTTTCTTACAGACTGGTATAGTCTACACTCACTCCGCTTGTGTTACACACCTTGTCCTTCTATGGACCCTCCTCGCCTCGTAAATAGAACGCCTATTCAACAAAAACAGTCTCTTACTAATTTAACACCTCTTCAAGATATTCTATCAACTTACACTCATCTGGTTTGAGTCTTCGGCCTCGGCCAACATACACCATTGCCGACTTCAACAACAAAAGACAACTCTTAACTACTTCCTTAACCTATCCTTTAACATGAGTTCCTTACGGGACCTATTCCTCCCTACACATCATAGTTAACTTTATAATCTGTCGCCCCCCATTTCGAAACTTACTCATGTAATATCAATATTACAAGCTCCCTTCGAATCTCATGACCCACACCGTGGACCTTTCATTTCTGCCTCACAGCACTACTCATAAAGAGTTGCTAAAACCAATACCTTGATGACTCCTAGTCCTTTCTCCGGGCACCATCGCCCCTCGGCAACTGTGTTCTCAGTCGTCGAGCAAAGGTACAGACCCTCATACACCTTACACTAAAATCCATTCCTGACTCTGCCAAGGTCCAACTCTCCTCTTGAACACATATACCAAAACTACATACGTTCTCCCCTGACTTGACCAAGGCCTCTCCGCTCTCGGAGTTCTTCCTTAGCTTAAGACGTAATACTCTACGACCTAGTGGGTTCATAACCTTCATGCATGACAATACAGTAAATAAATCATTTTACACATTTTATCATTTCAAATAAACAACATTTAGAAACACTCGGGTACCCGTGACCCCATCACTCTTATAACTTTAAAACCCTGCACAACGATTCGAGAATCGTTGGCATGCATCCTCTCGTGAACCTCAATCTTGCTCAATCCGAACAATGTTATTACGATAGTAATATATTGCATGAAAATCTTTTCGTATGAGACCATTCTGAAAGAATTACCGACACAAAGTAAACCAATCGGTTCTCACACTCAATTGTATGATATCAAAAGGTCAATAAGCATTTTGGTATAAGTGAATTGAAGGTAACCATTTTCTTGACCATTTTTGTAACAATTTAACTTATCATTAAAAGTGTGGAATACTTTGCAAATCGTTAAGCCCAAAATTTCAATGTGCGACGTAACTGAAATCGCTTTTTCTTTAAACGTGTACTCGTACAAGCTGACTCATTTTGTTCAAAGTTGACAGTTATGTTTTTATTTTGAATCGTGAAAATTTCATGTTACATAAAAGAACGCTATGCATGCGACTCTATTTGCAATAGAAGGCTACTCACTCAACAAGGTCAACCGCTTACTCACGCAGCTTATCCTTGATACCCCACTTACGACCAAGGGTCGCCCCCTCGATCAAGCACTAACTTGATGTACATGCGTTCCACATCTCACTTACTCAACCATTTCACACTATTTTCGCTTTGATCGACTATCTCACTTTCTACTTCTACATGCTTTCAATTCACTATAAGTATCTTATTCCATTTGTCCTGCCAATGAAAATCTCGACTAAAAGTCCGGGCTCCATTGATACTTTCAAGGTTTTGACACTGTTCTATCTTACCATCCCAACTGATCTATCCCCTGATTCTATAACTAGGACTCTCCCGAAACTGGAGTCTTACTCAAACTCAAACATTCATCCTCTCCAAATCCACGAAGAGCTACCTCTAGACGACTCATAACATTCTTTACAACGTTTCTTCTCTACGATGTCTACATACATCACATCATAATGACTCTTACTCGACACTTCCCCAAGCAATGGAGCTCGGTCTATCCTTCAGGGATCTTGCTGACCTATTCCTCAGCGTTCTCCCAACCATAGCGCTAAACTAAAAGAAACCGATAGTTAATCCTTACTAGACGTGACACAACAAATTTGCTATAAGTAAGTTATTGTAAGCACGCACATGTACCTGTAAGTTCGTAATTACACTGGCCAGGTGTAATCTCAAACTTACCTTACACGTTTGTCCTTGGCACCTTATTCCTAAGCGCATTTATAGTGATCGTTCCTAGAGGCAATCCTATGTCTCGGTTGTGTTCCTTATCTTACAGTTTAAGTTTAGGCTCGAATGGTCACCTAAATCCCTTAAATTAAGGCTCTGATACCAATTGTAACGTCCCAAATTCATAACATGCATTGCTAACGGATAAGCATTCAGATTTGATAGATAATCCTGCCTTTACATCATCCATAAATCATACTAAACAAAACTGACAGCGGAAGTCTCTAAATTCCACAGTCGAGAGCTATTCTATAGTCATCATAGCCAAAACTTGAAGTTACTCTAAGCTTCAAGTCCTTCTTATCGCCTCCTAGTTCTTACTTGAAGAACCCTTAACATGCTTACCTGAAAATGGTTTAGTTTTGAAAGCGAGGGTTAGACCAAAAAGGTCTAGTGAATTCCCTCCGAAAACAACATGTACACAGTATAAAATCGTTTATAAAAATATCATCGTAAACCTTAACATAACATCAGGCATGGTACTACACTGTATATAGGATCACATAAACATTCCGCGATCGGGGCCCATTGGGTTACCCTCTCGCCCTCAACCGGAGCCTACGCAAACTCCCCTTCCCGGAGCTTACGCAGACCCCCTTTCTACTCGAAATAGGAGGAAACGAATTCCAACCTACCAATCTGTCATACATATCCAAGGGATCATCAGATCCCGAGGATCTATCTCTGATCCCACAGTGTAGACCGACTCCACATAGCACATCATTCATTTCATAAAACATGCAACCTTAAATCCTTTAAATCATCATTCTCATTTCATCATATAAATAATAAGCTTTCTTAAGTAAAACATGTAGTTCATGGAAAAACATGCGTGACAGTTATAAACAGTTCATGCTCGTAAATGAAACCATAATCAGTTAGAAACATTTAACACTTTACGTCGTAAAAGGGTTTAGGGAACTCACCTTGCTTGACGTACAACGCACTTCTTAGATACCTCCAAGCTAAACCACACGAACACCTAAGGCATTATATTCGAATCAGATTAAACGGCTCGACCTACTGTCCAACACACACTTGTCCGGATACCAACTTGTCCGGATACCATATTTGTCCGGATACCATACTTGTCTGGATGCCATACTTGTCCGGATACCATACTTGTCCGGATGCCATACTTGTCCGGATACCACACCCGATAACTCGATCTACCCGGAAAAACACCCACTCGGAAACTACCATAGAGCTTTACCCGGAAACTAGCATCCGTATCCGGAAACCACCATATCATCATGAACTGAAGGTGTCCGGGTACGGCTGCTGTCCGAAAATAAATTTCTTAAAAGTGATTTCTAACCCGATTTTAGCCATTAGTTGATTAGATAACCATAAGGGTTCATCCACCAACCCCAAACACCCAATTAATCCCACTTTAATCTCTTAAAATCGATTCATTAAGACAAAACCCATAAAACTTCATTTTCAAGGAAAATGGTGAAACTCAAGAAATCATCAACATCAGACCTAAGGATTCATAACAATAAGAAGGAGAAGCATTATCCTAATCAGATGAACGAATTGGGATGCAATACCTTTGCAGATTTTAGCTTGATTCTTCCTTTCTCTAGATTTCTCTTCAAACCTTTCTTTCTCTTCTTTCTTCTTCCTTAGCCGCCACCACCAAGAGCACACACACACAATCACACTACTGATTTCAGCAATTTGAGGCTGCCCTAGGGATTGGTGTCCTTAAATACATTTCACAAAATTGCTATCAAGTCCCTCAACTTAACTTTCATTTATTCCACTTTGACCACTAACTCTAAAACCCACTAGAATTTGGGTTGTTACATGTGTGTTGGGTGCAAATGTAGGTGCAGATAGAGGATAGCAGTTTCAAGTAAGAACGTGTTAGCGTGGACGCCAGGTGAGTCTTTCTAAACCGAAGCTCTGATGATACTTGCTTTTATTGTTCGTACATTTTATATTGAATTGCATGTTTCCATGTGGTTTAAATTATGCAAGTTGAAGGTGTGTTATTTATATTGTGGTATGCATGGGTTGGGACTAGAGGTGGTTTATTGTGATGCCTTATGGGGAGTGTGTCCCATACGAAATATATGAACGTGTTTCATATAACCACTAAGGGCGGGTGTGTGCCCTAACACGTTTCACAAGTGTGTTCGTGACCAAAGTGTGGAGCACCAGCGTGCATGTGTTTGCTTAGACTGATAAGGGTTGTTAGCTCCAATAGTATAACTCGTAGAAGTATTGAAAAATAGTCTAAGGACAAATCTGGTTGAAGCCTCTGCCGGATACACCGAGACCTCAGAGCCTCTGTCGATCATCATCCCGTAAGAATGAAAACCAAGACCACAGAGCCTCTGTTAAACCTGACAGAGCCTATGTGGAACTGAAGATGTTGAAGATCAAGATCAAGGCTCTTGAAGACCAAGACAAGTGTGCACCTCACGTACCTCTGTTGTACGAAGATTCTGAAGATCAAATAGTACAAGCCACGCTCCTCTGCTTCTACGTGTCACCTTCTGAGAGGATACAACTTTTCAGTGTACTATTCATCGGCGCACAAACTCGACGTTGTAGTATGAAGCGTCCCATGATCTTGTCTCTTGTACCTCTTGTCCCCTAGTCTTGTATAAATAGAGGTCTCTACCAAACCGTTTCTGGTAACGAAGCGTACACACACTCATACCTAGAAAGATAGCATTTAGAGAGAGAAACACACACTTTGTGGTGTTCTTGGTGTAAACAGTGGTGAATCAATGAAGATGAATCTTTGAGCTTACTTATTGTTATTTAATCTGTTTTCATTGTTCTCTTGTGTGTTTTCTACCAAAACAGTTTAACCCAAACAGATTATTAAAACGCTTCCGCACTTAATTCTTATTATACTCTATTTTGTATGTTTGTGGTTTAAATATCATTGTTGATATCATATCTGGGATCAACAATTGGTATCAGAGCAGTCTTTGATTCTCACTATCGAAGGATCCACTCTGCAATGATTTCAATTTGATTTTGGTAGGTTTATGGACTGATTTCTGGAACTGTTCTTAAGCTTTGCGAAACAACCCCTGTTTTGTGTCTTTTTCAACTAGTTTGATCTTGACACAAAAATAGGAACTGTTTTTAATCTTGAAATCTCGCCATTTTGTGCTTTGTTCAATAATTCCTAAGTCCAAACTCATATTTCAAGTTTGTTCCATTGATTAAAGGTTCATGTTCCATGCTCTGTTTTCTGCTTCTTTTCGAAAACTCTATCTTCATCAAAATTGGCAAATGCAGTGAACTTCTTCACTGTTGGTTCCTTAACCAAGCCACCAATTCTTCTTAAAGACGAATACCTACAATGGAAAATTCGAATGATCCATTTTCTTGAAGGTGTTGACAAAGAGCTTTCGACTTACATTCACAACCCTCCTTATGTCCCCATGGTTACTGTCCCTAGCGTACCTGAAACTCCAACATCACCAAAGGTACCTGAGTATGAAAAACCAAAGGACATTGAAAATGGTCCACACAAGATTAGGAAAAGTATGAGTGGGCAAATAAAACCAAACATCTTCTGATAATGGCAATACCAAATGACCTCTTCCAGTCCTTAGACGCCTGTGAATCTGCATATGAGTTATGGAAAGAGCTTGAAAAACATCTAGAAGGGGGGGGGGGGGGGCGAAGACCCAAAAGAATAGAAGAGCTCAATGCATAAACGAGTATTATGCGTTTAAAGCTCTGCCATCAGAATCCCTACAGAGCACTTACGACAGATTCAACTCCTTGATTAATAAATGCAAAAAGTTTGGAATTTACAGAACTTCAAAGGAAAACAACATCATATTCCTCAATAGCTTAAATGATGAGTGGCTTCAACTGTCCATGTCTTTACAAACAAACCAAGACTCAGACACTTGGACTCTCACAAACCTCTATGGCACTCTGGCTGCACATGAAAGTCAAATAGCCCAGACAAAAGCCCAGCAGGGTGGACCTCTGGCGCTCGTAGGTAAAGCCCCAGTGATACAAGACAAGCAAAGAAGGACAAGGCTCTGGAGGAGAAAGAGAAGAAGAAAAAGAAGGTTTTGGTTGTTGACAGTGATGAAGAAGAGATAATGGATGCGGATGAGGCAACAGTGGCCTCAATAGCTAAATCTTTAGTTTTGTTGACCAAGAAATTTGGGAATAGAGGGTTCAAGAATAAGTCTGGATTCAACATAGGGATGAATGATAGAGATGGGAGAGACGACAGAGGTGGCAAGTATCAAAGCTATGGGCCACCGCAGGATATGAGCAGAGAACTCAAGGTAGAGAGGAGTTCCAAGACCAACAAAGGATGTATGACAACAGAGGATACGAGCAGAAGGGAGGAGGAGAACATCAACAAAGGCAAAATGATGACCCTTAGAGGGGTATGCCTAGGGAGGAGCACATAGCACAAGATAAAGCTGCCACGGCTCCACAGAACTCAGGGTGCTTCAAGTGTGGCAAGCCAGGCCACTACGCGGTAGAATGCCGAAGCCAACCCAACAGACCCCAGAGAGATTCTTCCTTTTACAAGAAAACGACAGAATATTATGCTCAAAAATCTCTTATGGTAGAACAGGAGAACTGGGTGTCTGACGAGTCTTCTGATGAGGGAGAAAAGAAGAATGCGTTGTTCTATAGGATGGCAGAGGTTAGCAGCTCCGACTCCGACTGTGATATCAAAAGTTAGTTATATCGGTTGTTATTATTGAAAGATGCTTTAATGATTGAAATAATTAAAGAAGATCAAACAATAGTGGGATAAAGATTGGATGATAATAGTTGCTTTAAGGAGGCTTGAAAATCTAAGTTGGGGAGCTGGTAATGATGAAAGATGTAAGGTTCAGAAAATGTGGAAAGTTGAGTCCCTATTCTTCCTGGACTTTTAATTGTGATAAGGTTTGGGAAACGTGAGAAGTTGAGTCCTCGTTTTCTAGGACCTTTCACTATCATTAAAAGAGTTGGATTGCAGGCATATCGGTTGGATCTTCAACCGGAATTGGAAGGAATCCACAATACTTTTCATGTTTGCTATCTTCGGAAATGTTTAGCCGAAGAGGATGATATGATTCCACTTATCGACGTAAGAGTGAATGAAAAGAGTCGCTGTGTGGAAGAGCCAAAGGCAATTTTGGAAATATCGAATAGGAAGTTACGTAATAAAAAGGAAGTGGTTATGTTAAAGGTACAATGGAAGCATCATAGAGGTGCTATTGTGACTTTAGAGTCGGAAGAGGATATGAAAATTAGATATCCTCACTTGTTTACCTAGCTTTGATTTCGAGGACGAAATCATTTTCAAGTTGGGGAGTATTGTAACATCTTGATTTTTATATAAAAGATTTCGTTGGGTTTATTAAATAATTTGAGTATAATTATTTGATAAGTTGTGATCGGTTATTTGATTGGTTAATTTTAGAGTTTAACCCCGATTAAGTTACGTTATTGTTTTACGGAGTTATAAGTTAAGGGTAAACTTTAATTTTAATTTATAAGTCGAGGGATTAAAGTTGTTGTTAGATGGAAGTTTAGGGGTGAGTGGTGAAACTTTAAACCCACCCACCGCCTTATGTATCAAAAGTAGGGAAAAAGGGAAGATATTTTCCCATGAGTTATCTTGTGTGTGTGTGTGAATCGTTCAAGAGGCAGAGAGAAAGAATAGAGAGAAAAGAAAAGAGAAGTTGTGGAGTCTTCAATTTGGTAAGAATTCACAATAGGTTTCAGACAAATTTGTTATAGAAGTATGGTTATGAACAAATCTAATTGTTGAATAGGTTTCTAGAATCATTGACAGCAGTTTGGATCTTTGATTTCTTGCAAAAAGTGGGTTATCTTCATTAAGGTGAGTTCATTTACTTTTTGCTTAAATCCTTGCTTTCTGTCAAATTAAATGTTAAGACGCCTGTATAAACTGTTTTGGGATTGTATGGTTGTGTTTAAAACAAGCTGAATGGAACAGACATGGATTTGGGATGAATTTCTAAGTTGCAGGTCGAAGTTTCCGGAAACACTCGGTATGAAGGTTTCCGGACAAGTCAAAGTTATCCGGTAAGTGTTGTTATTTTGTAGTTTCCGAATGAAATAGTTACCGGAATGGCATCCGGATTGAATATGTTTTCGGTAAGTATCCGGATAGTACCAGTATCCAGTAAATAATGATATCCGGAAAGAGTCGTTTATCCGTTAAGTCATGGGTATCCGGAAAGTTGTGTTATCCGGATAGTTTAAGGTGTCCGGAAACTTGTATTGTCCGGTCACTTTTGAGTACTCAGTAACTTTAGTTTTGCTAACTTCTGGAAGGAAACAAATCAGGAATTGAAATACAATCCTAGTAGCTTGAACATACATACGGTTGGATGTTAGTGTGTTAGGCTAAATGGTTGGTTTAGGTTAATACTATACTTGTATATAGTATGTGTAATGGATCCATAGGCATGGTTATGTATTGTAACGAGGAATAGGCATAAAGCAATTTGTAATTCCCGTTGTCCTGAAATGAGGAATAGGCATAAAGCAATTTGTAATTCTCATTTCGTAAAGGTGTTATGAAATGAGAAATAGGCATAAAGGAAATTGTAATTTTTATTTCATAGTATAGAAATCGAGGAATAGGCATAAAGTAAATTGTAATTCCTGGTTTCTAGGGGAAGACCAGAGATAGGCATAAAGTAACTTGTAATCTCTACTTCTGGGCCAAGAAATAGGCATAAAGCAACTTGTAATTTATTGGATAAGAGCAATAGTCTAGAATCTGCAATGATTCGTAGTGCGGCTCTGGAATATGATACGAGAAGAAATGGGCATGTGTAATTGCGATTTCTTGGATATAAGCATTAATCTAGAATTTGTAATGATTCGTAGTGTGGCTCTGAGCATTAATCTAGAATCCGTGGCGATTCGTAGTGTGGGCTCATGAATGTGATATAATGTTTGAATAGGCATAGTATAATTGCTATTCAGGTTGAATGTTTGAATAGGCATAGTATAATTGCTATTCAGGTGGAATGATTGAATAGGCAAAATAGAGTTGCTATTCGTATTTGAGATGTGGAAATATGAATTAGACGAAGTGTAGGTGTTATTTTCCTAGGTTTTTGGTGGATTAGAAATAGGCAATATAAATGCTATTTCTGTTTTCATTTCAAGAAAAGGTATGAGGATTGGATGTAAGTCCTTAGACTTGATCGATAAGTTAGAATCCATAATGATTCTCAGTAAACTCTAGGATATGATGATATGACTCCTCGATTGTTAGTCATAGTCATGGGGCCGGATATGTTCCGTCCTTAGGAGTCGAGTACGAGTATGGTAAGAATGAGGGTAAACCAGTTTTGTTATGCCTTGTTTACTTTGACGTTAAAAGTATTATTTTGAAACTGAATGTTCTCACTAGGCGTTAGCCTAATCGTTTCAAATTATATTTTCTTACCAGGTATGAGCTCAGGGAAGTAATGGGACAAGTGGAGAGTTTATAGTGGCGACAAGTTGATGTAAATTGACTCTTGTTATTATTTTCACTCGTTAAGAATGTTTATGTAATGGATATTAGATGCGTAAACCCTTTTATTTCAGGTTTAAATTTGCCCTGATTTTAGGGTGTTACATGAAAAGACTTGTGTTGATATAAATAAAAATATTGCCTTCTATGAGAGAGAAGCCAGACTTCTCACTCAGGAAAAGGCAAAGATAGCTTTGGAAAAGGAAAATCTTGAAATGGAATGGTATAAAGAAATAAATCCTTTGAAAGAAAAGATTTTTGATCTTGATTTTTCATTAAAAGCCAAAAACAAAGAGCTTTGAATAATGAGAGTGACAGGCTGAATATACTTTCTCTTAAAAAAAATTCCAAAAAGAAAGAGAAGTTCTTCACCAGGACCTACTCGACAGAGACCTCATGATTAAAAAATATCAAGTCGTGCAGTAGGTGCATGAAAAGGTAAATACTCAAATAGGTAGAAGAGGGATTGGCTTCTACGATTTTGATCCTTATACAGGAACCAAAAGAACATGTCCTTATCTTCCCTACTTTTTGTTGGGGATGTTATAAAACTAGGTTTTCCTAACTTACTCTCTGTGAACAAAAGGCAAAAAAACATCTGGGGAACCTCACAAGAGGAAACCTCTGAAGATGATTAATGTGTGGTATCATAACGCAGATTTTCCATCTTCGGACTCTTTCAAAAAAGCATCCAAACCAAAGAAATATATGAAAACTCAGAATCAGATAGGTCTCTTCAAGTTTGGCGATCCAGAGACACCAACCCAAGTAGCCTTTGTATGCATGATAAACCCTGAAAAGGAGTTATGCGCAGAGACACCTGAGTTCATACCTTCGTCCACAGAGGATAGGATGCAAAACGATTCTAAAAATGTCTTAAAGGAAACCTGTGAAAATCAATCTGAGGAAAGTCATGAGAAATCTCCTGTCGAACATGATCTGGGTGAAAATGACTTTGTGGACTCTTTTGAGACCACAGAGGTTGCTCCTTGTACTTCAAAAGACTCACACATTTCTGAAAACAAGGAAGAAAGTGAACACGTCACATGTACAGAGAACCTTGCCTCTGTCGATAGAGATTTCCTTGTCTCATACTCAGAATATGAGGATGACTCAACCTCTGTCGACTCGGAGACTGGTTCTGACGATTCAGAGATAGTGCCTTGTGAATCAGAGGGATTTAAACTTCCCTCTAGCATTCTTAACAGAACAATTCCTCCAAAGGAGAAATTCACAAGAATTCCTATATGTCAAGATTTTCTAGACAAAAGGGACAAAAGGGACAAAAGGAAAAATCCTCTCAAACTCCAAAAGCTTCAAAACCTTTAAAGCCAACTCAAGAAAAACTTACATGGCAACAAAAAAGGAAAATGGATAGAAAATTATAAGTCTTTTTCTTCTGTGGCAGTGAAATCGACAGAAGTTCACCACAGAAGATGGGTACAACCGAAGGCTCCTCTGAAGAGAGATTTTTACAAAAATAAATCTAGCCTAGATAGGTCATTCTGTAAAAGAAAGTCTGATGCTAGGAGAGATTGCAATCATAAAGCCTCGGTACCCATTTTCAATGTTTTTAATGAGAAGTTTAAGCAAGTTTCTTCACATGTTGATTATTGTCATTCCTTTGAACTTATGTATCAATTGAATCAACATTTCTCTAGTCCTCACTGTTTCCTCTCTAGACCCAAAGCAAAGATGCAAAATTCAAGGGTCAGAAGAAACAAAATGGTTATTCTAAAGAAGTTAAAACCAAAACTAAGGATGCTAAGGCAACCTTAAGGACCCCTAACAAGATTGGACCCATTTGGAAATGGGTACCTAAATCTCTCTAATTGCATTGCAGAAGCAGTATGTGCCTATTTGGTACCTAGAATCCGGGTGCTCTAGGCACATGACCGGCGACAGAGGTTTACTATCCTCGTATAAGGATAAACTTGTAGGAAGATCTGTAACATTTGGAGACAATAAAAAGGGGTACATCAGAGGCTATGGAGTCATCAAAAAGAAAGATGTGACCGTGTGCAAAGTTGCGTATGTGGTTGGCCTCAAGCACAACCTACTCAGTGTAAGCCAACTCTGCGACACAGGTTTCGATGTGAAGTTCAAAAGAACTTATTGTTCTCTACTTGGAGAGGACAATAACATAGAACTTCTGAGAGCTGAAAGAAGAGGTGATTTGTACCTCATGAATTTCAAGGCCAAAAACCAAAGTGACAAGATATGTCTTGTTTCAAGTAAAAATTAAGAAGCATGGTTATGGCATAACAGGTTCTGTCACCTAACCTTCCACACCCTTGATAAACTTGTGAGGCTTAATATGGTAAGAGGTCTGCGAAATGTTAAATTTGACAAAGATCATCTCTGCTCAGCCTGTGAAATGCGAAAACTCAAAAGAGCTTCCCATAAAGGCAAATCTGATGTGTATTGCACTAGGCCTCTGTACATGCTCCATGTCGACCTCTGCGGTCCTATTGCTACACAGAGCCTAGGTGGCAAAAGGTATATGTTTGTATTGATTGATGAATACTTAAGATATACTTTGGTAGAGTTTGTCCGAAAGAAGTCAGATGTTCCAAACATCTTGATCAATCTAATGAAAAGAATCCAGGTACTCTATGAGTGCAGGGTGTAGAAGCTGAGGAGCAACAACGGCACAGAGTTCAAAAACTCCACCATTGAAACATATCTCACAGAGGAAGGAATCTCACAAAACTTCTCTGTTGCACGAACTCCACAACAGAATGGCTGGTTGAACGTAAAAATCGCACGCTGATGGAGGCTGCAAGAACTATGCTCACAGCATATGGATTACCCACTTCTTTCTGGGCATAAGTTGTTTCTATTGCGTGCTTCACTCAAAATCGATCAACAGTAGTGCAGAGGCACATCAAGACACCGTATCATTTGATAAACAAGAGGAAGCCAAACATCAAGTTCGTTCACGTGTTTGGGTGTAGGTGCTTTGTCCTAAACGACAGAGAACACCTTGGGATGTTCGATCGAAAGGCAGATGAAGGGAAGTTCATTGGGTACTCTGCCACTTCCAAAGCTTATAGAATCTATGTTCTGTGGAATCGAACCATTGTTGAAAGCATTAATGTTTCGTTTGATGATTCATTCCAAAAGACTTCTAAACAAATCAGTTCAGAACTCCGGCTAAACAATGAAGCCTTTGGCGTCTCAACATCAAGAGAAGCAGAGTTAAATCTGTTATTCGAAGATGTGTTCAACGACGAAGTTGATCCCTCTGCTGAAATTCATAGAGCCTCTGGAGAGTCATCCTCTGCGGACCAGACAAGTCATGGTATATCTCTAACTGGTCCCTCAAATACTTCACCCTCTTCTACAAATTGTGTAGGTACAAACGTTGAGGGGGAGCAAGCAGAGGATATTGTAAACAAGGACTCCACGACAGAGTAATTGGAAATTCCTACCCATGTGGCTACAGAGGAATCAACAACAGAGGAGAACAAGGATTTTGTTTCAACATGTTCAGAGGATTCAATTCCTACTCTTATTAAAATACCAACTCAAGCTGAAACTCCAAGCACAAGCACAGAAGAAGTACCTTCTACAACAGAAGTTGTGCATGAACCATTATGCATACCAACAGAAGTTCAATTAGATGCTATAAATGACCACCTTCCAAGGATGACCAAGTGGACAAAAGATCATCCACAGAGCCAAATTATTGGCGATCCTTCAAGCAAAGTAACGACTCGATCAGCTTCTGCTAACTTTTGTTTTTATACAAACTTTATCAGTATGATCGAACCAAAAAGAGTCTCTGAAGCTCTAGACGATCCAAATTGGGTAGAAGCCATGCAAGAAGAGCTTCTTCAATTTGAGCGCAATAAAGTAGGGTCCCTAGTACCTCTGCCAAAAGGAAAATCTGCTATAGGGACCAAAGGGGTTTTCAGAAACAAGAAGGATGAGGAAGGGGTGGTCATTAGAAACAAGGCAAGATTGGTGGCCAAGGGATACTGTCAGGAAGAGGGCATTGATTATGAGGAAACCTTTGCCCCTGTCGCATGGCTCGAAGCAATAAGAATCTTCTTAGCCTTCGCAGCACACAGAGGATTTAAGGTGTACCAAATGGATGTCAAATCTGCCTTCCTCAACGGACAGATTCACGAAGAAGTTTACGTCCAACAACCACCAGGGTTTGAAAGTGCTAAATAACCTAATCACGCCTACTATATGGATAAGGCCCTGTATGGACTCAAACAGGCCCCAAGAGCATGGTATGAACGACTTTCAACCTTCCTTCTTGTCAATAAGTTCGAAAGAGGTACCACTGACACCACTTTGTTTTTCAAGAGAAAAGGTGATGAGATTCTACTTGTTTAAATTTATGTGGATGACATCATATTCGGCTCTACAAATGAAAAATACTGCAAAACGTTTGAGACACTCATGAAGAGTGAGTTTGAAATGAGCATGATGGGAGAATTAAATTTCTTCCTCGGGCTTCAAGTCAAACAATCGTCAGAGGGAATTTTCATTAACCAATCTAAATATGTCTCTGACATTCTTTCAAAATTCAAACCCTCTGACTCCTCTGTCATGAAGACCCCCATGGCCACTGGATCTAAGTTACACTCAGATCTATAGGGTAAATTTGTTGAGTGCAAGCTCTACAGAGTCATGATTGGGTCTCTTTTATACTTATCCGCGAGTAGTCCAGATATCATGTATGCCACATGTCTTTGTGCAAGGTATCAAACAAATCCCAAAGAATCCCACCTCTATGTTGTCAAGAGAATCTTTAGATACCTTAAAGGAACCAAAATCTTGGTCTCTGGTATCCAAAGAACTCTGGCTTTGATCTAATGGCCTATACAGATTCAGATTATGGAGGATGCAAGTTAGACAGAAAAAGTACCTCTGGGAGTTGTCAATTCCTAGGTGATAAACTAATAAGCTGGACTTCAAAGAAGCAGAATTGTGTGTCCATATCCACGGCAGAAGCTGAATACGTTGCTGCTGCTAGCTATCTCTGTCAACGGCAGAAGCTGAGTTCTGTGGATGAGAACTCAGCTCAAAGACTATGGTCTATGTATCCAAAAGATACCCATCCTCTGTGATTCCAAAAGTGCCATAGCTATCTCTGTCAACCCCGTATAACACTCGAGAACAAATCACATAGATATCAGGTACCACTTTCTAAAGCATCACGTTGAACAAGGTACAATCGAGATGTACTTTGTGCCTACAGAGTATCAGCTTGTTGACCTATTCACCAAAGCACTAGATGAGAAGATATTCCTATTCTTGGTGGGTAAGATGGGTATGCTGAACTTGAGTTAATCCCTCTGTAAGTGTGAATAAATCCTCCTGTATATATATGTAAATATTTCCATCTTTCAGTATGTACAATCTTTATCTTAAAGAATTTCTGTATCCAACAGAGCCTCTGGCCATTGTCACAGAGACTCTTGGGAGATTGATCTATGGTTTGTGTACTACTTATCATTATTTGACCCAAGCATAGATCAAGGGGGAGCAGAAGGAGACATTGTAATGATCTACAGAAGTTGATCATTCAAGGGGGAGCCAAAGAAGTTCATTGTTCGAGACAATCCACAGAAGAAGGTGATCATGCCGAGAACAGTGAAATTTTTTTGGTTCGGGTTCAACAGACATTTGGATATAGAAACTTCCATGTGCGTAGAGTTAATGGGAGGCGCACGACGTTCCATCGTGCACCGCCACCTCTGACGTGGCACTCCCTGATTCGACGTGGACTCTACGGTCAGTACTGAAACGTCTTCTACCAGCTGTATACTCGAGTGCGGACCCCAAATAAACATAAAATTTTTACCGCCCAAATCTTATCCCCTTTACCCATTATAAAACTCACTTTCACCCTTCTTCTCCACTTTTCAAATCTTTCTCTCTCTGAATACTCCGGCGAACCTGCAACTCTAAGTGCAAAATCTGCATTTCCCTTCTTATTTCTTCAAGAACTACCTTGAAAGGCAACCAATAATTCCCCTGCTCAATCTCAACTGTCCCAGAACCCCACTCCTCCCAGAAACCAAGAGGAACAATCAAAAAGTGCAGAATCTGTTCATCACCAACCATCAACTCACCTGCAAAACTTCATCGACAATAACTGGTATGAAAACCCCTACCCCTGAAACCAAACAACCACTACTTGGTTCTGAACACAAACAACTTTGGCCAAGAACAGGCTATTCTAATCAATATCCTGGAAAACCATCATCTTCGAAACATTCTGACAAGAAATATGAAGAACATCCCCGCAAGGTACCTAAATCAGTTCTGGCAGAGCTATCACTTTGATGAAGACATAAACTATGTGGTTGGGTACATGTCTAAACCAGATAACTCTAAGAACCTAACCATAGGAATCGACAGAACTATGATCTCTATCGAATTTGAACTACCCACCAGATGCCTCCTAGGAATAAAACAATTCGCAGAAGACCCATCCGATGAAGAGCTCCGTGAATTCGCAGTTATGCTTGGCTACAATGAACCACTGACAAAGAGGAATGACTTCAGGAGGAACCGCATCCCCCCTCTGTGGAATACACTCTTTTCAATCCTTAACCGTTGCCTGACAGGAAAAACTGAAAGTCCTGATCAGAGCTCTCACCAAATACTTTCCATCATGTATGGCATATACTATGACCTTCAACTAGACTCCACCCGTCTAGTTCTGCAAGAATTGGTCGCCACTATTGAACACAAATTGGGCACCCAGAAGGCCAAAGGGACTCTGCCAGCCCTGCTGTTTTAGAGACTAATTGGCATTATATTGGAACCTCTGATAGAGGAGGAAGGATGGAGCTTCGAAGGACCTACGGTAAAAAACCTATCCTCTACAGAAGATGACCCCTACCAAACATGCCTCTGGTATACACACTGTAGGCCTCTGAGCGAAAAAATGTTAGCATATGCCAGTGACAGAGTCCTAGCAGAAGAGTACATATGTGTACATAGGACTCCCAAACCGAGTCCTATGACCCCCCCACGCCTAGGAGTCCCCATAGGCACAAAGGTAGTGGAAAGGATGAGCCCCGAAGAGCATCAGTTAGCCATAGAAAAACATAGGCTGAAGTTGAAAAAAGTGAAGAGAGTGAGGGCAACCAAAGCATCCTATGCCGCTCCACCACAAGTAACAGAACAAGCTACAAAGCAAAAACAGGCAAAGAAGGCCAAAACCAAAGAGATTGAAACCTCTGCCGCTCCACCACCAGTGACAGAACAACCCCCTCAACAAGCGGTCAAAAAGAAAAAGGCCAAGAAAGCCAAACTCTCCGAGGATCCAACCCCTGTCAACCCTGAAACTCTTGTCCCTGAACAAACCCAGGTTGAAACCTGTGCACCTTCTCCTCTAAAGGAAAAGAAGAAAAAGAGGAAATCCAAGTCCTCAGAGAAAGGTGCACCTAAGCCTAAAAAGAAGAAAACTCACCAACACAAGTCTCCTTTGCGAACAATTGCAGAGGATGAGACCCAAGTTCTGGAAGAACTTCGTTCCCCAACCCCTCTTCGATTTGCAGAAGGTGAAGCCCAACCCTCGCACGCTCACGCCTTTGTAGAGGCCCCTACCAATGAATCCTTCGGCTCATTTCTTGAAAGAGGTGCCATGGACACCACCCTTGATACCTCAGGGTGGAACATAAATGATGTCCCTAAATACACCGTGGCAAACGTGGATTCGGATTTGGAACTGGCTGAAGATACAACAGAAGGAAAGGTAGCAGAGTCTCCCGTTACCTCTGCAAGAACTGAACCCATAACCTTTCCTCAATTCATAAAGCTATCTACATGTGCAACACTTATTCCTAGGATCTCGCAGTCTAGTGGCAGAGGAGACTATTGAACAAGAGCAGCACGACTCGAACCCCACCCAAACCATCAATCCAGAAGAACCTCTTTCTTCTTTTGGGCCCACTTTATCCGGGGAAGCCTAACAGGTTGTGTCCTCTCTATAGGGCACACACCTTTCAGGTGACATTTTGCCCCAAGTCACACCCGAAATCCCAACAGAGGAATTTGTTTCCTCTGACACGCACATGCTAGGAACCCAATGTTCTTCAGAGGAACATTGAATGCACATCGACGAAGGGATTCTAGACAAATCCCCAAGTCAAGCCATGGTCCCATGTGCCTACCTCTGAAGTGGCTCAGAGTAAGGATCTTGGCAGAACATCCATAGAGAAAGAGCCTTTAAAAGACTCTTCTCGAGGATTGGATGGAAGTCCTATCGACCTCAACCTTAAAACAGGGTCGAAAATAGGCACCTCAGGAACAGAGGTTCACTATGCGGACGAATGTGTTCCCGCAGAGGTTACACATGGTTCATATGTCTGGAAGGATGACTTCCAAACCTTCGTCACTTCTGTGACCAATCAATTCACCGAGTTGCAAAGCTTGGTGAAGTCTTTGGCAGAGAGCTCCCAGAAGGCTTTTGACACTCTATCCTCCAAGCTCGACGCACTATCTACAAAGGTCAAGGCCAATATTTCAACGCTCACAGATCTAAAGGATTCTTCTGCATAGAACTCTACACCCTCTGCTACTCAATCCTCCATTGACAAACTCTCCAACGAGCTCAAAGAAGCTAGAGCCATAGCAGAGGCTCTGACGAAACATACCACTCCAGCCTTGACAACAGAAGATCTACGTAAGGCTCTGGAGCAGGTCCAAGAAACTACTACCGATCAGATGCAGGCTCTGAAACCTAAGGACTACATCACCAGAGTCTAGCTGACAGAATTAGGGCAGAGCGTTCCCAACGACATCACAGAGTTCATCAAAGCCTTCACCACTGCCAACGCTAATTATGTCAAATATTTTCAAGCTAGTGTGGGTAAGCTGAGATTCAATTCTGAGGCAGAAGTTGCCTACCTTCTGGGAATCTGTGATGATCCATGTGCCAAAATGCTTGCTGCTAGGGCAAGTCAACCAAAGAAGCCTACTTCTTGCCAAACAGAGGCTGATCAGAAGACAAGGCATGATGACCCTGAGAACGATGATGATGGGTCCTCAGGTCATCATGACGTGGAGAGCAAAGGCAGAAGAACGGGTCCATCCTCTAGCCAACCATTTTACCTATTCAACAAATCCAAGGAAACCAATCAACCTCAACCTCACCTTAGAAGACCACAGAGGCAACACCCACCTCTGTGGAGACAAACATATATCAAGACTTACCATCACCAACACCTTCTATACTGTTAGACAACCTAGGGGGGGGGAAGGTTGTATTTAAATCTTTTACTTTCAAAAAATCTTTTATAAATAAATACAGTACTGAAACAGTATAAATAAATCAGAGTATACAAATAATAAAGAAGAGTGTAAATATAAACAAATACACAGAGATTATATAAATAAATATAATAAAGCACAGCGGAATAAATAAAGAGATAAGGGATAGAGATACTTGACACAGAGATTTACTGATTTACCACCAACTGTGATAAACCAGCAGCCGAGACACTTCCCGACACGATCCAATAAATGTATTCTTTACGGTAGAATACAAACCAAGTACAAAGGTAACGTAATTGATTCTCAAGCTTCTGCTATGAGATGTACAGGATCACACACCCGTTATTCAAATGCTTACAAGAGGAGTATAACTCACAATGGGTAATCACTCTTGTATAATATCTCACACTTGGATATTTTATAAAAAATGTTTTATAAAATATATATATATAAATGAGAGAGCTGAGAGTTGAGAGTTTGAATGCTACTTGTTACTGTTGTGTGGTCTGGTCTAATCTTCTTCATCACCAGCATCTTCTTTTATACCAAGGAAGCTCCAACGGAAACATGAGGCGCGGTATACCGCCTTGCACACCGCGGTATACCGCGGTCAGATACTGACACACCAACGGCTACATGCAAAGTTGACAGGAATTACGTACCCGCGGTATACCGGCTGGGACTCGCGGTATACCGCCGTCAGGAAAAGTAACTTTCAACCAATCACAATTGTACACCGAGCCTGCCGCGGTATACCGGCTGAACAGCCGCGGTATACCGGCCAAAGTGTACCCGCGGTATACCGGCTGTACCGCCGCGGTATACCGCCGTCAGAAAAAGGACAGCTTCAGGACGTAACCAAATCTTGCTGAATCTTCTCAAAAAACTTATTTAAATAAATTATTTAAGGTTTTTAGAAATATCCAAGTGGTATATTATTTTAGGGTGTTTATCATTATTTAGTTATAAACAATAATGACGACGTAAACACTTCCGTCTTGAACCCTTCAGTTTAAATCTTCGTGTTCTTCAACAACTGCACACTTGGATTAAATTGTTAGATAAACAATAATACGGTGTGTTTGTAATCATCAAAATAAATATATATAAATATATAGAGATGTGGTACACTTGCACCAACAATCTCCCCCTTTTTGATGATGACAAACACAACCGCTAAGCAAGAGCATATGCGGTTTCTCTCCCCCGTTTGTCGAAACAAAAAGGGTCAAGAAAGACGGTATGCTTCCCCTCGAGAGATGCTCCCCCTCAAAATATGCATATAATTGAGGTAGCATAAACTCATGGGTAAAAGAGCTAAAACGCTCCCCCTCAAATTAATAACGATATCAATTTGATTTTATAAAATTTGAGGGATAAAATAAAATGCAAAAAGCAATAGAGACAAAGATATACAAACCAATACGAAACACTTGCACCAAAACGGATCTTAAGGCTTCAATTTTCGGTTAATTTTATGTGATAAAAAAAAACACCACGTATTATGACTTCGTCAGGTAACCACGTATTATAACCTCGGCAGGTAACCACGTATTATAACCTCGGCAGGTAACCACGTATTATAACCTCGGCAGGTAACCACGTATTATAACCTCGGCAGGTAACCACGTATTATAACCTCGGCAGGTAACCACGTATTATAACCTCGGCAGGTAACCACGTATTATAACCTCGGCAGGTAACCACGTATTATAACCTCGCCAGGAAACACCTACAAAAGGCAAAGAAAATATTTCGTGGTACCCTTTTCTTATGGGTCCTTTTAACAGTTAGTATAAAACATAAACTGCAAAAAAATATGTTGTCGACATAAAACAAACACGACAAACATACAAAGCCATATAAATGGTTTAAAACCATAAACGCATTCCACCCGGATTATCAACATTAAACATTCCTTTCGGAATCCATTTTCTAACCATTTTAATTTTACGATCGTATTCATCATAGACGTAAAAAGAAGTATGCGGATTAACATTTTTCTTAGGATTCGCAAACTTATTATTATACATAAACGCATGTGATTTTCTCGACATATAATTCACATAATTCATTTTAGGAACATACGGAGGTTTTTGCGTTTTATTTTTAACAACAAATTTAGGTTTTTCAAAAACCTTTTTAATTGGCATACAATCACATTTTTCAATACACTTATTTGAACCAATGCCTTTTCGGCAATTTATACGATTAGGCATATTTAGCATTTTAAGCACTTTATCATTGCTATTTTGAAATGCATTAGCTAACAGATTATCTTTTTCATATAAATCGCATTTATCTTTTAAACATGCATTATCATTTTCAAGTATATCGCATTTTGTACATAAAATATTTTCACATGTTCTTTTCTCTAAACATGCAATTTTATCATTTAAGACAATGCAAGATTTGCAAACAATATTTTCGCATGCTTTCTTTTCTAAAGTGATAACTTTATCATTTAACTCATTTTTGATTTTATTATCACATGCAATGGTTTGTTTACAATTATTCAACTCATTTTGACATAATAATAATTCTTCTTTTAATTTAGCATTCTCATTTTTATAACTATTTACGAGAACAATCAATTTTTGAAAAGAGACATTTGACATATCAATATCATCATCGTTATCACTACAACTAGAATAACTTGAGTATGAAGTACATACCTCTTTCTCGCAGTCGACGATGAGACACGTTTCTTCATTTCTTTGATCTCGGGTTTCGTCTCTCTTTTCTTTTGAGTTTCCACCATAGGTGATGTTCAAGTTCTCCCAAATATCACGAGCAGTTTCAAAGAGATAAACACGCTCAATATCATCGTTAGTAAGAACCGAAAAGAGAAAATTTTTGGCTTCATAATTTAAACAATAATTAGCCTCATCTTCGTCGGACCATTCCGAGCTAGGTTTTTCAACAACTTTGTTGTTTTGAAATTTTGTGGGTTTGAAATTTCCTTTAATAATAATATCCCAAATTTTTTGATTTATCCCACGAACATAACGTTCAAAAGAATTTGCCCAAAGATCAAAATTTTTGAAATCAATAAGAAGAGATTTAGAAAACCAAGCATTTTGTTGAGCCATAACAAGAATTAAAGAAATAACTTTAAAAATTTAAACAGATAATTTTTGAAAGCCCTACTCTGATACCAAATGTTAGACAACCTAGGGGGGGGGGAGGTTGTATTTAAATCTTTTACTTTCAAAAAATCTTTTATAAATAAATACAGTACTGAAACAGTATAAATAAATCAGAGTATACAAATAATAAAGAAGAGTGTAAATATAAACAAATACACAGAGATTATATAAATAAATATAATAAAGCACAGCGGAATAAATAAAGAGATAAGGGATAGAGATACTTGACACAGAGATTTACTGATTTACCACCAACTGTGATAAACCAGCAGCCGAGACACTTCCCGACACGATCCAATAAATGTATTCTTTACGGTAGAATACAAACCAAGTACAAAGGTAACGTAATTGATTCTCAAGCTTCTGCTATGAGATGTACAGGATCACACACCCGTTATTCAAATGCTTACAAGAGGAGTATAACTCACAATGGGTAATCACTCTTGTATAATATCTCACACTTGGATATTTTATAAAAAATGTTTTATAAAATATATATATATAAATGAGAGAGCTGAGAGTTGAGAGTTTGAATGCTACTTGTTACTGTTGTGTGGTCTGGTCTAATCTTCTTCATCACCAGCATCTTCTTTTATACCAAGGAAGCTCCAACGGAAACATGAGGCGCGGTATACCGCCTTGCACACCGCGGTATACCGCGGTCAGATACTGACACACCAACGGCTACATGCAAAGTTGACAGGAATTACGTACCCGCGGTATACCGGCTGGGACTCGCGGTATACCGCCGTCAGGAAAAGTAACTTTCAACCAATCACAATTGTACACCGAGCCTGCCGCGGTATACCGGCTGAACAGCCGCGGTATACCGGCCAAAGTGTACCCGCGGTATACCGGCTGTACCGCCGCGGTATACCGCCGTCAGAAAAAGGACAGCTTCAGGACGTAACCAAATCTTGCTGAATCTTCTCAAAAAACTTATTTAAATAAATTATTTAAGGTTTTTAGAAATATCCAAGTGGTATATTATTTTAGGGTGTTTATCATTATTTAGTTATAAACAATAATGACGACGTAAACACTTCCGTCTTGAACCCTTCAGTTTAAATCTTCGTGTTCTTCAACAACTGCACACTTGGATTAAATTGTTAGATAAACAATAATACGGTGTGTTTGTAATCATCAAAATAAATATATATAAATATATAGAGATGTGGTACACTTGCACCAACATATACCCCCAACAGAGACGAACCTACCCTCCCCAACACCAGCAGAAGATCAACCCCGACCTAAAACACCAAAGGTCAAAACCTTAGCCAATAAACCAAAATCTTATCTGGCAAAGAAGAACCCAACTGACAAACCTTCAGAAGATCATGCTCAGAGCCAACCTCAATCTACACCAAAACCAACTCCACAACCAACCCCTACAGAAGCTCTACCAAAGGTACAATCCGAGATCCAAACCCAACCCCTACCAAAACCAAAACCCAAAATCCTCTAAGTATACAACAGAAGAAGAAACCAGCAGAGGTACTCTCACTGTTATCCCAATTAACAAGTAATATGGATCAAGATGTGTGATAATCTATGGTCATCTCTCATTAGACATCAAGAACTTGATACAAGAAGTAGAGAGAAACTCACAGAGAGTTACAAAGTATGAATATCAAAGTGTTAGTCAAAAACATGGAAATCTAGGCTATTTATACCTAGATCCATTATTTACAAGTTTAACCCCTCAACTTGAATACAACATAAAATAGACACTAACATTATCCCCCTTTGTATTCAAGTGAGCCATGTAAGCTTTATCCTCTAAGCTGCTCCGGTGGAATGTACCTCTTTCTGATTCCAAAGATGAGTTTAAATCTTCTTAGTGAATTCCGGTACTCCAGTCGATCTTGTATGGCTTTCAACGCATTGTTGATCAGTACTTTCTCCTTCTCCTTCAGAGGCACCTTTTTCTTTTCATCCAGTCTTAGCTTTTCAGTCAGCCGAATCTTTATCACGTTGAGCGTCCCATCAGAATACAAGTTAACTTCAATGAGCCTCAAGAACTTCTTCTTCTTTTGCCCGTTGTGGTAAACAATCCCAAACTCTGGTTTTTCTAGCACAGTGTACAGAGGAATACCTTGAATATCTGAAAGACGTCTATTTGGCCTTTTTTTTATTCACTCTGACTTGATTACTTTCCAAAGCCATTTGAAAGTCGGTTAAGTATGCAAGCTTGATCAAGTTCTTCATGAATCTTTTGACGGCTTGATAAGCTTCAGAATAGGTAATGTCTTTGTTCGGCATCCGTGCAAGAATATCATAAGGTCTGAAGAAATCTTCACAGGTTAGGGATTTGAAGTCAGCTTCACTGAAATTCCATTCTTTTCTATCTGTTCTGTAGACGTAGAATCTCAGATAAAAGACATTTAGAATCTTCTCAGATTCTATCTTCACAATTCTAACAATCTCTTTATCGGTTCTGACCAATCTGAGTGCTTGATCTTTGTCGTTCAACATATATAAGTATTCAATCTGATTTTGGCGTGGGAACTTTTCAATTGAATACAATTTTACCTTGTCGATTGGCTGAACCTTTTTCACGAACAAGTCACCCCTGATATCTTCTTGGAACGGAGTAAAAATTCTTATTCGATGATTACCTCTAACAATCAAAGCTTCTCTATCCACCAATATCTGTAGATTTCGCATTTCAGCTTCGGAGACTGGATCTGTAATTTTGCCTTCAGGAAGATCAGGTATTACCGGAACTTGTATCACTGGATCAGGTTGGTTATTCTCTTTCTCGGAATCAGATTCAGGTTGAATTACACCACCATCAAATACATCATCCATCTCCTCTTTAATATTTACAACAGTTTGATCCTCTTCCGAATCAATATAAATGACATCTTGTAAAAAATCATCTGCCATTCTTTCCTCATCAGTCCTATTATCACATCCTTGAGGCTTTTCAACCGTAGGATTGATATCAACCAGGAATCCCAAATCCGCACTTTGAGTCACTTGAGTACCACCAACATTACCGGTACCCGTTTCCACATTCGTATCCACATTTTCAGTCTGAACAGCTGAAACACTTGCTTCACCAACTTTTTGTCTTACACTTCTCTCCCCCTCATGGTGATCATGATCGGGATCTTGATCATCATGCCTTCGTTTGGTCGTTTCAGCCTAAATACCACAACGTTGTTCTACCACTTTGATTCGGTCAGAAAGCGATGAAAAACCGGAAGAAATAGCATTTGTCATGTCATGTAAGGCATGTTGAAGTGTTTGAAGCTGGTTCGGTAGACTGGCTTGTTTTTCGGTTTGTCGGCGAAGAAGACCAAGTAAATCAACCTCTTCATGAGTATTAGTATCGCCTTGTTCTAGTAACCTAGTAAGCATTTGTGACTTAAGTTCATGTAAAGGTAGATTAGGAATTACCTTTGGGTTCGGTTGAGATTCTGGTTGAGTGTCGGATGGTGTGGATGTTGATTCGGCAACAGATTTTCCTTTGATAGCTTTTTGAACATCGGCAGATAATTTCCCAACAACTTCTTTCAATTCGGCCATATGAGATTTCTGGCTGTTGTTAAGAGACTGGATGGCAATTTTGAGCAACCTCACGGATACAAAATTGTGAGGAGGAGGACCCACCAATGACTGAACTGCACGAGCTTGTAACGGGGTAACACCCAGACCACCTAGGTTACTGGTTGACATAGCAGTCGAAGAGACTGTATGGCCTATGTTCAATGCTGGCATAGTGTTAACATTGATAGGTCTTCCGCCCGGTCCTCATACAGTAACAACAAATGGCGGCTGCACTCGGGGCGTTCCGGTTGGGTCACGAAGAACTCCAACATTTTGTGTCACCATAGATGAAGTGACGAACGGTTGCGGTGTCCTAGGAAATGAAGTAAAATCAAATGGTTCTAGACGCGATCTGTGAACAAATGAAGGTGGTGGCCGGGGTAGTTGCCATCATGTTTCAATATCAGCAGACACCGAGTGTGTCGCCGATAGTGTTTGAGCTAATCCCCTGTGAGAAGATGAAACATCAACTTGTAAAGAAGTTGATGAGTGGCTTAGTGGGGTTATGCATTGCATAGCTGGGTCCACTATGGCTTCTTCAATGTCTTGTAGCAACGAATACGCACCGACAGTAGATGTGGCTACCCGGCTAGACACGGTTTGGGTAAGATCAGTAGTTAAAACTTTCTTTGATCCTTTCTCACTCTCACCATCTTTTTTTCTTTCCTTCTCACTCAGCCTCACCTCATTTTCTGTTTCAACTAATACTCCCTCATTTCCCCTTATAACTCCTCCATCACCACCAGAAGTAGTGACGGCTTTTTCAATCACAGTATCAAGATTACCCATGGTTTGATCATCATTGTTGTCATTATCATCATCTGAACTATCATCCTCTCTTTCATCATCAGCATTAGCATCATCATCATCCGAACTAGCATCATAAACAAGGTTTGCTGGATCATCAATATCAGCATCAATATCATCAGATTCTTCTTCAGTATCCTCAGATCCAAGAATCTCCTCATCATCATCGTCCTCAAAGATTTTAGTAGACTTTGATAACATTGATGACTTTGATGACTAACCAAGAGCACCCCCAACTCCTTTTCCCCTTACATCGCTTTTACCTCTCAACACACCCTGTTCAGGTACCCCAGTATCCTGAACTCTCTTTCTAACTACTGGACCCTCACTACGCTCACCTAGTTGGTTGGCACCTTGGGTAGGCCCTACCGGCTCTGGCCGGGCCATCAGTGCATTCTCTTCTCTATACTCACTCAAAAATGGTGACTCTTGGTCAGCGTATGCAAGTAGTGCTTCAGGTAAAATCATAATAGTAGGAAAAGTAAGACCTTTAGGAAGTCGAAGATATTTCATGTAGTCGGTCGGACCAAGAACTGCTCCCTCACGTCTCGGTATCTCTCGGTTAGTCTCCATAATAGAACGTATGATGATCTGAAGATATCTTTTAAATGGTACAAATGATCTGGCTTTTGATGGCTTTGCTTTGTCGGTGACCACCTCGATCAGATCATTCCAAATAAGAATAGCAAAATCAATCTTCCGGTCGAAAACGATAGCATGGAACATTCTGACAACTGAAATACTGGCCGTGTCGACTCCCATGTGCTTAGAAGTCATACATCTATTCACAACACTAAATAATGTGTAATAGATCGGTGGTAGATAGTTCCTCTTTAACTTTGACGTACTGGTTAGTACTCTTCGATCTGGATATGGATCATTGTAACCCATACGCATAATATCTCGGCACAAATCTTCTTCAGACAACATATCTTCAAAATTAGGAGTGTAAGGAAGATCTAGAACTTTCCGCAACCTTTTCAAAGTAATTTTGGCATCAAAGTGATCCACTTTCAGAGTAAAGTAGCTATTTAAATATGCCTGTGGTACATACTGGATGTTATACCAAACTTGTTGCAGATAGATCTTCGGAACTTGTTTGTGTCTTTTCAAGAGCAGTACGAAGCGGATGACGTTTGAGAATCTCCATGATCAACTGATAATCCATTCTGACGTTGAAATCTAGAGTGTAGTTGTTTGGCTTTAGTTCCTTTTTGTCTCTTGGAAGAATAAGTTCGTCGTCTAGATTTCGAGCGTTCACCGACGGATGTGATGAACGATGAGATGGGAACACCGTGTTCTCGTCAGAAGAATTACCATCACCCTGCTCTTGCATGTGTGCCATGGTCTATGATTGACAGAATTAGACCATTTGGATATGAGTGCTTTTCACCAAAAAAATTCAAAAAAATCCTAAGTGTGGGCTACTGTCGGACAACACACCAAGTCGTACGACACTAATTGTCGAACAAAACTGTACGACTAAAAGTTGTCGGACATGCTTTGTACGACAGTTATGAGTTTCAGACTTGTACGACAATTGTGAATGATGAAGAACACAATGTTGTACGACAGTTTTGAATGTTCGAACAATTTTGAACAATCAAACCCAGAACTAAGATTTTTGAACAAATAGCACATAAAACAAGTATCCTAGAGTCGATTTTCTAGCAGAAATGGTTATCTATCATCTTTTCTTATTTACACTAACACACAGATCGATTCACGAAGGGTTTTCTAAAAACCCATTTCGACAAAGCTTTAAATCAACATAATAGATCATGTAATGGATGAAAAACAAATCTAAGACCAGAATACAATACCTGAATCGAGTGTGAATCCACAGAAATCAATACAACAACAGATTATTTCACCACTCGAATTTTACTATGTGAGAGAGTCGTGTAACAAAATAGTCGGAAAATGAAAAGACTTTGAAAACACGCACTATATATAGAACTCAGGCTTGGACACGTGTCAAAAACTGATTGGTCCAAGGGTTGACCAACACGTGTCAGATAGTCGTATGATACAATGTACGAGTATCTCTTCTTAGTCGTAGGATGAAGTGTACGACTAAGGTGGGATGATGAACAGTAACTGTCGTATGAATCCTGTGCGACTAGGAATGCTAGTCGGACAAAGCTTATGCGACTTGGCTTTATGAACAGTGACTGTCGTACAAAGCATGTACGACTAGGATTGCTAGTCGGACAAGGCTTGTGCGACTGTCGTGAGTGAACAGTAACTATCGTACAAGGCATGTACGACTAGGATTGCTAGTCGTATAAGACTTGTTCGACTACTTTCCAGACTTGTAAAAATTTTCAAAAATTTGAACTTCTCAGATTAAAAGTTGTTCAGTGTTCTGATAAAACCTTTTGCTCCCCCTACAAAGATGCATAAGATTTGACAAAATTATTTTTCATCAAGTAGGGTTTGCACAAATCAATAGAAATAGAACACTTACCTTATTGTATTGATCAAACACCTCTTCATAGTTGAATGCTCCCCCTTGAAACATGATCACAAACATTTATAGCTCCCCCTAAACACATGAACCACACATAAAACTGCACAAGTAATATCAATTGAAGTACATACGGTAAAAAGACAAAAATTGAAATCTACTTTGTAAAATAATGAAAGAAATCTAAATTTGAACAAATCATAATGAATATTTAATATTATGAAAATAATTATTCTTCAGTCAAATTTATCAAATTTGAATGACTAACAATTATTTTCAAAATGTTGAATGAAAATTATGATTAATCAAACATTCAAATTCAACATGCCTAGCTTTGAGACCAGAAACGTGAAACGTTTCTCATCCAAAGCCTTGGTAAACAAGTCGGCGAGTTGAAATTCAGTAGAAACAAAATAGAGTTCAATTGTACCTTTTTCGACGTGATACCGTACGTCGATGTGCTTGGTTTTTGGGTGTTGAACCGGATTCACAGATATTGCAATTGCGGACTTACTATCACACTAAATTGGTATCTTTTCGTACCGACATGCGAAGTCCATCAGTTGGGTTTTCATCCAAATGACATGTGAGCAACAACTCGCGGTCGCGACATATTCTGCCTCCGTCGTAGAAGTCGAGACACAGTTCTGCTTCTTGGACGCCCAACTTACCAATTTATCTCCCAAAAATTGGATGTGTCCGGATGTGCTCTTTCGGTCCAATAAGCTACCACCATGATCTGCGTCGGAGTAAGCCGTTAGCTCGAATCCCGTGCCTTTGGGATACCATAGACCAAGGTAGGTGGTTCCTTTGAGATAGCGAAAGATACGCTTGACGGCCCCGATATGAGATTCCTTAGGATTCGCCTGAAATCTCGCACAAAGACACGTAGCAAACATGATATCCGGGCGACTAGAAGTTAAGTACATTAAAGATCCGATCATACATCGATAGTGTCGTATATCTGTTTCCTTACCATGAGGATCCGGACCGATCTTTGAACCTGGTGCCATCGGCGTTCCAATGGAAGTACAATTTTCCATTTTGAATTTCTTCAAAATGTCAAATATGTACTTTGACTGATTGATGAATATCCCCGTGGAGAACTGCTTCACTTGCAATCCAAGAAAGAAATTAATCTCTCCCATCATGCTCATCTGAAATCTAGTAATCATCAGATCAGAAAACCATGTACATAAACCAGGGTTAGATGCACCAAAGATAATATCATCTACGTATATTTGTACTATAATCATCTCACCATCTTCGCGCTTGACAAACAAAGTCGTATCTATCTTACCTTTTTCAAAGCCAGAGACGAGTAAAAATTGTGACAGAACGTCGTACCACACTCGAGGGGCTTATTTTAATCCATACAAGGCTTTATCCAATATGTAAACGTGGTTTGGATTTTCCTTGTCGACAAAACCTTCGGGTTGAGAGACATATACCTCCTCTTTGAGAATTCCATTTAGAAATGTTGTCTTCACGTCCATTTGATATACCGTGAAGTTCTTGTATGCCGCGTACGCTAGAAATATTCTTATTGTATCAATGTGTGCGACTGGAGCGTAAGTCTCATCGTAATCTATTCCCTCTTGTTGTCGGTAACCTTTCGCTACAAGTCTCGCCTTGTTACGAACTATGATGCCATCTTTATCTTTCTTATCTCTTGAACACCCACTTTGTTCCAATGATACTTTTATCAGTCGGTCTTGGAACGAGCCTCCACACTTTCAACGCTTCGAATTGATTTAGCTCTTCTTGCATAGCTAGAATCCAATCCGGATCATTCAACGCTTCCTTAACAGTGAGTGGTTCAATGTTGCTCAAAAACATTGAAAACAAACACTCATTTACGGTAGCACTCAAAGCAGACGAGCGGGTTTGAACTGGCAAATTTGGATCACCTATTACTTGGTGAATAGGATGAGCCTTTGTCCACTTTGTCGTATGAGGATGAGGAGCATAGGATTCTTGAACATTATCAAGAGTAGCATTTGTGCCTTCTTCGGTTAAGGGAACAATTGGTTCAGCACTTGGAATTTCTGTTGGAAATGTAGAAGATTCCGGTTGGCGCTGAGAAATGATTGGTTCAGTAACCGAAGAACTAGCATGATGTGTTGATCCTTCCACATTAGTTGTAGTCTCTTGTCGTGGAGTAACAACTTCTGGTACTTCAACATCTTGAACAGGACTGGAAACATCAACCGGTGTTGAAGTAGACGCACCATCTTGAGTATTTGTGGCAGCAGAAATTGTTGTAGGTGCTTGTAACATCCTGTTAGAATTAGCAGATTTATTGTAAGTACAATAAAACTCATCATAAAATTCATCAAATAGCAAATCAAGATCAGTTAATTGAGATTTTGAGGTAGAAGGTTGATCCTGATTAGATGTTGAAGTAGGTTCTGAACTGACATGTCCAGAAGCTAATATTCCAGTTATAACGGGTTCTGAACTGTTTTGGTCAGAAGCCAATTCGTGATGTTCGTCGAATTTGACATTAACCCTTTCCATTATTGTCCTTGATTGCTTCAAGTATATCCTATATGAAGCTGCTGAGAAAGAGTATCCAACGAAGATACCATCAATCGCCTTTGGACTAAACTTGTTCCGTTGTTATTTGTCGTTCAAGACATAACACCTACAACCAAAAACACGAAAATGTTTTATGTTAGGTTTCCGGTTATTCATGATTTCATAAGGAGTTTTATTAAACCAGCGGTGTATGACAGAACGATTTTGTGTGTAACATACGGTTGCCACGGCCTCGGCCCATAAGAATAGAGGTAGTTTTGAATACGCCAACATCGTTCTCGCAGATTCGACTAACGTTCTGTTACGTCGTTCTACAACGCCGTTTTGTTCTGGAGTCCTGGCGGCAGAAAACTGTTGCATAATCCCATTTGACTCATAGAATTCACCTAGGATTCTGTTCTTGAATTCTGTACCATTATCCGAATGTACTATTTTAACTGAAATCTGCATGTTGTTTTGAGCTGCCTTGATAACACCAATGAGAAGTTTTGAAGTTTCATCTTTCGAACGAAGAAAGTTAACCCATGTGTTTCTTGAAAAGTCATCAACTATTACCAAGACATACTTCCTCCCACTTATGCTTTCGGTTTTCATAGGACCGCACAAATCCACATGTAACAGCTCAAGTATACTCTTCTTTGTAGGTTCCGGTTTAGGCTTGTGAGGAACCCTCTTCATCTTTCCTTTCTCACACGCATCACATAAACTTTCGGCATTGAATTTCAAAGTTGGAAGCCCCCGAACTGAATCTCCTAAAACCAGCTTTTGAATGTAACGGAAATTCAGATGCGATAATCGTCGGTGCCAAAGCCAACTTTGTTCTTCCGAAGCCTTCGATAAAAGACACACTTCATTGGTCGGCTTTATATTAGGCAAGTTGATTGTATAAAGATTCGACTTCCGAGTGCCAACAAGAAGTTTTGTTCCTTCCTCAGTTTTGACACAGCATCTCGTCTTTTTGAAGTTTACCTCCAAATCTTTATCACAAAACTGTCCAATACTGAATAGGTTGTGCTCCAATCCTTCAACATAGTTAACTTTCTTTATTGTGAGATTATCTTGAACAATATCACCAAAACCCTATATTGGAGCAACATGATTGTTTCCAAATCTTACTCGACCAAGATCCTTTTCAACAAAATTAGTTAGCATGTGTCTTTGGCCTGTCATATGCTTCGAACATCCCGAATCTAAGTACCATAACTTATTTTTCTTCATCAATCAGATTTAAACATTTTTAGGTACCCATTGAAGATTGGGTCCTTTTTGGTTAGTTTGTGAAGACATGGTTTTAGACTTTTGTGTCTTCTTCTTTTTCCTCAAATTTGACTTTCTTTTACCATTTGGAATAAAATAAGAATTATCCCAACAACAAGAACCAGGCATAGCAAACGCACTTTCACAACCACAAACAGAACAAAAACAATCACCATTTTTAAAATTCAACAAATGGTCTTTGGAGTAACTTTTGTAAGGCTTTACAAAAGATTGTTTATTACTCGCACCAAATTGTTTATTCTTTGAAAAACTACTGTTTTTATCATTCTGTTTGGTTGAATCAGACTTTGTTTGCTTTACCCGCCATTCTTGCGCTTTCTCCTTCGGATTCACAAGATTATCTGAAACAACAGAAGATTTAGAATTAGAACCTTTCGAACTTTGAACTTGAATTATCTTTGATTGTTTACTCTTCTTTCTTTTCTCTAAAAGTGTTTTCTTTGTGTTTGAACACTCACCTTTAGAAAAAGTACTTGAAGGTTTTTCTTCATTTATGATAAAATCTGTATGGTCCTGAAGCTTCTTTGAGAAATCAAATAAACAAGTTTTTCCTTTGTCATTTTCATTTGGTGTTGACTTGGTTTCGAAAACTTGACCATTAGGCTCATAATCGCAATCAGAATCAGAATCGGCATTGTGAACTTCAAAATCCATTTTAGTTTGAGATGAAGTCCATGTTTTGAAAGCATTTTCTCTTCGTTCTTTTGCCAATTCCTTTTCTAATTCAGTCACATCTTGAGTAAGCATAGCTATTGTCTCTTGAAATGACTGCCTTTCAGTTTCAAATACAACTTTCTTGTTTTCAAATTGTTCGCGTTCAAGATTTAAAACTTTCTCAATATCAGATACTTTTCTTTCATCATTGGAAGAATTTCTTTTATTTTCCAATTCAGATTCTAATATCATGATCTTTTGAGAGAATTCACGAATCTTTTCCTCGAAACAATTTGTTTCATTCATGAAATTGACTTTTTCATTTTCAATTTGTGTATGCTCGGAGAGAAGAATACTTTCAAGATCTGCCACTTTCTTTGAAAGTTGGAGACATTTTTGATCAATCTTTTGTTTAGCATCAAAAATGGCTTTTGATGAAACCGAAAACTTTTTGATCAAAGCATGTTCAATTTTAACAGTCTCCTTTTTCACCTCATCTTTGAAACTAAAAGATATTTTCTTAAAACTATTTGAATAAACAGTTGAAAGGAGATCATTTTCATATTCAAATTTGATCCTTTGTTCTGCAAGGAAGATTTCAAGTTCAACAATTTTCCCTTCTAGAACCAATGTAGGAACATATTTCTTAGTTTCAAAGACTTGTTGAGTGATTGGCTTTGTAGCACATATGTCAAAATAGTTATCTGGAAGTGGTTTATTTAGATTGTCAAGAGTCTTCAACGTCTCACGAGTATAACAAAATTTAAGTTGTATATGAGTTGTTAATGATCTTTTTCTTGTTTCCTCTTCGTATGTTTCCTTTTCACTAGTCCAAGGAATTTCAAATTCGGGCCAATACCGTGCATATCTTAAACATTTGAAATTACACAATGTCGGTAATGTAAAAATAGCTTTGGCCAAATGTTTTGGGCTTTCGTAACCAAGTCCCCAATATTTATTGACATTATTAACAAGTCTTGGCTTGTTCATGAAAATTGGTTGGTCAGTTTGACCTCTCAAGTATAGCTTCTTTTCCAAACTTTCAATTTTGTTTAAAAATTATGTATTTTGATTTGAAAGATTTGTCAAAAATAATTCACCTTCATTATTCTTTGTTTCTAAGTCTTTGATTTGTTTGTTCAATTCAGATAATTGAGAATCAAGAATTGACTTTTCTGTTTCAAATTGAATATGTTGAGACTTGAGTGTTTTGATTTCAGAACATTTTTCTTCTTTCTCAAGTACAACATCTTCAATCTTTTGTTTTAAGTCTTTATTCTTGTTTCTTTCATCTTGTAGACTTTCTCTTAGAACTTGAATATTTGGTGCTACTTTCTCGACCTCACGTCTCAAATTAGCATTATTGTTTTCACAACGTGCTAATTTAATCAGTGTTTCGTTCAGTTCATTTATCAGATTTATTTCACGATCTACCGGTTCAGGTAAGGAAAAGGAAATTACCTGTGTTGTAGTGTCAGAATTGTCTTCATCATCAGAATTGAATTCTGCTTGACACATGTTGGCATATTCTTCCTTATCTCCCTCATCATCTGAATGATCAAGCCAATATTCCTCTTCGACAAGAAGTGCTATTCCATCTTCCTTTTGTTTGGCTAATAGCAACTTCTGTTTGTAGTAATCAGTATTCTTGACCACTTTCTTCCGGCAATCTCTAGAATAATGACCTGGAGTTCCACAGTTATAACACTTTTGAATCTCCATTCCCTTCTTTTCTTCAAACTTTTTCTCCACATTCTCAATTACCTTCTTACCATCAACTTTTTCCGATCTCTTATCAGCATTCTCAAACCTTTGTTCTCCAAATGGTTTTCTCTCATAACCGTTGTTCTCAATCTTTCGTGAACCAGAAGTATATCTCAAATTGTTGGTTGATGACGGTGATTTGTAAGACCTGTTCTGAAACCTGTTCTGAAAATGCCTTGTGAGAAGAATCATCGCTTGCTCTAGTTCGACACCATCATCAGACATATTACCCTTGTAACCAGTATCATATATTCCAAACTCATCAATAAAACTGGTTGATTGCACATCAGCTTTAAGTGCAAT
This sequence comes from Saussurea involucrata, assembly GCA_033807775.1. Taxonomy (NCBI): domain Eukaryota; kingdom Viridiplantae; phylum Streptophyta; class Magnoliopsida; order Asterales; family Asteraceae; genus Saussurea; species Saussurea involucrata. The sequence goes on from CM066315.1 coordinate 69,546,940, forward strand.
TGGTTCTTGAGAAATCTCTTTCTTCTTTTTCTTATTCTTTTCCTCTCTTATTTCTTCTATTTCTTCTTCGTCTTGCAACATGGTCTCATACGGCTCATGTAATGGCATAGTAGACAGTCTAGGATTTTGTTTCATTTTCCTAGAAACACTCTTCCATTCGGGTTGTAGGATGCTAAGAAATTTGACATTTATCTCAATTAGATCCTTTTTGACCTTGTTCTTACTAAGCTCATTAAGTAGAATCATGAATCTGTCATAAGTGTGGTACAGTGACTCATCTTCCTTAGCCCTAAATTCTTCATACTTGTTTATGCATAGAGTGATTTTCATCTGATTGCCAATCTGAGACCCTTGCAACATCTTCTCTAATTGTCTCCACATACTATTTGCCGTATCCTTGTAACTATCTATCTTGTTGAAGACTTCATTCGGAATCCCCATGATTACATACGATCTTGCCTTTTTATCTGCATCGTATCTCGCCTTTTGATCAACATTATATTCAGATAAGGGAACCAACTTAGGAGCTTGATTTTGTGTATTTGGAGTTTGAACAGCTTCATATACAGGTGGCATTAAACCATTATGAAGAGAATCTAGCAAGTGTAATCCATTTGGTTGTCGTTTAAGGAAATCCTCAAACCTTTCCTTCCACTGTTCATACTCTTTTTCAATCAGAATCGGAGGTCTAGTATCACTTCCCAAAGAATTCATTATATCATTTCTCATCATCTTGAAAAAATTACTTGTTTTGACCTTTAAACAGATAAGCGAATTTGTGAGAATTGACAAACTGTCGGGCAACTATGTACGACTGTCGTACAAAACATGTACGACAAACCAAGTAAACAGTAACTCTCGTACAGAACGTGTACGACAAAGCAAGTACACAGTAACTATCGGACAACCTTTGTACGACTAGGATCAACTCTCGTGCGAAACTTGTACGACTTGGATTTTGAAACAGTAACTGTCGTATACGCCTTGTGCGACTAGGCTCAGTGAACAGTAACTCTCGTACAAGTCTTGTGAGACTAAAAAGTGAAGTCGGTCAAGAATCGTGCGACAGTTATGAAGATTAGTTCCATGCGACAATTATGAATATTATGAACACTATAGCGTACGACAGTTATGAGTCCTAGATCCAAAAAATTTCCAAGTGTCCTAACTAGCTCAAATCAAATCCAATTGATCTGAAACTTTGTAGGGTGGTTCGCACGATCAAACTGAACACCTTTTGTTCAGAAAATACTACCAAAAATACAACATAAATCCATTTTCTAAATTGCACAGTAACCTTTCGATAAACTCCAAAAATCTGCTAAAATCCTTCGATTTCTGTATTTTGATCCTGTAACCTTGCACATATTGATTCAGATAACCAATTCGAACAGATATGTGCTCAAAACACGAAACAAAACACAATCAAATCGCAGAAATCAAATGTAGTCCGAAAATGTCAAAAAATGCCCAAATTCTTCAAAAAAATCTTCACAAATCCAATCTGCTTGGCTCTGATACCACTTGTTATCCCAATTAACAAGTAATATGCATCAAGATGTGTGATAATATCTGGTCATCTCTCATTAGACATCAAGAACTTGATACAATAAGTAGAGAGAAACTCACAGAGAGTTACAAAGTATGGATATCAAAGTGTTAGTAAAAAAACATGGAAATCTAGGCTATTTATACCTAGATCCACTATTTACAAGTTTAACCCCTCAACTTGAATACAACATAAAATAGACACTAACACTCACCCAAAGTCCAAACCAAGAGCACAACAGATGCATCCTCACCTAAACCTAAACCAACCACCAAAGACAAAGGGAAGGCAATTACCACAGAGGATACAAAACCCAAGAAACCAAAGCCTCAACCAACTGAAAAGTTAATGAAGAGTGCATTCGACTCCTTCATTACTCCTAAACCAGAGGAAGAGGACTGGGCATATGGACCACTTATGTCAACCAAACCAACCCTTGACCCTATGTTGATCCAAACCCTCAGTGATTTGATAATGACCCTCTCTTATATACTTAGTGAAAATTGTAAGTAAACAATATGTATCAGAGTTTCACTATCGCTGATAAGTACTAAGATCTTCCAGTACCGCTGATAGGAACTCTCGCTCTTTAGATTAAACATTCAGCGAACACTGTTCACCATTAATGTTCTGAGTCTGTTCAGTCATTATGGTGATCGCTGATAAGTTAGTTGTTTACTTATGATCCCAGAAGACAAGTTTCACGTCAACAAAGGTTCTACGCTGAAGTCGAAGATCAAGCTCAAGAACCAGCGACAAGTCTCCTAATGAACTGATGCGGATCAGCGAAGACTCAGATTTGTCCACTCAACGTGAAGTATCAAGTACAAGACTTCAGCTATCGCCGAACTCTATCATTCGCTGATATGAAATGATAGATCGCTGAATCAACGAAAGCTGATCATGAAGTACTCCGTACAAAGTACTTTTGTCTTAACCACCCTTGCACGCCTCCGTACGAAATGTCAGAAAAGAACCTCCGAAAATCTGAAATCGTACAACCACTCTGATACTACACTGTTCATCCTTACGGCTACTAAGGTTGTCATCAAAAGTCAATGACATGCAACCAACCAGCTGATGACACGTGTAAAGTATATACTGATTTGCATTTAATGCATGTAGTATATAAAGAGATGAACTCACTTCATTTGAAGTAACTTGCTAACTCTGGCCAAGTTCAAATCTTTTATCTCAGATAGGTTATTATTAGTAATTTCCTTATCACTCTTAGTGCAAGAAACCTTAGTGTTCCAACTTGCTTAGATTTAGGTTTATCCTTAATCTTGTCTCCGCAACAAGCTGTAAATTGTTAATGATTTATCAATAAACAATTTAGAAAAGTAAAATCTGTGTGTTTGTATTCAACCCCCCCCCCCTTCTACAAACTTGTATAGGCCTTCGGGACCAACAAGTGGTATCAGAGCAGATTTGTTTAATCTCATAAACAAGATCTAATCTAAGATATTTCTCTTCCTTGCTATTATCTGAAAATGGCCAATACAAACACAAATTATATAGACAATGGTTCTCTTGCAAAACCCCCTAGATTTTCCAGAGATAACTTCAACTTATGGAAAAATAGGATGACACTCTTCTTAGAAGGTGTAGACCCTACTATACCTTACTATATTGAGAATGGTCCATTCATCCCTGTAAGATTTGATGCTGCAGTTCCAGGCGCTGAAAATAGACCTGCTATTCCAGAAAGGCTGGTACCTAAAGAAATCCATCAATGGACTGATGAAGATAAGAAGAAAGTGGCTATAGATACAAAAGCCAGATCCATACTATCCATGGCCCTTCCTGACGAAGTCTACCATTCCGTCATGAACCTGAAATCATCAAAAGCCATGTGGGACACAATATGTGTTCAGTATGAAGGAACGTCTGAAGTCCAGGACTCAAGAAAGATCAACCTGGTAAGACAATACGAAAGCTTCATTTCTGGTAAGAATGAAACTCTCTCTGAGAAAAAAAAATTTCTAATCTATTTGGAACAGAAAAATGACTAAATCGGATGAAAAAATAAAAAATTTCCCGATCCAAAAAAATATTCACCAACGTTTTAATTGTTTAATTATAGATCTGAAAACTGTTGGTAAGGAATATTCTAACTTTGAAGTGCTGACAAAGTTTCTAGAATGTTTACCTGAAAGCTGGGACAATTATTCCATGTGTCTCAAGCTGTCAAAGGATCTAAGATCAATGACCCTTGTTACCTTATATGGCACGTTGCTGAATCATGAGCAATCAAGCCATCTTAAGAAAAATCTTGTAAAAGATTCCAAAAGCACCCCTGTTGCTTTAATCTCAGAGGAACCTTCTACTCAGCGACCCTCGGTCACTATCACTGAGTTAGAGAGTAACTCTGAAAGTTCATCAGATTCTAATTTCTCAGATGATGAATCCTTGGCTCTCCTAACCAAAAAGTTCAGGAGATTTGCCAAGAAGAAAATGTTTAGAAAGAACAAACCTCTTTCCATAGCTGACAAGCCTAAATCATCAGTTTTTGTTGATAAGGCTACTGCTACTTGTTTTAACTGCGAAAAGATAGGACATTTTGCTAACGAGTGCAGGTCTAAGAAAGTTTCTAGACCCTCAGCTTTTACAAAGAAATCCTTTGTTCTAAGGAATAAAGATGACAAATACTCAAAGATGAAAGACAAATATGCGAAGCTGAAAAGCTTTAAGAAGAAAGGAAAAGGCCTGATGGCTGACTATGATTGGGCTGCTTCTGATGAAGAAGCATCATCATCTGATTCTGAAGATGATGAAGCAAATCAATGTCTCATGGCCAAGATTGAAGAAGAGGAAAAAAGTTCAGACATTTCCTCCACTTCAACCTCTGCTATTCAGGTATCACCTTCTTTCTTTACCAATATTGCAAATATTGATGAAGCTGATAGTCTCCGTAAGATCGATCTCTTGACTAGAAGTTTATACGAAGCCATGAACGGCAAAACTGTGGTTGAAAACCAAAACCTTGATCTCGCTGAAAAGCTTAAAAACTGTCACCTTCAAATAGAAAAGCTTTCTAAAATTGAAGAAGATTTTAAAGATCAAGTATATTTAAATCAGCTAGTCAAAATCGAACGAGCAGAAGCTATCGCTGCATTAGAGGCTGAAAAAGCTACTGTTGAAGGATGGTGTAATTCCTCAACAAAGATCACTGAGATAATAAAGTCTCAGATTCCTCTGAGTGATAAACGTGGTCTGGGTTACAAATATGATACTCCAAAACCTACCACTGAGCGTTCAATGCTTAAATTTGGAATGTTCGTATCCTCAGTCGCTGATACTTCATCATCTCAGTGCTCCTCGTCCATTACATCAATCCCTGAGGAAACTCCTACCTCCTCAAAAGGCAAGGAGAAAATGGTTTATTCAAAACCTACCTCTGTCTCTAAAGACAAAGGTAAAGGAATTGTTATTTATCAAAATCCTCAGAAGGGTACCTTAGTACCAAAGCTGAATGCTTCTAAAGCCTCAGTGACCTACCCCTCAGGATCTAGAAAGCTGATCTCTGGATCTATTCAGCGATCTACTCCTAGACTCAGAGTGGATATCCTTGGTAAGAAATCTGAAGAACTGAATGTTCGTCCCATTTCTAAAGCCAATAGTTTACTTGGTGCTGGCACTTCTAATTCGAAATTAAAAGCTCAGCATACAAGTGGTCCTAGAACTACTTTTAGTTATAGGAAATGTTATCACTGTGGACTCACTGATCATATTGCTAGTAAGTGCCCCACAGCCACCAAAGCTGAAAAGATAGCTAAGGTGAAGATTGCCCCCAAGGCAAAGAAGACCAACCCTGGTGCAAATCAGGTCAAGGTGAATTCTACCACTGAGGTTAAGAAATTAACCAAAGTGAAGAAAGACAAAGCTGAATTTTCAAATGCTGCGAAGACTGCTGAACCTTCCATTCCAACTACTTCCACTGACAAACGTGTATACATGGTTAAGTGGGTACCTAAGAAAAACTAATCTTCCTTTGTATTGCAGGTTAAGAAGGGTATCTGGTATCTCGATAGCGGATGCTCTAGACACATGACTGGTAAGAAAAGCCTGCTCGCTGAATACAAGGAAGAGAAAGGTCCCTCTGTGACTTTCGGTGGAAATGGAAAAGGACATACCCGAGGGTATGGTGTACTTTCAAATGGTACAACCTCCTTCAGAAGAGTTGCATATGTTGAAGGGCTGAAGCATAATCTTCTAAGCATCAGTCAGCTTTGCGACATGGATAACAAAGTAATTTTTACTAAGGAATCCTGCTTTGTCTCTGACAAAAAGGAGAAGATAGCTCTCAGCGGTTATCGTTTGGAAAATGTTTATGTAATAAACATGGACTCAACAACCACTGAGAACTCCTGTTTCTTCTCAAAGGCCTCATCTGATGTCAACTGGCTATGGCATAAGAGGCTCTCTCATCTAAATTTCAAGACACTGAACACTCTTTCGTCAAAAGAGTTAGTCACTGGTCTACCTCAGCATTCATACGCCAAAGAGTCATTATGTTCAGCGTGTGAAAAAGGGAAGCAGACCAAGGCAAGCTTCAAGTCAAAGCAAGTCTCCTCAGTATCATCTGCTCTACAACTACTCCATATGGATTTGTTTGGCCCTGTTAACAAACAATCCATCGCTGGAAAGAAATATACGCTGGTCATAGTTGATGAATTCTCTCGCTTCACTTGGGTAATGTTTCTCCGTTCTAAGAGTGACACCCCTGAAGAACTCATCACCTTTGTTCGGAAGATGGAAACTCTGAACAATCTGATTGTTCGCTCAATAAGGAGTGATCATGGAACTGAATTCAAAAACAGTTCTCTTGATTCCTTCCTTGAGAGTAAGGGTATTTCTCACAACTTTTCGTCAGTGAGAACACCGCAACAAAATGGAGTCGCTGAAAGAAGAAATAGAACAATTATTGAAGCTGCACGTTCAATGCTCAGCGATTCTCACCTGCCTACTCAGTTTTGGGCAGAAGCTGTCAACACTGCTTGTTTTACGCAAAACAGGTCGCTGATAGTCAAAAGATTCAATAAAACAGCCTATGAACTTTTTCATGGGAGAAAGCCTTCAATCAGCTTTCTTCACATCTTTGGATGTCAGTGTTTCATACTGAACAACAGAGATGCCCTTGGAAAGTTTGATCCTAAAGCTGATGATGGAATCTTTCTTGGATACTCCTCAGTTTCCAAAGCCTTCAGAGTCTTCAATCGAAGAAGACAAACTGTAGAAGAAACTATTCACGTCACGTTTGACGAATCCCGTTCAGCGAACTCTAAACCGAACGCTGATACAGAAGAACTGAATCAATGGATGTTTTCTCATCTTGGTGATTCAGAAGATATTCCCACTCCTCATGCTCATCCAGTAGAAGATGATAGTCCTACTATCATTCCAGACATGCAGAATAGTGAAGCTGAAACATCTTGGGTCTCAGCTGTTCCTATAAACACTATACCTGCAGTTTATCCAAATGTCTCAGAAATTCCATCTACTTCTCAGCAATCAGTGAATATAATGACAACTGCATCCATTCCTCTCTTGGCTGATACTCCCGACGTCGCTGAAGCTTCATCTTCGGCTCCTCAAGATCAAGTTGAGTCAGCATCTCACGCTCCGGCTCAGCGATGGACTATAAATCACCCAATCGATCAAATTCTTGGTGATCCAAACGCTGGGATTCAGACTCGACGAAGTGCAGGTAATATTTGTTTATTTGTAAATTTTATTTCACTAACTGAACCAAAGAAGGTAGATGATGCCCTCAAAGATCCAAACTGGGTCAGCGCCATGCAAGAAGGCTGACTGAATTTGAAAGAAACAAAGTTTGGAAACTTGTTCGAAGACCAACTGACAAAACTGTGATAGGCACTAAATGGGTCTATCGAAACAAGTTGGACGAACATGGTACTGTAACTCGAAACAAAGCTCGTCTTGTTGCTCAGGGATACAGACAAGAGGAAGGCATAGATTATGACGAAACATTTGCTCCAGTAGCAAGACTTGAATCAATTCGTCTTTTCTTAGCATATGTTGTACACAAAAACTTCACTGTACATCAGATGGATGTTAAGTCAGCGTTTCTGAATGGAAAGCTGAATGAAGAAGTTTATGTGGAACAACCTCCAGGATTCTCAGATCCTAAGCGTCCAGGTTATGTTTATAAACTGGACAAGGGACTTTATGGCTTAAAGCAAGCTCCTCGTGCATGGTATGATACTCTCTATACTTATCTCCATATTGAAAAATTTGAGAGAGGTAAGATTGATAAAACTCTATTTTTTAGAAAAGTGAAAGGTCATATCATTCTAGTTCAAATATATGTTGATGACATTATATTTGGTTCTACTAACCCTGAGCTTTGTACTCGTTTCGCTGATAGAATGAAAGATGAGTATAAAATGAGCATGATGGGTGAACTAACATATTTCCTTGGTCTCCAGATTAAGCAAACTGAAAAAGGAACCTTTATTAATCAGGGAAAATATGTTAAAGATATGCTGAAGAAATTCGACTTAACTGAAAGTTCAGCTATGAAAACCCCTATGGCACCACCGCTGACACTTGATAAGGACACAAAGGGTGTTCATGTCAATGTTACGTTGTACCGTGGGATGATCGGCTCACTATTGTACCTTACAGCTAGCCGACCCGATATTATGTTTGCAACATGCTTGTGTGCACGATATCAAGCTGAACCTAAGATATCTCATATGAAAGCTGTAAAGCGAATATTTCGATATCTTAAGAGTACAGCGAATCTAGGTCTTTGGTATCCCAAAAACTCAGGATTCGATCTAACCGCATATTCAGACAGTGATTTTGCAGGTTGTAAAATGGATAGGAAAAGCACCACAGGAGGATGTCAGCTCCTGGGTGGAAAGCTGGTAAGTTGGACAAGTAAGAAGCAAAACTCAGCGTCCACTTCCACAGCTGAAGCTGAGTATGTAGCCGCTGGAAGCTGCTGTTCTCAGGTCTTGTGGATGAGAAATCAGCTACTAGACTATGATCTTCAGCTCTCCAAAATTCCAATCTATTGCGACAGCACTAGTGCCATCGCTATAGCCAACAACCCAGTGCTACACTCAAAGACAAAACACATAGAAATCAGATATCATTTTATCAGAGATCATGTGATGAATGGTGATATAGAACTTCATTTTATCCCAACTGATTATCAGTTAGCTGATTTATTTACCAAACCTCTTGATGAGACAAGATTCAACTTTCTCATCAGCGAGCTTGGAATGCTGAACTTTGAAGGATAAAACCTTCAGCGGTTCACATTGATCAGCGATAGGATAAAATCAACTTGTATAACCCATTCTATCATTCTCTCTCTGAATAAACTTGATTCGCTGATATCAAGGTATGTTTACTCTCTCTGACATATCGCATGTAAATGCAAGATTTCAAAATAAATTGCATCGCTGAATATCTCTTCCTTAACAGCGACTTTTTGAAATTTCTTAAAACCTTCACTGATATTTCTATTTAGTGCTTCCTGTTTTCAAAGAGTCCCTGAGTTTTTCAAAACCTCAGAGACAACCAAGAATATGAAAGGACAGTTGTGACGTCATTGCAACGGATAAACCCCGACACGTTCTTCTTTCTGACACACGTTTGCACGTTTCGTTCAAACTTCCAATCAAATGCAAACACGTGTCCGTGTCATGATGAAAACCTTTTCCCGCTCAAGGTTTTCTCTCTCTAAAACTCCCTATATAAACAAACTCTTGGTTTATATTTGTCTTTTACGCGATCAATCTTCCTCCGCAAGAAAAGAATTACTGTTGCATTTGTGCTCTCAAATCTTCAAAGAACTGTTCATCATATTCGTTAACAAACATCAAGGTTAATATGTTTTTTTTAAATGAAGATAACTTGTTTCTGATCTTATCATTGTTTTAAACAAGATCAAACAAAAGAACTTCTTAAAAATAAAATCATTTCTTTCATGGTTTTATGAACACAACCATTTCATGGTTGTTCTTCAAGTTTTAAATCTTAATCTTAAACTTGTTCTTTATTCGTATCCAGTTTTTTTTGAAACTGGAATACAAGACTTTATGGGTTTTACATTTCATTTCAAAAATCATGAAAAACCCTAATCTTCATTAAGACATTTTTGTCTGACTGAAATGGATAAAATTCGAAACATCTTAATGGAAATTTCTTTCCACATTAAGATAATTCTTATTTGTTAACATCTTTGGTTGAACTGATAATACAGAGAAATGGTAACTTCAAAGATCAATGTTACCGCTGAGAACATCTCCGCTGACTCTGAGGAAGTGGAAATCATCAAAGCCCCTCAGGTTAAGTTCAAGCTGGATCAACTAGATTGGACCAAGGTCAACAACCTCTCTGCGCTTCTCGAGTTTCCTCCTCGAAAGCAAGTCACACATCTGGATGATGTTGTGAATTTCCTGAAAAACTGCTGCATTTCAACAGCCCTGACCATCACACCTCCTGCAAGTCAGCTATTGCTATCCCAGTTCTGGTACTCTGCCAGACACTCTCAGCTACCATCCGCCAAAGATCCCTCCAAAACTATTGACTGCATACTCAGCGATACTGAGTATGGCACAATAAAGATAACCCCCGCAATCATTCGAAAAGCCCTAAACTTTCCCAATGCTACCAAAGAAAAACCGTTGGTTCCATTCCCTGACCATAAGAAGCATGCTGACAGAGAAGAAATCATTGCTTTCCTCGACGCAATGGGTTACATCTGGGAAGCTGGAAGGGACAAGAACCCCGAGAAGAAGCTGACGCTGATAAAGAAGTCCAAAATGCCCAGCGAGATGAATTTCATCTTCGCACACCTGATCAGCTGCATGACAGCGAAGACCGGCTCCTCTGATCAAGCCGCTCAACCTCAGCAGGCTATGGGATACGCACTGCTGAAAGGTCTACATATTGACTGGGCATCTATCATTTATGATGACCTAGTACAAAGAGTAGATTCTGCTGCTGACAGACCTGCATGGGTTCCCTACCCCCGTTTCATCAGCGCCATCTTTCAATATGGCCTGAAGGACAGCTATCCTCAAGAGGGTGACCTGAAACTTTCTCAGGTTGGCCCTAAGGTGCTCGATTTTAAACCTGTCGACAATGAGGTACGTCTCTCTACCCTTCTCTCTATTCTTAACCCTAATTCTTCGACTTCTGTGGCTCCTTCAGCGACAATACCCATCGCTGATACCCCGGCCACACAATCCTCTCCTTCTAAGAAAAGGAAACACTCTTCAACCCAACTTGATTCCAAAAGGATCAAGAAAACCAAGGAGCAACCCCAGCAATCCCATGCTGAAGACTCCTCAGCTCATTCTGAAGAGCTGAAGGAAAGTTCCGTGGTACGCTCTGCCACACCCGTTCAAGCCATCCCTCCAATCCAGACTTCAGCGTCTCCAAACGCTGAGGTTAGAAACTTGGAACCTACCCAACCTCCCTCAGTCTCTCAAAAGACTGATGAAGTGATTCTCAGCGATTCCAACGCTGAACTCAGAACCCGAACCCCATTCTTATCCTTCGCTTCTCCCTCCACTCACTTGGACACTCCTCCAAAGAACACTGGAGATGCCATCATTCTAGAACCCACAGCTGAAGCTTCTCAAAGAATGATGAAGAAAGGACCTGCAGAGATCACCATACCTCACCGTACTTTCGAAGAGGATATGGAACATTTTTTCAGGAACTTGCAACTTTGACGAGTTCATCAATCCTCCTGCAGGTACAAATAAAATCCTATACACTGTAACTAAACCTGAAACTTCTGAGCTTTCCTTTGTTCACAAGTACTTATCTGTTACAGGTCCTAATTTGGGAGACATCAACGAGTCTCTGAAGTCCGTGGAAACAAAGCTGATCGGTCTCACCACCACACTCTCCAACAACTCTACAGCCGTAACAAACGCTGGAGAGAATTTGACAAAGCTGACAACGGTGGTGGAAAAGAAAGCTTCCACAGACGACATCAAGATTGTTGATAAGACTCTCAGCGATTTTGCCAAAGTGCTCGCTGACATCTACACTGACTACACCTCACTCAAAAACTCCGTTTCCTCCATGTCTGGCGAAGTCACAACGCTGAAGACATCGGTTGGAGCCTTAGAGGGTGATATGTCAGCTATAAAGACTGACTTAGGCTCTGTAAAGACCGACGTTGGTGAGATGAAAACGATGATCCAGCAGCTACTCAACAAGGCAAATACTCCAGCTCCTGAACCGACCCCTGCCCCTGCATTGGAAACTTTCACAGCGACGGATCGCAAAGAGCTGGAAAAGATCAATCCTGTTATAACTGGCCTAGAAGTCAGATTAGCAAAGATTGAAAGATGTGTGGGTATCTCTGGCCAAGAAGACAGAGAGCCTCCCACAGCTGAAGAGTCTACCCATTCCTCCCCCAGTCATCATGAGAAAGAGGGGGAGAAGAGCGCTGAACATACCGATGAGAAGAGCGCTGAGGATCTTGAAAAGAGCGCTGAAGACCTTTCCCATGATGAATCTATCAGGGGAGAGAAGAATGAAGATCTTATCGCTGGACCTCAGGGAGATGAAAACCCTGAGGGAACCGAGAAGCTCGCCTCTGTATCTGAGGGGGAGCAACTCGAAGACGAAGCTGAAGAATCCGAAGCAGAAGATGATGAAGACATCGACATCCCTGATAATGAACCATCCTCCTCTCCAAGGAATGATGATGATGATGACGAAGATGACGATGACTTCTTTGTCGTCAAACCTACCCCAAAGATCAAAGCTCGTAAGGGAATTTCAATAAATGAACCAACAGGGGAGCGGACAAAGACAAAGCCCTCAGCCTCTGGCGCTGAGAAAGGCAAAGGCAAAGGCGTCGATGAAGATGAAAATCTGGCGATCTTGCTTGTAAAGCCGGTTTGTCAGGTACACTAATCATATCTCACTCCATCCCTCCTCTATAAGTTCTACTACCCTAGCCTACACCTGAACATATTTATCTTTCTCTTTCTACCCAAGTTCTTCTACCCATGTTCTTATTTGTAAGATCGCTGTGTTTCAGCTAGTCCTCTCCCCTGTTTGAGGATGTCGCTGAAGGTTCTACTACTGCGACTTCACAAATAAAGCCAGCTGCTGCTGATGAAATAATCCCAGTCTTAGATTTAATCTCTGAGACTGATGAACCAGAAGAACAACCTCTCTCGCACAGAAACAGACCTTCCTCAGCTCCTCAAAAGCTGAGTGTAGAGGATCAAAAGAGAAGAGAGGAAATAATAAAGCGATTCGAGGATCAGCGAATCATTCTAAGGCGTGATCAACTTCCTTCAGTTCCTCCAAAGTTCAAAATCTCCAAAGCTGAATACCAGGAACACCTTAGAGCTAAACGCCTTATCGCTGAAAGGAAGGAAGCTGAAGAGAAAGACAGAGAATACGCCATCAAGCTTACTCAACGATCAATCAAAGACCCCAAGCTGAAAAGAGTTCCCATTGATGTTCAACGTCAGCTCTGGGATGATGCTCAAGAAATCGTTAGAGAAAAGACAAAGGTCTCTGATACAACCTTGGAATGGGCTAAACAAATGCTGACTTATCGATCAAGACCATCCAAAATAATCAAAGCCAACATCAGAGGAAAAATGTACGTTGATGTTCCTGTTGTTGAAGTGGATGTCTACAGAGATGACAAAACCAAGCAAACCTTCTATGCTGCTTCATTAGAAAAGTTTGGTCTCTCTGAATGGTTAGAAACGAAATTAGCCATTCAGGGATCACGCTCAAAATTCAAAAACCATGTTGAGATGATCTTAAACAAACAGATCGACTTGCTTTCATCTGCTGTGGATATTCCTCCTACTCTTCCTCAACCGAAGAAAGCCTCTGCTAAGAAGAAGAAAGTTTCTGATTCAGGTCCAATCATTCGAAATGAAACAGGTATTGGTTTCTATCGTGCTGAAGTTCTTGGCCCTGATGCTGATCTTTCAATGCCTGACACCTCCCTACCACCTGGAGAAACCTTCATCCCTGGCACAGTGGTAAGTGATCCATATGGTATATTCTTCTTAGACTATGATGGAAATCATCACTTTCAACGTGTCTCTGAGCTCCACATCGCTCCCATCGAACAACTCAGATATCTCGTACACTGGTGTGAAGTCAGACGCGACATCAAAGCTAGACACCTGAAGCCCTTGATTTTTGATGCTGCTCTGAAGTTAAAGAATCAAGGAGTAAATGTCCCTGACTGGATGATCCCCACTGAAAAGACGACCCTTGATTAACTTCTCATTAAGGAAGAACCCTTTGAAAACTGATATGATCTCCTATTTCTCTATTGTATCAGTTATCCTTCTGTACTTGTAATTTATTTCGCTTGTACTTATAATCTTTCTATTCTTCATTGTAACCTGATTCAATATTTTAAAGAAAGATTTCAGCGAATGTACTTTACTCCATCAGTACTGAAAAGATCCCAGAAAACAGTAAAAGGGACAAATATTTTATGAGTTCTTTTTATCCTTATGTTTTCATTAAATAGCAATTTTCTTTGTTGCTATGTCATAATCAAATAGGGGGAGATTGTTGATCCAAACCCTCAGTGATTTGATAATGACCCTCTCTTATATACTTAGTGAAAATTGTAAGTAAACAATATGTATCAGAGTTTCACTATCGCTGATAAGTACTAAGATCTTCCAGTACCGCTGATAGGAACTCTCGCTCTTTAGATTAAACATTCAGCGAACACTGTTCACCATTAATGTTCTGAGTCTGTTCAGTCATTATGGTGATCGCTGATAAGTTAGTTGTTTACTTATGATCCCTGAAGACAAGTTTCACGTCAACAAAGGTTCTACGCTGAAGTCGAAGATCAAGCTCAAGAACCAGCGACAAGTCTCCTAATGAACTGATGCGGATCAGCGAAGACTCAGATTTGTCCACTCAACGTGAAGTATCAAGTACAAGACTTCAGCTATCGCTGAACTCTATCATTCGCTGATATGAAATGATAGATCGCTGAATCAACGAAAGCTGATCATGAAGTCCTCCGTACAAAGTACTTTTGTCTTAACCACCCTTGCACGCCTCCGTACGAAATGTCAGAAAAGAACCTCCAAAAATCTGAAATCGTACAACCACTCTGATACTACACTGTTCATCCTTACGGCTACTAAGGTTGTCATCAAAAGTCAATGATATGCAACCAACCAGCTGATGACACGTGTAAAGTATATACTGATTTGCATTTAATGCATGCAGTATATAAAGAGATGAACTCACTTCATTTGAAGTAACTTGCTAACTCTGGACAAGTTCAAATCTCTTATCTCAGATAGGTTATTATTAGTAATTTCCTTATCTCTCTTAGTGCAAGAAACCTTAGTGTTCCAACTTGTTTAGATTTAGGTTTATCCTTAATCTTGTCTCCGCAACAAACTGTAAATTGTTAATGATTTATCAATAAACAATTTAGAAAAGTAAAATCTGTGTGTTTGTATTCAACCCCCCCCCCCCCCTTCTACAAACTTTTATAGGCCTTCGGGACCAACACCCTGCTACAAAACCTACAGAAGATAGGGTAGCCCAAGTTCTTGGAGAGATGGATGCTCTAAGAAAACCTAAGCCTCCTCCCCCTGCACCCAAATGTGACATGGAAGAAGTAGTTTATAACTACTTATACAGCAGAGGCCTGAACGACCCTCTGCCCAAACCCAATCTAAATAAGAGAATAGTTGGAGAGCTCAAGGAAAAGTTTTTTAGAGATAAAGCACAGAAGGAAGATCATGTATTCTCGAACTCCAAAATCAAAGAGGTCGTGGGAGTTAAACTTCTCCACACTACCTGCAAGAACTTTTGGTAGAATCAGTACATTGTAAAGAGGGAGGATGGAACGCAAATGAAGTTCACAGATGCAGACTTAAGGAATGTCACCATTTTGATCTCGCATGACTTTATACATGGGCAGAAGGTCTGTACGCGCATGGGAGAGTTGAGCACATAAAAGCTTACGACGCCGTCAGAACCTTCATGAGGGAAAGACTCGTGTACTTCATTGTGATCGACTTTCAAGTAGCTCTAGACCTCGGAGTGAAAAGGATCTCCCTAACAGCCCCTGACGATCATTGCCCCTCCTTCTCTGACATAAGACCTCACTCCATCATTAGACACCCCAGAATCGGATACGTGTTCCTCGATCCATAAGGAAGAAAGAATTTGTTCATCGAATTTGACTGCCAGAAGTACGCCACCGAGACACTTCTTCAATTCAGGCATCATCTAGAGACTAGCAGAGAATCGCAATTTGTAAACCTTGAGGATGTGGATCGACTCATAGAGGCAATCAATGCAACCCTTCGCTTCAGAGATTTGTGCGTATTTTTCTATACTCAGTTGAAGAAGGAAGGCGCATGGGGAAGGAAGATAGATGACTTTCCACATGCCAAAATATAGGCTCTGTTGATTTCTTTTGTACTTAACTCATTTATCTTTTCAAACATTGTAATTTCATTTTCCAGAACTTCTGTAAATGCCTCTAGCACACATCTTAATGAAAAAACTCATTTTTACAGAGGTTGAATCATTCACCTCTTGTCATTTTAGCCTAAGCTCTATGCAATTTTCTAAATTTTAATTTTTCAATACTTAGGGGGGATTGTTAGCTCCAATAGTATAACTCGTAGAAGTATTGAAAAATAGGCTAAGGAAAAATCTAGCAGAAGCCTCTGTCGGATACACCGAGACCTCAGAGCCTCTGTCGATCATCGTCTAGTAAGAATGAAGACCAAGACCACAGAGCCTTTGTTAAACCTGACAGAGCCTCTGTGGAACTGAAGATGTTGAAGATGAAGATCAAGGCACTTGAAAACCAAGACAAGTGTGCACCTCACGTGCCTCTGTTGTACGAAGATTCTGAAGATCAAATAGTACAAGCCACACTCCTCTGCTTCCACGTGTCAACTTCTGAGAGGATACAACTTTTCAGTGTACTATTCATCGGCGCATACAACTTTTCAGTGTACTATGAAGCGTCCCACGATCTTGTCTCTTGTACCTCTTGTCCCCTAGTCTTGTATAAATAGAGGTCTCTACCAGACCTTTTCTGGTAACGAAGCACACACACACTCATGCCTAGAAAGATAGCATTTAGAGAGAGAAACACACACTCTGTGGTGTTCTTGGTGTAAACAGTGGTGAATCAATGAAGATGAATCTTTGAGCTTACTTATTGTTATTTAATCGGTCTTCATTATTCTCTTGTGTGTTTTCTACCAAAACAGTTTAACCCAAACATTGTTAAAACGCTTCCGCACTTAATTCTTATTATACTCTGTTTTGTATGTTTGTGGTTTAAATATCGTTGTTGAGATCATATCTGGGATCAACAAGGGGGTAACTGTTTATAACTTCATTAAACTCTTTTTAATTAATATGTGTGGTGTGATGTTGGTATTATGAGGGATCCCACTATACCTCATGGTCTAACCCTCGCTTTTCAAAATGAAAAAACCCTTTTCAGGTGAACAGGTAGTTGAGGGATAGAGTAAGGGCAAAGGCAAGATGTGAGTTGGAGCTTGCGTCTAGAAGGAACTAGAAGACTTTCCCTATTAATATTAAATAAATTTCTCAGATGTAGTTAGGGTTATTTTCGCGAACCCAAATTTGTAATCTTGATAGTGTGACTATGTTGGGCCATTTTGGCGTTTTGAATTAAAGAAGTAGCTCTTAGCATGTTTGTTTGGTGTGGGTTGTTACAATGTCTTTCGTTAGACATAAACTTTTGTAAATAAAGCCTACATCCCAGTGAACACTACACAATGTCTTTTGGTGACGATAATATAAGAATCTACAATAGGTTCCAAATCCAACTATCTGCATTCATACATTTTGTATCCAATCATAACATTGTAATTTATGGAACTCATGGAAAGAGGGTCGTCTAACGAAGACCAAGATCATGACTAGTAATCAACTTATTAGAAAATGATGACACATAAACATAGATAGTTAATTAATATAAAAAACATGAATATTTGCTTTCTCGTGGTAAAAGCAAATAGAAAAAAACTAGAGAATATTTAATATGTATTTTATTTTATTTTTTTGTGATTGGATATATATAAATTATCTTTTAATAAAAAAACAAAAAATAACATGAATCACATCAAATTTTAGAGCATAATATTTTTGGTCTCTATAGTTTGTTCAAATACCGATTAGTCCTTCCTAACGGTTGCTAACTAACGTTGTTAAGTGAAGGGACCATGGGTGTTATGAAAATAAAAAATTAGGGACCACAATGTAGATAGTTTGTTTTAGGGACCAAATCCAAAATTTGAGCAAACCATAGGGCCACCAATGTAATTCACTCTATATAGTAATTATAAATGGATCGTAATACTTGGATGTATGAAATACCACATGTAGTACAAATATGACTTATATATGCACATAATTATACATGGTTTTTGTCGTTTTTACAAAAATCGTGTATAAAGGACGGATCTAGACCCTTTTTACACAGTTAAAGTAGAACCGTTGCTAAAAATAAGGTTTTATACACGGTTCTGGATTAAAAATCGTGTAGAAATGGTACTCGACAATTACAAACGGTTGCATCGATGAAACTGCGTACAAATGTTACCTTTTATATGCGGTTGTGTATATAAACTGCGTACAAAGGGGTTACTTGTATATGGGGTTTTTACACACGGTTTTTAGTAAAAGCGCGTAAAAAATTAACCCCTTTGTACGTGGTTTTTTACACAGAACCGCGTATAACCCCTTTATAAACGTTTTCACACAATCGTGTATAAATGTAACTCTTTTATAAAGGGTTTTAACACACAACTGCCTATAAATACAAAAGGAAGGTGTCTTTTTTCTACCCAAGGCGGCTCCTTCTCGAAAACAACATTTTTTGACCTTTTTGGTGGTTCTTGACATTACTCTTCACAAAAGTAAGGTATGATCATCATCATAAACAAATAGTTCATTAATTATTACTTTTATATGCATTAACATCATGTTTTTAAGTAATATTTTGTATGTATATAGGGGGGGTGTGTGTGTATGTGTGGTGAACAACTAGCTCGCACGTACATACATAATACCAATTCGTATAGGCGTACCAATTGGCTTGGACTGATCAATTGCCAAACATACTGAGAGAAAAAAGAAAAAGTTCGACTGCACTTTCCGGGCAAACGCAGCCACGCCGTTTTGTCTATTCCTGGCGTTTGAACCGTCAGATCGTCGTGAGTTTTGGGCAGTAGCTTCAAGACATATTTAACTACACTCTGAATTTTGGAGATCGGTTTTGGAGATCTGGAAGTTGTTGTATTTATGTTCGACAGTTTGTAGTATTTGTGGTACGTTTTTTGAATGTATTGGATTCGATTTTCATCAATCATGGTCGATTAACCGTGGAAGACAATGAGGAGTAACAAGGGTTTTGGTAGGCCGACTGTGTTTGATCGAATTTGACCTAGGGGTGATCGTATCCGAAAGTCGAACGAAACACATGTCTAAGAGATCGCTCACAATGTGTATGTATCGAATTTTCCATCTCACTTCTCGTCTAGAGATGACAAGCGGAAAGACAACCGAAACTTACAAGATATAGCGAATCCAATCTTCCAATTTGTGATGCATTAACAATATGCTTTCTCTCTCAAGGTATGTGTTTCTGAAATTTTGTTCATTTATTTATATATTGTACAAAACACTTTATTTTGTTGATAATAACACCCACTTTCAAATTAATATATAGGATACATGGACGACGACAACTCCTTTCTCATTTACACAAGTAGAGGTGATGGCTTGCAATATCGCGAAATCGTTTACTTTGAAGCGCTTGAAAGATGGTAAATATGAATGGGGGGATTGTTTTAAGAATTATTAGACATGGTTATATGATAAAAACTATTAGAATGTTTGGTTTATTACTTTGAGATGTTACATTTACTTTAACGATCTTTAAAGTTTAATGGTTAATTGTTACTTTGAGATGCTACATTTACGTGTCTATATAGATGATGTTGTATTTAGAATTGTGTTTGAAATATTCCATTATTCCAATTGGAATCGTATTTGGAAATGTAGCTTATCGGATATAATGCAACTTCATCAACATTTGGAATAATGGATGGTAACAAAATCGAGAAAAATATTAAAAATATAATATAACTCATTATAACCGTGTACAAATGTCTGCAATTTTTTTTATAAATGGTTACATTTATACACGATTTTGTTATGAAACCGTGAAAAATTATTACAATTGTAAACGGTTTTAGTAAAAAACCGTGTAAGATAGACACTTTTATAAACGGTTAGTAGGACTTTTTAAAACGGTTTCATCTAAAAAATCAAGTAAGATGGACATTTATATAAATAGTTAGCGGGGTATTTTTAAACGGTGTATGATTGTGACTTTTATACACGGTTAATATTCATTTTCTAAACGGTTTTAAAACCGTGTATAAAAGTCCAATACTTTTAAAAACACCGGTCATATACGCGGTTCTAAAACCGTGCATAAAACCCAAAACAATCATTTATAAAAGCATATTTTGTAGTAGTTTATTAATGATGATTTGGCTCATGTGGATTCGTTTATTGAAGTTGTTAATTAAGATTAAACGGGCAAACAATATGGAGAACCTCAAATTTGGTGATTGATTATAGATGGTCAAAAGTTTTATAAATATAGCGATTATGATGTAATAGGAACATTTGATTTGTTGTGAACAATACCCATGCATGTTCAGAGATTTAAGATTCTATCTTCGTTGTTTGCGATTGTAGTGACGATAAGAAAAATGATAACTAGATGACATATTGAAATTGTTAGAGCAATAGAAATTTATCAAACCTACTAAAAATTTTGCACGAAATTAATGTTCGCAAAAGAAATTGAGCAAGGTTATAAATGGCGTGAGGCGTGGCGCGGCGGCGATGTCAAGCCTCAAGCCTTAGAAGCTACGGCGAAACCATGACGATTTCAAGGCGTGACTTATGGCGTCAAGTTTCTAATTCATATATAATATTATATATAAAAACTTATGTTTTGTAGTGTTACTTAATGAGTCAATAGTAATAAGTAAGTTAAATTATGTTATACATTAAAAAAATTGTAAATAAGACATTAAAAACGTAAAAAAAATCAAATATTGTATTACGAAAACTGCGCATCATTAAGCCATGGTGTACCACATGCTTAACGTGGCGTGAGACACAAGTCTTGGTGCCATGACGTGCCATGACGGCTGTGCAACGAGTTTTTTAGAACAGTGAAATTGAGTAAGCTCTTTTATTGTATTAAACGAAGAAACTAATGTGTCTAGTGAGATTGTGAATTAAAACAATGAGTATACATTAATGTATACATAATTTCAAAAATAAAGATTTTAAGCCAAAAACTACCATCGTAATATTATTCAATCATAGTTAATTGGAGGACCGAATAAAATTGTAATCGAACAAATGTAATCATATATAACTTCGCTTTAGTATTTGTTCTTCATGCAGGGACGGACCCAGTTAAGGGCACACGGTGGCACGTGCCACCGTATATTATTTCTCCGACGAAGGGTAAAAATGTTTGGTTTCGTGATAGGTGCAACCGTATCGTTTTAGGAGGTGTTCCCGTATTTATTTGGAAGTGCAAGCGTACCACGTAATCAACCAAAAATACCGGAAAACTCTTGAAACCAATCAAAATTACCAAAAAAATCTCCCGAAATCAACTGAAAATACCAAAAAAATCTCTCGAAATCGATTAAAAAAACTTGAAAATCCCTAAAATCAAAACAAAAACTTTAAAAATCCCTCTAAATGTCGAAATTTGGCTAAAAACACACCGGTCGATATTGAACGTTGGTATAAAAGATATACACGTTGATAAAAACCGTATGAAAAAATATGGTGTCACCATATGAAAAAGTTACTGGGTCCGTCCCTGTCTTCATGTGCTTTTACATGTTTCATTTGTTAAGCCTAGAGATCTAAAATCAAACCGTTCTAAGGTCATCCGTACCCCAGGTTCACAACCTCTTGAACCCTCTGCGCCACATCAGCGCCACATCAGTTTTCCACTTTGAACCCTCTTGAACCTTTTTGAACCCACAAATCCCGTACCCCAACCTTTTGAACCTCTTGAACCCACATGCCACCTCATCTAATTTTTTAATAAAAAATCATAACATTCATAAAAATAAAAATAAAATTATAAAATAAAATTAAAAATTACAAAATAAAATTAAAAATTACAAAATAAAATTCAAAATTACAAAATAAAATTCAAAATTCCCAATTATGTTTTTGTCCAATTCTCTTTTTTCTCGCCAAAGTAGTCTTCAAAGCAGCTCCCGTAAGGTGATCGTGCGGGGCAATGAAAAACTCGAAGTCTTTTTCATATAGCTTTTCCAACTCGATTTCACACTTTTGTTGTTCGACTTGCCACTTTTGTTGTTCGACTTGCCACTTTTGTTGTTCGACTTCAAGTTTTTTCATTTTGTCGATGCGACCCCAGAAGCTATCTATATTTATATAACAATAATAATAATTATTATAATTATGATAATAATAATAATAATAATAATAATAATAATAATAAAAAACTGATTTTCTCTTCGGGTAGCAGGGGGTGGGGAACCCGCATGCCGAGCCCGCTGGCCGAACCCGCACCCCCCGTACCCGGTAGCCGCCGAACCCGCTGGCCAGGTGGCCTTACCCGCACCCCCAAACCCGCTGGGGTACGGATGGCCTAAGAGTGGTTGTATAAATTCAATGTAATATTGAAATAAATCATGAAGGTTATTTACATATAACCGTTTTGAAATAATGTTTTCACATTTCCAAATCAAATACCATAACTATTTAAGAATAGTACAATTGGAATTGTATGCTTTAATTTATTACATATAAACATTAGAGCATCTCCAACTTTGACACAAAAAAAACACCAATTATAGTGGGCCTAACACCAAAAAAAAACCTCAACTCCAATCATACTCTAAAAAAAACATTAAATTTGTGGACCCCACATTAAAATAACATGTTTTATTTACTATTAACTATTTATATATATATATTAATTATATATTTTATTTATATATAGATCAATTATATATGAAGATTTATTATAATCTTTACAGTACCCTATGATTGACAATATCATTAAATAATAGAACATTTTGTTGCTACAAAAACTATTTTAAACGGAAAAAAAGTTATAAATATATGATGATATAATAACTAATCAAATGCATGTATATATAAACCTTGTATTTATGTGATCATTAAACCATAAATCAAATAAAAACAGACGTTGACATGTTATGTGATCGTACAATAATAGATCATATATATATATATATATATATATATATATATTCAGATCTTGTTGTATTACATGATCGTACAATTAATAATAAATAAACAAAAGCAATCTATAGAGAATTTGAAATGGGGCCTGCTTTGTCTAGAAGTTAATGCATTTGGTTTTGTATTCTTAAATGTTTTATCTAACAATATTGTTGCCTTTGTTGTTTCGTAGGATTCTCATTTCAAGCATCATCGAGTACAGTAAAGTAGCATTTTATTAAGAAACATTTAAATGTAAAATAATGCATGTTAAATTTTATGTAACAATTAGATTTGTTAATCATAAACACGTAAAATGACTGATTAACTAATAACTTTGACGCTAAATATTACCTTCGTTTTTGGAGGCCCGACTGGGACTCCCCTAGTTTTATCTGACAAAGCATTTGACAATCCGAAATTGTTCTTAGAGAAGGTTGTAGATGGAAGGTTGGTATTGGCTCCTCTATTTATGTATGGCACGACCCTTGGCTACGTGACGACTCTAATTTTGGGTTGAAACAACCATTGACGACGCTACACGACACCTTCGGGTGAATGATTTAATCTTACCTAATACCCACTCTTAGCATCTCCCCTTATGGTTTTGATTGCCGACAAATTGATTTGGCATTGGTCGTCCAACGGAATCTACTCTGTCTTGACGGGATACCGTGTGCTGATTGAAGGGTCAAATCGAACTCCCATTTTTTGTTGAAGGTGATTGGTCTCAAAATTCGGAAGGTTAGCGTACCTCATAAGGTCCGTCAGTTTATATTGAGAGTCGCTCGAGATACCCTTACCACTTGAATCAATTTGAATACGAAAGGTATTCAGGTGCCTTGCACTTGTCTACTATGCTAACATAACCCATGAAACTCATGGCACGTGTTTGTAGACTCGCCGACTACGATTGAAGTTTGGAGGGGAAGCTAGGTTATGGGATGTGGTAGATAGACACGCGACGACAACTACATCCTTGTTAGAGATGTTGTTTGCAATCCTTCATGATAATACTATTGTTAATGGCGACAGATTCATTATGATTGCATAAAGTGTATGGCAAAAGCGCAATGATGTTTTTTCGTCGGATGGGCCAAATGATCCAGGTACCGTGGTTAGGAGAGTTGTGAATGTGCACTCATATTGGAATGAATCGGAGGAGCTACGTGACCGCCCCGAACCTACTCCCACCCCGGCTGCGACAACCATTGGCACTATCTTTATATTGGTTACCTTAAGTGTAACGTTAACGTGACGTTTACTTGACTAAAGCGAAGGCTTGGCTTGTTATAGTGATCCGAGATAACCATGAGGCTTTGATTACTCCTAGATCAAGCCCGGTTGATTGGATTCCAGTTGTCTGTGAGTGTGAAGCTTTGACACTCCTATATTGTAATATCACAGGCCAACCGTACCAGATATTGTCCGCTTTGTCTACACACTTGGACTCACGATTTTTGTTAGATTAAATTAGCCCCTAATTTAAGGAATGTTTTATAAAGAATTATTGTAATAGGGCTTTATAATTAGCTTATGGCCTTTTAGCTAGTTATATGGGCTTAACCCTTTTTTTTATCTTGTAAATGGACCCTTTATGAAGGATTTTAGGGTTCCATTTTTCATTAGGTCATTTGGAGAGAACACACATTTTCACACATAGACTAAGTGAGCCTATCATGAGAGTTAATTAAATTTCAAGTGTGGTGTTCTTCCATTTCCCCCTCCATATTATCAATTAATGAATATGAGATAAGTTATTTTATCATTGTTCTTCATGTTCATCTTATATCTACTTATATATGGATTGTTCTTCTATTGGTTGCTTGTCTAAAATGGGACCAACAATTGGTATCAGAGTTGATTGAAGAAACTTTTCTTCAAAATCGGTCATCTATGACAACAATAGAAGTATTTTGATGATTTATTTGTTGTTTTGGTGCTTAGATTGGTCAAATCACATGAGCCTAAGCACAAATATCATTTCTAATGCTTATTTATTGTTTTGGGAATATTTGAAATCCATTTTTGATTTGAATCAGACCTGGATAAGTTTTGACAAAAATTGTTATTGTTTCTCTACAAAATCTGATTCTGCACACCACATGTTTGTTGAAATGCCTAAGTGAAGATTTGACTCCATTTGGATTAAATCTAATATGATTTACTACATGTGTTTGTTTTGATTCTTTCTTATTCATTGGTCTTATTTGATAAGCACAAAGTAGATGGTTGATCTATGGTCCCGTCCTTGTGTGTGCTTTAGTCCATAGCAATCTTTGCATCTTGGTAGTAAGGTTGTTGATCCTTGATCTAACCTTTATTTAAATCCAAAATTGGACTCTCTTTGTCCCTTATTTTGTTTATTTTCCGCTGCTCATAATTGATTAAATGAAAACAAATTCATTTGGGTCTTGGAAAATGTTTGAGAAAGATTTGGTGTTGTGTTACATGTTCAAAGTCAGATCTGAAAAGATTTTAGATCTCTGAGTGCTTCTAATCAGTTTTCTGACCTGATCAATTAAAGATTTGAGTATTTCTACTTATCGTTCTAAAAGTGTCATGGAGATCGGCTTATTTTTACATCAAATCGGTTTTGATAAGCATTTGATATAATTGGAGGAAAAAGACAGCATGCTGAAAATTTTTGCGATGCTGTAGGAAATTGATCATATCTCACTCATCAGTGTACCAATTGATAAGATTCAAATAGCCCTGGATTCAAAACACATTTATGAACAAATTTTATGTTTTCAGTTTTCAGAGATTCGAAATTTAGACAGGTCATACGCATTGTTGAAGTAGACATCAGTGTGCTGTTGGACAGATCTGCGCGACTGTGGTACATCAACCATATCTTATTCTTCTGAGCTCCAAAAGAGTTGATTCCAGATGCTCTGAACATATAACAAACCAATGCACACTCTTTATATTTTGAGTTTTTGCAAACTCCAGAGCTATCATGGTCTAAAGTAGTGTCGAATTCGGTGTAAAACTGCTGTCAGAGGCTGTCCTTCCGGATATGTGCAGAAGGTATAATTGTTGTCCACGCTCTTTAGAGATTGCACCATCAGAGATGCACCTTCAGAGATGCACCTTCAGAGATGCACCATCATAGATGCACCTTCAGAGATGCACCTTCAAAGATCACATCTTCAGAGATGCATCTTCAGAGATTGCACCTCCAGAGATCGCACCTTCAGAGATTGCATCTTCAGATAGGGCATCAAAGGTAGGTGGATCAGAGAGGGCATCAGAGGCAAATGGATTAGAGAGTGCATCAGAGGGTGGATCAGAGACTAGAGGATCAGAGGTCGGTGGCTCAGAGGTCACGACAATTCAGAGCCCGTAGCCCAACTTATTAGTACTTGTTGTCAGCTTTGTGCACCTATCGTATTTTCATTAGAACTCACTCCTCAAAGCTCCAACTTTGATGAGTCCAGATGCGTTGGATTCCTAAGAAAAATATGAACATTTTTCATGTTTTGAGCTTGGTCATAATCAGTGTTCTTATTGCTCAGAATCTGTGTTAAAGTCAGTATATAGCTGTTGGACAGAAAGTTGTGTTTCTCTGAACTCGTCATCAGAGCTCTAAAGTCATCATCAGAGCTCTGAAGTCATCACCAGAGCCTTTGAAGTCATCATCAGAGCCTCTGAACTCAGTGCCCGAAGCCCAATTTTTATTTGGATTTTCTAACAGCTTTGCGCTGTTTCAGAAGAACGCGCACAACTTTTGACTCGGTGCTCCAAATTACATCGGTTCAGTTGCTGGAAAGATAATTCACAAATCTACGACTTTGAAGTTTTGAGTTTTCTCAAATTATTTGAGCTAATGTGTCAGAAACAGTTCCAAAGTCTGCATAAATGTGCTAGACCGAAAGCATTGCATTTCACTCGTGCTTATTCCGCTTCCAAGAACGGTGTTCTCTCGACGCTTCTTCATGGTTTAATGCTGCTATTGTGACATATTGAATGTCACTCCCTCCTCTGTTATTCATGTTTAAATATCGGTGCTGAATGCTTACTCAACGTGATCTTAAGAGTCAAATATTTTGTTTTGACGACCGTTCTGCGCAGCTGAGGGAAAACTTGCACAACTCACTCATTTTTCTTCCAAAATGGATGAATCGTGGATGTTGGAAAGATAAGATACTGTAGTTCAATGTGCATGTCTTATGTTTTCTCTCAAAAAGGCTCCTTGATGGTCCAAAACAGCGGTGAAGTTGAGTCATGAAAGCTGGACAAAATGGGGTTAATTGTCTCGGTCTTTCAAGAAGATGAGCCTACATTTGAGGGGGATCTCGTGATGCTTTGAAGACTCGAAGAGCGGAATGCCAAAGTTTCTAAAGAAAGCAAGGGGTAGACTATAAGATGATGCTTTCCTTATAAAACATTAGGGGGAGATTGTTAGATTAAATTAGCCCATAATTTAAGGAATGTTTTATAAAGAATTATTGTAATAGGGATTTATAATTAGCTTATGGGCTTTTAGCTAGTTATATGGGCTTAGCCCTTTTTTTATCTTGTAAATGGACCATTTATGAAGGATTTTAGGGTTCCATTTTTCATTAGGTCATTTGGAGAGAACATACATTTTCACACATAGACTAAGTGAGCCTCTCATGAGAGTCAATTAAATTTCAAGTGTGGCGTTCTTCCATTTTCCCCTCCATATTATCAATTAATGAATATGAGATGAGTTATTTTATCATTGTTCTTCATGTTCATCTTATCTCTACTTATATATGGATTGTTCTTCTATTGTTTGCTTGTCTAAAATGGGACCAACAGTTTTAAAATGCGTCCGATAGAGAAGGTATCAAGTCCCTTATAAGACAACCTTTGTTCCCCTCCCCAACCAATGTGGGATCTTACAATCCACCCCCATTGGGAGCCCAACGTTCTCGCTGGCACACCAGTCCGGTTCCCAGCTCTGATACCATCTGTAACAACCCAGATCCAAAAATAAAGCATGAACATTTAATCATAAAAATACTAGCCAAAATGGTCCCACAATTCAACTGTAACCAACCACTACAGATAAGGTTTGCGGAAACAACCTATACACAACTGAGAGATTTCTAAACAAGACTAGAATTAATAAAAACAATAAAACTATAAGCTATTCCTCGCCTCACGCTTAGGCCTTCTTCTTGCCCTTTCCCGATCCTCCTACTAACTGTTTTCCTGAAAATGGGTTTAGTTTGAAAATGTGAGGGTTAGACCATAAGGTCTAGTGAGTTCCCTCTAGAATCAGTTTCTCACAATAAAACAATTTAAAGCAGTTTATACACATCCGTAAACAATTTAATGCTTTAAAACAATACTCTTCCAACAGTAAGACAACAACACATGAAATGGCACACTAAAGTCCCGTACATCGGTGACAACGTGTCAGTCTCACACTCCCTTATTTGGAACACACCCTCTATGGCGTAAACGGAACACACCCCCCGTATAATAATATTACTTTCTCAGACATAGCAAATATGTAGTTTCATATACGAAAGGTAAAACATGCAGTTTTATAATATCTCATACGTTTAAATAGCATATCAGTCAACTTATTTTCAGTTAGAAAGACTCACCTTAAGGTCAGACCGGTCCGAAACACTATTCAAGGGCTCGGGCTTGTTTTCGGACCGGACCGGGCCGAGCCGGGCTTGATGGTTGAGGGTCCGGCCTGTTTATGCTTTTTAGAGACGGTCTTATAAATTGGGTCGAGGACCGGGCTCAAAACCAGGCTTTTAATATATATATATATATACTTTTTTAATAAATATTATCTGAATCACTGTTTTAAAAGGCTCGCCGCAACAACTACCATGACGCGTCGTGGCTTAAGGTTTGTGTCTCACTCCTCGTTATGCCTGTGGCACACCATGACCTAATGTGCGGTCTTCTGTGACTAGATATTTGATTTTTCTATACGTTTTAATGTTCTATTTCCTAGTTTTTAATATATAACCTAATTTAACTTGTTTATTATTATTGAATCATCAAGTAATAGTACAAAACATATGCTTATATATATATAATATTATATATGATATAAACATTTGCCGCCATAAGTCACGCTTTAATAAACGTCGTGGCTTCGCCGTGGCTCCTAAGACTTGAGACTTGACCTCGCCGCCACGCCACGCCTCACGCTATTTAGAACCTTGATTCGAATACACTATAAATACATAATTAAGTCACTCAAATATACTTAAAAATACGTTTTATTAGAATTTCGATTAAACAATACATTTTAAATAACTACATTTATTGAATTATGAAGAAAATACTCTTAATCCTCCCAAACTTTGGATTTCCGTCCGTGCTCGACAAGAGTTTCTCTAACTTGTTCGTTTGATGCAATACCGCCGGCCATTTTGATTGAAGGATGGAAGAATTGAGAGACTGAGAAGTTGTGAAAAATGAACACGAGAAAATGAGACTTGTGAGCGAGAATTGCGTTTTTGTAACTTGGCATCTAACCCCATACACTAAGGGGCCGTTTACCTAATCACTTACCCGGGTAAGTGCTTACCGGTAAAATTCAACACTATCACTTACTTCCTGGGTAAGATTTTTGTCCACCAAAATGGCATCGTATGCAACAATTTAGCTGGTAAGCGCTAACCGTGGTAAGCGCCGTCGCACTCACTTACCGGGTAAGACTCTCGGTCCTTGCTTTCGACTCTCGGTCCTTGCTTCTGCTCTTACCGAGTAAGATTCTTCGTCTTTGCCATATTCATCCGGTAAGCTAATGTGACTTGGTAAGCACTTACCCAGGTAAGCGTTTTGTAAACGGCCCCTAAGTCACTAACTATCCTACTTATAGTGTTGAGAAGGCAATACAAAAAAAACGGTCAAAAAATGTTGAAAAATGGCTAGAAAACGGCTAGTTTTTGAACTATATCGGGTCGGGCCGGGACCGGGCTCAGGCCAGGCCGGGTCGGGCCTGCAAAAATCCTAAAAACTTGGCCTGTTACAACCTGACGGGCTTAGGACCGGGCCGGACCGGGCTTCGTGCGGACTAGGCTTCAGCCCCTACCAGGCGAGGCTGGGTCGGGGTCATGCCCATTTGGCCATATCTAGGTGGAAGTGGGGTGCGGGAGTACCGAGGTCCAATTCCAAATAGACCGAATTAACCTTTCGCGTGAGACGTGGGCCCATTTTGCAGCCCACCATCGTATCATGGTTTAGACTTTAGATCTTTAGTGGTCCAGTTCATAAAACCTTCTCTATTCCCTACATGAAATCACAAAAATTAATTTCTTTGCTTAAAATTTACATTTCGTATACATATTTCAACATTAAAATGCAAACTGCTTTGTCTTTTGTCTTGTTCCCCACACACACACACATATATATATATATATATATAGAGGAAGACTATTTTGCAACCCACAAAAAGGTTGCAACTTGTGCAACCCTCATCATCACCATTGATCTCTGATCTCTTACGTTTAGTTTCTATTTCTAATTTAGTGTTCCTAACTTTTTAAAGGGCAATTATGGTATTTGGTAATTATATTATTATTATTATTATTTTAGTTTACGGTTATCACAAAACTTTCCAGAGATAATGCTACCTATATTTATGGTAACTGTATTGTCATTTCAAAATATCTCAATTAATGGATGATTTAAATTTCCTACAAAAGTGGGTTTTTATTTGAATGGCAATACTCATCCGATTTTTTTATTAAATGATTATTTTTTTTTGTTTAAATCAAATATTTCATGCATTTTAATCGGTAAACACGTGTAGAGGATAAAATACCTTTATTCTTTTTTTTGAATATGATTCACTATAATCAATGTATATTATTTATCAAAATCAAAGATTTCATGCAACTTAATTAAAAATACTAATTGAGGATTTAAGTTTTTCAATATTTTATTGATTATCTTTCCCTAGAATCTTGGTATGTTATCGTGGTGGTTTATATGCAGGATTTTTTTTTTGTTATTTAATTATGAAACCTCTATATATCTTAGTATGAATCGTTCATAGCAAACAATAGTTGATTCACCAAAAACAATTAACATGGATGGAAGTAACAGCAAAATAGTTGTTGATGAAACCCCTGCGCAAATTGGGAATGATTGCTCGCAGATTAACACCACTGAGGAAACAGTTACCGAACATGTTGTCGATGATTACGTGCTATCGTTATGTTCTGTTCGTGGTGGTTGATGATGATGTAGAACCAGGTACGAATCTTCTACACGACCATATAAATTTTCACTGTTTTTTGGTACATAAAGTTCAATCCTATGTGTGGTTATAGTTTTTACTTTAAGCATGGAAGAACAAGGCAATTAGATTAACAAACAAGACTAATATGTTTACTTTAAACATGAAACCAGTGTCATCAGCCTTGTTTATTTGCCTCACAACATCGGAAGGTCTAATGGGTATCTTCTTAAATTGTTTCCTCCATCTCTTCATCAATTGTAAACCGTATCCCACGACATTAGAGTGGAATAAATAAACAAGGAGTTTATTAACTGATTCAACAGTAATTCCTATGTTTCCACTAGGTAGCTGAATTTGCATCATCGTTGTGTCCAGCCTGTCTACCACAAAAAACCCAAGTTTTGACGGTAAGCCATCAAGTCGCATGTCAATAAACGATTTCAGTCCTATACCCTTAAGAGCTTCCTTTTGCGTGTCGTTTAATCCACTTATTGTTTCGTACAGGGTTTTGGGTGATGTACGTGTTTTCAGGTTTCCAAACTTATGTATCCTTCTCCTAAATGATGATAAACCACTCCTGTTAGTGTTAGTCTTCTGTTTGGTGTCCGTTTTTTTGTTTTCTGTCTTGGCAACTGCTGGATCACCGTGTGCTCCTGGTTTGTATCATAGAAATTTATATACTAAAACAACAAAACTAACATAAAATGAATTTAATGTTTAAAACAATAACGTTAACGGATGTATTTACATTCTTGTTTTACTTCATTCTTCAGTTTTATTGAATCATCTGTGCTGGAGGTGAAGAAGGATGTTCAGATTTACAGCTGGAACCGTTAGCTACGTCTCTTAATCTACTCGAACTTCGTGTGCAGCGCGATGTACTCTCTATTAAAATGGTATTTCCCAACAGAAGCATTTTCTACAGTAAAAGAAAAATAGCAATTGTTTATAGGCAACCTATTAAGTTAATGACGATACAACATGTATTGTTTGAAATACAATGTATTATCAACATATTAAATGCATACCCTGATTAGAAGCATCAGATGATGTTTCGCTCTTAAGTTTCTTGGTTGTCTTCTCTTCGCCCATTGGTGATTTACCTTGATTCATAACCACAAAGAATTATAAAACTATAACCCCTTAAACGTATGTGTAAAGACTAAAGAATATGTGCAAACTACGTACCTTTATTTTTTCCAGAAACAGTTTCAGAACGATTTAAATCTAATACACACAAAGGGTTAACGCATAAATTCAATAAATAATAAATAAAACGATTATTCAAACTTTAAAAGTATACCTCTAGTATCAGTATGATGGTTTTTATTATCCGACATTGAAAGCTCTTTCATCAACACTTCGACAACTGTATGAAATAAAAGATAAATGAATATCAACAACAACATCAGGTTAAATAAACAAACCATGCATACACATACAATATATTGTTTGAATCATGATTACTGTAGATTATGATTGTAAACATCATGATTCATGTACTGAATCCATCTATATTGATAATTCACATGTGAAACTAGCTGACTCTGGATTCATGGTGATTGACAATCTGTTTTTCACATGGGAATGATCAATTCATGATTAAGTAAATCATGATTACTATAACCATGGTTTCACATGATTGATGCATACTTGAATGTTCATGATTGAGTAAATTCATGATTAAGTAAATCATGATTGATGCATACTTGAATGTTCTGTAATTCTGATTTCGATATTAATGATTAATATAACCATGGCTTAGTAATGAATCATTAGTCCAGTAAATAGAAATTTAATTTGCTTCATGATTCTCCTCATCAACGAATAATGTATTCATGGTTTTCATAACCATGCTGAATCCATTAAGATAGAAATTGTGTTATAGTAATGCTTCCAATATCAATGGTTACCAGCATCATTCAGGACTATGTTCTGTAATTCAGATTTATTGACTTAGTAGTACATGGTAATCATGATTAACAATTAATTCCACAAATCATGATTACCAACAACACAAAGAATAAGTAGTAAGTATTACATAGTTCTAACCATCATGTATTTTCCAATAAAAAGGTTTCATGGTTAATTGAGTTGGATTCATGATTTTCATTATCAATGTTCAATGTAACCACCGTTTACTAATGAATTCTGAATCCAATGAGATAGAAATTGAGTTGGATTCATGATTCCAAAATCAATGATTAACATCATCATTCATCAATAGGTTCTGTAATCCAGATTTCCATATCAATGTTCACAGTAATAATGGAATACTAATCCTATTTCTGTGGATTAGTAGTGGATGGTAATCATGATTAACCGTTACTACAACAAACCTAGATTAACAACAATCCACAGAATAAGTATTCAGTATTACATAGTTCTAACCAACAAGTATTTTTCAACATTACGCTTTCTAAACGATTCCAACATTTTTTTGTGATGTAAATCAGTCACATTGAACAAAGAAACATGATAATTATATTTCTCTGTTCAATTTTACTAAAGAATCATGTTTTTGTACTGTTAATTTTGAAAGATGGGTAAATGAAGCAACAATAATATTAGCTTGGGGAAAAAACAAGTCATGTACAAACCGGACTTTGAAACCCAGAATAAAACCCCCCCTTTAACATTAAAAACATAATATGTGATGAACAATAACTTTTTTCCCTAATCTTTAAAAACATAAAAAACCGTTATACGTATAATCAATACCTTCATTAGATGATGTATCAGTTTTTGTAACTGACAACGTTCCATTTTCTGTGGTCCATCTTCCCCGACTAAATCAACCATCAAATCATCTGCCGCATGCAATGGTTGTTGCTGGAAATGCATATTTTCTTCAGGCAAACGAACTTCTTCGACTAGATCATCAAAATCGATGAGTATAGGGTCTACTTCAGTGTTTTTGAACCGAGAGAATGAGTATTTTAGCATGATTCTCTCACTTTTTCGCCCCCTGATCAATGCTATGGATTCAAAAACAAAACCCTATTTAGAAATCATAAACAGAGAACTTGTGGAACAATGAAGAATACTTTTGAGATTTTAAAACATACCTCTGAATCGATTCGCCATTTCAATTGTTTTTAGGGTTGCAGAAATTCGAATGCCAATCTTATAGCAGGTAACTCGGAAACTGAATCCCGATTGCAGAGAGAATATCGGGATTTTGATATGTTTGAATCATGGTTACCATATTTACCCAGATACACCGATATATGATTTGACTAATATACCCTTTAGCTTCTTATTAATGGAAGGTTATCAATTAAATTTGTTTAAATTTAAAAAAAAAAACAAAGAATCAATCTTAACCATACAATTAGTAATCAATGGTTGGATCATAGGTTTCATTGGTTGCAAGATTTTTTAATGGTTTCAAAATATACCATCCCTATATAGATATATATATATATATATATATATATAGAGAGAGAGAGAGAGAGAGAGAGAGAGAGAGAAGGAAATTACATATTGTTGCAGAGTGGTTTGGTGAATTGAAAAGAATCTACATCATGAAACTTCACCTTCATGTATATCTGAATTACATCGTCTCACCAATGTTTCTTCTTCAAAAGATGCAACATAGTGTGATTATTAAATCAAAAGTAATATGGTTGATTTCAAGTTAAAAGTATCATAGAAAAAAAAAGCAATCCATGATGTAACATATTAAAATAAATTTTTTTCTTTCAAAAAGGCCTTTAAATAAAAGGGAATTTAATTAAAATACTCAAAGTTTGAATTTGACTTACCAAAATACTCATTTCTCTCCTGAAGGTGAAACTTTAGGTATTTTAATTAAATTCCCTAAATAAAAACATGGCTCTTTCCCGGGGGAGGGCAGGCCGGGCACGCTCGACTAAGGTCCAAAGGAAATAGGGGCCTAAAGTTTTTAATTATATGCTATATAGTGGTAGTTAAAAAAATTTGTAAATAAAAAAGGAAAAAAAATTTAGTATATAATTGGACTCCCAAAAGAATTTAGCATTATATTAAGAGCTCAAACATGTATTGATTAATTACATTGGATAATAAAATTTGTAAGAAGTTAAGTGGACTTTCATTTTTTGGTATTGCTTATTATTTCTCTATGTTTTTTATCTATTACTAATATCTAAAAACCATTTTTTGCCTAGAAACCTTGATATATACTCTATTACTCATCTTCCATATACTCATTTGATTATTCATCCACATGAATTTGAATTTTTTTTTTGAAAGGCACTGCAGAATATTATTACCAACCAACCAGAAAGGACAAAGTCACAATACACGACCGAAACAACCCAAATAGGCTAAAAACAACAGACTTTGGGAAATAAGCTACCCAAAAGCACTAGCTTACCAAGAGTAAACCACAAACCCAGCCTACTGGAATTTGTACCAGCTTCCAAAGTGACTTTCTAGAATTTAATTAACCAACCACCTGATCTGAACCAACAGCTTAATGTGGACAGACCTAACTTTCAGCCCAACCAGTAAACAGTAGCAGATCTCCAGGAAAACTCAATTTCGCCACCCATCGACTTTCTCTTCTGAACTTTTCTCGACCTGTACTGCTCTGCCAAACCAGTAAACAGTACTGATCTCCAGGAAGTTTCTTTGACTTACCAAAATACCCTATTTCCTTGTGTTAGAGTATAGTATATTTCTTGTTATTAACTAAGAAACTCCTTACTTTTGAAAACAATTACAAACTATATAAGACCACCAACTTATATCTATATTTAGGATTTCAAAATATTTTCTTCTTTGTTTTTCATACTTACCTAATATTGAGTGCATGAATCTTAAGTACTTTCTCATCTTTAAAACAAGAATAAGATCTAAAACTTTAACCAACATAGAATTTTGATTCTAAGATTGATGGTGTTTAAAAAGTTTATTTCAACTCTAAAAATTGAGTAAATTAGTGTAGTTCTGGGTTATTATGATAGAGTAAAACAATTTTATCCTTTTCGCTATTTTAGCCTTTTTCCCATCTTTACGAAGGATATATCATTATTATGAAAGCCCTTGGATCTTCAAATTTTAATTTAGGGTGTCATTTATATTTGATTTTCTTTATTTTTATCGCATCTTTGTTCCATACTACAACAAAATCGAGTATATAGGATGTCAAAAATATTTAAGTGTCTTAATGGATAGTTATATAGGACTTAATAAGTTTATAGGATCAAAGAATATAAAGTATCATATCTAAAAGTGTTGTAATAAGTATATATTACGTTTTAGGTGTCTTAACAAGTTTTTAGAACACTTTTAGAATAAAACATTGTATTAGCTATTTTATAGGATTTTTTTGAGAAATGTCCTATAAACACCTCTTTTTAAAAGACACTAGTTTTTATAAGACATTTTTTCAAATACCGCCCTATAAGATAGCAAATACGACGCTTTATTTTATAATGTTTTGAAAAACTTGTTAAGACATCCAAAAACGTCCAATAAACATATTGTAACACTTAGATAATTTTAGCGTCCTATAAACCCAATTTATTGTAGTGCGAGGAGCAACCACAATACTCTCACTACAACCTAACCCAATGAAACTCTTTTTATAGGTCTTCAATGGCAACCCACATAAACGAGGGTTGTTTCCTTCAAATGGATCAATTACAAATACTTGGACTTAGGGTTTTTTCCAGTTAGATTAAGTTTTTTTTTCCTTATTGTATAGTTAAGCTTCTGGAAGATGATCTTGATTCCAAATTCCTCTTCTTAATTGTTTTAGATGCCTCTTATTGACCATTTTTGCTACTACAGAGGTTAAAAGAAGGAATCGGCTTGAAGACATCCCGAAATCGTTCAATAATGATATCCTTATAGGTTTCAACACCTCCGTTATTCCCTTGCGCGGAGGCGGACCCAAGAATTTTTTCTTACGGTGGCACCTTTGACGAACCTAAAAATTTTCCACATCGCCCGATGTTGTTTTAGCCTAATTCCACTGCTTTGAGAATTTTTTTTTAATTTTTTTCACGATTTCGAGGAACTTTAAAAAAAAATCGAGAGAACTTTTCGGGGATTTTTGGTTGATTTTAAGAGTTTTTTTGGGATTTTTAGTTGATTTTAAGAGTTTTTTTGATACGGTTGCACCATTTAAAACGATACGGTTGCACACTCCAAAATAATACGGTTGCACTCTTCATACAGGTACAAAATTTTACCCTTCGCCGGACAAACGATACGGTGGCACGTGCCACCGTATGCTCTACACTAGGTCCGCCTATGCCCTTGCGGGCATAGATGAAACAGTCCTGTCTTATTGAAGCCGAATTACTAAATGGTTAGCCCATAATTACTCTCGTTCGTTAGTTCCTATCAAAAAATCAATAAACAAAGAGTGAACTACATGGAAATTAACCGATGTTTTGCAGGGTGAGTTGCGATGGTAGGGTTCTTCGTGGTTATCCCACAATGGGTAGCTTGATTGACATGAATCTACTTGTATGAATGGAATTATTCTACAAAACTCTTTTATTTGTAGCAGTACTTGGTGTTCTTATAATCTAAAAGAATGAGGACTTAAATAACTAGAAATATCAATTGCTTCTTGAAACTATGTTTTATTACAAACAATGGCGCAACATGGCAAAATGAGAAGAAAGAGTAATTGTGGAGATTGGATGAATTTTAAAGTTTTAATCTTTTATGTTAGTTTATGGTAGATCATACTAACATAATTGATCTAGATTATGGGTTGTTTGATGTCTCATTAGCAGTGCTCTTTGTAATAATCGGGTTTATTCTTGAAATAAATAATAAAATGGTGTGTGAGGTGTGAAGGTTGAAAAGTTTGGTGGCCTTTGTGTGAATTTGGAAAGTAGGGTTAAAACCCTTAAACCCTCAATTCCTTCCTAATTTTTGAGTGCAGCTACTATGTGCAAACTTATGTGGAGCAGACCTTGCTATTGTGAAGGAAACGCTTGGAATTGGGAGCTAGGAATCGTGAATCGTCTTCTTCAAGGTAACATTCTCCTCCTTAATTCCTTAATCACTTGGGTATTAGTGGAAAGCTTGTGTATGGATTTAAATTGCTGAGATTCTAAATTGGGTTAAGTTTTATCGATATCTCCTCAAATTAGAATGAAAATGTGGTCTGTATGTTCCTTCCAATTTATTCAGCGTGGGATTCTAGTGGGATTTGCTAGCTTAATCTCTCAAGAGATCTGAGTTTAATCCTAATCGTTTGATGTCGGGATTGAGAGATTTTACTGATGTTCTGGTCGCGGCTGCGTCTACCCGATAAAGTCACCACGACTTGGGATGGAATTCCGATAGTGAGAGAAGTCCAGACGTGTTGTCCGGAAGCCGTCAGATTCCGGATGAGAATCAGAATTTGTTTGGTATTCAGAAACGTTAGGAATCTGGTTAGGTCCGGACTTGTGTGTGTCTCCGGAATTGGGTTGAAGTCCGGGAGAGTCCGGAAAAGGTGAGTGTCGGCAGTGGTCCTGAAAACACTCGGAAAATAGCAAAGTCCGAACATGTCCGGATAGTGTGTCCAGAATAAAGCAGAAGTTCGGTAGTGTCCGAAAAATTCATCGGGGTCCATTTGGAGCCAGAGTCCGGATCTCATGAAATGTCAGAGTGCTTTAGGGAGTGTCTCGTGAGTCTTGACTCTGAGTAAGAAGTTGAGTGACTTATTCACTCTCGTGTGTTGGGTGTAAATGTAGGTGTGCGGGTAAAGAATACCTAGTTCAAGTAAGAAAGAGCATAGCGTGGACACCAGGTGAGTCTTTCTAACTGAAGCTATCGATACTTGTACCTATTACCTGTACCGATATAAATTATGTTTTGCATGTTTTTACAATGTTTTAAATATGCATGATGAAAGTGTGTTATTGAAATTGCGGGTTTGTACGGGGTGGGACACGCGATGGCTTATCTGATTATATGGGGGGGGGGGGGGTGTCCCATATTCTATATATAAATATGAATTTGTTTCATAAAATAGTATTGCCGGGTGTGTGGTGGATCCCAGATTGTGCAATAGACAAATATCAATTAATCAATAATCAATAACAATGAATCAATAATTGTTGTCATCCATCTCATTCATAATCATAAGATTATACAATGAAGAACACGGTTTAGAATAGCTAAATGACAGATTAACCTAATTCAATAGGAAAACAAAACTATTTATACCTTTTGAGGTATTTACATATTTAGCCCATAACTTTAAGACAATTGCATTTTTTTTACCCTAACAATCCCCCCTTTGGCTTAAAGTTTGGAATCAGCAGCTTTAGCAGTTAAGGCAGGAACTGTCGTTTTCTCGGTCTGCATCCCAGATATGTTTTGATTCTTCTCATGGCTCTTCTTAACTCATTTTGAGACACCATTGCTTGTAATATGTTGGTCCCGGAGGGTTATATAAGTTTGTAGAAGGGGGGTTGAATACAAACACACAGATTTTTACATTCTAAATTGTTTATTGATATAATCAAACAATTTACAACTTGTTGCGGAACAAGATTAAGGATTAACCTAATCTAAACAAGTTAAGAACACTAAGTTTCTTGCATTAGAATTAAGACATAAAGGATATAAGAACACTACGAGTAATATTCTAACACTAAGAGAGAAAGAAGAAGATAGCCGAGCACATCATTTCTGAAGTAGGGTTCTTCTTATATACTGCATGCATTTAATGCAAAACAGTATAACTTTACACGTAGCAGCAGCTGATTAGTTGCATGGTTTGACTTTTGTAGACAACCTTAGTAGCCGCATGGTGTACAGTGTAGAATCAGAGTTGGTAGTACGATTAAGGACAAAAGGGATGTCCTTTCTGATAAATCGTACGGAGGCGTGCAAGGGGGAAAGACAATAGTAACTTGTAGAGGAAGACTTCATGATCAGTGATTACTGAACAGTACTTTATCAGCGAGTGACAAAGTTCAGCGATAGCTGAAGTCTTCTACTTGTAACTTCACGTTGAGTGGACAAATCTTGGCTTCGCTGATATCCGCATCAGTTCATTAGTAAACTTATCGTTTTTCTTGAGCTTGATCTTCGACTTAAGCGTAGAACATAGTTGACGTGAAACTTGTCTTCAGGGATCATAAGTAAACAACTAAACTATCAGTGATCATCAACAAGACTGAACAGGCTCAGAGCTTATGGATGAACAGTGTTCGCTGAATGTATAAATTAAAGAACATGAGTTTCCTATCAGCGGTACCGTTTGGGAAAAAATTCACAGGTCTCGACCACGACCAGAAAAGGTAAGACACATGTTATGAGTTATATCTTGTATTAAGATAAGGTCCCGACAAAGACCCAAAAAACCTTCGTCGTCCCTCCTAACAGGTAAGTCAAGAGTTCCTCACGACACTCGACCTCGACGTCGCCCGTTCCGCACGACCGTCGCACAAAACCGTACGACCTTGACTAACTCGATATACGACTGTTACGTTTGTTCGATGATTAATGCAGGAGTCAAAGTCATTAATGGGCAACGGTCATAACCGACGAAGAGCAATTATGAAGAGTTACAACTGACGACCGTTACAACAATCATCAAAGATCTTAATGATTCAATTAAAATCATCCAAAGACTATAAATCCCAAGTTCAATCCTCAGTTTCAGGGGATCGAATAATACAGGAAGTCGAACAACAGAAGCAAACGCAAACACTCGAAGAATATTCATTCGAAGCAAAGGGATCATTCATAGAAGATTTCTCTCGACGCAAAACTTTCACTCTCGACCAACAGTTTACACATTGTTTTCACACACGACGCACACTGTTTTTACATTTCAAACACTTGTACTTTACATTTCGAAGTCTTTCCCTTCATTTGTATTGTAATCTCTGTACGATCGACACCCGGAACACCAAGGACATCACCCCTGATTGGCGACCATAGTGCAGCGACGACATCCATTGTCGTCCGTAGGTTTTTTCCTCGTTGAGGTTTTTCCTGCGTCATCAAATCCTCTGTCTCATTTTCATTCTTGTCTTTGCCGCACGCCATTGTCGAACGATTCCTTTCTTTAGTTGTTAAAGTCCACATCGACCTTAAGTTGTCCCTTTGGTGCGATTTTTGGCATTAACAGTTTGGCGCCATCCGTGGGACGTCATCTAGAGAAAATCTTCGACAAACGTGCGTTTTACTAACGGTTTCTTAGAGTTTTCTTTGTTCTCTGTTTCATGAAAATGGCAGCCCCTGGAAATCAGCAGCATGTCATTGCCCAGATGTACCAGGAGCTTGAAGTCGCTCGAAATCAAATCAACGCCATGGCAGAGCAAATTCGCAGAGCAGCTGAGGAGATCGCACGACTAAGGAATCCCTTTGGACCTCAGAATGGTCCTAGGCCATTCGTTCAGAATCCAGGCCAAGGATCGTTCGGTCAGAATGGTCCTCGACCATTCGCGCATAATCCAGGTCCAGGATCAGGTCCGTTCGCTCAGAATCAGCATCCAGGTCCGTTCATGCAGAACCAGCATCCGGGACCGTTCAATCCAAATCCCCAGTTCGGGACGGTTCCTCCTCAGCACATAAGGCCACCACCCATGCAAAATGGGTCGCAGCCATTTCAGAATGGGTCGCAACCATTTCAGAATGGATCGCAGCCATTTCAGAATGGGTCGCAGCCGTTTCAGAATGGGTCGCAGCCGTATTTTGTTCCTTTCAACGAAGACGCCAATGGCTCGTCGCATGGCAATGGCACCAGTTCAGGAATCAATCCGCAAGCAGGGGCAAATCTCAACCCCAATGACCCCGTCGCCCAGCGATTGAAAATGCTAGAAGATCAGAACGAGCGCGTCCTATCTTTGCTCGCCAAGCTAGCTAGGGCAGCCGTGCCCGTTGATGTCGAACCTCGATCAGGATTCAGGCGTCACCCTTCATCGATGAGATCGCGACTGTCGAGGTCCCGAAGAAGTACAACGTCCCCGCCTTTACGCCCAAGTATTCGGGAGTGACCGATCCAATAGAGCACGTCGCGCAGTATAAGCAACTCATGTGGACGATCTCGATCCCACACATGTATCAGGAGGTCTGTATGTGCAAAAGCTTCGGTGCGACTCTTACCGGTCTTGCTCTCCACTGGTTGATCAATCTCAAACCCAAGTCCATCGGGTCGTTCGCTGAATTGGTCAACCAATTCTCCCAGCAATTCGCCAGCAGTCGCAAGATGGAGAAGCAGACCAGTGACCTGTATTACATCGTGCAGAAGACCAGTGAGTTTATCCGCAGTTATTTCAATCGATTCAATGCGGAGATGATCAGCATTCGCAATTGTGACGTCAAGACTGCAATTGAAGCCTATACACGTGGTATGGACGACAACTCAGGTTTATACACTGACCTGACTAAGTATCCTCCGGAGAATTTCGAAGACGTCTGAGCTCGAACCCTAGCATACATGAGAGTAGAGGACGACGCTGCCTTTCGTCGCAAGCATACTGACGACAAAAGGTCGTTAGGTGTGAAAAAGCAAAAGAAATTTCCAAAATAGAGCCCGCGCGCCAGATCTCGAACGTCCGATTCAAGACGAAAGCAGAGGCTAAGACCGCGACCAAGTTTCATCAGTACCCCAAGATATCATCTTATGGATTCATAGGATCCACTAAAGATTTGGTCAAAGCTCTGAAGACCACCCATGTGACTATTCGATGGCCAAAGAAGTCCGATCAGGACGACGCTAAAAAAGATAAATCTAAATGGTGCGACTTTCATGTCGACCATGGTCACGCGACAGATGATTGCATAGCTCTC
This sequence comes from Saussurea involucrata, assembly GCA_033807775.1. Lineage (NCBI taxonomy): Eukaryota > Viridiplantae > Streptophyta > Magnoliopsida > Asterales > Asteraceae > Saussurea > Saussurea involucrata. The sequence continues at coordinate 69,589,785 of CM066315.1, forward strand.
AAAAAGGAGTTGGCATATCACGTCCCGAAGGGCAATTTAAAAGACATCATCGACGACGTCGTTACCCCAGCTAACGACGTTCGACCGTCAACCCCCGAGCATGCGAAAGTCGTCAATTGTATCACCGGTGGTTCCGACGTATGTGGTCTGACGTACTCCACGGCCAAACGTCACGCCAGTCAAGCACCTGACGATCGGCCTGTCCCGCGTTCATCAAGGCCTAAAGGAGATCTGGAGTTGGAAGCTATGAAGATCGTATTCGACCAAGACGACCTCGGCGACTCGTACCAGAAACATCATGACAGGTTGATCATTCAACTCACGGTTGGTAATTGTTTAACTCAACGAGTCTTGGTCGATGGGGGCAGTTCAGCGAACGTCATCTTCCTTGGCACCATCAAGGCCATGGTAATCGATCGTTCGGAAATCACCCGACGTTTGACAACTTTGGTCGGTTTCAATGGAGAAGTGACGAGCACCTATGGAGATATCATCTTGACAGTCTACGCCGGAGGCATCAACAAGCAAACCAAGTTCAGCGTCATCGAATGTGCATCGGCTTATAACATCATCTTAGGTCGACCATGGATCCATGAGATGAAGGTCGTTCCCTCGAAGTATCATCATACTCTGAAGTTCCCTACGTCGTGGGGGATCCAGGAGATAAAAAGTGAGCCAAAAGTCGCTCGTGATTGCTATAAATCCACTCTGAAGCCGCGAAAATAGACCTTCTATTATGGCGATTCACGACGACATTTAGTGTATCGTCTTAAAATCGCCATAAGGGGGCAGGATGGTAGCATTAATCAAGACGTCCCACGTAGTTGGGCACGACGCATCAGAAAAGGTACGTCTTCTAAACCCTTTTCTATCTTTTCATACGATTTTTTAACAACGACGGTTACTGACTTAAGCATCGGAGGGTCGTTGGTTAGCCAACGACCAACCTCTGACATTGTTTATTCCACAGAATCTCACGACAATAATCAAACGACTCTAGTTTCGCAAGGTCGCACGACATAAACGATCAGGTCTATGACTTGATCATCCTTCTACAGGGGCACACGATTCGAATTAATCGCACGACTTAGTCGTACGATCGCGAGGTCTAGCAATCTCATGATCTAAGTTTCTTAACTTAAAAAAAATTCATACTCCGAATGTATGCTTTAGTCGTATGTGCTTATGTTTATATATACGATTTAAAAGTCTTATAGCTTACGTTCCAGTTATTGTGTTACAATAGATGCCTAAATCGCATGATTCCTTGTATTTTATGAATTTGACAGTCGATGTGATATTTTATAAAACACAAGTTCAAAAGAAGCCCGAATTTCATTCATCGAATAAACTGTCATTTACAAAAATCTCGACCACCAACGATCGAGCAACAAAGGAACAGAAATAAACGAAGATATATTTCTAAACTTGAGGAGGAGCATCAGTCGCATCCTTGCCTGAGGTCCCGCCCTGAAGACCTCCATCCACCAACTCCTCCTCGATCTCCTTCTCATCATCCGAATCAAGGTCTCTCACCGACCCGATGCCCTTTAAGTAAATGTCGAGCTCTTCCGACGCCGAAGCAAGAGGGTCCTTCCCCGCTAGATGTCGCCTCATAATCGCTGCCCTAGCAGTCAGATGAGCTATGGCAAAAACAGACTTACCCTCGTCCTTAGCAGCTTGTACATCTCTCTCCAGACCCTCTACCTTGGATTTGGAATCCTCATCTTCCTTTGTAGCTGCAGCCAAAGATTCTTTAATCCTCTCTATCTCCTCCCTCTGGTTGGCAATCATGGATAAGGACTGCGCTAGGCGATGACTGACATCATCCTTCGCACGACTGACGACCTCTAAATGTTTTCGTGCGTCATCCAGACGTTTTAACAAAGCCTCTTCGCGCTCTGCGGCGACCTTCGCCCTATCCGACGCCGCGTTCTCCCTCTCGTGCGCAGCAGACATTAGATCCTTTATCTTCATTGTCTCACCCCGTAAAGCTAGGGAAGCCTGGAACGCCTACAAAATCATAAAAAAAATATTGTAAATAAACATACGACAACGAACAACGACACCGACAACGAACAATGACACCGACAAACGAACCAAGTCTTGAAAGAAAGACTTACCATGAAAGCCAGCCCGGCGACATGAGCTCCCGTCTCCTCGATAGGAAATCCTACGAAACGCTCCCTGAAAGAAGGGAGCAGATATTTCCCCAAATGAGGAAATTGGTTCGTCCCGTCCAGGACACTGCTGGCCATAAAGTCCGACGGCAATGTAAAATTAACCGTCGTGACCTTAGCCACTCCCGTCGGCTGATCCGTGCCCTTGCCGGCCGACAAAGGATCCAACGTGGCTGACGGGGACTTCGCTGTTTCCGCCGGAGGCGCAGAATTAATAGGCGTCGCAGCGATCGCATCAGAAGTCGACTTCTTGGGCGATGCGACCTTCGCCTTCTCAGGCGTAACGACTCTAGACGAGTCATGAACTCCCGAAGACGGTTCCCTCGGAATCGTCGTCCGCGTCTTCTTTGGAACATCTGGACCAGCAGACATAAGCTTCTGCCTCTGCTCCTTGGCCTTACGAGCAAGCTCGAGCTCAGCTGCTCTTTTAGTAAAGACACGCGGCATCCGTGGTTGAGACTTCTCTGGAAACCACAGAAGAATAAAAATTATGAAAATCAAGGGAAGAAGAATCGAATTAACACAGAAAGAAATAAGAAGGTACGCTTACCAGTCATCTCTCTTTCTTCTTTCGACTCCCATTCTTCCTCACGTTTCTCCCCTGATTTTCTCCTAAGTATACTAAATCCTCGTCGTCGTCCACCAATTGTCGTACGACAAACGACCGTTCCCTAGTGCTGAACTCTAAGAACACGTCGATCTTTGCTTGAGAATTAGCGTAAGGCTTCACGTCCTCGAACTTTATGGCTGTCGACATATAAACAAACAAGTTAAAAACCAAAAAACGCAGACGACAGACAACAAAAGAGTACAAAGCTCACCGATGTATTCCAGCTGGCCCTAATCCAATCACTCTCAGAGAAAAGGGTCGACTTACGCACAAATGCGTACCGAGTCTTCCACCCGCGATCGTTCACAGCGGTCCTAAGGACCAGAACCCGATCACCTTTAAGTCTAGAGTATAAACTGCAACGATGACTCCCATCCTTCTTGGCTTGATAAGCCAAAAGAAGGTCGCGTACATTCATGGGAGATTCCCAATTCTTAGTGACACGTTCGATCACTTGTACAACTCACCAAAACTGGGGCATTAGCTGACCCGGTGCTAAGTCAAATTCTAGCATAAAAGCCTTAGCTAGAAGTGAGTAGGGCCATTCAAAACCAATCTTAAAGGGATATTCGTATATCACGATATAACCCTCGGGACATTCGTTCAATCGAATCTGACCTGCGCAAATTAATTCGACCCACGCAAGGATTTTAGCTAACCTCCTAAAGTCATCAAGATCCGACTGTTCTTGAATATTGCTCTCAGGATCCATCGACACTTCTAAAAACAGATTGGAGAAATAGAAGAAATCGTACCTTATATATAAGCGCTCTAAGACCTAGAAAATCCTAACTGAGTCGCAGATTCTCGCAGGATTAGTAATGATCGGGCAAAGAACAACAAGAAGATCGAGAGGAAATCTTCGCTTAAAACTCTTTGAAATCGTAAAACAGAATAGACCCATTGAGGTCTCTATTTATGCAAACGATCGCGTCCCTTGATGATTACCACGCGTCCTTGTCTTTTCGTGTAACCACACAAATCATCGACACCTGTCATCGACAGCTGGTAAGCACCATCGTGCGTCGGCATGACGTCACGACTCCATCCTCTCTTCGATTTCCCTCTCTAGTTTGAATTGAACCGATTCAGTTCCTAAACAACCAAGGGATTTTTCAACACAAGAGCATGAACACCCAACAAGCAAAATTTAAAATTCGAATTTGCCATCCTACTTTCAAATTTTGGGGGCAAACTGTTTGGGCAAAATTTCACAGGTCTCGACCACGACCAGAAAAGGTAAGACACATGTTATGAGCTATATCTTGTATTAAGATAAGGTCCCGAAAAAGACCCAAAAAACCTCCGTCGTCCCTCCTAACAGGTAAGTCGAGAGTACCTCACGACACTCGACCTCGACGTCGCCCGTTCCGCACGACCGTCGCACAAAACCGTACGACCTTGACTAACTCGATATACGACTGTTACGTTTGTTCGATGATTAATGCAGGAGTCAAAGTCATTAATGGGCAACGGTCATAATCGACGAAGACTATAAATCCCATGTTCAATCCTCAGTTTCAGGGGATCGAATAATACAGGAAGTCGAACAACAGAAGCAAACGCAAACACTCGAAGAATATTCATTCGAAGCAAATGGATCATTCATAGAAGATCGCTCTCGACGCAAGACTTTCACTCTCGACCAACAGTTTACACATTGTTTTCACACACGACGCACACTGTTTTTACATTTCAAACACTTGTACTTTACATTTCGAAGTCTTTCCCTTCATTTTTATTGTAATCTCTGTACGATCGACACCCGGAACACCAAGGACATCGCCCCTGATTGGCGACCATAGTGCAGCGACGACATCAGGTTTTTTCCTCGTTGAGGTTTTTCCTGCGTCATCAAATCCTCTGTGTCATTTTCACTTTTGTCTTTGTCGCACGCCTTTGTCGAACGATTCCTTCCTTTAGTTGTTAAAGTCCACATCGACCTTAAGTTGTCCCTTTGGTGCGATTTTTGACATTAACAGGTACTGTAGAGACATAGTACTTATCAGCGATAGTGAAACTCTAATACATATTGTCTACTTACAATTTTCACTAAGTGTTTCTAAAAGAGTCATTATCAAATCACTGAGGGTTTGGATCAACTATCTCCCCCTATTTGATATTGACTTAGCAACTGAAGAAAATTGCTAAATATGAAAACATAAGGATAAAAAGAACTCATAAAATATTTGTCCCTTTTACTGTTTTCTGGGATCTTTTAATTACTGATGGAGTAAAGTACATTCGCTGAAAATTTTCTTTAAACTTCGTAAAGGTTACATAGGGAAGTAGAAAAATTACAAGTACAGCAAATAAATTTACAAGTACAAAAGATGTAAGCTGATAAAAATAGAAGAATTTATAAGAAAATCTATCAGCTAGAAGGGTTCTTCCTTAACAAGAAGTTCATCAAGGGTTCTTGTAGAGGGAATCATCCAGTCAGGGACTGTTTCACCAAGATTTCGTCTATTCCGAGCTTCAGCAAAGATTAGGGGCTTCATGTATTATCCTAGAAGATCATCTCTGAATCCGCACCAATATATGAGATCCCTGAGCTGTTCAATAGGAGTGATGGGAAGCTCAGAGATACGTTGAAAGTGTTCTCGTCCATCGTAGTCGTGAAAGAAGATACCATATGTTTCGCTTAAGACTTTTCTAGGGATGAAGCGTTCACCAGGGGGCAGGGAGGTATCAAGCGCTGAGAGATCAGGTTCAGGACCAAGTACTTCAGCACGTGAGAAACCAATACCTGTTTCGTTCCGGATAGGAGGACCTGAGTATGAAGATATTATCTTTTTCTTTGCAGAGTCCCTTCTTTGTTGAGTTGGATATATGGGAGGAGGAGGAATATCCACAGCAGATGAAACCAAGTCGATCTGAGAATTTATGATTTTCTCGACATGGCTCTTATGTTGTGAGCTAGATCGCTGAATGGCTATTCGCATCTCCAACCATTCAGAGAAACCGTACTTCTTGATCGTAGAAGCATAGATGTTTTCCTTGGTACCGTTTTCTCTGAATAAATCGACCTTAACAACTGGAACACCTATGGTTGTTCTTCCTCTGATGTTCACCTTGTGAATTCTGGCAGCCCGACATCGATAGTGCGGTCTTTCTTTGCACCATTCCAAGGTAGAATCAGATACCTTGGTCTTTTCTTCAACGATCTTCTGGGAGTCTTCCCATAGTTGGCATTGAACCTCGATGGGAGTCTTCTTAAGTGAAGGATCTTTCACCGATTGCTGGACAAGCTGGATGGCGTAGGCTTTATCTTTTTCTTCAGCTTCCCTTCTTTCGGCGAGTAATCTTTCAGCTCTGAGGTGATCAGCGAATTCTTTCTTTGATAACCTGAACTTTGTAGGAACATGAGTGACTTTGGAGCGAGGGAGGATGATCCGCTGATCTTCAAGCTTCTTGATCATTGCATCTCTCTTTTTATGATCCTCTTCACTTAGCTTTTAAGGAGCTAAGGAAGGTCTGTTTTTATGAGAGAGCAGCTCTTCTTCTTGTTCTTCAGTCTCAGTGGTGAAATCCAAGACTGGGATTATTTCATCAGCTCTTGTGGTCGGGATTATTGGAGTTGTAGCAGGAGAGACTTCAGCAGGATCCTCAAGCAGGGGAGAGGACTAGCTGAAACACAACGATCGTTTTAATTAGATCATTTGGGAAGAAAGAGATAGAGAAAAGAATGGGGTTTAAGTGTATAGAGGTTTTATGGAGAGGATAACTGAGATTGAGAAGGGATAGAGGAGGGATGTAGTATAAGGGAAGAGGAGATATTGTACCTGACAAACTGGCTTGCTGAAAAGAATAGCCAAGTTGTCTTCAGATGAAACACCTTTGTTTTTGCCTTTGTCAGCTTCAGACGCTGCAGGCTTTGTCTTCTCCCCTGATGGTTCGTTTATCGAAATCCCTTTTTGAGCAGGGACCTTCTTGGACTGAACAAAGAAGAAGTCATCATCATCATCGTCATCATCATCATTATCTTTAGGAGATGATGATGGTTCATCGTCCTCAAGGTCGAGGTCTTCATTTTCTTCTTCGTCTTCCTCAACTTCAGATTCTTCCTCATCAGCATAGGGTACGGTAACATCAGCAGCAGCTTCAGTTTCCTCATCGAGTTGCTCCCCCTCAAGTGCAGAGGGAGTTTTCTCGGTTCCCTCAGGGTTTTCAACTCCCTGAGGTCTAGCGGTTGTAGCATCAGCAGAAACAATACCCTCCCCCTCAGAATTACGGGGAAGGCCTTCAAGATTTTTCTCCTCCCCCTCAGCATTATGGGGAAGGTCTTCAGTCTTCTCCCCCTCTTCTACATGATGGATGGGGGAGGAAACAATAAGAACAGCAGCAGCAGTGTGCATTGGGTTCCTGTCTTCCAGGCCAGAGATCCTTACACATGTTTCAATCCTTCCTAATCTGTCTTCCAGGCCAGATATAGTAGGAGTGAGTCGTTGAAGTTCCTCTCGATCCACTTGAGTAAAATGCCATGGAGCACAAGTAGCAGCATTCAGGCGGTCGAGGATCTGCTGCACTAGAGTCTTCACCGAAGTCACTTCAGACATTACAGAGGTCACCTCTCCCTGAATATTATCGACCGATGTCTTCAATGTTGTGACTTCATTGGACAGGGCCTTAAAGTTGGTGGAGAGAGTGATGTTGGCGGTGGAGTTTTCAGCGAGGGTGGTAGCAAATTGACCAATGCTACCATCCACCTTCTCCAGATCAGCGCTGGAGGCTTTGCCTTTGACCTCGGTGGTCAGCTTCTTAAGTGCATCTCCAGCGTCTGTAACCGCTGAAGAGTTGGCAGTTAGAGTGGAGGTGAGAGATTCCACCTTCGTTTCCAAGCCTTTCAGGGAGGTGTTGATATCTCCCAAATTAGGACCTGAAAAAGTTGAGAACTTGTGAACAAAGGAAAGCTCAGAAGTTTGGGGTTTTGAGAGAGGAGTGTTTGGAGTTATGTGTATACCCGCGGGATGGTTGATGAAGTCCTCGATATTTCGATGACCAGTCAACGTCTCCATGTCGTCTTCCAGTGTACCTTTACGCTGGGAAGAGCCCGCAGGTCTTATGTTGGACTCCTGCATCCGTCGTATTTCCTCAATAGATGAGTCACTCAAATGAATGACTTTCGTTGTAGAGAGGGGAGGAATAGATGGAGTGACCAAATAAATGGTGGGAGGAGTGAAGGTTGAGTAGCGGGATTGGTTAAGAGGATCAGCGTTGGATTCGCTGGGAAATACATCTTCAGTCCACAGAGAGTCTGAAGGAGGTGGGTTCTGTTCCAAGTTTATAACCTCAGCGTTTAGAGACGCTGAAGTTGGGATGGAAGGGGTGGCTTGATCAGCCGTGGCAGAGCATACCACTGAACTATCCAACGGCTCTTCTGAAGAGTGAGTCGCGGAGTCTTCAACCTGTGAAGGTTTGGGGGGTTGCTCCTTGGTTTTCTTGATCCTTTGAGAATCAAGTTGGGAAGTAGAGTGTTTCCTTTTACGTGAAAGAGTAGAGGGTGCAGCCTGGGTATCAGCAGTTGGGATTACCGCTGAGGTAGCCGCAGAAGTAGAAGAAGGAGGATTAAGAATAGATAAGATAGTAGAAAGACGTACCTCGTTTGGCATGGGGCTGAAGTCGAGCACCATAGGGACAACCTGAGAAAGTCTCAGGTCACCCACTTTTGGCTATTCATTCCCAAGTCCGTGTAGAAAGAGAGCATTGACAAACCTTGGATATGGAACACATGTTGGTCTGTCAGCCATGCCCACCCTGAATGCCAGATCTTCGTAGATGATTGACGCACAATCAACATGGAGACCCTTCAGCAACGAGTATCCCATGGCCTGTTGAGGTTGGGATGCTTGGTCAGTTGACCCAGTCTTCGCTGTTAGGCAGCTGATCAAATGAGCAAAGATGAAGTTCATCTCGCTGGGCATCTTTGACTTCTTGATGGCAGTCATCTTCTTCTCAGGAAGTCCATCTCTCCCTGTGTCCCACGTATAGTGCATTGCATCAAAGAATGCAATCAGGGTTTTCCTATCGGCAGGGTTGTTTTTGGGATTTTGTAGAGGGACAAAACGGTTTTCTCTGGTACTGCCAGGAAGGTTTAGAGCACGCCTGATATGATACGGGGTGATCTTGGAAGTTCCATGTTAGGTGTCACAGAGAATGACATCAACTATTTGTTTGGGATCTTTGGCTGAGGGCACCTGAGCTCTTCTGGCAGTATACCAGAACTGAGCTAGAAGATATCGATGTGCAGGGGGTGCAGTAGTAAGAGCTGTGGACAAAGGACAGGTCTTGAGAAAGTTCACAGCGTCATCAAGATGTGTGACATGTTTCCTTTCAGGGAATTCGAAGAGAGCATAGGGATATTGTGTTGAAATGTAACTTTATTGAGATCGAACTTAACCTGAGGAGCCTTTGTGAACACAGTAACCTCAGCGACAGTGGGAGACTTCGCAGTAGGAGTGTCAGTAGTAGATGCCATTTCTGTGTAACACATATAACCACGAAGAAGAAGAACAAAAAATGTCTTAAAGTGGAAGGATTTTCCAAACAGATATTTTTGAATTTTGTCCATTTCATTCAGACAAGAGATGCCTTAATGAAGATTAGGGTTTTTCTTGTTTTGAAAAAAAATGCAAAACGTAGAGAGCATTTGTTTTCCAGTTTTTGTTTGAAGAAGAGATTCTGGAAAAACATATGAAGAACAAGTCTAATATTTTTGTTTCAAACTTGAAGAACAACCATGAAGATAGTGTTCATAAAATCATGAAAAGAAAATGATTTCATTTTAAAAATGTTTCTTTTGTTTGATCTGTTAATAACAAGAATAAGATCAAAAACAAGTTTATTTAAAAGATAAATAATAAGAATATTAACCTTAGTTGTTGAAGACGAACAATTTCTGGAAAACGAAGAGTTCGAAATGCAACAGTGTTCTTGCTTGAAGGAGAAGTTATTCGCGTAAAGATAAAAATATAAACTCGAATGTGTTTATATACTGAGAGTAGAGAGAGAAAAACTATGAGCGGGAAAAGTCTTTCCTGATGACACGGACACGTGTTTGCATATGATTGGTTGAGGAAAACGAAACGTGCAAACGTGTATCAGAAAAAGAACGTGCCAGGGTTTATCCGTTTGATTACGTCACAAACGTCCTTTCATATTTAAGGATGTCTCTGAGGATTTTAAAAACTCAGGGACATTTTTGAAAACATGAAGCACTGAATAGAAATATCAGTGTTAGATTTAGAAATTTCAAAAGTATCACTGAAAGGAAGAGATATTCAGCGATGCAATTTGTTTTGAAATCTTGCTTTCAGGCGAACGTCAGCGAGTAAGAGAGAACATACCTTGATATCAGCGAATCAATTTTGTTCAGAGAGAAGATGATAGAAAGGGTTATACAAGTTCATATTACCCCTGATCTAATGCGAACCGCTGAAGATTTTATTCTTCAAAGTTCAGCATTCCAAGCGCGCTGATGAGAAAGTTGAATCTTGTCTCATCAAGAGGTTTGGTAAATAGATCAGCTAACTGAAAGTCAGTAGGGATAAAATGAAGTTTTATGTCACCATTCATCACATGATCTCTGATAAAATGATACCTGATTTCGATGTGTTTGGTCTTTGAGTGTAGCACTGGATTATTGGCTATCGCGATGGCACTTGTGCTGTCGCAATAGATTGGAATTTTTGAGAGCTGAAGGTCTTATTCCAGTAGTTGATGACCTGAGAACAACAGCTTCCAGCAACTACATACTCGGCTTCAGCGGTTGAGGTGGACACTGAGTTTTGCTTTTTACTTGTCCAACTCACCAGCTTTCCACCCAGGAGCTGACAACCTCCTGTGGTGCTTTTCCTATCCAATCTGCAACCTGCAAAATCACTATCTGAATAGGCGATTAGATCAAACCCTGAGTCTTTAGGATACCAAAGACCTAGGTTAGGAGTACCCTTAAGGTAACAAAAGATTCGCTTTACAGCGATCATATGAGATTCCTTAGGTTCAACTTGATATCGTGCACACAAACAGGTTGCGTACATAATATCAGGTCGGCTAGCTTTGAGATACAGCAGAGAGCCGATCATCCCACGGTACGTCGTGACATTAACAGGTATTCCAGAAGGATCCTTGTTTAGTGTCAGCGGTGGTTCCATAGGGGTTTTCATAGCTGAGCTCTGAGTTAAATCAAATTTCTTCAGCATATCTTTAACATACTTTCCCTGATTAATGAAAGTTCCTTTTTCATTCTGTTTTATCTGAAGACCAAGAAAATATGTTAGCTCACCCATCATACTCATTTTATATTCAGCTTTCATTCTATCAGCGAAACGAGTACATAAGTCAGGGTTAGTGGAACCAAATATAATATCATCGAGATATATTTGAACAAGAATGATATGACCTTTTACTTTCCTGAAAAATAGAGTTTTGTCGATTTTACCACGCTCAAATTTTTCGATAAGGAGATAAGATGAGAGAGTGTCATACCATGCATGAGGAGCTTGCTTTAAGCCATAGAGTGCCTTATCCAGTTTATAAACATAGCCTGGATGCTTAGGATCTGAAAATCCTGGAGGTTGTTCCACGTAGACTTCTTCATTCAGCTTTCCATTTAGGAACGCTGACTTAACATCCATTTGATAAACCTTGAAGTCTTGGTGTACAGCGTAAGCTAAGAAAAGACGAATGGCTTCTAGTCTTGCCACTGGAGCAAAGGTTTCGTCATAATCTATACCTTCCTCTTGTCTGTATCCTTGAGCAACAAGTCAAGCCTTGTTGCGGGTTACAGTTCCATGTTCATCCAACTTGTTTCGATAGACCCATTTAGTGCCTATTACTGAGTTGTCAGATGGACGAGGAACAAGCTTCCAACTATGTTTCTTTCAAATTCAGTCAGCTCTTCATGCATAGCGCTGACCCAGTTTGGATCTTGGAGGGCATCATCTGTTTTCTTTGGTTCAATCAGAGAAATAAAGTTAACAAATAAGCAAATATGACCTGCACTTCGTCGGGTCTGAACACCAACATTTGGATCACCAAGAATCTGATCAATAGGGTGGTTTATAGTCCATCGCTGAGAAGGAGTATAAGTCGCTGACTCAACCTGAACTTGAGGAGCTGAAGATGAGGCTTCAGCAACTTCTGGTATATCAGCCAAGAGAGGAAGAGGTGCAGATGGAATTTCATTCACTGATTGCTGAGAAGTAGATGGTATGTCTGAGACAGAAGGGTTAGAAGCAGGCATAGTGTTTAGAGGAACAGCTGAGACCCATGAAGTTTCAGCTTCACTATTCTGCATGCTTGGGATGATGGTAGGATCATCATCTTCAGTGGAATGAGTATGAGATGGAGGAGTGGGAATGTCTTCTGAATCACCAAGATGAGAAAACATCCATTGATTCAGTTCTTCAGTATCAGCAGAAGGTCTAGAGTTCGCTGAACGGGATTCGTCAAAAGTGACGTGGATAGTTTCTTCAACAGTTTGTCTTCTACGATTGAAGACTCTGAAGGCTTTGGAGACTGAGGAGTATCCAAGAAAGATTCCAACAACAGCCTTAGGATCAAACTTTCCAAGGGCATCTCTGTTGTTTAGTATGAAACACTGACAACCAAAGATGTGAAGAAAGCTAATTGAAGGCTTTCTCCCGTGGAAGAGTTCATAGGCTGTCTTCTTGAATCTTTTGATAATCAGCGACCTGTTTTGAGTGAAACAAGTAGTGTTGACAGCTTCTGCCCAAAACTGAGTAGGCAGGTGAGAATCGCTGAGCATTGAACGAGTAGCTTCGATGATAGTTCGATTTCGTCTTTCAGCGACTCCATTCTGTTGCGATGTTCTCACTGAAGAAAAGTTGTGAGAAATACCCTTGCTTTCAAAGAAGGAATCAAAAGAACTGTTTTTGAATTCAGTCCTATGATCACTCCTTATTGAGCGAACGGTCATGTTGTTCAGGACTTCCATTTTCCTAACAAAGGTGATGAGCTCTTCAGGGGTGTCACTCTTAGAACGGAGAAACATTACCCAGGTATAGCGAGAGAATTCATCAACTATGACCAATGTATATTTCTTACCAGCGATGGATTGTTTGTTAACAGGGCCAAACAAATCCATATGGAGAAGTTGTAGAGGAGATGACACTGAGGAAACTTGCTTAGACTTGATGCTTGCTTTGGTCTATTTTCCTTTCTCACACGCTGAACATAAGGACTCCTTGGCGTATGAGTGTTGAGGTAGACCAGTGACCAACTCTTTAGAAGAAAGAATATTCAGTGTCTTGAAGTTGAGATGAGAGAGCCTCTTATGCCATAGCCAGTTGACATCAGATGAGGCTTTTGAGAAGAAACAGGAGTTCTCAGTGGTTGTTGAGTCCATGTTTATAACGTAAACATTTTCTAAACGATAACCGCTGAGAGCTATCTTCTCCTTTTTGTCAGTGACAAAGCAGGATTCCTTAGTGAAAATCACTTTGTTATCCATGTCGCAAAGCTGACTGATGCTTAGAAGATTATGCTTCAGTCCTTCAACATATGCGACTCTTCTGAAGGTTGTTGTACCATTAGAAAGTACACCAAACCCTCGGGTATAGCCTTTTCCATTTCCACCGAAGGTCACAGAGGGACCCTTCTCTTCCTTGTACTCAGTGAGCAGGTTCTTCTTACCAGTCATGTGTCTAGAGCATCCGCTATCGAGATACCAGATACCCTTCTTAACCTTGGAGGTAGAGGATGAAGCAGAGGGAATGTTAGACTTTTCTTCCTCTTCTTTGATTTTGGCCATGAGGCAGAGATTGGCTTCATCATCATCTTCAGAGTCAGATGATTTTTCTTCGTCAGAAGCATCCCAATCATAGTCAGCCATTAGGCCTTTGCCTTTCTTCTTAAAGCCTTTCAGCTTTGCGTACCTTTCTTTCAGCTTTTGATACTTGTCATCTCTAGCCCTGGGGTTAGAGGATTTCTTGGAGAAAGCTGAGGTTCTAAAAACTTTCTTTGACCTGCACTCGCTAGCAAAATGTCCTATCTTTTCACAGTTATAGCAAGTAGCAGTAGCCTTATCAACAAGGGTTGATGATCTAGGCTTGTCAGTGATAGCAAGAGGTTTGTTCTTTCTGAAAATTTTCTTTTTGGCGAATCTCCTGAACTTGTTAGATAGGAGAGCCATAGATTCATCAAGATCTGAAGAGTCAGGATCTGATGAACATTCAGAGTTAGTCTCCACCTCAGTGATAATAATAGAAGATCGCTGAGTGGAAGGTGACTCTGAGATTAAAGCAACGGGGGTGCTTTTGGAATCTTTTACAAGATTCTTCTTAAGATGACTCGACTGCTCATGATTGAGCATCGTGCCATATAAGGTAGAAAGAGTCATAGATCTTAGATCCTTTGACAGCTTGAGACACATTGAATAATTGTCCCAGCTTTCAGGTAAACATTCTAGGAACTTTGTCAGAACTTCAAAGTTAGAATATTTCTTACCAACGGTTTTTAGATCAATTATTAAGCAGTTAAAGCGTTGGTGAACTTCAGAGAGAGTTTCATTCTTACCACAAATGAAGCTTTCGTATTGTCTTACCAGGTTGGTTTTCTTGAGTCCTGGACTTCAGTTGTACCTTCATATTAAACACAGATTGTGTCCCACATGGATTTGGAGGTTTTCAGGTTCATGACGGAATGGTAGACTTTGTCAGGAAGAGCCATGGAGAGGATGGATCTGGCTTTGGTGTCGAGAACCACTTTCTTCTTATCTTCATCAGTCCACATATGAATTTCCTTTGCAACCAATCTTTCTGGAATAGCAGCTCTATTCTCAGTGGCTGGAACTTCAGGATCAATTCTAATAGGAACGTATGGACCATTTTCGATGTAATAAGGTATAGTTGGGTCTACACATTCTAAGAAGAGTATCATCCTATTTTTCCATAGATTAAAGTTATCTCTGGAAAATCTGGGAGGTTTTGCAAGAGAACCATTATCAATATAGTTTGAGTTTGTGTTGGTAGCCATTATGAGAAATAGCAAGGAAGAGAAACGATTAGTATAAGCAATATCTTGTTTATAAGATTAAACAAATCTGCTCTGATACCACTTATTGGTCCCGGAGGGTTATACAAGTTTGTAGAAGGGGGGTTGAATACAAACACACAGATTTTTACTTTCTAAATTGTTTATTGATATAATCAAACAATTTACAACTTGTTGTGGAACAAGATTAAGGATTAACCTAATCTAAACAAGTTAAGAACACTAAGTTTCTTGCACTAGAATTAAGACAGAAAGGAGATAAGAATACTACGAGTAATATTCTAACACTAAAAGAGAAAGAAGAAGATAGCCGAGCACATCATTTCTGAAGTAGGGTTCTTCTTATATACTTCATGCATTTAATGCAAAGCAGTATAACTTTACATGTGGCATCATCTGATTGGTTGCATGGTTTGACCTTTGTAGACAACCTTAGTAGCCGCATAGTGTACAGTGTAGAATCAGAGTTGGTTGTACGATTAAGGACAAAAGGGATGTCCTTTATGATAAATCGTACGGAGGCGTGCAAGGGGGAAAGACAAAAGTAACTTGTAGAGGAAGACTTCATGATCAGCGATTACTGAACAGTACTTTATCACCGAGTGACAAAGTTCAGCGATAGCTGAAGTCTTCTACTTGTAACTTCACGTTGAGTGGACAAATCTTGGCTTCGCTGATATCCGCATCAGTTCATTAGTAGACTTGTCGCTGTTCTTGAACTTGATCTTCGACTTCAGCGTAGAACATAGTTGACGTGAAACTTGTCTTCAGGGATCATAAGTAAACAACTAAACTATTAGTGATCATCAACAAGACTGAACAGGCTCAGAGCTTATGGATGAACAGTGTTCGCTGAATGTATAAATTAAAGAACATGAGTTTCATATCAGCGGTACTGTAGAGACATAGTACTTATCAGCGATAGTGAAACTCTAATACATATTGTCTACTTACAATTTTCACTAAGTGTTTCTAAAAGAGTCATTATCAAATCACTGAGGGTTTGGATCAACATAATATTTTGGTGGTTTAGGCGACACCCAATTGAACTCTTGTTTCTTTTAAAGGAATTAGATTAGGAGGTTGTCATCCTCAAAGCCTTTGGTTACATAATGTAATTAACTGACGTGTTTACGTTTCCTTTTCGGAAAGCTCGTATTTTGATATTTATATACCATATTTACGGTGTAGTTGGAAATTTCTGTTGTCCCATTTTTAGGGTGTTATAAGTTGGTATCAGGGTTTTAGTTTAAGTGAACTAGGTGTAATTTTAGACTACCTATACTTAAGTTGTGAATTGCAAGGAATTTTTCCTTAAGTTTGGGTAAGACTCATAGGTGGGGAGAGTGATGGAACTTATGGGAATATAGTAATTAAAAGTTGTGATGATGGTGGACGAGAATTTTTGTGTGGAATATGTTCAAAATTTCATAGGTCCCATGTCAATATGAATATTTAATTACGTAATTTTACTTGAGATTATTATTATGATGATTGATGAATGTAGTAGTACGTTACAACCCATTGATCTTATAAAAGAATTACCGGTATGATCATTTCTATGCGTGTGACATTTCACCATGGTAAACACCTGAAGTCGTCAGATGATTCAAGAAAATGGAAACGATACCGGTTTGACGGCTCAAGAACCACCAAGGCAACCAAGGAAAGTCGATAACACACAAGATCCCTCGATTCCGCCAATGTTGAGGGGTGTTATTGATGTTTGTTAGACAACCTAGGGGGGGGTAAGGTTGTATTTTAAATCTTTTACTTTCAAAAAATTCTTTTAACAAATAAATACAGAATAAATAAAGCAGAGTATAAATAAATAAGTATACAACAATTATATAAACAGATATAATTTAAATGCACAGAGATTATATAAATAAATATAAATGCAAAGCAGTTTATATAAATAAATATAATAAAGCACAGCGGAATAAATAAAGAGATAAGGGATAGAGATACTTGACACAGAGATTTACTGATTTACCACCAACTGTGATAAACCAGCAGCCGAGACACTTCTCGACACGATCCAATAAATGTATTCTTTACGGTAGAAATACAAACCAAGTACAAAGGTATTTGTAATAGTTTCTCAAGCCTCTGCTATGAGATAAACAGGATCACACACCCGTTATTCAAATACTTACAAGAGGAGTATAACTCACAATGGGTAATCACTCTTGTATAATATCTCACTTGGATATTTTATAAAAAAAGGTTTTATAAAATATATATATGTTAAGTAAGTGAGAGTGATCAGATGAGTAAGCTGTTGATCTTGTTGTGTTGTGTGGTCTGGTCTGAGGTCTGTCTATTCTCTTCTCCAGCATGCATCATTATATAGCATGAAGACTTCCAACGGTCACATGACCTGGCGGTATACCGCCTTGCACACCGCGGTATACCGCGGTCAGAAAGAGTACGCTGACACACCAACGGCTACATGCAAAGTTGACAGGAAAAACGTACCCGCGGTATACCGGCTGGGACTCGCGGTATACCGCCGTCAGGAAAAGTAACTTTCAACCAATCACAATTGTACACCGAGCCTGCCGCGGTATACCGGCTGAACAGCCGCGGTATACCGGCCAAAGTGTACCCGCGGTATACCGGCTGTACCGCCGCGGTATACCGCCGTCAGAAAAAGGACATTCCAGGACGCAACCAAATCTGCTGGATCTTCTCAATAAACTTATTTAAATAAATTATTTAAGGTTTTTAGAAATATCCAAGTGGTATATTATTTTAGGGTGTTTATCATTATTAGTTATAAACAATAATGACGACGTAAACACTTCCGTCTTGAACCCTTCAGATTAAATCTTCGTGTTCTTCAACAACTGCACACTTGGATTAAATTGTTAGATAAACAATAATGCGGTGTGTTTGTAATCATCAAAATAAATATATATAAATATATAGAGATGTGGTACACTTGCACCAACAATCTCCCCCTTTTTGATGATGACAAACACAACCGCTAAGCATGAGCATATGCGGTTTCTCTCCCCCGTTTGTCGAAACAAAAAGGGTCAAGAAAGACGGTATGCTTCCCCTCGAGAGATGCTCCCCCTCAAAATATGCATATAATTGAGGTAGCATAAACTCATGGGTAAAGAGCTAAAACGCTCCCCCTCAAATTAATAACGATATCAATTTGATTTTATAAAATTTGAGGGATAAAATAAAATGCAAAAAGCAATAGAGACATAAGATATACAAACCAATACGAAACACTTGCACCAAAACGGATCTTAAGGCTTCAATTTTCGGTTAATTTTATGTGATAAAAAAAAAACACCACGTATTATGACCTCGTCAGGTAACCACGTATTATAACCTCGGCAGGTAACCACGTATTATAACCTCGGCAGGTAACCACGTATTATAACCTCGGCAGGTAACCACGTATTATAACCTCGTCAGGAAACACGTATTATATCCTCGTCAGGAAACACGTATTATATCCTCGTCAGGAAGCACGTATTGTATCCTCGTCAGGAAGCACGTATTGTATCCTCGTCAGGAAGCACGTATTGTATCCTCGTCAGGAAACACGTATTATATCCTCGTCAGGAAGCACGTATTGTATCCTCGTCAGGAAGCACCTACAAAAGGCAAAGAAAAAATTTCGTGGTACCCTTTTCTTATGGGTCCTTTTAACAGTTAGTATAAAACATAAACTGCAAAAAATATGTTGTCGACATAAAACAAACACGACAAACATACAAAGCCATATAAATGGTTTAAAACCATAAACGCATTCCACCCGGATTGTCAACATTAAACATTCCTTTCGGAATCCATTTTCTAACCATTTTAATTTTACGATCGTATTCATCATAGACGTAAAAAGAAGTATGCGGATTAACATTTTTCTTAGGATTCGCAAACTTATTATTATACATAAACGCATGTGATTTTCTCGACATATAATTCACATAATTCATTTTAGGAACATACGGAGGTTTTTGCGTTTTATTTTTAACAACAAATTTAGGTTTTTCAAAAACCTTTTTAATTGGCATACAATCACATTTTTCAATACACGTATTTGAACCAATGCCTTTTCGGCAATTAATGCGATTAGACATATTTAGCATTTTTAACACTTTATCATTGCTATTTTGAAATGCATTAGCTAACAGATTATCTTTTTCATATAAATCGCATTTAGCTTTTAAATAAATATTTTCATTTTCAAGCAAATCACATTTTATACATGCAACACTTTCATATGTATTTTTATTTAAACATGCAATTTTATCATTTAAAATAACACAAGATTTACAATCATTTTTCTCAAGTGGTTTTTCTTTTAAGCATGCAATTTCATTTTTTAAAATATCACAAGATTTGCAAACATCTTTTTTACTTAATTTATTTTCTAATTTAGTGATAACATCTAAATCATAAGCAGATTTTTGTTTACCGTCATCTATTTCTTTTTTATATGCGGATACGGTTTCTTTTAAATTAGAGATTTCATCTTTATACCTATTTGCAAGAGCGGCCATATCATGAAATGATTTATATAATTCGTCAAGATTATTTTCATCGTCACTATAATAATTATCACAGTTATTTTTAGAAGAATATGATGAAGATACCTCATTATCATGGTCGGCCATGAGACATGTTTCTTCATTTCTTTGATCTCGGGTTTCGTCTCTCTTTTCTTTTGAGTTTTCACCATAGGTGATGTTCAAGTTCTCCCAAATATCACGAGCAGTTTCAAAGAGATAAACACGCTCAATATCATCGTTAGTAAGAACCGAAAAGAGAAAATTTTTGGCTTCATAATTTAAACAATAATTAGCCTCATCTTCGTCGGACCATTCCGAGCTAGGTTTTTCAACAACTTTGTTGTTTTGAAATTTTGTGGGTTTGAAATTTCCTTTAATAATAATATCCCAAATTTTTTGATTTATCCCACGAACACAACGTTCAAAAGAATTTGCCCAAAGATCAAAATTTTCGAAATCAATAAGAAGAGATTTAGAAAACCAAGCATTTTGTTGAGCCATAACAAAAACGGATTTTAAAAAAAATTAAATAGACGATTTTTGAAAGCCCCGCTCTGATACCAAATGTTAGACAACCTAGGGGGGGGTAAGGTTGTATTTTAAATCTTTTACTTTCAAAAAATTCTTTTAACAAATAAATACAGAATAAATAAAGCAGAGTATAAATAAATAAGTATACAACAATTATATAAACAGATATAATTTAAATGCACAGAGATTATATAAATAAATATAAATGCAAAGCAGTTTATATAAATAAATATAATAAAGCACAGCGGAATAAATAAAGAGATAAGGGATAGAGATACTTGACACAGAGATTTACTGATTTACCACCAACTGTGATAAACCAGCAGCCGAGACACTTCTCGACACGATCCAATAAATGTATTCTTTACGGTAGAAATACAAACCAAGTACAAAGGTATTTGTAATAGTTTCTCAAGCCTCTGCTATGAGATAAACAGGATCACACACCCGTTATTCAAATACTTACAAGAGGAGTATAACTCACAATGGGTAATCACTCTTGTATAATATCTCACTTGGATATTTTATAAAAAAAGGTTTTATAAAATATATATATGTTAAGTAAGTGAGAGTGATCAGATGAGTAAGCTGTTGATCTTGTTGTGTTGTGTGGTCTGGTCTGAGGTCTGTCTATTCTCTTCTCCAGCATGCATCATTATATAGCATGAAGACTTCCAACGGTCACATGACCTGGCGGTATACCGCCTTGCACACCGCGGTATACCGCGGTCAGAAAGAGTACGCTGACACACCAACGGCTACATGCAAAGTTGACAGGAAAAACGTACCCGCGGTATACCGGCTGGGACTCGCGGTATACCGCCGTCAGGAAAAGTAACTTTCAACCAATCACAATTGTACACCGAGCCTGCCGCGGTATACCGGCTGAACAGCCGCGGTATACCGGCCAAAGTGTACCCGCGGTATACCGGCTGTACCGCCGCGGTATACCGCCGTCAGAAAAAGGACATTCCAGGACGCAACCAAATCTGCTGGATCTTCTCAATAAACTTATTTAAATAAATTATTTAAGGTTTTTAGAAATATCCAAGTGGTATATTATTTTAGGGTGTTTATCATTATTAGTTATAAACAATAATGACGACGTAAACACTTCCGTCTTGAACCCTTCAGATTAAATCTTCGTGTTCTTCAACAACTGCACACTTGGATTAAATTGTTAGATAAACAATAATGCGGTGTGTTTGTAATCATCAAAATAAATATATATAAATATATAGAGATGTGGTACACTTGCACCAACAATGTTGATCCACAAACGAATCTCTATACCGATACCCGAATGGTGTAAGTGTTAGACCCTTAGTCTATAATGATAGCCAATATTGTACAAACAATGAACTCTGTCATGGACAGACGAGAGGAGCGGTTCATGAAGATATTGGAAGATACGGATGCTAGTAACCAAAGGCATGAGACGGTGGTGGAAAACGTTGTGAATGGTTTAGGGGGTGTTTCTCATGTCATTGGCACAGAAGAGCAAGGGGTTGTTGGTGTTAGACAAAGAGAAAACATTTGCTCATATAAGATGTTCTTATATAGTAAACAACCCGAGTTCTCGGGGCCTATATCTGAATGCATGCATGAATTGGATCTGAGAGACCGAGTAGGATTTTGACTCTAGTGAGTGTGGAGAAAGGCATAAGGTAAGGTATGATTCAAAAAAAATTAGGGGCCAATCCCTTAGGTGGTGGAACATCACAAAGTCCTCCCTTGGAGCAACCGTTGGCCCACTTTTGACTTGAGAAATCTTTAAAGGGAAAACTTTGGACAAGTATTATAATGAGAGGGTGTTGGACCGTATCGAAGACGAGTTATGGACGCTCAAGAAAGAAGAAAAGACCACTCGAGGATTTTTATGGAAAATCTCGACCTTGTGGGGCATCTAGCCTCAGATGTAAGGTCAAAAATCAAGTCTTATCTTAAAGGTTTACCGACGGAGATGAAAACGTCGGTACACAACTCTTAAGTAACAACCATTTAAGAGGCCGTGGAAGAAGCTCAATTGATGGAGAATGATATAGCTCAAGGGAAAGAAAAACGGGCATCAGTAGGTGATAAGAGGAAATGGGAAGGGCCACTAGGGTCCGCAAAGAAGGTCAAGACTTTTACAAGTGGAAGAAGCATCGAATCTCCACGAGAGGTGAAGTGGTTCCATAGGTGTAGAAGAAAACACTAAGGCCCGTGTAATCCAAACCCAATAGAACGTTTCAAATGCAAAAATCAAGACCATCTAAGCCGACATTTCTTCATTAGTGGAGTCGTATGTTTTGACGGTCGTGAACAGGAGCACGTTTAGAGGGATTCCCTAAACTTAAAGAAGGAAGCAAGGGAGTTTCAGGTAGAAATCTTACAAGGAAGGAGAACCCACTAAGAGCGATGGGTCGTGTTTTCAAAATGTCTACCGAGGAGGCGAAGAAAATCGCCAACCTGGTGTCGGGTACGTTCATAGTAAACTCTTTGTTTGCTCGTATCTTGTTTGATTCAGGTGCTAATCGTTCATTCGTATCAAAATCTTTTTGCAAACATTTTCTTATTCCTGTTATCACTCTAGTTGATGCCTTAGTAGTAGAAGTGGCAAGTGGCAATCAAGTTTTGATATGTGAATGCTTTGAAAATTGCACGTTTGTGATTGATGGAAAACAATTATTGGTTAGTTTATTGCCCATGACTATAGGTGGGTTTGACATTACTATAGGAATGAATTGGATAGTCAAGAATCACGCCGAGATCTTTTGCTCCAAGAAGATAATTCGAATACCCATGCCAAATGGAGAGAAGGTGACTGTTTATGGAGAAAGAAGTAAAGGGACTACCTCAATCATTTCATCACTAAAGGCGCACAAGTGCACATCCAAAGGATGTTTCCCATAATTGGCTTACGTCCTTGATGAATGTTGAAAAATAAAAAATTAGAAGATGTCGAAGTAGTTTGTGAATATCCAAATGTTTTCCTGGATGATCTACCGGTTTACAGCCGAAACGTCAAGTAGAGTTTCGTATTGACCTTGTACCGGGTGCAACACCGATTGCCCGTGATACCTACCATTTGGCGCCATCGAAAATGCATGAAATGATGATCCAACTGCAGGAAATACTTGAGAAGAAGTTCATGAGACCGAGCTCTTCAACATTGGACGACGCCCACACGCTTGCCATAGAGGAAGGCATCATTTTTACACCCTTTCTTTGATGGATGAATGGTATCTATTAAACAAACTCCACCCTTAACCCAAATCCATCCCCTTCCTTCATGATTGTACGACGCCTCCATTTTGCTTCTTTGACCTCCACCTTTCCACCAACGCCCTTTGTGATGCAAAAACAAATCTATGAAGAAGCAAATGTGAGATGAAGAATCACTATTGAGAAGAATTTGTTTTTTATTCTTGTGTTTGGTTGATGACTTATTGCAAATGAATTTTTTTGGTGTCACAAGTTTGTTGCAAAAATATGTTATCGTTTTTTCTTTTGAATTCTTATACACAAACACACCTCATTATTTTGTGTGTTTACTCTCACGGTTTCTCCTTTTTCATTATACCATTATATCTATGTGTTTACTCTCAACAATTGATTTAGGGTATGAGTTTGTAACTTAGGTAGGGTTTGATTTTGGTTTTTTGCTCTTGCTCTTTAGGTCTTATTTAATATTGAATGAATTTGTAATGTTAGTTAATCATTGTTGATGGTTAAGCTGAAAATGAAATGAAGATGAGGAATATATATATATATAGAGAGAGAGAGAGGGGGGAAGAAGGGCCATGCGAGAAGTTAAATATTAAGCGAGAAAGCGAGAAGTTAAATATTATGCGAGAAAGCGAGAAGTGTGATATCATATATGATTACACGACATGTGGGTGTGTTTAATCTTATATGATTAAACGTCTATGTATTGCCAATATGGGGCTTAATCAAATAAGAACTATTTAGTTTGTGGTAACTGTAAGAACCAATGTGAGCCACACATTTAAAATAACTAATATAAATTTTAAATAAATACAAAATGGTGTTTTAGTAAATTTGTTTCCTAAATCTAATTAAATAATTAAATCCGAAAATATCTCCTATATTCACTATTCACGTCTCTCTCCTCTCCCTCATTTTATCTATATACCAAATAATAAAACTCTAAAAAATTTGAAGTACACCTCTCTCTTGAAGTCCACCCCCAGCCAGCAGCCAAACTATCGATTTCTCAGTAGCTTGAAGAGCCAAACTATCGATGAACATGCAAGGCTGGTTGTTGAGTACATCATCTTCTTCCATGAGCATTTTATTCAAGAAATTGAAAATCCCATCAAAGTAGTCAACGGCCACATGATTACAATGAGCCGAATGCGACAGGTTTGGTTCCATGGTTATAGATTCTAGTTGATACTGATCTGATGAGATTGTTATAATTCTATTCTAGTGAGTAGTGATCATATATATATATATATATATATATATATATATATATATATGTGTGTGTGTGTGTGTGTGTGTGTGTGTGTGTATAGTTTTTGGAGGTTAGCGATGGGTGATGATTGGTTTGAAAAAGAAGGTACAGATCCGTCGGCCAATTAATGTCGGAGGAAGGGTGGTGGAGGGTGGCAGAAAAGGACGAGGCATGGGGATGGGGGTAGCTAACATTGTGAAGAAATTAGGTCGGACACTTACACTTGGACGGCAGGGAAGCCGGTGATAACATGGGAACCCACCTCCACAGCCGGCAGCCATCGCCGGTCGTCGGCGTCACCGATCCACCTCCCTCTCTCTCGTCCACCTCCCTCTTTCCGCCTCCCTCTCTCTCGTCAGCACCTCCCTACGCCTCCATCTCTCCTTCCGCCTCCCTCTCTCTCGTTTGCACCATCAAACGACGCCACCACCATCGCCTCTACACCAAAGCACATTCTCTCTTTTCTCTCATTCGACTACCAGAACAGACGCCTCAACCCCAAACGGTTCTGCTAGACCACAAAACGATGCCATCATCATCAACGGTATGTCAACCTCGTCTCGTCCGCCTCTCTATCTCTACCCCAGAAGCAGATCTGGGTATCACAACGGGTATCACAACAACGTATAGTGGGTATCACATCTAGTATAACAGTAGAGTATCACAATGTATTTTCTTTTTCTATGAAGTGTATCACAAAATATCATGTGGTATTGTTTTACTAAGTGTATCAAATTATGTTTTTTTCTTTAGTTTCGTTATGTTCTTAAGGGTATCACAGTATAAGAGGTTTGTTTGTGTTGTAGATCTATGTTTTATGGAATTTTTCATGTATTATGCTCAAAGGTAACACATGGTTAGAGTGGGTATCACATTGGTATCACAGATGTTCTTGGAGTATTACCAAAGTCAAGAATGTGATGCTGAATTGGATGGCAATGGGTATCACAGTGGTATCACAAAAGTTCTTGTATGTATTTTCGGCATCACGATTGGCCGGAGAGAGAGGAGAGAGGAGAGAGGAGATTTTAAAAATACCTAAAATGCCCTTTTATTTAAATTTCAAACAAAATTTCCAAAATTAATAATTTCCTAATTTATAGCTTAATATGTGGCTCACACTGGTTCTTATAGTTACCACAAAATAACTAGTTCTTCCTTGAATGGCCCCCTTGCCAATATAACCTATGTTAATCATATATGATTATACTTGTGTATCATTTATGATATCACACTTCTCGCTTTCTCGCATTAGATTTAGCTTCTCGTTTGAACATGTCCCTATATATATATATATAGGCCCACTAAATTGTAACCAATGAAAAATATGTAAACTATGAAACTAGATCTAGACCATTGATTGAAACAATCAATGGTCAATATGAAAACGGTGGCATAAGTGTAAATAAGTATGAATCCGGTGGCATGATGGTCTGGATGAAAATATGAAAAGGGCATAATGGGAATTATATGTACGAAATCAAATTGGAAGGTTTATCAAAAGCGTGAAATCAGGGACCACTGCGATCCTCTTCCTGATTCCACGGCCACGAAATACAAAATTAGAAACGATTATTCTATGAAACAAACATCGATTAAAGACGATTTGAATATTCGTACCTTTCAAACGATTGAATGCGATGGAAGAAGAACACAGGGGTTTAAGAGGTTAGGGTTCCAGGTTCAATTTTTTCATATAGTTTTCGTTCAAATCGATTTTGTTCATATGATAATATGCCCGATTTTTTCATGTAACAAGAAGGAAAAGCAAAAGAATAAAGTTGTTGACCTCGTTTTCCAATTTCAAGAATACAAAAGACAACCCAGTGGACGTGGATATGGAAGGAATGTCGACTGCTCTGCAACTTGAAGGTATGAAAATCCATATCGATTGTGGAAGACAACTGTTTTTCATATGTTTATGTGTTCTTGTTGGAAGTTTCATTATTCTCAAACTTTGATGTGTATGAAAACCCCCAAAAAAAATGTGAACCATAACTTACAATCGGTTGTAAAGTGATAATGTGGAAACAAGAACATTTTTTCACTTAAAAAACCATCGGAAAAATCAGCTGTTAATCTTATGAAAACTAAATACAATAGTTGGTGTTGTGTATAATTTTATGTCAATGGAAAACCTGAAAATATTTTCATAGACAGAATGGTGGGTAAAAGTGTATGAACGATATTGATAGTTTCAATGTTGTTAAACTGTGAAATAAAAGTTTATGTTGGGTATTTTCTTGTAAAAATTTAGGGGAAAAAAGGGTATGAACGATATTAACAAACGAATTGTTTCTGTTGTTTATTTTTAGTATCAATAGTCTCAATTTGTGGTTTGATAGCATGGCTACTAATGAAAGTCAATTTGTAAGTTGTGTATAAGTTTTGCCTCATGAAATTACATGATTCCATGTACACATGCACTAGTAAATAAGGTGCATTGATATATAATGATGTTGTTCATGTTCAGTGTTGTCATTATTTTACAAATGATGTAACATACGTGCGTATTTAACGATTTTATTGAATTTCCATAAGGAGCCAAAACAAGAAGTATGTCTGGGAAAAAAGACGTAACCGCAAGGCCACACGAAGAAGGTAAAATTGTTATATCCAATGGAACTAATTTTTTAAACTAAATTGATATACATGTATTAATGACGTCTATATCAGGCAATTTACCAGAGCAACAAACCGACGGACAGGATGACGAGATTATTATGGTGGAGGGGCGTGGTAGGAAACGAGCAAAGATGACAGGTATATAACATTTATTTATATGGTGAAATGAACATACATTGATGTTTTTTCGTTAAACTGTGTATGCCAACACCTATGTTATTCGATGACATAAGTCATTATATGCTTTACGACCTAAAAATTTGAATTTACTTGTTTTCACGTAAGGCGCTGACCGGGAGGATGCGAAAAAGTCAAAGGATAAAGCGAAAAAGGCAAAGGATAGAGGAAACAGAAGGAAGATAAGAAAAGGACCAGGTATGACAACATTTTAAAAACACATACATGCTTGTTATGAACTTATACTGTTATAATGTTAACAACTTCACATTAACACCTCTGAAATAAATGTTAACAAATATTATAATGTTAGATCTTTCAAGGCCAAACCTGCGCGATGAGTCAACGGACGACGACGATTTCGTAGAGCGAGTACCTCTAACAAAGTCGGGTAAGAATCTTAAATGCTAAAATTTACGATAAAATGTGTTACAATTTGTAGTCGTTAACCAATTTTCGCTTTCTTTTCATTCAGCTGTTGCTGCCATAAAATCATCGAGGGCATTAAAGGAGGAAAAAAAGGATGATAAAAAGAACAAAAGGGGGAGAAAGCCAACTAGTGTTAATGGAATTAGAACTCGCACGTCACCGGTAACGTTACATCAGACGTGCCTTCTTCTAAATGATGAGCAAAAGGCGGTTGTTAAGAAAATGGGGCTTGAGACAATGCTGCAATTGTCGGTTGATGGGATACGGTCAAAGATTGGTTATTACGTGGTAGACAATTTAGATACAGATAGATTGGAACTGGAGTTAGAGATGGGAACTATCAGAATTAACGAGGAGACAGTTCACAAGATTTTAGGACTTAAAATGGGAGGAATCAACCTGGACACACTGGATGTGGACCCAAGAAGCTGTGATATGATAAAACGATGGGAGGCTACTTACAAGAAAGATAGGCCGAGACCGGTTGATGTGTCAAACGCTATAATTGATTCAAACGACTCAGGAGAGATGTTCCAGTTAAACTTCCTTGTACTCTTTGTGAATTCAATGGCAGAATGCAGCCCATCTGGAAACTGCCATAATCTTTTTTTGAAAAAGATTGGCAGCACTGATATGATACCGAATATAAATTGGTGCCGGTACATCATCGAGAGTCTTCGCAGAAGCAAGCGGAAGTGGAAGCGTGACACGTACGACAGCTTCTACTCGGGGCCACTAACATTCCTGACGGTATTTTTTTTTCATGTTGTTTTGTACTCCTTTTATATTAATACACACTAACTGTATTATTCGTTACACAGTTGCTTTATGTCCATATGACGTCGTGTCCATCAGTTGAAGTTGATCGGAGTATGCTACCGTTACACACTTGGACGATGGAAAAGCTTCGTGACAGAACGAAATACGGATTCGATAACGGGGGGTTGCATAAGGCTCAAATAGCAAGTCTTAGATTTGAAAAAAGGACGGTTTCTAAAGGTAGGAAGCGGAATGCTCCGGTTAAACATGTGGATAAGAGTACTTCAACGCCGGAAACTGCTCATACGAGTACAAATAATAAGGTACAGTGAGTTTATTACATTTTCATAATTTATAAACATAACTTCAATTATTGTATTTCATATTTATAACGCCGTTCTATTAAATATTGGCCTTTGTTTTTGTAACATACAAAAAAGTCAATTGAGACACAAAGCATTGTCGAGCCATATGAAAATGAAGCTGAAGGAGCCTCTTTAAACGATATGGTAATGACTAACTAGCTAGCTACCTGATTAATCAAGTGTATTTAGTTTGATAAAGTAAATTACATATAATTCTATTATTTAAGGTTGATGATCAATTTGAAAAACAACATGGAGGAGACGGCGAGACAGAATATGCAGCGGCCAGAGAATCTGGGGGGAAGGTATTGTCTCGAACTAAATGATTATAAGTATTGAAGGAAAGAATTTGTGAATATTTTATAAAAATTAATATTTATATGAGGGTTCATATGTATTTCATATTTACAAATTTACGAATGTTAGTATGTTTTTATAACATAAGACATAATTATATTATTTAAGGGTGATGATCGATTTGCAAAACAACATGGAGGAAATGGCGAAACAAGAGATGCATCGGCCACAGGATCTGGGGGGAAGGTATTGTCTCGGACTAATTGATTATAAGTATTGTAGGAAACCATTTATGATGATTTTATAGAAATTGATATTGATATGAGGGTTCATGTGTATTTCGTATGTACAAATTTACCAATGTTATTATGTTTTTTTAACATACAAAATGATTCTGTTATTTTAGGGAGATAATCGATTGGCACAACAACATGTAGGATATGTCGAAATAATGGATACTGCCACAGAATCTGGGGGGAAGGTTCGATCTCGGTTTAAGTGTTTTTAACTTCCGTAGGAAACAAAATATAATTAATTTATAAAAATGAATATTCATATGTGGGTTCTAGTGTTTCATATGTGCAAATTTACCCATTTTCGTATGTTAATTAAAATAAAAATTAATTCTGTTATTTTAGGGTGATGCTCGATTGGAACAACAAGATGTAGGAGATGTCGAAATAATGGATACTGCCACAGAATCTGTGAAAAAGGTTCGATCTCGGTTTAAGTGTTTTTAACTTTCGTAGGAAACAAAATATAATTAATTTATAAAAATGAATATTCATATGTGATTCTAGTGTTTCATATGTGCAAATTTACCCATTTTCGTATGTTAATTAAAATAAAAATTAATTCTGTTATTTTAGGGTGATGCTCGATTGGAACAACAAGATGTAGGAGATAGCGATAAAAGATATGCATTTAATGAATCTGGGGGAGAGGTATTGTCCTTGTTTAAGTGATTATAATTTTTATAGGAAACAAATTATGATCATATTGCTCCAGTTCATGTTGATATGCGGTTTTAATTTTAAAAGGTAACATTGAATACTCTCTAACATAGGTAAAAGAGTCATTGGTAATAGCTTCAAACAAAGGGGATGCGGATGTAACTGGTAAATTAGATATGAAAGAAAAGGTATATTACTGTAACACAGTGATACTTGACATATCTCGCTTTTTTAATAAAAAAAACCCATAAATACATATAAATTAAATAACCACATGTGTTTAACTGCAGGAAACAGTGGGTGTTGACAATGATGGGGATGATGGGTTTGATGTACCAGATGAGGATATCGCAATTGCATTTGAAGCGATTGAAAAGGTGGTACATGAAATAAACAATTCAGAAAACGTTGAAGGTGGTAAACTCCGGGAACCAGATGGTGGGGTTGTGGATGATGATGACGATTGCGAAGATTTTGAGGACGAATATGAGCTACGAAAGGTACTAGCTTAACAATTTTCGTATAAAGAACATATGTCGAAAAATATTATAGATATCCGCAAATGTGTAGTAAGAAATGTTTTTTAAAATTACAGTACAGATTTACCAATTTTCGTAGCTTTTTCAAAAAATGAAACACATGTGAAAAGGGTATTCTCATAAATCATTAAACATAGTGTCAAACGTACATAAAATATGTTTTCGTATGTTTTTTTTAAACTTGATTCATATGAAATCAAGTCTTTTCATATAAAATTCTGCATATTTCGTAGTTTCAATATTTGGTATTCTGTCAACATAGCAGCTCAGAATAATAATTATTAGCATGTTATGTAAAAACAGGAGTACATGGCGAAAATCGAGGCACACTTGGAGCAGATATATTGCAGTAAGCATGACGTGAGAAAATTGATAAAGGAGGCAATGGATTTGTTCCCAAAAGAGATGAACTTCGACGACTACCAAGAAACATTCGATACAATTTTCAGAAACGACTCGAATACAGATAACGACAGTGAGACGGATAGCTATGGGGAGGAAAAGGGAAATAATGATACCTATCAGGAGGTTACCCCAACAAATCTGGACTTTGAAGTTACACCAACACCACTTTCGCAAATATGGTGCACTCAGACATTCAATAAGATAGACGATGACGTACTACAAAGATCTGTGAATTCGTCCTCAAAATATGCAGTTTCAGCTTCAATGCACTATGATGAGACAGCTCATAGCTCGTGTAATAACCAACTGGTTCGGTACAACGTGGAAGAAAAAGGAAAAGGGACTACGGTAGGTGATGTGATACACCGTCGTGCAAGAAAACGAGAGACAAGACTTGGGGATCAGATGAGGTCACCGTACGTTAAGCGCTCAGTCGATGTTCGGATGGCATTGACAACTGACGAAAGGAAAGCCCATGAATTCTGCGTGGCTGGATATGGTGGCTTAGACAATTACATTATTAATTTTTTAACTTTAACGCAATTTTAACGTAAACAATTATGGTCACATATGAAATTTGCATGAATTATTTATATTGATAAAATGTATACTACTCTGGAAATGTAGTGACATGCTGTACTGGTCAAGTACGGATCAAAAAATCATACGGGCAGGAATGGAAAGCCTGGCTGCGAATGAACATATACTCACCAACGTGATCGATGGGTGGGTGGACATATTGAACTCCGATGAGAAATACAGAAGCGTCTATTCCCCAATACGGTTCTTCTTCAAAACATCAGTCCTGGTGAGTAGTGACATCAACTTTAAAACATTAACAATGAATTGATGTTTCCTTTTCTAAGGCGTCTAAACTTTATCAGGAGGGTGGGGTGTTATTGACCCACATATACAACTATAATAAGAGCTACGAATGGTTCTTGAGGAACATTGCAGATGCAACAAAGCACCAAGTTGAAAACGTCAACATGAAAAACGTCGATCTGGTATGAAAGAAAAATAATTCAGTTATATTGTTTTTGTATGTTTTAAGCGTGACCTATTTAATATGATCAGATATTCTTCCCGATTATACAAGATCGACACTATTACTGTGTGGTGTTCAACATAGAAAGTAACTTGATTGAGATAACAGACAACAGACAACAAGCATCTTTGGGAAGCGGTGTAGAAGATAAGTGCGAAAAGGATGTCAGTATGTTGGTAAGTATAATTTTTTCATATCACACAATCAACATTGATTTAATGGTGCAAATGAATAATATAAATCAATATTTGTAATGTCCAGCAAACGATGATGTCGACCCACTTGAAAGACACACATCACCCGGCTGCAAGAGTTGTAGAAAGTTTCCCAAAAGTTAGGCTTGTTACGAGTTGGCAAACAAGGAATAACTTCGTGGATTGTGGTGTTTTCGTGATGAGGCATATGGAATGCTACATGGGTGGAGGAAGCAAGAGTTTAGCAACGAATCTGGAAAGGGAATGCCCGGCACAAGCAAGGCAATTGGAAGGACTGAGAAAAAAGTACACTGCAAAGATACTCTTTAGCGAGTGGAACATGAGACGTGATTATGTGCAATCGGAGATAACACGGTTCTACAAGATGGACAATCGAACACAAACGCAGATTCTTGATTGTGTGAACGCAACTCGAACGGACAGACTTGCTAAGTTTGGATAAATTTGGTAGATTTACTCTGAAAACAGAATTAAAAATTGTTGGATGTTTGTTTCGTATTTGGATATTTGTTGCTGCTTTCGTATTTGGATATTTGGTAATACTTTAGTATTTTGGTATTTGTTACTGATTTGGATTTTAAATATGTTTGTTTCATTTGGATATTATTGCTTTTTTGGTGTGTGAATAGTTTTTGATATAACAATTTTTTGACATTTCATATCTTTTAGGGTATGTGTCCGATAATTTCAATGATATGTTCTTATGAAAACTTATAACAATGTATAATGTTGATCAACCGTTTTCCGTTTTAAAAACATCAAATCATTAAACCAAAAAACTTTCTATGATGTTGATCAATTGTTTTTTGTTTTAAAAACATATCATCATTAAACACAACAATATTATTATTCATAAGTTTATTAACTATGTGATTGTCTAAACCATATTGCATATAAACTTTTCATACTATGAACTAAAAAATTACAGTACTCATCCACATTGCACTTTATTAAAATTTTCATACCAAAATATGACATTAAGTCTATATTAGAGAACTTCAGGAACCATACAAAAGCACGTCGATATTACAAGTACATGAACTAACACCACACAAAAACAAGGAAATATCTCATACGTGAAAAACAAAAACAACACACTACTAAACGAAAAGACAAACATACGGATCATGCCCAAAAGACAAACCTACTCCGCCGAGGGGCTGCACTTGCAGTGCCTCCTAAGAGCATCATACGAATCCCTAATAGTATTTATGTCGTTGTAATACTTCCAAACCATCTCTTGAAGATCTGCATTTTGAGCTTCAAGGTCTTCAACACGCTTGCACCGATCGTCGAGATGATTTTTAGCCCATTCCAAATGACGAACGGTGTCTTCATGCTTCTATTGCAAACGCTTTAACTCATCCCTAAGCGCTCGGTTCTCTCAAATTAACGCATCAATGACAACCACTTGGTTGGAATGAGATCCAATGGGATTAACACCATTTTGGTTTCCTTGGTTGTTTGCCATGACTAGTGAGTGGATATGTAGATATATTTCTTGCAAACTAAAAAATGATGGATGGCTTAATATATAAAGGAAAATGAAGATATGCTTTTCCGCACGTATCCATATGGGGTTTCAAAAAAAGTGGTTGTTTGGTCTTATTTGGAATCATGATACTAAACCCTATGTACAACACAACCTTTCCCTATGCTATATGACAAAATGTCATTATTTCTACAAACAAGGCTATGACAATTTGCATGCATATTGCTTTTCATATATAGGGATAGGTAATCATGTGTATCTATTGAATACATAAAGAAACAAAACATGCACATTATACAATAAAAAGGCATGAATATACGTATAAAAATTTGAGAACACATTAAATAATAAAATCTATGAAACACTATTAAATAAATTATGTCCAACATAAACTAATAATTCGATTTGCATAACCAATATCTCAAGACCAACAAATAGTAGATTAAATATGCAAAACATGTGGAAAAAAAAATCATACGACCCTAACCATCATTTTTTCTCGTAGGACAGTTCCTTGAATCATGTTCCCCGTAAGTGTTACACCTCCTACACAAACGTTTCTACTTCTTGCACTTCTTGGCCGCTTTCTCCAACGCACCTACCAAACGTTTTCCTGTACCGCATCCTTTGTTCCGTATTCCAGCAGGTGGTAACACATTAACCTCCTTAGGAACGTCTACACCATAACATTCCCTAAGCGCTTCGGCTTTGTCCGCAGAAGCAGATGGAATTATATTATCAACTTGGAACTCAGACTTCATGTTATCCATCATTTCGGTTAGCACGTTCAACTTGCTTTTATCGTTTCTAATGCGACTAACCAACAAATCAAGCTTAGAATACAACCCGTTTATCAAACGCTCCTTCTCTACGTCAACCTCACCATACCGTGTGCGAGCGGCTTGAACTTCAACCGGGACAAGAGATCGAGTCCATCGACGAGATATAAGTATTTCGGGTATTGATACGAAATCATAGTTCAGCAAAATTTTGAAGATATGGCGACACAACGTACCATTACGTGGAAAGAAATTACATTCACATTCCATCATGTCTGACGATGTGTTGTGAGAAACCTGGTAAACAAAGAAAAGAAAATTATTATAACTTACATATTTCATACAATATTATTGTTCAACAAAAGGTAATCCGACAAGATTACAAAAAAACTATGAAACACGAATAGCCGTACCTGATATGAATACTTGGTAATAGCCTTTATATTTTTATGTAAAACCCTATACTTTCGGATATCACCCTCTTCTCCAAGATACACGACACCACAATGATACGCGGCTTTTTTATCTCTTTTTGGACTTCTTTAAAAACAGTACGTGTATATATCTCCGAAGCATGCCTCTCAATCACCAACGGGGTAGCACATCGAGGGAAACTATTTCTTGTGATGAATTCGAGGATGCGATGCTTGTTCCTCTGCTTTTCGATAGCACCATCAAACGCATGTATGAACTTGACCAAATCATTTCGGTAATATGCATATATACGGAAAAAGGCGTGAGCACTCTCGGATCGTGATGTTGTCCTCATTAACCCGGAAAAGGGAACATCCCTATAATACGCAGATATCCATGATTGTCTAATCCGGTACATCTCTGTTAACCAATCGTTGTCATGCAATTCATAATCATCAATAATACTACCCCACTCCATCTCAAATTCCTCAGGACTCATATGGTCATTCCATACCAACTTGTTAAATCTTCTTTTGAAAGATACATTGGCATCAAGATCAGACGTTATCTACAACAGAGTAAATGTGATTAAAATGTTGAATGGCTTTACCTATTACAGTTTTAAAAAGATTACGCATGCAAGAACATAATTATATAAAATATTTAAATAAAACTGAAAACATACCTTGTCGGGGAGTTTTTTCATAATGTGCCACATGCACAAACGATGTTTCGATTCTGTGAAGACGAAAGGAACTGCTTGTTTCATAGCCGCACATTGATCAGTAATAACAAAGGTAGGTTGCTTCTCATGTGCTCTCAAGAAGGCAGCCAACACCCACTTAAAATTCTCTATATTCTCGTGGCTTATCAACACAGATCCAACAACAACGACCGCTTATGGTTGTCGATAGCTATGAACGGGACAAAATTCATAGCATGACTGTGAAAAAAAATGATATAATTACTAAAAATATCATGAGCAATGATGAAACATAGACTAGAACATAATATAATACATACCGATTCGTACGATACGTTGCATCAAATGATATAGTGTCACCGAACTCTTTATAGTTTAGTCTAGCAATCTCATCAGCCCAAAAAACAGCCTGTAACTCCCCATCAGTAACCAATATATCAAAGAAATATTCAGGAACAACTGTTCTACGTTTACACAACAAATCATCCAACATTTGCGCGTCTTTCTTGCCAACAAATGTGCCCATAGCAGTCCTCGCATTTTGGTAGTCAACTTGAGTCTGACTAACATATTCGTAACCACCTTTGAGCGCAGCCTGGATATTATACGACTTTGCCCCACCAAGACAAGATGATGATCCATTGTACACGTTCCTAAAATCGGTATATTGCAACCGTCGTTTCGAACGTGACATCGCCTTGTCAACAGAGTTGTATAGAGCATGGTTATGCCTTTCTTCAAACTTATAAACAACATATGTGCCAGTTTCCTTCCTAAGACGAAACTTAATACATGCTCTACAGTTGGTACGTTTGACGTTTGAATTCCTAGTCATGCACTCGATGTCTCTACTCACAAGGATACCTTGCCTACTGCATAGAAGGTAACGTGATATCACCTGATCAAACTTATTTTTTTTCTTGTTCGATTGACGAACATCAAATCCAGCTTCTTCCGCGTATTTCATATACGCAATGTCGGCAAGGTCAATAGACTTAAATTCATATCCAAGACCATATGGTATCCAATATTTCGTACCCCCAGGTGAAACAAAAGTCTCATGATGTACTAAGACAAACACATTAAAAAATTATTTAAATATTAGAAATATTATAAAGTGCAATCCCAAAACAAATATACACATAACAAACAGATAAATAATGCATTAGTGATGTTTTTTCATATGACACCCGGTAAGCCACCCGTTCCTTAAAAAACATATTGTATAGTTTTCCATATATGAAAATTAACAAATATATAATTTCATAGTAAATAATAACAAGTATATAATTTCATATTGTATAGTTCTTCATATAATTTCATATTAAATAATAACAAATATATAACAGGTAAACGACTCAATTATCGATTTCGTATTGCAAACCGTTTTAGTCTATGAATCTACAAAATCAATTTTTCATATGAAAACCGTGTTACATGTATGACTTGATGGAACTTAAAAATAACCGTTTCCATGGCTAAACCGAAAGGTTGAGAAGATGTTAATTTTTAAACCCAGAAAGATGCGTTAAACATAAAAAAAATATCGTTGTCAATTTTCTCAATTAGTTTAACATTTACATTATGAAATATTGTAACATGTCGTGGAATTTAATATAACAGTTACTTTTCTTTTTTGGTGTACCGTCAATTGAATCATCAGCATCCTCTGGTAAACTTTCATCACATTCGTCGTCTGACCCAAGCGCAATCACAAAATCGGCAATATCATCGTACACCTCCATTGGATCAGTACCGGTTTTTTCTTCATTATTTGCTTGTTCGTTATCGAAATACATCACTATGAACCACACCAAAAGTACTACAAACCGTATTTCTGAATAACTCCTTGGACGAATGCAGTTACAGAGTTTTCATATACTAAAAACGGTTTCTTGATGAAGATGATGTGTATCAAAAACGGATAGAATCAAAAACAATAAAAAAATAAACAAAACCAATCACTTCCTAAATTAACGCCCGCTATCTTTTATTATTAAAATTCCAAAAATAATAAACGTGATAAATTGACGTAATTACCCTTAAGTATAACTAAATCAGGATTAGCAATCAACGGTCTAGATTTGGTTTCATAGGTTACACACATTTAATGGTTACAATTTATTATCTCTCTCTCTCTCTCTCTCTCTCTCTCTCTATATATATATATATATATATATATATATATATACATAGACGAAAGATCATGTGAGAAGTTGAGTTAACGTGAGAAACGTGATAAGTGGATCTGAACAGTTGATCACTTTTAATCTCAAGTCAACCAATGAATCGCGTTTGATACGAGAATTGGTCATATACATCTCGGTGCATCTCATGCTAATGTGCATCCAACGGTTGATAACCAATTCTCACGTTTAACTCAACTTTTCATCAAAACTCATCCATATATACGTATATATATATATATATATATATATATATATATATATATATATATATATATATATATATATATATATATATATATGTATGTATATATAATGTATTTAAGATCAGGTTTAGGGGAAAATCTTAAAAAAAATGAAAACCTGAGTAATACCTTGGTAGCCTTTCATTTGGACGATATGTACTTGTGCATACTAACTTGTATGCACAAGTGCATACTATCCAAAACACGGTGAAGGTTTACCATCATAGTACCTTCACAGTCTTTTGCTGTGACGGTTTTGTGTTAGTTTTTTGGTCTTACGGTCTCACGAAAATAGTCTGGTCTCACATGATATTAAGTCTATATATATATATATATATATATATATAGAGGCGGGTTCATACGAGGAGCGTACCTATTTAAGAAAACGTGAGGAGCACCGTCCATGTACAAAATCATATGTGATTCACAACACAAACCGCGGGACAAGCCGCGCGCTTTCGCAAGCCGCGTAACAAACCGTGTGTGTAATCACATATGATTTTAGTCCTTGTGTTGTGAATCACATGTGATTTTGTACATGGGAGGTGCTCCTCACGTT
Organism: Saussurea involucrata; assembly: GCA_033807775.1. Lineage (NCBI taxonomy): Eukaryota > Viridiplantae > Streptophyta > Magnoliopsida > Asterales > Asteraceae > Saussurea > Saussurea involucrata. Next base: position 69,628,311 of record CM066315.1, read on the forward strand.
TTCTTAAATTGTTACGCTCCTCGTTTGAACCATTCTCTATATATATATATAGGGTCAGGTTTAAGGAAAAACCTCAAAAAAACGAAAAACTGAAGAACACCCTAGGAGCCCTTCATCCGGACGGTATGCACTTGTGCATACAGGTTATTTGTAACATGCATTTGTGCATATATGCACAAATGCATAATGCACTTGTGCATAAAACCAAAAAGTCAACTATTTACCTGTATGCACAAGTGCATACCGCCCAGATGAAGGGCTCCTAGTGTGTTCTTCAGTTTTCCGTTTTTTTGAGGTTTTCCCTATATATATATATGGGACCAATTTAAAACAAAATGCAAACGCTAAGAATTCTCCAAATAATAAATAAAGTTTGAGGACAATTTTGTAACTTTTACCAAACCACGTAGACCTAATTATCTGTGGTTCACTCTGGATCTCCAAATAAATAACATTTAAATTATAGTATTGGTTCCAAAAGGATGACACCATTAAATGTTGAGATCATGCGATGTTACAAGTCATATGTATCGGCTATTCATGGATAGTGCAATAATTAATAGACATATAATCAATGTTTTGCGATTAATTTTACACGCCTTTTAATCAATATATCATATCTATCAGTAAAAACATTATAAACCAACACAATTCATAATTAAATTTCTTTACATATCGACATAAAGACTATCTTATCATTTTATTTGTTTTCTTTCCTTAATTGTCTTAAAGTCATCTACTTTCGAGTACGGTTTTTATATGTTAAAAATTAAGCTTAAAAACCTATATATATATATATATATATATATATATATATATATATATAGGGTCAGGTTTAAAGGGAAAACCTCAAAAAAAAACGGAAAACTGAAAAACACCATAGGAGCCCTTCATCTGGACGGTATGTATTTGTGCATACAGGTAAATTTTGTTGACTCTTTGGTTTTTATGCACAAGTGCATTATGCATGTTTGCATATGCATGTATGCATGTTACAAATTACCTGTATGCACAAGTGTATACCGTCTAGATGAAGGGCTTCTAAGGTGTTTTTCAATTTTCCGTTTTTTTTTTTAGGTTTTCGCTTGAACCTGACCCTATATATATATATATATATATATAGCCGTGTGAAGGCTAGGCTCAAAATGATCGATGTTTTGAGGACCGATAATGTGGTTGTTATCAAAGAGTATATATGTGAATCTTTCAAATAGAGATAATTGATTAACGTTGATATATAGTTATTTTGTGAAACAAATGATGCAGTCGGAAAGTAGTGGAGCTAGGGACCATTTAAATTTAATTTTAATTGATTAAATAAATGAAATTCATTATATATATGATATGAATTCAATCGTGGCAATAGATGCATGCATGCAAAACATACGAACTGAATCTGTGTCTCTAGCTAGCTAGGTACCATGTTACCAAGGACAAATGTACATAATTTTATGAATAATAAATAAAACAAAAGATTTATATGGAAAAATAGAAAGCTGAAATTAATTAATAATTACAGTGAACGAGGGAAGCACGGAGATGCCGTGGTCTGAATTCGCATTAAAACACATGAAGAAGGTCCCGCCATCATTGAATTGAAAAACAGATGGCTGCTGGGGTGGCAGAGACAAGTTGCAATACATTAAGGACGTGACGTCATCACCGGCAAACTTAACGCTATATATCATTTAATTAATATGCCCTCTTCATGATCTCCGGTGGCCATCTATGCATGGTATTCCGAGCCAAAAACATGCATAATCAACCACTCATGCATCGCCTGCTACAACTCACACTTAAATATTTTGACGGAGAAATTTTTTTATACGGTGACAACTGACAACGTATAATATATATAAAAGATAATTATAAAAAGTGTGGTTTTTATCGATATGTTATCAATGTTTAATCCGATGTGTTGTTAGCTTACGATCATCTCCAACAACTATGCTATATGAATAGATTATAAAAAGTCAAAATCTCTAAATAAATTATACCCATTTTTAATAACGGCTCTATTTTAGCAATTCTAACATTAACTATATTAATAAAATATTCAATGCGTTTAATACATTATTGTTTCTCTCTCCTACAATTTAATTTCAATATCGTAAAAAAAATATATTATTCATCTCTCTCATATATTTTTTTTTCTATTTTAGCATACAAGATAGAATAACCGTTGGAGCAAAAAAATTTCAAAAGTCCCTATTTTTCTACTTTAACATAGTTGTTGGAGATTCTCTAATTCTACTATTTCGAGAGATTTTTAAAGTTTTTTGCTCAAATTCAGAAGATTTTTAAGTTTTTCTATATCGATCTCGAGAGACCTTTTTGGTTTTTGTGGGTGATTTTAAGAGTTTTTTTTTCAGTTTTTTAGTTGGTTTCAAGAGTTTTTTTCTTTGGTTTTGTGGTTGATTACGAGCGGGGCATAGCCAGGATTTTAATTTAGAGGGGGCTAGAAGTTCTCAAATTTAGCTTGTCGTTCGAAGTTATTCAAACAAAAGGCTAATATAAGATATGCGATTAATGTTGATTCTCCAAGTCTAGTGAGATTTTGACAGAAAATACGATTTGTGATCTTTGTAGATAAAACACAAAAATACCAAGAATATTGTGACTTTTGTTTGTGAAATAATATTAGAAGAGAGATAAATATTTTATAGTAACCAAAAAAATATTTTTTATCATTAAGTGACTCATTCCTTACACTAATTTGTTAATATGTCATAAATAAATAACGTTAATACACATCTATTTTATAAATATATATATATATATATAGTTATGTTCATACAATAACAGTAACTAAATAAGAAAATAGGAAAATCACATGTGATTTTAGGTCGCAGGCCACGTCGGTCGAACCCCCTTGTGTTGACCGTTAGTTTAAAATCACATATGATGTTGCACGTGATTTAGTTATTTTCTTATTCTCTTATGTTGTTATTGTTCTCGTTAGAACATATATCTGAAAAGTAAAATTTATAACTCAGATGACAAAAAATAACATTATAAGAAACTATCCAATATGTAACTTTTAAAACCTTAATTTATATATTTTTAAAATTTGTACACTAATATCTATATTAAATATAGTTTATTTTAGCTTTTTAATGTAATAATATCATTGATAATATAAACATACATATTAAAAACTATAAATATAAGTACTATAAAAATAAATAAATTAATAAATGAAAGCTATAGATTAAATACAATTTGAAAATAAAGAAAAATGAATATGAGAAAAAGGAAAGAAAAAGGAACATGAAGAAAACCCATATAATAGATTCAACTACATGAACATAAGTATTTAAAGTTTAAAAAGAATTTAATTAAAGAAAATTTAAAAATTTAAAAATTTAAAAAATCTAAAAGTAAAAGAAAAATGAATATTTAAAAAGGAAAAAATTAACAGAGCACATATACGAACTCTGGTTTCATATGCACAAGCAAGTGTGCCAAACCACTTGCGCTAGAAGGTTATATTGGTTCATCTTCTATGCTATACAATATTAAAGGAATAGTTAGGGGGGCTCAGCACCAGCCCCTGCTGGCTCCGCCACTGATTGCGAGGTACGATTGCACCTTCTTGATCTTTTGAATAACATATGGTGGCACTTTCTATAACGTTACGGTTGCATCTTTTATAAACGTAAAATTTTTAACCTTTCGGCAGAGAGATTATACGGTGGCACGTAAAATTAACAGAGCACAGATTCGAACTCTGGTTTCATATGCACAAGCAAGTGTGCCAAACCACTTGCGCTAGAAGGTTATATTGGTTCATCTTCTATGCTATACAATATTAAAGGAACAGTTAGGTAGGGGGGGTGGGGGCTCAGCACCAGCCCCCCCCCCCCCCCTCATACTGGCTCCGCCACTGATTACGAGGTATGGTTGCATCTTTTTGAACTTTTGAATAACATATGGTGGCACTTTCTATAACGTTACGGTTGCACCTTTTATAAACGTAAAATTTTTAACCTTTCGACAGAGAGGTTATACGGTGGCACGTGCCACCGGTGGGCCTTCTTTGGGGTTGTCCTTATATGTGTGTGTGTGTGTGTGTGTGTGTTGGTCCGAGACCACAATGGACTCACATATAAAGTGTTTGTAGAGGAAGGGGTTGTTACAAGCACAATAAAGTTGCTCTTTTTTAATTTTAGTTTATTTCAAACAAAAAATTACAGATATGTTGTGGAAACTATGAGGCAAGGCCTTGATCCTAAACTATCTAAGGGTGACAAATTTACACACACTAAAAGAGAAAAAGAGAAAGTTTCTCTTTCAGATCTGAGAAATAAATATATCTCTCAGATATTTACGTCAAATATACTTTGAAGTTCTTTTCAAAATGGGTAATTTGCAAGTTAACACAATGAAATCATTTTATTGCCTTCATTGCATTAAATGCTCTCCTTTAACTTTAACACGTGTCTCCGTCGAATTTGCTGATCCATGCATTTTTGTACCTTTTACTTCAGACTTTTGTGTTGATGTTGACAAGTGTTAACCTTTCTCATCCTTTTGTGTGCAGAGAGAACAGTAAAGTATGACAAGTAATTAAATAATACTTTGGAACATACTTAATATTGACACACTTTTGTATGTTCTCATACTTTAGGATGAGAGTTAGGAAGAGTTGGTGAACCAAACTTGCTAGTTAAGTTTGCTCTTCAAATTCGGTTTGCCAATGGTAGTATTTTTTCAGGCTGCATATAGACTGTATCTTGTATTGATCTTCTTTAGCTAGATGACAAACCACTATGCTTTGGTGACAATCTAACCACTCTGCAACTAATCTTCGATTTTTCCGAAGGATTTTTACTGAAAGAACAATACAAATAGTACTAACAAGACTTTTACAAGTAAAATCCGATTTGTCTATTCTGAAGTATAAGTTATACAACAATTACCACTTATATAAATTTATAAAGAATAGTGTTGTCGGATATTAAATGTATGGAATAATTCAAAGGAATGTGAAAATTCGATGAGTGTGACAATTCGATTATTGCTCATAAGCTTTCATCGGATTGTGATCATTATTCAAATGCATTCAATTCGATAGTTGTAAATCTGATGGTTTCTTGAGCTTGCTTCCTTTTTGAGAAAACATCGGATTTAAACCTTATTAAGTGTCTAATCCGATGGTTGAAGTATATATCGAATTGGACCTATTTTTGTTGACAAAGAAGAGAATTTATTTCTAGATGTTTGAACGTCGGATGTACATATGTATTATGTACAAATCCGATAGTTGAGACTTATCAATCTCCCCCTATTTTTATATAATACAGATAGATATCCATAACGGAAGTGTAGATACTTAGAAATAAATAAATGGTACTGAAACCAAGAGAGGGGATATAAAATCCGAGCTCATAAATTTATTTTGATCCATTTTTTTGGATTCTTTTTGCCATTTTTGGTTTTGGCTTTTTCTGTATTCTTTTTATTTCTTTTTGTTTTGTTTTTTTTCTATCTTCTTTCTTTTATTTTCTTTTCATCGGATTACAGGGGGAAACAAAAATATGTATAGAACATATAATCAAATGAAAAAGCAATAACATAGTTTTATAAACTTTCAAGTAAGCATAACACACAATTGTGTAATGGTGAAAGTTTACAGTTTATTCAAATGTGAGCTCTTCAAACTTCATCTCCCTGTTAAACGTTTGCCCTTCCCAGTTTTGAAAAGGTTATATGATTTCTTCGAAGAAGATATTTCCAAACTCAGTATTAGGTGTAACTTTCAGTAGTGCCAACAGATGTGGAGTGCTGGCAATATGAATTTATGGAACGTTGGAACCTTAGAGTTCAAAAAGGATCATAGTAGTATATACTAGGAGCTGGGGCATAGAGGATAGTTCTTTGGGGCATCGGATTATCAGGGGGAAGAGAGAGGTTGATATTGGGAATGAATGAGATATTATTTGAGAAGGCCAAATCTCGGATTACCTTTTCATCAATAGGGATTTGAAGAGGCACTTGGGTGGAAGGTTGAGGCTATTGAGATGGATCAACAAATGTTCTCTCAAAGGATTGAAAGGATATGTTAAAGTGAGGAAGAGGCTCATGATTGAATCTTAGTTTAATATCAATTACCTATTTGATGAGTGTCTCAATCTAATTGATGATATCCTTGGCATGTTTACTTCTGCTACTCTTGATGGTGCCAATGATATCTAACCACTCGGAGTACCCGTATATGCATAATCATCGCTTCTAGTGTAGTCATCTCTTGAGACTTTTGCTTTGATGATGAGATATTTGAAGTCTGGTGGTTTCCATCTAATGGCAGTGGTAGCAGTGATTGTGACACTATCCATTCGTCTTATGAATACTTGATTAAACTTCTCATGGCCTCTTATTTCCCCTTTTGATAAGCTTCTTCTCTTTCCCTCTGAACAACATCTCGTTCTTCTTGAAGTTGCGTTGTTGCAACTAATTCTTCGTCATTGAGATTCACATCATCAATGCTAGTTCTAGATGGGGGAGGAGGAGGAGGAGGCATTCAAAGGACTTAAGTCGGTTTTGATTTTTTAAGCATGTCTTCCTTTTTTTCCTTTTAGTTTCTTTCTCTATCTCATACGTCATATAAGCTTTTCTTTTATCTGGAATGGAAGCAGTGACATTTATGTCTAGTATCTGAAATGGAATGTTAGAAGTAGATATGAGAATGGAAGTTTAGACAGAGACAATTGGAGGATCGCCAAAATCCGAGCCAAAGAAGTCAGAATCTGACACAAATTACATTGTGTCTTCATTTATTAGATCTTTCTCCCCCTCAATCCGATCATCTATCCCAAAATGATAATCTTCTTCTCATATTTCCTCTCTCTGAATCCTAGGTGTTCGAATTTCATCCCTGTGAATCTGAGGAGTCTCTTAATGATCAACTTCATAAACCGCTTCTTGGGTTTCTTCTTCTTAGACGTGATCCTGAGTAGATGTAATAATGTTTTGGACAACTACATCTTTTGCAGATTTTATTGGTTCTAACTCTACTTCTTCACTGATGGGAGAGTCAACAAATGGTTGATATTCCGATCCAGTGTTATGGAATCTGAGCTTTTCTCCCCCTCACTAGTAGTATTTGTCAGACTACATACTGACTGTATCTTGTATTGATTTTCTTTTGGCTTGATGACAAGCCAGTCCGCTTTGGTGACAATCTAACCACTCTTTAACTAATCTTCAATTTTGCTGAATGATTTTTACTCTTGGAACAATAGAGATAGTAACAATACTTTTAAAAGTAAAAATCCTATTTGTCTATTCTAAGGTATAAGTTATACACAGTTACTGGTTATAGACATTTACGAAGAATAGCTTTGTATGATATTAAATGCATGGCATAGTTCAAAGGAATATGAGAATCCGATAAGGGTGAAAATCCGATGAGGGTGACAATCCGGTAACTGCATAGAATCTTTCATCGGATTGTGATCATCATTCAAATGGATTCCGATGGTTCTTGAGTTTGTTTCCTTTTTGAGAAAACATCATATTTAAACCTTATTGAGTGTCTAATCTGATGGTTGAAGTATACATCGGATTAGACCTATTGTTGTTGACAAAGAAAATAATATATTTCTAAGTGTTTGAACTTCAGATGTCTGCATATTATGTACAAATCCGATGGTTGAGACTTATCTCTCTCTCCCCTCTCTCGTCTCTCCTTTCTATCTATATATATAAATACAGGGAAGAGTTCAAACAAGAACACCCACATTTTTTTGCAAAAATGCGAGAACACTTATGAACCCCGAAATTAATTAACATATAATAAAAATTAGAATAAATGAAAATAAATTAGTGTTTATTCATAAATTTCTGTTATCCTAAATTTATCTTTATCTCTTAGATTTTGTAATTATCATCGCAGACTTTTTATGTTGAGTTGTTTGTTGTCGATATAATAATATGATAATACTATGATAATGATTTGATTATGCCGTGATAATAATGTGACAATGATTTGATAAATTGTAGACTTTTTATGATGTGATTTTAATGTGATAATCATCTAATAATTAAGTGATTTTTGTGGTGATAATGTTGTGATAATCGAACACCAGTGATGATAACATTCATTTCTCTGATACATTCATTGCTCTGTCTGTTCGTTATGTGACTTTGATATGATAATAATATGATAATGGTTTGATATTGGTTAGCATATTATCTGTATGTGTTTTTAGAGATAAAGATGTCACCAACATTACAGATAAATACGATATCACATAATTAACCTTATTTAATTACTTAATTTAATTTTAATTTTAATTATGAGTTAAATAATTTGAAGACTCATAAATGTTCTCACATTTTCGTAAAATAGGGGTGTTCTCGTTTGAATATTCACCTATATATATATATAGAGAGAGAGGAATAACAAAATGTAAACCACTAAATGTGTGTAAATTATTTAAACCAATCCTAGGCCTTGATTTCTGATCTTGATTATTATGTCATTAAGGGTAAAATAGTCTTTCACACATTTGTTGTATTTTCGGAAATTTCATTAATAAGGATAATTATCCTTTATTTTAGGAAGTGATTGACTTTAATCATTATTTTTAATTTTTTTTTCAAAATTTCCGATTTCAACTTTAAACGGTTATCAAAACCATCTTCATCATCATAACCGTAAATTTCCAGAATTTTGTTCAAAGGTTCTTCTTGATCTTAGTTTATGTATTGTCGTCATCATGTCGTATGTTTCTGAAGAAGGAAAAAACCAAGAACAAAGCATACATGATGACATGATAGTTGATGATGTTCTTCATCTCCATGCTTTTCAAAATTCATCTTCATCCCCAGAACTGTTTTTCAATTCCAGATTTTCGTACCAATTTATTATTGCAGGCGATTCTGACGAAGAAGGCGATGACGATTCAATGGATGATACTGATGCAATAGATGGTACTGATGCACTTGACGTTACACCACTTAAGAGACAAATTTGTAAAGCAGCAAAACTTTCAAGAATTGCGTATGATATGAAACTGTTAAGTTTTCACATGTATTATGATTGTTAGATTACTATTTTCATAGGTTTGTTGTCGTGTTTTCATAGATTTTTTGTCTTTGTTTTCATAGGTTTTTTGTCTTCGTTTTATGTATTTAGGTTGATTACGGTTTCATAGGTTTTTTGTCTTCGTTTTCATAGGTGTTTTTCTTCGTTTTCATAGGTTTTTTGTCTTCGTTTTATGTATTTAGTTTGATTATTGTTTTCATAGGTTTTTGTATTTGTTTTATGTATTTAGTTTGATTACAGTTTCATAGAATAATGGGTTGATTTTGGATTCTTGTGGCCGTGGAATATGGAATGGATTGACGTGGATACCTAATTTCATGGTTTTGTCAATTGTTTCCAAATAGAGATCGCATGCCTATTTCCGTGTTTGCCCTTATCATAAATCAAGTTGGACAATTTTGCCACCGATTTCATAGAATATTACAATCCTGCCACCGCTAGGATCTGGATCATTGATTGAAATAATCAATGGTCAAGATTAGGTTTCATAGTTTACACCAATATCATGGTTTACAATTTAGTGAGCCTCTCTCTCTCTCTCTCTCTATATATATATATATAGGGTCCCCTTCTTTTGCTAACCAACCCATTGGTACTAACCGTGCTAACTTTTTTTTGACCAATGAGATTGCACCAATTTATTTGGTTTAAGGTTCCTTTCCACGTTTTAAGCAAGGGTATAAATGGTATTTTCAATTAAAAAGTGGATTAGGATGATTCCTTTTTTAGCATTATCTTGTTTCCTTATTTAATTTAATGATAATTATGGTATTAAAAAATAAATTCAGTTATATTTTTAAGTAATTTGTATTTCATTTTTTGGAAACCATATTTCATTAAAAATCGTGCAGTTGTGAATATGTGCATATATGCAGATGTGAATATGTGCATATATGCACATCTGCATATGTGCAAAGCCATCTCAACAGGCCAGAATGCACATATGCACAGTTTATGTGCACATATGCACATAATTAGATTGTTGAATAAATAAGTACGACAGTTTATGTGCACATATGCACATAATCAGATTGTTGAATAAATAAGTACGATAGTTTATGTGTACATATGCACATAAACAAATAGCGTGTATACCATAAGAATAATCAAACCAACATGCCAAAATAATCATATGCACGTACAGTTTATGTGCACATATGCACATAAGCAAATTGTTGAATCCGATGAATGCTCCGGCGATGGAGCAATAGTCAGATCCGGTGACCTTGTTGGCGGCGGAGGTGGTGGGAGGAAGGCGGAGGCCCTTTGGACGCTTGTAAACGAAGGCGGAGGTGGCGGAGGTGGTGGGAGGAAGGCAGAAGCGGCGGAGGTGGTGGGAGGAAGGCGGAGGCGGCGGAGGTGGGAGGTGGAAGGCAGAAGCGGCGGAGGTGGTGGGAGGAAGGCGGAGGCGCTTAAGATGCTTGTAAACGATGGCGGAGGCGGCGGAGATGGTGGGAGGAATGATGGAAGATACCCACGATTTTTTTTAAGAGATGTGATAACCATCCCTTAAAATTAGGTGATTCCATTTGTGATAACCATCCCTTAAAATTAGGTGATTCCATTTTTAATCTTTGTTGGTTTGGACAAAAATGCCCCTCTGCACTTATGCACAAATGTCAACCTTCTCCTTTTTTAATTTTAAAAAATATTATAATCGTTGATTTAATTATAACCGTTGATCTTAATAATCTATGGTTGTGATCGGTTAGTACCAACGGGTTGGTTAGCAAAAGAAAGGCCATATATATATATATATAGGATCCTCTTCTTTTGTTAACTAGTCATTTAGTGTTAACCTTGTTAACTTATTTTGGACCAATAGGAATCAAGATAAATGTTTGGTTTTAATATTAATAGGACGGTTGCTTCAAGGGTAGTAAAGGAAGATTAATATTTTAATTATTTTAAGTAATTATACATTCCTAATTTCACGCCTATCAAATTTTGGTAGTTATTATTATATAATTTTTTAATATTGATGTTAATCTTCATCCTATTATCTCTTAATTTTATCATTTAGTTATTTTTTTCAACGATTTCTTCCACCGTTATTTTTCTGCTATCATTTCAGTCTTTTTTTTTCCACGATTTCTTCCGCGATTAATTTTTCTGGTAATCGATTATGCATTTCACTGAAGACCGAAGTGTTGTCTCAAATTTTTTCATATGCATGATATGAAAGTGCATATATGCATATCATAGAATTGCATATATGCACATAAGAGAATTGCATATATGCACATATTACAATTGCATATATTTACACTTTACATCTGAAGCATATATGCACATATCAAAATTGCATATATGCACATTTTACACCTACAACATGCACATCAAAGAATTGCATATATGCACATTAGAGAATTGCATATATGCACATATTACAACTGCATATATGTACACTTTACACCTACAGCATATATGCACATATCAAAATTGCATATATGCACACTTTACACCCACAACATATATGCATCCCTTCACAACTGCATATACTTGTTCTGTACTTTTCCCCGGTATGGCCGATTCTTGTTCACCCACTTCACTAGCAACAGCAAGATTTGCAATCCTATAGCTCTTCCTTTGAACTGAACAAAAAACTTGATATGTAATTGTGCATATAAACCCTTTTCTAAACCCTAGATTTCGAAACTTTTTACCTGTGATTTCCGCCATTAACTTCAAGCTTTACTTCGAGGATATCGATTACAAGCTTCACCCCTGTTGATTTTAGCCCCGAAAACCACTGATTTGTTGTGAGAGTTCGTATGGAATTGCCTTTTTCAGCCTCTTTTTGTAATCGACCTTCTTGGAATCGATTGGAATCGATTTGCTTTTGATCGATTTGGAATCGATTTGTATAGATTTTGGAATCGATTGCACTTGTTGATTTTGGTTTGAATCGATTGCACTTGTTGATTTTGGAATCGATTTGTATCGATTTTGTATCAACTGATTTTGGTTTGAATCAATATTGGAGAGAGAGTAGGGTTTTTGATTTTGTTTCTAAATGAGGGCGAGATAACAGGTCCGTGAAAGTAGCGCGTGGTTAACCCATTTCTTATCTGATAGTTACAAATGTTTGTTAATTGACAAGAATACCCCTGTTCATATATGCTTCAAGCAAACTCAACCGTGTGTTTTATTTAATTATGAATTAAAAAACCATTTTAATCTTAGCCATTGATTTTGATGATTAATGGTCCTGATTAGTTAACACTAAATGGCTGGTTAACAAAAGAATGGTACTCTCTCTCTCTCTCTCTCTCTATATATATATATATATATATATATATATATACGTGTGTGTGTGTGTGTTCAAACAAGAACACCACTGTTTTATGAAAATACGAGAACATGTGATACTATATCGGAGGAAACTAGGGGTGCATATGCGACTATGTCGCAACCAAAGTTTCCCGACTTTTTAATGCAATATCACATATGATCGATGGCTTATAGCATCACATATGATATAGGTGTCCTCACGTTTTTATAAAAAAGTGTTGTTTGAACCCTCCCCTATATAGGCCAAGGATCGTGTTAAGAAGTTAAGTTTAACAAGAGATTCTGAGAAGCATGAGAAGTAGATCTAAACCATTGATCACTTTTAATTAAATATTCTTCCATGAATTATGGCTTAGAAGGTAATTTATATAGTGCATCTCGGTGCATCTTTTCTCGATGTATCTCATCCTAATGTGTGTCCATTTCTCATCCTACGGTTGATAACCACTTTCCACGTTAACCTCAACTTCTCAATGAAACCCAACCCGCTATATATATATATATATATATATATATATATATAAAATATATGTATATATATATGCAGGCGAATTATCGTGTGCGAAGTTGAGGTTAATGTGAAATACGTGTGAAGTGGATCTGAACCATTGATCACTTTTAATCAAATGCTCTCCCATGAATTGCGCCTTGGAAGAGAATTGATCTGGTGCATCTCATCCCTAATGTGCGTCTTTTCTCATCCAACGGTTGATAACCGTTTCTCACGCTTCTCACGTTAATCTCAAATTTTCACTGGAACCCAACCCTATATATATATATATAGAGAGAGAGAGAGAGATTACATACAGATGCCTAATCAAATAAGAACTCTATAATTTATGATAACTGTGAGATCCAATGTGAAGCACACGTTTAACATACTTAAGGATATTTCTTAAATAAGTTTAAAGGGACAATTTAATAATTTTATTTATTACAACTAATCAAAATATTTAATTGTTTTTTTAAAAGAAATTTTTTAATTACCTAATATCTTAATTGAGGCTTCTTCAAATAGAAACTTTTTATTAGTACAAACTATGCAACCTAAGGGTATTTTTGTCTTTTTACAAATTTCGTATTATTAGGAAAAAACCAACTTCCTTAATTATCCCTCTCCCCTTCTCTCTCTCTCTCTCTCTCTCTCTCACGATCCACCATCACCATCCACTTCCGGCGACGTCGTCCCACTGGCGGTAGGGGTGTGCATCGGTCGGGTCGGGTCGGGTCGAAAAAACCCTAACCCGATCGGGTTTTGGGTGGAAGGAGGAGGCCCCGAAACCCGTCCAAAGTGTAGCTCGGGTTTCGGGTTTCGGGCCATTTCGGGTTCGGGTTCCTCGGTCGGGTTGTTCGGGTTGGGCCGATCCCAAGCCCAGTTTTTTCAGCCCAGTTTTTTGGTGTTTTTTAGCCCAGCTCATTACTTGATTCCATGCTCCCATGTGAACAATGACATTTGCATCAATGTTAAAACTTAAAGTAGCAAATCATTGCTCTATTGGCTTCTTCAGGTATGCCAGCTAGTTTATGGAACAAGAAACACACCATTTTTTTAAATCCAAAGACATAATTCTGTTTGCTATATCTACTACTGTCAAACACACACACAACTTAAAGCCTTAAACACACACACACACAACAAAAGTCATTGTTCACATGGGAGAGATGTTAAACAAAATCAAATACACACACACATCAAAAGTCATTATATATATTATAAATATATATAATATATTTTCGATTTATTGAATTTTTTTTTTTTAAAGTTCGGGTTTCGGTCGGGTTCGGGTTTGGGAAAACCCAACCCAAACCGAACCGTAATACCTTGATCGGGTTTCGGGTTTCGGGCAAGTTCGGGTTTCGGTTAACGGGTGGCTCAAGTTCGGGTTTATCGGGTTTCTGGTCGGTCGGGTTATTCGGGTCGGTCGGGTTTTGCTCACCCCTAACTGGCGGCGACCTCCTCCCCCTTACGGCGACCTCCCCCATTTCCGGCGAGTTTCATAATTTTCACGTTTCATATGAGAAAGAACATATGAAACTTCAAAAATATATGATTAATTAGAAAAAAACTGAATATTCATATAGGAGAAAATATATGAAACTTAAAACTCTGATTATTCATATGAGAGAAAAATATATGAAACTGTTTATGTAAAAAATATGAAACCGTTTATAAAAATATATGAAACCATCGCCGGGAGAGGGAGGACGTCGTTAGAGAGGGATAAGATCCTCATAATCATCATTTTCCCAAAAAAAAACCTCATGTACCTTCGTCTCCGTCCACGGTAGTTAAAACTTCCATATCTTTCGTCTCGGTGAAGAACCACCGTATTGTGTGTCACTTTCGTCTTCGTGAAGAAACACCGTCCACAGTGGTGCCTGTGCAGAAAACCCACAAGAGTTTTTGAAAGATTCGTCGGAGTTTGGCATCCTTGTTCACCATGGTGGCTGGAAATGTTTTAGAGAGATAGAGAGAGTGAGAGAGATTAGGTAAATATGAAGAAAATTAAGGAGATATTGTAACCATAACTAGATAAATTTAAATTAATTGATTTTAATTTTAAAATACCTAAAAAGTATTCCCAAACTACCCTTTCCCTATTTTTTTAATAAATTTAAATCCAAAAAATCCTCAACCGTTGATCAAAAATTCGGATGGTCTAGATGAGTTCGTAAGTTTGCATGGTTTAAAAAGTTTGCAAATGATTGTCTCTCTATCTTAATTACCTAATATATATTATTAAGCCATCTACAAAATATTACGCCTCACCTCCTCTTAAAAACGCTAATTTTACAGCCTCCACACATCCATCTCACGTCACACTTAGGGGTGAGCATAACCGGGTACCCGGCTGAATTTCATGGAACCGGAACCGGAATCGGAGGTTCCTAGAATGAAGGAACCGGAACCCGCTTACATCAGTTCTCTATATTTTGGATTAGGTCCGGAACCACGGATTCCGGTTCCGGTTCCGAGTACCCGCTTTCAATTTTTTTTTAATTTTTAACATTTCATACAACAAAAATGTAATTTTAAGTCTATTGCAAACTGTAAAGTGTTAGGACTGATCAATCACGATTGACAATTATGTATATATATACAAATTAAATTCAACAAAACAATGGGTTCTTTTACAAATTAATGATATAAACATAAAACGACAACGGAATTCGTAAACCTTACTTGAAATCGAAGATTCTCGTTCCTACGAATCAGATTGAGGCCCGCGTAAACCCAGTGTCCTAAGACAAAAGTTCGCCCGGTGTAACGGTGTTGTCTTGAGGATACAACAATCTTTTCAAGTATGATACTTGAACCTGTCGAATTAAAGCATGTTTGGTGATGAACGAGAGAGGAGAAACCCAGAAAATTATGAAGAAATTCGTCTCTGATCGAATGAGGATTTATATAGGTATGCCCCGATAACCGAAATTAACTGCCAGGAGTCTGTGCGGCTACTGACGCGGGTAGACCCGCATGGAGAACCGCGCCACGCTCTGTTTGGCGAAAGCAACAGAGTCTCGCACGACCCTTGGCGCGGCCCAGGTCGCCCCGCAACCTGCGTCGGGCGGGCTCTATTTCACGAAACTCCAGTGTTCCCTTGCGATTACTCCCGCGACTCTGGTGGCGCCGTAAACGGCGTCGTCAACTGTTTACCTACACCACACAAACCTTGATCGATGAATCTCGACCCCATCGAGGCCCAAGGCCCAATCTTTGACATTTAATATGTATATATCTATGTCAAAGAGAGCCCACTAAGAACACCACACACCAAGCCCAAGTAATTAAATGATTCATTTAATGCTCAATGGTTGGTGTTTATTAAGTGTTCTAAACTTTGGCTTGGCTCTTATGTGGGACAAGGTATCTCATATCTACACTAAGTTCCAACACAAAGTACCAAGTTAATGTAATAAATACAACAAATGGTGAAAAATAATCAGATAAAAACTAACTATTACATAAATAAATTAGAAACTCTCACGTATTGAGTCTTGACATCAATAAAATGACTTACAGAACACATAATGTCCCTACGTCAAGACCTAACAAATAAAACATTTGGATCAAAACGAATAAAACACCTAACAAAACGAATAACACATCATTAAATATTTAAATATAATAAATATATAAATATTTTTTTATTAAAAAATAGCGGGTACCCGTCGGTTCCAAAAAATAAGAACCAGAATCGGAACCAGTCTTAATCGGTTCCGTATTTTAGGAATCGGAACCGGAACCAATCACATCGGTTCCGGTTCCGAAACCGGCGGTTCCAAAGCGGTCCCGGTTCTAGAACCGACAGTTCCGAAGCGGTTCCGGTTCTAAAGGTGGGTACCCAGTTACGATGCTCACCCCTAGTCACACTCCTTTTCCCCTTCGTCGCGGTGAATCACAATCCCCACCATCTCTCTCACCTCATCCATGCCATGTCCAACGAAACAAACACAATGAGAAGAATATAAAAGTGGAACCTCAACCAAAATTGATTCGACGGGCTCCTACAACGAACGAAGTTTCAAAGAACAACCATTCTTTGTTTTCGAGATCTTCGAATATGGATTATTTTTGGGTAAAGATTTCAAATCTTAAACGTTTTTGGATAAGGATTTCGAATTCGAGTTTTTGACGATGAAATGCAATGGGGTTCGTTGCAAGAGGGGCGTAGATATGGATAATTATGGGGAAAATCAACGGGAAAACAGTAGAAACGGGTTGTGAAGATCATAAAGATAGAGTCAAAGAAGCTCTTGAATGTATGGTATCTGAACAGATGGGAAGCCGTGGTTCTTTACTGAAGCTGACTTTAAGGACCTGAGCATTGATGACTTCCATAACCTTTATGATATACTTGCACGCGCTCCGAACAAGAACATAGAGCGGTCTAAAGCTTACCAATCCGTGAAGAGATTTATGAAGAACATGATCAAATTTTCTTACCTTACTGACTTCTAGATGGGTCTTGAAGCCATAATCAACATCCTAAAGCCAAACCAAAGACTGCCAGATATAGAAGGTGTTCCCTTGTATAAAATTCTTGAGAAACCAGAATTTGGGATTGTGTATTTCAATAGAAGAAAAAGAAGTGGTTTCTAAGGTTTGCTGAGATTAACAAATACAATGATGGAACTCTGAAGGTGTTGAAGCATTAGCTGGATAGCAAGATTAAACTGGATGATGAAAAGCATGTGGTGTTAGAGCCGAACGTGAGACAGTTGATCGTCCGAGCCTTGGAAGCAATTTAGAAGAAATTAGAATACCGCAATGCCTTGAGAAGATTCGAGATCATCTTTGGAATGATGAAATAGTACATACATCCAGAGAGTAGTGCATGTGATCAATTTCAACTTTAATCCAAAAAGAGAGATTGTTGGGGCAAAGAAACATTGTATTAAGTTTTGGGTTTAAAATATAAATACACTTGGGGTATATAATGTTTCCTAATCTAGGGTTTAGCCCTAAGAGAGTTATTAGCCTAATTATGTTTTATTATGTAAAACTCTCTCATATTACTTTCAATCATATGGCGAGATTTTGTGGCAATTCATTGTGTTATTGTTTAATCTTTGATACTTGCACTTGATATTGGGATTTACAACAACTCGTCAAAATATTTAATTAATTTTTTTTGAAAGAGTTTATTTAATTAATTTTAGAGTAAATTACATATTTGGTCATGTGTTATAGTGGTTTTAACACTCTGAGTTCCTAAAATGAAATAATTACGTAAATCATCCTCGTGGTTTACACTTTGTATCCTATTGAGTCCCTAAAAGTAACTCCGTCCAATTTTGCTGTACCCATGTGCCAAGCACATGATGGGTAAATCCTTCTTTTCATGTATTTTACTTATTTTATATTAAAAAACAAAAAAACAAACACTAACATGGTCACACGTGTCCTTTCCTCCTCCCTTCCTCATTCATTCACCACCATGGTTTGTTGACAAATCAAGAAAAGTCAACTTCTTGCATTCAAGAATGAAATATGGGAATCCATTCTCAGGTGGAATCACACCACTGAGATTATTATCACTTAAATCCAAATGGGTAAGATTTAGGAATACATAAAATTTGAGCAAGTGTGAATCAGATCTGTGCTTGCTTCATAGAGCAGGTGTGAATCAGATCTGTGCTTGCTTCATAGATGCAGAAAGGGATCGAAAATTTGAGCAAGTGTGAATCCGATCTGTTGCACACCACCACTACTGAAATTGAAAGCAATTATGCAATCCTTCACAAAATTCTGATTTCTAATTCTGTGGTCTCCTCCACATTTTCCCTTGACCCATAACATAAATAAGATAATCACCTCCATCTCCGGCTACCCACCTCCATCTCCGACCAAACCTTACCCACTTAAATAAGATAACCAAGAATATATCCAACTGTGTTTCAAGGATCCACACACCAAAAAAATGTGTAAATCAATAATCAAAAATCGAATCCAAACAAAAAACTCTAAAACTAAAATCATCTAACCCAAATTTATGTGTTGTGATGTCTTCCTAAATCGAAATTATACAAAAAAAATCCTCACAAATATGAGCTGACAAAATCTTATGAATGAGGTTATTTGATTGAGCGACAAATATGATGATTGTAGAATCACGTCATCATTTTGATCAGAGGAATAATTATTAAAAAGTTGTTAAGGATGGTTTTGATGGGAGGAAAAGACGTTCGTAATGGTGGGTGAAGATACAGGCGGATGCGTAGGGTGAGGGCTTTGGTGAATGAGTGGATTAATCTTTCCGATGAATTGCCGTAAGGGGAAGAATTGGAGGAGAGGATGGTGGTGATACGGCGATGTCGGAGTAGCTTTACAGGAGTTGACACAAGTAGATAGATTGGTGGAGTGTAGCTGCTCATCTTCTCCACTTCTTGATGCTGATGTTGTTGGATCCCATGCCCGACAGTTCCAGGCGGTAGATCTGTTTGTATGTGATGAACTTCATCTTCCTGTCGTTGTTCTTGATCAAAGACATAACCTTCCTTAACGTTATCGGTGGCAATGGCAGTGGCAGTGTTAGTGGTGGTTGTTTTAGGAGGAGTGGGTTTTGTTTGAAGAAGATGAAAAAGTAGGGCTTGGGGTTGTTGATCTGGAGATACATTTGCAGGAAGGTGTGAGTGGGGGACGATGAAGCCAAGGTGGGGATATGAAATGAAATTATATACTTACATTATTGGTCCCTGTTATTTTAATGAAAATAAAAAAGGAATAGAATGCCTAAAATACCCATCATGTGCTTGGCACATGGGTACCTTAACGGAGCAAAATTGGACGGAGTTACTTTTAGGGACTCAATAGGATATAAAGTGTAAACCACGAGGATGATTTACGTAATTATTTCATTTTAGGGACTCAGAGTGTTAAAACCACTATAACACAGGGACCAAATATGTAATTTACTCTTAATTTTAATTACCTAATATATTATTTACCTAATATCTTAATTATCTAATATCTATACTATATTATAAAGCATTTGAGAAAAACTCTTAAAAACAAATTTTTATGCATCAAGTACTATCTATTGATGCATATTACTTAGATTTCAAGATTACAAGTAGATAATGAATGAGTACAACTTTTTAAAGCTACATGTTTGAATTCATAACTAACTGATAAACATAACCAAATACAAGATAACCATATCATTTTAAATATAAATAATTTAAAAATAATCAAGATAAATATTGAACTCTAACAAAAAAAACTTAATTATTATTTTATAAAGACGTTATATTATTAAACCTAAAATAAATTACATCATTGATAAACCTAAATTAAAATAAAATAAAAATTAAATTAAACGAATTTATAAAAAAAATTATTCCTTTCTCAAAAACCATTCAAAGCTGTATTATAAAATCGACAAAAACAAAAAATAAAACAAAACACTAAAATTAAGATGTATCGTGCTGCATTGCGCGAGTAGACTTCTAGTATATTATTATGCCATCTACAAAATATTACGCCTCACCTCCTCTTAAAAACCTTACAACCTCCACACATCTATCTCACGTCACACTCCCTTTCCCCTTCGTCACGGTGAATCCCAATCGCCACCATCTCTCTCACCTCATCCATGCCATACAACGAAACGAACACAAAGAGAAGAATATAAAAGAGGAACCTCAACCAAAACTGATTCGACGGGCTCCTACAACGAACGACAATTCGAAGAACAACCATTCTATGTTTTCGAGATCTTTGGATATGGATTCTTTTTGGGTAAAGATTTCAAATCTTAACTTTTTTTGGTAAGGATTCGAGTCCGGATTTTTAACGATGAAATTAAACGGGGTTCGTTGCACGAGGGGCGACGATAGGGATAATTATGGGGGCAATCAACGGGTAAACAGCATAAACGAGATCATTGGCAATACTTGTGTGTAGTAAACATTATGGGTGCAGTAACTAGTGGAATCAAAACGTTGCAACTCCTGAAAACGATGGCTAGTGGCAATCCTTGTGTGGTTTGATTTTTTGGTTTTTTTTTTGTAACAGAGTGGGTATCATTGTGGGGGTTGATCTTTAATTTAGGGTTTGGATGTATCATAGTGGGCTGTGAGTTTAATTTTGTTTTTTAGGGTTGAGTGTATCACATTGGGTATCACAGTGTTACACAATATATACTAGGGGGTTTTATTCGATTTTAATTCAACCATATTGGTGGGAATGAATAAAAAATTAATTTCTCTCTTCATATACCAAGTTTTAAAGAATTCTGTAAACTTAAAGCTTTTATTAGTTTTCTTTATTTTAGGGAAACATATAAAGAAACTGTTGGAGATGCTCCAACCGACCCTCCAATTATATATACTACAAGTGTATAAATTGAATCCGTATGTCCTAAAACATGGAAAATGGGGGGAGAGGCTACAATTTTGAAGTGGGGATCGAGGAGGGGAAGGAAGTAGGTGGAGAGCACCCAATGAGGTTGATGCTATTTATAAGCTAACCAACAAAACACGATCGGAGGGAGAATCATCCATCCATTTCACACACAATCATTTATTTAATGTCATGTATTCTTGTTTCATTTGTGACACATTTTTCTAGATTCAGTAATTAATTATGAATTTTAAAATGAAACGGTAACAAAATAAACCCCGACACCAATAATTTTTTGTCTTTCTTCAAATTTGTCGGTACCAAACGTGGCCAAGTAAGAGTAAGACCAAATCGACTGTTTACTATATACTATTGAAATTCTATTTTCGTTTAAATGATTTCTAAATTTCTTTGTAAATTAGTTGCAAGCACTACTCCAAAAGCAATGAGCTCCGCAATGTTGGGGGATTTGGTGTTTATCGTGGAGGAGATGAGAAAATGGTGAGACGATTAGTATAACTTGGATATAACCAGAGATCGCGTAGAGCTCGCTTTCCGTAAGAGATATTTCGACCCTATTCTGCCTGGGTATCACGAAATTCTCTCAAGGATAATCTCTGATATTTCAGTGTGTCGATTAAGGCAGAAATCGATCCATATATATACACTTTAGAAACGTAACCTACGATGTATTGAGTCAGGAAATACTCATCTCAATTAATGAGATTGATTGAGTAGTTAAGGACGTCGGTTACAAATTGAAAGAGGCATCAGACACTCGGCGCCAGTCTCCGCGCCAGTCAACTGGCGCGGGTAAACACTCCAGAGCTTGGTGCCAGTCTTGGCGCCATAATCGGCGCGGGCAACATTCCAGAGCTTGGCGCCAGCACTGGCCCCAACGCCCAGCTCATGAAAACACATTGTAACTTCCCAATTTTAACCGTCCAACAATCCCGGGTTCTAGTTAGCTTACACGAGTGTGCACTCCACACCTCCTAACTCGTGTTATAGCTTAGCTATCAACCCCATTATTTTCTTTGTGAATCCAATTACACAAAATGACCGATGATTTCACTAAAATCACCAACATTCCTCCCACATTTTAGTGCAATCCTTGATTCACAAATAAAATTACAATACAGGTAAACAAACTCATGTATAAATGAAAATAACTAAAAGATTGAATTTTCATCTTAGTACATTACACATTTTAAATGTAACGTCCCAATTTTCATAACAAGAATTTATCTAGAATATAGCATTCAGATTACATTATTATCTTGTTCATAAACATTCTTTTCACTAAGCTAAGCAAAATTGACAGCGGAAGTCTCTAATCCACAGCCGAGATCTCTATCTAAACATCAGCCAAAAGACTTGGAGTCGCTCTAAGTTCTAAATCCTTCCTGCCATCACACGGTTCTTACTTGAAGAACCTTTAACATGCTTACCTGAAAATGGTTTAGTTTTGAAAGCGAGGGTTAGACCAAAAGGTCTAGTGAATTCCCTCCGAAAACAACATGTAACCAGTATAAAACATTTATGAAAATATCATCGTAAACCTTAACATAACATCAGGCATGGTACTACACTGTATATAGGATCACATAAACATTCTGCGATCGGGGCCCAATGGGTTACCCTCTCGCCCTCAACCGGAGCCTACGCAAACTCCCCTCCCCGGAGCTTACGCAGACCCCCCCTTTCTACTCAAAATAGGAGGAAACGGATTCCAACCTACCAGTCTGTCATAAACATCCAAGGAATCATCAGACCCCGAGGATCTATCTCTGATCCTACAGTGTAGACCGACTCCACATAGCACGTCATTCATTTCATAAAACTTGCACCTTTAAAACCTTAGTAAATCGTCATTCTCAGCTCATCAAGTACAATACATTTTCTCAGGTAAAACAGGTATTTCATGGAAAACATGCGTAACGGTTATAAACATTTCATGCTCGTAATGAAACCATAATCAGTCAAAATCATTTAACACTTTAAGTCGTAAAAAGGGTTTAGAGAACTCACCTTGCTTGACGTACAACGCGCTTCTTAAATACTTCCAAGCTAACCCAAACGAACACCTAAGGCAATAGATTCGCATCAGATAAACAACTCAGACCTACTGTCCAACACAAACTTGTCCGGATACCAACCTGTCCGGATACCACACTTGTCCGGATACCATACTTGTCCGGATGCCATACTTGTCCGGATGCCATACTTGTCCGGATACCATACTTGTCCGGATGCCATACTTGTCCGGATACCACACCCGGTAACTCGATCTACCCGGAAGAACACCCACCCGGAAACTAACATAGAGCTTTACCCGGAAACTAGCATCCGTATCCGGAAACCACCATATCATCAAGAACTGAAGGTGTCCGGGTACGGCTGCTGTCCGAAAATAAACTTCTTAAAAGTGATTTCTAACCCGATTTTAGCCATTAGTTGATTAGATAACCATAAGGGTTCATCCACCAACCCCAAACACCCAATTAATCCCACTTTAATCTCTTAAAATCGATTCATTAAGACAAAACCCATAAAACTTCATTTTCAAGGAAAATGGTGAAACTCAAGAAATCATCAACATCAGTCCTAAGGATTCATAACAATAAGAAGGATGAGCATTATCCTAATCAGATGAACGAATTAGGATGTAATACCTTTGCAGATTTTAGCTTGATTCTTCCTTTCTCTCTTGATTTCTTCTCAAACCTTCTTCCTTTCTCTCTTTCTTTCTTCCTTAGCCGCCAACACCAAGAGCACTCCCACAATTACTGATTTCAGCAAATGGAGGTTGCCCTAGGGATTGGAGTCTTCATATACACTTCAAAATTTTACACTCTAGTCCCTCAAGTTAACTTTCATTTATTCCACTTTGACCACTAACTCTAAAACCCACTAGAATTTGGGTTGTTACAACACTCCCCCCTTAAAAGAATTCCGTCCCCAGAATTTCTCATTGGAAAAGATGCGGGTATCTTGCCTACATCAAAACCGACACTTCCCAAAGTAAAGCTATAACTGACTCAGTCAACCATCTCATCAAACTCGAAACATGGAACCTTGGGTGCATTTCCATCAGTTCTTACGGTACTCTAACTCGTAGGCTACTGTTCCTACTCGGTCGATCTTGACTACAGAAGATTTAGTAAGGCTTCCCATGCATCAACACTTCCTTTAAGGAGGAACTTGGCTAAATCCTCTGCCACGAAACGAGATTCATTTACTAAGAGACGGACACACACTTGACCGCTTGACACAAATCCAAACCTGAACGCCCCGACAACTCACAACCTAGAGTTCCTTCATCGAAATACAAGCAATCCTAGATTACTTCTCCTAATCAACAATCGACTATGCGAATAACGTTTCCCTTTCTCGGACCACCTCGACCACAGTTCGTCAACCATTTCTTACATCCTCACCACTTTATCACTCCATCCTTGTACGTAACCCAGGGTAGGAACCTTCAAACCTAACGTTGAGGTGTTCCCCTACTCGAATTAAACTTATCCTGAAACACATCAAATCCTCGCTGATTACCACGTTCGTTCGATCATAAAACATAACTCCGGTTACCCTCACCCAACTGGGAGGAATAACCATGGTCACACCATACTATTCTCACTAGCTTAAACACTGCACGACCAAATCGTTTACACCTTTCTCACAAAGTCACTAACTTAACTCATTTAGTTGTCTCATCCACTTCTTCCCTGCACACAAAAACTTACACAATTTCCTTCCTCAATATTCTTTCCAACGGTTCGCACACTAATCAAAGACAATCTACACAATACTGTACCTTTCGGCAATACTGTCAAGTTTACTACTTCCAACTTACTCACTTGCTCCGACATACTATCTACACCTTCCCCACGTTAGCGTGGAGCACTGCTCACCAAACATTACTTGCCCCTCTCTCCCGACCTTTCCACATGTTGATATCGCTTTCTCATTCTTACATAACCAAACAGTTGCACCAAAATCTTATCTTAAGGCATTCAACCAAGCCGTCTTGAAACAAGACCAGTGTTTGACGTCGCTACACATTCTTTAATCTCCAACTTTTACCTTCTCGGACATTTCTATCACACAAAAGCAACAATCCACATTCTTTAAGGATTTCACATCTATCACACCACATTTTGGCTAACACAACCCTCATCCTCTTTAAACTTCCAATGACCCCAAAGTATGTTTCTTAGTAACGTCCCCTATTCACTCTAATAATCCACCCCCTTGGATTCCCTATTACAAACGGATCTATTAATTCAGGAACACCCCGAAACTCGGGTTCCACAATTCTTTCGACTAACCACTATGATCATAAAATCAGACAGACATATATATATATATATATATATATATATATATATATATATATATATGTACCGTCATCCCGGCTTTCTTACTTTGATTTACCTTAAATAATTCTTTAACAATCAGTGTGTTAGTCTCAATAACACTTCCCCAAAAATTGTAACACCTTCTGTAATAACAAATGAACGTCATTACTTAACAAATCTATAAAATTTAAATCAACCAACCAAAGGCTTATACCTCTATCATGACAATTCAAATCAACTAACGATCATACTACTACTCCGACCCACAATCATCATCACGTCATTCCTTAAACATAACCAAAATTTCCAACTATTCCTAGGATCATTCCCTCAAGCATAAGGAACAATTTTCATTCTTTAGCGATGTCTCATCTACTATACTACAGCTTAACTAATCTATTCATCATCTTCTTTAAACTTACTCTGCCTTCAAGAATATACTTAACAACATACGTAACCACAAAGCTTGGTCTCACGGCTGGGCAATCCCCCAATTCTGCCCCGACATTCCATTCCGATAACAGTCAAAATACACACCTACTTACAACCCACGTACTTCAACAACTGGGATTGCAAAACGTACACTCTATCCGAAATCCCAAAAGGACTTCCTTCTAATCCTTCATCTTTCTAACATCGCCTTACTACATCACCGACTGACACAGATATCTTGGCAATTGACGCTACTATTCATTCGTACATTCACCACTCCTATTATCACACCACCGACCAAGTCTCTCATGGTCATTCTTACACAATTCACACTTTCCTTCATATTCTCCCGTATACTACAATCGAGTCTGTCTCGCTACTTAGTTCTCTCCCAACTTGTTGAACTATGATTCACGAGTTCACACTTAGCTCAAACACGAACATCCTAACTAGCTCTTTTATGACCCGAGTCCTTTCTTAGACACGGCACATTTTCTTACAGACCGGCATAGTCTACACTCACTCCGCCTGTGTTACACACCTTGTCCTTCTACCGACCCTCCTCACCTCGTAAATAGAACGCCTATTCAACAACAACAGTCTCTTACTAATTTAACACCTCTACAAGATAATCTATCAACTTACACTCATCTGGTTTGAGTCTTCGGCCTCGGCCAACATACACCGTTGCCGACTTCAACAACAAAAGACAACTCTTAACTACTTCCTTAACCTATCCTTTAACATGAGTTCCTTACGGGACCTATTCCTCCCTACACATCATAGTTAACTTTATAATCCGTCGCCCCCATTTCGAAACTTACTCATGTAACATCAATATTACAAGCTCTTTTCGAATCTCATGACCCACATCGTGGACCTTTCATTCCTGCCTCACAGCACTACTCATAAAGAGTTGCTAAAAACCAATACCTTGATGACTCCTAGTCCTTCCTCCGGGCACCATCGCCCCTCGGCAACTGTGTTCTCAGTCATCGAGCAAAGGTACAGACCCTCATACACCTGACACTAAAATCCATTCCCGACTCTTCCAAGGTCCAACTCTCCTCTTAAACACATATACCAAAGCTACATACGTTCTCCCCTGACTTGACCAACGCCTCTTCGCTCTCGGAGTTCTTCCTTAGCTTAAGACGTAATACTCTACGACCTAGTGGGTTCATAGCCTTCATGCATGACAATACAGTAAATAATTCCTTCAACCCATTTTATCATTTTAAATAAACAACATTTAGAAACTACTCGGGTACCCGTGACCCCATCACTCTTATAACTTCAAAACCCTGCACAACGATTCGAGAATCGTTGGCATGCATCTTCCTGTGAACCTCAATCTTGCTCAATCCGAGCAATGATAGTAATATATTGCATGAAAAATCTTTTCGTATGAGGCAATTCTGAAAGAGTTACCGACACAAAGTAAACCAGTCGGTTCTCACACTCAATTGTATGATATCGAAAGGTCAATAAGCATTTGGTTGTAAAAGTTTTGCTGGCAAATGTTTTTCTTAACCTTTTTGTAACAATTTAACTTATCATTAAAAGTGTGGAATACCTTGCAAATCGTTAAGCCCAAAATTTCAATGTGCGACGTAACTGAAATCACTTTTTCTTTAAACGTGTACTCGTACAAGCTGACTCATTTTGTTCAAAGTTGGCAGTTATGTTTTTATTTTTAAATCGTGAAAATTTCATGTTACATAAAAGAAAGCTATGCACGAGACTCTATTTGCAATAGAAGGCTACTCACTCAACAAGGTCAACCGCTTACTCACGCAGCTTATCCTTGATACTCCACTTACGACCAAGGGTCGCCCCCTCGATCAAGCACTAACTTGATGTACATGCGTTCCACATCTCACTTACTCAACCATTTCACACTACTTTCGCTTTGATCGACTATCTCGCCTTCTACTTCTACATGCTTTTAATTCACTATAAGTATCTTATTCCATTTATTCTGCCAATGAAAAGCTCGGCTAAAAGTCAGGGCTCCATTGATACTTTCAAGGTTTTGACACTGTTCTATCTTACCATCCCAACTGATCTATCCCATGATTTCCATAACTAGGACTCACCCGAAACTGGAGTCTTACTCAAACTCAAACATTCATCCTCTCCGAATCCATGAAGAGCTACCTCTAGACGACTCATAACATTCTTTACAACGTTTATTCTCTACGATGTATACATACATCACATCATAGTGACTCTTACACGAAACTTCCCCAAGCAATGGAGCTCGGTCTATCCCTCAGAGATCTTGCTGACCTATTCCTCAGCGTTCTCCTAGCCACAGCGCTAAACTGAAAGAAACCGATAGTTAATCCTTGCTAGACGTGACACAACAAATTGCTATAAGTAAGGTATTGTAAGCACGCACATGTACTTGTAAGTTCGTAATCCCACTGGACAGGTTTAATTCCAAACTTACCTTACACGTTTGTCCTTGGCACCTTATTCCTAAGCGCATTTATAGTGATCGTTCCTAGAGGCAATCTTATGTCTCGGCTGTGTTCCTCATCTTACAGTTTAAGTTTAGGCCCGAATGGTCACCTAAATCCCTTAAACCTGGCTCTGATACCATTTGTAACGTCCCAATTTTCATAACAAGAATTTATCTAGAATATAGCATTCAGATTACATTATTATCTTGTTCATAAACATTCTTTTCACTAAGCTAAGCAAAATTGACAGCGGAAGTCTCTAATCCACAGCCGAGATCTCTATCTAAACATCAGCCAAAAGACTTGGAGTCGCTCTAAGTTCCAAATCCTTCCTGCCATCACACGGTTCTTACTTGAAGAACCTTTAACATGCTTACCTGAAAATGGTTTAGTTTTGAAAGCGAGGGTTAGACCAAAAGGTCTAGTGAATTCCCTCCGAAAACAACATGTAACCAGTATAAAACATTTATGAAAATATCATCGTAAACCTTCACATAACATCAGGCATGGTACTACACTGTATATAGGATCACATAAACATTATGCGATCGGGGCCCAATGGGTTACCCTCTCGCCCTCAACCGGAACCTACGCAAACTCCCCTTCCCGGAGCTTACGCAGACCCCCCCTTTCTACTCGAAATAGGAGGAAACGGATTCCAACCTACCAGTCTGTCATAAACATCCAAGGGATCATCAGACCCCGAGGATCTATCTCTGATCCTACAGTGTAGACCGACTCCACATAGCACGTCATTCATTTCATAAAACTTGCACCTTTAAAACCTTAGTAAATCGTCATTCTCAGCTCATCAAGTACAATACATTTTCTCAGGTAAAACAGGTATTTCATGGAAAACATGCGTAACGGTTATAAACATTTCATGCTCGTAATGAAACCATAATCAGTCAAAATCATTTAACACTTTAAGTCGTAAAAAGGGTTTAGGGAACTCACCTTGCTTGACGTACAACGCGCTTCTTAAATACTTCCAAGCTAAGCCCAAACGAACACCTAAGGCAATAGATTCGCATCAGATAAACAACTCAGACCTACTGTCCAACACACACTTGTCCGGATACCAACCTGTCCGGATACCACACTTGTCCGGATACCATACTTGTCCGGATGCCATACTTGTCCGGATGCCATACTTGTCCGGATGCCATACTTGTCCGGATACCATACTTGTCCGGATGCCATACTTGTCTGGATACCACACCCGGTAACTCGATCTACCCGGAAGAACACCCACCCGGAAACTACCATAGAGCTTTACCCGGAAACTAGCATCCGTATCCGGAAACCACCATATCATCAAGAACTGAAGGTGTCTGGGTACGACTGCTGTCCGAAAATAAACTTCTTAAAAGTGATTTCTAACCCGATTTTAGCCATTAGTTGATTAGATAACCATAAGGGTTCATCCACCAACCCCAAACACCCAATTAATCCCACTTTAATCTCTTAAAATCAATTCATTAAGACAAAACCCATAAAACTTCATTTTCAAGGAAAATGGTGAAACTCAAGAAATCATCAACATCAGTCCTAAGGATTCATAACAATAAGAAGGAGGAGCATTATCCTAATCAGATGAACAAATTAGGATGTAATACCTTTGCAGATTTTAGCTTGATTCTTCCTTTCTCTCTTGATTTCTTCTCAAACCTTCTTCCTTTCTCTCTTTCTTTCTTCCTTAGCCGCCAACACCAAGAGCACTCCCACAATTACTGATTTCAGCAAATGGAGGCTGCCCTAGGGATTGGAGTCTTCATATACACTTCAAAATTTTACACTCTAGTCCCTCAAGTTAACTTTCATTTATTCCACTTTGACCACTAACTCTAAAACCCACTAGAATTTGGGTTGTTACATTAAATACTCGAGAATCCGGGTGTCCTAAGGATTGAACCCGTCAACCCATTTGAGTACCAGAAAATAACATACACATGAATTTAATAATTTCTAAAGTATAAACTTGACACTATACAGGCCATGTGTCCTTATCCATTCATGAGTGCATCAAAGCCAAGTCCAAGCTTCTTGAAGCGGCCACACTTCCCACTCATATAGGTAGTTCTTTTCCTCATGCACCTGCACATGCATTTTTACAAAAGAACAATTACCTCCTTCACTTGCAGTACCGAGCACACACCTTATGATGACTGTCTTGTGCTCCAATCTCTTAGAGTGAGCTTCCCCATTGAATTCAACTTCTAACGTTGTATTAGAAGGGAATTGGGTATCTCACCGTTAAAGATTTAGATGGACT
Organism: Saussurea involucrata; assembly: GCA_033807775.1. Taxonomy (NCBI): domain Eukaryota; kingdom Viridiplantae; phylum Streptophyta; class Magnoliopsida; order Asterales; family Asteraceae; genus Saussurea; species Saussurea involucrata. Next base: position 69,659,044 of record CM066315.1, read on the forward strand.
TTAATCCCACCCCTATCACCGACTTGTGAACCAAGTCCCTAGCTAACCCCTTCGTCAAGTGGTCCGCTAGATTTTGTTGCGACCGAACAAACTCAACCGAAATCACCCCATTCGTGATTAGCTCACGAATCATGCTATGTATAACACCTAAGTGTCTAGACTTGCCATTATACACTTGGCTATAAGCTTTAGCCAAGGTAGCCTCACTATCGCAACGGATAGAAATGGGTGATATTGGTTTCGGCCATAATGGAATTTCATGGACCAAATTCCTTAGCCACTACGCCTCTTTATCGGCAGCGACTAATACCACAAATTCCGACTCCATAGTCGAACTCGTGATGCAAGTTTGCTTCTTGGAAGCCCATGAGATGGCACCTCCCCCAAGCAAGGACACCCGACCACTCGTAGAAGAGTGATCTTCCAAATTGGTGATCCAACTTGCATCCGAATATCCCTCCAATATTGAAGGAAACCCGACATATGACATTACAAGTTTACAAGCCTTATGCTCCATCTCGGGCATAACAAAACCTTCCGGTTGTTTCATGTAAACTTCCTCGTCCAAATCACCATTCAAGAATGTCGTTTTGACATCCATTTGGTGAATCACTAAATTGTGAATAGCACCTGAAGCTATCAACAATCTAATCGTGGAGATCATTGCAACCGGGGCATAAGTAACAAAATAATCTATGCCTTCCCGTTGCCTAAAGCCTTAGATCACTAATCGAGCTTTGAACTTGTCGATTGATCCATCCGCTTTCATCTTCCTTTTGAAGATCCACTTGCAACCCAAAGGTTTGCAACCCGGTGGCAAGTCCGTTAATACCCAAGTATTATTTTCCATGATGGAGTCCATTTCATCATGTATTGCTTCTTTCCAGAAAGCAATATCTTGAGACTTCATAGCCTCATAAAATGATTTTGGATCCTCCTCAACACTATAACAGTAAAGGAATTGGGATCCAATCTCATCTCTTGATCCCTCTACCAAGTATACCTGGAAATCGGGACCAAAGGATTTTTCAATCCTTCCTCTTTTGCTCCTTCGAAGCATCGGATATTCGGTTGGAACAATTGCATGTTCTTCAACCTCACTAGTTTCACTAGTACTTGGAACTATGTCCTTTGGCCTAGACATTGAAGAGAATCTTGTCTCATCAAAATTACATCTCTTGATTCTATAACGGTGTGAATCGCTATAGAATCATTAGGTTCAATAACATAGAACCTATAAGCTTTGGAATGCTCGGCATATCCAACAAAGATGCATCACCCAAAGTCTTCCTTTTGGGTTCGGGTAAACGAACAACCGCTCCACAACCCCAAACTTGAACAAAACTCAAGTTAGGCCTTTGAACCAAAGTTCATACGGGGTAATCTTGTTCCTTTTATTGGGAACTCGATTCAACAAGAAACAAGCCGTTAACATGGCTTCACCCCAAAATCCATCACTCAAACCCGAGTAGGATAACATAGAGTTCACCATTTCTTTGAGAACTCTATTTTTCCGTTCTGCCACACCATTTTGCTGTGGTGTATAAGGCGCCGTAGTCTCATGAATGATTCATACGGATTGGAAAAACATAGGGTCGTAAAACTCCCCACCACGATCGGTACGTAAACACTTAATTAAGCCATTCATTTTCAATTCAACCTCCGTTTTAAAAACTTTAAATTTAACCAACGCTTCATCTTTTGAATGTAACAAGTAAACATAGCAAAAACGTGAAGCGTCGTCAATAAAAGTGACAACATACTTTTTATTACCAAAAGACGGAGTTGAATGCAAATCACAAAGATCACTATGAATTAAATCAAGCACCGACGAGTCCCTTTTCACGTTAGGAAAAGGTTGTCTAGTGATCTTTGTTAACATGCAAGTTTTACACTTATCAGTCTTAATATCAAAAGCCGGAATAAGACCGTCTTTTGACATTTCAACCATACGTTTAAAATTAATGTGACCAAGTCTAGCATGCCATAGATTAGAATCAACACAAACGCTATTTGCAATAAAAACAGAATTTGAAACAACATTCATTTTATTCAAATTCAACATAAACATATTATTAAGCAAATAACCAAATCCTACAAAAGAGCCACCCTTTGACAAGATAAACTTGTCCGACTCATAAACTTGCCTATACCCTAACTTATTCAAAATACTACCGGAAACCAAATTCTTTCGAATTCGCGGTACAAACAAAACATTAAAAAGTTCAACTACTTTGCCAGAACTAAATTCTAGCCTAGCTAAGCCTCTTCCAAGAATGGGAGCCATCGACTCGTTCCCCATGCGAAGCATTGATCCGTCTTCAACCGGTTCCAAAGAAGTGAACCAACGGCGATCTTTGCACACATGACTTGTAGCACCCGAGTCGATCCACCAAGCAACATCATCATTCTGCATATAAAATGATTCGGATATCAGTGGCACATAATCCAAATTTGAATTAAAACCAAAGTCAAGAAACTGACCTTGCCGTGGGTTTTGATCCTTGGATCCTTACCCACTTCCACTCGTGCTTGCTCCACCCTTATTCTTGACAACCCGACAATCCCGCTTGAGATGGCCGGTCATCCCACAGGTCCAACAGGTTAAAGTAACCTTTTTATTGGGCCCTTTCTTGGCTTCGTTGAACTTCCGTTTTCCTTTGAATTTGTTAATATTTCCCTCTTCCACCATGTTCACCGAAGGTGCAGAAAACTCCTTTACTTTAGGTTTCTCAGCCTCTTGCTCCCGAAGAGATTCCTCTATGCGCAAGTGACTACCGAGTTGCACAAGAGACAACTCTTCCTTCTTGTGTTTCAACATGTGTTTAAAGTCTTTCCAAGAGGGAGGCAGTTTATCAGTTATGCTTGATACGGAGATGGATTCGTCTATCTTCATATTGTGTTGAGCATATTGGCCTAGAATGCGAAGGAGCTCATTGTATTGCTCCATCACCGGCCTTGAGTCCACCATTTTGTAATTGTTAAAATTACTAACGAGGAACTTCTTACTAGAAGCATCCTCGGCCATGTATTTTGACTCGAGAGAGTCCCATAGCTCTTTGGAGGATTCCACATTTTGATTGATATCGAAGAGGGAGTCACACATACCGTTCAAGATGTGGCCACGACAGATGTAGTCGTCATTCTCCCACTTGCCGCGACGCCGGGTAACCTCCAACGTCTCATTCTCCATCAGCTCCGGTATCGGGGTGCTTAGAACATACACGACCTTCAAAGTTGTCAGCAAGAAATGCATCTTCTTTTGCCATCTACGGAAATCCACGCCTTCAAACTTCTCAAGTTTTGTGAACTTGGAAGTCATGTCTCTCACGGTTTGATCACCCGCCATCTCTCTTCACGATGATAAATATCTCTTACGATTGTTGGGGGATTTGTGTTTATCGTGGAGGAGATGAGAAAATGGTGAGACGATTAGTATAACTTGGATATAACCAGAGATCGCGTAGAGCTCGCTTTCCGTAAGAGATATTTCGACCCTATTCTGCCTGGGTATCACGAAATTCTCTCGAGGATAATCTCTGATATTTCAGTGTGTCGATTAAGGCAGAAATCGATCCATATATATACACTTTAGAAACGTAACCTACGATGTATTGAGTCAGGAAATAATCATCTCAATTAATGAGATTGATTAAGTAGTTAAGGACGTCGGTTACAAATTGAAAGAGGCATCAGACACTCGGCGCCAGTCTCCGCGCCAGTCAACTGGCGCCACAACTGGCGCGGGTAAACATTCCAGAGCTTGGCGCAAGTCTTGGCGCAAGCCAACTGGCGCCACAATCGGCGCGGGCAACATTCCAGAGCTTGACGCCAGTCTTGGCGCCAGCCAACTGGCGCCACAATCGGCGCATACAACATTCCAGTGCTTGGCGCCAGCACTCTGGCGCCAGCACTCTGGCGCCAGCACTCTGGCGCCAGCACTCTGGCGCCAGCACTCTGGCGCCAGCACTGGCCCCGACGCCCAGCTCATGAAAACACATTGTAACTTCCCAATTTTAACCGTCCAACAATCCTGGGTTCTAGTTAGCTTACACGAGTGTGCACTCCACACCTCCTAACTCGTGTTATAGCTTAGCTATCAACCCCATTATTTCCTTTGTGAATCCAATTACACAAAATGAACGATGATTTCACTAAAATCACCAACACGCAACAAAAGTGAAGCGAGCCCTGCTATTAACGTCGATTTATTTGTCAGTCGTGTTGGGTCTGCAAAGTTACTATAATCTAAAAATTTATGATTATCTGTTCAAGTATGTTCTAATAATTTACATCCTATTCAAAATAAATCGTTAAAAATGTTCTTGAAATTACAAGATCAAAACAAATTGTATTTTAACTTTAATACAAAACGCCCAGCAGCTATTTGGTATGACACTTTTGAATAGTATCTTATAAATCCATCTTTTTAGGACACATATTTTTACCAAACACTTCTTTAAATAGTGTTCTATAAAATAGCTAATACAACTTTTTCTTTATAAAAATGTATTAAAAAACCTTTACAAAGCCTAAAACATCATATAAATTAATATGTTATAACGTCTTTAGATATGATGCTTTATTTTCTGATCCAGTAAATTTAGTCTTATAAATCAGTTTATTAAAAATTTGTAAATTTGTGATGTCCTATAAACTCAATTTTGTTGTAGTGATAATAATTTATTGATAATATTACATGCAACAAATAAAGTAATTTTGTAAAACATTTAAAGAAAAGTCCTCTTTTATTCATGTACTTTTTGTTATTTTAAGATAGATCTAGAAGAAAACAAAATCAGTTACGTATTATTACTCATTCATATCATTTATGATTTCCATTTGAGAAAATGGTACAAGATATCGTCGAAATTTCTTGAAAATTAAAAGAATACCTCTTAAGTTTCAAATCCATATGATATATAGTTAAATTTTGTTCAAAATGACAAAAATGCATATCATTTAAATTTGTTATGTGGTCAATGCAAAAAGATATAAACTCTTGAGATACTTAAAATCAATGATCTAAATGACATGAGGTGTGGCAGCGAGGTCAAGCCTCGAGCATTAATTAGGGCTCTATGAAGTTCATCCAATAATTCATCCACCGTCGATGTAACGACCGTTAACCCCAAATGTTACCTTCTTAGCCACGTGTGGTTCAGGTAAGAAAAGTGAGAAAGTTGGGGGACTTGGGAGCAATTATTGAAAGATATATATAGGGGGTGAAATCCTCAAATTTCCTCACTTTCACTGCATTCTTGGTTGCGCATCGAGAAGAGAGGGAGACTTGGAGATATGGAAAGAAATTAGTGGAAGTTGCGTGAGAAAGATCAAATTTCAAGTAAGTTTACTTCCCAATCCTATTTTTCCACAATGTATTGGTGTTCCGATTGAGAAAAGAAAACCTGAAATATGGAGTATGTGTTCTTCATTTTGGAAATTTTAGAGTTATTGCATCATTATGGGTTGTAAATGTGATTTAATTGGTGGGAAATCATTATATTAAGTTAGTGTATTAATCTCCCCAAGTATTGGACTGTTTTGGGGCGAAAATCTTGGTTTTGGATCCAAATTGGTAAGAAAGTGCATGTTCGACACATCCGGATGTCGTCTTACCCGGATAATGGACGAATCCGGATACGGAGGTCCGGAAGGTGCAAAATACATAAGTCGCATCCGGAAAGTTTAAGGAATCCGAAGGTTTGGATTCTGGATAGTTCGTCCGGAATGATGGTTTCTGGATAAGGGTAACTAGACGGTTTGTTTTTTCGGATTGATGGTACCCGGATTCTGGGTAGGTTGGTATCCGGATTCATGGAGTTTCCGGATGGTCAGTATCCGGATTGGTGGTATGGTTTAGTGGTATACGGATAGGAGTTTCTTCCGGATTGTAGTATCTTTCGGATAGGAGGCCTGATGTTTTTGTTGGAAAATCTTAGGTGTTCGCTAAGGGTGGAAGTGAAGTGTTCGTGTACTTAATCTCGACAACCAGGTGAGTTCCCTTGACACTTTTTACGTGAAATGAGATGTGAAATATTTTACTGCTGATTATGGTACGATACGCGAGCATGATTTTTATTTATAAAATCATTATAAATTTCTCGCATGAATTATATGTTTTGTGAAATTTGTACTCGCATGCTATGAACGGTTTTCCAAAGTTACATGCATCGCTACATGTTTTCCTAGCCTAGCTTGGTATGCTTATCTGGAGTCGGGTTGCAGAGTAGGATTAGTGTACCTTGGGATTTTAACAATCCAATGTGAGTTAAATTTATTAACCCCTTGGGTACGGAATCTCTTTCATGCACACGTGGGGATGGGGAGTCTACTTGGGCCTCGAAGGCGAGAAAGGGAGCCTGCTTGGGCCCCGGTCGCGGTTGTATCAGTTGAGGATGTGGTCTATGATCACTATGCAAATACCCTTGTATGTTATTGGATTATTTGTTGGGCCTTTTGGCGGATAAGTTACTGTTTTATGCATTGAACTGTATAAAACTGCTTTGAGAGGGAATTCATTAGACCTCATGGTCTAACCCTTGCTTTTCGGAAACTAAAACCATTTTCAGGCAAGTGTGGTAGTGGAGCTTCCTCCAAGGGCAAAGAGAAGGTTCGAAGGTAGAAATGGAGGGATCGAGTTTAGAGCATTGCAGCTCTCTTTAACTTAGCATGTTAGCTTAGTTAGTTTCTCGGGTGTGGAAGTTTGTTTCCGCTGCAAGTTTTGTAATTTCATTTGGGATATTATGTTATGTATTGGGACCCATTCTGGGATAGTTTAATTATTATGTCTGTTATGGATTTTGGGTTGTTACAAATGGTATCAGAGCCATAGTTTAAGGGATTTAGGTGACCGGATGAGCCTAAACTTAAACTGTGTGATGGGGGACACAACCTAGATATAGGGATTGCCTTTAAGATCACTCTAGGTGCACTAAGGATAAAGTAGTGAGAACTGTCATGTAAGGTAAGTTTGAAGTTACACTTGGCCATTGTAATTGCGAATTTACAGATACATGTATGTGCTTAAATTGCATTACTTAGTGCAGTTGTCGTTTGAGTGTTTATTATATGTGGCTATTTCAGTTCTCGTAATACCTGGATGATTGCTATTGTTGAGACGGACGTTGGAGGGGTGGTGGAATGGAGTAAATTCTAACCTTGCGGTGATGGCAATGGTTTTGATGTGATGCGTGAGGTCGCTCATGATGTAATTGTTGACACCTTCTAGAAGGAGTATTGTTCGGGAGGGTAATGAGCCGGCTAAAGGTAGAACTTTCTTGGGTTCGAAAGGGATGAATGACTGACTAAGGGTAATCTTCTAGTTTCTTGTGAGTCCACATTCTTGGAATTTATGGGTCGATCATTTGGGATAGGAAGTGAGGACTGTGTTGGGATCTTGAAAGCTTCAGTTCAAGATCGGGTGAAGGAAACGAGCCCCTGACTTTTAGTCAAGCGGTATAGTAGCAAGGGTAGTGAAGGGAAGATATCAATGATGGATTGAAGTATGAGTATGAGTATGAGTAGGACGTGAGGTAATTGGACATTATTCGACCTTAAAAGTCAATGTTTTGAAACCGCACGATTTGTGGGTCGTTGGTTTATGCGAAAATTGTGTGGGGTGGTCGGACAGGTGGGTTGTGAAGCACCTGTACCACAAGTTGTTATAATGGTGAGAAAGAGACCGCTGGTCAAAAGTTGGGTGTCGATGATAAGTTATTGTGAGTACAATGGTGGACCTTGTTAGAGTGAATAACCTTCATTGCAAATTCAGTTTCATGCATTGAGTCTTTAAATGAGTTACATGAACTCTTTCATGTTAAAATTATATACGAGCATAATGAGTTTCTTGTTCTGGGAACAATTCGACGTGTTCAAGCGTGTGTTTAAAGAGAAAGACAAAACTTGTTTATGTGCACGATAAAAATTTGAACTTGGTGAATTGTGAACTATTTCACCCTCTTTCATGTTGGGATAGACATTGTTGTGAAAAGTAAAAATGTTTTACTGCAAAGTTTTTTTTTTATAAATGAAATGTGTATTAGCACGTTGTAGCATACAAATGGGTGTGGGAGCCGACTAACTCGCTCCGTATAAGTGATTTCGTTCAAAACAATTCTAGTCGTATTAGAAAAGTTACATTGGATACATTTTTTCCGTGTCGACATCGATTTGGTGGGCAAGGTTGTGATTTGTCGTGCGGTTGCATGTGGGCAATCCTTGAGATCGTTGTGTCTACTATTCAACTTGAGTAGTGTGGGTTATGCATATTCAAGCTTGTTACACGATATCGTGCTTACTAAATTTTCAAGTATGCAAAATGACTTAAATCATTGTGTTTTCATGTATAGAGGCTAGGAACTCGCTAGGTCGTGGAGGATAATATAATTAAGGATAAGGAAGGGTCTAGGAAGTGAAACTGTTGGTGGAGTCGATTATGGTCAAGTTATGACCATAGTGTTTCCGTAAGAGAAAGACGGAGAATAATGGAAGTTTCGGACATGGAATTTAGCAATATTTGTATTGTTGCAGCTTAATCTTTTGTGTGGCAATTTGAGAGGTGGTTGTTTGAGCATGGTTACATACGGGGTAAAGTTCGATGTTTTTAAGGTACTTCTAATAATAGTGTGACAGTAAACAGCGTTGTTAGGTTGTGAAAAAATGTTTTGGCACTAAGGCTAAGTATTGGGGTGGTCTTGTAGTTAGACCTTGGACTATTTAAGCCTCATGCTTTCTTCAAGTGAGAACCGTGATTATAAATTTAGTTATGATGCGTCGAAAGGAAGAGGCTCCGTGGGAAATCCCTAGTGAATTCGTGAAACGTCACCATTTTGATTATTGACGTTGGAGGCCAACCCTCGCTCAAAGCATTAGATGTTGAGGTCGTTATCAGGAGACTGAAATTCGAGAAGTAATCCTGGTATGGACGTAATAGGTCGTCCGGGGGAGAGGTATGTCTGACATGATGCTGGACTACCTCATGTTGGCGTTACGAAAATAGGAAATTGTTAGTCTGAATAGGTGATTTCCCATGAGGTTTTAATGATTGGTATAGGAATGAAGATTTTAACGCACCTGACATGTGTGCGCATTTATTACAACAGACTGCAAGGGAGGATACCTTATTTCTGGAATACAGGAACTTTTTTTAGATGGCAGTGAGCCGACAAAGGATTAAAACTTGTGTGGGGGGATTGCATGATCATGAATTGTGGTTCAACTAGATTTGGGAAAGACAAAGTCACGAAACGACCTCCTTTCATAATTTTGGGTTATGATGGATATGATGAAGGCAATAGCCATTATGTGAGTGAAGGGGGAATCATGAAGGATTTGTTGCAGTATGATATCGTGTGGCGATAGTTGTGGGGCAGTATTACGCTATTGTTATTTGAAAACAAAGGATTGAGTGGTGATTGGCGACTACCTAAAAGAGGAACACGTGTTCTTCTCAGTTGCGTTGAAATTGTGGAGTGGGTTTGTCTTACTCCAATAGGATATCGAGGATAGTGCCATATTCGATTAGTTTGAGGTACCGTGTAGAAGATTCAAGACACACCAGAAATGCTGATATATTCATTGCATATAAAGAAATTCTGGTGAGTAGGTTAACTCCGTTTGGAGAACATGAAATGCGTGGTGCTTTCGAGCACTGGGTGTTGTTTCAGGATGACTTGGTTGATTTTCGAGTGAGAACTGCGGTGAACCCGTTTGATTGGGCGAAACATATAAATAACGTATCCATATTATGGAGCTATGTTTATGGACTTGTTGTTTTACGGATGCATGAACTTCTCGTGAGGGTATGAAAACAAGAGTTATTGTGTATGTCATGGTTAAAGTGTGGGAAGGGTTTGCACGTGTTAGTAGGTCTTTCCTTGAAAGTGTGTGATTTATGACTTCGAGAAGGCATGGTATAAGTGGTTATACAGGACATTCAAAATGGAAGACCGTTAAGTTTGATTAACTGGCAGTATCCAGAATATTCCACGGTGAACATAGTGTTCAACGATGTGTTATGGAGAACATTTTTGTGGGAGCATGGTCACTCCTTCTTGTTGAGCGAGAGAAACGCGAACGAATGTTATACGTGGTTGAACGCTTGTTGGATGCAGTGAGAATTTAAAGGTGTGTCTTCAGGATTGGTTTGGAGATCTCCTGCAGATAGCTATGTATGAGCGTGAGATGACGACGTGGTGGTATCGTATGAATTGGGTAACATTGTTGAGTTGTAGCCAGCGCAATGTGGGGAAAGAAGGTACTTTCGCGTTAGACGTATGTGGTGTTGAGGGAGGTGATCTTGGAATTTCATGCTACCCAATGAAGAAACTCATAACTGTGAGTATTAGGATATTCGAGGTTGGTCTTGTGCTAAGATGGCAAAATGGGTGGTTGTATACTTTTGTAAAGGATTTGTGTTGTAACGTTGAATTCGGTAAAATTCCTTCTTTTAAGGAAGTGAAGATGTATGTGAAAGTCTTGTTTAGTCGCATTTTAAAACCGTGAGTCCAGGTATGTGGACAAAGCGGACAAGATCTGGTATAGTTGGTTGGAGAGGTTACGAGTATACTATACAAATTTTCCGAACGTGAGAAAATTGTGGTTAATCGAGGGGCGGATTCGAGGGATATCGCACGTTTATGGTCTTGGTCAAAAATGGTTGGAGGGTTAAATGGAACCAAAATTGAGTAACCAGAAAGCGTGAAGCTTTGAAACTAAGTGTCGAGGAAAGAGGGTTGCGCCACGTGTTAGTGGGTCAGTTGTAGTTAGTGAAAGGGGTTAGAGAGTTCGTATGTGATTTGGATGTGCTTGATGGATATGTAGGAATTCATAATGTGTTTCATGCCTCTATTTATAGAGCGTTTGTTGGAAGCTGAAATGACAATACCTGCGTATGGAGTGTGAGTGGATGGGAAATTGAACCCATAACTGTAACACCTCGAATTTCCATTATATTTTATTTAATATGAATGAGCTCTAAGTGTATTTAAGTTTAAGTTTTGGACTTTTTGTAAAATACATAACTCAAAGGGGTTAAAATTCAAAGGACCAAAGTTGAAACTAATTATGGAGATTTGGAACTTAAGGGTGTGTTTGGTCATTCTTGAAAGTTGGGTTATAGATAAGTAAGGAATAATCTGAAATTGAGAAAATATCTCAACAATCAGATCTTGGAGTCGGTCAAGAGCAAAACAGAGAGAAAGAGAAAGAAGAAAAAGCCATCTGAAATCTTGGTAAGAAAATCAAGGGATTCTGCAATTTGATTTCAGTTTGTGAGATTGTATCTACAAATTAATCTGATTCCATCTAGGTACAACTTGATTGGAGTATTTGATTTGGAGTTTCAATTGTGCAGAAGAAGTGGGTTTAAAGTTCATACAGGTGAGTTCATCTTCTTCCAAACGATTTTAATTGAAATTGAGTAAGATATTTGTAACAAACTGTCTGAATGATTTGGTAAATATGTATTGAGACTGAATCGACTAGTAATTTGAACATAGAAGAGTTTTTATAGGCAAAATCGATGTACAGTTCAACGTCCCGGTTTCATTGGATCCGGTATAGGTTCCGGATTGGATGTGATCCGGAATGGATCCGAAATTGGGTGTGATCCGGAATGGATCCGAAATTGGGTGTGATCCGGAATGGATCCGGAATTGGATGTGATCCGGAATGGATCCGGTTTCGGTGGGGATCCGGAATGGGATCCGGTTTCCTTTGGAATCCAGTTTGGGATCCGGTTTCAATTTTGGACCCGAATTCGATTTTAAGTTTCGGTCTCAATTTGAGTCACGGTTTCGGATAGTTCCGGACTTTGGGTTCGGAATACTTTTCCGAATATAGTTTTCGGATGCATTAAATGGTTAAGCATTTCTAAAAATTTATTGGGGGGCTGCCCCCAGACCCCGCAAGGGCGTTGCCCCTTGACCCCATCCGCTAACCGGGTAGCAGAACCCCCGTGCTAAGTCGCCGAAGGGGGAACATTTGAGGATAAGGATACGATAGGTTATCTAGTATTCTTAGAATTGAGAATGTGTTACGAGATGTAGCGTGATATGTTATTATACATATACGCTAGTAAGTGTAATGGATCCATAGGCACTGGTAGTATTTGTAACGTGGAATAGGCATAAAGCAACTTGTAATTCCCGTTGACCTGAAATGAGGAATAGGCGTAAAGTAACTTGTAATTCCTATTTCGTAAGGTGATGAGAAATGAGGAATAGGCATAAAGTAAATTGTAATTCCCATTTCGTGTTGTGAGTAGAAATCGTGGAATAGGCAAAAAGTAAGTTGTAATTCCTGATTTTTATGGGAAGGTAAGAGATAAGCATAAAGTAAATTGTAATCTCTACTTCCACTCCAAGAAATAGGCATAAAGTAACTGGTAATTTCTTAGATATGAGCAATGATCTAGAATCTGTAATGATTCGTAGTAGGCTCACGAATGTGATGATATGACTTTCTGAATGTTAGTCATACTCATGGAATCAGGTATGTTCCCTTCATCGCAAAATGAGTATGTGTACAGTAGGAATAGTGCCAAACCAGGTTTGTTTATACGCTTTGAGTATCTGAGTTTCCAATGCTGTTAATGTTTTAATTTGACAATGGATGTTTTCACCAGGCGTAAGCCTAATCGTTTCAAATTAAATTTTCTTACCAGGTACGAGCTCGGGGAAGTAATGAGAAGAGGGACGAGTGTGTTGGTATCCAACTTTTGGTGATAAGTGGAGAAGTTAGATGATGCGAGGATGCTTTTGATGAATGGCTTAGACAACCAATTTAATCTAATCGTAGTTGACAGGATTAGATTAATAGGTTGTTTTGAGAATTCGAAATGTGTTTATGAATCCTCATAGTTAATTCTCTGCTTATGTATAAAAGTTTGGATGATATTATGATTAACCCTGTTTAATTTTAAGGTTTAAATTGGCCCTGATTTTTAGGGTGTTACAATAAAAGAACCCGAAGCGGATGTCGATCGTAAGGTCAAGAAACTGAGGACTAAAGAGATCAGTCTCGCGAAGGTGCATTGGAGATTTCACAAGGGATAGGAGGCGACTTGGGAAGGGGAATCTGAGATGAGAGGCAAGTACCCGCATCTGTTTGACCAAGAAATTTCGGGGACATAATTCTTTTAAGGGGGAGGTATTGTAACGACCGTTAACCCCAAATATTATCTTCTTAGTCATGTGTGGTTCAGGTAGGAAAAGTGAGAAACTTGAGGGACTTGGGAGCAATTATTGAAAGATATATATAGGGGGTGAAATCCCTAAATTTCCTCATTTTCACTGCATTCTTGGCTGCGCATCGAGAAGAGAGGGAGATTTGGAGTTTTGGCAAGAAATTGGTGGAAGCTGCGTGAGAAATATCAAATTTCAAGTAGGTTTCATTCCCAATCCTATTTTTCCTCAATGTGCTGGTGTTCTGATTGAGAAAAGAATACTTGAAATACGGCGTATGTGTTTATTTTGGAAATTTTAGAGTTATTGCATCCTTATGGGTTGTAAATGTGATTTAATTGGTGGGAAATCATTATATTAAGTTAGTGTATTAATCTCGCTAAGTATTGGGCTGTTTTGGGGCTAAAATCTTGGTTTTGGATCGAAATTGGTAAGAAAGTGGGGTTTCCTGTTCGACACATTCGGATGTCGCCTTACCCGGATAATGGACGAATCTGGATAACGAGGTCCGGAAAGTGTGGAATACATTAGTCGCATCCGGAAAGTTTAAGGAATCCGGATGTTTGGATTCCGAATAGTTCGTCCGGAATGACGATTTACGGATAAGGGTAACCAGACTGTTTGGTTTTCCGGATTCCGGGTAGGTTGGTATTCGGATTTCGGATGGTCAGTATCCGGATTGGTGGTCTGGTTTAGTGGTATCCGGATAGGAGTTTCTTTCGGATTGTAGTATCTTTCGGATAGGAGGCCTGATGTTGTTGATGGAAAATCTTAGGTGTTCGCTAAGGGTGGAAGTGAAGTGTTCGTGTACTTAATCTCGACAACCAGGTGAGTTCCCTTGACCCTTTTTACATAAAATGAGATGTGAAATATTTTACTACTGATTATGATACGATATGCGATCATGATTTTTATTTATAAACTCATTATAATTTTCTTGCATTAATTATATGTTTTGTGAACTTTTTACTCGCATGCTATGAACGATTTTCCAAAGATACATGCATCGCTACATGTTTTCGTAGCCTTGCTTAGTATGTTTATGTGGAGTCGGGTTGCACAGTGGGATTAGTGTACCTTGGGATTTTAACAATCCCATGGGAGTTAAATTTATTAACCCCGTGGGTACGGAATCTGTTTCCTGCACAAGTGGGGATAGGGAGTCTGCTTGGGCCCCGGAGGCGAGAAGGGGAGTTTGCTTGGGCCCCGATCGCGGTTGTATCAGTTGTGGATGTGGTCTATGAACACTATGAAAATACCCTTTATGTTATTGGATTTTTTTTCGGTAACTGTGGGTTTCCAGGCCAGCTTACGCGCACCGACTAATCCCTGGGCGACCACGAATGGCCTGGAGTCATCGCAGGTGAACCTCCATGGCCACAACGGTTTTGGCAGTGCCTGGATTTGAACCCTGGATAGATAAGTTACTGTTTTTATGCATTGAACTGTATAAAACTGTTTTGAGAGGGAATTCACTAGACCCCATAGTCTACCCTCGATTTTCGAAAACTAAAGGGAAAAGTCTAAAAAACCCAATGGACTTTAGTGTTTGGAGTGATTAAGTCCTTGGACAATTTATTGGAACAAAAAAGCCCTTAAACATTTAAAAAATTGTTAAATAAACCATTGGACTTTTGAAAACCTGTTAAATACATCCTTAAAACTGTTTTTAAGGATGTATTTAACAGGTTTCCAAAAGTCCAATGGTTTATTTAACAAATTTTAGAATGTCTAAGAACTTATTTGTTCCAAAAAATTGTTCAAATATTTTTTTTCTTGTTTAAGAATTGTTTTTGGCTATAAAAAGAAAATGAATTAGAAAACATTTTTTTAGAAAAACATTACACTTCACATTCTTATATATTAAAAAACACGTTTTTTACAAGTCACACCATTATAATTGTCTCGTCAATACGTTCAAATGGGCCCAATACTGGATATTTTTTATTTAATCTTATATCATAAATAGGTACGAATTATTTGTAATACTTACACTTTATATCTTTTAAGGTCATTTATTTATTAATATAAGATTAATTGTAATCATAGGTATAATGTGTAAGTATTAAAAATAATACTTACAATTGTTTAAAATTGTACGCAGCTTGAATAGCAGGTAAACTACAAAGTAAAAAAAATAATACGTACAATTGTTTAAAATGTTTATCTTGAATTGGTACTTCATCTTTACATTAATGCTTTTATTTAGTTATATCATTTTGTTTTAATTTGTAATCGTGATGAAGTCGTTATTCTTATTCACAAAATGGCGCCTGACTGCAATGATGATCTTAACCATGTTATAAGCGATAATTCAAGTGAACATATGTCTAATTGTTTATCTGTAGACCTTTTGGTGTAACTGTTGGCATTTCTTTGTGCAACTCTTGGTATATTTTGGTTCATTATTTGGTAAATTATGTCTAACTTTTATGTACATCTATTTATGTTTGGAAACAACTTTTATATGTTTTGGAAAGAGTACTGAAAAATGGTATATTCGTTTCGTTTTATAAATTGTATTTTTTTCCGTTCAAAAAATGTACAAGGACTTAATAGTTTAAAGTATATAAGTTTGTTTGGTTTTTTCATATTTTTTTCAATTATTTTTAAACATTAACCAATTTTATAAGTCATAAGGATGTATGTAACAGGTTTTAGAAAGTCCAATGGTTTATTTAACAGGTTATGAAAAGTGCAATGGTTTATTTGTTTCAAAAAATTGTCCAAAGACTTAATCATTCATAATACTAAAGTCCATTGAGTTTTATTGGACTTTTTCCAAAACTAAAACCATTTTCAGGCAAGAGTGGTTATGGAGCTTCCTCCAAGGGCAAAGAGGAAGTTCGAAGGTAGAGATGGAGGGATCGAGTTTTGAGCACTGTAGCTCTCTTTAACTTAGCATGTTAGCTTAGTTAGTTTCTCGGTTGTGAAAGTTTGTTTCCGCTGCAAGTATTGTAATTTAATTTGGGATATTCTGTTATGTGTTGGGATCCATTCTGGGATATTTTAATTATTATGTCTGTTATCGATTTTGGGTTGTTACAGTCGATATAGGGAAACAATCACGAATTGTAATAACGTTTTGGGCTCTATGGTCTACGCAGAACCGCCACGAACCATCTTTTTTCCGAACCAATAATACCGGTGAAGATTATGGACTCGTGTTGGGTATGATAATCCCGAAACTCAACATTTCTTGTATGAGGGTAGTCATAATTGTCTTCTGATAGTGTGGATAACTGCAGGGCTTAACATTGACGGGTTCACACTGAGGTTTAAGAGGGATGTGATGTCGTGAAAACATGTCGGGATAGGTTCTTGTGCATGTCAAACTGATGAGAATATCGCTGCAACAATTCTGTAAGAGCAGGCATGTTCTGTTGGCGCTGGTTTACACCGCATTCGGAACCATCAATTTCCAGTGAGAAAAATTCGGCTATTGATGCTTCTCTGATCATGAAACCAAGGTTGCCCCCGTAAAACCAAGTTGGGCCCACATAAATGAAAGAGACTTCAGGTGTGGCAAAGTCCGTTATCACGGGCCCTAGAAAACTCAACCAAAACATGCCCAACACGATGTTAGATCCCTCAATCGATAAAACATATAAGGACGGGCAAAAATCTATCGTGTCTAGGGTGAGATTTACATCCTCCAATGCCCGTTACTCTGAATTTTGCGTCCATTACCCACTATAACCGAGAACTCTGGAATAACGGTGACCGGTAGTTACAGGAACTCCGCCACTCGTGGATGGATAATGTTATGTGTACGGCCTGAATCTACCAAGAAGGTAACCACTCTGCCCGCTAGAGTCCCCTTGAGTCGTAGGGCCTTGGGGTGGTTAGACCAAACAACATAAATGATGCAATAATAAGAATTTGAATAGGGTCGCTTGGTGATTCTCGTATGATTATGGCCCAAACCGTAGTTCTAATGCTCTCGTAAATCCATCCCAAGAAACGAGTAATTCACTATTAAACATATACTTTTACCAACTCAAAGTGTCCCCCTTTAGGTAGACTTTTACCATGCTAATGACAAACGTTGTTCGGGAATGATCTCGTAAAGCTGAAAATACTCCTCTACCTGGAAAAGTCAGTCCAGTGGGTTAGATCCGTAAAATGTCGGAAGATGGATCTTAGGTGGTGTAATCGGTAGGTTATGTTTCGGAGTAGGAGGGGTGAAGTGCAGATCATTTACAACGAAGGGGTTATCAGAGGATGATGGTCGGTTGTTGAGAGTTGTTGTGATGGCGGTAGAAATGGTGGAGGCTAACTCTTCCTGTTCTTGACAGAATTGTGCTTGAAGCTTGGCGAGATCTTCAGCAAGTTGAGCCATTGACTCTTCCAGTGGCGGTACATCCATGCGTGGCGGCATACTGTAATACTCTCAATGAAAGCACCAATGTTACAACCCTATTCGAGATGACGATTTTCTTGAGAGAAAGAGAAGAAGGGAACTCATACTGGTCTTTACTTGTTCAAAAGATAAAGTGATAACAATACAACATATCTTGGAAAGTCCCTCCCCATGTTTACGGTTAGAACCATGTTCCTAGAATAACCCATAAACATGCCGCTAACCCATTATATATCATGCTTAACTCCCATGAAACTAAATAACAAACATGTATTAATAAATACCAACTACCTAAAATATTTTACCCATGCATAATTGATATAAAAGAAATGGTAAAAGCAACGACTATTCTTCTAGATGAGCAAGTCTTTTGTGCTCCCGCTTGGTAAAACCAACGACTATTCTTTCAGCTTAATCTCCAATAAATTCTCTATTTTGGAGATTACATAATTATTTATATTATTAAAATATATATATATATATATATATATATATATATATATATATATATACTAATATAGATTTTAAAATATTCATATATATATATATATATTGATTATTAAAATATTCATTACATTTTCTCATACATTTTCTTGAATTGTATGAATTTCGTATGTTAAATTTTATGAATTTGGTTATTTTTAGTTTGTTGGACAATTTCGGTTTGTTATTTTCAATTTATGGGCAGGTTTTGTGTTATAAAATACACGAAATACAAAATTTAATTCAATGTTTTCTTAAAATAACTAAAAATTAGCGACGATGGATTTCCGTAGCTAAGAGTTAGTAAGAACTCTCGCTAATCCGTCGCTATGGGAACCCTCGCTAATCCGTCGCTAATAGTTTCCCTTGCTAGTTCGTCACTAATGGAAACCCTCGCTAATCCGTCGCCAACTGTTTCCCTCGCTAATCTGTCGCTGATAAGAGTCCCTCGCTAATCCGTCGGTGATACTTGTCCCTCGCTAATCCGTCGCTGATGTCCCTCGTTAATCCGTCGCTGATAGCATCACCTACGCTGTTTAGATCCACCGACTATCAATGACGGATTAGCGACGAACGTAAGCTTTAGTGAGGGATTTGCCCCTCGCTGATAGTGCTTATTTTTGTCGTGTTAATTAGGCATGCATCGTATGTTGTAGGATTGGCTTTTTAACACATGTATGGCAATTTGTTCACCACAAGAAAACTGACCATTATAGAAGACGGAAGCCTTGGTAATCCGTTGTCAATTTCCAGTCTCGATGGATAATATCCGTCGGAACGTATCTGGCCGATAGATTATAACTACAAATTTTGCGACATATTTACAATAACATCATCTACGGAAATATATGACGGTAATACATCATTAAAAGTTTACGTCATACACATTGAAAACAAAATTTGGGACACAAGTTTGTAGAGGGGGGGGGGGGGGGTGTTTAATACAAACACAATTTTTTTTCTTTCTAAATTGTTTATTGATATATATCAAACAATTTACAGTTTGTTGCGGAATAAGATCAAGTATAAAACCTAATCTAAACAAACTATGAGAAAAAGATAAGAGAGAAAGTAAGAAAACCTAAGGAGAGATTTTTTTGCACTAAGAGATTCAGTGAGGAAAGGCTAGGCTCTTCAAAAATGAAGAAGAGTTTTCTATTTATACTGCATGCATTAAATGCAAGTCAGTACAACTTTACACGTGGCAATGTCTGGTTGGTTGCATGAATTTGACTTTAGCAAACATCCTAGTGGCCGCATGATGAACAGTGTAGTTGCAGAGTGGTCTGTACGATCCTGGACAAAAGGGATGTCCGTTTTGACAAATCGTATGGGGCGTGCAAGGAGATAAGACAAAAGTAACTTGTAGAACAGGATTCATGATCAGCGCTCGCTGAATGGATCTTTATCGCGAATGATAACGTTCGGCGTTCGCTGAAGTCTGCTACTTGAAACTTCGCGTGAAATGGAAAAGTCTTGTCTTCGCTGATATCTGCATCAGGTCACTAGTAGACTTAGTCACTTGTTCGTCAGCTTGGTCTTCGATTTCAGCTTTGAACTCAGTTGTCGTGAATCTTGTTGTTTGGGTAAAAATTCACCAGTCTCGACCACGACCAAGGTAAGGAAAACATTTATTACGCTTTTTCATAGCAAGGTAAATTTATAGTACGTTATCCCCTGATCAAGGGTAAAATCGAAAGTTATTCACCACGCGACACTCGACCATGATGTCGTGTAGGTCGCACGACCGACGTGTATAACCTTGCGACCTCGACCGACTAACGTTCGATATTACTGTTACGTTTTTTCAGTGGTTAATGCAGGAATCAATATCATTGATGAGCAACGGCTATAACCGACAAAGCCATTAACATCATTCAACTCGACGTCCGTTACAGCAGTTACCAAAAGCATTCAAGAGGACAATCAATGCACCCGAAGACTATAAAAGCAAAGGCTTAATCAACATTCCGGGACATCGCATTACATCACACAAACATCTGAACTCGAAAGAACACACGAAGCAAAGGAATTCTTTCTCGAAGAATCGCTCTCGACGCACGACATTCGCACACGACATACAGTTTTTACACACGACGCACATTGTTTTTACACTCAAAACACTTGTTACTTTACATTTAAAGTATTTTCTTTCATATGTATTATAATCTCTGTACGATCGACACCCGAAACATAAGGATATCGCCCTTGTTTGGCGACCATAGTGCAGCGACGACTTCCACAGTCGTCCGTGGGTTTTTTCCTCGTTGAGGTTTTTCCCGCGTCACCAAATTCTCTGTCTCATTTACGTTTTTCGCCTTTGTCGTACGCTTTGTCGAAATATTTCTTTCTTTAGTTGTTAAATTCCACAATCAACCTTAAGTTATCCTTTTGGACGATTTTTGGCATTAACAGTTTGGCACCATCCGTGGGACCTCATCTAGAGAAAATCTTCGACAAACGTGCGTCTTACTAACGGTTTATTGGAGTTCACTCCTTTCTGTTTCAGCAAAATGGCAGGTGATGGGATCCCAGAACAACTCATTGCCCAGGTGCCCAAGGAGCTTGAAAATGCACGAGGCGTTCCTGGGATAGTTGACGAGTATCACCTGGAGGAAGTTGTCTTAGATCCAAGCAAGCCTGATCAGAAAGTCCTCATAGGATCGTCTCTTGATCCCTGCCTAAAAGACAAGCTAATATCCTTCTTGCAGGAACATGCTGATTGTTTTGCCTGGTCGCACGAAGACATGGTCGGCATAGACCCTGGCATCATTTCTCACAAGCTCAATATCGACCCGTCGTTCAAACCTATCATGCAAAAGCGCAGAAAATTTGCTCCTGAAAGGAATAAAGTGATAAATGACGAAGTCGACAACCTCCTGAAGACAGGGAAAATTCAAGAAGTGAAGTACCCCGACTGGCTCGCTAATGTCGTGGTCGTGGCCAAGAAAAATGGCAAATGGAGGGTCTGTATTGACTTCACAGATCTCAACAAAGCCTGTACAAAAGATCCTTTCCCATTGCCGCATATCGATGCCATGGTCGACGCGACGGCTGGACATGAACTGTTGACGTTCATGGACGCTTATTCTGGATATAATTAGATCTTGATGCACGTCGAGGACCAGGAGAAAACTGCATTCATGACGGATCTAGGTATATACTGTTATAAGGTTATGCCTTTCGGACTAAAAAATGCAGGATCTACCTACCAGCGTCTAGTGAATAAGATGTTCAAGGATCGTCTTGGAGACACAATGGAAGTGTATATTGACGACATGCTCGTCAAGTCGAAGCAAGCAATCTATCACATCGAGCACCTAAGACAGTCGTTCGACATCCTTCGGAAGTATAGCATGAAGCTCAATCCGACGAAGTGTTCCTTTGGTGTTAGTGCCGGGAAGTTCCTGGGTTTCATGGTCACTCGTCGAGGAATCGAGGCTAATCCCGACCAGATCAAAGCTATTATCGAGATCAAGTCTCCGAGAAATTTATGAGAAGTCCAAAAGCTCACTGGTCGGGTGGCAGCTCTGAACAGGTTTATCTCTCGATCCTCAAATAAATGCCATCTATTTTACAATGTCCTCAGGAAAAATAGAGGCTTCGACTGGACCGACAGTCATGAGCAAGCATTGCAGAAACTTAAGGAGTACATGGCTTCGCCTCCTCTGCTATCAAAACCTCACGATCATGAGGTCTTCCATCTATATTTGGCTTTTAGTCATAATACAGTAAGTGCCGTCCTAACACGAGAAGATGAAAAGCAACAACTGCCGATCTACTATGTAAGTAAATCTCTCTTAGACGCAGAAACCAGGAATTCCTCTATGGAAAAGTTGCTTTTATCGCTAGTCACAGCTGCCAAGAAATTGCGGCATTATTTTGAATCGCATCCTATTACTGTCGTGACTAACTTTCCTCTTAAGTCTGTCTTGAGGAAACCTGAGTTGACAAGTCCTTTGGCAAAATGGAGCATATATCTCAGCAGTTACGACATCGATTTCAAACCCAGGACCGCGATCAAATCGCAAGCATTGGCGGATTTCATTGCTGATTTCAGCCCTGAATTGGAAAAAGAAGCAAAACTCGAAGTGTCTACTGTGGCGACTCACGACGACGTTCCTTGGACTCTATACGTCGACGGATCGTCCAACAGCAGAGGTTCAGGCCTAGGCGTCGTCTTAAAGTCGCCACAGGGGGCAAGATGGTGTATTCAGTCCGGTGCGACTTCAAAACCACCAACAACGAAGCTGAATATGAATCCCTGATCGTGGGAATGAATATAGCCCACGACTCGGGGGCAGCCACGTTACATGTCAAAAGCGATTCTCTCCTGGTCGTGCATCAGATCAATGGGGAATTCGCAACTAAAGATTCCAAAATGACAGCGTACTTAAAGATAGCAAAAGAAAATTCCGAAAAATTTAAATCTTTTTCTATTGAACAGATTCCAAGGGACCAGAACACTCAGGCCGATGCTTTAGCAAACCTTGGATCTGCTCTGGTCGAACCAATATTCGACAGTATTCCCATGATCAATCTGGCGACGTCATCCCTCGAAAATGTCGATGTCGTCCAGATCGAAGACCAAGAGGATGACTGGTCGTGCGACATCCGAAATTTCCTCATACACGACCAACTCCCAAAAGACAAGATGGAAGCTCGGAAGATCAGATTTAAAGCATCCAAGTATGTCATGATCGGAGATAGGCTCTATCGACGATCATCGACAGGCTTAAACCTTAGATGCATCATCAGCAAAAGTCAATTTCAGAAAATCCTTCAAGAGATGCACGATGGAGAATGTGGCAATCATTCAGGAGGTCGCAGTCTAGCCAATCGTATCTCTCGACAAGGCTATTTTTGGCCAGCCCTGCGACAGGACGCCATCAGGTATGTCCAGGACTGTGATCCCTGTCAACGACATTCAACTACGTCTCATAAACCTTCCGAACCTTTACATTCGACACTTATCCCATGGCCCTTCATGAGGTGGGGAATGGATATTATCGGCAAGCTACCACCCGCTCTAGGGCAAAAGGTATTCCTCCTTGTACTTATAGATTATTTTTCTAAGTGGGTAGAAGCGGCTGCTTTTTCCCAAGTTCGGGACAAGGAAGTCGTCTCTTTTATCCAAACTAACATCATCTGAAGATTTGGGATTCCATCCGAAATTGTTTGCGACAATGGATCCCAGTTCATAAGTAACAGGACTCGACAGTTCTGTAAAGACCGAAACATCAAGCTGACGACCTCAACCCCCAGATATCCCCAAGCAAAAGGACTTGCTGAATCAAGCAATAAGACCATTATTGCTTCGATCAAGAAAAGGTTAAAAGCTGCAAAGGGAAAGTGGGTCGAAGAACTCCCTTCGGTCCTGTGGGCAAATCGCACGACACCACGCACGTCCACATGACAAACCCCTTTCTCTCTTGTCTACGGTTGCGACGCAGTCCTGCCGGTCGAGGTCCAACTCCCAACTTTGAGGCATACTTCCGTCGATTACAACCTGGTCGATGTAGGTTATGACCTTGACGCCCTCGAAGAGCTCAGAGAATCAGCCTTGATTAGAAAGGCGTCACAAAAGCAAGCGGTCGAGCAACATTTCAATAAAAACATCAAGGCTAAAGTCTTTCAAGAAGGCGACTATGTCTTGCGTCGAGTGTTCCAAAGCACTCAAGAGCTCAATGCAGGTAAACTTTCCATTAAGTGGGAAGGTCCTTATCGTATCTCCGAAGTCGTGGGCAAAGGTGTCTATCGGCTCCAAACCCTCGACAATCAAGACATTCCACATAGCTGGAATGCAACACATCTAAAAAGGTATTTCTTTTAAACCCCTTTTTTCTCATTCGACTTTTTTCACCCCGACGGTTACTGACTTAAGCATCGGAGGGTCGTTGGCTAGCCAACGACCAATCTCTGACGATATTTTATCGCAGGATCGCACGACATAAGTTATTAAGTCTATCACATGACTTCCACAGGATCGCATAACATAAGTAATCGGGTCAACTATACGACTTAACTACCTTGTCGCATGGACGCATATTTTAGATTCACAGCACAATTTAATTATGTGATCGACCCATGATCTAAGTATTTTAACTTAGAAGAATCTCATGTTCTGAACGAATGCTTCGAACGCATGTACATATGTTTGCTTACACGATTTATGTTTTGATCGTTATCTTTCAATAAATGCCCTCGTCGCATGTACCTACATTTGTTATATATGACTTATGTCCCTTATCGTACGATCGATGTTACGCTCGATGTTTGTTTATTGATCGACATTAAAATAATGCATAAGTTCACAAGAAATGTAAATTCCATTTCATCAAATGATCAATTACAAATGACTCGACCACCAACAGTCGAGCGGTCAGAACAAAACCCCCTAAAAACTTCCTAAGGCTGAGGAGGAACGTCAGTCGCATCCTTACCAAATACCTCGTCCGTTGGGCCTTCGTCCATCTCCTCCTCCTCGGTCTCCTTCTCATCATCTGAATCGAGATCTCTCGCAGATCCGACATCCTTCAGGTAGACGACAAGCTCCTCCGACGCCGAGGCAAGAGGATTCTTCCCCGACAAATGTTGCCTCATGATCGCCGCCCTAGCAGTCAGACGAGCCAAAGCAAAGATGGTCTTGGTTTCATCTTTGAGGTCCTTCACCTCTTTTTCCAAAGTCGCCAAAGTGGATTTGGAATCTTCAGCCTCTTTTTCACTCGCGGCCAAAGACCCCTTGACCCTGTCCAGCTCTTCCCTTTGGTCGGAAATCGTGGACAAAGATTGTTGCCAGCACAGGTTTGCCTCGTCCTTCGCACGTCCAACGACCTCTAGCTCTTTTAGAGCCTCGTCGAGACGTTTGGACATAGCCTCTTCACGCTTCACGGCAACGTCCGCCCTCTCCAACGCCGCGTTCCCCCTCTCGTGAGTAGAAGAAATCCGACCCCTTATCTTCTCCATCTCTGCACGCAAGGCAAGAGAAGACTAGAACGCATGTAAGACATAAGACGCACGTTAGTACGACAACGTTAAACAACGAAAAAATAACACAAGTTTTGAAAGAAAAACTTACCAGAAACGCCAGTCCGGTGACATGAGATCCCGTCTCCTCGATCAGAAATCCCTCGAAATGCTCCCTGAAAGAAGGAAGCAAATACTTCCCCAGATGGGGAAACAAATCCGTCTCGTCTAGGACGTTGGCAGTCATAAAATCCGACGGCAACGTGAAGTTGACTGTCGTGACTTTAGCCTCTCCCGTCGCCTCTCCCTTGCCCTTGTCGGCCGACAAAGGGGTCGATGTGGTAGACAGAGACTTCGCCGTTTTCGCCGGTGGTGCCGAACTGACAGGTATTGCAGTGATCGCATCAGCAGACTTCATCGTCCTCGCAGGTGATGCGATCGATACCTTCGCCTTCTCAGCCGTGACGACTCTCGATGAGTCGTCAGCCCCTAAAGATGGTTCCCTCGGGATCGTCGTCCTCGCCTTCTTCGGAACCTCAGGACCAATGGTCGAGGTCCTTGGCCTCTTTTCGTTGCCCTTACGGGCAAGCTCAAACTGAGCTACTCTTTTAGCAGAGACAGTCGGCACCTTTGGCTGAGATAGTCCTGGAAGCCAAAAAAGAAAGAAGTGTTACGAGAAGCATGAGAGAAAAGGATTAAGATTAAGTAGAAGGGAATGTAAAGGTACACTTACCGGTCATCTCTCCTTCCTCAAGTTTCTTCCCCCGATTCTCTCCTAAATATACCAAATCTTCGTCGTCGTCCACCAATTGTCGTACAACAAACGACCGTTCTACAACGCTGAATGCCAAGAATGCGTCGACCTTCGTTTGAGAGTTGGCGTAGGGCTTCACGTCCTCAAATTTTATTTCTGTCGATACGGAGAAAACAAGTCAGAGATAAATAAAAAAGTAACACGCGACATACGACAAAAAGCTAGAAAAATCGTACCCGACATATTCCAGCTGACCCTAATCCAACCGCTCTCAGAGTCGAGAGTCGACTTACGCATGAATGCGTACCTGGCCTTATATTTACGATCGTTTACTGCAGTCTTTAGGACCAAGGTACGATCGCCCTTATACCTAGAATACAAACTACAGCGGTGACATTCGTCCTTCTTGACTTGATAAGCCAAGAGGAGGTCGCGTATATTCATGGGAGATTCCCATTTCTCAGTAAGATGCTTGATCACTTGTACGACTCGCCAGAACTGGGGCATTAGTTGGCCTGGTGCTAAGTCGAATTCTAACATAAAATCCTTAGCCAAAGGCGAGTAGGGCCATTCGAAGCCTATCTTAAAGGGATATCCGTATACCACGATATACCCCTCAGGACATTTATTTGGTCGAGTCTGACTTGCTCGAATTAATTTAACCCCCGCAGGGATTTTTGCTAGACTCCTAAGGTCGTCGAGATCCGACTGTTCTCGAATTAAACTTTCGGGTTCCGGCGACATTTCTAAACAGACTTAAAAAAGATCAGAGAAATCGTACCTTATATAGGCACTCTAGACCTCGAAATTCCTAACTGATTCGGAGATTCTTGGAGGTTTAGAAAAGATTGGAAGAAGAACAGCAAGGAAATCAGGAAGAATCTCTCTCTGAAAATCGTAAAAAGGAAAGGATCCGTCAAGGGTCGCTATTTATGTAAATGATCATGTCAGGTCGAGCCCTCTGATGATCGACACGTACCCTTACCTTTTCGTATGACCACACGGATCGACGACACCTGGCCATGACAGCTGCTAAGCATAATCGTGCGTCAGCATGACGTCACGACCTAATCCCCTTTTCGACTTCCTATCTAGTTGAAATTGGACCGACCTAGTTCTAAGGTAACTTTCGACACGTGACATCCGACTGACAAAATTTAAAAATTCGAATTTGCCACTCTATTTTTCAAATTTGTGGGCAAACTGTTTGGGTAAAAATTCACCAGTCTCGACCACGACCAAGGTAAGGAAAACATTTATTACACTTTTTCATAGCAAGGTAAATTTATAGTACGTTATCCCCTTCTCAAAGGTAAAATCGAAAGTTATTCACATCGCGACTAACTCGACCATTACGTTTTTTCAGTGGTTAATGCAGGAATCAATATCATTGATGAGCAACAGCTATAACCGACAAAGCCATTAACAGCATTCAACTCGACGTCCGTTACAGCAGTTACCAAAAGCATTCAAGAGGACAATCAATGCACCCGAAGACTATAAAAGCAAAGGCTCAATCAACATTCTGGGACATCGCAATACATCACACAAACATCTGAACTCGAAAGAACACACGAAGCAAAGGAATTCTCTCTCGAAGAATCGCTCTCGACGCACGACATTCGCACACGACATACAGTTTTTACACACGACGCACATTGTCCTTACACTCAAAACACTTGTTACTTTACATTTAAAGTATTTCCTTTTATCTGTATTATAATCTATGTACGATCGACACCCGAAACATAAGGATATCGCCCCTGTTTGGCGACCATAGTGCAGCGACGACTTCCATAGTCGTCCGCGGGTTTTTTCCTTGTTGAGGTTTTTCCCGCGTCACCAAATTCTCCGCCTTATTTACGTTTTTCGCCTTTGTCGTACGCTTTGTCAAAATATTTCTTTCTTTAGTTGTTAAATTCCACAATCAACCTTAAGTTATCCTTTTGGACGATTTTTGGCATTAACACTTGTCTTCAGGGATCATAAGCAAACAATTACAAATGAAACTATCAGCAATCATCAGTAAGGCTGAACATCCTCATGGCTCACTGATGTACATGCATCGCTGAAGTATAAATTAAAGCATGTGTTTTCCATAAGCGATACTAAACAGACATAGTATATTTTCTTAGATGGTGAAACACTGATACATATTGTTTACTTACAATTTTCACTAAGTAGTTTTGAGAGTCATTATCAAATCATTGAAGGCTTTGGATCAACAATCTCCCCTACTTGATGATGACAAAGCAATAAAAGAAAATTGCTAAGTTAAAAACATAAGGATAAAAAGAACTCATAAAGTGTGTGTCCCATTTACTGTTTTCAGTGATCTTTTCTGGTACAGATGGAGTAAAGTACTTCACTGAAATTTCCCAATACTTCGTAAATACAAGATTACAAGGGAAGTTGAAAAATTACAAGTACAATGAAAATAATTACAAGTACAAAAGTTTACAAGCTGATAAAATAGAAGAATACAAAAGGTGATCTTATCAGCTATTCAGGTTCTTCCTTGAAGAGAAGTTCATCAAGGGTGTCAGTCTGTGGAATCATCCAATCATGGACTATTACTCCCTGATCCCGTCTTCGTTTGGCTTCACGATAGATCTGGAGCATGATGAATCTTTCAAGGAGTTAGCGATCACACCAATACAAGAGATCTATGAGTTGTTCGATAGGAGCGATGGGTAACTCAGATATGCGTTGAAAGCATTGGCGACCATAGTAGTCAAGAAAGAATATGCCATATGGTTCACTGGCTACCTTTCCAGCTTCGAAATCTTCAGCGGGAGGCGGTGAGATGTCAAGTCCTGAATGATTAGCATCTGGACCAAGTACAGCTTCACGAGAAAAGTCAACACCAGTCTCGTTCCGTATAACAGGGCCTGAAGATGGCGGAAGCTTTTTTTTGGAGCGCTTCGTTTTGGTTTGATGGCTGGAATGGGCAGATCAACAACTGAGGAGACTTGGTCGATTAGCTTGTTAATAGCGTTTTCAACACAAGACTTGTAGCTTGATCGAGATCGCTGAATTACAACCCGAGTTTCTAACCATTCGTTGAGCCCAAGTTTTTGCAGCTCTGAGATATAGCAAGTTCTTGACACTTCGTTTTCTCTGATCATCTGGACATCGACAATGGCCGAACCTCTGACAGTTCTCCCCTTCTGGTTTACAGATTTTATTCTTGCTGGCAACAACCTGAAGTGAAGTTTCGTCTTGCACCAGGCCATGGTGGTGTCGCTAACCTTTGTATTCTTTTTTTTTTCATGCCAGCGTCTTTGAGCAGTTGTTGTTGGACCTTGAGAGGAACTTTCTTCAGTTGAGGATCCTTTACTGAACGTTGAGCAATTTCAAGAGCGAAGTTTTTATCAGCGAGCTCACTCTTATGTTGTTCAGCGATGATCTTCTCATCCTTGAGGCTTTCAGCGATTTCCTTCGGAGTCAGGCAGTTGAGATGTGCAGGGATAAAACGCTGACTTTCGATCTTCTGGATCATCGCTGCTTTTCTTATTTATTCATCTTCAACTGACCTTTGAGGAGGCAGAGAAGGTCTTCTTGGATGGGAAAGCATTTCTTCTTCAGCTTGTACTTTAGTCTCATCCAGAATGGAGACTGGGATTATTTGATCATCAGCTTAGAGAGCTGGGATTATTTGTAGCGTTGTTGATGGAGGAGCTTCAGCGGTAGCCTCAAGCAAGGTAAAGGACAAGATGAAACAAAATGATCAAATGAGTTAGATCGTTTGAAGGTAGAAGGAGATATAGAAAGAAATGGCTAAGTGTTTAGAGGTTTTAGGAGGAGTAGGGTAGAAATTGAGAATGGGTAGAAGAGGGAGGCATGGTATGGAAAGAAGAGATAACATACCTGACAAGTTGGCTTTTTTAGGAGTATAGCCAAGTTGTCTTCAGCAAGGCCTTTCTTTTTGCCATGTTGCGTCTTCTTAGAAGATTTGCAGCGGTCCCTCCCCTGGTTCATTAATAGAAACCCCCTGTAGAGCAGGGGCTTTGATTACCTCAGGATAAAAGAAGAAGCCATATTCATCATTATCATTCAAATGCTTGAATGATGGTTCTTCATCATCAATGTTAACTTCTTCTTCATCTTCTTTTTCGTCCTCATCCTCAGAGGGAATTTCCACAGTGTTGTCAACTAGGGAATGAGGAGGGACTTTGCCTCTCTCCCCCTCCGAAGGAGAAGGACTTTCAGCGGTTCCCTCAGGATTGTCAGTTTTCTGAGGGTCTTCCTTTTGACTTTCTTCCCCCCATCAACAGTTCGGGGGAAGTCTTCATTGTTCTTCTCCCCCTCTTCCACCGAATGGGAGGAGGTAGCAATATCGTCAGTGGCGATCTCAGGACCCCTGTCTTCCAAGCCAAGGTGCCCGAAAGTAGAAGGTTGGTTTCGTTCAACCTCTGTCATTCTGTCTTCAAGGCCAGAAATAGAAGGGGTGGTTTCCATGATGAATTCCACAGCCATATCCAACTTTTCCCGGTCATCCTAAGATAAGTGAGATAGAGGGACAGTGGGAGCCTCTAGTCGCTCAAGGATCTTCGTGAGCAGGGTATTTGATTCAGCAATCTGTTTAGTGAGACTGCTCACCTCACCTTTGAGACCAGAGTAATCACTCTTCAGCGTTCCAACCTCGCCGCGGAGACTGGAGAAATTGTTGGAGAGATCGGTGATGGTGTTCTATAGGTTGGAGAGTTTGGTGGAGACATCGGTCTCCAATGCATTCAGTCCCCCTTGCAGAGAGGAAATGTCAGCCGATGTTTCTTTGGCTGCAAGGGAGGTGGAGATATCTTTCAGCGTATCCCCAGCAGTAGTTATCGTTGAGGAGTTGTTGTTGATGTTGGTGGAGAGATTGTCCACTTTACCAGCGATATCCGTGAAGGAATTGCTGATAGTGCCCAAGTTTGGACCTGTAAAAGAAATGAACTTGTGAGCA
This sequence comes from Saussurea involucrata, assembly GCA_033807775.1. Taxonomy (NCBI): domain Eukaryota; kingdom Viridiplantae; phylum Streptophyta; class Magnoliopsida; order Asterales; family Asteraceae; genus Saussurea; species Saussurea involucrata. The sequence continues at coordinate 69,689,745 of CM066315.1, forward strand.
AATGAAAGCTCATACGTTAGGGTTACAGATAGGGGTATAGATTGTGTATAGATACCTGTAGGATTGGGGTTGGAGAAGGTGCTAAAGTCGCGAGTTCCTCTCTAATGTTCCATGTCGTCCTCGAAGGAACGAGCAGGGATTGTTGTTGAAGAACCTACAAGTCCAGTGAAGTTGCGTCGGATCAGATTTTGCAGTGTGTCAGCGCTTGTATCCATCAGTGAGAGAGATGGAATTGATGGAGCGATGCTAAATGTAGGAGACACCAAAGGAGAAGTAGAAGCGATGGTTGAGAAGAATAAGGTAGACGGATCAGCGCTGGAGACGCTGGAAAAGACCTCCACAACGCTTTGAGGCGCTGATGATGTTGGGTTCTCATCCAAGAAAATTTCAGAGAACGTAGTCTCTGGAATGGTTGTGGAAGGGGTGGCTTCAGCAGATGTGGAGAAGTGGACCACGAAATCATCCAACGTTGCCTATGAAGAGGCCAACGCAGAGTCTTGAGCCTGGGAAGGCTGAGGTTGCTCCTTTGAGGTCTTCTTGGACTTATGGGTGCCAAGTGGGGATGATGAGGGTTTCCTCTTTTTCAGAGAGTTGGTTGTTGCAGCCTGGGTAGCAGCGGGTGGTTGCACCACTGCAGGGATAGCCGTAGAAGAAGAAGAAGTAGGGCGGAGAAGAGATAGAAGAGTAGAAAGACTTACCTCGCCTTCTATGGGTTTGAAGTCGCTTACCTTGGGGCCGACTTAGAAGAGCCTGTAGTCTCCCTTAGTAGGGTAGTGGCTGCCCAGGGCCATTTGCAGGATGGCTGAGATAAACCTCGGGTAGGGAACTGTTGATGAGCGTTCAGGTTGCTCTACCAGTTCCATCACGTCTTCAAAAATAAAGCGAGCATAGTCAACATGCAGGCCTTTGAGGAGTGCGTAGGCCACAGTGACCTGGGGTTTGCTGGCTTGACCAGTTGAGCCAATCTTTGCCGTCATGCATCTTATGACGTGTGCAAAGATGAAGTTAAGTTCAGAGGGCATTTTGTTATTTAGAACCGTTGTCAACTTCTTCTCAAGTTCCTTGTTGTGGTTTGTACCCCAGAGATAGTTCATTTGATCAAGGAAGTTGATCAAGGTTTGTTTACCTTCAGGGGTGTTAGGGTCAGTGAAAGGAACGAAAGGGTTGGCCTTGGTACTTCCCGGTAGGTTCAGTGCTGATCTGAGTGCAGCAGGGGAAATGATTCCACGACCCAGCTCGGTTTGAAACCCGATGACTGAGTATTCTTTGCCAGTCTTTTTGGAGACAGTAGTGGTGCGGTGTGCAGTAGACCAGAACAGTTGTAGTAGATTACGATGAGCAGGGGGGGTTATTGTCATGGCTGTTGAGAGTAGGCAAGTTTTGAGAAAATTTACAGCATCAACTAGGTGAGGAGCTTGCTTCTTTTTGGGAAACTCCAACAGGGCATATGAGTTGTTAGTAGCAAGGACTACTTGGTTGAGCTCACACTTGACATTGTCAGCTTTCGTCATCACTACCGGTGCAGTGGTAGTAGCAGTGATAGAAGCATTCTTATCAGCGCTTGTAGAGGATGCCATTTCTGCTTGGAAACAACAGATTGAAGAAAAAGATGAGCTTCTTAAAATGGAAATGTTTTATCCAAAATAAGGGTTTTTGATGTTTTAGGGTTTTACAGTTTCTTTTTGAGGAAGAAACAGTAACGAAAATGGGTTTTCTAGATTTAGAAGAGTTTAAAACTAGTGAAAAACAATGTTTTCCAGTTTCTTTTAAGGAAAGGGATTCTGGAAAAGCATATGAATGTTTAAGTTTAAGATTTTTATTTTAAACTCAAAAGAAAAACCGTATTTCAAGTTTTGTCCATAAGATCATGAAGAAGATGATTTTATGTTTGAAAAACGTTTATTTCGATCCAATGTATCAAGAAATGAGATCAAAACAAGATATATAAAAGATTTAAGATAAGAAGATATGAGGCTGTATGAGTGAAGGTTGAAGATTCGATCTATAGGTTTTAATATCACCGATTCAAAAACACAATGCTTGAGAGAGTTTGTGCGCGTAAAAGATAAAAATATAAACATGAAGAGTTTATATAGTGAGTGTAGAGAGAGAAATGATGAGCGGGGAAAATTACTCATCATGACACGGACACGTCCCACGAAGCTTATTGGACAAGAATTCGAAACGGGCGAACGTGTCAGACAAAAAGTCGTGCCAGGGGTTATCCGTTTGATGACGTCACAGTCAGAAACGTATTTTCATTTTCAAAACACTTCCCTGAATGGTTCAGGGACCATTTTAAACGAAGAAACACTGAAAAGTAAAATTTTAGTGATGGATTTGTATTTCAAAAGATCATTGAATAAAGTATCAGTGAACAAATTTACTTTGAAAAACAGCATACTGAAGTAAGCTTCAGCGAAAGGGAATAGAAAAACATACCTTGGTATCAACGAATCAATTTTGTTCAGAGATTAGATGATAAATAAGGAGGTAGAAATTTTTTTATTACTGACACAATGCGTAATCGCTGAAGATATAATCTTCAAGGTTCAGCATGCCAAGCTCGCTGATGAGAAAGTTGAATCTTGTCTCATCAATAGGTTTGGTGAAAAGATCATCTAACTGAAAGTCAGTAGGGATAAAGTGAAGTTCTATGTCACCATTCATCACATGATCTCTGATAAAATGATACCCGATCTCGATGTGTTTAGTCTTTGAGTGTAGTACTGGATTATTGGCTATAGCGATGGAACTTGTGCTGTCGCAATAGATTGGAATTTTGGAGAGCTGAAGGTCGTAGTCTAATAGCTGATTTCTCATCATTAAGACCTGAGCACAATAGCTTCCAACGGCTACATACTCAGCTCCAGCTGTAGAGGTGGACACTGAACTTTGTTTCTTACTTGTCAAACTCACCAGCTTTCCACCCAGAAGTTGACATCCTCCTGTGGTGCTTTTTCTATTCAGTTTGCAACCTGCAAAGTCACTATCTGAATAGGCAGTTAGGTAAAACCCTGAATCTTTGGGATACCAAAGACCTAGGTTAGGAGTACCCTTAAGATATCTGAAGTTTCGCTTTACAGCGATCAGATGAGATTCTTTGGGTTCAGATTGATATCATGTACATAAACAAGTTGCATACATAATATCAGGCCGGCTAGCTGTAAGATAAAGAAGAGAGTCGATCATACCTCGGTACGCAGTGACATTAACAGGCTTCCTAGAAAGATCTTTGTTAAGTGTCAACGGCGGTGCCATAGGGGTTGTCATAGCTGAGCTTTGAGTTAAATCAAATTTTTTCAACATATCTTTGACATACTTACCTTGGTGGATAAACGTACCCTTATCAGTCTGCTTGATTTGGAGTCCAAGGAAATAAGTGAGCTCACCCATCATACTCATTTTATATTCAGATTTCATTCTTTCAGCGAAACGAGTACATAAAGATGGGTTAGTAGAACAAAATATAATGTCATCAACATATATTTGAACAATAATAATATGACCTTTTACTTATTTGAAAAATAGAGTGTTATCGATTTTACCACGCTCAAATTTTTCAATAAGGAGAAAAGAGGATAAAGTGTCATACCATGTATGTGGAGCTTGTTTCAGTCCATAGAGTGCCTTATCCAACTTATACACATAACCTGGATGCTTAGGATCCGAGAATCCTGGAGGTTGTTCGACATAGACTTCTTCATTCAGCCTTCCATTAAGGAATACTGACTTAACATCCATCTAATAAACTTTGAAGTCTCTGTGAACAGTGTAAGCTAGAAATAGACGAATAGCTTCGAGTCTTGCCACTGGGGCAAACGTTTCGTCATAATCTATGCCTTCCTCTTGTCTGTATCCTTGAGCAACTAGACGAGCCTTGTTGCGGGTTACAGTTCCATGTTCATCTAACTTGTTTCGATAGACCCACTTAGTGCCTATTACTGACTTGTTAGATGGTCTAGGAACGAGATTCCAAACCTTGTTTCTTTCGAATTCAGTCAGCTCTTCTTGCATAGCGCTGACCCAGTTCGGATCTCTGAGGGCATCATCAACCTTCTTTGGTTCAGTTAGTGAAATAAAATTGACATATAAACAAATGTTACATGCACTACGTCGAGTCTAAACACCTGCGTTTGGATCACCAAGAATTTGATCAATTGGGTGATTTATAGTCCATCGCTGAGCAGGAGCATGAGCTGCTGACTCAGAGTGAACTACTGGATGTGCTGAAGAAGAAGCTTCAGCGATCTCAGGAAATTCAGGCACGATAGGTGGAGGTTCAAATGAAAATTCATTCACTGATTGTTGAGAAGTAGATGGAATATCAGAGGTTTATGGTTCAGAAGCAGGCATAGTGTTGATGGGAATAGCTGGAACCCAAGATATGGAATCAGCTTCACTTGTCTGCATGCTGGGTATGATGACAGGATCATCATCAGCGGTAGGATTGTTGACCTGAGGTTCAGAGTTAACATTATCTTCTGAATCCTCAAAATGAGAAAACATCCACTGATTAAGTTCTTCGTTATCAGCGGAGGGTCTTGAGTTCGCTGAACGGGATTCGTCAAAGGTGACATGAATAGTTTCTTCTACAGTTTGTCTTCGCTTGTTGAAGACTCTGAAGGCTTTGGATATAGAAGAATATCCAAGAAATATTCCGTCGTCAGCTATGGGATCAAACTTTCCAAGAGCATCTTTATTGTTTAAGATAAAACATTGACAACCAAAGATGTGAAGAAAGCTGATGGATGGTTTTCTTCCATGAAAAAGTTCATAGGAAGTCTTGTTGAATCTTTTGACAATAAGTGATCTGTTCTGCGTGAAACATGCAGTGTTGACAGCTTCTGCCCAGAATTGAGTTGGAAGATGTGAAGCACTGAGCATTGAACCAGCAGCTTCGATGATCGCTCGGTTTCTTCTTTCATCGACGCCATTTTGTTGTGGAGTTCTCACTGAGGAAAAGGTATGAGAAATACCCTTACTCTAAAAGAAGTTATCAAGGGAACTGTTTTTGAATTCTGTCCCATGATCACTCCTTATTGAGCGAACAGTAAGGTTGTTTAGGACTTCCATTTTCCTGACAAAAGATATGAGTTCTTCTGAGGTGTCACTCTTAGCACGGAGAAACATCACCCAGGTATAGCGAGATAATTCATCTACAATGACCAGTGTATATTTCTTTCCAGCGATGGATTGAATGTTGACAGGGCCAAACAAATCCATATGGAGAAGTTGAAGAGGAGAGGTCACTGAAGATAATTGCTTGGTCTTGAAGCTTGCATTTGTTTGTTTACCGTTTTCAAACGCTGAACATAGACATTCCTTAGCCATGAATGTTGAGGAAGACTAGAGACCAACTCTTTTGAAGAAAGAGTATTCAGCGTCTTGAAGTTTAGATGAGAGAGCCTCTTATGCCAAAGCCAGTTGACATTAGATGAGGCCTTAGAAAGAAAACAAGCATTCTCAGTGGTTGTTGAGTCCATGTTTATGACGTAAACATTTTCCAAACGGTATCCATTGAGAGCGATTTTCTCCTTCTGGTCAGTGACAAAACATGCTTCTTTAGTAAAGCAAACTTTGTAGTCCTTGTCGCACAGCTGACTGATGCTTAGAAGATTATGCTTCAGTCCTTCTACATATGCGACTCTTCTGAAGGTGGTAGTACCATTAGAAAGTACACCAAACCCTCGGGTATATCCTTTGCCAATTCCACCAAAGGTCACTGAGGGACCTTTCTCTTCCTTGTATTCAATGAGCAGGTTTCTTCTACCAGTCATGTGTCGAGAGCATCAGCTATCGAGATACCAGATGCCCTTCAAGACCTGCAAACAAAGGAAGAATAGTTTTGAATAGGCACCCATACTACTATGGGTCCACACTTGTTAGTGGTAGAGGATGAGTAAGGATCAACGATCTTCGCAGCATTTGAAGACTTAGCTTCAGTGACATTCTTCACTTTGGTTAATTTCCTAACCTCAGTGGTGGTTTTCACCTTAAGCTGATTTGCCCCAGGAATGGTCTTCTTTGCTTTGGGGGCATTGATCTTCACCTAGCTAGTTTCTCAGCTTTGGTGGTTGTAGGGCATGTGCTAGCAATGTGACCGGTAAGTCTACAGTGATAACAATTCCTATAGCTAAAAGTAGCTTTAGGACCAGAGGAGTGCTTATTAGATAGTTTTAAATGAGCAGGGTCCGCACGGAGAATACCTTTGGCATTGGATATCGTAGGAACTATAAGTTCTTCATATTTCTTACCAGTGACATCCACTCTTATTTTAGGAGTAGATCGCTGAACGAATTTAGGGATCTTATTCCTAGAAGTGGAGGGATGGCTCGCTGAAGGTTTTGAAACTTTTAGCTTAGGTACATTGGTACCCTTCTGAGGTTTTTGAACAATTTTTTCTTTACCTTTAGAAATCAAGGTAGGTGTGTCCTCAGGGATGGGAGTTTTAGAAGAAGAAGAGCACTGAGAGGTAGAAGTGTCAGGGATCGAAGAGACGAACATTCCAAATTTGAGCATGGAACGATCAGTGGTTGGTTCCTCAGCCTCAGCTTTGTAACCAAGTCCACTTTTGTGTTTCGCAGGGATCTAAGCACTTAGTATCTCAGTGATCTTTGTTGAGGATTTATACCATCCTTCAACAGTGTCTTTCTCAGGTTTCAGTTCAGCAATAGCCTTTTCACGCTCGATACTGATGACTTGATTTACGTAGACCTGATCTTTCAATTTTTTCTTCTATGTTTGAAAGCTCTTGAATTTTTAGATGACAGTTTTTAAGTTGTTCAGTTAAATCTAAATTTATTTGTTCAGCCTTGGTCTTGCCATTCATGGCATCATATAAATCAATTGTCATGATATCGATAGCTCTGAGTCTATCAGCTTCAGTGAGAGCCGAAGAAATAGTAGGAGAGAGATGTACCTAAGAGGTGGTGGCAGAAGTAGAGGGAATTTCAGAATGTTCTTCCTATTCTTCATTGATTTCATCCATTAGACAGAGATTGGCCTCATCTTCTTCCTCTGAATCTGATTCTTCATCAGACTCAACCCAGTCATGATCTTCAGCGATCAGACCTTTGCCTTTCTTTTTATAGCTCTTCAGCTTTTCATACTTTTCCTTGAGCCTTTGATACTTGTCATATCTACTCTTAGGAGTAAAGGATTTCTTGTGGGATGAAGAAGAAGGTTTGAGATATTTTTCCGACCTGCATTCACTAGCAAAGTGTCCTACTTTTTTACAGTTAAAGCAGGTAGCAGTAGCCTTATCAACAGGAGTAGATTTAGGCTTGTCAGTGAGGGAAAGAGGTTTAGTTCTTCTGAAGTTACTTTTTCTGGCGAATCTCCTGAAAGAATTTGTCAGGAGAGCCAGAGATTCATCAAGATCTGAAGGGTCAGATTCTGATGAGTTATCAGAGTTTGATTCCAATTCAGTGATCGTGAGAGTGGATCGCTGAGTGGGCACAGACTCTGAGGAGAGTAAAGCAACAGGTGTGCTTTTGGAATCCCTTACAAGATTCTTCATAAGTTGACATGACTGTTCATGATTAAGCATAATGCCAAATAAGGTAGAAAGGGGCATGAATTTTAGATCCTTTGATAGTTTGAGACACATGGTATAATTGTCCCAACTTTCAGGTAGACATTCTAAGAACTTTGTCAGGATCTCAGAATTAGCATAGGTGTTACCAACAGTTTTTAAGTGTATGATTAAACAGTTAAACCATTGATGTACTTCAGAAAGTGTTTCATTCTTACCACAGATGAAACTTTCATACTACCTTACCAGGTTTATTCTTCTGGAATCCTAGACTTAACCAGTACCTTCATATTAAACGCATATAGTGTCCCACATGGCCTTTGAGCTCTTTAGATTCATGATGCAATGGTAGACTTCATCAGGAAGATCCATGGAGATGATGGATTTGGCCTTAGTGTCGATGGCCACTTTCTTCTTGTCTTCTTTAGTCCACTAAGAGACCTCCCTAATGATTGTTCTTTTAGGAACAGCAGGAGTAGTCGCAGTGGCTGGAACAACACCATGGATCATATGAGGAATATATGGTCCATTTTCAACGTAGTAAGGTATAGTGGGATCTACACCTTCCAAGAAGAGCATCATTCGATTTTTAGACAGATTAAAATTATCTTTACTAAATCGAGGAGGTTTGACAAGAGAGCCATTATCTATGTAGTTAGTGTTTGCGTTGTTTGCCATATTGAAGAAACAACAAGGAAGAGAGTATAAGCAAGATTTTGTTTATGGGATTAAACAATCTGCTCTGATACCACTTGTTGGTCCCGAAGGGTTATACAAGTTTGTAGAAGGGGGGGGGGGGGTTTGAATACAAACACAAATTTTTTTATTTCTAAATTGTTTATTGATATATATCAAACAATTTACAGTTTGTTGTGGAATAAGATCAAGTATAAAACCTAATCTAAACAAACTATGAGAAACACACAGATTTCTGGCACTAGAAAAAGATAAGAGAGAAAGTAAGAAAACCTAAGGAGAGATTTTCTTGCACTTAAGAGATTCAGCGAGGAAAGGCTGGGCTCTTCAAAAATGAAGAAGCGTTTTCTATTTATACTGCATGCATTAAATGCAAGTCAGTACAACTTTACACGTGGCAGCGTCTGGTTGGTTGCATGAATTTGACTTTAGCAAACTTCCTTGTGGCCGCATGATGAACAGTGTAGTTGCAGAGTGGTTTGTACGATCCTGGACAAAAGGGATGTCCGTTCTGACAAATCGTACGGGGCGTGCAAGGAGATAAGACAAAAGTAACTTGTAGAACATGCTTCATGATCAGTGCTCGCTGAATGGATCTTTATCAGCGAATGATAAAGTTCAGCGTTCGCTGAAGTCTGCTACTTGAAACTTCGTGTGAAATGGACAAGTCTTGTCTTCGCTGATGTTAATGCCAAAAATTGCCCAGAAGGATAACTTAAGGTTGATTGTGGAGCTTAACAACTAAAGAATAGAAATCAGTCGAAAAACGGTGCGACGAAGACAGAAAAGGTAAATAAGACAAAGATTTTGGTAACGCGGGAAAAACCTCAACGAGGAAAAAACCCGCGGACGACTTTGTATGTCGTCGCTGCACTATGGTTGCCAAACAGGGGCGATATCCTTATGTTTCGGGTGTCAAGAGTACAATGATTACAATACAAATGAAAGAAAGACTTTATATGTAAAGTAACAAGTGTGTCGTGCGTGGAAAACAAGTGAGTCGTATGTATAAACTATGCGTCGAGAGTGTAAGTCGTGCGTCGTGAGTGATATGTTGAGAGAGAATTCTTTGCTTCGAGTGTTCTTGGGAGTTCCGATGTTTCAGGATGTCAGAGATACGCGAAATGGTGATTGAGCCTTTGTATTTATAGCCTTCGAACGCCTTGAATGACTCCATAAAAACTTCTTGTAATGGTCGTAACGGTCGCTGGGTTAATGCTCATAATTTTCCTTGTCCGTTATGGCCGTTTGGCCATTAATGACATTGATCCTGCATTAAACAGTGAAAACATAACAGTAATATCGCACGTTAGTCGGTCGAGGTCGCGAGGTATGTTGCGACGGTCGAGGTCGTGAGTACCTTTTGATTTTACCTTTGTTCAGATAAAATGTTTATGATTTCGTCTCATTAGGGAAAAGTGTAATAAATGTTTTCCCTGTTTTGTTCGTGGTCGACACTGGTGAAATTTTTCCCAAACAGTTTGCCCCCAAAATTTAAAAATAGAGTGGCAAATTCGAATTTAAAAATATTTAAATTTTGTCGTCAGTCGGACGTCTAGGGTCATGACACGTGTCGAAAGCCACTTCAGTTGCTTTGGAACTGGATTGGTCCAGTTCCAACTAAAGGGGAAGTCGAAAAGGAGATAAGATCGTGACGTCACGCTGACGTGCGATCATGCTTAACAACTATCAACGCCAGGTGTCGACGATCCGTGTGTGCATACGAAGGGATATGGGCACGTGTCGATCATCGAGTGACTCGACCTGACACGATCGTTTACATAAATAGCGACCCTTGGTGGATCCTTTCCAGTTTACGTTTTCTGAGAATTTTAAGAGTGAGATTCTTTCCTGATTTCTTGTTGTTCTTCGTCAAATCCTTTCCAAACCTGCAAGAATCTTCGATTCGATTAGGAATTTTGAGGTTTTTAGAGCGTCTATATAAGGTACAATTCTTCATCTTTTGTAAGTCTGTCACTAGAAAACCTAAGAAAAAACTGGTATCTTTGGGGGTTTTCAAACCTTTAAACAAGGTTAGAAATGTCAACTAAGCCTGTAAGTTCTATTCGATATCGAGAGGATCTCGACGACCTTAGGAGTCTAGCAAAAATCCTTGCGGGGATTACACGAATTCGGGCAGGTCAGACTCGACCATATATGTGTCCTGAGGGGTATGTCGTGATATACTAATACCTTTTTAAGATAGGTTTCATATGGCCTTATTCGCCTTTGGCCAAGGCTTTTATGCTCGAGTTCGATTTAGCACCGAGCAAATTAATTCCCCAGTTCTGGCGAGTCGTACAACTGATTGAGCGCCTTACCGAAAAATGGGAATCTCCCATGATTGTGCGCGACCTCCTCTTGGCTTATCAAGTCAAGAAGGACGGATGTCATCGCTATAGCCTGTTTTCTAGGTATAAGGGCGATCGTACCTTGGTCTTGAAGACTACTGTTAATGATCGTAAGTGGAAGACCAGGTACGCATTCGTGCGTAAGTCGACTCTCGACTCTGAGAGCGGATGGATTAGGGTCGGCTGGAATGTGTCGGGTGAGATTTCCTAGCTTTCTGTCGCACGTCGTGTGTTAATTTTTAACTTATTTCTAACCTGTCTTCTATGTGTCGACAAATATTAAGTTTGAGGACGTGAAGCCCTACGCCAACTCTCAAGCAAAGGTTGACGCGTTCTTGGAATTCAGCGCTGTTGAGCGGTCGTTTTTCACACGACATCTGGTGGACGACGACGACGAAGACTTGGTGTATCTAGGAGAGAATCGGGGAGAGAAACGTGAGGAGGAGGAGGAAGAAGAGGAGTCAGAGGATAAAGAGGAAGAGTCGAGAGAAGAAGAGGAAGAAGAGATGACCGGTAAGTATATTTTATTCTTTTCTACTCGACCTCGATCTTTTCACTTATGTGTAACACTTCTCTCTTCTTTGTTTCTAGGAGAATCTCAGGTAAAGGTGCCGACTGCTTCTGCCAAAAGATCAGCTCAACTTGAGCTTTCCCGTAAGGGCAAGGAAAAAAGGAAAGGGACCTCGACCACTGGGTCGGGGTTTTTAAAGAAGACGACGATGACGATCCCGAGGGAACCGTCTTCAAGGGCTGATGACTCCTCGAGAGTCGTCACGCCCGAGAAGGCGAAGGTATCGGTTGCATCGCCTGCGAAGACGTATTCCAGTGCGATCGATGCAACACCTATTAGTTCAGCGCCTCCGGCAAAAACGGCGAAGTCCCCGTCTACTACGTCGATCCCTTTGTCGGCCGACAAGGGCAATGGTCATACGACGGGAGGGGCTAAGGTCACGACGGTCAACTTTACGTTGCCGTCGAACTTTATGGCTGATAATCTCTTAGACGGGACGAATTTGTCTCATCTGGGGAAATATCTGCTCCCTTCTTTCAAAGAGCATTTCGAGGGAGTCTCGGTCGAGGAGATCGGATCCCATGTTGCCGGACTGGCGTTTATGGTAAGTTTTTCTTTCAAAACTTGTGTTTCGATGTTTTTAGTCTTTGTCGAGCGTTTACTAACATGCTCCTTTATGTTTTACAGGCGTTCCAGTCTTCCCTTGCCTTGCACGCTGAAACGGTGAAGATAAGGGGTTTGGTGTCTTCTACCCACGAGAGGGGGAACGCGGCGTTGGACAGGGAGAAGGTCGCTCTAGAGCGCACCGAGGCTATGTCCAAACGTCTCGATGAAGCCTTGAGTGAGCTGGAGGCCATCGGACGTGCAAAGGATGAGGCAAACCACCGTCTGAAGCAGTCTTTATCCTTGATCGCCGATCAAAGGGACGAGCTGGACAAGATCAAGGAGTCTTTGGCTATGAGTGAAAAAGAGGCTGAAGACTCCAAGTCTAGGGTGACGGAGTTAGAGGATGAGGTGAAAGAGTTGAAAGACGAGGCAAAGTCTATCTTCGCTTTTGCTCGATTCACCGCGCGGGCGGCGATCATGCGACGACACCTGTCCGGTAAACATCCTTTGGCCTCGGCGTCGGACGAGCTTGCCTTCTTCTTGAGAGACGTCGGAACCGAAAGAGACCTCGACTCTAATGACGAGAAAGAGATCGAGGAGGAAGAGGTGGATGAAGGTTCCAAGCGCGAGGCCTCAGGCAAAGACGTGACCGACACTCCTCCTCAGCCTTAGGGAATTTCCTTCTAAGTTTTTCTTTTTATCACTCGACCGTTGGGGGTCGAATCATTCGGATGTACTTAATTGTTTTATATATGAAATTTATGTTTCTTTTTGAACTTGTGTATTATTTCGACACACACATGTCGTAGACAGATATAATATCAATCACGAAATTCACAAAGTAGAAAATGAAGAAGAAATCGCGCGACTTAGGCATCCATTGTAATACAACGACTAGCACATAAGTCATAAGACTTTTATACTTTTAAATTGTGCTGGTAAACATAAGCACATGCGATCAAAGCATTCATTCAGAACATGAAGTTTTTCTAAATTAAAAAACTTAGATCGAGGGGTCGTTAGACCTTATGATCATACAACCAGATCACATGATGAACTTGGATCATGTGTCCATGTGAAAGGATAATCAAGTCATAGGCCTAATCACTTATGTCGTGCGATACTGTGAGATAAAGTCGTATAGTAGACTTAGCGACTTATGTCGTGCGATCTGCGATAAAACAATGTCAGAGGTTGGTCGTTGGCTTTTCAAATGTGTCGCATTCGAGCTACGTGGGACATCTTGATTGTCGAGGGTTTGGAGGCGATAGGCACCTTTACCCACGACTTCTGAGATACGGTAAGGACCTTCCCACTTGGTGGAAAGCTTACCTGCATTGAGCTCTTGAGTGCTTTGGAACACTCGTCGGAGGACGTAGTCGCCTACTTGAAAGACTTTAACTTTGACATTCTTATTGAAGTGTCGCTCGATTGCTTGCCTTTGCGATGACATTCTGATCAGTGCTGATTCTCTGAGCTCTTCAAGAGCGTCGAGGTCATAACTTAAATCAACCAGATTGTGGTCGACGGAAGTATACCTCGAAGTTGGGAGCTGGACCTCGACAGGAAAAACTGCTTCACAACCATAAACCAAAGAGAAAGGAGTTTGTCCTGTAGACGTGCGAGGTGTCGTGCGATTTGCCCATAGGACCGAAGGGAGTTCTTCGACCCACTTCCCCTTTGCAGCTTTTAACCTTTTCTTAATTGAAGCAATGATGGTCTTATTGCTCGACTCAGCAAGTCCATTTGCCTGGGGATACGTGGGTGTCAAGGTCGTCAGCTTGATGTTGCGGTCTTCACAGAACTGTCGAGTCCTGTTGCTTATGAACTGGGATCCATTGTCGCAGACAATTTCGGATGGGATCCTAAACCAGCATATAATGTTAGTCTGGATAAAAAAGACGACTTCTGTTTGGGCAAAATTTCGACAGTCCACGACCACGACCAAGGAAAGGAATACGTTTATTTCCCCCCACGACAAGGTAAAATCATAATACTTTTATCCTTGGTTAAAAGTCAAGTCGTAAGTTATTTGCCTCACGACACTCGACCACGTCGTATGTTTTACACGACCGTCGCATAGAATCATGCGACCTCGACCAACTAACGCATGACATAACTGTTACGTTTGTTCAGTATTTAATGCAGGAGTCAACGTCATTAATGGACAACGGGTATAACTGATAAAGGTCATTAACAGCATAAAAAAGACGACGTCCGTTACGACAGTTACGAAGAGCATTCAAGAAATCAATCAAAGCACCCGAAGACTATAAAATCAAAGGCTCAGTCAACATTTCAAACACACATTGCAGAGCACAATCACTTGAACTCTCAAGAACTCCCAAGAACGCTCGAAGTAAAGAACATTCTTTCGAGGAATTGCTCTCGACGCACGACATTCACGCATGACACACAGTTTAAACACACGACGCACATTGTTTTTACATTCGATACACTTGTATTTTTACATTTCAAGTCATTTGTATTGTAATCTCTATACGATCGACACCAGAAACACAAGGACATCGCCCCTGTTTGACGACCATAGTGCAGCGACGACTTCCACAGTCGTCCGCGGCTTTTTTCCTCGTTGAGGTTTTTCCCGCGTCACCAAATTCTCAGTCTCATTTACATTTCTGTCTTTATCGCACGCTTTTGTCGAACGATTTCTTTCTTTAGTTGTTAAGCTCCACAATCAACCTTAAGTTATCCTTCTGGACGATTTTTGGCATTAACAGTTTGGCGCCATCCGTGGGACCCCATCTAGAGAAAATCTTCGACAAACGTGCGTCCTACTAACAGTTTCTTGGAGTCTCTTCTGTTTTCTTTTCAGGAGAATGGCAGTCTTCAAAAATCTAGAGCAAACCACTGCCCAGATGCACGAAGAGCTCAAGGATGCACAAAATCCCCTTACGATAGTTGATGATTATCGCTTGGAAGAAATCATTCTAGATCAGAGCAAGCCTGATCAAAAAGTCTTTATAGGATCGTCCCTCGATTCCTGCATTAAAGACAAGCTAATATCTTTCCTGTAGGAACACGCCAATGGTTTTGCCTGGTCGCATGAAGATATGGTCGGTATCGATCCTGATGTCATCTCGCATAAGCTCAACGTCGATCCGTCATTCAAGCCCGTCAAGCAAAAGCGAAGGAAATTCGCTCCTGAAAGGAATAAGGTGATAAATGACGAAGTCAATTACCTTCTCAAGACAGGAAAGATTCGCGAAGTAAAATATCCCGATTGGCTTGCTGACGTTGTGGTTGTGGCAAAGAAAAATGGAAAGTGGAGAGTCTGTATCGACTTCACCGATCTCAACAAAGCTTGTCCAAAAGATCCATTTCCATTGCCATGGTCGATGCAACCGCAGGGCATGAACTATTGACGTTCATGGATGCTTATTCTGGATACAATCAGATCCTGATGCACGTCGAGGATCAAGAAAAAACTGCATTCATGACAGATCGAGGTATTTACTGTTATAAGGTTATGCCTTTTGGATTAAAAAATGCAGGTTCTACCTACCAGCGTCTGGTGAATAAAATGTTCAAAGATCACCTTGGCGACACGATGGAGGTATATATCGACGACATGCTCGTCAAGTCAAAGCAATCAGTCGACCACGTCGAACACTTGAGACGGTCGTTCGACGTCCTTTGGAAGTATAGCATGAAGCTCAACCCGACAAAGTGTTCCTTCGGTGTCAGTGCTGGAAAATTCTTGGGCTATATGGTCACTCGTCGAGGGATCGAGGCTAATCCCGACCAGATCAAAGCCATTGTCGAAATCAAATCCCCGAGAAATTTCAAAGAAGTCCAAAGGCTTACTGGTCGGGTGGCAGCTTTGAACAGGTTTATCTCTCGCTCTTCAGATAGATGTCATCTATTTTACAATGTCCTCAGGAAAAATAGAAGCTTCGACTGGACCGACGGTCACGAGCAAGCATTGCAAAAGCTTAAAGAGTACATGACATCGCCTCCTTTGTTATCAAAACCTCGCGATCACGAAGTATTGCAATTATATTTGGCTGTTAGTCCAAATGCGGTAAGCGCCGTACTGACGCGAGAAGATGAAAAGCAACAATTGCCGATCTAGTATGTAAGTAAATCTCTCCTGGACGCTGAAACCATGTATTCCTCTATGGAAAAATTACTTTTGTCGCTAGTTACAGCTGCAAAGAAATTGCGACACTATTTCGAATCGCATCCTATTACTGTCGTGACTAACTTTCCTCTTAAGTCTGTCTTGAGGAAACCTGAGTTGACAGGCTGTTTAGTAAAATGGAGCATATATCTCAGCAGTTACGACATCGACTTCAAACCCAGGACTGCGATCAAATCGCAAGCCTTGGCAGATTTTGTTACTGATTTCAGTCCCGAATTGGAGAAAGAAGCAGAGCTCGAAGTGTCAACTGTGGAGACTCACGATGGTATGCCTTGGATCTTACATGTCGACGGATCTTCTAATGTTAGAGGTTCAGTCCGATGCGACTTCAAAACCACCAACAACGAAGATGAATATGAAGCCCTGATCAGGGGAATGAATATGGCCTATGACTCGGGGGCAACCGCGTTACATCTCAAAAGCGATTCTCTCCTGGTGGTAAACCAGATCAATGGAGAATTCGCAGCCAAAGATTCAAAAATGACAGCGTACCTAAAGGTAGCAAAAAAAAATCCAAAAAATTTAAATCTTTTTCTATTGAACAGATTCCAAGGGACCAGAATACTCAGGCCGACTCTTTAGCAAACCTTGGGTCCGCTTTGGTCGAGCCAATATTCGACGTTATCCCCATGATCCATCTGGCGACGTCGTCCATCGAAAACGTTGACCTCATCCAGATCGAAGATGAAGAAGATGATTGGTCGTGCGACATCTAAAATTTCCTCATGCACGACCAACTCCAGAAGACAATATAGAAGCCCGGAAGATCAGATTCAAAGCGTCTAAATATGTCATGATCAGAGATAGGCTCTACCGACGATCATCGACAGGCTTAAACCTAAGATGCGTCATTAGCAAAAGTCGGGTCCTGAGAATCCTTCAAGAGATGCACGATGGAGAGTGTGGCAATCATTCAGGAGGTCGCAGTTTGGCTAATCGTATCTCTCGACAAGGGTATTTTTGGCCAACACTACGACAAGACGTCGTCAAGTATGTCCAAAACTGTGACCCCTGTCAACGACACTCAGGTATGTCTCATAAACCCTCTGAACCTTTGCACTCGACACTTATCCCATGGCCCTTCATGAGGTGGGGAATGGATATTGTCGGAAAGCTACCCCCTGCCCCAGGACAAAAGGTATTCCTCCTTGTACTCACGGATTACTTTTCCAAATGGATCGAAGCGGCTGCTTTCTCCCAAGTTAGGGACAAAGAGTTCATCTCGTTTATCCAAACTAACATCATATGCAGGTTTGGGATCCCATCCGAAATTGTCTGCGACAATGGAACCCAATTCATCAGCGACAGAACTCAACAGTTCTGTGAAGATAGAAACATTAAGGTGACGACCTCGACTCCCAGGTATCCCCAAGCCAACGGACTTGCTGAGTCGAGCAATAAGACCATTATTGCTTCGATCAAGAAAAGGTTAAAAGCTGCAAAAGGTAAATGGGTCGAAGAACTCCCCTCCGTCTTGTGGGCAAATCGCACGACACCACGCACGTCCACAGGACAACCCCCTTTCTCTCTAGACTACGATTGTGAAGCAGTTTTGCCAATCGAGGTCCAACTCCCAACTTCGAGGCATACCTCAGTCGATCACAACCTGGTCGATTTAGGATATGACCTCGACGCTCTCGAAGAGCTTAGCGAATCAACCTTGATTAGAATGGCGTCGCAAAAGCAAGCGGTCGAACGACATTTCAATAAAAATGTCAAAGTCAAAATATTTCAAGAAGGCGACTACGTCCTCCGTCGAGTATTCCAAAACACTCAAGAGCTTAATGCAGGTAAATTTTCCGTTAAGTGGGAAGGTCCTTATCGTATCTCCGAAGTCGTGGGTAAAGGAGCCTATCGGTTCCAGACCCTCGACAATCAAGACATCCCACGTAGTTGGAACGTAACACATCTTAAAAGGTACTTCTTTTAAAATCCCTTTTTCTTTCGTACGATTTTATCCACCTCAACGACTATTGACTTAAGCATCGGAGGGTCGTTGGTTAGCCAACGACCAACTGTTGACAATATTATATCGCAGGATCGCACGACATAAGTTTATCGCATAACTTTCGCAAGATCGTAGTCGAAGTCCAAATACAGGATTTAACACCTGATTTAAATTCATCGCACGATGTAACTGTACAATCAACCCGCTATCTAAATGTTCTGACTTATCTTATGTTCTGAACATATGCCTTAAATGCATATATACGTGTTTTTTGTTATCTTTTAATAAAAACAGCCTCAGTCGCACGTACCCACAATTATATACGATTTACAGTATGATCATATGGTTGAAATTATATTCGATGATTGCTTGTGATAGACAATGAAAAGTGTCACGTTCAAAAGAAATTTCATTCATAACATAGTTACATTAGACAACACGATCACCAACGATCGAGCATGAAAAACAAAAGTGGAAATTTATCCTAAGACTAGGGAAAAGTGTCAGTCGCATCTTCGCCCGAAGTCTCAACCATTAACCCCAAAACATGCTAAAGAAATTATGCAAGGATCAAACGAGTATGTAAAAGTCGGGAGTTGTTTCCCAGCATCTTAAGTCGCGACACATTACGAAGGTAAGTCCGCAGTATTTTGAGAATGTGGCTCTTAAGATTAATGTTAAGGTTGGAGGAAGGAATACGATACTCTCGACAATCGGCTTCCGGTCCAACGACTTCTCTATCTTTGCATACCGAGCGAAAGCAGATTGGAATGTCTGTAAAATGCAAAAGAAACATGTTAAACAAACGTCCGACAAAAGCTAAGAAAAACATTGGAAACACACGTTTCGAAAGAAAAACTTACAAAAAATGCCAGTATGGTTATGCGCGATCCCATCTCTTCGATGGAGGTCCTTCGAAAAACGCTCCTCGAAAGATAGGAGCTGATATTTCCCCAGATACGGATATGACTCCATCCCGTCGAGGACATTGTCAGTTAAGAGGTCTGACGGCAACGAAGAGTTGACCATCGTGACTTCGTCCTCACCCGTCTTTGCACCCTTGCCCTTGTCGGCTGACAAAGGGGTCGACGTGGTTGCAAGAGACATCGTCGCTAGATGCGCATAATCCATGGACGTCGCGTCTATCGCGATAGACACCTCTCTCCTGAAAAGATATAAAAGAGGAATGTTACAAGGTGAATAGAAAAACCCCCGGAATTGGGGCACTAACTGTGTCAATGTTCAAACTCAAGCATGAACACCTTAGCCAAGGATGAATAAGGGATTTGTCGTTGAAGATTTCTAAAAAATCGTCGAAATCCTTTTCCACAGGCTCGATCAACGTATTTAACAAAAGACTTATGGAAAAAACCACGAAACTACACCTTATATAGGTTCTCAAAAGTCTCGAAGCTCTAAGCAAATCAAAGATCTTCGCAAATTTTGGAAAGGATTCGGTGAAGATCGCCGATAAATCAAGAGAAATCTCTCTCTTAAAAAATATTTTTTTTATTTATTACTGAATAGAAGGATCTGCCGAAGGTCTCTATTTATGGTAAATATCGTGTCAGGTCGAGTCCCTCGATGATCGACACGCACCCCCATCTTTTCGTATAACCACGCGGATCGTCGACACCTGGCATGGACACCTGGTAAGCATAACCGTGCGTCATCATGACGTCACGATCTTATCCTCTCTTCGACTTCCCTCTCTAGTTTGAATTGAACCAGTCCAGTCCCAAGGCAACTAAGGTAATTTTAGACACGTGTCACCACCCCAGGCGTCCGATTGACAAAATTTAAAATTTGAATTTGACATTCTATTTTCAAATTTCGGGGGCAAACTGTTTGGGCAAAATTTCAACAGTCCTCGACCACGACCAAGGTAAGGAATACGTTTATTTCCCCCCACGACAAGGTAAATCATAATACTTTTATCCTTGGTTAAAAGTCAAGTCGTAAGTTATTTGCCTCACGACACTCGACCACGGCGTATGTTTTACACGACCGTCGCATAGAACCATGCGACCTCGACCAACTAACGCATGACATAACTGTTACGTTTGTTCAGTATTTAATGCAGGAGTCAACGTCATTAATGGACAACGGCTATAACTGATAAAGCTCATTAACAGCATTAAAGACGACGTCCGTTACGACAGTTACGAAGAGCATTCAAGAAATCAATCAAAGCACCCGAAGACTATAAAAGAAAAGGCTCAGTCAACATTTCAAAACACACATTGCAGAGCACAATCACTTGAACTCTCAAGAACTCCCAATAACGCTCGAAGTAAAGAACATTCTTTCGAGGAATTGCTCTCGACGCACGACATTCACGCACGACACACAGTTTAAACACACGACCCACATTGTTTTTACATTCGATACACTTGTATTTTTACATTTCAAGTCATTTGTATTGTAATCTCTGTACGATCGACACCAGAAACACAAGGACATCGCCCCTGTTTGGCGACCATAGTGCAGCGACGACTTCCACAGTCGTCCGCGGGTTTTTTCCTCGTTGAGGTTTTTCCCGCGTCACCAAATTCTTTGTCTCATTTACATTTCTGTCTTTATCGCACGCTTTTGTCGAACGATTTCTTTCTTTAGTTGTTAAGCTCCACAATCAACCTTAAGTTATCCTTCTGGACGATTTTTGGCATTAACAACTTCCTTGTCCCGAACTTGGGAAAAGGCAGCTGCTTCTACCCATTTAGAGAAATAATCTGTAAGTACGAGGAGGAATACCTTTTGACCAGTGGCAGGTGGTAACTTGCCGACAATATCCATACCCCATCTCATGAAGGGCCATGGGATAAGTGTCGAGTGTAAAGGTTCAGAAGGTTTATGGGACGTACCTGAATGTCGCTGACAAGGATCACAGTTCTGGACATACCTGACGGCGTCTTGTCGCAGTGTTGGCAAAAAGTAGCCCTGTCGAGAGATGCGATTAGCCAAACTGCGACCTCCTGAGTGACTGCCACACTCCCCATCGTGCATTTCTTGAAGGATCTTCTGAACTTGACTATTTCTTGTGACGCATCTCAGGTTTAAGCCTGTCGATGATCGTCGATAGAGTCTATCTCCGATCAGGACATACCTGGATGCCTTGAATCTGATCTTTCGAGCTTCCATCTTATCTTCTGGGAGTTGGTCGTGCATTAGAAAATTTCGGATGTCGCACAACCAATCACCTTCTTGCTCTTCAATCTGGACGTCATCGTCATTTTCAATGGACGACGTCGCTAGGTGGATCATAGGAATACTGTCGAATATTGGTTCGACTAGAACAAACCCAAGGTTTGCTAGAGCGTCGGCTTGAGTATTGTGATCCCTTGGAATTTGTTCAATAGAAAATGATTTAAATTTTTCTGATTTTTCTTTTGCCGCCTTTAGGTACGCTGCCGTCTTTGAATCTTTGGCCACAAATTCTCCATTCATCTGGTTCACGACCAGAAGAGAATCGCTTTTGACATGTTGCGCGGTTGCCCCCGAGTCGTGGGCCATATTCATTCCCACGATCAGGGCTTCGTACTCAGCTTCGTTGTTGGTGGTTTTGAAATCGCATCGAACGAAATACACCATCTTGCCCCCCTGTGGCGACTTTAAGACGACGCCTAGCCCTGAACCTCTAACATTGGACGATCCTTCGACATGTAAAGTCCAAGGCACGTCGTCGTGAGTCGCCACAATGGACACTTTGAGCTCTGCCTCTTTCCCCAACTCAGGACTAAAGTCGGCGATGAAATCAGCCAATGCTTGCGACTTGATTGTTGTCCTGGGTTTGAAATCGATGTCGTAAATACTGAGATATATGCTCCATTTAGCCAATCGACCTGTCAACTCAGGTTTCCTCAGGACCGATTTAAGAGGAAAGTTAGTCACAATAGTAATAGGATGCGATTCGAAATAATGTCGCAATTTCTTTGCGGCTGTAACAACCGACATGAGTAGTTTTTCCATTTTGGAATACCTGGTTTAGGCGTCCAAGAGAGATTTACTTACATAATAGATCGGGAGTTGTTGTTTTCATCTTTCCGTGTTAGGACGACACTTACTGCATTTGGACTGACAGCTAAATATAGCTGCAAGACCTCATGATCGTGAGGCTTCGACAGCAAAGGCGGTGACGCCATATACTCTTTCAATTTTGCAGTGCTTGCTCATGATCGTCGGTCCAATCGAAGCCTTTGTTTTTCTTGAGGACATTGTAAAATAAATGACATATATCTAAGGATCGAGAGATAAACCTGTTTAGAGCTGCCACCCGACCAGTGAGCTTTTGGACCTCTTTGAAATTTCTAGGAGACTTGATCTCGATAATATCTTTGATTTGGTCGGGATTAGTCTCGATTCCTCAACGAGTGACCATGTAGCCCAGGAATTTCCCGGCACTGACACTAAAGGAACACTTAGTCGGGTTGAGCTTCATGCTATACTTCCGAAGGATGTCGAACGACTGCCTCAAATGTTCGACGTGGTCGACTGCTAGCTTCGACTTGACTAGCATGTCGTCGATATAGACTTCCATCGTGTCGCCAAGATGATCCTTGAACATCTTATTTACTAGACGCTGGTAGGTAGAACCTGCATTTTTTAGTCCAAAAGGCATGACCTTATAACAGTAAATACCTCGATGGTCATGAATGCAGTTTCCTCCTGGTCCTCGACGTGCATCAAGATCTAATTGTATCCAGAATAAGCATCCATGAACGTCAATAGTTCATGTCATGCTGTCGCGTCGACCATGGCATCGATATGTGGCAATGGGAATGGGTCTTTTGGACAGGCTTTGTTGAGATCTGTAAAATCGATACAGACCCTTCATTTGCCATTTTTCTTCTGAACGACCACGACATTCGCGAGCCCGTCGGGGTATTTTACTTCTCGAATTTTCCCTGTCTTGAGGAGGTTGTCGACCTCGTCATTTATCACCTTACTCCTTTCAGGAGCAAATTTCCGCCGCTTTTGTTTGATAGGCTTAAATGACGGGTCGACATTGAGCTTATGGGAAATGATGCCAGGGTCTATGCTGACCATGTCTTCGTGCGACCAAGCAAAACAATCGGCGTGTTCCTGCAAGAAAGATATTAACTTGTCTTTTAGGCAGGGATCGAGGGACGACCCTACAAGGACTTTCTAGTCAGGCTTGCTCTGGTCCAGGATGACTTCCTCCAGGTGATAGTCATCGATTGTCTCAGGAGCATCCTGTGCATTCTCAAGCTCCCCATGCATCTGGGCAATGATCTGCTCTTGGTTTTCGTTACCTGCCATTTTTTCTGAAAGAGAAAAGAAAGGAAACTCCAAGAAAACGTTAGTAAGACGCACGTTTGTCGAAGATCTTCTCTAGATGATGTCCCACGGATGGCGCCAAACTGTTAATGCCAAAAGTCATCCAGAAGGATAACTTAACGTTGATTGTGGAGCTTAACAACTAAAGAATAGAAATCAGTCAACAAAGGATGCGACGAAGACAGAAAAAGTAAATAAGACAAAGATTTTGGTGACGAGGGAAAATCTCAACGAGGAAAAAACCCGCGGACGACTTTGGATGTCGTCGCTGCACTATGGTCGCTAAACAGGGGCGATATCCTTATGTTTCGGGTGTCGAGAGTACAATGATTACAATACAAATGAAAGAAAGACTTTATATGTAAAGTAACAAGTGTGTCGTACGTGGAAAACAAGTGGGTCGTGTGTATAAACTATGCGTCGAGCGTGTAAGTCGTGCGTCGTGAGCGATCTGTTGAGAGAGAATTCTTTGCTTCGAGTGTTCTTGAGAGTTCCGATGTTTCAGGATGTCAGAGATACGCGAAATGGTGATTGAGCCTTTGTATTTATAGCCTTCGAACGCCTTGAAGGACTCCATAAAAACTTCTTGTAACGGTCGCTGGGTTAATGCTCATAATTGTCCTTGTCGATTATGGCCGTTTGGTCATTAATGACATTGATCCTCATTAAACAGTGAAAACATAACGGTAATATTGCACGTTAGTCGGTCGAGGTCGCGAGGTATGTTGCAACGGTCGAGGTCGTGAGTAACTTTTGATTTTAACTTTGTTCAGCTAAAATGTTTATGATTTCGTCTCATTAGGGAAAAGTGTAATAAATGTTTTCCCTGTTTTGGTCGTTTGGTCGTGGTCGAGACTGGTGAAATTTTGCCCAAACAGTTGATATCCGCATCAGGTCACTAGTAGACTTAGTCACTTGTTCGTCAGCTTGGTCTTCGATTTCAGCTTTGAACTCAGTTGTAGTGAATCTTGTCTTCAGGGATCATAAGCAAACAATTACAAATGAAACTATCAGCGATCATCAGTAAGGTTGAACATGCTCAGGGCTCACTGATGTACATGCATCGCTGAAATACAAATTAAAGCATGTGTTTTCCATCAGTGATACTAAACAGACTTAGGGGTTTTTTACTAAAATTTTCATTAAGTCCTGTATGGATAAATGTGTCTGTTTGGTTAAATTTTTCTGTCTGGTTAAATTGTTGTTGTTGTTTACTTTTTTATCTGAATCAACAGTCTAAATACCAGAAATGACCGATTTACCCCCGAGTATGAATTATAAGTTGTTTAATATATTCTGTTTATTTTTTAAGCCAAATTATATATCTGAAACACAAAATCGACATAAAATCAGCAGCAATAAACTTGTGTAGCAAAAAATCAACAACAACAAACTTGTGTTGCACATACTTGTGTAGCAAAAAATCAAAAACAACAAACTTGTGTAGCACATACTTGTGTAGCAAAAAATCAACAGCAACATACTTGTGTAGCAAAAAATCAACAGCAACAATCTTCTACAAAGTTCAAAAGTTCACAAAAAGTTCACAAATTCCCAAAGTTCACAGCAACAATCTGCTTGTGTAGCAAAAAGTTCACAGCAACAATCTGCTACAAAGTTCACAAGTTCACAAAAATTTCACAAATTCACAAATGGCGAAGAAAGGGCAGTTCCAAATGGCGACAAAGTTCACAAAATTTCACAAATTCACAGTAACAATTAGACAAAAAACGACAAAGTTCACAAAGAAATCGACAAAGGGCAGTTCGAAATGGTGAAGAAAGGGGAAAAACAAAGAAGGAAGGGCAGAAAACATACCTTCGTCGGTGGAGAAGAGAGGCTGTCGTCGCCGGAGAAGATGGTCGCCGTCGCCGGTGGAGAAGAGAGGCGATAGAGAGAAGAGAGGTAGGGGATAGAGAGAGCCTATAGAGAGAAGAGAGGCGATAGAGAGAAGAGAGCCAGTAGGGTTTACCTTCTTTTCTCCTAAGGGTAAAATGGTCCACTTTTCATCTTAATGGGGACAACACCCATAAATCTACTGTGCGAATAAGCCGGTTGCTGTGTCATTAAGTCACAAGTAAACACTCAATTTTGTCTGCGCGAATAAGCCAGTTTCCCCATTAAGACCAATAAGTTACAAGTAAACACACCCTTAGTATATTTTCTTAGATAGTGAAACACTGATACATATTGTTTACTTACAATTTTCACTAAGTAGTTTTGAGAGTCATTATCAAATCACTAAAGGGTTTGGAACAACGATAGTGAAAGATTTAGAATAAACAAACTCTAACATCGTAATAACTAAAAAAATCATAAATATATAATTTAGAATAAACAAAATTATAGAAACAAAAGATAAACTAATATATCAATAATTAATTAATAAACTATATTATCAAATATTTATATTATTACTAATAAAATATATAGTTTAAATAAGGGAAATTAATTAAAATGCCACAAGTTTGACTTTGTTTTACTAAAATGCCACAAATCTTGTTCAGTTTGCAAAAATGTCATTTTTTCCGCGATAAGAGCCCGCAATCGCGGGCCAATGGCAATTTGTAATTTTAGGCCCCGCGATCACCCCGGATCACCCCGCGTACACCCCGTGATTTTTCAATTTGGCCAATTTTGATGAATTTTGATTTGATATTTACACTTTCACCCCCTATACTTATTTACTTACTTTACTTTATACCTTTTATTTTCATAATTTTAATTTTACATTTAACACATATAATCGTTTATTAACTATAATACATTAAAAAATACGTTTTAATTTTAACAAGTTACACCATTATAATCGTCTCTTCGATACGTTCGAAATGAGCCCAACATTGAATTTTTTTGGATTTGTATATTTTAATATATATCATATAAACTACATAAAATTATTTTTTATATTTAAAATTCATATTCTTATAGTTAATTATTTAATTTATGGTACTCTTATAGTTAAAATACGTTTTATTTATTTTATTATCGATGGTCCAAGTGTAAGTATTAAAAATTGGCGGAGGCTTTGTGATGGACAGACATCGATTCTTTTGTGCATACTCTGTAACTGCAAATACTTCAGCTCCAAACACACATGAATCATCATTCACCAAATACCCATTTTCACAATTCTTAATTGATACCAACATGTCAAAACCCCATTTCATATTCTTCTCGTGAAACCTTGTCCTATTGCCATTCACGATATCTATAAACACATTCAAATAATAATAATTTAAAACGATTTAATGAATTAGTTAATATATGATTATTATGTTAATGCGATAGGAGTGTAAAACAAAATTGAAAATACGTTAAAAATGAATTTTAAATATAAAAATTAACTTTATGTAGTTTATATGATATATATTAAAATATATAAATCCAAAAAAATTCAATGTTGGACTCATTTCGAACGTATCGAAAAGACGATTATAATGGTGTAACTTGTTAAAATTAAAACGTATTTTTTTAACGTACTATAGTTAATAAACGATTATATGTGTTAAATGTAAAATTAAAATTATGAAAGTAAAAGGTATAAAGTAAAGTAAGTAAATAAGTATAGGGGTGAAAGTGTAAATATCAAATCAAAATTCATCAAAATTGGCCAAATTGAAAAATCACGGGGTGTACGCGGGGTGATCCGGGGTGATCGCGAGGCCTAAAATTACAAAATTGCCATTGGCCCGCGATCGAGGGCTCTTATCGCGGAAAAAAATGGCATTTTTGCAAACTGGACGAGATTTGTGGCATTTTGGTAAAACAAAGTCAAACTTGTGGCATTTTAATTAAGGGAAATTAATTAAAATACCCCAAGTTTGACTTTGACTTACCAATATACCACAAATCTCGCTCAGTTTACCGAAATGCCACAAAATTCCGCGGTAGGCCCCGCGATCGCGGGCCCCAGCCCACGTGTCATACGAGTTTGGCCAAACAACCCTCGTAGGTCCCTCAAGAATGCCCGCGGTACAGGTTTGGCCCCTGCCCGCGGAGGATGCCCGCGATCGCGAGATACCCCGCTACGTGTCAGCATGGGGTTAGCCCTAAAAAATTTTGTGAGACACAAACCCTAATTTCTTTCTCATCGCCGCAACTATATAAGAGAGGTGGGGGGACCAAACCGGCCACACCTCATTTTTTTATTCAAATTCTCTCTTCTCCTCTCCCAAACTCTGTCAATTTTGTCGTGTAGAATACGCGCTCGAGTTTTTTTAAGATGACTCGTATTACTCAGTTGGTAAGTTTTTCTTTAGTTTTTTGTTCTTTTTTATATGTTGTTATTTTAAGTTAAGATATATGATATGTATGTTGTTAGAGTGTTTATAACTTGTTATATGTTTGAATATGATATTTGTTCTATGTTTAAATTTTAAAATATATGATATGTATGTTTTTATGTTTGAATGTGATATTTCTATGTTATAATGTGTATGTTGTTATAGATGTTAGAGTATTTTTATAAAAAAATGTTAAGAGTGTGTTT
This sequence comes from Saussurea involucrata, assembly GCA_033807775.1. Taxonomy (NCBI): domain Eukaryota; kingdom Viridiplantae; phylum Streptophyta; class Magnoliopsida; order Asterales; family Asteraceae; genus Saussurea; species Saussurea involucrata. Next base: position 69,717,349 of record CM066315.1, read on the forward strand.
TTATAAAAAAAATGTTAAGAGTGTGTTTTTATAAAAATAATTCTTAAGAGTGTGTTTTTATAAAAAATTGTTAAGAATGTGTTTTTTATAAAAAAAATGTGAAGATAGTGTTTTTTTATAAAAAAAAATGTGAAGATAGTGTTTTTTATAAAAAATTGTTAAGATGGTGTGTTTTATAAAAATAATTATTAAGAGTGTGCTTTTATAAAAAAAATGTGAAGATGGTGTTTTTTATAAAAATATTTCTTAAAAGTGTGTTTTTATAAAAAAAAAATGTTAAGATGATGTTTTTTATAAAAAAATTGTTAAGAATGTGTTTTTTATAAAAAAAATTGTTAAGATGGTGTTTTTTATAAAAATAATTATTAAGAGTGTGTTTTTATAAAAATGTTACGAATCACAACTTAGGTCCCTAGGGTTTTAAGAATGACAACTTAGGTCCCTAAACTTTTAAGAATGACAATTTAGGTCCCTAAACTTTTAAGAATGACAACTAGGGTCCCTAAACTTTTAAGAATGACAACTAGGGTCCCTAAACTTTTAAGAATGACAATTAGGTCCCTAAACTTTTAAGAATGACAACTTAGGTCCCTAAACTTTTAAGAATGACAACTTAGGTCCCTAAACTTTTAAGAATGACAACTTAGGTCCCTAAACTTTTAAGAATGACAACTTAAGTACCTAAACTTCACATGCCACACTCAAAAACATCTATATATAACACTATTATATGTTGAAATAAAATAAACCGCAACATCTATATATAACACTATGATATGTTGAAATAAAATAAACCGCGACCTATATATTTATAATACTATTATATGTTGAAATAAAATAAACCGCAACATATTTATTTATAACACTATTATATGTTGAAATCAAATAAACCGCAACATCTATATATAACATTATTATATATTGAAATAAAATAAACCGCAACATATCTATTTGGATTTTGTCAAACGGGTGTAAATAGCCCTAAGGTATGTCGGGATTTAAGCAATCCTTGTGATTCCCCTGCTACCTGGAAGTCCAATAGATTGAGTGGTTTCTTTTCTAAAACTAAAACAAACGAATAATTATCAACACAATAAACCAAACAAGCAAAATCATCTATATATAACACTAACTATAACATCTGTGAATGACTATGTAGAGGGATTTCTTTAACATTGATTTGACGCTAAAGTGCAAAGTTGGCTACATCGAGGAGTTAAGAGAGCGCTTTAGGGGATTAGGTGATCGTGCAGATACCGTTGAGGCCATCTTTAGAGGGACACCTTTCGGGCCATGGATGGATGTGTCTTACTCTGGTGGCGACCCTACGCTAGTGCACATGTTTCTACAGTTGGAGGTCGAGAACTCCAACGCTGAGCCGGAGGAGATGCATTTTGATTTCTTCGGCCATCGATTGTATTTTGGGCGTCGTGAGTTCTGTCTAATTACAGGACTACGTTTTGGAGAGGCTCCCCCCTTCCTCCCTTAGCAGACTGCTCATTCGTTCCTAGGGTTTGGGGCATTTCAGCATCTCGTTTGAAGCTGAAGGCAGCCCGGGACATGATGAAAGAGGGCCTTAGTGCCCTTAGCGACGCCGATGTTGTCCGTGTATGCTTGGTGGTGATCGTGGATTTGGGCTTCATGGGTCGTGAGTATAGACAGACTGCTTCCGAGACGGTCATTAGGGCCGTCGAGGACTTTGATGTGTTTAACAGGTACCCGTGGGGTAGCCATATCTGGACACATTGCTACTCTATTCTGCACCGAGTCATAGCCAGACGCGCCGATCGACATGCAAAGATGAATCTTTGTGGTTTTACATACGCCTTCAAGGTTAGATACGTAGTATAACATAAATAATAATACATACAAACTGTTTGGCTTTCCTTTTTACGTACTTGCTCTTGTTGTGTAATTCCAGATATGGATCTTGGAGATGTTTCCCGCAGCCGTCCAATATTTCGTCAAGCGCGACGACATATTACTTAGGGGAACTCGTTGGGACAAGGGCCCTATTTCTCTAAATAGGGCGCTTTGGCTTCAGTTCTTCAGTCAATCTAGACATGTAAGTTCTTTTACTATGTTTACAATGTTGCATACGTTAGTCCCGCTTATTAAATTTTTTATGTTTTATCATATATTTAGCCGCCGCATGCGCCTTTCGCTCACCTTGAGCCTACTGCCGACGAGAGGGAAACGCATTGGTACAGAAACAGTGTGGCCTTTTTTGACGCAGAGGCGGCAAGGGCTCGGCGTCCCTCTCTTTCCATATCTGACGAAGATGAGGAAGACGACGCGAGGCCCTCCTATCAGCCGGCCCGTTCCTCCTCCTATCAGCCGGCCCGTTCCTCCTCCTATCATCCGCCCCCTTCCTCCTCCCATCAAGATCCGACTTCCACCGAGCCATCTTATGGCACCTTACACGACCTGTGGGACTACGTTCGGGGGCCAATACACACGCGTATTGATAATCTGGAGGGCCTCTACAGATAGTTTCGCGCTGTAAATGTTAGTGTGTAACTTAATTTGTCGGCCATGATCTTTTTGTTTGTATACTAATACTACGTTCTAAATTTGTTTTAGATGTCGAGTACGACGCCGATCCCCGCTCCGTTCGGACAGGGGGCACAGGAGACGTATGCCACCACATCCTATCCGTCATTCCATGAGAATGTAAGTGACACTGAGTAACCATTATAGTTATATGTTAGTTCCTAAGTTTGCAACTCTTATAATGATCAATGTCACGCAGGCCGGGATGTCGGGGGCATACACCTCCCAAACGACGTTCCCCACCACATCCTATTCTACTATCCCGGAGAGTGTAAGTGACACTGAGTAACCATTATAGTTATATGTTAGTTCCTAATTTTGTAACTCTTATAATGATCAATGTCACGCAGGCCGGGATGTCGGGGGCATACACCTCCCAAACGACGTTCGCCACCACATCCTATTCTACTATCCCGGAGAGTGTAAGTGACACTGAGTAACCATTATAGTTATATGTTAGTTCCTAATTTTGTAACTCTTATAATGATCAATGTCACGCAGGTCGGGATGTCGGGGGCATACACCTCCCAAACGACGTTCGCCACCACAGCATTCATGGACATCTTTGGCAGTTCGGCCGGAAAGTATTACAGGCCAGAAATGTCGGGGTCGTCGTACGTCACACCGCCAACATCCATGCATACTGTAAGTTATTTTGGTAGTTTTGGTTTAATTGTGAACATTTCCTAAATTGTACTTAAAACATCTAATAACTTAATTTTCAGACGATGGGGTCTCCTATTCTCGAGGAGCACTTCTCGGAGCCGGAAGATGACCTGATGGATGTTGTAGATCCACAGGTGACCCCGCTCCCTCAAAAGCGGCAGCATAAACTTTCAAAATGGTTGAGTTACCCGTTTAGACAACAAGAATCTACGCCACCATTGCCCCCTAAAAAGCAAGCAAAGAAAGCGGGGGGAAACAAGGGAGGAAAGAAGGCGGGAAAGAGAAAGGAAAAGGTGCCTTCACCGGAGCGTCAACCGGCATCGGATATATTGAGGATGTGCCGGACTGGTGGCCTCCCCCGCTTGAAGTTCATCCCTTACTTGAACCTGGAAATCACCCCCCCCCCCCGTTTTTCAAAGTATTGCTGGCGGATGACCCTTTGGAGTCTGACTTACAGGATGTGGTTAGTATGAAGTTTAACTATAGTCATATAATCAAATATATTTATATTACATGTCTAACCATCTATTTTTTATGTATAGCACATCGATTGTTGGGTCTCGCTGCTGCAAAAATATCGTGGAACAGACACGAGGTGGACCATGATGCTCAGTATTTTCTTTCACTACATGGTGCTTGAGCATCAAGGCCCCGTCTCTGTGGCTAGCTCATGCAATGGCGTGGAAGGGGTTTCTTGGGCTCTCCTCGATGTGGTATGTAAATCGTTTTACTCTTATTTTATTTAAGTTGTTTTGTTGCTAACTAAGTTGTCTAATATTGTAATATTTCATGTGTACATCCCTATATGCATTCATCCCAAACATTGGCTGCTCGGAGTGTTTGAGCTTGACGCTATGACCATAACCATATATGACAGCGACAGTGCCAGTCTCTTCAGAGACCAATTGGATGACCAGATGAGAAGGTTTAAAGCTGTGCTATATGACTTCTTTTGTCGGGTCAAGGATACGAGGCGTCACGATAGGACACATGTCTTTCGCCCTAAGTTCGCCAACAATACACCCCAGCAGGCCGGGATTAATGCGGATTGCGGTGTCTGGGTATGTCGTAATGCCAGGATGTTGATAAATAACGATGTGGTATGGGTACACCCTGACCACACCGAGGATGAGGCTAATAAATTTCGCCAACATATGGCGGAGTCCATTTATGAGCATTGTCAAATAGTGCAACGTTAGGTTGTCAAATAGTGCAACGTTAGGTTTTTCCAACACCTAGTAAGTAGGTTTATGAAACTTGCAATAATCCTAATACAGAGATTATTGGATGAACAAGCATTTATTTCTTGATTATTGGTGTATTGGTTCTTGTTGTCTGGAAGTGATTCATATGATGCAAAAATTGGTATTATGTAATGTGGAACAGTATCTATATTATAGAAACTTGCATTTGACAGTACCATATAAATCTGATCTAAATTCTCATTAATTAGCTATGTTTGACTACTTAAAGACTAATTTTCTGCCTAATGAAAGACCTTTATTCAAGAGCAGACGAATATTGCAGTTACTTTTTCAGTCGAATCTTACAGGCTCTTTTCAAACGAATCTTGCAGTGAACTATTCAGACGAATCATGCAGGCAACTTTTTCAGACGAAATCTTTGACCGTATCTGATGAAGAACATACATTTTCACGGCTATAAGTAGATGGCATGATGAAGTAGTAATTCACAACTTCCTATCTATCTTTTATACATTCTCTCCTCACCGTTTACAAACACACTCTCGCTTTTCTTAACACCATGGATGGAGGTTCAAGATCAAGGGGGAACAGGTCGGCGAATGTGGATGGAACTTCACATTCGGGAGCCTACCAACCACTAAATGATGGAGCTCTCCGGAGTACCTGGAAGGTACCGGAAACAGACGAGGAGTGGACAAACTGCGGGAGAACTACGGCCGATTTTCCATTCACGTCTGAGGAGGAAGCAGACTGGGAGATGGCATCCGACAATTACTACTTCGATAATGGCATGAGAACCCCACCAATGTATGATTTTATGCCGACGGGTCTTCGACAAAGTCAACGAATTACTCCCGCAGTGCAAAAAGCCATTGATGAGGCGAACGCCGATATCGAAAAGGTAAAGGGTATGTGGAACCATAACAGGGGGATTCAACAGGGGAAAATGGAGTATCTAGTGGTGAAGAAACGAGAACTGGCCATGACTAGGGCTCACGTTCGGCAGCTGCAACGAGAGATTAAGGAAGCTGAAGAGGAACTAGAAGAACTCGAATCGGACTACATGGGAATGGAGGACGTGATCAAGGAAAAGGTTAACTTGATCACTGGACTCCAGGACGCCTTCCAGTAATAGATTTATTTGTTTACCTGTACTGTATCCGTTTCAGTTGGGAAGATGATTTGCAATAATTTCTAGATGATCTTGTTAATTAATTTCCTTGTTAAATAACTTAAAATGGGGAAAAGATTTTCTTAAGTTAATTTCTATATTAAAAACATTAAAATGGAAAGGAAACAATACATTAAAAACCACATAAAATGATAACCTAAAAACTATAGGGACCATTAATGTTTTTTTAATATTGCCACAAACTTCAGGGGCCAAAACTGTAATTTCGGCATATCGCGGGACCACCGCGGGGTACCCTCGCGGGACAGGGGCCAAAAGTGTAAACGCGGGCATTCTTGAGGGGCCAAACCTGTACCGCGGGCATTCTTGAGGGACCTCCGCGGGACTTTTTGGCCAAACTCGTATGACACGTGGGCTGGGGCCCGCGATCGCGGGGCCCACCGCGGAATTTTGTGGCATTTCGGTAAATTGAGCGAGATTTGTGGTATATTGGTAAGTCAAAGTCAAACTTGGAGTATTTTAATTAATTTCCCTTTAAATAATGTTCATATTTAAAACCCAAATATTATAACCTTTTCTAAAATTATAATCATCTTTTAAAAATACAATTATACATGATTAAATATAATACAAAAAGTGTTTTTTATAATAATAATTATTTTTTTATATAAAAAAAAAGAGGTACGTAGAAGTCATTAAAATCTAATATATAACAAAGAAATCAAGGTTCCACATCCTTTTCCATTTAATCGAGAGTTATTTTTCCAATATTTGTTTCTTTTCAACCACAAATCGGTCTTCAAAGTACAATAATTGTGGAAAAAAACAGTAAAAGCATGCAAGATTCGTCTAAGTATAGGGGTTGAAAGTGTAAATTTTCAGGGACCAAAAGTGTAAAATTTCAGGGACCAAAACTGTAATTTTTTGGGCGATCGCGGGTTGCGATCGCGGGCAGGGACCAAAAGTGCACCGCGGCCAAAGTTGAGGGGCTTCGCGGGGCATTTGGCCCCAAAGTACGTGTCACGTCAGCCTAGCCCGCGATCGCGGGACCCCATCGCGGGTATTTTGGGCATTTTTGCAAAGTTGAAAAAATTTAGGGTATTTCGGTAACAGTTGGTCAAATTTGGGGTATTTTAATTAATTTCCCATATATATATGTATATATATATATATATATATATGTATATATATGTATATATATATATATATATATATATATATATATGTATATATTAAAGAAGAAATCAAAGCCAATAATGTGACCTCTCCTAAACACCATAAGCCTACCTTTCTTTTTTCTTAGGTTTTTTGATTTTTTAAAATATTTGATATATTAAAGATCTTATTGCCCCTCTATGAAAAATGTATTTTTCATTGATATGGGGTACTTTAGTAATTTTGGCACCAATTTAATTAACTTTCAATACCTAAACCATCAATCTTTCTATATTAATCATTTGTTTTATTGCAATTTATGTTAATAAATCATTTATTTACACTTCTTTATGTTATTAACAAATTTATATTTTCTCATTTATATTATTAATCATTCATGGACCAAGATTGCAAAAAAAAACATTAGTTTTTTGAATTTAAACTTTTTACATTCTTAATCAAATTTTGGATTGATGCTTGCGCCAACTGAACACGATTACAGTGCATTGTCGAACACCATCATTTTTTTCATTTTTTTTGTATGGGGTAATTCACCAACTTCGTTTCTAAATTGATAGTCTCTGGTAACATTGTTGACAATGATATAGATCTCATTAGATTGTAGCAAAGTTTCATGGATGGAACTCTTAAGTTGTATGAAGCAAAAAAATGAATTTATAAATGAAAATTAGTATAGTATTAAACATGATTCAATTGTCGAAGGTCAAGAAACAAACTTTGGTTAATATTAGTCGATTTACATCCTCATAAAACTTCGATTTCTTAAATGTAACACTATAAATATCTATTAGTGTATATACATATATATATATATATATATATATATATATATATATATATATATATATATATCAAACAATAAGTGAATATAAAAATGCAGATTTGCGACGTCTTTGCGAGAAACAATGAAATACTTGAATTAACAATACACAAATATTCTTTTAGCTTGTGGGTTATGCTCCTGAGAAAGCATATAGAAATAAGAATTAAGGTAATACTACACAATGAAATTATAAAATAAACAACATCAAAAATAGATTGAAGTAAAGGTGACGAAGCTTTACATATTTGGTTATCTTTAGAGCTTCATTCTGCTTATGTCACTTACTACAAAAAAAAAACATAACATGAAGATCATATGAAGTCAACACAATATCAAAGAACTTAACTGTAAACAAAAGTTCATACCCTAGATCGATCTTTTAGTGAGAGAAAATGTGTTAGAAAGAAAGAATAAGAGGTAGGTTGTTGTATGACAAAAAAGTAAAAAAATCAATAGCATATCCAAATAAAATATACTTGTGCTTAAATAAGAGAAAATGAATAATTAATAAAATAAATGAAGAAATATGAATGGTTAATAACATAAAGTTGTGGAAATAAATAATTTAGTAACATAAATTGCAATAAAACAAATGATTAATATAGGAAGATGAGTAGTTTAGGTATTGAAAGTTAATTAAAGTGGTGTCGAAAGTACTAAAGTACCCTCCTTTGAGTGAAAAATACATTTCAATTAGAGGGGCATTAAGGTATTTAACATATCAAACATTTTAAAAAATCAAAAATCTAAGAAAAAAGAAAAATAGTCTTGTGATATTTAGGAGATGCCACATCATTGTCTTTGATTTCTCCTTATTTATATATATATATATATATATATATATATATATATATTAATTTTAGTTCAATTATAATTATCCTCTTTATATAAAAAATTAAAAGAAGGATAAAATTAAGATTAAATGCAGAGGGTCCCACATAATAAGTGGGTTGAAGGCTTAAGAAAATTAAACATTCCTACAAATTGGAATGTATTTAAATTCCTCATAAATCAACAAGCCGCTTGAAGCGCGTGAATTTCATTTAATTTCATAAAGGGTGTTAAGAAAATGGCCTTCTCCAAAATATATACATATAAGTCGACCAATGATATATAGTAATTTGAGTTGATCAAATCAAGCCTTAACAAGTTTGAGTATAAATATTGGGTCAAAATATATAACACGATGTTTTTTTGTTTAAGAGATTGATTCAATTTTTTGTTAAGGCCTATATATGTCTTAATATGTTCGGGTCCAATTAGATCAAAGCATACTTGATATATATATATATATATATATATATATATATATATATATATATATATATATATATATATATGATACAAATCAAATACAAACCATGTATTTATTGCACCTCTTACAAACCAATATATGCATATATACATAATCTGAGATTCATATATGTATTATCTCATATGAATGTATGTCCATTATATGTATATTCTTGCATGTATGCATATGTATATGTAGACTTGAGATCATGTGAGACCAAGCAATTTTCGTGAGACCCGTGAGACCAAAAAAATAACACTAAACCTTTCACAGTAAAAGACTGTGAAGGTATTGTGAAGGTAAACCTTCACAGTGTTTTTGTTGTGAATGTTCGCTGTTTTGCTTACCTTCACAATAAATCGTTGTGAAGTTTTAGTGTTATTTTGTGGTCTCACGAAAACAGGTTAGTCTCACATGAACCCAACCCTGCATATGTATATGCACATTGTTCACATATGCACACGGGTTGTTCACATATACACGCTGTGGTTTGTAAGGTGTGCAACAAATGCAAGGTTTGCATTTTACGGAGCCTTTCTCTCTCTTTCTCTCTCTCTCTCTCTCTATATATATATATATATATATATATATATATATATTTATAAGAGAGACAGAGAGAGAAGAAACTTTAAATGAAAACTCATTTTTTATTGTGCACATGAGACGGATCTTGGCTCTTTCATCTTTATTGATCCAACAACTCATATTAAATAGAGATTTAATTAAAATTATTAATTAGGTTGATTAGGGGTAAAAGAGGAAGATGATGTCAATCTCACACCTACCATATTTAACTTTTTTTTTGATTAAAAACTTTTACCCCCTTAAAACTTAAAATAAATTATCTTCAAAATTACTAATATTTTAATCAAACAAAATTACATCATAAAAACGAGAATTTCGTACTATTCGATATGACATCCATCTCGATATATTTTTTTTTCCTTTAACCGTTTTTATGTGAAATGTTATATATGTGTTATATTCATTATGAATATTTATGTACGTTCAAGTGTGTACAACACCTCGACATCGTAAGTCCGTAACTCGATATCACATTTTTTAACATTTTCTTCAACGTCGTAAGGAGTCACATTATTCATCACCATAACCCAACACCCATCGAGACGAATCGAGAACCCATCAAGTTTTGTTTGTGAACCAGGAAACAAAAAAGAGTGTGCAACGTCTCCACACCTTCACGGGTTATTCGTGTATTATTCATCATGAATAATGTTTTATTCAGGATGAATAATACAATATTCAAGGTGAATAATACAATATTCAAGGTGAATAATACATGATTCATGAATTCGTGTATTATTCATCCCGAATGTTGTATTATTCATTCTAAATACTATATATTATTCATCAATAGTGAATGAACGTTCATCTTTGTTATTTATATTGAAGGTGGAAGCTTGGATATATGCATACATATTCATAATGAATAAAACTAAGTTTTGGTTGTGAATCGGGGAACAAAAGAGAGCGCGTCATGTGTCCACACTTTCACGGGTCATTAATGTATTATTCATCATGAATAATGTACCATTCAGGATGAATAATACAACATTCAGGGTGAATAATATACATGAATCATGAATTCATGTATTATTCATCTTGAATGTTGTATTATTAATCCTGAATACTGTATTATTCATCTTGAATAGTGAATGAACGTTTACCTTTGTTATTCATACTGATTGTGGACACTCAGAGACGTGCGTACATATTCATAATGAATATAACACATATATAGCATTTCACGTAAAAAACGGTTATAAAACTATATCAAGATGGATATCATATCGAAGAGCACGAAATTCTCGTTTTTTGATGTAATTTGTTTGATTAAAATATTAGTAATTTTTAAGATAACTTATTTTAAACTCTAAGGAGGTAAAAGTTTTCTAATTAAAAAAAAGTCAAAAAAGGTAGACACTGATTCAAATTTCCAATTTTGCACATAATCATTTCTCAGTTAATCTTATTTTGTTTTAACTATTGATTAGTTTTCTAAATTTTGATCAATGGTTGTACTTTGTCCTCATATGCACAATAAAAAATGAGTTTTCATTTGAACGCACCCCTATATAGTGGCCACAATAAATGTTTTCAATCTATATATTATAGGTATATTATAAGATATCTTTGATGGTGGAACGGATTGACGATGTTATGTAAAAATGATATAGTTGATACTATTAGTTAGAAATGGTTATTGATTGATCTTGCGCTAGAAATACCGGGAAAAACGATTTTATATAAATTAGTATTTCTTAAATTTAATGATATTTTTGATGATATAAACAAAATATTGAAAAAAATCGTAGTTATCGAGGACGCATTTTTGCATCTCGCCCATGGCCTATAAAATGTCAAGAACGGGCCTGTATACTGTGTATATATATATATAGATATACAGACGAAGGATCATACACACTTATCACGAAATATGATTTCTCATCCAACGGTTGATAACTATTTATCACGCTTCTCATGTTAACCTTAACTTCTCACCGGCACCCAACCCTATATATACACTATTTTAAATACGGTAAGTAGTCACATACACACTTCTCATCTTAATTAAGTATGGTTTGAATTCTTGACTTCATGGAGGGATCTACAAAGAACATCGAGACGCTGGACAGTGATCATTCGCGCGATGAATTGAATCAAGCTTATTTTGTTATAACATATATTATCAAGTTCTCGAATTGACAGTTCTTAATACAACATATATGTAAGTGTAACATCCAGTTCTGGTTTATTTGTAAATCCATATCCAAGTGAGGGGTTAGTGTTGTAGAGAATTGAAGGAAACAAGTTTAATTTAAGGGGTAAAGTGTTATTCGAAACCAAAAATAATATTATCAAAAAGGAAATGAATATTCATCCTCTCATTTGTTCTCCTTGATATAAGAACCTGCTAGCAGAAATAGTGAAGAAACATTAATTGGAGTTTAATTAGGGTGTCTTTGGTATGAAGATGAGATTGGACATGATTGAACGAGGCTACACATGTGAGAGTGAGCTAGGTACGCCACTGAAAGAATGGTCGGAAGGTTTTAAGTTTTTTATTTTGACTATAGTAGTAATTTATCAATCTTTTTTTTGTTTCTCTGTCTTTTGTTCTACCTATTTTGATTATATTTTTGTCCCATACGGTCCCATCTAATGTAACGTTAAACGTGGGACAAGAAGTTTTTTGTTTTTTTATGTTCCACCATGCATGTCTTTTGTACTTTCTCTATGGATCACGAATAGAGTCAACAAAAATGAAGGCTAAAGGTATGGTTTTGTGTAAAAACATGGTTTAGTAACATATGACGTACAATTTAGTCCAATATGAGGCCTTAAGGCAATACTATTCGGAAAATAAGCAATAGTTAAGTATGTTGTTGTGATGAATTAGAAACACATATAGAGAAATTTTTCACAAAATCAATATTGCTCTGGTGGTTAGTCCTTTGCTTTTCAAACTTGAGGTCTTAAGTTTGACTCCTATCATTGTGATTTCTTTAGAAACATAATAAACATGAAATTAAAAGCTAAAACTACAATTTAACCCGGGTTTGCAGTGGAATAAGAGCCTTCCAAACCAACTCTACCAAGGAAAACTTATGTCTTTATTGTAGTTTCAAAATATATATGGTGGCACAACACAAATGGATACGGTTGCACCCTTCACGAACCTAAGTTTTTTTACTCTTCACCGGAGAAATAATACGATGACACGTGCCACCGTTCCACAACACTAGGTCCACACATGCTAGATGTATAAGTTAGAGATGTAAATCATGTTAATAAGTAGAGAAACATGTTGGTGTTTTCGTTTTGTAGCAAAGACGATAACTTTTGTTGTTTAGAGGACCAAAATCAACCAGAACGTGTGTGTCAGAGTTGAACTAGACGACTCCTTGCATTGTTAGCGGCTTTCAAGACAAGTTTAATGAACTGGCATACGAAATTGCTTAAATGATAGGCATATGTGAGGTCATTGTTGCTTGTGAGCTTGCACAATCGACGTGAGGCCGAAAGTGAGGCCAAACCTTGCACAGAGCTCACGTTTAGTAGTAAGGCAAAGTTAGTCGAGCGAAGCCAAATTAATGTAGCTCACATTTAGTCAAAGTGAGATTGAAAGCAACCCCAACACCGCATATATGCTTGCCTATACCTTTTATTGGTTATGGCATACTCAAGGTTCGAAATGATGACAACGAGATCAGACCTCAAGCCTTACGAGTTATGGTTAGCCGGCTAGGCCATAGAGTTGCATGCCCTAAGATGACATATTCATACATACGCGCGCGCACACACACACACACACACACACATATACACACACTTTTGTGTGTTAGTGCATTGAATAATACCGTAGAACAAAATAAATTCATGTAAAATAATAAAACAAAACAAAAAAGACCATTGATACCAAATATATAAAGCTTATAGAAAATGATATCAAAAGTGCAAAATCGGGAGTAAATATCTTGAATATCTATTCGGTACTTTCTTTATTTTTCAAAGAGTTCACGTTCGCCTCTTCATGTATGAGAATGGGAGTAACTATTTACCAATGTAGGGTTTTTAGTTTTTAAGTTTCCTTTTTATGTGTATTTAAGTTTTAGGTTTCATAAACAATTATCATTTATTCCTCAAGTTATATATTAAGAATAATCACATATCTTACAAAATAATGCGTCGTAACGCATCGTAACATGTCATAACGCGTTATAATGCAAGCCAAACCTTAAAGTGGAGCCAATGTGGTGGTGAAACCAAGCGTTGACACCATAACGCACCATAACAAGTTATGTAGACCCATGGGTGTACTTAGATCAATATGTTATCAATATAATTTTGGGATAAATGTTCAAGTACTTTATAGAGTTGGTCTATATGTCATGTGTGTTTAGTTCAATATCAACTTAAGTTCACTTCATGTGATTTGTAAGACGTGATACATATATAGCTAGCATTTCTACTGAAAGATTTGCATTTATGTGTTATATGTTTTTAAACTTCATTAGCATGCTAAAAGTAATTTGACATAGAAACTATGTTATGTACTAAATTAGTGTATGTAGTATGTATGTAAGAAAACCCACCTAGATGTAAATCTAGTTTCATAAAATGGATGAAAGCCTTACTTTCAATAAAAACTGATATACGTAATTAGGGTCTCTGTATTGTGTCAGGTATCAACGTTTTCCTCACCATATTGATTAGTATGGAACTCTTAATTCAGAAAATGTAGCATATATGCATCTATGTGCATATGTGTTTTAACAATGTTACAATATTTATGTAACATGTTCTATGAAAATGTTGTCCTCAATATGTTACTATGTTTTACATGCATGATTTAAGTATGATTTGAATTGTTATCCATTTTGAAATGTTTTATTAAGAAAACATGAACTTACCGAACTTATTAGTAACTAGTGTCATATATCCCATGACAAGGCATAACTAATACTAACAAGGAAAAATATAGTCTAGCTAAGTTACTAGGCAAAGCCTAGTGATCTCAATGATTTCAGTTGTTTCAACTATTATCTTACCTTAGTATGACACAAACTAGCTAGGGATGTCTAGACATTATGTGTTAAGCCAATAACTTTAGTTCCAGTACAATTTTAGTTTGTAAGTCATTTATGTTTTGTGTTTTTAGTATTACATGTTATAAAAGCAGTGAAAGCATTCACGTAACACCCCTCAATATAAAAGTGTGATAATTTGGTTCTCATGGATGTTTTCAAGCTATTCAAGCTCGAACCTACATCGATCAAGAAGACTTATAGCTGAGCTATTAAACCGAGTGAAAGACTCAAAGAAGAAAAACAGAGAGAGAAATATAGAGAGAAAAAGGTTAGAGAGAGATAGGTAGAAGATGATATTGTTATTATGTCAAGTAAAATGAGGTTACATCACTTTATATACTTGCCAACAATACAACAAACTGACAGTTATGAGGCACCCTCTTTAACTACACTAACTTCCCTCCTCAAGCTCACATCTGGAAGAATGTGAAGCTTGGACTTCAGAGAAGCAAATTGAGAAGCAATCAAGCCCTTAGTTAAGATATCCGCAAGTTGTGATGCAGTAGGAACGTAACGAATGACAAGATGTTTGGACATAACCATATCGCGAATAAAGTGCAGATCGATCTCTATGTGCTTTGTTCTTTGATGAAAGACTGGGTTCATGGCCAAATATGTTGCTCCAATATTATCACACCATAAGGTACAAGCACAACCAAGGTCTAACCATAACTCCCGAATTAGAGAAGAAAGCCAACACATTTCAGCAACAGCATGAGCAGAAGCACGATATTTAGCCTAGATACTAGAACATCCCACAACATGTTGTTTCTTCGAGTTCCAGCTGATTAAATTTGGACCAGGAAATATGCAATATCCACTGGTGGAACGTTTATCATCGGGACAACCAACCCAATCGGCATCAGCATAGGCATGTACAACAAAAGATGAAGACTTTTGAATTAGTAAAGCATGAGTGTGTGTTCCTTGTAAGTATCGAAGTATACGCTTTACAACCATCCAGTGTCTTTCAGTTGGGCAATGTCAAAATTGAGAGACTTTACTCACAACATAGGCAATCTCCGGACGAGTAAGAACAAGGTACTGTAGAGCACCAACGGTCTCACGATACAGCGACGGATCAGCTAACGGCACACCAGAAAACTTGGATAACTGACGTCCATGAGAAACAGGAGATGATAGAGGCTAGCAGTTGCGTAACCCAGTCCTGTGTAAAAGATCTAGAAGATACCGCTGTTGAGACAAACAAAGTCCCTTTTCAGAAAAAGTAGTCTGTATACCCAAGAAGTAATTCAACTTACCTAAGCCTTTCAAGGAAAATTGAGAGTGTAATTTCCGAATTAGATCAGCAATAAAGTCAGAAGAGTTGCCCGTGATAATCACATCGTCAACATAAACAAGAACATAGGCTATGGTGGTTGTTGAAGAATATATAAACATAGAAGTATCTGGTGAACATTGAGTAAAGCCTAGTGAAATCAAGGCACCAGAAAGTTTTGCAAACCAAGCTCGTGGAGCCTGTTTTA
This sequence comes from Saussurea involucrata, assembly GCA_033807775.1. Classification (NCBI taxonomy): domain Eukaryota; kingdom Viridiplantae; phylum Streptophyta; class Magnoliopsida; order Asterales; family Asteraceae; genus Saussurea; species Saussurea involucrata. The sequence continues at coordinate 69,733,297 of CM066315.1, forward strand.
GACCGTACAGGGCTTTTTGAAGAAGACAAACATGTCTGGAACAAGTAGAATCAACAAACCCAGGTGGTTGACTCATATAAATTGTTTCAGTTAAGTCACCGTGTAAAAGGGCGTTATTTACATCGACTTGGCGTATGTCCCAACCACGAGAATAGGAAACTGATAAAACCAATCGGATAGTGTTAGGTTTAACTATGGGACTAAAAGTTTCGGAGTAGTCAACTCCTTCGGTTTGGAGGAAACCTTTGGCTGCTAACCGGACTTTGTAACGACTGACTGAACCATCAGAATTTATTTTGATTTAATACACCCACTTACACCCAACCACATTAGCGGATAGAAGAGGTGACACTAATGTTTGGGTAAAATTTCACCAGTCTCGACCACGACCAAGATAGGGAAGACATTTATTACACTTTTCCATAATAAGGTTAAATCATAATTACTTTATCATCTAACCAAAGCTGAAATCGAAAGTTATCCACCTCACGACACTCGACCATGACGTCGTCTAGCTCACACGACCGTCGTATGGAACCTCTCGACCTCGACCGACTAACGTACGTTATTCCTGTTACTTTTTCATTGTTTAATGCAGGGTCAATGTCATTGATGACCAACGGCTATAACCGACGAAAGCCATTAACAGTATTAAATACGGCGTCCGTTACGACTGTTACACGAAGCTTTTTATGAAGTCAATAAAGGCATTTGAAGACTATAAATACAAGGATTCCATCCTCATTTGCGGATCATCTCTCACACCCTGAATCAAATGAACTCTCAAGAATACTCAAAGAAAAGAATTCTCTCTCAAACAGATCGCTCACGATGCACGACATACACGCACGACACTTAGTTTTTACACACGACACACCCGTTTTTACATCTGATACACTTGTTACTTTACATTTAAAAGTCTTTCTTTCATTTGTATTGTAATCTCTGTACGATCGACACCCGAAACATAAGGATATTGCCCCTGTTTGGCCACCATAGTGCAACGACGACCCCCAAAGTCGTCCGCAGGTTTTTTCCTCGTTGAGGTTTTTCCCGCGTCACCAAAATCTCTGTCTTATTTACATTTTCCGTCTTTGTCGTATGCTTTGTCGAAAGATTCCTTTCTTTAGTTGTTAAGCTCCACAATCAACCTTAAGTTATCCTTCTGGACGATTTTTGGCATTAACAGTTTGGCGCCCACCGTGGGGCCCCATCTAGAGAAAATCTTCGACAAACATGCGTCTTACTAACGATTTCTTGGAGTTTCCTCTTTTTTCTGTTTCAGGAAAATGGCAGCCAACGGAAATCATGAGCAACTCATTGCTCAGATGTATCAGGAGTTGGAAGCTGCTCGGAATCAAATCAACGTCCTTGCTGTCAAAGTCGAAGGGCAGCTGAGGAAATCGCGCGACTGAGAAATCAAAATCCGAATGGATCGTTCGGACCGCAGAACGGTCCTAGACCATTCGTCTAGAATCCTGGTCCAGGATCGTTCGGTCAGAATCCAGGATCCGCTCCCTTCATCCATAATCCAGGTCTAGGTCCATTCGTTCATAACCCTGGACCAGGCCCGTTCGGTCAGAATCAGCAACCAGGTCCATTCATGCAGAATCAGCAGCCGGGATCGTTCATCCCAAACCCCCAGTTCAGGACGGTTCCTCCTCAGCATCTGAGACCTCCACCCATGAACAATGGGTCCCAGCCATACTTCGTCCCTTTCAACAGAGATGCCAATGGTTCGTCGTACGGCAATGGCACCAGTCCGGGAGTTAACCCTCAAGCAGGAGTAAATTCTGATCCTAATGACCCCGTCGCTCAGCGGTTGAAAATGTTCGAAGATCAGAACGAGCGTGTTCTATCTTTGCTCGCTAAGCTGTCGGGGGCAACCGTACCTGTCGATGTCGAGCCTCGTTTAAGGTATCAGGCGTCGCCTTTCGTCGACAAGATCACGACAGTCGATGTCCCAAAGAAATATAATATCCCTGCTTTCACGCCCAAGTATTCGGGGATAACCGATCCGACAGAGCACTTCACGCAGTACAAGCAGCTAATGTGGACGGTCTCGATGCCACACATGTACCAAGAAGTGTGCATGTGAAAAGGTTTAGGGGCGACCCTCACAGGTCCTGCCCTCCAATGGTTGATCAATCTCAAAACCAAATCCATCGGGTCGTTCGCTGAGTTGGTCAACCAATTCTCCCAACAGTTCGCCAGCAGTCGCAAGATGGAGAAGCAGACCAGCGACTTATATTATCTCGTTCAGAAAGACGGCGAATCTATTCGAAGCTACTTTAATAGATTCAATGCAGAAATGGTCAGTGTCCAAAACTGTGACGTCAAGACCGCGATCGAAGCCTACAAACGTGGTCTAGACGACAGTTCGGGCTTATACACCGATCTGACCAAGTATCCCCCGGAGAATTTCGAAGATGTCCGAGCCAGAACCCTTGCTTATATGAGGGTGGAAGACGATGTTGCCTTTCGTCGTAAGCATACCGATGACAAAAGGTCGTTAAGTGTAAGGAAGCCAGAGTTCAAGACAAAGGCAGTATCCAAGCCAGAATCTACGCGACAAATCTCGAACGTTCGATTCAAGACGAAAGCAGAGTTCAAGACCGCGACCAAATTCCCTCAGTACCCTAAGATATCCTCCTACGGATTCAAGGGGAACACTAAGGACTTGGTCGAGGCTCTGAAAACCGTTCAAGCGACCATCCGGTGGCCAAAGAAGTCCGACTAGGACGACGGTAAGAAAGATAAATCGAAGTGGTGCAACTTCCATGCCGACCATGGTCATGCGACAGATGATTGCATAGCTCTTCAAAAGAAGCTGGCATATCACGTCCCGAAAGGCAATCTCAAGAACATCATCGATGACGTCTCTATTCCAACTAACGACGCTCGACCGCCAACCCCCGAACATGCAAAGGTCGTCAACTGCATCACTGGTGGTTCCGACGTGTGCGGTCTGACATATTCCGCAGCCAAAGGTCATGCCAGCCAGGCACCTGGCGATCGTCCTATCTCGCGCTCATCAAGGCCCAAAGGAGATCTGGAGTTAGAAACCATGAAGATCACGTTCGACCAAGACGACCTCGGTGACTCGTATCAAAAGCATCATGATGGGTTGATCATTCAACTCACGATTGGTAATTGTTTGACCCGACGAGTCTTGGTCGATGGAGGCAGTTCAGCAAACGTCATCTTCCTTGATAACATCAAGGCCATGGGAATCGATCGATCGGAAATCACCCGACGTTCGACAACCTTGGTCGGTTTCAACAAGCAGACCAAGTTCATGCTGGAGGAATCAACAAGTACCTTTGGAGAGATCACCTTGCCTGTCTATGCTGGAGGAATCAACAAGCAGACCAAGTTCAACGTCATTGATTGCTCGTCGGCCTATAACATCATCTTAGGTCGACCGTGGATCCATGAAATGAAAGCCGTTCCCTCGACGTACCATCAGACCATGAAATTCCCTATTCCATGGGGAGTCCAAGAGATCAAAAGTGAGCAGAAAGTCGCCCGTGACTGTTATAAGACCATCCTGAAGCCGCAGAAATAGGCCGTCTAGCAGTTACGGGTCGAAGAAGTCGTCCTGGATCAGAGTACATCTGACCAGAAGGTCTTGACAGGTTCGTCTCTCGATCCACGCCTTAAAAACAAGCTAATACCTTCTTGCAGAAAAATGTCGATTGTTTTGCCTAGTCGCACGAATACAAATCTCCTCAAGTCAGATAAAATTCGAGAAGGTAAGCTTTCCACCAAGTGAGAAGGTCCTTGTGGTATCTCATAAGTCGTGGGTAAAGATGTCTATCGACTCCAAACCCTTGACAATCGAGGTATCTCACGTAGCTCTAATGCAACACATCTGGAAAGGTATGTCTTTTAAGTCCTTTTCTATCGATTTTTTACCACGACGATTACTGACTTAAGCATCGGAGGGTCGTTGGTTAGCCAACGACCAACCGCTGACATCGTTTCATCGCAGGATCGCACGACATCAGTTGCTAAGTCCAATATACGACTTTAGTTTCGCAGGATCGCACGACATAAGTTACTAAGTCTATCATACGATTTTAGTAAAATCGCACGATATAAACAATCAGTTCTGTTAGACGATTCGATTGTATGATTACAGGAACACATAATTCAAGTTCATCGTACGATCTAGTTGTACGATGAGAGTAATCAGATAACAATGATTAATACAATAAGAACTTGATTGAGATGAGAATTGATACAATATTGGATTGAAGAACTAATTCTCTCTCTTGGAGGCCATCTCTATTTTCACACACACACCTCACGTATGCTAACCACTATGACCTCTACTCACAAAACCCTAACAATTGGGTTTTTATACCTTTGACCAAACCTAGATAATTTGTTGACTTTGACTATAATTGACTAAATACAATTAGACTAAATCTTGGATACATTGTGTACTAACAATCTCCCCCTATGGATTCAAGATTTAGAAAAATTATGACGATAGTCTTCAGCTCTTTAATCTTCAGATCTTCAACACTTTAAATCTTTGACGAATCTTCAGATAGGCTTTTATCTTCAAGAATCCACTTTGGCGGCTTTAAATCTTCATTGGGCTCTTCCGAAACAAATAGTCACAAAGTCTTGAAAACACGAACTTCAGATCTGTGTAGCATTGATCAAAGTCTTCAAACAAAATATTTTTATCTTTGAATCTTCGTAGCACTGATATTTGCAGCTTTGACTTTTGAAAAATTCTTCAGTCTTGGACATGAACGGGATTTGAGGTTTTAACGGGCTTTGAGCTTTAAGACATTCTTGAATAATCTTTAAGCACGAACTGTCTTTGTATCTTTAAACATTTCACCTTCTTGAACTTCTTTGACTTTGGCAAATATCAACTTTGACTTTCTTGGAAATTAAAATCTTCAAACTATCTCTCCCTTTTCTTTTGTTTGATATTTCTCCCCCTTTTTGATGATTGTGAGCATCATGATCATCAAAATTATTTTCAATTTCAGCAGTCTTTGAATACCAGAAGCAATCTCCTCCTTTGATTTTCTCAACCGTCGATTCCAAAAGTGTTTATCCGAATCTTTTCAAATTCAGATAATATAAAAGTGGTAACCCTGAAACAACGGATGAATCAGTTAAAATGCTTGTAAGTTGCACAAAGCCACTTAGTACAACGAATGTACTTTGGAAAGGAGCTTTTTGATGTTCACTCCTCCAGGGCTTCCATTCAATCATCGAAAGACACAAAGGAAATTCTATGAACGTTATGACAAGAAAACATATTCCTTGTGTGTACGTGCAAGTGTAGAAATGATTGAAGCAACTTATGCTTGAATAATAAGCTCAAAATGTGTAAACTGTTGAGACAACAACAAGTTTTCCACGGACTCAATGTGCATGATTGAAGTGCGATGGTGGGGAAAACTTCCTTCTTTTTCAATATCCAAACCTTCCGAGTGAAGATTAGATAGATAATATGATGCGTCCCCAAGAAAATTGAAACATTTCTTTGTTGAGAAAGAAATGAGTAGCTGGTGGGGTTTAATGCAAGAGTTGGCATGAGCTAGTTGCCTGTTTCAATGATGGTCACCAAAGAATGTGAACCAATCAGTAATGTGGCTGCCCGGCTCAGAAAGTGGCTGGTGCAGAGTTCTCTTATTCTTTTAACTCTGTTCTCACACCCTATTTCTGTTTTTAATCTGCTCACGTCTAACCAAACTCTCTTTTTCATTTTACCTCAGCACAATGAGATTACTCAACCGGATGAGTTATCTCCCCCACTCTTTGATTTCGACCCCTCACCCCTCAATCACTCAAGGATAACTTCTTGGGTAGGAAACACTGGTTAACGTGGATCCATAGAAGTTCTTTTAAGATCTCACACTGATTCCCATGAAATATTGTCCTAAAAAGATGTGTTGTTCAACAGTTTAGCTTGAACAAATATGAATCTCAGCTTTTGAATTACATTGTCATCAGAATGTATGCTCCTCAATAATATTCATGAAATATTTGAGCATTTGAACGTTGAAGATTTCTCAAAACCAGGATATAGAATGAAATGAAATGAATTTGAAAGACTTGTTTGAGAATCTGACAATGTATCAATCAGATCAAATATGAAAAATATTCATTAACGGTTAGGGTATCAAAGAATTGGATCTTTTGTTTATATGAACAAATATAAACAATCTTTGAATGAAACGGTTATGCTCTTACGCAGAAATGAATATGATGCTCAACAAAAATGAAATACAAACGGGAGTATTACTGTTGGTCCCGAAAGGCTTAAACAAGTTTGTAGAAGGGGGGGGTTGAATACAAACACACTATTTTACTTTTCTAAATTGTTTATTGATAAATCATTAACAATTTACAGCTTGTTGCGGAAACAAGATTAAGGATAAACCTAAATCTAAACAAGTTGGAACACTAAGGTTTTCTTGCACTAAGAAAGATAAGGAGATTACTAATAAAATCCTATCTTGAGAGATTTGAACTTGTCTAGAGTTAGCAAGTTACTTCAAATGAAGTGAGTTCATCTCTTTATATACTGCATGCATTTAATGCAATCCAGTATATACTTTACACGTGTCATTAGCGGATTGGTTGCATGTCATTGACCTTTGATGACAACCTTAGTAGCCGCATGAATGAACAGTGTAGTATCAGAGTGGTTGTACGATTTCAGATTTTCGGAGGTTCTTTTCTGACATTTCGTACGGTGGCGTGCAAGGGAGGTTAAGACAAAAGTACTTTGTACGGAGGACTTCATGATCAGCTTTCGTTGATTCAGCGATTATCGTTTACTATTCAGCAGATGATAAAGTTCAGCGATAGCTGAAGTCTTGTACTTGATACTTCACGTTGAGTGGACAAATCTGAGTCTTCGCTGATCCGCATCAGTTCATTAGGAGACTTGTCGCTGGTTCTTGAGCTTGATCTTCGACTTCAGCGTAGAACCTTTGTTGACGTGAATCTTGTCTTCAGGAATCATAAGTAAACAACTAACTTATCAGCGATCACCATAAGGACTGAACAGACTCAGCGATATGGTGAACAGTGTTCGCTGAATGTTTAATCTAAAAGTGCGAGAGTTCCTATCAGCAGTACTGTAAGATCTTAGTACTTATCAGCGATAGTGAAACTCTAATACATATTGTTTACTTACAATTTTCACTAAGTATTTAAGATAGGGTCATTATCAAATCACTGAGGGTTTGGATCAACAATCTCCCCCTATTTGATTATGACATAGCAACAGAGAAAATTGCTATTTAATGAAAACATAAGGATAAAAAGAACTCATAAAATATTTGTCCCTTTTACTGTTTTCTGGGATCTTTTCAGTACTGATGGAGTAAAGTACATTCGCTGAAATCTTTCTTTAAATCTTTGAATCAGGTTACAATATGAATAAGAAAGATTACAAGTACAAGCGAAATAAATTACAAGTACTGAAGGATGACTGATACAATAGAGAAAAATGGTGATTGTTGTCAGCCTTCAAAGGGTTCTTCCTTAACGAGAAGTTCATCAAGGGTTGTCTTTTCAGTTGGAATCATCCAGTCAGGAACCTTTTCTCCTTTATTCTTTAGCTTCAGAGCAGCTTCAAAAATCAAGGGTTTTAGGTGTCGTGCCTGAATGTCTTTTCTGAAGTCGCACCAGTAGATGAGATCTTTGAGCTGTTCGATTGGAGTGATTGGAAGCTCAGCGATCCGTTGAAAGCATTTACGTCCGTCGTAGTCAAGAAAGAATATTCCATAAGGATTACTGATGACTTTACCAGGGACGAAAAGTTCACATGGTGGCAAAGAGACATCAAGGGCAGATAGATCAGGATCAGGACCAAGTACTTCAGCGCGAGAGAAACCAATTCCAGTTTCATTTCGTATGACAGGACCTGAGTTTGAATCTTGACGTTTCTTCCTTGGAGAGTCCTTTTTTCTTTTCGGCTTTAGATCAGGAACAGGAGGAATATCCACACAAGAAGATATCAAATCGATCTGTCTGTTTATCAGCTTTTCGAAATGATCCTTGTACTTAGATTTTGACGGTTGGATAGCTAACCTCATCTCCAGCCATTCAGAGAGACCATACCTTTTTACAGTGTCAGCACGAAAGGTTTCAGATGAGTCATCTTCTCTGAACAGTTTGATGTCAACAATAGGTACTCCGACGGAGGTTCTTCCAGAGATGAATACCTTGTTGATCTTCGTTGGACGATATCTGAAGTGGATTTTCTCTTTACACCAGATCAGGGTGGTCTGAGAAACTTCAGCTTTCTTTTCCACGATCTTCTGGGCTTGTTCCCAAAGCTTTCGTTGGATTTGAATGGGAATACGCTTCAGCTTGGGGTCTTTGACAGATTCTTGAGTGAGCTTGATGGCGTATTCTCTGTCTTTATCTTCAGCTTCCTTCCTTTCAGCGATGAGGCGTTCAGCTCTGAGATGATCTTGGTATTCAGCTTTTGAAATTCTGAACTTAGGAGGAACTGAAGGTAGTTGATCGCGCCTTAGGATGATTCGCTGATCCTCGAATCGCTTTATCATTTCTTCTCTCCTCTTTTGATCAACTGAGGAAGGTCTGTTTCTGTGCGAGAGAGGTTGTTCTTCTGGTTCATCAGTCTCAGAGATTAAATCTAAGACTGGGATTATGTCTTCAGCGTTAGCTGGAATTATTGGTGAAGTCGCAACAGATCTTTCAGCGATATCCTCAAACAGGGGAGAGGACTAGCTGAAACGCAGCGATCTTACAAATAAGAACTGGGTAGAAGAACTTGGGTAGAAAAGATAGAAAAAAAATGTGGATGTGTATGGTGTTTGTGGAATGGATAACTGATTTTTCATAGATGATCAGGGAAGGAAAAATAAGTTTAGTGTACCTGACAAATCGGCTTTGCAAGTAGGATCGCCAGATTATCATCTTCAGCGATGCCTTTGTCTTTGCTTTTCTCAGCGCCAGAGGCTGAGTGCTTTGTCTTTGTCTTCTCCCCTGAAGGTTCTTTTATTGAAATACCTTTAAGAGCTTTGGTTCGAGGAGCAGGTTTGACAACAAAGAAATCATCGTCATCTTCATCATCATCATCATCGTTCCTTGGAGAGGAGGATGGTTCAGCTTCAGGGATGTCGAAGTCTTCGTCTTCTTCTGCTTCAGATTCCTCAGCATCTTCATCGAGTTGCTCCCCCTCAGATATAGAGGCGAGATTCTCGGTTCCCTCAGGGTTTTCATCTCCCTGAGGTCCAGTAATCCGATCTTCATTACCCTCTCCCCTGATAGATTCATCATGGGAAAGGTCTTCAGCGCTCTTCTCCTGTTCAGCGCTCTTCTCCCCCTCTTTCTCATGATGGGCGGGGGAGGAATGGGTAGATTCAGCATTGGTGTTGTCTCTGTCTTCTGGGCCAGAGATTTTCACACAACCTTCAAGCTTAGCTATTCTGTCTTCTAGGCCAGAAATAGCAGGCGTGATTTTCTTCAGCTCTTGGCGATCCTCTGCGGTGAACGAGTCCAAAACAGGTGCAGGGGCCGGAGCAGGAGCTGGATTATTTGCCTTGTTCACCAGCGTCTCGATCATTGTCTTGACAGAACCAAGGTCGGTCTTCACTGAGCCCAAGTCGGTCTTGACCACTGACATATCACCTTCGAGTGTACCAACCGATTTCTTCAGCGTTGTAACTTCGCTGGAAATGGTGGAAACTGATGATTTGAGGTTGGTGTAGTCAGTGTAGATGTCGGAGAGCACTTTGGCAAAGTCGGCGAGAGTTTTATCAAGATCTTTGATGTCATCAGAGGAGGCCTTCTTTTCCACCACAGTAGTCAGCTTCGTCAGATTCTCTCCAGCGTTTGTTACAGCTGTAGAGTTATTTGATAGACCGGTGGTGAGATCCGTAAGTTTCATCTCCATAGACTTCAGAGACTGGTTGATATCTCCCAAAAAAGGACCTGTAACATATAAGTACTTGTGAACAAAGGAAAGCTCAGAAGTTTCAGGTTTAGTTACAGTGTTTAAGGTGGGATCTGTACCTGCAGGAGCGTTGACGAACTCATCAAAGTTTCGAGTCCCTCCATAGTGTTCCATATCTCCCTCAAAAGTTCCGTGAGGAATGGAGATCTCTGCAGGTCCTTTCTTCGTCATTCGCTGAGAAGCTTCAACGGCTTCTTGAATGATGGCATCTCCAGTTTTGACCGGAGGAGTGTCCAAAGAAGTAGAGGGAGGAGCGAAGGATAAGAATTGGGGTTGGGGTTCAAGTTCAGCGTTGGATTCGCTGAGAAGTACTTCATCAGTCTTTTGAGAGACTGACGAAGGTTGGGTAGATTCCAAAGTTCTAACCTCAGCGTTTAGGGACGCTGAAGTAGGTTTAGAAGGGATGGCTTGAATTGGTGTGGCAGAGCGTACCACGGAACTTTCCTTCAGCTCTTCAGAATGAGCTGAGGAGTCTTCAGCATGCAACTGCTGGGGTTGCTCCTTGGTTTTCTTGATCCTTTTGGAATCAAGAGGGGTAAGAGATTGTTTCCTTTTCTTAGAAGGAATGGATTTTGTGGTCGGGGTATCAGCGATGGGTATTGTCGCTGAAGGAGCCACAGAAAGCGGAGAGTTAAGAAGAGTAAGAAGAGTAGAGAGACGTACCTCGTTGGCGACAGGCTTGAAGTCGAGAACTTTAGGGCCAATCTGAGAGAGTTTCAGATCACCCTCTTCAGGATAGCTGTCCTTCAGGCCATATTGAAAGATGGCGCTGATGAATCGCGGGTAAGGAACCCATGCTGGTCGGTCAGCGGCAGAATCAACACGTTGAATGAGGTCTTCATAGATGATGGAGGTCCAGTCAATGTTGAGACCTTTCAGCAGTGCGTAACCCATGGCCTGCTGAGGTTGAGCGGCTTGATCAGAAGATCCGGATTTCGCTGTCATGCAGCTGATCAGGTGAGCGAAGATGAAGTTCATCTCGCTGGGCATCTTGGATTTCTTTATCAGCGTCAGCTTCTTCTCAGGTAGCTTGTCTCTTCCAGTCTCCCAGATGTAACCCATCGCATCAAGGAAAGCAATGATTTCTTCCCTGTCAGCGTGCTTCTTGTGGTCAGGAAATGGAATGAAAGGATTTTCTGAGGTAGCGTTAGGGAATTTCAGAGCTTTACGGATTATTGCGGGGGTTATCTTGATGGTGCCATACTCAGTATCGCTGAGTATGCAGTCGATGGTTTTAGATGGATCTTTGGCTGAGGGTAGGTTGGTGTGTCTGGCAGAGTACCAGAATTGGGATAATAAACGCTGACTGGCAGGAGGTGTGATTGTCAGTGCTGTGTATATGGGGCTATTCTTCAAAAAAATCACAGCGTCGTCTAGATGGGATACCTGCTTCCGAGGAGGAAACTCGAGAAGCGCTGAAAGGTTGTTTGCCTTTGTCCAGTCTAGTTGATCCAGCTCAAACTTAACCTGAGGAGCTTTGGTGATTTCCAGTTCCTCAGAATCACTGGAGATGGACTCAGCGGTAACATTCAGCTTTGAAGTTGCCATTTCACTGTATTATCAGTTCAACCAAAGATGTTAACAAATAAGAAATATCTTAATGTGGAAAGAGAATTTCCATTAAGATTTTTCGAATTTTGTCCATTTCATTCAGACAAAAAAGTCTTAATGAAGATTAGGGTTTTTCTTGTTTTTTTTTTTTTTTTTTTTAAAAAGAACGAATATCACACCTATAAGCCTTGTATTCCAGTTTTTTTAAAAAAATGGATACGAAAGAAGAACAAGTTTAAGATTTTAGATTTAAAACTTGAAGAACAGCCATGAAATGGTTGTGTTTATAAAACCATGAAAGAAAATGATTTTATTTTTGAGCTCTTTTGTTTGATCTTGTGTAAAACAATGATAAGATCGAAAACAAGTTATTTGCATTTAATAAAAGATAAGAACATATTGACCTTGAGTTTGATGAAGAAGATGATGAACAGTTCTTGAAGATCGAGAGCACAAAATGCAACAGTGTTCTTTTCTTGCGGAGAAAGATTGATTCGCATAAAAGACAAATATAAACTTTGAGAGAGTTTATATAGGAAGAGAGTAGAGAGAGAAAAACTTGAGCGGGAAAGTTTTTCATCATGACACGGACACGTGTTTGCATTTGATTGGATAGACAACGAAACGTGCAAACGTGTGTCAGAAAAAGAAACGTGCCTGGTGTTATCCGTTGCAATGACGTCACAACTGTCCTTTCACATTCTTTCGTTGTCTCTGAGGTTTTGAAAGAAAAACTCAGGGACTCTTTGGAAAATATGAAGCACTGAATAGAAATATCAGTGAGGGTTTTAAGAAATTTCAAAATATCGCTGTTAAGGAAGAGATATTCAGCGATGTAAGAATTTGAAATCTTGCATTTTCATGCGTTTTGTCAGAGAGAGAAAACATACCTTGATATCAGTTTAACCCAATTTATTCAGAGAGAAGATGATGAAATGGATTGTACTAGTTTATTTTATCCAGAGCCTATACAAGAATGTATAAACGTATCGCTGATTAAATGTGAACCGCTGAAGATTTATCCTTCAAAGTTCAGCATTCCAAGCTCGCTGATGAGAAAGTTGAATCTTGTCTCATCAAGAGGTTTGGTAAACAAATCAGCTAACTGATAATCAGTTGGGATAAAATGAAGTTCTATATCACCATTCATCACATGATCTCTGATAAAATGATATCTGATTTCTATGTGTTTTGTCTTTGAGTGTAGCACTGGATTGTTTGCTATAGCGATGGCACTTGTGCTGTCGCAATAGATTGGAATTTTGGAGAGCTGAAGATCATAGTCTAGTAGTTGATTTCTCATCCACAAGACTTGAGAACAGCAGCTTCCAGCGGCTACATACTCAGCTTCGGCTGTGGAAGTGGACACCGAGTTTTGCTTCTTACTTGTCCAACTTACCAGCTTTCCACCCAGGAGCTGACATCCTCCTGTGGTTCTTTTCCTATCCATTTTGCAACCTGCAAAATCACTGTCTGAATAGGCGGTTAGATCGAATCCTGAATCTTTGGGATACCAAAGACCTAGATTCGCTGTACCCTTAAGATATCGAAAGATTCGCTTTACAGCTTTCATATGAGATATCTTAGGTTCAGCTTGATATCGTGCGCACAGACATGTTGCAAACATAATATCGGGTCGGCTAGCTGTAAGATACAGTAGTGAGCCGATCATCCCACGGTACAGCGTGACATTGACAGGAACACCCTTTGTGTCCTTATCAAGTATCAGCGGTGGTGCCATAGGGGTTTTCATAGCTGAACTTTCAGTTAAGTCGAATTTTTTCAGCATATCTTTAACATACTTTCCCTGATTTATAAAAGTTCCTTTTTCAGTTTGCTTAATCTGAAGACCAAGGAAATATGTTAGTTCACCCATCATACTCATTTTATACTCATCTTTCATTCTATCAGCGAAACGAGTACAAAGCTCAGGGTTAGTAGAACCAAATATAATGTCATCAACATATATTTGAACTAAAATGATATGACCTTTTATTTTTCTAAAAAACAAAGTTTTGTCAATCTTACCTCTCTCAAATTTTTCAAGGTGGAGATACGTAGAAAGAGTGTCATACCATGCACGAGGAGCTTGCTTCAAGCCATAAAGTGCCTTATCCAGCTTATAAACATAACCTGGACGCTTAGGATCTGAGAATCCTGGAGGTTGTTCCACATAAACTTCTTCATTCAGCTTTCCATTTAGAAACGCTGACTTAACATCCATTTGATGTACAGTGAAGTTTTTGTGTACAGCATATGCTAAGAAAAGACGAATAGATTCAAGTCTTGCTACAGGAGCAAAGGTTTCGTCATAATCTATACCTTCCTCTTGTCTGTATCCCTGAGCAACAAGACGAGCTTTGTTGCGAGTTACAGTACCATGTTCGTCCAACTTGTTTCGATAGACCCACTTAGTGCCTATCACTGTTTTGTCAGTTGGTCTCCGAACAAGTTTCCAAACTTTGTTTCTTTCGAATTCAGTCAGCTCTTCTTGCATAGCGCTGACCCAGTTTGGATCTCTGAGGGCATCATCTATTTTCTTTGGTTCAGTTAGAGAAATAAAGTTAACAAATAAACAAATATTACCTGCACTTCTACGAGTCTGAATACCAGCGTTGGGATCACCAAGAATTTGATCGATTGGGTGATTTACAGTCCATCGCTGAGCCGGAGCATGCGTCGCTGACGCAGTCTGAACTGGAGAAACTGAAGATGAGGCTTCAGCTACTTCTGGATAATCAGCTAAGAGAGGAATGCTTGCATTTGTCACTTCATTCACTGATTGCTGAGAAATAGATGGAATTTCTGAGACATTTGGATCAATTGCGGGTATAGTGTTTATAGGAACAGCTGAGACCCAAGATGTTTCAGCTTCACTATTCTGCATATTGGGAATGATAGTAGGACCATCATTTTCAGTTGTATGAGTATGAGTAGTGGGAACATCTTCTGAATCACCAAGATGAGAAAACATCCATTGATTCAGTTCTTCTGTATCAGCGTTCGGTTTAGAGTTCGCTGAACGGGATTCGTCAAACGTGACGTGAATAGTTTCTTCTACAGTTTGTCTTCTTCGGTTGAAGACTCTGAAGGCTTTGGAAACTGAGGAGTATCCAAGAAAGATTCCATCATCAGCCTTAGGATCAAACTTTCCAAGGGCATCTCTGTTGTTCAGTATGAAACACTGACAACCAAAGATGTGAAGAAAGCTGATTGAAGGCTTTCTCCCATGAAAGAGTTCATAGGCTGTCTTTTTGAATCTTTTGACTATCAGCGACCTGTTTTGCGTAAAACAAGCCGTGTTGACAGCTTCTGCCCAAAACTGAGTAGGCAGGTGAGAATCGCTGAGCATTGAACGTGCAGCTTCAATAATTGTTCTATTTCTTCTTTCAGCGACTCCGTTTTGTTGTGGTGTTCTCACTGACGAAAAGTTATGAGAAATACCCTTGCTCTCAAGGAAGGAATCAAGAGAACTGTTTTTGAATTCAGTTCCATGATCACTCCTTATTGAGCGAACAGTCATATTGTTCAGAGTTTCCATCTTCCGAACAAAGGTGATGAGTTCTTCAGGGGTGTCACTCTTAGAACGGAGAAACATTACCCATGTATAACGAGAGAATTCATCAACTATGACCAGCGTATATTTCTTTCCAGCGATGGATTGTTTGTTAACGGGGCCAAACAAATCCATATGGAGTAGTTGAAGAGGAGATGACACTGAGGAAACTTGCTTGGACTTAAAGCTTGCCTTGGTCTGCTTCCCTTTTTCACACGCTGAACATAAGGATTCTTTGGCGTATGAATGTTGAGGTAGACCAGTGACTAACTCTTTGGATGAAAGAGTATTCAGTGTCTTGAAGTTGAGATGTGAGAGTCTCTTGTGCCATAGCCAGTTGACATCAGAAGATGCCTTTGAGAAGAAACAGGAGTTCTCAGTGGTTGTTGAGTCCATGTTTATAACGTAAACATTTTCCAAACGATAACCGCTGAGAGCTATCTTCTCCTTTTTGTCAGAGACAAAGCAGGATTCCTTGGTGAAAATCACTTTGTTATCCATGTCGCAAAGCTGACTGATGCTCAGAAGATTATGCTTCAGCCCTTCAACATATGCGACTCTTCTGAAGGATGTTGTACCATTTGAAAGTACACCATACCCTCGGGTGTGTCCTTTTCCATTTCCACCGAAAGTTACAGAGGGACCCTTCTCTTCCTTGTATTCAGCGAGCAGGCTTTTCTTTCCAGTCATGTGTCTAGAGCATCCGCTATCGAGATACCAGATACCCTTCTTAACCTGCAATACAAAGGAAGATTAGTTTTGCTTGGGTACCCACTTCACCATGTATACGCGTTTGTCAGTGGAAGTGGTTGGAATGGGTTCAGCAGTCTTCGCAGCATTTGAAGATTCAGCTTTGTCTTTCTTCACTTTGGTCAATTTCTTGACCTCAGCGGTATGAGTCACCTTGACCTGACTTGCAACTGGTTTGGTCTTCTTTGGTGCTATCTTCACCTTAGCTATCTTATCAGCTTTGGTGGCTGTGGGACACTTACTTGCAATATGATCGGTAAGTCCACAGTGATAACATTTCCTATAACTAAAATTAGTTCTAGGACCACTTGTGTGCTGAGCTTTTAAATTGGAATTAGAAGTGCCAGCACCAAGTACACTATTGGTTTTTGAAATAGGACGAACATTCAGTTCTTCAGATTTCTTACCAAGGACATCTACTCTGAGTCTAGGAGTAGGTCGCTGAACTGATCCAGAGGTCTGATTTCTAGAAACAGATGAATGAATCACTAAGGCTTTGGAAGCATTCAGCTTAGGTACTAAAGTACCCTTCTGAGGATTTTGATAAATTACAATTCCTTTACCTTTATCTTTAGAGACAGAGGTAGGTTTTGAATAAACCATTTTCTCCTTACCTTTTGAGGAGGTAGGAGTTTCCTCAGGGATTGGTGTAATCGACGAGGAGTACTGAGATGAAGAAGTGTCAGCTACTGAGGATACGAA
The DNA here is from genome assembly GCA_033807775.1 of Saussurea involucrata. Classification (NCBI taxonomy): domain Eukaryota; kingdom Viridiplantae; phylum Streptophyta; class Magnoliopsida; order Asterales; family Asteraceae; genus Saussurea; species Saussurea involucrata. Next base: position 69,749,829 of record CM066315.1, read on the forward strand.
CGTTCCAAATTTAAGCATTGAACGTTCAGTGGTTGGTATTGGAGTATCATATTTATAACCCAGACCACGTTTATCACTCAGAGGAATCTGAGCCTTAATTATCTCAGTGATCTTTGTTGAAGAATTACACCATCCTTCAACAGTAGCTTGTTCAGCTTTTAATGCAGCGATAGCTTCCGCTCGTTCGATTTTGACTAGCTGATTTAAATGGACTTGATCTTTAAAATCTTCTTCAAATTTAGAAAGCTTTTCTATTTGAAGGTGGCAATTTTTAAGTTTTTCAGCGAGATCAAGATTTTGGTTTTCAACCACAGCTTTGCCGTTCATGGCTTCGTATAAGCTTCTAGTCAGTAGTTCGATTTTACGGAGACTATCAGCTTCATCAATATTTACAATATTGGTAAAGAAGGAAGGTGATACCTGAATGGCAGATGTTGAAGTGGAGGGTATGTCTGAACTTTCTTCCTCTTCTTCAATCTTGGCCATGAGACATTGATTTGCTTCATCATCTTCAGAATCAGATGATGAGGCTTCTTCATCAGAAGCAGCCCAATCATAGTCAGCCATTAGGCCTTTTCCCTTCTTCTTAAAGCTTTTCAGCTTTGCATACTTCTCCTTCAGCTTTAAGTATTTGTCGTCTTTATTCCTTGGAACAAAGGATTTCTTTGTAAAGGCTGAAGGTCTCATGATTTTCTTTGACCTGCACTCGTTAGCGAAATGACCTGTCTTTTCGCAGTTAAAACAAGTAGCAGTAGCCTTATCAACAAAAGCTGATGACTTAGGCTTGTCAGCTATAGAAAGAGTTTTGTTCTTTCTAAACATTTTCTTCTTGGCGAATCTCCTGAACTTTTTAGTTAGGAGAGCCAAGGATTCATCATCTGAAGAATCAGAATCTGATGATCTTTCAGAGTTACTTTCTAACTCAGTGATAGTGACCACGGGTCGCTGAGTAGAAGGTTCCTCTGAGATTAAAGCAACAGGGGTGCTTTTGGAATCTTTTACAAGATTCTTCTTAAGATGGCTAGATTGCTCATGATTCAGCAATGTGCCATATAAGGTAGCGAGTGTCATTGATCTTAGATCTTTTGACAGCTTGAGACACATGGAATAATTGTCCCAGCTTTCAGGTAAACATTCTAAAAACTTTGTCAGAACTTCAAAGTTAGAATATTCCTTACCAACCGTTTTAAGATCTATAATTAAGCAGTTAAAACGTTGATGTACTTCAGAGAGAGTTTCATTCTTACCAGAGATGAAACTTTCGTATTGTCTTACCAGGTTGATCTTTCTTGAATCCTGGACTTCAGACGTTCCTTCATACTGAACACATATTGTGTCCCACATGGCCTTCGAGGATTTCAGGTTCATGACGGAATGGTAGACTTCGTCAGGAAGGGCCATGGATAGTATGGATCTGGCTTTTGTATCTATAGCCACTTTCTTCTTGTCGTCATCGGTCCAATGATGGATTTCCTTTGGAATCAGCCTTTCTGGAATAGCAGCTCTAGTTGCAGTGGCTGGAACGGCAGGATCAATCGTTACAGGGATGTGTGGACCGTTTTCAAGATAGTAAGGTATAGTAGGGTCTACACCTTCTAAGAAGAGTGTCATCCTATTTTTCCATAAGTTGAAGTTGTCTCTGGAAAATCTAGGGGGTTTTGCAAGAGAACCATTGTCGATATAGTGAGTGTTTGTGTTTGAGTTGGCCATTTTCAGATAATAGCAAGGAAGAGAAAATATCTTAGATTAGATCTTGTTTATGAGATTAAACAAATCCGCTCTGATACCACTTGTTGGTCCCGAAAGGCTTAAACAAGTTTGTAGAAGGGGGGGGGGGGGGGGTTGAATACAAACACACTATTTTACTTTTCTAAATTGTTTATTGATAAATCATTAACAATTTACAGCTTGTTGCGGAAACAAGATTAAGGATAAACCTAAATCTAAACAAGTTGGAACACTAAGGTTTTCTTGCACTAAGAAAGATAAGGAGATTACTAATAAAATCCTATCTTGAGAGATTTGAACTTGTCCAGAGTTAGCAAGTTACTTCAAATGAAGTGAGTTCATCTCTTTATATACTGCATGCATTTAATGCAATCCAGTATATACTTTACACGTGTCATTAGCTAATTGGTTGCATGTCATTGACCTTTGATGACAACCTTAGTAGCCGCATGAATGAACAGTGTAGTATCAGAGTGGTTGTACGATTTCAGATTTTCGGAGGTTCTTTTCTGACATTTCGTACGGTGGCGTGCAAGGGAGGTTAAGACAAAAGTACTTTGTACGGAGGACTTCATGATCAGCTTTCGTTGATTCAGCGATTATCGTTTACTATTCAGCAGATGATAAAGTTCAGCGATAGCTGAAGTCTTGTACTTGATACTTCACGTTGAGTGGACAAATCTGAGTCTTCGCTGATCCGCATCAGTTCATTAGGAGACTTGTCGCTGGTTCTTGAGCTTGATCTTCGACTTCAGCGTAGAACCTTTGTTGACGTGAATCTTGTCTTCAGGAATCATAAGTAAACAACTAACTTATCAGCGATCACCATAAGGACTGAACAGACTCAGCGATATGGTGAACAGTGTTCGCTGAATGTTTAATCTAAAAGTGCGAGAGTTCCTATCAGCAGTACTGTAAGATCTTAGTACTTATCAGCGATAGTGAAACTCTAATACATATTGTTTACTTACAATTTTCACTAAGTATTTAAGATAGGGTCATTATCAAATCACTGAGGGTTTGGATCAACAATTACCATCGAAACATTGTTTCGTTTTGAGACATGGTAATAACAAAGTCAAAAAGAAGTTGAACCGGTGTGTATGAATATTTGAAAGTATATAGACAAGATAATACACAAGTATTAATCTTTGGAAACACACGGTCAGAAATAATGATGAAATCCGAGATATACTTGAAAAACATTTGAAAACACACTTCTAAAATTATAAAATTTGTTTGAATTAGAGAAGTGGTTTGAACATTTAAGAACAGGTTTTCATGCTTGAAAGTCTTTCTTCTTTCAAACAATCTCAGATTGAGTTCAGAAGATACCTACAATGCTATCATTTAAGCTCCCCCTCAAATTATGATCGACTGATTTAAAAATTGGATAAGCTCCCACTCAAAATCTGCAAAGATCTTAATTTGACAACATTAGCACATGTAACAATCAAAGGCTATTTATTTATTTAAGATTAAGAACGAGTCCTGATCTGATATGATCAGAAGTCAAACACATTAAAAGCTCGGGTTCTAAACTGGCGTGTTTAGAAGCCATAATCTCTTTGAAGTACGGGTTCTGAACTGAATTATTCAGAAACCATAAACTTTTATGCTCGGGTTCTAAACTGATGTGTTTAGAAACCATTAACTCATTGACATCCGGGTTCTAAACTGATGTGTTTAGAAACCATTATCGTGTATGCTCCCCCTACAAAGAAGCATACAGAAAGATATATCAATAAGCACAAATATATCAACAAACATAGAATCTCTCCCCCTGAAATTATGCAAGTAGTTCAACATAGGTACTCTTCTTTAAATCTGCACAGTTCTCTTTTGTTTCCCAGTCATGTGTTTGTATAGTTCTAACAATCAGCACCACACATGATAAACCTACAAAACAGATTAAGTAGATTTTGGTACCCAATGGAACTTGGGTCCTGGCTTGTTATGTGCAGTTCGATTTGAAGAAATATTATAAGTACCATACCAGTACTGAACATTTTCTTTCTTGACAAAATCATGAGTTCCACAATAAGAACAACAGATTTGCTTTTGTGCTAACCTAATCAAATGATTTGCAGAATAAACAAGATTAGGTTTAACAAAAGACTTACCTTTAGGAGGATTGTTCTTCTTGTTCACGGCGGGTGGAGGAACAGATGATTTTGGCACATCTTTTTCAGGTGAGGATCCTTTCACTTTCCAAACCATCTTAACAGGCTTAAAGATAGGAGTATCTGAACTTGTAGCAGCATGGTTATAGAAAAGAATAGAAGGGCGCATCTGATCCTTTGAAGGAGTGCTTGATTTGACGGACTTTGCCGAAGAAATATGTTCATTGATTGAACCGGAAGCAGTTTTGAACGAACATTCTGAAGCAGTTGAATCATCATACGGCGATTGAACAATAGTATCAGCACTAAATTGTTCAGATAGTTCAACGATGTTAATTGCTTCCAGTCTCTGAACCTTGTCGGACAGAACATTCCTTTCTCGAGACATCAAATCAAACTTCCTCCGTAGATCAGATTTGATCTTCTGCTCTTTCATAGCTTCCGTTGCTAAAGCAGACAACTTCCTTGTTAGCTTTGAGATTTCAGCCTGAAAGATATTTCTTTCATTAGAATAGACATCTTTCACACTCTTAGTTTGAAAATCTTCAATTCTTCTCCCCCTTGATTTCTTTAGAAAAACACAGTGATGCAATTCTTCAAATGTAGTCTAGGCTCCCCCTTGAAATAAGCTCTTACTCTTTATATTTCAACCTTGACAAATCGGATTCAATGCCTCGACCGAGTGCACGAAAAACATCTTCATAAATGTGGAAACTCTAGCTCGTACCGATAAGCTCACAAGAAAGCTAACGAGCGAGTTGTTGCGTGACAAACCAAATGCAATCTCAGTCTATAACACCAAATACGTCGATAAGCCGCGAGTTGAATAGGAATTCGGCTTAATAGCTTGATTCGGATTTGCTCGAAGAAGGAAACTTAATGAAGCATACACTATAAGGTAGGGTTTAGAAGAATTCCACAAGTAACATTGTTCATCAACTGTCGAAAAATGCTCATCCCAAAATATCAGAACACTGAATGAAGAAAATCCGGAACTTCAATCTTCAAGAAATAGCTGAATGATTATAAGCACTCAAGAGTCTGAATCACAACCAAAGCACCAGAACAATGATTGCAAGCACTCACAATTCTGATTGATCAGGTCAAAAGAATGATTAAGAGCACTCAAAGGTCTAGTATCATCAACAAAACTCCAGAATAATGATTGCATATGCTCAAACGTCTAATCCAATTCAACCAAAGACTGAATTCCAACACCCACCTTCTGAATATCTTGATAAACTTGAGCTCTTTTAAGCTTTGACAGTTGCTATATATGTATGTGACAACCTAAATATGGGAATGATGTCACACACGCTTTATGCTAAACACCATGAACAATGCCCCCCTCCTGAGACTAAGCACGGGGGTTAGTGGTTTTTTTTATTTATAGAAAGGGTGATTACTTGGGCGAGGATACCATTTTGATCTCCAGAAACGGTCGCGATTACACATTTTAAACCCTTTGTCGCAACTCAAATCTTGTCGCAACCACACACTTGTTGCAACTCAAATTATGTCGCAACTCTACACTTGTCGCAACCAATAAGACTTGTCGCAACCAACAAGTTGCGAAACAACTCAAAAATGATTCTTATCGCAACAGAAGGTTGCGATAAGGTACTGTTCATGTGAAGTGGGTTGCGATAACCCAAGCTTGTCGCAAAGGAAAGTTGCGATAGTTTACTGTTCATGAGCTGGAGTTACGATAACGATGAACATAGCTAGTTGCGATAGTTATGAATACTATAGAACACCGAGAGTTGCGATAGTTATGAATATTCATATGATCTTAAGTAGATTCTTCAAAACTGATCTGTTTGGGTTGAAAATTGGTACGTAGATTCACACTGGTATTATGGACAACTTTAATGCTTCGAGTTTTGTCCAAAAACCAACAGAAAAATGTTTTTCAATCCCAAAACAGTGTGTGCAACAAAAAGTCCGAAAATATTACTGTTCATCGTGAAAACTTACTGTTTCATCCAGATTGGGATGTAGATCATGAATCGTTGCAGAATGATCGTATCGATGATTGATTTCTTCGATTTTTGGCTCTGATACCAATTGAGAGTAACCAGATAACAATGATTAATACAATAAGAACTTGATTGAGATGAGAATTGATACAATATTGGATTGAAGAACTAATTCTCTCTCTTGGAGGCCATCTCTATTTTCACACACACACCTCACGTATGCTAACCACTATGACCTCTACTTACAAAACCCTAACAATTGGGTTTTTATACCTTTGACCAAACCTAGATAATTTGTTGACTTTGACTATAATTGACTAAATACAATTAGACTAAATCTTGGATACATTGTGTACTAACATACGATCATAAAGTCTAAAGACCCCACGATCTAAGTTTTTTAGCTTAGAAGAATTTCATGTTCGGAATGAATGCTTTGATCGCATGTTCTTACGTTTGCTTACATGGTTTAATAATGTAAAAGTCTAACGACTTATGTATTGCAATGGATACCTAAGTCGCACGTCTTATGGTTCATTCTGTACTTAGTAAATTTTGCAATTGATATTATACCTGTCCACGACATGTATGAGTCGAAATAATACGTGAATTCAACAGAAGGGTAAGTTTCATTCATGAAATAAATAATTACATCTAAGTGGCTCGACCACCAACGGTCGAGCGATAAAAGCAAAACTAAGAAAAATCTTCTAAGTCTGAGGAGGATCGTCTGTCACATCCTTGCCCGAGGCTTCGCCTTGGAGACCCTCGTCCACCTCCTCATCCAAGACCTCCTTCTCATCATCCGAGTCGAGGTCTCTTGCAGATCCGACTTCACTCAGATAGAAGGCAAGCTCTTCTGACGCCGAGGCGAGAGGAATTTTCCCCGACATGTGTCGTCGCATGATAGCTGCCCGCGCAGTGAATCGGGGAAAAGCAAAGACGGACTTAGTCTCGTCCTTTAGCTCCTTCACCTCCTCTTCCAAGCTCGCCACCTTAGACTTGGACTCCTCGGCTTCTTTTCCCTTCATAGCCAAAGATTCCTTCGTCCTGTCCTGCTCCTCCCTTTGGTCGTAGATCAAAGACAGGGACTGCTTTAAACGAGAGTTCACATCATCTCTCGCGTGTCCGGCGGCTTCCAACTCCTTCAGAGCGTCATCAAGTCGGACCGACATAGCCTCTTTGCGTTCCAGGGCAGACCTCTCCCTCTCCAACGCCGCGTCTTCTCTCTTAAGGGCAGAAGACACTAGGCCTTCTATCTTTGTCGTTTCGGCGTGCAGAGCCAAGGAAGATTGGAACGTCTGAAAAACATGAAAAGCATTGTTAGTAAATATTCGACAAAGTAAACATCGATAAAACAAAACAAGTCTTGAAAGAAAGACTTACCATGAACGCCGCCAGTCCGGCAACATGCGCTCCCCTATCCTCGACGGAGACCCCTCGAAAACGCTCCTCGTGGCGCCTGTTTTAGACCGTACAAGGCTTTTTGAAGAAGACAAACATGTCTGGGACAAGTAGAATCAACAAACCCAGGTGGTTGACTCATATAAATTGTTTCAGTTAAGTCACCGTGTAAAAGGCGTTGTTTACATCGACTTGGCGTATGTCCCGACCACGAGAATAGGCAACTGATAAAACCAATCGGATAGTGGTAGGTTTAACTACGGGACTAAAAGTTTCGGAGTAGTCAACTCCTTCGGTTTGAAGGAAACCTTTGGCTGCTAACCGGACTTTGTAACGACTGACTGAACCATCATAATTTCTTTTGAATTTATACACCCACTTACACCCAACCACATTAGCGGATAGAAGAGGTGACACTAATGTTTGGGTAAAATTTCACCAGTCTCGACCACGACCAAGATAAGGAAGACATTTATTACACTTTTCCATAATAAGGTTAAATCATAATTACTTTATCATCTAACCAAAGCTGAAATCGAAAGTTATCCACCTCACGACACTCGACCATGACGTCGTTTAGCTCACACGACCGTCGTATGGAACCTCTCGACCTCGACCGACTAACGTACGTTATTTCTGTTACCTTTTCATTGTTTAATGCAGGGTCAATGTCATTGATAACCAACGGCTATAACCGACGAAGGCCATTAACAGCATTAAATACGGCATCTGTTACGACCACGAAGCTTTTTATGAAGTCAATAAAGGCATTCGAAGACTATAAATACAAGGATTCCATCCTCATTTGCGGATCATCTCTCACACCCTGAATCAACTGAACTCCCAAGAATACTCGAAGAAAAGAATTCTCTCTCAAACAGATCGCTCACGACGCAAGACATACACGCACGCCACTTAGTTTTTACACAAGACACACCCGTTTTTACATCTGATACACTTGTTACTTTACATTTAAAAGTCTTTCTTTCATTTGTATTGTAATCTCTGTACGATCGACACCCGAAACATAAGGATATCGCCCCTGTTTGGCGACCATAGTGCAACGACGACCCCCAAAGTCGTCCGCGGGTTTTTTCCTCGTTGAGGTTTTTCCCGCGTCACCAAAATCTCTGTCTTATTTACATTTTCCGTCTTTGTCATACGCTTTGTCGAAAGATTCCTTTATTTAGTTGTTAAGCTCCACAATCAACCTTAAATTATCCTTCTGGACGATTTTTGGCATTAACAACTAACTTCCAAGTCCTGTTAGAGTGTAATGCAGTAATTTCAGCTATAATAGCATCCCACCAGACATACCATTTTTTTAGCCTGAGAAAAAGTGTGTGGCTCGGTAGTAGGAACACGATGTGATACAACTTGATAAAGAAAATGACCACGTAAGTGTTTAGGACAACGTGTGTAATCCCAAATACGAGTTACCATTGGATGAATAGACTCAGTAGTAGACAGAATAGGGGAAGGATCAGACGACAAACAAGAAGAGGAAGACACATTCACATTACCGGGAGATGTAACAACGGGAACCGAATTTTCCATGAGAGATGGAATGGGAGGCGCAGAAATCACAAAAAAAGACGGCAAGACAACCGTGGAATCAGTCAATAAGGAAAAATCAATCGATGGAAAAATTGACTCATGAAATTGAACATGTCGGGAAGTATATGTAGTGGAGTAGATGGGATCGTAACACAAATACCCTTTATGATGAAGGGCATAACGAAGAAAAATACACGCAGATGACTTGGGAGAAAACTTGTCTGGACGTGTGGAGCCATGCAATGGATAGCACAAACAACCAAAGGTGCGAACGAGAGAGTAATCTAGAGGATGATGGAACAGAAGTTCATATGGAGAAACATGGGATAAAGTTTTTGACGGTAAACGATTAATTAAAAAGGCTGCTGTAGCATAAGCATCGTACCAGAAACTTTTAGGTAGATGAGAATGAAATAGTAAGGCATGATCTATTTCTGATAAATGACAATTTTTGCGTTCAGCCACTCCATTTTTTGTGGAGTATAAGGACACGAAATTCGAAGTGAAATCCCAGATTCATCAAAAAATTGACGCATAACACATTTGGTTAGTTCTGGAGCTCCATCATATTGTAAATTTTGATTTTAGTGGAAAACATATTCTTTGCTTGAGATTATAAATGACGAAAGACATCATAAGCTTGAGAACGAAGAGATAAAGGATACATCCAAGTAAACCGACTGTAATCGTCAATAAAGGTGATAAAGTAACAAAAACTAGCACGATATGCAAAAGGCGAGGGACCCCAAATGTCACGGTGTATAATATGCAACAGAAACATACATCGAGAATCATGAATAGGAAAAGGAGGACGAATGCTTTTAGACAAACTACAAGCACCACAATGATTATTCTTATTATTTCTAACTAAGTGAATACAAAGTTTATGTAAAACGTAATCAGATGAATGTCCCAATCGAAGTGCCACAAAGTAGACGAAACAGATGAGGTTACATCACTTTATATACTTGTCAACAATACAACAGACTGACAGTTATGAGGCATCCTCTTTTATTCTAGATCCAGTCAACAGTTATTTCAATCTGTTGAGTTTGATTACTCATTCCTATCTTGACCTAGTTCTCTTAGTTCATCAAATATGACCGGTTCTTCTCATCAGTTACAATACCGAATATGACGAATCTTGTCTCGATGAAGTTAAATGAAGAGAACTATCTGGTATGGAAATATCAATTGAAAACTGTTCTAAAGACTTTAGGTCTACAGAAACATGTTGATCACAATTTCAATCCTCCGATAGCACCTCAAGATGCTGTAGATTGGTGGATCAAAGAGGATAATTTTGTTCTAACCTGTATTAATTCTACATTAGATCTATCGATTGCACATCTAGCAATCGATACTTCTTCAGCTGCAGATATGTGGAAGGTTATTAAAGATTCCTACCTACAGAAAGCTTTTGCGAAGAGATCTCAACTGAAAACTCAATTTCAGACTATTAAACAAGCCTCCAACTCAGTTACAACCTACTGTGATTCGATAAAGAAGATTTGTGATTCTTTAAGGTCAATTGGTGAATCTGTTCCTGAGAATGATCTTGTTCTTTAAACTCTTTATGGCCTTAACTCCTCTTATAACATGTTTATACTTAACATTGAGAACTCTGAAGTTCAACCTTCGTTAGCTTAACTCAGATCTCGTTTGTTGATGTATGATGATAGAATGTCACAACAAGAAGTAGCACCAATTACAACAATGGCGGGTGTTAATCTCAATCAAACACCACCAAATTTTGCAACAAATGAAGGCACAAATACTCCTTGTCAGATTTGTCACAAGAATGGTCATACATCTGACAAATGTTATTTAAGATATGCAGATCGATCTCTGAATAATTCAAATGGTGGCAGAGGAAGAAACCAAAATGCTTGGCAAAGTACACGTAATTTTTGTGGTGGTCTCCGTGGTGGTCGTTTTTCTATAGGAGGAAGAAAAATGGAGGATATGTTACCACTTTAGATGACAGATCGAATTTTGGTTTCTTTGATCCACATGTGAAAACTCATTCAGATCATAATTTTGGAAATCAACGTCTTACTCAACATGGACAGCAGGTTTTATTCCCGAAAACCCAAACTCCATCAATTCTTATTCGTCTACTGGTCTGAATACTACAGGTTGTAACAATGGATTTGGACAAGCAAATATGGCTTATTCTGCTGATTTTGGCCTGATGAATTTTGCAAGTTGGGCCTCACAACAACAACAACAGGCTCCAGAAAATGTGTTTTTTTTCTGATACATGTGCCTTAGTTGATTCCTGGATTCTAGGCTCTGATACCATGAATGACTCAAAGAGAAAAACAGAGAGAGAAAGGTTAGAGAGAGAAAGGTAGAAGATGATATTTTTATTATGTCAAGTAAAATGAGGTTACATCACTATATACTAGCCAACAATACAACAGGCTGGCAATTATGAGGCACCCACTTTAACTACACTAACTCCGAGTTTCAACTTGGTCTAACATCATACCATTAATCTCGATCTCGCTCACTTGACTCCTTTGGAGGTAGTTAATATACAATATTGTGTGAAAATAGATATGCGTATACTACATGGAGGAAATTATGATGACCTATATAAGAGGAGCAGGGAAAATATAATGATATGAAAGGAAGGACTTGGCCATATAGAGACACTCAGACACAAACATTGTATAAACTATGCTAACTAGTTAAATTAAAGGTATTAATTAAATAGCATACAAATACTCAACAAAGGAGTGCATTCCTTCACCGATTTAAATCTACATTATAATTTTAGCTAATTTGTCAGAATATAATCAAATATATTATGCCGTAAATATTTTCAGTGAAATATTTGATAATAAAAGTGTAATTTTATATACATATATATATATTATGATCTGGAATTCTGACCGGGCCGTTTACCAAATGCTTACCCGGGTAAGCGCTTACCAGTCAAATTTAACACTATCACTTACTTAACAGGATTTTAGTCCCTCAAATCGGTTTCGTATGCAAAAATTTACCCGGTAAACACTAACTGTGATAAGAGTCATCGTCGTCACTTACCAGGGTAAGACAGATCTCGGTCCTTTCATTCGCTCTTACCGGGTAAGATTTTTGGTTCTTTGCCACATTAATCCGATAGATAACGTGACTTGATAAACGCTTACCCGAGTAAACATTTGATAAACGACCCCTAAATTGAATTGGAATACTTTTTTATTTAAATTAATTAACCGTTACAATTATTCATCAAGCTAGGCAACTTCTATGTTTAATTTATATTGTTCATAAATATTTAAGATGCCTCACAAATAGCCATATAGGCCATCCAAGGGTTAGGAAATTCATGATTCAAGAGAGAGAAGATGATGTAGATAGAGAAGTCGCTATCGATGATCAAATGCCTATTAATATTTCTGATTTTGTCATTTCTCTTTTCTCGATCTTCCAAAAAGAACCATCTTCATGCTCCCCTGAATCTCTTCCCACTTAATCTAGCCTATCTTTTTTGTTTCAATCAACTGTAAACCACCTGTGTCTTTTTTTTTCCTCACTTCCCTTAACGATCAAAATGGTGGGTGATCAGTCTACTTCTTTACCGGATTTTTTCGCCACTACCACTTCTCCTGACGACATCTTCAGTATTCTTGAGGCGTTAGATGGTGTTTCTGATGGCTTCACGGCCTTCACACCTTTAGATGAGACGGAGTGTGGTGTCAAAGAAGGTGGTGTGCATAATCATTTGCTGTCCCAAAAGTCAACTTCTTTACAAGAACTCGTGGAGGCGGAGATGGAGGTGTTTTCACCTAAAAATAAGAGACAGAAGGTGTCGTCGTCAGTGGAAGTAGGCTGTGAAAACTCAGATGGACAGTTGAAGATGTCGCATGTGACCGTGGAGAGGAACAGGAGGAAGCAGATGAACGAGCACTTAACCGTTCTCCGCTCACTCATGCCTTGCTTCTATGTCAAAAGGGTATTCATTTGCCATATATCTTCTCTCATAATATCCAACTTTTGTCTTCCAATCGTTGATACACAAGCAAGAAATTAAAACTATTATATCGAACCCAATTAAAACAGACCATTTGATCCTACTAAACCCAAGACTTTTGTCTACAAACTTTTTCATGGAAATATGTCACTAAATGGTGATTCGTCACAAAAGTTGGTGGGTAATGCAAATCAGCGACAGATTACCCAGTTTTCTGGTTGATCCTGGGGTATTTTTCTACAAAAACATCGCATTCTACCCAACAATTGTTATTTTCTAGGTGATCTCTAGGTAATCACCGAAGAAAATTTCCTTGAGTGAATTTTGTGGGTTAAAGTCATTTGTTTTGTATACGATTATATATTCAACCAACAGTTGTGGATATAATATATATAGGGTTGAGTTCACGTGAGACTAAACCTGTTTTCGTGAGACCCGTGAGACCACAAAATAACACTGAAATCTCACAGTAATTCATTATGAAGGTATGAAAAACAGTGAACCTTCACGGCAAAAACATTGTGAAGGTTTACCTTTAGAGTACCTTCACAGACTTTTGTTGTGAAGATTTAGTATTATTTTTTCTGGTCTCACGAAAATCACATGATCTCAAGTCTATATATATATATATATATATATATATGTGTGTGTGTGTGTGATTATGTTGTGTGTTTGCAAACTGTAGGGTGATCAAGCATCGATAATTGGTGGGGTAGTTAACTACATCACTGAATTGCAACAAGTGCTACAGTCTCTAGAGGCAAAGAAGCAGAGAAAAGTTTACAGTGATGTATTGAGCCCGAGGCTTATTTCAAGTCCCAGAACCCTACCGCTGAGCCCTCGAAAACCACCTTTGAGTCCGAGGCCAAGCTTGCCAATAAGCCCCAGAACCCCACAGTCAGCAAGCCCCTATAGGCACAGATTACCTTCTTACTTGCTATCTCCATCATCCATGGCTAATACCACACCAGCTTCACCTTGTAACTCTTCCTCAAATTCTGACACCATTAATGAGCTTGTTGCAAATTCAAAGTCATCCATTGCTGATGTTGAGGTGAAGTTCTCAGGCTCTAATCTTCTTCTAAAGACTCTCTCACCTCGGTTACCAGGCCAAGCAACAAAGATAATCTCGGTTCTTGAAGACCTATCTCTCGAAATCCTCCAGGCTTCAATCAACACTGTTGATGAAACACTCGTCAACGCCTTTACCATCAAGGTGACACATTAATCTTTAAACCTTTTTTTTTATTATTCTGCTGAAAAGCCCTTCTTATTTTCCTGTATTGCATTTGCATGCATGCTTACATATATATACACACACATATATCTTTTAGTAATCTTTTTAGGTAATTATAAACTTAAACATCTCTTGTTCTTCTTTTAAGTGAGAGTTAGAGAGAAAGGGAAGAGGGGAGAAGGGTTCTTGAACTTATAAGAGCATCTCAAACATATTTTCTCTAACTTCTATAAAATAGAGAAATAAAAGTTAATTTTTTTAAAAAGAGTTACATTCATCTCCAACAGATCGATTATCTATTTTAGAGATTTTAACACAAGTTATATTAATATAGTATTCTCTAATTTATCTTTCCAATTCACTTTGTAAAAAAACTTAATTTAAAATGATAAAAGTTCAATCCCATTGATGGGATCGAATAAAATAATCAGTTCTCTACTCTACCATCAAGTTTTAGTAAATTCTCTAAACATGGAAATTTTTTATGTTTTTCTATTCTAAAAAACAAGATAACAAAGCTGTTGGAGAATTATAGCAAACAAAAACTCATTTTTTTCTATTTTAGCAAAGCTGTTGGAGAAGTATAGCAAACAAAAAGCCATTATTTCTATTTTAACAAAGCTATTGGAGATGCTATAAATTTTGGTGTAATTACTATTCATGAGATAAGTTCAATTATAAATCAATCATAACAAACTCGTTATAAAGGTAAGGTTGAGGCAGGAGTTACATAGGTGAGTTGATCATATATCATGAGGCTAAAATACTTGGGGTGCCAAACTTGATAACTTTAAACAAAGTGATTAATTAACTGTACATCCATCTTTCTGTTCTTGCAAAACAATAGCTTTAATTTTTGTTGATATTTTCTTAAAAGCAGTTGTTAATCTCCAACAAAAAGCAAGATGTAGTCGATTCATAGAGTTGGCTTGTTTGTTAATCTCCAACTTTTAATTTCCAAAATGATAATGGGAGGGAGGAATGAACATATTTAGGGTATTATAAAAAAGACAACATAAATTCTTGATGTATTGTAGCAGGTGTACCGTTGGCTTGTTTGTTTGTTTGACACTTATGGTAGTAAAACATAATGGAACTGCTGATCGTTGATTCATTTTGTTTTTTAGCTCTCACACATACATACAGAAATGACAAAGGAAATAAGGTACAGAGGGTAATAAAGGAGGTTCAGTAAGGTAGATTTGGGAGATGAAAGAGGTAACATCAAGGTAGTAGCTAGGGCACAGGTAATAAATCAAGAAATCAAGTCAGAGAATTAATGGCTTAAATTCAAAATTTTAATTTAGACCAAAACTTAAGATACAAAGTTGCCAGAATCCATCTAATTAACCTACTATAACTAATGAAGATCAACATAATAAACTCATGAATTTGCACCACATATGCGATTTGCCCAAGAACAAACGCAAATGTTGCAATCAGCTCCCTACAATGAAATGATACCCGATTGTTGCAACATAAATCACCGATCCGCCCCACTAATACTTTCCTAACACTGCGAAATTAGCAGAACAAAGATCACTTATGCCAAAATACAAAAGTGTTCAAACTCGCTCCCTTTAAAAGTCTCCTACCTAGTTTGGTTTCGTTCGATGATTCTTATGGGTCGTTTGTTTACCTCTTAATAGTTCCATTAAGAGCAACCTCTGAATCGCTAAGAGGTGATTAATCTTGTTTGGTAAAAAAAAATCTGCCTCTTAATGCATGGTTCTAAAACCCTGATTTTGTATCTTGGACCTCCCTTAACCATTTAGCGCCCTAATTTTATTCTCAACAATTACCAAACAACCATATTTCATTTTGCACTATATAGTACGAGCCTCTTAATCATTATGACCACTTAATTATCCTAAACCAAACCATTCAACAACTGACCAACTGCCAAACAACCCCTTACATGCCATTATATTCACTGTGAAGCAACGACCAAAACCCTCTATTTCTTCTGGATCGATTAAGTCCATTATAATTCCTTTCATATCATGATATCTACTCCATATTTAAATCGAACTCTTTTTTTCCTCTTCTCATTGAACGATTACACGTAGATTCACTAGCATTTTTCCCCATTACTCCATATATATTTTCATTTTTAAAAAGTTCCTCACTACCAACACCATGATTTCGTTCCATATGCATACTTTCTGATTTTATTACCATTGAACGCTATTTTGAACCGTTAACTCATAATCATGGTTTTCTGTATATGTTCATTAATAAAATTTCACAACTTCCAAGAAAAAACCAGTAGCTGGTGAATTTATAGTACTACTAACAATAGGATGGTTCAGGTTTCAGAAAGGTACTCCGTCTATCTTTGTGATCGAATAATAAGTAGGCCAATTAAAGCCATTAAGTTTGTCCTACTTGTATCAGTCTTGGAACCAAAAGCTGCTGCTCCAAAGTCCAACCCCACATCTTCAAATAAGCGAACTCATTAGCTCTCAGAACAACGTATATCATTTTAAGCTACTTTTAGAAAATTTTCAAATCAAAACCAAGTATAAATTCATACTCCTGTAAAAACCATCATTACAAAAAATTTCGTTAACCACAAGGGTTATGGTGTACTGGATAAGGCCCTGGGGATGTGGTGGAATATCTCATCTGTCCAGGGGTTCGAATCCAGACGTACACAACAATTGTGGCCACTGAGGTTTAATCAGGGGATGATGTCTTACAGTCATAGTTTTGACAAGGGATTAGTCTAGGCATAGCCTAAGACACCTTTCTCAAAAAAAAAAACTCCGTTTATGAGGATGTAATAGTGTTGTAGCCATCAATAATCACAGCAGGTTGAACTCGTGATCTTTTGTTTTTGGTAGATTGGAATTGAATGCAAACTAAGTGCAGAAGACCTTGCCCAACACATTCAGCACACTTTTTGCTAGTACGTTTTTCGCTTCAGTTCCCAGCAGACGGTTTTGTTGCTTTGAGATCATACCCGATACATTGTATATTATGTGTACTGTATTGTGCATGATGTCGATTGGAGCAACTAGAAGATCATCTAACGAAACAGGTAAGATAAAAGAGGTTTAGAACTCTAACAACATCTATCTCGATCTATTTAAAATAATAAAAGATCCTAGCGAGATTCTATATCGAGTAATTAATTAATTGATCAATGTAATTGTCACCTAGATAATTAAGTTGTGAACTATCTTTCTCTTTTGATTTAGTTTAACATATGTAATTGATTATTCTCAACGTTTTGATATAATCGTCAGTTAATTGCATCGTCACCTTTTATTCTTATGTTCGTAGGTGTATATGGTTTGTTTCACGGTTTACAACACTACACCAAATCTCACTTAGGCAACAAATGAAAAATGTTGCCTAAGAGGGGTTTATATGTTGCCTAAGGCTTAGGCAACATCCCTATGTTGCCTAAGAAGTGTTGCCTTCTCAATGTTGTATAAGAACCTAGGCAACATAAGCAAACAACATATGTTGCCTAAGCGGGCTCCTTAAGCAACACACAACTGGTTATGTTGCCTATGATAAAAACATATGTTGCACCAAACAAACACTAAGGTAACATTAGATTTATGCATATGTTGCCTAAAATATCAACTTAGACAACATATACTATTTGCGTATGTTGCCTTTGAACTTTGATTAAATTAATATAATATTTCTCTTAGGCAACACTTATAGATAAGTTGCCTAAGATGTTTTATATAAAAAAAATATTATTGCACATTTTGTGCACCATGATGCATTTTTTTACTCGCATGTTTTCTACAAACACCCATAAACAAACAAACTCGTGTGAATCGACAAACAACTCCAATAACCAAATAAAACTAATAAATTATATAATTGAATGATGATGTTTTTCCTAAACAAGTCCAAAAGTCGGCAACAAGTACGATAACATAAAAATAAATATTAACCTAAAGCCTTGCTTGTCGAGGTTGTTGAGTTAGAGTTTGCATCGCTAGCAACACCGCAAATTTGCATCAAAGATAATATCATCTTTTTTTGTTTGGCGGCTTCCTTTTTTTGTTCGGCGGCTTCCTTTTTTGCTTCCTCTTGTGCCTCTTTTAGTATGAGAATCTCCTCGTCACGTTCGGCAAGTTTTCGCCACAAATCATCAACGGGCATAGAGGTTCCCTTCGTCGGACCTCTCATCCTCGGAGCTCGAACCGCCAAACAACCCATACCTCGAACAACCGTCCCAACCGAAGGACCAACTATTTCCTCAATTATTGATATTTCTTTTTCAATTGGTCAACGCATTGGAGGAACGGTAGAATCTGAAGTGTCACCGGAATCATTCTTTATCTTCTCAATCGCTTCCTCAACAAGTTTCTATAAATACGATTCAAACAATTATTAACATATTTAAAACTATAAATGACATTGCTTTTAATTATAATTAGTGCAAGTGTGTAACCTAAATATGGATAAAAAGTTCTTTACAAATCATCATATACTATAAGTACTTACTTTACGGTCTTCGCTTTTAGTGGTCTCGGCAATTGTACCGAGATAAGGAGCCACGTGTCCGTTAGCTTCAAGTTTATTAGCCCTAAACTTGAACAAAATCGGTCCCGATTTATGCTCGACCCTATTTGTAGACGATCTTGCTTCCGACATCCTCTTTGATTTATTCTACAACATGAGAAACACTTATTTTACAATCTAAATTCAACAATAATTTGTATGTTTAATTATATACTAGTTAAATACCTTCCATGTTTCTTCTTCAAAAAGCGTGCACAAAAAGTCCCACTGATTTGGCCGATGTACAAAGTTTTTCGGAATGGGAAGACGACCTTGATGCTTGTACAACGTGTGACAATCAGTTCTCCACCTATTGTATGCGCGACGCGCAGTTGCGTGGATCCACTCAAATAAGGCTTCACCCGGAGGTCCATCAAAATCAATCTAAAAAAAACCTGAAAAGCAAATACAAATCAATATGAAATAAAAAGTTAATCATTATTAATAAAAGGTATAAATCATAGAATAAAATTAAGAACTAACAATCAAAATGTACTTACGCTAAGTTGATCAACTACAATCTTAAAATCATCTTTCTCGAGATCAAAATAATATTCGGTCAACATCGGAATATGTTCCCGAATAATGCTACCAATTTGCTTTGCGATCCTAATGACATTGTTTGTGTCATGCAACTCTTTATCCATGTTCCACTTGAGTGGGAGACGTTTATTTTCATTGTTTGCGATGTCTCTCTTGATCGCCTTTCCCGTGATAATCCCCCGTCTTGCCTTCTTTGTCACCAGCTCTTCCGTCGGTTCAACATGGATGCGGGTGCGGCGACAATTAATACGTATATCTAAAGTCGGTGGCCCACTAGTAGACGTGCTCACCTCGGTGTCGGGATGTGTCACATCTGTAGTTGGTGACACCGGTGTAGTTGGTGACCCCGAAGTCGGAGGGTACAATCGGCGTTGGACGGAAACGAAAGGTGTCACCTCTAACGAGACATCCACCGGATCACCCTCTGAACGTGTGGTAGTTCTCTCCAAGACCGATGCCTTTGCTAAATTGAAGGCTTTACTTCTTTTTGGAGGCATATCGATCTACAATTCATGTATATATAAAAACATATATAGACTTATAAAATACACACTTGGCAGAACAAAACAGATTAATACATTTATAAACAACAGATAAATTACAAATATAAGATACATGACATGAAGATAAAACATCTTAATAAAACCAAGCAAAAAACCAAGCTGCTAACAAAAAGCCACAAGCAAAAAAGCCACAAGCAAAAACCCACTGTTTGGTAATTTATTTTTTACAACTTTAATTTCAACTTTTTCAACTTTTTCAACATGTTGATAATTTATTTTTTATATATTAAGATTTATGATATATATATATATACAAAGCCTCAACATACAGTGTGCTTTTTTAACAAAAAATCAAGATTTATGATATATATATACAATGTGCTTTTATATACATACAGTGTGCTTTTTATATATTAAGATTTATGATATATATATACAATGAATCTTTGATAAAAAAAGTCTCGATGAAACATCAACACAAAATCGATATCTTAGAACATTAAATCTCCAAAATAAAACCAAAATCTAATTCTTAAATTAAAAATAAAATATAAAAAACAAAGATTATCTCCATGATAGGAACAGAGATAGCGAACACAAAAAATTCTTCAACCTAAGAACGACGCCAGCAACAAACAGGAACAAAAATTGTTCAACAAACAGCAACAAAAATTGGGGGTTTCGGGTTTTACCTCTTTTAGTCGTGGGACGAAGACAGTGGTTCCTCTCGATGGCGACGGTAGACTGGTGGTGGTGGCTCGTGGTGGTGACAACGGCGATGGAGACGGGTGGTGGTGGCTCGTGGTGGTGACAACGGCGATGGAGACTGGTGGCGTTCCAGAGGCGACTATTCGGGATAACATAATCAGACACGACTGATAAGCTCCATCGAGATGAATCCGACTTCAAATTGTTGTTATATACGGATGATTCGTTGTTCAAATAGAGATTCATGAACGTCACACACTCATGCATGAGGTATCGTTCAGCAATACAACCCTCGGGGTAACGTGTATTTGTTACATGTTTTTTGTATTCTCTAAGTTGCCTGAAAAATAAGATCCTTAATTAATACAAATCAATATATTTAATTATCAATATCATTAGTGTGCACATACCTCTCTATAGGAAACATCCAAGTGTAATGCACAGAACCGGTTAGGAGGACTTGTTCAGGAAGATGGATGCAAAGATGTACCATGATTGTGAAGAAAGCCGGAGGGAATATCGCCTCTAACTTGCATAATATCAAAATAATGTCTTTTTGCATTTGTTCAACATCCGATTTCTTCAACTCTCGAGCACACAACATCTGAAAGAATCTAGATAAGTCACAAATTGCGTCAGCAACATGATTGGCCACATAGCGTCGTATGACCACGGGAAGAATGCGTTGGAGCAATACGTGGCAGTCATGAGTCTTCAAACCATAAAACTTCTTGTCATTTATGTTTACCTTGTTCTTTAAGCTACCAGCATAACCGCTGGGATACTGAACCGCAACAATTTGATCAAGTACCTTGAGGCGAAATTGAGGTTTCACTGTGTAATTAGGGTAATGTTGTCTTTCCCGAAGTGCCTCGGGGTTTCTTCGGCCAAAGATGCTTGCGTATCTTCATATCTTCAAGAGTTTTGCGGGCTTTAAGGTCGTCCTTAGATTTTCCATCAAACCCAAGAATAGTACCAAGAATGTTGTCACATACATTCTTTTCGATGTGCATTACATCCAAGGCATGTCTCACTCTAGATTTCTTCCAATACGGGAGCTCCCAAAAGATACTTTTGTGAGTCCAACACAACTTTGGCTCATTCATCCCCTATAATGAGTACAATAACCTTAGTTCAACTTTCATATATAAAAAGTAAATACAAGTTTTGAATGCAATAGATTTACAAACATGTCTCGATTTCTTCTCTTTAACCAAACTCAAACGAGGGTATCGGTGGGAGACGGTTTCCCTGTAAATCTGGATGGCGGTTCGAGTTTGTGGAGCTAGTCGAATTTCGTTCTTTCCGTTAAAATCTCTCCCTTGAGTTCGAAATTCATGATTCATATCTAGCCATCTACGTGTCCCCATATACGACATCCTTCCATGAGAGAACTTAGCATCAGTGTCATCCAAACATATGGGACACGCCTTGTACCCTTTCGTCTGAATACCACCTAACATTCCCAACCCCGGAAAATCACTAATGGTTCACATCACCGCAACTTTCATCATAAAGTACTCTTCCCCATATCGACCCCATGTCCTAAAACCTGTATCCCAAAGAATTTTGAGCTCATCAATCAATGGTCTCATAAACACATTGAGACATTTCCCTGGGGATTTTGGTCCGAATATCAACATCGTTAGTATATTAAATTCCTTTTGCATGCACATCGAAGGAGGTAAGTTGTATGGAATCACAACAATTGGCCAAAGGCTATATGGAGTAGCAGAAGCCCCGAAAGGACTAAACCCGTCAGTCGATAAAGCAATGCGAACGTTTCTAAGGTCACTCGCAAATTGAGGATATGACCTATTATGTGTCAATAAAATATAAATATATTAACAGCATTTAATTGTCAAAACAATATAAAAATATTTAAAACATTTACTTGTCAAATGGTATCAGAGCCTTATTTATGGTTGTTTGCCTGCTATGAAATTTGGGATGTTACAAATGGTATCAGAGCCTTAGTTTAAGGGATTTAGGTGACCATTCGGGTCTAAACTTAAACTGTAAGATGAGGAACACAACCGAGACATAGGATTTTCTCTAGGAACGATCACTATAAATGCGCTTAGGAATAAGGTGCCAAGGACAAACGTGTAAGGTAAGTTTGGGATTACACCTGGCTAGTGTAATTACGAACTTACAGGTACATGTGTGTGCTTACAATACCTTACTTATAGCAAATTTGTTGTGTCACGCCTAGTAAGGATTAACTATCAGTTTCTTTCAGTTTAGCGCTATGGCTGGGAGAGCATTGAGGAATAGGTCAGCAAGATCCCTGAGGGATAGATCCAGCTCCATTGTTTGGGGAAGTGTCGTGTAAGAGTCATTATGATGTGATGTATGTAGACATTGTAGAGAAGAAACGTTGTAAAGAATGTTATAAGTCGTCTAGAGGTAGCTCTTCGTGGATTCGGAGAGGATGAATGTTTGAGTTTGAGTAAGACTCTAGTTTCGGGAGAGTCCTAGTTATGGAAACCATGGGATAGATCAGTTGGGAGGGTAAGATCGAATAGTGTCAAAACCTTGAAAGTATCAATGGAGCCCTGACTTTTTAGTCTAGCTTTTCATTGGCAGGATAAATGGAATAAGGTACTTATAGTGAATTGAAAGCATGTAGAAGTAGAAGGTGAGACAGTCGATCAAAGTGAAAATAGTGTGACATGGTTGAGTAAGTGAGATGTGGAACGCATGTACATCAAGTTAGTGCTTGACCGAGAGGGCGACCCTTGGTCGAAGGAAGAGTGTCAAGGATAAGTTGCGTGGGTGAAGCGGTTGACCTTGCTAGGGTGAGTAGCCTTCAATTGCAAGTAGAGTTTCATGCATAGCTTTCTTAAATATAACATGAAAATTTTCACGATTTAAATTAAATGTGTAAATATCAATTTTGATCGAAAAGGAGTCAGAATGTGCAAGCGTATGTTTAAAGAAAAGGTGATTTCATTCACATTGCACAATGAAATTTTGAGCCTAACGATTGCAAAGTATTTCACACTTTTCATGATAAGTTAAATCATTACAAAAGGTCGAGAAGACGTGTGCCAGCAAAACTTTTACAATCAAATGAATTTTAACCGATTGATATCATATAAAAGAGTGTGAGAACCGACTGGTTTACTTGGTGTCAGTAATTTATTTCGAAATTGTGTCGTACGAAAGGATTTTCATTCAACGTATTACTGCCGTAATAACATCGTTCGGAATTGAGTACGATTAAGGTTCACGGAAAGATGTATGCAAATGATTCTCGAATCGTTGTGCAGTGCGTTGAAGTTATAAGAGTGATGGGGTCATGTGTACCCAAGTGTTTTCCAAACGTTGTTTATTTAAAATGATGAAATGTGCGAAAGGATTTATTTACTGTATGGTCATGCATGAAGGCTATGAACCTACTAGGTCATAGAGTATTACGTCTTAAGCTAAGGAAGAACTCCGAGAGTGGAGAGGCGTTGGTCAAGTCAAGGGAGAACGTAAGTAGTTTTGGTATTTGTGTTTAAGGGGAGAGTTGGACCTTGGAAGAGTCGGGAATGGATTTTAGTGTCAGGTGTATGAGGGTCTGTACCTTTTCTCGGTGACTGAGAACACAGTTGCCGAGGGGCGATGGTGTCCGGAGGAAGGACTAGGAGTCATCAAGGTATTGGTCTTAGCAACTCTTTATGAGTAGTGTTGTGAGGCAGGAATGAAAGGTCCACGGTGTGGGCCATGAGTTTCGAAGGGAGCTTGTAATATTGATGTTACATGAGTAAGTTTCGAAATAGGGGCGACGGATTATAAAGTTAACTATGATGTGTAGGGAGGAATAGGTCCCGTAAGGAACTCATGTTAAAGGATAGGATAAGGAAGTAGTTAAGAGTGTCTTTTGTTGTTGAAGTCGGCAACGGTGTATGTTGGCCGAGGCCGAAGACTCAAACCAGATGAGTGTAAGTTGATAGAACATCTTGTAGAGGTGTTAAATTAGTAAGAGAAGTTATTGTTTTGATTAAGCATTCTATTCGTGAAGTGTGGAGGGTTCATAAAATGATGAGGTAAGTAGCGCAAGCGAAGCGAGTGTGTAGACTTTATCGTTTAGTGAGGGACTGTGTCCAGCTTACGTAAAAGATCGAATCGTAAAGAGCTAGCTAGAATGTCTGTGTTTGAGCTAATTGAGAACTCGTGAGTTATAGTCAGCAAGTTGCGAAAGGACTAAGTAGCGAGATAGGCTCGATTTCATGCGGGTAACTTTGAGGGCGAGTTTAAACTGTGTATGGATGATCATGAGAGATCTGGTCTGCAGTGTGATGTTATGGGCAAAGAGTGTAAGGATGTGTAGTGACAGTATTTGTCAAGCTTTCTGTGTCAGCCGATGATGTAGTAAGGCAATGTTAGAAAGATGAAGGATTTGGAGGAAGTCCTTTCGGGATTTCGGATAGAGTGTACGTTTTGCAATCCTAGTTGTTGAAGTACGTGGTTTGTAAGTTGGTGTTTATTTTGACTGTTATCGGGATGGAATGCCGGGGGCAGAAATGGGTGATTGCCCAGCTGGGAGACCAAGCTTTGTGGTTGTGTATGTTGTTAAGTAAGTATATTCTTGAAGACAGAGTAAGTTTAAAGAAGATGATGAATAAGTTAGTCAAGCTGTAGTATAGTAGATGAGAAATCGCTAAAGAATGAAAATTGCTTCTTACGCGTGAGGGAATGATCCTAGAAGGAAATGGTTGGAAATTTTGGTTATGTTTAATGAATGACATGAGGATGATTGTGGGTCGGAGTGGTAGTATGATCATTAGTTAATTTGAAAGGTCGTGATAGAGGTATAAGGCTTTGGTTGGTTGTTTAAAATTTTATAGATTTGTTAAATAATGACATTCATTTGTTAATACAGGATGTGTTACAATTCTTGGGGAAGTGTTATTGAGATTAAAACACCGATTGTTAAAGAATTATTTAAGGTAAATCTAAGTAAGAAAGCCGGGATGACTGTATATATCTATCTATCTGATTTTATGATCTTAGTGGTTAATCGAAAGAATTGTGGAACCCGAGTTTCGGGGTGTTCCTGATTAATAGATCCGTTTGTAATAGGGAATCCAAGGGGGGTGGATTATTAGAGTGAATAGGGGACGTTACTAAGAAGCATACTTTGGGGTCATTGGAAGTTTTAAAGAGGATGAGGGTTGTGTTAGTCAAAATGTGGTGGGATAGATGTGAATTGTTGCTTATGTGTGAAAGAAATGTCTGAGAAGGTAAAAGTTGGAGATTAAAGAATGGGTAGTGACGTCGAACACTGGTCTAGTTTCAAGACGGCTTGGTTGAATGCCTTAAGATAAGATCTTGGTGCAACTGTTTGGTTATGTGAGTA
Organism: Saussurea involucrata; assembly: GCA_033807775.1. NCBI lineage: Eukaryota > Viridiplantae > Streptophyta > Magnoliopsida > Asterales > Asteraceae > Saussurea > Saussurea involucrata. The sequence continues at coordinate 69,775,479 of CM066315.1, forward strand.
TTGAGAAAGCGATACCAGCATGTGGAAAGGTCGGGAGAGAGGGGCAATTAATGCTCGGTGGGCAATGCTCCACGCTAACGTGGGGAGGTGAAGATAGTATGTCGGAATAAGTGAGTAAGTTGGAAGTAGTAAACCTGACGGTGATGCCGAAAGGTACAGTGTTGTGTAGATTGTCATTGATAAGCGTGCGAACCGTTGGAAAGAGTATTGAGGAAGGGAATTGTGTTTGATTTTGTACAGGAAAGAAGTGGATGAGACAACTGAATGAATTAAGTTAGTGACGTTGTGAGAAATGTTTAAATGAATTGGTCGTGTAGTGATTAAGCTAGTGAGAATAGTATGGTGTGATCAGGGTTACTCCTCCAAGTGGGGCGAGGATAATCGGAGTTATGTTTTTTTATGATTAAACGAACGTGGCAATTGTTAATGCCAAAAATCGCACCAAAGGGACAACTTAAGGTTGATGTGGACTTAAACAACTAAAGAAATAATCTTTCGACGAAACGTGCGATGAGGATAAAAATAAAGAAACAAGGGATTTGATGACGCAGGAAAAACCTCAAACGAGGAAAAAACCTGCGGACGACAGTGGGTGTCATCGCTATACTACGGTCGCCAATCAGGGGCGATGTCCTTGGGTACTGGTGTCGATCGTACTGTGGTTACAATACAAATGAAGGAAATGCTTCGAAATGTAAAGTACAAGTGTTTTTGGTGTTTAAACAGTGTGCGTCGTGTGTAAAGATGAATTGTCTTGCGTGATTGTCGTGCGTCGAGAGTGATCTTCGAGAGTGAATTCTTCGCTGTGAATGTTCTTCTGAGCTTGAGTGCTTGTGTTTGCTCTCCTCTGATTGATTTGTGTCCCCTCACCCCAGCTGATTGTTGAAGCTTGATATTTATAGTCTTCGGGAGCTTTAATTGGATCATTAAGGACTTTAATGATGTTTGTAACGGTCGTCGTCTTCAATGCGGGATTAGATGCTCATAATTGATTTCGTCGGTTATAACCGTTGATCTTTAATGTCTTTGACTCCTGCATTAAACACTTAACAAACGTAACATTTATGTTATGTGTTAGCTTGGTTGAGGTCGCATGGTCTTTATGCGACGGTCGTGCGGAGCGGGCGACGTCGAGGTCGAGTGTCGCGATGAATTCTCGACTTACCTTTCGGGAGGGACGACGGATGTTTTATGGGTCTTTGTCGGGACCTTATCTTAATACAAGATATGGTTCATAACGAGTGTCTTACCTTTTCTGTTCATGGTCAAGACCTGCATTAAAAAGGATGTTTGACTGTTAACGGTTAGTATAATCGTACGACCGTTCTTAAGTCTCGGATGTGGGTCTTATAGAACATACGACTATCGCCAAGATATAAGACCATTTGGTCGTAGGACCAGGATGTCAGGACGATGTTGTCGTAGGACCAGAGCGATATAACACCGATGATAGGAGACTGTTGACGTAAGACCGACGATCCATTACTGGCGACATAAGACTAGTGATGTGCGAAGTGCGATAAGTGACGTGCGATCATGAGATGTAATATGACTATTGATCCAATATGTCAATTATCGTGGCTATTTAACGTATGTCAGGGATATGATAATAATGGGTATTATCCTTGTCGGTCGGGGGTAATCAATGTCCGTAGGTCATGTCGAGGGGATTTCCCAGGTCGGTCGAGGGTGTGATTTTTTACCCAAACAGTTAGCCCCCCGAGATCTGAATTTCAAAGCCACTGGAATTTCAGATCTCGCACTAAAGTAAAATGCGTTGCTACGGAGACGTGTTATTTTCGCTAAGATCATCAGAGGAAAACTGACTTGGTCAGCCAAAGAAGGCGACGCAAGTTGTTCTTGCCCTTAGAGGCCGGGAAAGGAGAAAGAATGCCCCGACAGCTGGGTCGGGAATCTTGAAGAAGACAAGGACGGTAGTCCTGAAGGAACCGTCTTCGCGGGCTGACGTTTCGTCGAGAGTTTTTTACGCCTAAAGAGGCGAGGGCGTCATCCAGCCGTTCTGATGCGATGGACGTGACACCAGCAAGTTCGGCGCTTCCGACGATAGTGACGAAGCCAGTGTCTAAGGTGTTGTCCCCAGCGTCTGCCGACAAGGGGGACGGGTCATCGGCCAATGGTGTCCTAGACGGGACGATGTTGTTGGTGTCCTAGACGGGACGACGTTGTTTCCTCATCTGACGAAATATTTGCTCCCATCTTTCAGGGAACGCTTTCCTATCGAGGAGACAGGGGTCCATGTCACCGGGTTGGTGTTCTCGGCCGACGTGGTCCTGTGGTCTGGCGTTCACAGCCGATACGGTCGTTTAGAGACATATGTTCTGGCGCTCGAGCCGATTTGGTCGTTAAAGACCTTTGATCTGGCGTTTACAGCCGATACGGTCGCTAGAGACCTATGATACGTTGTGTCTAGCATTTTTAGCTAGTTGTAAGTTTTGCTTTAGCGATAGTCGGTAAAAAGTTTACCTTTCTATTCAACCTGATTCGTACATGTCATGGACAACTGTAATGTCGACTGTAAAAATTCATTAAGTACAAAAATGAACAAGAAGTCGTGCGACTTGGGCATCCATTGTAATAAAACGACTAGAACGTAAGTCATGAGACTTTTATATTCCTGAATCGTATAAGCAAACATAAGCGCATGCGATTACAGCATTCATTCATGAAGTTTTTCTAAGTTGAAGAACTTAGATTGTGGGGTCGCTAGACCTTATGATCGTGTGATTTGATCATACGATGAACTTTGAATCATGTGTTCCTGTGATGGAATGTTCAAGTCCTGATTACTTATGTCGTGCGACCTTGCGAGGTTAAGATCGTACGATGGACTTATATATCATTCAATCCTGCGAGACTAAAGTCATATAATAGACTTTAGCAACTAATGTCGTGCGATCCTGCGGTAAAACAATGTCAGAGGTTGGTCGTTGGCTAGCCAACGACCCTCCGATGCTTAAGTCAGTAGTCGCTATGATGGATAAAAATTATGTGAAAGCAGGAAAAAAGGCTTAGGGGAAATACCTTTTCAGGTGCGTTGCATTCCCACTACGTGGGATATCTTGATTGCCGAGGGTTAGAAGCCGATAGGCCTTTTTATCCATGACTTTTGAGATATGACAAGGATCTTCCCATTTGGTGGAAAGCTTACCTGCATTGAGCTTTTGAGTGCTTTGGAACACTCGACGGGGAACGTAGTCGCCTTCTTGAAAGACTTTAACTTTGATGTTCCTGCTGAAGTGTCGCTTGACCGCTTGCCCCTAGGTGTTGAGGTCGACATCTTGATGTCGCGGTCTTCACAGAACTATCGAGCCCTGTTGATTACGAATTGGGATCCTTTGTCGCAGACAATTTCGGATGTCGCTCGACCAATTATCTTCTTGGTCTTCCATCTGGATGACATCGCCATTTTCGATGGATGACGTCGCCAGATGGGTCATTGGAATGCTGTCGAGTATTGGTTCGACCAAAGCATACGCAAGGTTTGCTAAAGTGTCGGTTTGAGTATTCTAGTCCCTTGGAATCATGACTGGTGATTGCGAGATTCAATGTACAAGTTGTCTTTATTGACGACATATGTAATGACTAGCGATCAAAAGATAAAAAATGGGAGACGTCTTTTATCGACGAGTATATATCGTAGGATCTGCGTTTTAAGCCGTAGAGACTTTCGTTTCTTACGATGTAAATCGTAAGACCTGTATTTATATAATCTTGCGAGCCTGCAATGTAAAATCGGGGGTGGTCGTTGGTTTGACCAATGATCATTTGATACTTAAATCAACATTTATATGTTAGATTAAAATAATTGAACGAGGAAAATATATTTGGAGTATATATATACAGGGTTGTTATACCATATTCCATCCAAGCGGGATGTCACAGTTACCGTAACTTGGAGTCGAGAAGCGCCTTTTTTCCAAGGACTTTTGAAATCGAAATATGGTGTTTCCCATTTTGTAACGGGCGTTCCGAGCCCCCGAGTCCTTCGGATGATGCGATACATGCGATACATCTACCGAGCATTTTTTCTTATCTGTCATTTTCCTGCACAGAGAACAGAGGAAACTTCCAAAAAACCGTTAGTAAGGCGCACGTTCGTCGAGGATTTTCTCTAGATGAGGTCCCACGGATGGCGCCAAACTGTTAATGCCAAAAATCGCACCAAATGGACAACTTAAGGTCGATGTGGACTTAAACAACTAAAGAAAGAATCTTTCGACGAGACGTGCGACGAGGATAAAAATAAAGAAACAAGGGATTTGATGACGCAGGAAAAAACTCAAACGAGGAAAAAACCTGCGGACGACAGTGGGTGTCATCGCTATACTATGGTCGCCAATCAGGGGCGATGTCCTTGGGTACTGGTGTCGATCGTACAGTGGTTACAATACAAATGAAGGAAATGCTTCAAAATGTAAAGTACAAGTGTTTTTGGTGTTTAAGCAGTGTGCGTCTTGTGTAAAGATGAATTGTCTTGCGTGATTGTCGTGCGTCGAGAGCGATCTTCGAGAGTGAATTCTTCGCTGTGAATGTTCTTCTGAGCTTGAGTGCTTGTATTTGCTCTCCTCTGATTGATTTGTGTCCCCTCACCCCAACTGATTGTTGAAGCTTGATATTTATAGTCTTCGGGAGCTTTAATTGGATCATTAAGGACTTTAATGATGTTTGTAACGGTCGTCGTCTTCAATGCGGGATTAGATGCTCATAATTGATTTCGTCGGTTATAGCCGTTGATCTTTAATGTCTTTGACTCCTGCATTAAACACTTAACAAACGTAACAGTTATGTTATGTGTTAGCTTGGTTGAGGTCGCATGGTCTTTATGCGACGGTCGTGCGGAGCGGGCGACGTCGAGGTCGAGTGTCGTGATGAACTATCGACTTACCTTTCGGGAGGGACGACGGATGTTTTATGGGTCTTTGTCGGGACCTTATCTTAATACAAGATATGGTTCATAACGAGTGTCTTACCTTTTCTGTTCGTGGTCAAGACCTGCATTAAAAAGGATGTTTGACTGTTAACGGTTAGTATAATCGTACGACCGTTCTTAAGTCTCGGATGTGGGTCTTATAGAACATACGACTATCGCCAAGATATAAGACCATTTGGTCGTAGGACCAGGATGTCAGGACGATGTTGTCGTAGGACCAGAGCGATATAACACCGATGATAGGAGACTGTCGACGTAAGACCGACGATCCGTAACTGGCGACATAAGACTAGTGATGTGCGAAGTGCGATACGTGACGTGCGATCATGAGATGTAATATGACTATTGATCCAATATGTCAATTATCGTGGCTATTTAACGTATGTTGGGGATATGATAATAATGGGTATTATCCTTGTCGGTCGGGGGTAATCAATGTCCGTAGGTCATGTCGAGGGGATTTCCCAAGTCAGTCGAGGGTGTGATTTTTTACCCAAACAGCAATTAGCGAGGAATGGTTATGTTTCAGGATAAGTTTAATTTGGGTAGGTGGACACGTCAGCAATGGGTTGGAGGTTCCTACTCTTAGTTACATATAAGTATGGAGTGGTGAAGTGGTGAGGATATGAGAGATGGTCGACGAACTGTGGTCTAGGTGGCCCGAGACTGAGAAATGTTATCTGCATAGACAATTGTTGGGTGGCACAGGGTTGAGAGTTGGGATACGATGAAGGGACTCTGGGTTGTGAGTTATCGAGGTGTACAGGGTTGGCCTGGTGCCAAACTGTCAAGTGTGGGTTGGTCTCTTGGTAAGAAGTACTTGAAGCTTAGAGTAACTTCGAGTTTTGGCTATGATGACTATAGAATAGCTCTCGGCTGTGGATTTAGAGACTTCCGCTGTCAATTTTGTTTAGTATGAATTATTGATGATGTAAAGATAAGGTTTTATGTAATTCGAATGCTTATTTATGGTTGTTTGCCTGCTATGAAATTTGGGATGTTACAGGGTGCTACACAATCGGGTTCTCACAAAAAAAGGAAAAGTTCTCTCTGGAACCCAACAATTTATATACATACAAGGGTGGGTTTAAATGACAACCACAATTTTATTCATAACAGAGAAAACTAACTATTAATGAAGAATATCTCAAAAACATTATCTATCACGTTAAAGGTAATTGGTAGTAGGTTATAAAAACCAAATAAACATTGACATTTACAGACAAAGGATCGTGTGAGAATAGGAGTTAATGTGAGAAGTATAAAAAGGGATTGTGACCCTTGATCACTTTTAATTAGTGTTGATCTAATGATTCAGATTAAGTCCCAAAATAACCCATTAATTAGTTTATAAGAGAATTTTTCAATTGATCTTCAATTACGATTGATCCGAGGGGGAAGATCATTTCCTACCATTCTCACAATAACTATTCTTATTACCGAAAACCAACTCTTATTTCATAGAGATGGCCAAAGATCGGTCTCGCACCTGGCCCAAATCAATCTTTGTCCAAATAGTGATTTCGTAACAGGTCTCCAGCGTAACCGGTCTCAGTCCCGACCCAAAATCAAAGGACTGGTTAAGCTTTATAAGGTCCGATTATGAGAACCGGTCACGTACCGATGTAACACCTCATGTCCATAAAATGATTAAAATTTGAATCTTTTGGAAATTGTGGGGCAAAAGTGTGAAGTGAAGAATTGTTAGAACTTAGTGGCAAAATCTGGAAAATAAAAAGGGTAAAAACCCTAAAGCCTTCTTTATTTGCTCTTGTGAACGATTTGTGGAGGCTAGTGAGGAACAAGAAGGAAAATTTGGTCTTCTTCATGGAAACCTTGGTGCAAGAGGTGGATTCCAGGGATTACACTTCATCTTCTTCAAGGTAAGCTAATCCTTTTCATCTTATGCTTATGGAAATGAGCCCATGGTTTGGATGGAAATTTTCTAACCCATTTGGGTTTTGTGAGAGGTAAATTAGGAATAACCAAGAGCTTCAATTGGAAGTATGGTGGAAGAAATGCACAAGTGATCTAAACCTTCACCATCTTCAAGGTATGACTTCTATACCTTCTTCTTACATGCTTGGTTGGGTTGATTTGTAGCTTGAGGTTTTGTAAACCATGAGATTATGAGTTATAATCAATGGAATAAGGAGCAACTGATTTTGGGATTGATTTCCATATGAGTTTTTATCAAATCATTAAGAAACCTCATCTTTTTGCTTGGCAATCTCCATTCTTGCCATGGAAGGAGTTTTTGAGTTTGAAAGGATGAATCAATGGATTGTATTTGTTTGAGTAAATCCATTTTGGATGTTTGTTTTTGATTCCTAAAGTTTTGATTAGTTAAAACTATCAATTTTGGAAGTTTACAAGCACTTGGGATCGATTTGGGGGTTTTTGGAGTGAAATTTTGGGCTTAATTTCAAAGTGCAAAATTGGAAGTCTGAACCAGGGAGTTGCGCAGCCTGGCTCGCGGCCTGAGGCCACGGGGCCAGGTGGCGCAAGTATCTGATGTGTGAGGATTCCTCGTTTTACTTTGTTTTTCGTTCGGGTTTGGATCGAGGCATCGTTGGGGTTCACCTTAGGGGTTTAGGGAAGATCATTTGGAGTATAATTAGATGGTTTAACACCATTTTTATGGCGTACAATTCAGGTGTTCGGTTTGAACTAAAGTGGGTTTCGGAGCGTGTGTCGATTTGCTAAAGCTAAGGTGAGTTCCCTTAATTCTTTTGGTGCAAATGAAATGTTTTGCTAAAGTTTTTCATAACTGATTATGGTATGGAGTATGATGGCATGATTAATCATTTTGAAAATCTCTATTATATATGACGTGGAAATGTTATAATGCATGCAAGTTGTTTATCCGTTATATCCTACTTAAGCTTTAAATGCATGATCTTGTGAGTTGTTGCTATGTGTGGAGTCGGGTTGCACAGTGGAGTGTTATACCTTGGATTGTTGAGAATCCTAGGTGAATGTTTAACCGTGTGCCTCAAATCCGTTTCGTGTGTACACGGATACGACATCTACTGGGGACCATGTGGATCTACTGTGGGGCCCCCAAGTGTTGACATCACATGAGGTGATGGGCGTGAAGACCACTGTGCTATACCCTTGCTTGGATTCGAGTATTTGAAATGTATTACTTTTCTTTGTGAATTGATCTTGTATTTTAAAACTGCTTTTGTGAAATCGCTTTTCAAGGGGGAATTCACTAGACCTCATGGTCTAACCCTCGCTTTCAAAATAAAACGATTTTCAGGTTAAAGTCTTGTTTGGGGTCTCATCTGGTGATGATGGTTAAAGATGTGGCGCTGTAGAAGAGGTTTAGTCAAGTGGCGACTTGTAGTTTACCGTCGGGCTTCCTGTAGCATCTCAGTTGTGAAGGTGTTATCCACTGCGAACTTAGAGTAGAATTAATGTTAATTGTATACTTTGGGACCATTTTCGGTTGTAATGTAGAGAATTATGTTTTATGGATTTTTGGGTTGTTACAAATGGTATCAGAGCCATAGTTGAAGGGATTTAGGTGTCCGGATGGGCCTAAACTTAAACTTTGGAGTAGAAGGGGACACAACTGAGATATAGGAAGCCAATAGGAAGGACCTTAATCATAGGGTATCTTGACAATGGTTGTGAGAACCCTCGTGTAAGGTAAATTTAAAATCGCATCTGGCCAATGCTATTATGAATTTACAGGTGCATGAGTGTACTCAGCCTCCATTGTTAGGACGATTGGTGAGAGTGACAGTACGTAGAAAGTTATAACTTTAGAATTGATAGCAAAGGGTGAGGTGTCTTGGGAGATCACTTGGGATGTGATGCTCTTACCTTCTAGAAGAAGTGTTGTTCGGTGTGTCAGTGAACCGACTAGGGGTATAAATTGTTGAGATTCAAGGGACGAACGGTTGGTTAAGGGCAAACTTCTAGTTTCTAGTGAGTCCCCGTTTTTGGGATTGATGTGTCGATCAGTTGGGATAGGAAGTGAGTATTATGTTGGAATCTTGAAAGCCTCAATTCAAGATCGAATGAGGGAATCTAGCCTTTGACTATTTAGTCAAGCGGTTTAGTGGCAAGAATAATGAAGGAAAGGTATCATTGTTGTATTGAAGTGTGCATAAGAGTAGAAAGTGAGATGTTGGGTCGATTGGGAAACCATGTAGAGTCGTCGATCAGGTGGGTTATGAAGCACTTGTACAACAAGTTGTTGCAAGGGTGAGAAAGCGGTGGTTAGTCATAGTAGGGTGTCAATGATAAGTTGATGTGAGTACAACGGTTGACCTTGTTAGAGTGAGTAACCTTCAATTGCAAGTTTATTTTCATGCATCGTGTCTTTAAATGTGTTACCTGGACTCTTTCATGTTAAAAGTATGTACGTACATAAAGAATTTCTTCTTGTTTTGGGAAATAATTTGACGCGCACAAGCGTTTGTTTCTAAAGAAAAAGACAAACTTGTTTTCGTTGCACGATACATTTTGAACTTAGTGATTTGTGAGCTATTTCACGCTTTTTCCAATGTTGAGAGAATTTTCGTTGAGAAAACCAAGGGAACGTCTAATTGCAGAGTTTTATAACCAAAATGAGTATTGACACACTATTATCATATAAACGAGTGTTGGAGTTGACTGACCCACTTGGGGTAAGTGATTTCGTTCGAAACTTTCCTAGTCGTATTGAAAAAGTTTCAATGGATAAATTTTGTTGTGCCAACATCAATTTGGTTGGACAAGGTTGTGAATCATCGTGGGGTTGCATGTGAGCAATCCTTGCGGTCGCCGTGTTTTACTATTCAGCTTGAGAGGTGTTGTGTCATGCATACTCAAGCTTGTTTTATGATGTATCTTGAATTTTCAAACGTGAAAAATGATTTCAATCGTTGTTTTGTCATGCATGAAGGCTATGAAGTCGTTAGGTCAGGAGGGGTATTAGAATTAAGGTTAAGGAAAGGCTTGGGGAGTTGAATATGTCAATTGAGCAAATTGTGGTCGTATTATTATCTTCGTATTTCCATTAGAAGAGGGTGGTGAATAGTAGGAGTCTCGTTCAATGAGCACGGAAATGTTAATATGTTTGTAGTATAAACCCTTGCTTGGTTATGTGAGAATGGTTATATTCGCGGTGAAATTCGAAGTGGTCAAAGTGTTTCTGTTGGTAGAATGGTAATAAGTAGCATTGCGGTACTTGATGAAATGTTATCGGCTTTGAGCCTGAGTGCTGAGATGGTCTTGTAATTAGATTTTGCGCTAAGAAAAGTCTCGTGTTTTCCTCAAGAGAGAACGGTGGGGTAGGAAGTTGGCTATGATGCGTTGGATGAAGTGGGTTCCGTTAGGAATCCTGGTTTGTCGGGGGAATTATGGAAACATCATCATGTTGTCCATTGATATAGAGGTTTGCGACTGTTTAATATATCTCAAGGTGAAGGCATTGTCAGGAGATTGAAACTTGGGAAATAAGTCTGTTGTATGTGAATGTATGAGGTCGTTCGGGAAGGTGTATATTGGCATGGTGTGGGACCACCCCGTGTGGGCATTAGGAGAATGGAGGATCACCAATGTGGATGTGACTTCCAATAAGGTTTTTGATGATTCGTTTATGCGTGAAACGTTAGCATATCGGAGATAGATCGCGAGGATTTGACGAGAACTTGTTGGAGTGAGTTAGATGATCGCGATTGTTCATTTAGACTCGAGAAAGATGAAGAATTTGTTGTAGTGTGATAGTTGTGTAGACAAGTTGGTTGTCGTTCATGTTAAGGGAGTTGTGTAAGCCCTTGTCGGGATAAAGAATTGCCGTTATGTTGGGTGGTAGCCTTTGTTGTAATGTGTGATAAGTTTAGGTGTGAACCATGGTGTGTAGATTTACAAGGGATAATCAAGAATGACAAGTATGCTGGATCAAAGTGTAGGGATTTGTAGACGATATTGTGCTTTTGCTGTTTGAGGACAAAAGAGCGAACGGTAGTTAATGACTACCTGAAAGATTAGCATGTGTTCTTCGCGGTTGTATGAAATTTGGGTGAGCTCTTCTTACTTTGAATGGATATCGATGAGAATGCCACATTCGATTAGTTTGTGATGCTATGTTGTAGATTTTAAATTCCTTGGGAAGGTTGGAATATTCCTTGTGTATAAAGAAATTCTAGTGAGTAGATTACTCTGTTGGGGAGTAGGAAAAACCCGGGGTGCTTGCGAGCATTGTGTGTTGTTTGAAGGATGACTGATTGATTATCGTGGGTGAGAATTATGGCAGCCATTTGGTTAGGCCCAATAATGTAGAAATACTATAGGCACGCTTGTAATGATCAGAACAAGGAGTGGATTTTGATGAGTGGAAGATGTTTCATGCTAGCGTAAAGAGGTGAAAAAGGTATGCCTGAATGAGTGGGTAAACTGAAAGTAAGAAGAATGGTAAGTGACACCGAAAAAGTGGAGCAATATCCGAAGCAATGTCATTGGAAGACAAATGACCTACGAGCGAGGGTATCATAAAAGGGTCATGGTATAAGTTTTGGTTCAAGTGTGGGAAACCAACGTTGTGTGACTGGTCTAAAGCTTGCACCTTATCATGAGCCGTCCTTTGAAAGCATTTTATGTTTTCAAGAAGAAAGGGAAGTATGTGGTCGATTGTAGTACTCTGAATGAAAGACCATTAGATTAGCCGTAGTATCGTTGGAAAAGAAAATATTTCGAGTGAACTTTGTTTCGACTGTTAAGAGTATTTGGAATAATTTTGTGAGAGTATGGTCACTCTTCCTAGTGGGCAAGTGAAGTTTGAATTTATTTCGAAAAGGTGGGCGTATTTTGCAGATGTTAGATCGTGAAAGCCTTCTTGTTATAATTATGCATGGAAAGTGAGTAATGGTGTGTTCATCGACATTAGTGTGTGATCAATGGAGTTACAGAGGAGTGAAGTGTTGTTTGTGTCAGGTGTATGCTATTTTGGAAAGATGTAAATTTTCTGGAGAGGATGTGGTCTGATTAAGGAACTCATGATTGCGAGTTCAAAGTGACGATCCAAGGATGAGTTTGTACTATGGTGGCGAATCGAGTGGGTAGCCTTTGGATGGGGATCAATGTTGTTAGAGAATTAAATGGGTACGTGAAGCCCATAATTTAGATGCGTTTTAAAACCGTGAGTCCAGGTGTGATCAAAGCGGATAATATTTGGGATAATTGGTATGGGATGTTACAGATGTTATAGACAAGCATTTGATACTGGGTGCGTTGGTATGGTTGATCGAGTGTGCATAGCTTGCAATGTACCGACATAAGAAAGTTGTGGTTAGCAGAATGACGATTTCGAAGGATATCGTACGCATAAGATTCGATCGGAACTGTTTGAATTATTGAATGGAACTAAGTTGTTAGATTGAAAACATGAGTCGTTGAATCTCAAGTCGGGGGACATGTCTCAAGAGGAAAGTGAAGTTGAGCCACGTCTTATAGGATCGATGAAGTTATGGAGAATTCATAGTATGTTTCACTTCTCTATTTTAGAGAGTGTTGGTTGGAAATCGGTATAACGTTACCTTTGCAAACAATGTGAATGGATAAAGAGTTGGATTTTGTCGAGGGGTCGAAAAACGATCATTCGGCTGGAAAGTCGAGAAGTTGAGATATAAAGAAACTGGTCTCGTAGAGGTGCAATTGGAACTCTGTAAGAGTTATTAGACAATGTAAGATTTGGAGTCAGAAGCAAATTCCAAATACACGCAATTGTTCGGCAATGGAATTCCGAGGACATAATTCTTTTGAGGGGGAGGTATTGTAACACCTCATGTCCATAAAATGATTAAAATTTGAATCTTTTGGAAATTGTGGGGCAAAAGTGTGAAGTGAAGAATTGTTAGGACTTAGTGGCAAAATCTGGAAAATAAAAAGGGTAAAAACCCTAAAGCCTTCTTCATTTGCTCTTGTGAACGATTTGTGGAGGCTAGTGAGGAACAAGAGGGAAAAATTGGTCTTCTTCATGGAAACCTTGGTGCAAGAGGTGGATTCCAGGGATTACACTTCATCTTCTTCAAGGTAAGCTAAACCTTTTCATCTTATGCTTATGGAAACGAGCCCATGGTTTGGATGGGAAATTTCTAACCCATTTGGGTTTTGTAAGAGGTAAATTGGGAAGAACCAAGAGCTTCAATTGGAAGTATGGTGGAAGAAATGCACAAGTGATCTAAACCTTCATCATCTTCAAGGCATGACTTCTATACCTTCTTCTTACATGCTTGGTTGGGTTGATTTGTAGCTTGAGGTTTTGTAAACCATGAGATTTTGAGTTATAATCAATGGAATAAAGAGCAACTGATTTTGGGATTGATTTCCATATGAGTTTTTATCAAATCATTAAGAAACCTCATCTTTTTGCTTGGTAATCTCCACTCTTGCCATGGAAGGAGTTTTTGAGTTTTTGGGTTTGAAGGGATGAATCAATGGAATGTATTTGTTTGAGTAAATCCATTTTGGATGTTTGTTTTTGATTCCTAAAGGTTTGCTTAGTTAAAACTATCAATTTTGGAAGTTTACAAGCACTTGGGATTGATTTGGGGGTTTTTAGAGTGAAATTTCGGGCTTAATTTCAAAGTGCAAAATTGGAAGTCTGAACCAGGGAGTTGCGCGGCCTGGTTCGCGGCCTGAGGCCACGGGCCAGGTGGCGCAAGTATCTGATGTGTGAGGATTCCTCGTTTTACTTCGTTTTTCGTTCGGGTTTGGATCGAGGCATCGTTGGGGTTCACCTTAGGGGTTTATGGAAGATCATTTGGAGTATAATTAGATGGTTTAACACCATTTTTATGGCATACAATACAGGTGTTCGGTTTGAACTAAAGTGGGTTTTGGAGTGTGTGTCGATTTGCTAAAGCTAGAGTTCCCTTAATTCTTTTGGTGCAAATGAAATGTTTTGCTAAAGTTTTTCATAACTGATTATGGTATGGAGTATGATGGAATGATTAATCATTTTGAAAATCTCTATTATACATGACGTGGAAATGTTTTTAATGCATGCAAGTTGTTTATCCGTTATATCCTACGTAAGCTTTAAATGAATGATCTTGTGAGTTGTTGCTATGTGTGGAGTCGGGTTGCACAGTGGAGTGTTGGACATTGGATTGTTGAGAATCCTTGGTAAATGGTTTAGACCGTGTGCCTCAAATCTATTTCGTGTGCACACGGATACGACATCTACTGGGGGCCGTGGGGATCTACTCTGGGCCCCCCGGGTGTTGACATCACATGAGGTGATGGGCGTGAAGACCACTGTGCTATACCCTTGCTTGGATTCGAGTCTTTGAAACGTATTACTTTTTTTGTGAAATGATCTTGTATTTTAAAACTGCTTGTGTGAAATCGTTTTTCAAGGGGGAATTCACTAGACCTCATGGTCTAACCCTCACTTTCAAAATAAAACCATTTTCATGTTAGAGTCTTGTTTGGGGTCTCATCTGGTGATGATGGTTAAAGATGTGGCGCTGTAGAAGAGGTTTAGTCAAGTGGCGACTTGTAGATTACCGTCGGGCTTCCTGTAGCATCTCAGTTGTGAAGGTGTTATCCGCTGCGAACTTAGAGTAGAATTCATGTTAATTGTATACTTTGGGACCATTTTCGGTTGTAATGTAGAGTATTATGTTTTATGGATTTTTGGGTTGTTACAACCGAGCTCAAATTAGTCCCACATAATTTTTTATTATTTTTATAAAATTGATTTTTTTATAGAAATAATTTTGTAGAAAATTTGATCAATCAAATACACTAACAAATACGTTTTTGTTATAATTAAGTCAATCAAATATATTAACAAATACGTTTTTATTATAATTGGATCAATCAAATACACTAACAAATACGATTTATTATAATTGGGTCACGAAACAAACTAAAAAAATACGTCTGTTATAATTGGGTCAATCAAATACACTAACAAGTACGTTTTTATGTAAAAGTATACTTAAAATTACATTTAAAAATAAATTTTGAATAAAAAATCGGGTCGGTCACTTAACCGGGCATCAGGCCGGGCCGGGCTGGTCCATGTTTTTGGATGAAAATCGTAACCGGTTAAGGACTGGCGAACCTAAACCGGTCCTAAACGGTCCCAACCCGACCGGTCCCAAGTCGGTCCCGGTACCGGCATTCCACCGATCCCAAACCGGGTCTGGCCCATTTAGCCATCTCTATTCCATAATGGTAAAATTGCTTTGTTCTTTTTCCCAAAAGAATCGGAAAGTAGAAAAGAATACAAGTCGGGTCCTTAAATTTTGAGATTGATGGTGTTCGGCTGAGAATGGACTTTGAAGCTCAAAGTCCAACGAGCCTAGTTTTCAGTCCAACTTTTTGATTAAAAGTGTTCACCCCAAGTCCCCAACCCATATGAATAAATTTTCTATGTGGCCCATTTATTGTTGACCATTTCGTTATAGATAACCTAATATTATTGTTGAACCAACATTTAGGGTTGACTGTACATTTCTTATTCCAATAAGAAAATTTGTAACTTGCTGAAGGATAAATGTGTCATCAACAGAAGGTGACGATATAAATAGATATAAATTTTAGAGTTATTTACGTAGTAAATCTCCTTCCATAATAATCATTATCTCTATATAATTGTCCCTATTTAGAAAGCTTATATATTAATAGATTTTGTTGTTGTTCTCCTTCATTTTTACTATAACATAACCCAAAATAATTAAGGTTTTCTCTAAAGGCTAAGTAACAAACTTTAATAAATTTTACAAATTGGTTATAATTTTCTTCTTCTAGGAGCGAAAATTAACTAATTTACGGTTTTATGCTAAAGGTTTTAAACATCTCTACTAAATATACAAATTATAGGGGTTATGATTGTACTTGCATCTAGCCCATCTCTTGCTTCTTTACTAGCTAAGTGTAACACTCGTAATTTTTGGTAAGTAAAAGTCACCCCATGTGTTTTCGTGGTTTCTAAGTTGTGGTTTTGCATTAGGAATTTGTTTCTTTTTGTCCCTAAGAGAATCAAGGGTATTTCGTGTGAGAAAAGTTGAGTTTCGGGGCTCAGTACATGCCCTGCGACAATGCCAAGCGATTATGACAGTGTCAGTGTCGCCTGGCAAAGTCGTAGCATGGGGGACACTTACGGTACAATCTCTGCGACATTGACACTGTCATTGTCACATGGCATAGTCGCCTACGGGTACCAGAGCTGTATTAAGTGTGTTTTTCAGCTTTTTTCTCATTTCTCCCTTCTCACACTTCTTCCTTTATCTTTCAAATCGATTCCTCACCTTCTAATATGAACCCTTACTGATTTTAAGGTTTTTTTCTTGGAAATCAAAGTGTTCTTTCATTATCAAAGCTTGTGATTACAACCTCATATGTTAGATTCAAGTGTTCATCTCCATTGCTTGAGATTTCTAGGTTTTGCTCAAAACCTAAGTGGTAAATTCATCATTTTCTTTTCCAAACATTTATACGAGTTATAATTGCTCCATTTATGATTTCGTAGTGTTTTATTTCTCAAATTTTGGTTTAGATAATTTTGGGAAAAGTTAGGTCTAAATTAGGGTTTTGGTCAAATTCAAGATTTTGATATAAGATGTTTGAGAAATGATTCTAAGCACGCGGAATTGTTTGTTTATTTTTTGGGAGCTTGTGGATCTAGAATTTGGAAGTATTGCTTGTAGATTCAAGTTTTTTTCAAGGAAGTTCAAGATTGCGGTAAAATCTAGATTTAAAGGTGAGTTCGAGTTGCTTTATGAAAATTTTGTAAAGGCCAAAAATGTCTATTTTGGAGTCTTAAAGTGTTTCCTTTTAGATTTATCAAATGTGTTTAATTTTACAAAGATATTGCATTTTTACACATTTGATTTTATATACCATTGAAAAATGTTTGGATTGAGACATTGGGACATATTATAAAAATAAATAAATCATAAAGAGTGCAATTTTGATGATTTGATGTGTTTATGTGTATTATTTGATGTTAATACATTTATGATGTAAATTGGTAATATAAATTGGTTGGTCCTCTTTTGGAAACGAGTTATCCCTACAATGAGAGATTTTGACTAAATCATATTTTGAGCATGAGATTGCATAAACTTTGAGTAAATGGATGTTTTGACTTTTGTTAGTATTATTGAGTAGTCACATGAGTGTGGAGTCTTTTGACTTAAATTTGGCTCAAAGGAGTATTGGGGACATTTATCCGGTTTTAATAGCTTGTTTGTGGAGCTTTGTGTTTGATTTACATTTATTGCATTCTATTGAGAATTTCATGTTTTAAGTGCGCTAGTCATTCATCTGGGGTCATGTAATGTTTTAGAGTTTAATGCATTGGATCCATATGCATATGAGTCAATCATATATGAATTGTGAGGAGTCTTGATGTACTCACTTTGGGGAAAAATGTCAGAGTAGCCATTGTTGTCGTCCCGGTGTTACGGAGATGAACCTTTGTGGGTCGAACTTCGGGACCGTGGGTTTTGTGGCTTTGATGCTCTAACTCTTATGCATGAGGGTTAAACATCTTGGGTTATCAAGTAAGGAATTGAGATTCCTATCTTGAATGCTAGGGAGTATATAGTAAAGGTCAAGTGAGAACCTTGAGGTTGGAACTCTTCTAGATAGTGAAACATGCACTAAGATCGAGTATCCTTGAGATGGAACCCAATGAGGTATGTGCACTAGAGGTCCTCAGTCCTTGAGGTAACACCCAATGAGTGGTGTATAATAAAGGCAATGATGGCTTGAGGTAACTCTTATTAGAGCGTGCACTGAAGTTACCGATCTGAGGTGTAGTTCGATAACATAGACACATGGCATACTTATGTGTTCCCGCCACGTTCTACGGAAACGGGTCTCCCCACCACCGAAAGGTGTTGTTTTGGGTATTGAGTATTATCCATCTTTTCGATGATGTTTTGAGTATGAACTGATATTCATGATTTGGTATGAATTGATATCCATGATTTGGGGCTTTGTATTATTGAGTTTTATACATATTTTTGGATGATTTGGATAATAGAGTTTTATTTGTGTTTTCAGGATTTGGTTATTTAACTCCATTGTGTTTTGGAGTGAGTGATTTCATATTAAATGTGTGTTTTGATTAGTGTTTTTCATCATGAAAATGGGGGTTTAGAAAGATGTTGCTTATACTATAAATGCATTACATAATGAGAATATATGTGTAAATAAGCAGACTTTCAGTTTTACTATATGTACAATTATGATGAAAACTGTTTGAACTCACTAGCCGTTAGTCTAACCTTTTTATTTGTCGACATGTGCATCATGTCCTTGTTAGGGATTGGTACTAGCAGCACCATAAAGAGTTGAGTGCTAGTTGGATGACGAGCATGGTGAAACTATTAGGTGAAGCCTTCCACATTTTTGGAGATATCTATTGGTATGGGTTTAGTAATACCCTATCTTTATTTAGTCTTTGTGTAAGACTTGGGTTAATAATTGTTGAGCTTAACTCTATAATTTTTTATGAGGTATTTCAAGAATTGATTTGTAGAAAGGGATTTTACTCTATTTCATATATTATTTAAAATTTTAAATTAGTTGCTCTTATCAAATTTGAGGGTGTCATATTAAGAGTTGTATGCATCATATTCTAAAGCTTGGAAATTGTCTACAATTGATAACTTACGAAGACTAGGGCCAACCGATCGATAAGATATCGGTCATAATAACACTTGTTCTTCTCGATGTATAGACACGTTATCTATCAATTTATAAATACAACAAAAACTTGAAGGTAATTTGTGATCCCAGAACAAGTAATCAATCAATATAAACAACAAATGAAGCCATCTCTATATTCCAATGATGATCCAAAAGCTCACAAGATGAATGCAAAGCAATACTAGTGCGTGTGGCTAATGTGTGTAGAATAGATGACCTAATTCCAAATTAGCAAACATTATATACCTATTACAAGTTTACCGAAAATGTCACAACTAGCCCCTCTACTTGGTACAAGATAAATGTGCACTAACATAATTAGAATACATGGCTAATATTTGTTTTGAACTTGTTTTGCCTTGACCTTCAATAAGGATTCTAACAATAACTATTGTTTGTCTATGAAAATCATCTTAAAAGTACCATCGCTGAACTTGTTTACTTCAACGAGTCTCATAAATCTCTTCTTGAGTCTTGATTGAGGTAGACAATTACAAGATCTGGTTTCTTCAGAACGGTGTAGGCAGGGATACCTTGGATATCAGACAAACGTCGGTTTGGTCCTCTCAGATTTACATTGATTGGTGAGACTCAAGAGCCATCTGAAAGTCAGTAAGATAGGAGAACTTTAGAATGTTCCGCATGAATCTTTTGACACTTTGATACGCAGCAGACAGTTCTACTTTCTTCTCCGGGAGGGTGGCTAGGGCATTGTAAAGGCTTAGGATATCATCCAGTTTCAGACTCTTGAAGTCAGCCTCGGAGAACACACATTCAGAACCATCAGATCTCAAGACAGTGAATTCAGGATAAAAGACATTGAGCAACTTTTGAGAATCAACCTTCAGCACTTTCACTATCATATTGTCTGATCTGACAACACTCGTTTCTCGGTCTTTACTGCCCATAACATACATAAATTCGATCTTCTTGAGTGATGGCCAGTCCTCTATCCCATAGACTTTCTCTAAGTTAATCCTTTGAACATTCTTGACGAGCAAGTCTTTCCTTAGGCTTTCCTGAAAAGGAAATAAAATAGCCACTCTTTCACCCGTAGCTACATATCTTGGTTCAACATCAATGACTTCTTGATACAACCTAAGTCCGGCCTCAAGTATAGGATCTCTGATCTTACCATTGGGAATTATTGGTGCTTGTGGAGCTGAAGTACCTGTACCCTGATCTACTGTTTGTGGCGGTGGAGGAGCATCATCTTCGGATTCAAATCCCATATCCTGATCCCCAGTATTGTCAACCTCATCGTCCAGAGCTTCAACCATTTCTTCTTTGATCTTATAACTCAGTTGCTCAGGTTCTTCCTCTGAATCAATGTAGATGATATCAATTAGCATTGCATCAGCCATTGTTTCCTCCTCGGTCCTATTGTCTTCAACCGACGGCTTTTCAACCCCAGTCAAAACATCAGCTAGGACATTCTCTACCTCATCCAATTGCATCTCAGTATTACCTGCCCCTGAATTGTCTGCCCCTGCCCCAGTATTCTCTTCATCCTGTTTAGATCCCCCAACAATCTCAGCAGCAGTAGATTCTCCAACACTTGCTCTCTTCTCCCCCTTATGTTGATCAGGATCATCCTGATCATCATGTCTTCGTATTGAGCTTTGAGCCTGAATCCCACACTTCTCTTCGACAACCTTAAGCCTTTCAGTGATGGAGGTGAATCCTGCCATCACGGCATCCGTCATGTCTTTCATTGAGTCGGTTAGACGCGGGAAATCGTTTCTAGAAGGTGGTTGGGTTGGAGTTTATGTTTGAGGTTGGGTATGTTGTCGGAGTAATCCAACAAGGTCTACTTCTTCAGTCGTGTTGGAATCGCCTTGGGCTAATAATCGGGCAAGGAGCTCAGATTTAAGCTTTTGGGTAGGTATTTGATGTAGTGGAGTGGGTGGTGGTTGTTGAGGTTGTGATTGGGCGCTAAATGGTGGTGATTCTAGAGTGGAGGATGACTCGACAATACCTTTACCTCTAATTGCTCGCCTGACCTCAGATGTCACTTGTTCAACGGTTTGTTGCAGTTCGATTCGATGTTGTTTGTAAGCGTTGTTGATAGAGCCGAAGGCGGAGGAAAGTAACGGCAGAGTGATGTAATAAGGTGGTCGGCCTAACATCTGAATAGCCTGCTCCGGATGAATATTGGGAAACATGTATCTAACATCCGGGCGGAGGAAAGTAACGGCAAAGTGATGTAATAAGGTGGTCGGCCTAACATCTGAATAGCCTACTCCAGATGAATATTGGGAAACATGTATCAACATGTATCTAACATCCGGGCCACGAAAGTCCTCAACGTGTCCTAGGAAAATATGTTCTTCCGAAAGGCGCTAGACTCGATGTGCTACCAAAGAAGGTCGGTGGTCGGGGCGGGAGCCTACCTGTTTCAATACCGGCAAACACCGAGTGTGTTGCCGATAGACTTTGTGCTAAAACCACCGTGGACAATGAAACATCGGCCTGTTGAGAGACCGATGAGTGGCTTGGTGGGGCTGTGCTATGCATGGTTGGGTCCACCATGGCTGTTTCAATGCGCAACGGCGACAAACGCTCGTTGGCAGAAGATGTGGCTACCCGCCTTCGATCGGTTTGGGGAGAGTCGGTAGTTAAAACTTTGTCCGACTCTATCACATTTTCACTCATTTCTTTTCTCCCTCTTTCCTCACCACTAGCTATATTATCCACTTCTACTTCTACTTCTTCGTTTAGATTTGAAGCACCCGCGGCGTTAGTGGCAGTGTCGGAGAGTCCGATGTTCCGTGTGGAATCAGCATCAGAACTCTCAACTCGTGGTCTCCGACCCATGTGTCTTGGAATTAAATCGGCATCGGGGTTATGGTCGGAGTCATCATCATCATCATCATCATCAGCTCCGAAGGGTAGGAATGAAGGTACATCATCATCAGATGATGATGCAACAGCGGCATCGGCTGAATCCCATGATACATCATCATCAAAAATCTTAACTGGAGGAGGTGGAGGTGGTGGTTGAACTGGTCGTGAGGAAGTTGCATGACCAACAATCCTTTTACTTCTCCCAACTCTCTTTCTTTTAGGTCTCCTTACCTCTCGTTGTTCAGGAACTCCGTGTTCCCGAACCCCCTCGACATTAAGACCCTCACCTCCTAGTAGGTTTGTATTTTGGGGAGGTCCTCCGGCTCTGGCTGGACCACCAATGCATTATCTATCCAATACTGCCTAACTACCCAGGACTGTTGGTCAGCATAGGTGAGGACGTCTTCTCTGATGACAACGATATGAGCAAAATCCACGTGCTTGGGCATCTTTAGGTAATGCATCCACTGGCTCGGGCCTCGTGGAGCATTCTCACGGCATGGAATCTCACGATTATCTTCCATAATCTGATGAATCAGAATCTGGAAGAATCTCTGATATGGCACAAAAGTGTGGTTCTTCTTCGGGCGAGCCTTGTCCTCGACCAGCTCGATGAGCTTATTCCAGAGCAGGATGGCGTAGTCGATGTTTCGATTGAACGCGAAGGCATGAAACATTCGTAGGGTTGGCAGATTTGTCTTGTCTAAGCCGGTGTGTTTAGAAGTCATGCAACGGTTGATGATTGAACACAATGTATACCATATCCGTGGAAGATGCGTGCGTCTGAATTGTGATGAGCTGGTGAGAACTTGGTTGTCAGGGCCTTGATATCCAAGACTGCGGATATCAGCGAATAATTATTCTTCTGGAATCAAATCTTCAAAATTCTCGGAGTGCGGTAGGTCAAGTGCACGGCGAAGTCCTCTTAGTGTAATTTTGGCGTCAAAATGGTCAACTTTGGTCGTGAAGTGTGGTCGACGGTGAGTGGAATAAAATTTGAGTGTACCCCAGAATTGTTGAAGGTATATGGCCGATACAAGCTGGACTTTGGTAAGCATGGTTCGTAGAGGATGGCCGCGGATAATCTCTAAGATGATTTAATAGTCGAATGCAACCGCGAGATCCAGATGATGGTTGTTGTCTTCAAAGTTTAGAAATGAACCCGTTGGGAAAATTTCCTCATCCCGACATGAGCATTGACGGATGGGTGGGATGAGCGATGTGAACGGATGATGGTGTTTTCACCCGAAGAGTTGCCATCATGTTGTTCCATCTGAACCACTTGACAGTTTTAGAATAGTGCCAAAAATAGATTTTTCTTGAAAAATTTTCAAAATTTTTCCTAAGTCTTGGGCTTATCGCAACACACATCAAAGGTTTATCGCAAGGCAATGATATCGCAACAGTGTATTGCGATAAGTATGAATCTTAGTGTATTGCGAGGAGTGGTTATCGCAACACATTAGTTGCGATAAGATCTTATCGCAACAGTGTATTGCGATAAGTATGAATCTCAGAGGCTTGCGATAAGGATGAAGGTTTGAATACAAGGTGGTTGCGATAAGAATGAATACTGAAAAAATTCTAATAAGTGTTCAATCCCAGATTTTTACTTTTTCACGCAAAACGTGTTAAGATCTACACTACTAGGTTCGCACAACACTCGAGAGTGAAACCCTATGGTTTTCTAACAACAAAAACACATATACACGCAAATTCATCGCAGAATGTGAAAAGTTTCGAACATAAACCCTAAAACCTACTGGAACTCGAGATTTACTGGATGAAAACAAGTGAAATTTGAGAATACATACCTCGACTATGATCTGAATAGAATGCACGGAACAGAAATTTCAAAAACGCCTTGAAAATTGAAAGCCTAGAAGCAGTATTGAGGGTTTGAGATGAGACAAGTGTTGGAAAACCTCTGTTATTTTTACGATTTTTGAATTCAGTGACATGTGGCATCAAGAGATTGGTCTGACGTTTGACCTGCCACGTGTCAGTTTATCGCAATGAATGAGTTGCGATAAACTTACATGTTATCGCAATGGGCAAGTTGTGAGGATATGTTCAACCTTATCGCAACATATGGGTTGCGAGAAGTTATTGTTCACCTCTTCTTATCGCAATGCAAGGTTGCGATAAGAATGCAACCTGGTTTCATCGCAACAGAGGGTTGCGACAAACCACTGTTCATCATGTTATCGCAAATAGTAGCTTGCGATAACCGTGACACTTGGACATTTTTCAGATAAAATTTTGAAAGCTTTTATCACATTGGAAGATGTCCAACTTCCAATTGATTAAGCACTCAAGGTTTTTGAAATATTTTCACTCCCCCTTAAAATATGCAAGTGTGTTTTTGAAAAATTGATTTTTGTCATTTAAGAGTTTGTGTTCAAAACAAATTAGAATACTTACCTTGTGATCTTCAAGTAATAAGCACATGAGATCAACACTTACAAGAATTGTCAGATATGCAACACTCCCCCTATTCTTGTGCATACTTCTTATACTGTACTCCCCCTGAGACTATGAACACACCTCATGCAGACACAAATATCATAACAAAAATGTAAAGTGACAAAAAGAATAAACAATGAAAAACAACAAAGACATGAAAATAAAATATCTTATATTGAGAATAGAATGTGATGAAAATTTGAATGTATCAATCTAGATTGAAATAACTAGATTGAAATACACATATTTCCATCCATTATATGATCAATATAGAATATTAAACTTTCATGTTCAACATGCCGAGCTTGGATACTAAGAAATTAAATCGTTTTTCATCCAAGGCTTTTGTAAAGAGATCAGCAAGTTGAAACTCAGTTGTGACAAAGTATAATTCAATCGTATCTTTTTCGACATGATCTTTAATGAAATGATACCTTATGTCGATGTGTTTGGTCTTTGTATGCTGGACCGGGTTAGCTGATATTGCAAATGCACTCTTACTGTCACAGTAGATGGGGATCTTCTCGTACTTGAAGCCGTAGTCCATCAATTGAGTCTTCATCCACAGAACCTGTGAACAACAACTGGCCGCGGCAACATATTCTGCCTCCGCAGTTGATGTTGAAACAAAGTTCTGTTTCCTCGAAGACCAACTTACCAGTTTGTCCCCCAAAAACTACACATGACCAGATGTGCTCTTCCGGTCTAGCATACTACCTCCATGATCCGCATCAGAATATGCGGTGAGTTCGAATCCCGTTCCCTTTGGGTACCACAGACCAGGGTACAGTGTCCCCTTCAGATATCGAAAGATCCTTTTAACAGCACCAAGATGTGATTCTTTTGGTTGTGCCTGAAATATTGCACATAAACAAGTTGAAAACATTATATTTGGACGACTCGCAGTAAGGTACATTAATGAGTCTATCATCCCTCTATAATTCTTAACATCTAATCTACACCATTTGGATCCGGACCAATTTTAGATCCAAGAGCCATAGGTGTACCAATTGAGGTACAGTTTTCCATTTTGAATTTCTTCAAGATGTCAAACACATACTTCGATTGGTTGATGAAGATACCTGTTGAGAATTGCTTGACTTGTAATCCGAGAAAGAAATTAATCTCTCCCATCATACTCATCTGGAATCTAGTCATCATAATGCCCGAAAACCAAGTACATAATCCAGGGTCAGTTGAACCAAAAATAATATCATCAATGTAAATTTGTACCAGAAGGATCTCACCATTCTTGTGCAACGTAAAGGGAGATGTGTCGATTTTACCTTTCGCAAAGCCTTTAACAAGTAGGAAGGTAGATAAAATTTTGTACCAGGCACGAGGGGCTTGTTTGAGACCGTAGAGAGCTTTGTCAAGAATGTAGACGTAATCTGGTTTATCTTTGTCCACAAAGCCTTCCCGTTGAGAAACGTATACCTCTTCTTTCAAGACGTCGTTCAAGAAGGCAGTCTTCACGTCCATTGATAAACAGTGAAGTTTCTGAAAGCGGTAAATGATAGAAACATCCGGATTGCCTCTAAGCGAGCTACCGGTGCATACGTCTCATCGTAGTCAATTCCATCTTGTTGCCTATACCCTTTTGCTACAAGGCGTGCTTTGTTTCTCACAACAATCCCGTCTTTATCTTTCTTATTCTTCAGGACCCACTTAGTACCAATTACCGTTTTACCCTTGGGTCTTGGAACTAGTCTCCACACATTCAATGCTTCAAAGGAGTTTAATTCGTCTTGCATCGCAATGATCCAATCCAGATCTTCTAAGGCTTCTCGAACTGTGGAAGGCTCAACTTGACTTAAGAAGAGTGCATATAATACTTCATTTGCGGATGCAGATCTTGTCTTTACAGGTTCTGAAACGTCACCAATGACTTGTTCAATGGGGTGACTCTTAGTCCACTTTGTAGAGTGTGGATGGAGAGATACAACGTCTTTATTGGGATCTACTAAGGTGGGATCTTTATCGAAGTTCAACTCTATTGTCAAGGTAGGTTCCGGTTGTGGGGCAGGTTCATTGACAGAAGAATCAACTGGAACTTCCTACGGAACTGCTTCAGAAGATGACTCAGGTTGATTTGCAGAGTCCTCACCATTGGCGTTAGAAGTTGTACCTGACGAAGAAGCACCATTCGTAGATTTATGTTGTATTGCTTGTGAAGATGTCATATTTGTATTGCTTGAAGACGATGCAGGAGTTGTTGCACCAGTTGTGGGTGTAGTCAGTACCGGTGAAGGCCCTGGTATTGTAGCATGAGCTGGTGGTGTAGCAACTTGACTCCTGTTAGTGATGGATGAAAAAGGTTTATCACTACCAAAATAATCATCATAAAAATGTTCAAACAATAAATCAAGATCATTAGGTTTAGATTTAGAAGTGGAAGCTTGATCCTTGTTTGAAGATCTAGTCATCATTGGACGGATTTGTCCAGATGCTAGTACTCCGGATATTGTGGGTTCTGTACTGTTTTGCACAGAAGCCATATCTTCAGTTTCGTCGAATCTGACGTTTATGCTTTCCATCACAGTTCTGGAAGACTTGAGATAGACTCTGTATGCTTTTGATGTGAGCGAGTATCCGATAAAAATGCCCTCAATTCCCTTAGGACTGAATTTGTTCAAGTTATCCTTATCGTTCAACACAATTCACCTGCATCCAAAAACACGAAAGTAGTGTATTACAGGTTTTCTATTGTTGATCAATTCATATGGAGTTTTACCAAACCGTCGATGGATAATTGAACGGTTTTGTGTATAGCATGTCGTCGATACAACTTCAGTCCACAGAAACAGAGGTAGATCAGCATAAGACAGCATCGTTCTGGCGGCTTCAACTAGTGTGCGGTTTCGTTTTTCAACGACTCCGTTCTGCTGAGGTGTTCTAGCCGCAGAATATTGATGAGATATTCCTAATGACTTAAAGAAATCATCAAGAGTCTTGTTTTTGAACTCTGTCCTGTTATCTGACCTGATAGTCTGAACTGTTTGTTAACGATTCACTTGAAGCTGTTTGATTAACGGGATGATCAAGTCAGGTGTTTCATCTTTTGATCGTAGAAACTTGACCCATGTATATCTCGAATAATCATCGACAATGACTAACACGTATCATTTGGCACTGATGCTCTGAGTCTTCATCGGACCACAGAGATCCATATGAAGGATTTCCAAAGATTTGTGTGTGCTGGGCTCGGGTTTCGGTGGGTGAGGAGCTTGCTTCATCTTCCCCTTCTCACAAGTAGTACATAAGTTGTCTTTCTCAAACTGCAGAACCGGTAGACCTATAACTAAATCACCCAACGTCAACTTTTGAATGTAACGAAAGTTGAGGTGAGATAGTCGTCTATGCCATAACCAACTCTTTTCCATTGTTGCCTTAGACATCAGACACACGTCATTCTTTGGCTTAAGCTTTGATAGGTCAATAGTGTAAAGATTTGACTTCCTTGAACCAACTAGAAGTTCATTTCCTTCTTCGGTTAGAACTGCACACCGGGTCTTCTTGAAATGGACTTCTAGATCTTTGTCACAAAATTGACCTATGCTAAACAGGTTATGTCCTAAGCCTTCGACATAATTAACTTTGGTGATCCTGACGTTTTCTGTTACTATATCTCCATAACCCAAGATTGGAGAGTACTGATCATTCCCAAATTTAACTCTCCCTCCATCCTTTTCCACAAAGTTGCTCAGCAGCTCCTTTCTACCAGTCATGTGTTTTGAGCAACCGGAATCTAAGTACCACACATGACGGATCTGCAAAATGGAATTTAAACAGTTTTAGGTACCCATTTCCAAATGGGTCCTTTCGTGTTAGGAGAATTAACAGGTTTTGGGTTAGCATGTTTCTTTGAAGTGTTGTGGTTATAACATCTATTTGTGTAAAAACGATTGGAACCATAGAAATTATAACCAAACCATGAAGAATAATCAGACTTGCAGAAAAAATCATCTACACCACATAAAGAACAACAAATTTGATCATGTGCTAAATTAATTAGTTGTTGCATTGAGGAAATCTTGTAAGGAATAACAAGTTTTTGTTTGTTGTAAGCAACACGATTACTAACAGTAGAAACAAAAGTGTTTTTCTTGGAATGAAAAGCAACATTAGATGATTTTCTCTGGGCCACATCCAGTGTGGACTCCTTTATTCTCCACTCTAACCGCGAGTTGTTTCTTAAATAACGATCTGAAATGCCATCAAAATAAGAATCGTAAGCGTAGGAATTTTGAGCTCGAGAAGATTTAGATTTGCGCTAATTTTTCTTCTTTTTCTTTTTCTCAACGGTTTTAGAAGATTCCCCTTTGAAAAATTATTCTTGGGTTCCTCTTCCTTGATCAAAAAATCAGAGTGATCCGGAAGTTTAGCACCAAAGTCAAATTAAACATCTTTTTGTTGTGCTTTCTTACCCTTCCCATCACAAGAGATCTCAATATTCTCAAGATTACAATCAGACTGACCATCACATGATAGAGATGTATGGAAGATACCATAGGACTTTGGATAGAGGAATTTATTTTGTTCTTTTTCGAATGCTTTTTCTTCTTCTGTATAAAAATGTATTTTAGGAGAAGCTTCAACATATTGACTTTCCAAATCCCAAGATTCAGAATCATCTTGGTCATCAACTGTCAAACTCCTAAAAACAGCATTTCCCATGAAAGCTTTGCATGAAGAAGCATCTGAATCTGAAGAATGTTTTTCATTGGGAATTTTCTTTTCAGATACTTCTTTATGTTTGGCTTTCATCTCTTTTAAACCATTTGAAATGACTGTGAACATAACTTCCTTTTCTACATCAAAAGCAAGTTGATCATCATTTCTGACTTCTTCAATTTTGCTTTTAATATTCAACTCAATATCGACAAGCTTCTATTCAAGTACCAAAGGAGGATAATATGTTTTTCCTTCAAAAACGGGTTTTGTTTCATTCTCCTTTGGAAATAGTCATTAGACAAGGTTTGTTTCCAATTCCAAAGCAGTGCCTTCCTATTAGCAGAATCATAACAAAAAGGAAGTTGCATTGTCACAGTCGTCTTTCTCTTAAGCTCTTCCTCGGCCCCATGTTCTTCCTCATTAAGCCAGTTGATTTTGTATTTAGGTTCTATGGATGGAAGGCGAAGCCATTGAAACTTGTAAAGACAAGGTGCCTTTTTCAAAGCATTTTCCAAGTAATGAGGATTGTCATATCCCAATCCCCATTTCGAGTTGTAATATCTGAAATTCTTAGGCGTGTTTAGAAAAATGGTTTGTTCAGATTGACCAAGTTTGTACAGCTTCTCTTCCAGACCACTTGCTTTTTCGGTCAATTCGTTGTTAATATCTTTATAGGATTGCAACAATTGTTCAAGCTCATTCTTCCTATTTTTAGAAACTCTTACTTTTTCTTCCATTTCATCCATTCTGTTCCGGAAATAGGTTCGAGATTGTTTGATCTCAACTCGTTCCTTTTTCAACCCATCCTTTAACTTGTTATGGTCAATGATTAGCTGTCTTTGTGATTCTATCATCTTATGCGCATTTTTGAGTTTCTCATTTAAGTCATCTTGTTTTAGTTGGAAGACTTTAAACTGATTAGCATAGTGATTAATAGTGCGAAGATCTACCTCGTTTGTCTCAGGTGCCGCATCAGCCTCTGAATCCTCACCTTCCTTGCTCATCAAGCACATCTTTGCTAAAGCAGTCGTCTCCTCCTCTCCTTCATCATCAGTTTGGTCCAACCAGTACTCTTCCTCCACCAGTAGTCTAATTCCAGACTCCTTTTGCTCTGCTAACAGCACCTTCTTCTTGTAGTAGTCGGAATCCCTTGCCTTTGGTTTCCAGCACTCTTTGGAGAAGTGGCCGGACTTACCACAATTATAGCATTTTTGCTCTTCATCCTTTCTTTCACCAAACTTCTTCACCTCTGACCTTTTACCATCTTCCTTGTGATCAACAAACGGTTTCTTTGACTCAATCCGATTCTTGTGCTCAAAGTTTTTAGAACCAGATGAGTAACGTTGGTTGTTTGATTCAAGAGTTTTTATAAATCTGTGCTGAAAGGCCTTGGTTAGAAGTATCATTGCATGCCTTAAGCTTTCCGCCTCATCCAAATCATCCTAGTCTATCCCATAATCCTCTTTCTGAATACTCTTACCTTTTTCAGCATACTTTCTTGACATCAAAGCTATCGGTTCACTCTCAAATAATCAATATAAACAACAAATGACGCCATCTATATATTCCAATGATGATCCAAAAGCTCACAAGATGAATGCAAAGCAATACTAGTGTGTGTGGCTAATGTGTGTAGAATAGATTACCTAATTCCCTAAAGGGAAAGTAGCAAACATTATATACCTATTACAAGTTTACCAAAATGTCACAACTTGCCCCTCTACTTGGTACAAGATAAATGTGCACTAACAATCTCCCCCTTTGTACCAATGTAGAGGCAAAAGATTTAGACGTCTACCGGGGTCACATATTTCTTCCGAATACCGAAGATGATCTCGAACTTTCGTAAAGCATGTCGGTACTCCTTCCGGTAGGTAATAGCTTCAATCACTTGGTTGATCAGGTCTCTTTCTTTATCTTTGAGCTTCACCTATCCACTTGCATCCAGACGAATCTTGCTTTTCAGATGTACCAAAATCATCTTAAATGAACCATCACTGTACTTGTTTACTTCAACGACTCTCATAAATCTCTTCTTTGAGTCTTGATTGAGGTAGACAACTCCAAGATCTGGTTTCTTCAGAACGATGTAGGCAGGTATACCTTGGATATCAGGCAGACGTCGGTTTGGTCCTCTCAGATTTACATTTGATTGGTGAGACTCAAGAGCCATCTGAAAGTCAGTAAGATAGGAGAACTTTAGAATGTTCCGCATGAATCTTTTGACACTTTGATATGCGGCAGACAGTTCTACTTTCTTCTCCAGGAGGGTGGCTAGGGCATTGTAAAGGCTTAGGATATCATCCAGTTTCAGACTCTTGAAGTCAGCCTCGGAGAACACACATTCAGAACCAACAGATCTCAAAACAGTGAATTCAGGATAAAAGACATTTAGCAGCTTTTGAGAATCAACCTTCAGCACTTTCACTATCATATTGTCTGATCTGACAGCACTCGTTTCTCGGTCTTTATTGCCTACAATATACAGAAACTCGATCTTCTTGAGTGATGACCAGTCCTCTATCCCGTAGACTTTCTCTAAGTTAATCCTTTGAACATTCTTGACGAACAAGTCTTTCCTTAGGCTTTCTTGAAAAGGAATTAAAATAGCCACTCTTTCACCCGTAGCTACATATCTTGGTTCAGCATCAATGACTTCTTGGTACAACCTAAGTTCGTCCTCAAGTATAGGATCTCTGATCTTACCATCGGGAATTATCGGTGCTTGTGGAACTGAAGTACATGTACCTTGATCTGCTGTTTGTGGCAGTGGAGGAGCATCATCTTCGGATATCCCATATCCTGATCCCCAGTATTGTCAAACTCATCGTCCAGAGCTTCAACCATTTCTTCTTTGATCTTATAACTCAACTGTTCAAGTTCTTCCTCTGAATCAATGTAGATGATATCAATTAGCATTGAATCAGCCATTGTTTCCTCCTCGGTCCTATTGTCTCAATCGAAGGCTTTCAACCCCGGTCAAAACATCAGCTATAGGAGATTCTCTACCTCATCCACCTCTTCTTTCTTCTCAAACACCTCTGTCTTCTTCTCCTTCTTACCCTTCTTCCCATTTTTCATCAACTTCTTCTTTTTCAGATCAGCATCATCCTCATATTGCTTTAATGTTTCAAACATCTGCTGTAGCGGAAGAGCATCCAACTTAGAATTCTGTTTCATTCTATGAGCATACTTCTTCCATTCGGGCTGAAGCACGCTCAAGAATTTCACATTAGTCTCGATGATGGTTTTCGTTTTCCTGTATCTGCTGAGTTCATTTAGGATGGTTGTGAAACGATCATATGCATCGTCTAGATTCTCACCATCCTTCTGCCTGAAATTCTCATATTTGTTGATGACGTTTGAAACTCTCATTTGAGTTTCCACTTCTGAACCTTGATACAACTTGATCATCTCATCAAACATTCCTTTCCCGGTTTCACTCAAACTGTCAACCTTCTGATATATGTTATTGGTTAAGGCTTGCATAACCAGTGACCTGGCCGCTTTATCAGCTTTGTGTCTCAATAGTTCATTACCGGTGTAGTCTTTCGGGTCAAGAAGTCTTCTGTTAGTACCATCTGGGTCTGTTTGATATACTTCTTGTTGTACCCCGTTTTTCAAGGAATCATATATTAGAGCCCCATTTTCTTGTCGTTCCACATAGTCAAGAAATCTGTCTTTCCATATTTTAAAGTCTTTAGGGAATAGAACTGGCGGTTTATCTTTTGAACCTATGGTCAAAATATCTATTGCAGTCATGTTTAGATTACTTGTTGTTGAACTTTTAATATCCTTCTGATCTGATTAGGAATTAATGATTACACAATCTTTTGTCTCAACCACTCTGTCTTGTCGCATCCCAAACTCGTCTCAACCCAATGAAATCGCAACACACTGTTTTGTCGCAACAAACTTCTTCTCGCAACACAAGGATATCACAATTCACTGATATCGCAACCAAAATCTTGTCGCAATAAGTAAGTATATCGCAAGGGTAATTCTTGTCGCAAAGGTAAAATTGATCTTATCGCAACCGTAGGTTGCGATATGTTACTGTTCACACGGAGGAGGTTGCGATAAAACCGTCTTATCGCAAGGTACTTGTTGCGATATACACCCTTGTCGCAAGTGACAATTGCGATATAATATTGTTCAATCGCGATAAGGATGAACTATGAAGGTTGCGATAGTTATGAAGATTCAAGGTGATCTTGAGTCGAATCTTCAAAACTAATCGGATTTGGCTGAAACATGGTACGCAGGTTCGTGACACTATTCTGGGCAACTTTAATGCTTCGTGTTTTGTCAAAAAAACCAACAGAAAGTGGTTTTTCGAAGCAAAACAGAGTGCAGAAATACAAAAGTCCGAAAATGGGTAAATGCACAAACTGAGCTACAATCTTAGTGATTTTGCGGAATAAAAGCACTCGGGAAATGTCTACTAACAACCCTTGATCAATTCTAATCCATTTGAAGAACTCAAATGGCTAAAATCAACCAAAAAGAAGAAAAACTTGAAGAACCTCAACTTTGCCAAAAACTCTAAAAATCCTAGTCTGATCAATATGATATACAAGCTCTGATAACAATTGTGATCCCAGAACAAGTAATCAATCAATATAAACAACAAATGAAGTCATCTCTATATTCCAATGATGTTCCAAAAGCTCACAAGATGAATGCAAAACAATATTAGCTAGTGTGTGTGGCTAATGTGTGTAGAATAGATGACCTAATTCCCTAAAGGGAAAATAGCAAACATTATATACCTATTACAAGTTTACCGAAAATGTCACAACTAGCCCCTCTACTTGGTACAAGATAAATGTGCACTAACATAATTAGAATACATGGCTAATATTTGTTTTGAACTTGTTTTTGTCTTGACCTTCAATAAGGATTCTAACAATAACTATTGTTTGTCTATGAAAACAAA
Source organism: Saussurea involucrata (assembly GCA_033807775.1). Taxonomy (NCBI): domain Eukaryota; kingdom Viridiplantae; phylum Streptophyta; class Magnoliopsida; order Asterales; family Asteraceae; genus Saussurea; species Saussurea involucrata. Next base: position 69,809,024 of record CM066315.1, read on the forward strand.
TAGACACAATGGCTGTATACTGCTATTAGTCGAAAAATATTGAATTGTCAAAATTGGATTCATTACCAAAGTCCAATTGTCCAAATTGAAAGCCCGTATGATCAACATTATGAGAGCTAGTAGATGTAGCAACTGAAACTACATTGTTTAGTACGGATTCTATAACCATTGGACTTGTACTCTTTCTGACTACACTCACTAGGGGTTGTGACGTTGTGAAATAGGCAGACACCAACTCTGAGGTTGTGGGAGAGATGGAGGAAGGTGATATGTTACTATCAAATGTGTTATCAAGTGTTGGGAAAATGAAATTGTTGTTAAATGTTGAAGGGAATTGAAACGAAGGAGTCTTTATATTTTCGGCTGTGGGCTTATAACCATGTGTTTCGAAGTTCAATAAAAGTTCCGAACACTGCAGAGTTGGCTGGTTTTCTTGTTGTAGATGTTGAATATCTGATTCTGGCAATGATGGAAACAACACTGGCACTGTTGAAGCAATGTCGGTCCGAGGGTTACATGTGTGACTTCCTCGATAGGCTATGTTAAAGATATTTGGATCGGTGCCAGTTCTTTGAATTTGTTTAGTTGCAAGACAACCTTCTGATTGATGATAAGTACATCTATAATAACCTCTGCATGCAAATCAATTGAAAATTGATGTTATTATAACCAAGCCCTTAAAATATTCAGAAGCATAATGTGAGCATGATCGACCTTAATTTGCATGTCTAACTTTTGGAGCAACATATAATATATGCCGTATTCATATCATTCACTTTGTTATTGGATAAAAAATCTCATTTCAAATATGTTAACATATCTAATTAGAAGCAGTAATTCGATTTAACTAAAAAAAACTCAATACAAATTATTTATTTTTTATTTGTTTCCAGAAATTAACTTCGTAAACTCGATCGGGTATCGGTATGTACGTACCTGGGATGTTTGGCACCAAGAATGTCCTTTTGACCGTACTTGCTCCAACTATACCCATCGTCAAGATCAAGACCTTCTTCAACCTTCGTATCTGCTCTCGCTTTCACTTCATTCTTCCACTTTTCTATAGTGCTCCCACTACTCATCTTCCTACAATTAATTCAATCTTAATTTAGCTCTGTCTTTATATATACATATAGGGTGTGGTTCATAGAAAAACCTTAAATAAACAGAAAACTGAAGAACACCCTGATAGCCCTTCATCCGGACGGTATGCACTTGTGCATACAAGTAATTTGTAACATGTACAGTTGCATATATGCACAAATACATAATGCACACGTGCATAAAAACTAAAGAACAACTTAATTTACTTGTATGTACAAGTACATACCGTCCAGATGAAAAGTTGTTGTTCTTCATTTTTCCATTTTTTCTAGGTTTTCCCGTTGAACCGGCCTCTCTCTCTCTCTCCCTCTCTCTCTCTCTCTCTCTCTCTCTATATATATATATATATATATATATATATATATATATATATATATATATGAAATGGGTATCAATCAGAAAATAGTATCTCATGTTTAAGTATGAGATTTACGTACCTCTTGGCACTGAAATTTTTGTGACCCTGCTGATCTTTGAACTCATGGTCTGAATCTTGGGTGATGAAAACTTGTGATTCCAAATTTGTGATCCTGATTCCAGCATGCAAATGTGACTCAGTAGCAATAGCATTGGGAGTGATCATGAGCAAAGATAAGGATTTGTTGTAGGACTTGAGGATGTTATTGATCAAGATTTGTTGGGTTTGATGGGAAGACGAATTAGGGTTGTTGAGATGAATCTGGAGCTGTTTAGCAAACTCCTTACCTTGAGTCAACGATTCAATCATTCGTTTCTCATCCATATTACTTTTGGTCAGTGTGTCTCTCTTTAATTTGCATGAGAGATAGATATATATATATATATATATAGAGAGAGAGAGAGAGAGAGAAAGAGAGAGAGAAAGATTTGTATTGAGTTTGACATGAAGGACGAAATTAAGTGATGGAAATATAAGGAGGAAAGAAACCGAGTTAAATTGTGAGAATGAAGAAAGTCCAAGTCTTCGGTCATATTGAAACTGTAGTGGAGCTAGCAAAAGGTTTTTGTTGACCATTTTTATCATCCAATCCAATCATATTATTGTTGAAACCCCTTTTTATTCTTCAAGTTGTATAATAAAATCAAGTCAAACATCACATTTCTTGGAGTATCTTATACTTCAAAGTCTATATAAAAATATGATGAACATTGAAAAAACATGCTTCAAAGTTGTTTTTCTTAAATATATATCCCTCCCTTCTCTAAACAATATTTCCCAATACATACCCTTGTCTCCCAAAATAACTTTCATTGATAGACCATAAAATCCTATCAACGTCAAGTATCAAGAATTCTAATTTCTCCAATCGATCACAACCGGTATATATATATATATATAGTCCATTTTTGGCATGAACTATATTGGAAAAAAAAGTCTATAGAACGGAAACATGTGATCTAAACTCAGGTACAATGATGTTTAATATATAAAATATTATATAATTTAAAAACTCAAGTACAATAGAAAAACCCCGTGACATATATAATTTACTGAAAGGGGTATCAAGGTTCAATGATGTAGTCATTGTTTTTGTTTGGATTATCTTGAAGGTTTTCAAAGTGATGAGAGCATCATATCCTCATCGAAATCCATCGATCGAGACCCATTGAAATCTGCCGAGAACAAATTGATCCATCAAGATCTTGGATTAATGATGAACTGATGAGAACAATTGAGAACCAATCAAAATGGAGGAACGAGGGAGCACGAGACTATGAGAGAGAGAGAGAGATCTAGAGAGATGTGGGGTGTTGATGCCACATGACGCGGCAAACCTAGCCAAGAGCAAAACACTTTTATGGCTATTCTAAGGATGACATATGTATTAAAACATATGTACTAGCATATACATTTGAATATTAATGATGATACAAAGGGTATAAAATTGTGAACATTAATTTGTACTTTTGTTTTCATTTGCCTATGAAGATATATATACCACCACCATAGTTGCACCGTTGTCCCCCACCACCGTCGCTTACTGCACCACAACGCCACCGTCATCACCACCATCATATTGCCATTGATGAAGAGTAGATCCAAGAATTGGCGTAAAGCAAATATGATGGAAAGAATCCCAACTATGAAATGTCATTAATTTCAAACTGCTTGGAGTTACTGAACCATCAACATATGCATGAAAAGCTAACGACAGGCCAAACATTTTTTAAACATCCTATGGAGGTTAGGTACTCGTTTTGGGCCAATGTCAAATCTTATTTAATTCTAGGTGTTTGAATTTGGAAATGTTGGATGACCTCCTATAAATAGTTTCACCTATAAAATGTGTCTTTGTAATCCTTTGAGGATCATTATATGATATTGAAGTTTTCTCTTATATTTGAGTTTGATTTCACTTTTGTTAAAAGTCACAACCCCCGTCGCCACTCCCACTAGTTAATATTATCATTATATAATATTTATAGTTTAAGCAAAAAATATGAACCTGTCATAAAGTAGTATTTTGGTCATTTATTATGACATGGACAGACCTATGTAGGTGCATAAAATGGTTCGTGCCACGAGTTTATGGTTTCATTGTAGTGGCAAAGAATTACGTTCCTGAAGGCTCCCTACAATAATGTTTTGTTGTGTTTCCTATATATATATATATACATATATATCTTAAAACAATACACTATTGTCCCTAATCGCTTGATTCACAAACACACACAAGAATTTACTGAAATAATAATCGTATTTGAGATATTGTTCAATCTGTTTACATGACACTTTTATTTATACAAACCGAACCATTGTGACTATTCACCAACAGTCATGTCTATTCCAATGGTCGTGTCTATTCCTAACTAACTTCCCAACCGCTATTCAGTTGTTAACTTTATTATTGACACACTAAGCCCTTAGGCTATACAAATATTTACATAATATAATGGTAACCGAGCACTGAGCGGGATTAGGTCCACATTCTCCCCCTTAATCTCGATCATTGCTTCGTCCTAGATCTTGAACCCCGAGCATCTGCCGCATAGTGACAAACTTCAGCCTTGGCAAGGCTTTAGTCAATATATCTGCCCTTTGTAGTTCGCCACTGACGTGTTCCACATTGATGTGTCCATTCTCTACACATTCACGAATGAAATGGTAACGAATGTCGATGTGCTTACTTCTTCCATGAAAAACTGGGTTCTTGACGAGTGCTATTGCTGAAACGTTATAAACCTTCAGTGTTATTCTTTCCTCCTTCCAACCCATTATTTCACTAAGTAGCCCCTTTAACCATAAAGCCTGACATGCTGCTCCAGTAGATGCCATGAATTCTGATTCACATGATGAGAGTGCTACTGTTGGTTGCTTCTGAGTGCACCAGGTAATAGGTGATTCTCCAAAATAGAATACTATTCCAGTAGTTCCTTTTCCTTGATCAGTATTGATTCCATAACTGCTGTCGCTATAACCTGTTATCTTGCAGCCGCCATCACTTTTGTATATAATACCATGCTCTTTGGTTCCTTTAATGTATCGGATTACTTGTTTTATCGCCTTTAAATGGTGATCCTTTGGTTCTTGCATGAATCTGCTGAGTAATCCGACCGAGAAACTTAGATCTGGTCTAGTGTGTAGCAGATACCTGAGACATCCAATTAAACTTCTGTAATAAGTTGCATCCACTGGATTTCCGTCTTCTGTCTTGACCAACTTTGTTCCCGGGTCCATCGGTATCTTTGTGTCATTACTATCCATCATACTTGCATCTTTCAAGATCTTGTTGATGTAACCTGATTGCTTGATTTTAATCTCTCCTCCTCTCTGAGAAACTTCGATCCCGAGGTAATAAGCCAGCAATCCTAGATCGCTCATTTCAAATTTGTCTTCCATCTGGGATTTGAACAAGTCTATTTCCTTCCTTGGAGTGCCCGTGACTATCAAGTCATCCACATAAACTCCAACTATTAGTGTGGAAGTCTTATTTCTCTTTGTGTAAACCGCTTGTTCGAGATTACATTTCTTAAAGTCCAATGACCTTAAGGTTTGATCAAGTTTCATATTCCAAGCTCGCGGTGCTTGCCTTAAGCCATACAATGCTTTTGCGAGTTTGTAAACTTTCCCTGTACTTCCTGGTCGTACATAACCTTCAGGTTGTGCAACGTATACTTCTTCCTTTAATTCTCCATGTAAAAATGCTGATTTGACATCCAAATGATGTACTTGCCATTCATGGTATGCAGCTAGTGCTAAAATCAAACGAACTGTCTCAATGCGTGCAACTGGTGCAAATACTTCGTCGAAGTCTATTCCTTGTTCCTGCACATATCCTTTTGCTACTAACCTTGCTTTGTATTTGATGATTTTTCCTTTTGCATCCTTCTTGGTCTTGAATACCCACTTGAGTCCTATTGCCTTTTGATTTGTAGGCAAAGTAGTAAGAGTCCATGTGTTATTCCTGTTAATTGAATCCAGTTCAGCTTCCATGGCCTCGATCCATTTCTTATTTGTTGATGCCTCCCTGTAGTTACGTGGTTCTTCTTCCGTAAGTAGCAGACTTTTAGTTTCAACTACACGTGCATTTGCATATACTGCATTCAAGTCTTTAAAACCTCGTACTGGTGTATCATCAAATCTTTCTTCTGAGTTTCTTAATGAACTAATAGTAGCTTGTTCTTCCTCTGAGTGTGGGTCGTAAGTATATGTCTGTGAGGTAACTGGAGAGTCTGGAGCAGTAATTGGTTCATGTTCCTGATAAGCATCTTTATTGCTTTCCGAGTTGATTGATGTAGTATTTCCATCATCGATTCCTCCTACCACAAAACTTGTCCATTCCGAGCCTTGTGTCCTTGTTTCCTCTCTGTTGTTATCCCATTTCCATGGTTTTGTTTCCATAAACTTAACATCCCTACTTACATGTTTCCTGTTCTTCTTTGGATCATATAATCTGTATGCTTTTGATCCTTCCTCTACACCTAAGTAAATCATGGGAATGCTTCTATCATCTAGCTTCTGTAAATGAGGTATTGTTACCTTGGCATAAGCTGTGCACCCAAATATCCTTAGATTTTCCAGATTTGGTTTTCTGTTGTAGAGTGCCTCATATGGAGTCTTATCCACCAGGGCTCTTGTAGGTACCCTGTTCAGTATGTATACGGCGTGTCTGACTGCTTCCGCCCAAAAGTTATGTGGCAACTTCATTGCTTTCATCATACTTCTAGTAGTAGATAGCACTGTTCTATTTCTTCTTTCCACGACTCCGTTTTGTTGTGGTGAGTAAGGTGCTGTCAATTGCCGTGCTATTCCGTTTTCCTTGCAGTACTTTGTGAATTCATTTGATGTGAACTCACCTCCTTTGTCTGTTCTCAGCATCCTTAATTTTGTCCTCATTTCCGTTTCAATCTTCTGTCTGAATTCCTTGAAAGTGTCAAAAGCCTGATCCTTCGATGTCAGAAAGTAGGCCCACATGAAACGTGTACAGTCGTCTACTAACAAGAAAATGTATAGCTTCCCGGAGTGTGTGGTTGGGCTTATGGGGCCACAGAGATCTCCATATACTAGATCCAGAGGTTTCTTTGATCTGAACTTAGCTTGACTTGGGAATGGAGTCCTACTGTGTTTTCCTAATAAGCAGGCATCACAAATCTGTCCTGCGTGATTTATCCTTGGTATTCCTTCCACTAGATTCTTTCTTGTCATATTCCCGATATCCTCAAAGTTTAGATGACCTAATCTAGCGTGCCACAACCATGCTTGGCTATCTACATTTGCTAGGAGACATATGGGTGTTCCAATTTTCAGTTTGATGATGTAAAGTCTATTCTTTGATCTTTCAATCTTCATCAGCAGCCTCTTATTTTTGTCATGTAAAGTCAGTTGTTTTCCTTCCATGACGACTTTACACCCAATCTCCGTGAGTTGTCCTAAACTCAGTATGTTGCTCTTGAGGTTTGGGATGTAGTATACTACCGATATAATCTTCTGTTCGTGATTCCTACATCCTAATAATACAGAACCTCTTCCTATGATTTCTACATACGATCCGTCTCCAAAACGAACACGTCCTATTATCTTTTCATCAATATCCGTGAAGTGACTCTTAGTCCCCCATGTGGTTGCTTGCACCATTATCTAAATACCAGATGCTTTCATCCGTTGTAGCATACTTTCCGGGTTGAGATTGCCCTTCATTTAACAGTACCTCTTCGTGTTCGGTTTTGTGTATTGCCATTAACAATGATGGCTCTTCGTCTTCTTGGACAAGGTTTGATTGTTCCTGCGTTGTTGGCAGTTGATTGCAGTCCTTTCTGTAATGTCCAAATTTCCTACATCTGTGACATTGTACTTTGCTCATGTCCCTCACTTGCTTATTCCACTTTGTGTTTGTTCTTGGATTGTGAGTTGAGCCTTCCTCTTTCGAGTCGTGTTTATTTCTATTGCTTTGCCAGTTTCCTCGTGAAGAGTTGGATCTACCACGTCCGCGATTGCCGAATCGTCTTCTTCTTCCAGAGTGTTCGCCTTGTGCGAATAATAAGTTTTCCTGGCTTTCTCTACGTCCGTCTTTCCTGAGTTTTATTCTTTCTTCATAGGCGTTCAACTTTCCAATAATCTCATCTAAAATGACTTCGTCTAGATCACAATTTTGTTCTATGGATGCCACAATTTGGATGAACCGATCTGGCATGGCGTCCAAAAGTTTTCGTACCAGTAACGATTGATCCAAAGTCTTTCCTAATTCTTTTGCCTTGGTGGCGTAGGTATTTAGTTTTGCCGTAAACGCATCCAACGTGTCGTCCTCCTTCATTTGGAGTGTTTGAAATTCAAACATCAAGGATTGTAGGCGTGCCTTCTGCACTTTATCTGCTCCGACATGTCTTTTCTTTAACGCCTCCCAGACTTCTTTTGCAGTCTTATATCCCGCAATTTGTAGTATTACATCTTCGGTCAATGCTTGGTACAGATAGGCAATTGTTGCCTTATCCTTTTTCTCATCCAGTTGCGTATTGGCCTTTGGTTCTATCATCTCCCATAATCCGTTTGCTTCAAGTATGATTGTAATTTGGATTGCCCAAACCGTGTAATTTCCCGGTTTCAAGATAGGACATTGATAAAGGGAGATTGGTGCAGCGGGTTTTTGTGTATTTGAGGCGTTGTTCGCATTTTCACCAGTCATGGTTTCTATTCGTATGATTTTCACTTTCTACAATTTTGGGGCTTTCCTAATAGTATAGACAATAAATTTATACTACTAGTATACTAGAAATCCAAAGATAATTCAGATTTCAAACCTGAGTGTATTTCCTTTTAAAAAAAAAATTGTTTCCAAGTAGAAGCGTCCTCCCCTTGTCAGCCCAATAAAAGTGTTGTAAATGCCCAAATTTGTAGAGTGTGTTTTCTTTTAAAGAAAAACTGGTTCTAAATAGAAGCCCAATTAAATCGTCTCCTCGTCGGTCCAAGTAGATCCGGTTGTTACTAATAAAAGCCCAAAACCGTTTGGCTTTTCCTTTTGTGTCGGTCCTTTACGTATGCCGCTCTCACAAAAGTCTCCTCCTTGTTCTTGCCCAAAGAAGCCCAAAGAGTGTTAATCACCACCGTCGCCGGCGTTCTTTCGATCTTATTTCAAGTAAGTTCTTCTTCTTCCTGTTACCGTATCCCACCACTGTATTATTTACGGTTGGTGTTTCTTCTTCCTTTTCCGGTCACAGTTTTGGAATCAAGGAGCCTTCGCTCTGATACCAATTGTTGTCCCTAATCGCTTGATTCACAAACACACACAAGAATTTACTGAAATAATAATCGTATTTGAGATATTGTTCAATCTGTTTACATGACACTTTTATTTATACAAACCGAACCATTGTGACTATTCACCAACAGTCATGTCTATTCCAATGGTCGTGTCTATTCCTAACTAACTTCCCAACCGCTATTCAGTTGTTAACTTTATTATTGACACACTAAGCCCTTAGGCTATACAAATATTTACATAATATAATGGTAACCGAGCACTGAGCGGGATTAGGTTCACATACACTACCAAATAAAAGATTTTTGCCTACGAATTTTTCCCTGGAAAATTTGTCGCTAAAAGGTGATCCGCCACAAAAGTTGGTGGGGAAATTGTTGGTGGGTAATTCAAAGATCAGTGGCAGATTACCCTGACATTCTCTAGGTGATCCGTTGGTATTTTCTCGAAAAAATTGAATTTTACCGAATCATTGGTATTTTCTGGGTGATCCTTGGGTAATTACCGACGGAAATTTCTCTAGGTGATTTTTTTTTTGCGTAAAAGTCATTAATTTTGTAGTGATATTTATATCAAAAGTTTGAGTGAACTGAGTTGTAACGCTCGCTTAAAGTTTTCCATTTAAAAGAGCGCAGATTTGAACACCATTGTTAGCAAGACTCCAAAATTTTAGTTTTTTATATCAAACTTATGCCATTTATTTGAAAACACAAGCAACTAATCAACTAATTAGCTACTATAATTTGGTTAAAAATTTATATAATTTTTTATGGTCAAATAGTGTCACCATTTAAAAAAAAAACTTAAGACTACATTTGTATTATTATTTCATTTCAGTTTCAAAGTTAGATTATATTAACCAAATATGAGGATTCCAATTCTTTGAATATTCTGTTCGAGTTTTTGCTTATCAAAAGCATGGTTAAACATTGAATTTCATAATGCCGCCTATTTTATGAACCAAACATTCCCTTTTATTTTGATCTATTTTTTTGATGTATTTTGAACTATTTTTTTGTTATGGTTTACTATGATGTTTAAAGCCCTTCAACATATCTGTTATATCAATATAAAAAAAGTCAAAATCAAAAGATAAAAATTAGATCCGTATATAAGAGTACTTGGGGTTTTAACTTGTCATTTGGCGACCCAACTTCAAGTGTTCGGTTGGTGAATTCTTAGCTTAAAAGAGTATGTATAGGTTTGGACTTCAGGTGAGTTTCCTCTTACCTTCTTTTGAATAAATGATCATTTGAATTGCCGCTCAATTTCCTAGTACGCTTAATTCATGTCGAGAGCTTTACATTCAAGTGTTGATCATTTTAAAGTGTGCATTTCTACGTGGGTGTGGGTGTGGTGGTACTTTGATCTATGGGAGATGTGTACCCAAATAGAGCGCATGAATTCGTTTTATGTGGCTCATGATAAGGGTAGGTGTGAAGCCCAATTATATGGTCACACGTGTGTGTGTGTGTGTGCAATCGTTGCTAAAATGTGTAAGTGTGCTCCTTTTACAGAAATGCAGATTCTTGTTTAAATTTGACTTTCTTACAAATGTTTTATCGGTATGGACTATTCACTACAAAACATGGGACCATTTCCGGAGTAATTTTTTCCGCCGAAAATCCGCCAGAAAAGGGGATTTTCGGTGGATACGGCTGTCGGACCTCCGGTCACCGCAACAGTAACTGTCCGGCGGATTTCCTGCGGATTTTGTGTTCGGCGGATTAAGGCCGCCGAAAATCCGCCGGAACATAGATATCGTGATTAGAGAATATTTAATTAAGAAAATAATTAACGAATTGATTTTCGGCGGATTTATTCGTCGTTTTTTTATTTTCTTTTTTAATTAAACGAAAAAATATATATATAATCGGCAAACTGTCCGGCGGCTTTTCGCTGGATATATTTGCCGAAAACATTATTTGTATATTTTTAATTTATTTTTATATTTATTTATAGATTTATTTATATATATTTTTTATTCTTTTCGGCAGACATATCCGCCGCAAATCCACCGAAAATATTATATATATATATATATATATATATATATATATATATATATATATAATTTTTCTTCTTTTCGACGGACAGCCGCAAATCCGCCGAAAATAACTGACCAGATTTACAAAAATTAGCTATAAACAGGCAAAACCTGCATTTTTCATTCAAAAATCTGCTCAAAGCTGTAAAAACTGCTAAAACTTATAAATATCATAATTTAAAAACGCCCGATACATTGTTCCGGGCAAAAAGACCAAATAGTTGTTCCAAAAAAATCCAGATTGTTCCAAATTTGTTCAAACAACTCCCAACACAATTAAAAGTTTCATCATCACTAAAGAGGCGGAGCCGGACGCGACACATTCTGACTGAGAGTTCTGACCAAGTCGCACATCTCGTCATATTGTCTTCGAAATCTCTCTTCGTCCAAATGACGGATCTCTTCACGTCTCGCTTCCTCTGCCCGACGTCTTTCTTCCTCTGCCCGACGTGCCTCCACTCACTCCTTCAACTCATGCACTTGGGTCATTAAGTTCTCAACAATTTGCTAGAAAATAAAGAAGACGTTAGAATATTTAATATGAATTATAAATCAAATTGATAAACATCATTTAATGAAAAAAATTGGTACACACCTGCTGGGAGGAAGACGACGCACCACCTGACGATGACCCATCCAAGATCGTATTGGGATCTAGATGGTACCCAAACCCAAATGAACGACCTTTCTTCTTTCCCCCGGTCATGTCATGCCTGAACTGTGTATCAAGTGGCAGATGATTGGCAGGGTCCTCGCCGTACCTCCCTACGACGCCTATCCGATACCCATCATGTGGTTTTTACAAAACTATGCAAGTCAATTTCGACAGCATAACGACTGTAAATGGGACGTTTCCATTTTTCTGTTAAACAATCCTAATGTTTTCCGAACAAATGGCAACCTAAACTAGATAGATATATACAATAAGATAGACAGCAAACCAATTATAAACCTTAAAGTTAAACAATAAAGTGCATGTCGTCTATATAACAATCCTAACGTGTGCCCAACAAATGGCAACCCAAACTAGATATGTAACATCCCCAGTCCACCGTACACGATATTGTCCGCTTTGCGCATACCCTCTGCATAACAGAATGCCGGTACCGCTCACGGTTTTGTTTTTGCCCGCACATGCATACGCGAGACGCACCCAGATCGCACCCTGTGATAGGCAAAAGGCCTCATGAAAGGAAGGTATCCATCCACCCTTATAAGGAGGACTTCGTTCTCCCTCCTAGCCGATGTGGGATCTCACAATCCACCCAACCATGTGGGATCAGCGTCCTCGCTGACACATCGACCCAGTGACCGGCTCTGATACCATTCTGTAACACCCTAAAAATCAGGACTAATTTAAACCTCAATTGTAACAAGTTATGACAAAACAACATCCAAACTTTTATATAAGAAGAGAATTAACTATGAGGTTTCATAATTACAAACATGGAATTCTCACAATAACTTATTAATCTAATCATGTCCACTATAATTAGATTAACTAAGTTATCTAAGCAATCCATCAAAAAGCCTCAATGCATTAGCTAACTCCTCCGCTTATCTCTTAAGTTGGATACTTTAAAAGCTCTCGGCCCACATCCCCTTTACTTCCCTGAGCCTGTACCTGGGAAGAAAATTTAATTTGAAACGATTAGGCTTACGCCTAGTGAGAACATCCAATTTCAAATTAAAAACGCTAACAGTTTGAAAATATCCAATCCATACAAACAAACCTGTTCTCCACCGTTCTTACCATACACGTACTATTCTCAATGACAGGATCATACCCGATCCCCTGAATATGACTAACATTCAGTAAATCATTTTATCACAATCAAGAGCCTACTACGAATCCTTATAGATTCTAGACTATTGCTCTTATCCAAGAAATTACAAGTTGCTTTATGCCTATTTCTTGGCCCGGAAGTAGAGATTACAAGTTCTTTATGTCTATCTCTGGTCTTCCCCTAGAAACCAGGAATTACAATTTACTTTATGCCTATTCCTCGATTTCTATACTATGAAATAGAAATTACAATTTCCTTTATGGCTATTTCTTATTTCATAACACCTTTACGAAATGAGAATTACAAATTGCGTTATGTCTATTCCTCATTTCAGGCCAACGGGAACTACAAATTGCTTTATGCCTATTCCTCGTTACAATACATAACCGTGCCTATGGATCCATTACACATAGTATACACAAGTATAGTATTATCCTAAACCAAACCCTTTAGCCTAACACACTAACATTCAACCGTAAGTATGTTCAAGCTACTAGGATTGTATTTCAATTTCTCTATTATACCCTGTCCAAGAGTTATCAGAACTCTCAAGTTACCGGATACTCAAAAGAATCCAGAACATCAAAAGTGACTAAACAGCTAGATTTCCGGACACCACAAAAACTATCCGGACCTCGTATCTTACCGAATAAACAAAACTTACCGGATATCTCAAACTTACATGATACTAATCCCATCCGGGTATTTACCGGAAACCTAAACAATCCGGACAACATAACCAATCCGGACAATACAACTTTTCGAACAAATATCACTTTCCAGACAACATAACTTTCCGGACAACATTCGGAAACCAAAGTAATCCGGATACCATCCGGTATCTAGTTCATCCGGAAACTACAAGATAAATAAAACTTACCGGATATCTTTGCTTCGTCCGGAAACCTTCACACAGGGGTTTCCGGATACTATCCTTTTGTCCGAAAACTTCGACCTGCAGCCTATTTTTAAAACCCAAATCCATATATGTTCCATTCAGCTTGTTTCAAACACATTCATTCAGTCCCAAAACAATTTATACACATGCCTTAATGTTTAATTTGACAGAAAGGAATGATTTAGACAAAAAGAGTGAATGAACTCACCTTTAAAGAAGATAAACCCACTTTTTATACAATCTAATGCTCCAATCTGCTGTCAATGATTCTGAAACCTAAACAACAAATAGGTTTGTTCACAACTAAGCATTTACAACAATTTTTGTATGAATCCATGGTGAATTTCTTACCAAATTTGAAAACCAAAGCTTGTGTTCTTCTTCCTTTCCTTCTTTCTCTTTTCTTTCTCTCTAATTCTCTTTCTCTCTGCCTTTTTGCCGACTCCACAATCTGAATTGAGATAATATCTCAATTCAGCCCAAGCCTATCCCTTAAATATCCCAATTTTCCAAACATACCGTCAAGTTTCCAACTTTATACAATAACATCAAACTTTGGTTACCTAACTTTTAACCCCATTGATTTATATACTTGTAAAGATAGCACAAATTTACAACTCAATTACAAAATAACTTCATTTATATTAAAACATAATATAACGAAATTTCGAGATGTTGCAATATGGTATCAGAGCAATAGTTTAAGCGAACTAGGTATGCTAATGAGATACCTAGACTTAAGCTGAGATGAATTAAGTTATGATATGAGAGATATGGGTAGAAGTACTAAGACGGGATAGTCTTAGAGTGACGGAAATACGTGAAATTAGTACTGTAACGATGGTAACGAGGATTCTCCTGTATGATATGTTCACAATTCCAATTAGCTACTGTTATTATGAATATATTGTTACACCAGCATACTTATTTCTAAATTGTCACAGTGACTAATGATCGGTAAAGTATGTTTCGTATGTCTTGCTGTATGTAACCATTTCTTATGGTTATTTCTTTGTGTTTGTTAGTCCTAGATGGCTTAACAGGTATTGTAGAAGGGGGTTGAATACAATACTCAAAAAAATTCACAATTTTAAATTCTTTTATTGAAAAACTTTCAACAAGAATTACACAAAGAAACTTAAAGACTGTTGCGGAAAAGAACAGATAAACTATTCTAACAATCTTTCACAAAGTATACTAAACAAAACAACCAAGAACACTGAGAACAAAGCTATTAAGTTATCAAGCAATATGGAGATTTCTTGCACTGAGAGTATTCCAGAAAGCGTAGTTTGCATGGGGATAACTTCTTCCTTTTATAGTGGCAACGAGTGTACAACCATTGAATGCTTGGGACACTTGTCATCATCATATTTGCTGAGGATGTTGACTCCTGAAAAGCTGAGATGTCCTTATCACCTTTTACTAGGTACTGGAAATAGAACCCATGCAGAAGAAAGGGACTTTAACTGATAATGGATAAAACGACAAACAGTCACTTTTATCTGTCAAAGGATAGTCCCATAATAAATGATCTTCTTGATGTGTATTCTAAGACAGTCACACCGATGAAGTTTCACCGATACAATTGACTTTGGAACTTGAAACAATCTGCAGAGAGAAACTCATTTATTTGATAACACATAGATCCCACCGATTTTAGCACTCTTATCGGTGGGATGATGCTGACCGACAAAGGATATGTCGGTGGAGGGATGGTCCACCGATTTGTGAGAACAAGATCGGTGATGGGTTGTCCACCGATTTGTGAGAACAAATTCGGTGAAGGGTTGTCCACCGATTTGTAAGAACAAATTCGGTGGAGGGTTGTCCACCAATTTGTAAGAACAAATTCGGTGGATGATGACTTGGTTAAATGTAGAGAAGAGTCTTCTATTTTCCACAAGTAGAATGTCTTCAAGCTTGGTTCCGGTTGATCTTCGACTTCACCGAACAGTTGATATCTTGTACAAGTCATCTTTAAAAGAACCATGCTAAAATATTCTAAGTAAGATATAAGGGAGAACATTGGTGAGTCAATTTCAAATCTAGGTGACCCAACAATCTCCCCCTATTTGAATTTGAGCTCTTCCCTTAGAATATTTTAAGAGTATAGAAAAGTAAAATGCATTTTGACCATTTTTACTCTTTTTGGGTTCTTTTCACATAGACCATTCTTTTTGTTCTTTTGATCTATTTTTCTTTTGTATGAGTATGTATACTATATACTGTATTTACAAGTAAATGAAAGTAAAGCTATTTACCAAAAAAATTCAAATAGAAAGGTACTTGTATTTAGATAAGTTTTCTCATACATTCGTTAAGAAGAAACACAATCTTTTACAAGTACCATTTAGAGAAGGAACCTATTTCTTGGAAGTTTGTCGTTGCTTGATTTCGTCCAACAAATTTCGGTAGAAAGGTTGAGCTTCGGGGATGTTGGGAAAGAGATTGGAGATGCCTTGAAGAAACACGGTATCGGCGATGGGAATTTGTTCAAATCTGAAGAAGGCACGATGACCAAAACCATCATTGAAGAACAGTCCAGGTATCGGTGAGAGGCTCAAAGTTGTGGTAGGATAAGGCACCGATGTGGGGAGGGACAAATTTAGGTTGCTTACATTTGGAATCTTCCCTTCAATTGCCATTTCTTTGAACACCTTGTCGGTAGGATTCTTGACTTTGGGAAGACGGATTTCTTCTTTCATCGATTGAAGTTTCGTCCTTTCATCGGAGGAAAGGATGATGTTGTGTTTTCTTTTAATCTCCTTCATCTTTTCCATCAGTCCTTCAATGCATTTGATAAAAATGTCTTTCTTTGGGTTTGCACTTCTGACCAAGTTTTGAGAGATCTCATACCATTTGGGAAGACCGTAATGTTGGAGGTTAACATCTCTCACACTTTTCATTGATCCGTCTTCTCTATCGATGATCATCCTGATGTCCTTTGGGTTGGCTCTGGAGGTAGCAATTTTGACATTTGTGATCGGGGATTTGGACATTCGGTGGTACATGGTCTTTTTGTACCAACTTATTTCTTCATTCTTTTCTTTTTCAATGGCACTCAGCATCGATTTTTGGGTTAAGAGGGGATCGGTAGACTTTGCTTTGATGGCCTCTTCTTGTGCAGCTTTCAAAGATAGAGCCCTGGAGTCATCTAAATCCTTTTGAGCAAGTCTGGCTTCCTCAATCTCCTGAGGAGTCAGACCGATGTTGGATTCCTGAGATTGTAGAGAAGGAGGCTTTAACTTCAAAGTTTGGGCATCAGCAGGTCGATTCCCATATTTTGTCAATTCCTTCTTTTTCTTTTCTTCTTCGGCCAACTGTTCAGCAGTGAGGTTTTCTTGCCTTTGTCTTTGGGGGTTTTAGAAACTTGCTCCCCCTCAGACGTTTCCTTACTTTTCACCCCTGATGGAGACTTGGTCGGTGTGGAGATTTGATCGGTGGTACCTGCAATTTTTGGTGAAGGCTTAAGAGAAGCTTCGGTGGCCTGTGGTGAAGTTTCGGTGGAGGGTGAAGATGTTTCGGTGGAGGGTGAAGATTTTTTAGTGGTAGGTGAAGGCTCGTTGATGATAGATTTCTTAATTGAAGGCATTTTTGGATGACTAAGAGTCTTCTCCCCCTCAGCAGCAGCCGAAACTTTAAAACCTAACTGCACAAAAACACTATCAAACTTGGTGTGAAGATGAGCCAAGCTTTGATTGGTGTCACCGGAGATCATAGAAAAATCACCCAAGTCCATTTCCCATTAAGCTTGGGGGGAACTCAGATCGAGTTGTGCTTCATCATCGATCATAAACTGACCGGGTGAAAGGCCGTGCAGTGACAAGTCAACTCCTTCGAGGGGAGAGTCCCCGAAGTCATCTCTACCACCCGAAGAGGTGAGGGAAGAGGCATATGGGTTCTCCATTTCTACAACTGTAGTCTTTTGAGAAACTGCAGAAGAGTCGGTGGGGATAATGACGGATTCCCTTGGCCCGGAGGGGTGAAGTTCAACAACTGCCGATTTTCGAGAATCGACAGTTGGATTAGTCGGTTGGGCCGATGGTGTCCGAGACCTCTTTGAAAGAGATCTCGAAGGGGGAGTTGAGTGCCTCCGCTTACGAGATGGGGATTGAACCGGGGAAGCCTCCGAGGGATCTCTCGGTGGCATAGTTCGAGAAGCGGTTGCGGAGGTGTCGGGGGCCGTACGTTGTTTCTTTTTCGCGCCGCTCGACTTTACTCGAGAATGGGAAGAGGGGCCCACTACAACTTGGGGTGCCTTGGGAACTTCCGGGTGTTGAAACCCGGGAGCTTCCGCATCACCCCAGTGAAGATCGGGAGATAAGGCGAAAGAAATTATACCTTGGCGTAAGGGGAGATCAGTAGCGAGATGGCCAATATTGAGCGTCTTTTGGCCAACAAAGGGTGATGACCAATCGTAGATGAAGCGAGGAGTTTTAGACTTACGATCCGCATCCAACGCCGCACTGAGTTTGTGTTGAAGGATCATGGAGATGAAACGAGGATATGCGACATAACACTTTTTCGGGTGTTTGATTACTTCAGACAGCTCAGTAAAGAAATACTAAGCAAAGTCCACCTTTCTTTGAAAAATCAGTGCATGAGAAAGCTTTGTAATATAAGATGGGGATTGGTCTTGACCACTTGTCTTTCTAGAGAGACAATGGATCACATTAGCAAAGAAGAAGTTCCAAACCCCACCCATATGTTTGCGAAGAAGGGTACCTGGTCCTTTAGAAGACTTGGAAGCTTTATCCTCATAATGTTGGACATAGCTAATAGTGCTGATGACTTGCTCAAGAAAGTTGTTGACATGCATGTCAACATATTCTGAAAAGGCTTCGATCCGGAGAGCAAGACGGACATCATCCACGCCAAAAGTAACATCGTGATCACCCACTTCGTCAGAAAAGATAGAGGCATGAATTGCTTCATTTGAAATATCATACACACAGGAAAGCCAAAATTTGCCAATGAGCATTTTGCTCATCTTTGGGTTGCAGGAGAAAGCATGGAGAAGAGGTGAGCGGGTTAAGAATTTGATAATGGTGTTGAACTCGGGATGAGCGGGATCGGATTCGAACCTTGCTACATGGTTGCAAGGGTTGAAGATGAGATCTTCAAAGCACGTAGGTATCTTGGTGGGTGCCATTGAGAGAATGGGAATGATAGGAAGTAAGAAAGTGGAGGAGGAGTTGCAGGTTTCGAAGTGAGAAAATGAAGAAGGAGGGCGAGGGGTCGTATATATAGGAGGAAGGTGAAGGGTTTAGAAGTATTTAAAAAGGAAACGAGGAGGGAACGGTTAAAAAAAATTAAATAAAATAAACAAGTTGGAAAAGGTAATGATGAGGGTTTCGGGGTATGTGGTTGAAAGGGTTTTACATGGAAAAGGAACGGTCAAAGTCACTGACAACTAGGGTCATAGGGGTTATGAGAGCATGGGGAAGCGTATGGGATAAGGTAGGGATTCGGTGGGCAGATCTTACCGATGGGAATGATGAGACGTCGGTAGAATGATGTTACCGATGATGAGATTCGGTGGTTTTTATATCGGTGGGCAGATCTTACCGACGGGGACTAGGATATCGGTGGGAGGATGAAGAGAGTTTGGTGGAAGAATCACTCGGTGGGCATTTCAGTGGAACATAACTTCACCGACAAAGAGACGTCGGTGGTAGATATTTTACCTAAAGAGTGAATTATATGTCGGTGGTGAGAATGATGTGCGTTCGGTGTAGAAAGAGGAAAGAAGAGAGTGTCCACCGATGAAATTTCGGAAGAAGAGAGAAGGAGAGAGTGTCCACCGATGTGAGATCGGTGGAAAGTGAGGACACACAGTTATTGAAGATTACACATGCCAAGTTCACTTATTAGGAAGTTGAACCTGGCTTCATCTAGAGGTTTGGTGAACAGATCAGCAAGTTGTAGATCGGTAGGAATGAAATGTAACTCAACGTCACCTTTGGAGATGTGGTCCCTGATGAAATGATATCTGATATCTATGTGCTTTGATCTGGAATGAAGAACTAGGTTGTTTGCAATAGCTATATTACTTGAGTTGTCACACAGAATTGGGACTTTGGAGTAGATTTGAGCATAGTCTCTGAGTTGATTTCTCATCCACAGGATCTGAGCACAACAGCTTCCAGCAGCTACATATTCAGCCTCAGCAGTAGAGGTTGACACAGAGTTTTGTTTCTTGTTGGACCAACTTACCAATTTGCCACCAAGAAGTTGGCAGCTTCCTGTAGTACTTTTTCTATCAATCTGGGAACCTGCATAATCTGAATCTGAATACCCAATTAGTTCAAAACATGAGTCTTTGGGATACCAAAGACCCAAGTGCAAGGTACCCTTGAGATACCGAAAAATCCGTTTTACAGCCTTTAAATGTGATTCTTTTGGATTGGCCTGATAACGGGCACATAGGCAAGTAGCAAACATAATATCTGGTCTGCTAGCAGTTAAGTACAAAAGAGAACCAATCATGCCTCGATAAAGGGTAACATCCACAGATTCACTGTTAAGATCAGCATTGAGTTTCAAAGGTGGTGCCATGGGAGTTTTCATAGGAGAACTATCTAAAAAATTAAATTTCTTTAGAAGATCACGAATATATTTACTTTGGTTTATAAAAATCCCTTCTGAAGATTGTTTGACCTGAAGGCCTAAAAAGAATGTAAGCTCTCCCATCATGCTCATCTCATATTCACTCATCATGAGAGAAGCAAACTCATCACATAGTGACTCATCAGTGGCACCAAAGATGATGTCATCAACATAGATTTGGACAAGAATAAGGTTACGTGAGGTCTCCTTGATGAAGAGAGTATTGTCAATTTTACCTCTGGAATATCCATGCTTTAGAAGGAAGTTGGCAAGTGTATCATACCAAGCACGTGGAGCTTGCTTGAGACCGTAAATGGCCTTGTCAAGTCTGTACACATAGTCTGGATGAGCTGGATCTTCAAAGCCAGGATGTTGTTTCACATAGACTTCCTCTGCAAGTTCCCCATTGAGGAAGGCACTTTTGACATCCATTTGAAAGACTCTGAAATTTCGGTAGGCAGCATGGGCCAAAAAGATTCTTATTGCTTCAAATCTTGCAACAGGGGTAAAAGTTTCATCGTAATCAATGCCTTCTTCCTGTCGGTATCCTTGAGCAACCAGTCTGGCTTTATTTCTGATAACTGTACCATCTTCATCCATTTTATTTCTGAAGATCCATTTGGTTCCAATGATTGTTTTCTTTCGGGGTCTGGGAACCAATCTCCAAACTTTGTTTCTCTTAAATTGAGAAAGCTCTTCTTGCATGGCAGTGATCCAACAGGGATCTGCAAGAGCTTCATCAATCTTCTTGGGTTCAGAAAGAGAGAGAAAATTCACATAGAGACAAATGTTTCCAACTCCTCTACGTGTTTGGACACCTGCTTGTTGATCACCGATGATTTGATCTATGGGGTGATCTTTGGTCCATTTTGTTGCAGGAGGTAAAGGTGGTGGAATATTTTGTGTTAGGGGTGAAGATGGAGTGGGATCAGAGGTTCGGTGGCTGGCAATATTTTCGGTGGAAGATATTGGATCGGTGGAAGGCTGTTCGTCGGTGGAGGGTTGCACATCGGTGGGAGAAAGTACATCGGTGGAAACATGGTCAATTTCGGTGGGGATTATAGAGGATGACCCGACTTGATTATTTGATGGAGATGGATTGGAGGGATTGAAAGATGTATCGGTGGAGTTTGATAAAGGAGCATCACCGATGCATGAAGAGATCCATCTGTGTAAATCATCATCATCATTTGACAGAGATGATGATCTAAGATCATCAAATTTGACATGAATAGACTCATCAATGCATTTTCTCCTGAGATTGTACACACGATAAGCTTTGGAGAATAGGGAGTATCCAACAAAGATTCCCTCATCAGCTTTGGGATCAAATTTCCCAAGATTATCACGATCATTTAGAATAAAGCACACACAGCCAAAAACATGAAGAAAGCCAATATTTGGTTTTCTGCCATGGAAAACTTCATATGGGGTTTTATCATGTCTTTTGGATATCACTGACCTATTTTGGGTAAAGCAGGCAGTATTTACAGCTTCAGCCCAAAAATAGATGGGAAGATTTGATTCACTTAGCATTGATCTAGCAGCCTCACATAGAGTTCTGTTTTTCCTTTCCACCACTCCATTTTGCTGAGGAGTTCGGACTGCAGAGAAGTTTTGAGAAATTCCTTTCTCAGTGAAGAAGTCTTCAAGAGCACTGTTTCTGAATTCAGTGTCGTTATCACTTCTTACCGAACGAATAAGTTGACCATTAAGAACTTCATTTTTCTTGAAAAAATTTATGATTTCTTCAGTTGCATCACTTTTATACCTGAGAAAAGACACCCAAGTATATCTAGTAAATTCATCAACAATTACAAGAATGTACCTTTTGCCTCCTAGACTTGGAGTGCTGACTGGTCCACATAGGTCCATGTGCAGCATCTGGAGAGGAAGAGTGATGGAAGAGCATTGCTTGGTCTTGAAAGAAGTTTTGGTGAGCTTCCCTTTTTCACATGCATCACAGAGCTTCTCTTTGACAAAGTTCAACTTTGGCATACCAGTCACCAGCTCTTTGTTGGAGATTTTATGAAGGGTTTTGAAATTTAGATGAGAGAGATGCTTATGCCACAACCAGTTCCTTTTGGATGTGTCATCTGACACAAA
Organism: Saussurea involucrata; assembly: GCA_033807775.1. Taxonomy (NCBI): domain Eukaryota; kingdom Viridiplantae; phylum Streptophyta; class Magnoliopsida; order Asterales; family Asteraceae; genus Saussurea; species Saussurea involucrata. Next base: position 69,831,251 of record CM066315.1, read on the forward strand.
GCAGACATTGGATGAATTGTTATTTAGTCCCATATCAATGATATAGACATTTTCCATCCTTTTTCCAGATAACACCACATTGAAGTTCTTGTCTACCACAGTACAGATACAAAGTTCAAATATAACTTTATATCCAAGATCACACAGTTGGCTAATGCTGAGAAGATTATGCATAAGGCCGTCAACAAAGGCCACTTTATTGAAGGTGACATATCCATTAGTGAGAGTTCCATATCCTTTGGTATAGCCTTTAGAGTTATCACCAAAAGTTACAGATGGACCTTTTCCAGGCACATAGTTGATAAAGAGAGATTTGTTTCCCGTCATGTGGCGTGAGCACCCACTATCCAGATACCATATTTGATGGTGCTCAAAAGCCTGAGCATAAGCTGTCGAGCACCCAGTTGCCACAAGAGCCATGGGAGAGGTAGCTTTTTCAGAATCTTCCATCTCTTCAGAAATGGTCATGAAGCACATATTGTGGGAATCACTGTCAGAAGTGTCTTCTTCATCCCAGTCATGAGTTTCTTCCATTAGACCTTTTCCTTTTCTTTCAAGACGCTCACTCCTTTCTTTCTCTTTCTTGTACTTGGCTTTATACTTCTCAGCACGCTCCTGATGGTCTAAGGAAGAGGATTGGGAATCCTTTTTGGAAAAGGTTGATTTGAAAGGATTATTTATGGGTTTCTCATTCTTTGAAGAATATTTTTCAGAGGATGGGTTCCTAGACTTAGTAACACGCTTGCTCCTACACTCAGATGCAAAGTGTCCTTTCTTGCCACAGTTATAGCACTCTTCATTTGACTTATCAGATGAATTCTTGGAAGATGAAGATTTTCTAAAATTTCTGGATTTGTTGAAAGGATGAAACTTGTTCTTAGAACCATCCATCATTGCCATTTCATCAGACAACTGTTCAACCATAATATCCTCACCTTCATCATCAGCATCACTAAGATATGCCTCCGTTTGGTGGGTAGAGTTATTTTGGCTGTCATTGTCAGAGTTTGATGAAGGATAGGTGATTCTAGGAACATTTTGAGATTTCTTGGAACTTTCACTAACAAGAGCTATAGAAGAGTTCTTTATCTCTTTGATGAAAGATTTCCATTGTAACTTGGTTTGCTCAAAATTGAAGAGAGTTTCATACAGGACAGTTAAGGGCATGAACTCAAGGTCCTTGGTAGTTTTAATGCAAGTACATATATTCTCCCAAAATTCTGGAAGACAATCCATGAACTTACATAAGACTTCCTCATTATCATAGACTCTGCCCAATAACTTCAGATCATTTAAAAGAGAGTTGAAACGATTATAGTAGCTAGGAAGAGATTCTCCTTTTTCAAAAGCAAAGAGTTCATACTTTCTAATAAGACCAATCTTTTTACATTTCTTTACTTCCACTGTACCTTCGTACAGTACACACAGTGTGGTCCACATCTCTTTAGCTGTTTCAAAGTTAACCAGAGAGTGATAGACCTCATCAGGAAGTGAGAGTGCAATAATTGCTCTTAGCTTAGAGTCAAGAGAAACCAACCGTTTTTCCTCATCAGTATATTTCTTAGGATTTTTTAGGATGTAACGACCAGTAGCACTGGATTTTTCTTCATCAGAGTCACTAGAGATTTCTTTTTTCATGGTTTCTTTACCAGGCCTCTGCGTTTCATAGCGAGCCCAAACTCTGGGGATGATAGGTCCCTCTTTGAGAATGGTTGGATATCTAGTATCCACTCCTTCCATGAATAGCATCATGTGGCTTTTCCACAAAGAAAAGTTGTTAGCATTAAACTTAGGCGGTTTTATTATGGAGCCATTCTCAGAAAAGTTGTTTTGAAAAGAGTTTTCAATGGTTGAAGAAGAAGAGGCAGCCATCGCAGATCAAGTTTATGGAATTAAACTTTCTGCTCTGATACCATGTAACACCCTAAAATCAGGGCCAATTTAAACCTTAAGTTTAACAAGGTTAACTATAGAATCATCCAGCTTTCATATTTAAATTAGAGAATTAACTATGAGGTTTAATACATACAATTCAAATTCTCCAAAACAACCTATTAATCCAATCTTGTACACTAAGAAAAGATTAAACGGGTTGTCTAAGTCATTCATCAAAACATCCTCATATCAGCTAACTTCTCTTCTTAACATCAGCAAGTTGAATACCCAAAAGCACCCGTCCCTCTTCCCTTTACTTTTCCTGAGCTAGTACCTGGTAAGAAAAGTTGATTTGAAACGATTAGGCTTACGCCTAGTGAGAACATCCAATTTTAAATTAAAACATTAACAGCATTGGAGTCTTAGATAACCAACGCATATATTCAAATCTGCTTTATCACCATTCTTACCATACTCATACTTGTCTCATAATGACATAACCATACTCAACCCCACGAGTATAACTACCATTCATAAAGTCGTATCACCATATCCAATACCCTACTACGAATCCTCACGGATTCTAGTTTATCAATCAATTTTACAAACTTACATTCAAACATCATACTTTCTCTTTGAAATGGAATACAGAAATAGCACTTATATATACATTGCCTATTTCAAATCCGTCAAACAACACTTACACTTCATCTAAATCACACTCCCACATCTCACTTACCAATAGCAACTCTCTTTGTCCATTAACTCATTCAACCTGAATAGCAATTATACTATGCCTATTCCAACATTCCGTATGAATAACAATTCTACTTTGTCTAGTCAAACATACACACGAATAACAATTCTACCTTGTTTATTCAATCATACACATGAATAACAATTCTACTTTGTCCATTCAATCATACACATGAATAACAATTCTACTTTGTCTATTCAATCTATACACATGAATAACAATTCTACTTTGTCTATTCAATCATACACATGAATAACAATTCTACTTTGTCTATTCAATCATACACATGAATAACAATTCTACTTTGTCTATTCAATTTATACATCTGAATAACAATTCTACTTTGTCTATTCATCAATCAATGTGAATAGCAATTGTACTTTGCCTATTCAATCATTTCCAAGGATACACGGGAATAGCAATTATACCTCGCCTATTCCTCCTTTTCAAGGATACACGGAACTAGCAATTATACCTCGCCTATTCCTCCTTTCAACAAGAATATCAACTATACTTTGCATATTCTATTATTGTAATATGAATAGTAATTCTACTTTACCTATTCAATCATTTCAACGTGGATAGCAACTCTACTTTGCCTATTCCATCTTTTCAACATGAATAGCAATTCTACTTTGCCTATTCATTACATTCCACTATAAATAGGAGTAGCAATTATACTTTGCCTATCCTACGTTATCCAACACAACTAGTGTTTAAAAATCTATTACGCCTCATTAACGTATATACATAACAACAAATCATGCCACTCTCGTATCATATTCTCAATTTTAAGAATATCTAATAACCTATCGTGTCCTCCTCCTCAATTGTTTCCCCTTCGGCAACTTGACACGGGGGTTCCGCTAACCGGTTAGCGGATGGGGTCAAGGGGCAACGCCCTTGCGGGGTCTGGGGTCAGCGCCCCTAGAAATTATTTTTAGAAACTAAATCAGATAGCACATCCAGAAACTATATCCAGACATCAGAATTATCGGGACAACAAAGGTTACCAGATACACACAACTTTTCCGGATACACACAACTTTTCCGGATACATTATCATACCGGGTATTTTACTAATCCGGATGACATCCGGATACCATCCGGTAACTCGATTTATCCGGAAACTATAAGAAACTTAAGACTTACCGGATACTTTGTCTTGTCCGGAGACATTCATCACCAGGGTTTCTGGATACGACGTTTCATCCGGAAACCTACGACCTGCAGCCTATTTTTACAATCTAAATTCGTGTCTGTTCCATTCAGCTTGTTTCAACACATCCATACAGTCCCAAAACAGTTTATACATGTATCTTAACATTTAATTTGACAGAAAACATGTATTTAATCAAAAGTGAATGAACTCACCTTATTTTGCAAAACCCACTACTTTTCACTAATCTGAAACTTCAATCTGTTGTTTATGATTCTGCAAATCAATCCAATACACAGATTCGTTCATCATCATTCATCCACAATAAGTTAATCAGAAAACATGATCAATCTTCCTTACCAATTTGAGCCAAAACCTTGCTTTTCTTCCTTTTCTCTTTTCTCTCTTTCTCTCTGCCTTCTAAACCGACCAAACAAGGAAAATGAGATAATATCTCATTCCTTCAGCCCCTTTATCCACACATTTACAACAAATGACCAAAAATACCTTCTAGTTCCAACATTTCCAAAAGTAACACCCAACTTTAATCCTTTGTATTTTAACCCCATTGAATAATAAACTTACCATATAATTCAAGGTTTTAAACCAAAATACAATTAGATCCCAATTCTCATTAACTTACTATTATTGAAAATTTAGGATGTTACATACCACTTGTTAGTCACAGATGGCTTAACAGGTATTGTAAAAGGGGGGTTGAATACAATACTCAAAAAATTTCACAATTTTAATTCTTTTATTGAAAAACTTTCAACAAGAATTACACAAATAAACTTAAAGACTGTTGCGGAAAAGAACAGATAAACTATTCTAACAATCTTTCACAAAGTATACTAAACAAAACAACCAAGAACACTGAGAACAAAGCTATTAAGTTATCAAGCAATATGGAGATTTCTTGCACTGAGAGAATTCCAGAAAGCATAGTTTGCATGGGGATATCTTCTTCCTTTTATAGTGGCAACGAGTGTACAAGCATTGAATGCTTGGGACACTTGTCATCATCATATTTGCTGAGGATGTTGACTCCTGAAAAGCTGAGATGTCCTTATCACCTTTTACTAGGTACTGGAAATAGAACCCATGCAGAAGAAAGGGACTTTAACTTATAATGGATAAAACGACAAACAGTCACTTTTATCTGTCAAAGGATATTGTCCCATAATAAATGATCTTCTTGATGTGTATTCTAAGACAGTCACACCGATGAAGTTTCACCGATACAATTGACTTTGGAACTTGAAACAATCTGCAGAGAGAAACTCATTTATTTGATAACACATAGATCCCACCGATTTTAGCACTCTTATCGGTGGGATGATGCTGACCGACAAAGGATATGTCGGTGGAGGGATGGTCCACCGATTTGTGAGAACAAGATCGGTGATGGGTTGTCCGCCGATTTGTGAGAACAAATTCGGTGAAGGGTTGTCCACCGATTTGTAAGAACAAATTCGGTGGAGGGTTGTCCACCGATTTGTAAGAACAAATTCGGTGGATGATGACTTGGTTAAATGTAGAGAAGAGTCTTCTATTTTCCACAAGTAAAATGTCTTCAAGCTTGGTTCCGGTTGATCTTCGACTTCACCGAACAGTTGATATCTTGTACAAGTCATCTTTAAAAGAACCATGCTAAAATATTCTAAGTAAGATATAAGGGAGAATATTGGTGAGTCAATTTCAAATCTAGGTGACCCAACAGTGTTATATCAGAAAGATGGTGAATACGCCACCGAGGTCCTCTAATTCTTTGGAGGACACAGCAGTAAATGATTGGGGGTTGGAGGGACAACCTGAAACGGGCGGAACTCATGAGAGCCCGCCGAGGTTACATTTTACTGGAGGAGTGGATAGTCAGGTACATAGAATGGGTACCAGTACCGCCAGCCAAGAAACTCCTGAATCGACAATGGAATATCGTATGATGGAAAACATGACAAGAATGATGAATACAACAATGGAAAACAAGCCGAAATGTTTATGAAAGTATTGAACGATCGAAGTACGGAGTTACGTCGAACGGGAACTGATACTGGGGTAATAAATCCAGTTGGTAACCCTGGGTTAGAGGCGGAAAGGAGAGTTGAAAGAATCTGCTCATATATAACGTTCCTAAGCTGTAAACCGCCAGAGTTTAAAGGAGCAGATAATCCAGTAGCCTGCATGAACTGGATCAGGGAAATGGAACAAGCTTTCCAAGCTTGTGAATGTGATGAGAAGTCAAAGGTTAGATTTTCATCTCAAATGCTAAGAGGTAATGCGCTGACTTGGTGGAATGTAGTGACGGCTACAATTTCGGCTCCAGTCTTGACTGCTATAACTTGGGAGTCATTCAAGAAAAAGATTCTGGAAGAATACTGTAATGAAAATGAGATGGATAGGATTGAAGAAGAGTTTCAGACTCTTAAGAAAGGTACTTCCACTGTGAGGAAGTATCTTTCATGGAAAAGCTGAACTTAGTGGGGCATGTGGCTCCGACTGAGAAAGACAAAGTTAAAGCTTATTTGAAGGGTTTGCCAGCAGATATGATGTCAAGGGTGAGGAGTTCAAAAGCTTCAACGTTGAGAGAGACGATTGAAGAAGCAAAAGTTATAGAGGAAGTGTATGCAAAGGATAAAGAAGAAAAGACACATGTGGGAAAGAAACAGAAGTGGGAAGGTCGGTCAGAGTCTTCTCAGAAATTCAAATCATTTGGAAAGAACGTTCGTTATGAACCTCGCCGAGAACCAAGTTGGTGTTCGAAATGTCGAAGTAAACATTTTGGTCAGTGTCGGATAGTCGGGAATGAGTGCTTCAAATGCGGGAAGCCTGGGCATATAGCGGCTAACTGTCCTATTCAAGGACCGGTCTGTTTTGAGTGTAAACAGCCCGGACACATCCGAAGATATTGTCCGAAGTTAAAGAAGGGCGGAGATCAAGGAAAGAAACCAGATGTTCCTAAACCAACAGGTCGGGCATTTCATATGACGGCGGAAGAGGCGAAGGAGTCCAAAGATGTCGTTTCGGGTACATTCCTCATTAATTCTATTCCCGCGCGCATTTTATTTGAATGTGGTGCAAATTTGTCGTTTGTGTCCAAGTCGTTCTTTCTCAAGTTAGCTATGCCTGTCACTACCTTGGAAGATGCCTTAGTAGTTGAGGTATCTAACGGGGGTCAAGTCTTGGTTCGTGAAAGACTTGAGGGTTGTTTTATTTCAGTAGGGGAAACGAAATTTCCGATCGACTTGTTGTTGATGGAAATTGGAGGATTTGATGTAATAGTGGGTATGGACTGGCTGACAGTCAACCAAACATAGATACTTTGTGCAAAGAAATTAATCCGGATTCCAATGGTTGATAAGGATGATGTACTCATCTTTGGGGAAAAGCGAAAAAGGAAAGTGCCGTTAATTTCTGTTGCAAAAGCGCGAAAATGTTTAATGAAAGGATGTTCATCCTATCTGGCGTATGTTTTAGATGTAAAGTCAGAAAAGAAACAAGTGGAATATATTAAGGTGGTACGTGAGTTCCCGGACGTATTCCCCGATGATCTTCCAGGTCTACCGACTGAAAGGCAGGTAGAGTTTCGTATTGATCTTATCCCTGGATCGGCACCAATAGCGCGTGCACCGTATCGCCTAGCGCTGGCCGAAATGAAAGAGATGATGAATCAACTTCAGGAGTTGTTGGATAAAGGTTTTGTTAGACCGAGTTCTTCACCTTGGGGAGCTCCGGTTTTGTTTGTTAAGAAGAAGGATGGCACTATGAGGATGTGCATTGATTACCGAGAATTGAATAAGGTAACTATTGAAAACAAGTATCCGCTTCCTAGGATTGATGACCTGTTTGATCAACTCCAAGGTGCAGGATGTTTTTCCAAGATTGATTTAAGGTCAGGGTATCATCAAGTTCGGGTAAGAGATGAAGATATCCCTAAGACAGCTTTTAGAACAAGGTATGGACATTATGAATTTCTTGTAATGCCATTTGGGTTGACAAATGCTCCAGCCGTGTTCATGGATCTGATGAACAGAGTATGTCGACCATTCTTAGATATGTTTGTCATTGTATTCATTGATGACATACTTATTTATTCGAAGAATGAAGACGATCATGAACACCATCTTCGTAAAGTCTTAGAAGTGTTGAGAAAAGAGAAATTGTACTCAAAATTTTCGAAATGTGAATTTTGGTTAAAAGAGGTACAATTTCTAGGCCATGTAATCACTTCGGATGGAGTCAAAGTAGATCCAACAAAGATCGAAGCAATGATGAATTGGGAGACACCAAGAAGTGCGTCTGAAATGAGAAGTTTCTTAGGACTAGTCGGGTACTACCGAAGGTTTATTAAAGACTTCTCAAAGATTGCTTCGGCTTTGACTTTATTGACTCGAAAGAACGTGAAGTTTGTTTGGACGGAGAAACAAGAAACGGCTTTTAGAACTTTACGTCAAAAGTTATGTGAAGCTCCTATTCTCGCCTTACCAGAAGGAACAGAAGATTTGGTGGTATATAGCGACGCGTCAAAGATGGGTCTGGGATGTGTATTGATGCAACGAGGCAAAGTAATTGCTTATGCATCAAGACAACTTAAAGAGCATGAGAAGAATTATCCGACGCATGATTTGGAATTAGCAGCGGTCGTATTTGCATTAAAGTTGTGGCGACATTATTTATATGGAACGAAGTGTACTCTTTATACTGATCACAAGAGCTTGAAACATGTCTTTGATAAAAAAGAGTTCAACATGAGACAACGACGCTGGTTAGAGTTACTTAAAGATTACGATTGCGAATTGCATTACCATCCCGGTAAAGCAAATGTCGTAGCTGATGCTTTAAGTAGAAAAGAGTATAGTGGGTGTTTGAAAACAACCAACGCTAGAATTGATGTAACATCCAGTTTGATTGAAAGGATAAAAGAGGCACAAGCGGAGGCTCTATTTAAAGAGAATCTGAAAGATGAAGTCATGAGTAAGCAGCATCTTCAACTGACTGAAGGTAGCCGTGGAATTAAACTGTTCCAAGGTCGTGTTTGGGTGCCTAAGGCTGGAGGAAATCGAAAATTGATTCTCGAAGATGCTCATAAATCTAAGTATTCTATACATCCCGGGAGTACTAAGATGTATAGGGATTTGAAATTGCATTATTGGTGACCAGCTATGAAAGTAGATGTGGCCCGAATAGTAGAGAAGTGTAGGACATGTTCTTTGGTAAAAGCGGAACATCAAAAGCCTTACGGAAGTTTCCAATCCCTGGAGATTCCGGAATGGAAGTGGGAGAATATTACCATGGATTTTGTGACGAAGTTACCAAAGACGCAAAAAGGTAACGACACAATATGGGTAATCGTGGATAGATTGACTAAGAGTGCTTATTTTCTGGCTATGAAAGAAGCGTCACCAATAGATAAATTGGCGAAGCTGTATATTGACGAAGTGGTGTCAAGGCATGGTATACTGGTGTCTATAGTATCAGATCGTGATAGTCGGTTTACCTCGAGGTTTTGGCAGTCATTACAAGAAGAATTGGGTACAAAAGTTAATTTGAGCACTACTTATCATCCCCAAACCGATGGGCAAAGCGAAAGAACTATTCAAACTTTGGAAGATATGCTCAGGTCATGTGTATTGGATTGTGGAGGTAACTGGGATGCGCATTTACCTTTAGTGGAATTTGCGTATAACAATAGTTATCATTCCAGTATTGGAAGAGCACCTTTTGAAGCTTTGTATGGCCGGAAGTGTAGAACCCCGGTGTGTTGGCTAGAAGCCGGAGAGAAGCAGTTTGTTGGTCCAGAATTGGTGCAACAAACAGCTGACAAGGTGAAAGAAATTCGGCAACATATGAAAGCAGCTCAGGATCGACAAAAGAGTTATGCTGATCCAAAAAGAAGACCGAAAGAATTCCAAGTTGGGGAGCGCGTAATGCTTAAGGTATCCCCGTGGAAAGGCGTGATAAGGTTTGGCAAACGTGGGAAGTTAAGTCCTCGTTTTCTAGGACCTTTAACTATAACTAAGCGAGTGGGATTACAAGCTTATCAGTTGGATCTTCCACCTGAATTGGAAGGCATCCACAATACCTTCCATGTTTGCTACCTTCGGAAATGTTTAGCCGAGGAGGACGATGTGATTCCACTTACTGATGTAAGAGTGGACGAAAAGAGCCGCTGTGTGGAAGAACCAGAGGCAATTTTGGAAATATCAGTTAGAAAGTTACGTAATAATAAGGAAATGGTTATGTTAAAGGTGCAATGGAAGCATCATCGAGGTGCTAATGTGACTTTAGAGTCGGAAGAGGATATGAAGATTAGATATCCTCATTTGTTTACCTAACTTTGATTTCGGGGACGAAATCATTTTCAAGTTGGGGAGTATTGCAACATCTCGAATTTTCGTTATATTATGTTTTAATATAAATGAAGTTGTTTTGTAATTGAGTTGTAAATTCGTGCTATCTTTACAAGTATATAAATCAATGGGGTTAAAAGTTAGGTAACCAAAGTTTGATGTTATTGTGTAAAGTTGGAAACTTGAGGGTGTGTTTGGAAAATTGGGATATTTAAGGGATGGACTTAGGCTGAATTGAGATATTATCTCAATTCAGATTGTGGTGTCGGCAAAAAGGCAGAGAGAAAGAGAATTAGAGAGAAAGAAAAGAGAAAGAAGGAAAGGAAGAAGAAAACAAGCTTTGGTTTTCAAATTTGGTAAGAAATTCACCATGGATTCAGACAAAACTTGTTGTAAATGCTTAGTTGTGAACAAACCTATTTGTTGTTTAGGTTTCAGAATCATTGACAGCAGATTGGAGCATTAGTTTGTGTAAAAAGTGGGTTTATCTTCTTTAAAGGTGAGTTCATTCACTCTTTTTTGTCTAAATCATTGCTTTCTGTCAAATTAAACATTAAGGCATGTGTATAAATTGTTTTGGGACTGAATGAATGTGTTTGAAACAAGTTGAATGGAACAGATATGAATTTGGGTTGTAAAAATAGGCTGCAGGTCGAAGTTTCCGGACAAAAGGATAGTATCCGGAAACCCGTGTGTGAAGGTTTCCGGACGAAGCAAAGATATCCGGTAAGTTTTATTTATCCTGTAGTTTCCGGTTGAACTAGATACCGGATGGTATCCAGATTACTTTGGTTTCCGAATGTTGTCCGGAAAGTTATGATGTCCGAAAAGTGATATTTGTCCGAAAAGTTGTATTGTCCGGATTGGTTATGTTGTCCGGATTGTTTAGGTTTCCGGTAAATACCCGAATGGGATTAGTATTTGGTAAGTTTGAGATATCCGGTAAGTTTTGTGTATTCGGTAAGATACGAGGTCCGGATAGTTTTTGTGGTATCCGGAAACTCTAGCTGTTTAGTCACTTTTGATGTTCTGGATTCTTTTAAGTATCCGGTAACTTGAGAGTTCTGATAACTCTTGGACATGGTATAATGGAGAAATTGAAATACAATCCTAGTAGCTTGAACATACTTACGGTTGAATGTTAGTGTGTTAGGCTAAAGGGTTTGGTTTAGGATAATACTATACTTGTGTATAGTATGTATAATGGATCCATAGGCACGGTTATGTATTGTAACGATGAATAGGCATAAAGTGTTAGCTCCAATCTTTCTGTTTGTGAAAGTAGTGAAAATAGTCTAAGTACAGAAGTCACCCACAGAGGCTCTGCAGAAGAACCCAAGAATACCGAAGGCAAGAATCAGCAGAAGACTGCTCGCATAGGACCGAGCCGCAGAACCTCTGTCACCCTTGACAGAGCCTCTGCGGTTTATACTGAAGACTTAGAAGATTTACAAATATCTTTCTACTGTTCCAGGATCCGTTCATCCACTTGTTCTAGGCGTGCCCTGACATCAACTACACGTGTCAAACTCTGATAGGGCTCTGTCAGAATTGAAACATGCGCATTAAATGAACATCGTACCTGCTACTGTTCATACGATCTTGTCTACTGTAGATCAGTCCTTATTGTCTAAAGTATGTCCCCTTTGTAGTAGTATAAATAGAAGACTCATGTTGAGTTCTTCTATTAACAAGAACAAGAATTAGAATTAAGCTACGCACAAACACACACACCAGTAGAATTCTTGTTATGTTCTTGGTGTTCTTGATAAATATCAAACAGTAATCTTGGAGATACTCTTATGTTCTTTACATACTGTTTATCTGATATTGTGGGTTCTTCTACCTTTACATTATATTCCAGTTCTTAAATACGCTTCCGCACCATATCTAAATACGAACTAACTGAAAGTTAAGATCATTGTTAAGAAAAAAAGGAACCAACAATTGGTATCAGAGCAAACCTTGATTTTTAATATCAAGGGATCCACTCTAAAACTATGATCTTTGGTAGAAACTTGGATTTTTAACCTAGTCTTCATATTAAACAAACAGTTTCTGTTTTTCTGCCATTTTTCGATTCATTCGAACTCTGGTAAAAGTATAGAATCTGTTATTCTGGTTGAAAACTCCATTTTAGTGCTCAACTTAAAGCTTTTAAGCTTAAAAACTTCATACGAAGCATCCACTTCATACTCAGAAAAGTTTGCTGTTCAAACCCTTTTCTGGATAATTTATCTTTCTCTAAAATGACGAGTACAAACAACTTCCTCTCTGCGGGTTCCTTAACCAAACCTCCCACTCTTCTTAGAGAAGAATACCCTCAATGGAAAATTCGAATGATTCACTTCTTTGAGGGTACTGACAAAGAATTGGTTTATTATATCCGTAACCCTCCTTTCGTTCCCATGATAACTGTACCTCGTGTTCCTAGCACAGACGACACACCAGAACTCCCAGAACACACGAAACCAAAGACCCAGGATAATTGATCTGATCCTGATTGGGCTAAATACGAAGTTGCTCAGAAAACTAAGAGAATTCTGATTATGGCCATTCCAAATGACCTTTTCCAGTCCATGGATGCATGTGAATCTGCATATGATTTATGGATAGAACTGGAAAAACAACTAGAAGGAGGAGTCAAAACCCAGAAGAACCGCAGAGCTCAATACATAAATGAATACTATGCCTTTAAAGCTCTGCCAACCGAATCTCTGCAGACTATGTATGATAGGTTCAACTCTCTAATAAACAAGTGCAATAAGTTCGGCATCCACAGAACCTCTGAAGAAAACAACGTTATGTTCCTGAAATCTCTTAATGAAGAATGGCTTCAGTTATCTATGTCTCTGCAAACAAATCAAGACTTAGATTCCTGGACCCTATCAGACCTCTATGGAACATTGGCAGCACAAGAGCCTCAGGTAGCACAAACAAAAGCCCAGATCATTGCACCTCTTGCATTAGTTGGTAAGACTACAGAGGCTAGAGAGAAACCAAAGAAAGAGAAAGCAGTAGAGGAAAGAAAGGAGAAGAAGAAGAAAAACATGATGGTAGAAAGTGAGAAGAAGAGGAAATAGCAGAAGAAGAAGAAACGACCCTGGCCTCGATAGCTAAATCATTAGCTCTCTTGACTAGGGAATTCAGCAGAGGATACCAGAAGAAATCTGGTAATAAACGATATGAAAGAGATAATCGAGAAAGAGAAGGGTCAAACGACAGAAGTGGTGACCGACAGAGGTCGGAAGACAAAGCTGGCAACACTCCACAGATTCAAGAGTGTTACAAATGTGGTAAGCCAAGCCACTACGCAAATGAATGCCGAACCGAAAGAAGTGGTGACCGACAGAGGTCAGACGACAGAGCTGGAAACTCCACACAAAACCAAGGATGCTACAACTGTGGAAAGCCAGGTCACTTTGCCAACGAATGCAGGAGCAAGTCAAATCGCCCTCAGAGGGATGCAGCTTTCTACAAAAAGAAAGCTGAATACTATGCTCAGAAGTCACTAATGGTGAACAAAGAAATCTGGGAGTCAGACACATCCTCTGACGAAGGCGAAACAAATAATGCTCTATTCTGTGGCATGGCAGAAGTCAGCTCCGACTCCGACAGTGAGGTATCCACTTCTACCTCTAACTCTAAAATGGCAGAAGATGATTTGATTAAACTTAACATTAAATACACTGAAATGAAAAAGACATGTGAAAATATTCAGAAAAAGCTCACCTTCTATGAGAGAGAAGCTAGACTTCTCACTCAAGAAAAAGCTAAAATCTTTAAAGAAAAAGAAGAAATTGAAATGAACTGGAACAAAAAGTTAAATCCTTTAAAAGAAAAGATTTCTGAACTTAATTCTTCCTTGAAAACAAAGTCTAAAAAACTAATGGACGTTGAGTGCGACAGAATGAACATCCTAGCTCTTAAAAATTATTTTCAAAAGGAAAGAGAAATCCTCTGTCAAGATTTACTCAGAAGAGATCTTCAAATTAAAAAATTTCAAGATGCTCAGAAGGTGTACGAAAAAATAAACACACAAATAGGGAGACGGGGAATTGGCTTCTGCGATATAGATCCTTATACCGGAACCAAAAGAGACAAGTCTCTGTCCTCTCTATTTCACATTGGAGATACAAAAAAACCTGGATTTCCAAATCTTCTCTCTGTAAGTAAAAGACAAAAAGTCTCTGGGGAACCTCACAAGAGGAAACCTCTGAAGATGACAAATGTGTGGTTTGAAAACACAGATTTGTCACCTTCAATCTCTGTCAAAAGAGAATCCAAACCTAAGAGGTATCTGAAAACTCAAGATCGGATAGGAGTCTTCAAGTTTGGTAATCCAGAGACTCAAACCCAAGTTGCATTTGTCTGCATTATGAATTCTGAAAAGAAATTATCAGCAGAGGCACCTGAGTTCAAGCCAAGAATTACAGAAGAAAAACTTGATATCTCTGAAAAAAAACCTCTGTACATCTTCCATCGATCAAGATCTCTCTGAAGAAAACTTAACAGATACTTTTGTTAACTTAGAAGATAGTTCCTTAGAAAAGGAAGAAAGTGAGTATGACACACGTTCTGAAAGTCCAGCCTCTGTCGAAAGAGAACCAAGTGACTCAACCTCTGTATATGAGGACGATTCATCCTCTGACGAATCAGAGACTGACTCTAAGTCAGAGATCGGACCTAGTGACACATAGGTTTTTAAACAAACCTCTGAAGTTCTTAACAGAACTATTCCTTCCAAGGAGAAAATCACTGGAATTCCTATCTGTCCAGACTTTTTGGATATGTGCATACAAGCCAAAACCTCTCTTGAGCTTGAAATTTTCAAACAACAGAAGTTAATGTCCACTTTAATTCCAACAAATTCAAAGATTTTAAAACCCTTAAAACCTGTTAAAGAAAAACTAACATGGCAACAGAAGGGTAAATGGACTAAAATTAACAAATCTTTTTCTTCTGTGACAGTGAAATCTACAGAAGTTCACCACAGAAGGGGAACACAGAAGGCCGCACTCAACAAAGGATTTTGCAAACAACGATCTAGCCTACATAAACCTTCTTGTAATAGAAAGTCTAATGTTAGGATAAATTGTAATGCCTCTGTGCCCCCATTTAATGTATTTAATGAAAAGTTTAAGCAAATCTCTTCGCACATTCAATACTGTCATTGCTTTGATCTTATGTTTAAATTAAACCAACACTTCAAAAGTCCACACAGTCAACTTACTGTACCCAAAGAAAATGATAAATCCAAGGGTAAGAAGAAACAAAATGTTTCTTCAACAGAAGCTAAAACAAAGACCCAGAATGCTAAGGCAAACTTGAAAACCCCTAACAAAACTGGACCCATGTGGATATGGGTACCTAAAACTCTCTGATTGTCTTGCAGAAGCAGTATGTGCCGATCTGGTATCTAGACTCCGGATGCTCGAGGCACATGACTAGCGACAGAGGTCTTCTATCCACATACAAAGAAAAGAACGATGGTGGATCTGTGACCTTTGGAGACAATAAAAAGGGGTACATCAAAGGCTACGGAGTCATAAAGAGGGAAAATATAACCGTATGCAAAGTTGCATATGTTGATGGCCTTAAACACAATCTTCTCAGTGTTAGTCAACTCTGCGATACGGGATTCGACGTAATGTTCAAAAGAACCTTTTGCTCTCTACAGAGCGAGGACACAGGAATTGAACTTTTGCGAGCCGAAAGAAGAGGAGATCTATATCTCATGAACTTCAATGCAAAGAACAAGAAAGACAAAATCTGCCTTGTTGCATGCAAAAGCGAAGAAGCCTGGTTATGGCACAACAGGTTCTGCCATTTAAACTTTCATACTCTTGATAAACTTGTAAAACTTGATTTAGTCAAAGGTCTACCAAACGTTAAATTTAATAAAGATCATTTATGCTCTGCATGTGAAATGGGAAAACTCAAAAGAGCTTCCCATAAAGGCAAAACTGATGTATCTTGCCCTAGACCTCTGTACATGCTACATGTTGACCTCTACGGTCCAATATCAACACAGAGCCTAGGTGGCAAGAAATATCTTCTTGTTTTGATCGATGAATTCTCAAGATTTACATGGGTTGAATTTGTCAGAAAGAAATCAGATGTTCCAAACATACTGATAAATTTAATGAAGAGAATCCAAGTTCTGTATGAGTGCAGGATTCAGAAACAGAGAAGCGACAATGGCACAGAATTCAAAAACTCTGTCATTGAAGCCTATCTTACAGAAGAAGGAATATCACAAAACTTCTCTGCTGCACGCACCCCACAACAGAATGGCGTGGTCGAACGAAAGAATCGCACGCTTGTGGAGGCCGCCAGAACTATGCTAACCGCATGTGGATTACCAATGACATTTTGGGCAGAAGCAGTATCAACCGCTTGCTATACCCAAAATCGATCAACCATCGTAAAGAGACACATCAAAACACCATATCATTTGATCAACAAAAGACGACCAAACATCAAGTTTTTCCATGTATTTGGATGCAAGTGCTTCGTCTTAAATGATAGAGAAGCAAGAGGAAAGTTTGAAGTAAAGGCAGATGAAGGCAAGTTCATAGGATACTCTGCAACTTCCAAGGCCTACAGAGTTTATCTTCTGCAGTCTCGAACGATCGTAGAAAGCATAAATGTTTCTTTTGACGATACCTTCAAGAAGACTTCTGAACAAATCAGTTCAGAACTCGGTCTAAAAGGGGAATCCTCTGGCATCTCAAAAACAAGAGAATAAGACTTAAATCTTCTATTTCAAGAGATGTTCCATGACGACATTGATCCCTCTGCTGGAGCCGTCAGAGCCTCTAGAGAATCATCTTCTGCCAGCCAGAACGCGATAGGTATATCTCTAACTGGTCCCTTAATTAATTCATCTTCCTCTGTTAATCTTACAGATGAAAATGCCGAGGGGGAGCCAACAGAAGATGATACAACAAGGAAAACAACCACAGAAGCTACTGAAGAACGAACTCCAGAAACCACAGAGGAACCAATAACAGAGGAACAAGAAGACTCAGTCTATACTTCCTCAGAGGAACAAACACCGCCACTCATTCCAATCATTCCACAATCTATAGGATCAAGCACGAAAGCAAAATCTACGACAGAGACTGCACCAGAACAACAATTAGAAACCTATGAAGAACAATTTGATGAAATCGATGACCATCTCCCAAGAACAACAAAATGGACAAAAATCCATCCTCCAAGTCTTATAATCGGCGAACCTGCTGAAAAGGTAAAAACAAGATCTGCCACTGCTAACTTTTGTTTCTTTACAAACTTTATTAGTGTGATCGAGCCAAAAAGGATCTCTGAAGCCCTTGACGACCCAAACTAGGTAGACGCTATGCAAGAAGAGCTTCTACAGTTTGAACGAAACAAAGTATGGACTTTAGTTCCTCTGCCACGAGGAAAACAAGCCATAGGAACTAAATGGGTCTTCAGAAATAAGAAGGATGAAGATGGGGTGGTCATAAGAAACAAAGCAAGATTGGTGGCCAAGGGATATCGACAAGAAGAAGGCATAGATTACGATGAAACTTTTGCCCCTGTCGCACGGCTCGAAGCCATAAGAATCTTCATAGCCTTCGCAGCCCACAGAGGTTTTAAAGTATTTCAAATGGACGTAAAATCCGCTTTTCTAAACGGTGAAATCCAAGAAGAAGTATACGTCCAACAGCCACCAGAGTTTGAAAGCTCCAAGTACCCAAAATACGTGTATTACCTTGACAAAGCTCTGTATGGACTGAAACATGCTCCAAGAGCGTGGTACGAAAGACTTTCTACCTTTCTTCTCGATAATGGTTACGACAGAGGTACAACGGATACAACTTTCTTTTATAAACGAAAAAGTGATAAAATTATGCTTGTACAAATATATGTGGATGACATAATTTTTGGGTCTACAAATACACAAGAGTGTAAAAATTTCGAAAAACTCATGCAGAGTGAGTTTGAAATGAGTATGATGGGAGAATTAACCTTCTTCCTCGGACTCCAAGTAAAACAATCATCAGAGGGAATTTTCATAAATCAAGCTAAATATGTCTCAGACATACTTTCAAAATACAATCTCTCTGATGCCTCTGTAATGAGAACCCCAATGGCCACTGGAAATAAGTTATTCTCAGATCCAAATGGCATACCTGTAGAATGCACACTCTATAGAGGAATGATTGGGTCTCTGTTATACTTAACTGCAAGTAGACCTGATATAATGCATGCCACATGCCTCTGTGCAAGATATCAAGCTAACCTGAAGGAATCCCATTATAATGATGTAAAGAGGATCTTCATATACCTCAAAGGAACCAAAAATCTTGGCCTCTGGTATCTGAAGAACTCTGGTTTTGGTCTTAAAGCTTACACAGATTCAGATTATGGAGGATGCATGCTCGACAGAAAGAGTACCTCTGGGAGTTGTCAATTCCTAGGTGGTAAACTAGTCAGCTGGACCTCTAAAAAGCAGAATTGCGTATCCACATCTACAGCAGAAGCCGAATACGTTGCTGCTGCTAGCTGTTGCTCCCAAGTTCTGTGGATGAAAACTCAGCTTAAGGACTATGGCCTCATCATATTCAAGATTCCCATCTTCTGTGACTCAAAGAGCGCCATAGCAATCTCTGCCAATCCAGTACAACATTCCAAAACAAAGCATATCGACATCCGTTACCACTTTCTGAAACACCATGTTGAATATGGGACAATCGAAATGCAGTTCGTATCTACAGAGTACCAGCTTGCAGACTTATTCACCAAAGCACTAGATGAGAAAAGATTCCTTTTCTTGGTGGGTAAGTTGGGAATGATAAACATGAGTTAAAACCTCTGTAAGTATAACTTAATCTTCTGTAAATATGTAAATACATTGTTTTTACTTTGTAGTTTAAATTATTGTTGTATGTAAATTCTCAATCACCAAGTGTTCAATACTCAACAAAGCTTCTATGGGATTGCTCAGAACCTCTGAAAGACTAGATCTATGTTCTATGCACAACTTATCTTATTTGATCCAAGCATAGGTCAAGGGGGAGCAGAAGAAGACCTTGAAATGATCAACAGAGGTTGATCATTTAAGGGGGGAGCCAAAGAAGAATTGTGATCAACCACAATCTACAGAGGTCAAGAATTTCGCCGAACAAAGGAAAGTCAAAAAGTGAGTATCTCGTACAAATCCTTCAAGAAAACAATTTTCTAGGACACAAATTTCCAAATATGTCCTAGAAACTTTACTTATGACATTCCAAAAAGAAAATAATCAAAACGATTGACGAGTCTCCCTTTATGAGAAATTTAAGGTTCTAGAGCCTCTGCTAAGCTCAACATAGCTTATGTAAGTCATATCCTCTATTCCTACAATTTACATATAATAACTCGATCGATCATCTTGAATGTCATACAGAAGGTCTCAAGTCAAAAAGTTTCATACACCACAGAACTTGTGCTAACAAATAAAGATATTTGAAGTTTACACGAATAAAATCATTTTCGAAAACAGTTTTCTAGGACACAAATTTCCAAATATGTCCTAGAAACACTGCTAAAGACATTCCAAACTTCAAATATTCAAAAAGATTAATGAGTTCTTCGTTATTAGAAATTTAAGGTCATAGAGCCTCTGCTGAGCTCAACAGAGGCTCTACTAGGGAAATCCTCTATGATCATAAATTTAAAATAAAAACTCTATCAATCTATTTGAATGTCCTCTACAGATTTCTCTTGAACATTTGCACGCCAAAAGTCACTAAAAGATTAGTCACAGAGCTCTTTCCAACACAAGAACCTCTGTTGATTAACCTAGGCAAATATAAGAGTTACTCACACAGAACCTTATCCAAAACAGTTTTCTAGGACACCAACTTCCAAATAGGTCCTAAAAACAATTCTTAAAACAATTAAAAACTTGGATGATCAAAAAGTTTATTAGATTTTTAGTTATGAGAAATTTCGACTCATAGAGCTTCTGCTGGCTCTGACAGAGCTCCAAAACCTCTGTGAATACAAATTTCCACTCTAAAAATCTATCGATCCTCTCCAATGCTTTTTCAAATACTTTTGGTAAAGGTACAAGCAACAGAAGAGGAAAATGAAAGGAAGATTTCAAACCACAGAGCTTCTATCATTACAAAGCTTCTGTCATTTTTTTAACTTAGGGAAATTCTGTAACAATAACGGCTATTTTACTGCGAGTGAAAATTATGTGGAGGAAAAGAAACCCACGCGCCAAGCATTAATGGGCCGCGCACGACGTCAAGTCGTACTCTGACACTGCTAACGTGTCTCATCTTTATTGGACGTACACGACACACGTTCTTCTGGAAAGTTGAACCCGCCGTTCACACTCAAGTACGGACCCCAAAAATTATCCACTTCCATATATTTACCTCTTCAGATTCTACCGTTACCTCTCACTATAAAACCTAAGTTACCTCTCCTC
Organism: Saussurea involucrata; assembly: GCA_033807775.1. Lineage (NCBI taxonomy): Eukaryota > Viridiplantae > Streptophyta > Magnoliopsida > Asterales > Asteraceae > Saussurea > Saussurea involucrata. The sequence goes on from CM066315.1 coordinate 69,851,848, forward strand.
ATAAACCTTTACGAACTTACTTTCTTCTCCGGCGAACCATTGCAAAAACCTGCAAAATTCTTATCTTCATACAAGAAATGGCCTCCTCTTCTCAAGCTATCTCCCCTGCACACTCACCGGCGAACTCCCCTGAACACCCTGAACACTCTGAACATTCAGAAAACCCTGAAATCGCCAGAAACCTGGAGCAAGATAACTCCGGCAATGAAGCAGACTTTGCTCCGACAACCCATCTCCAAAACTTCTTTGCACATGAACATTTTGCAAATGTTCTACCTTTAAAACCCAATAATCACTACCTTGTTCCTTCAAGAACCGCTTTTGGGAAAGCACATGCTATACTTCTCCATATCTTGAAACAACATATTCTCTACCCTCTTCTGTCCAAAACCGTGGACAAAATCCCTGCCAGATATATAAATCAATTCTGGCAAAGTTGCAAATTTGATCCAGAAGACCGACAGATCAAAGGCTACATCTCCAAACCCGATAAATCCACACATCTTGAACTCAAGTTCAACAGAACTATGTTCTCTCTTGAGTTCAGTCTACCCACAAGAGGTCTTCTAGGGTTAAAGACCTTTGCACAGGAACCTAAAGATGAAGAGCTCTGCAGGTTTGTCGAAATGTTGGGGTACAACGTACCACTCAGAAAGAGAAATGACTTCCGCAGAGGAAGCTTACCACCTCTGTGGAATACACTCTTTTCCATACTCAACAGATGCTTAACCGGGAAAGTGGGGAGTCCAGATCAATCCTCACACCAAATACTAGCCATCATGTACGGAGTCTACTACGACTTACCTCTGGACTTCGCCAATCTCATGATGCAAGAAATGGTTAACACCATCGACAGAAAGAGCACCTTCCAGCAGAAAAAGTCAAACAAAACAGGAGCTCTACCTCCTCTGCAGTTTCAAAGAATTCTAGGTGTTCTGCTAGAGCCTCTACTCTTGCTCGAAAAATGGCCAATGGAGGGGCCAATAACAAAGATGTATGCTATGAACAAAAACTCCCCAACAAAACATGTTGATGGATACCCACACTGCAGACCTCTGCCAAAGAAACTTCTGGGATATGTAAGAGACGAAGAACTAGAACTAGAATACATACGCGATCATAGGACTCCAGAACCAAGTCCTATGACACCCCCGCATCTAGGAGCCCCCATAGGTACATAAGTATTAGATAGGTTGACAGATGAAAAATGGGAAGCTGCTTTTCAGAAGCATGAAGACAATCAAGCCAGATTCCGTGCTCAGAGAAAATCCATCTACTCTGCCCCAAAGAAACAAAAACCCTCTGCCTCTACTCCTCAAAAGAAAACTCATAAGAGGAAAACCACAGAGGGTACCTCTACAAGTGTCGCAGAAGCTCAACCCTCTCCTCCTCATGCCACAGAAGTTGGATCTTCTGCTCCTCCCTCTCCCCCAAAGGAAAAGAAAAAGAGAAAATCCAAAGCCTCAGAGGAAGGGGCACCTAAACCCAAGAGGAGAAAGAGCAAGAAGAAAACTGGGAAACCTCTGTCTCCTATGCAAACAATTGCAGAGGATACAGTGGTAGAAGAGGTGATAGAAGAAGTAGCACAAGAATCCCCTCTGCAATCCCCCAATCCCCTAAATTATGCGCATCATGGGAATTTCTCTGACTTCCTCCAACGCCCTGAATTTGCCCACACCCTTGACACTGCTGGATGGACTGCAGAAGCTCTGTCACATGAAAACGAAGAAGCCGCAGAAGATCCCGATTTCACAATCTTTGGAGTTGACTCAGAGTTAGCTGATGATGACCAAACTCCAAGAGACAATCCGGCTGAGACCCCAGAGATACTGCAGAACCCCTTCCTTCAACCTGGCCTTGATGTTCACAGAAGAAGCCCAGAGCAAGTAATCTCGGCCTCTGACGGTACACAGGTTATGCACCCCCATGTACAACAAGTTTTTGGTACTCATCCTATGTACGGCTCCATAGGTCCATGGGAAGAAGAGGTAACAAAAGAAAGGGAGACTTGGGTAGAAGTCTCAGAAGTGGATTCTGATGAAGAGGAAGCAGACCAAATAAGAAAAGGTCTTTACCATCCACATGTCATGCGACTAATTGGCTCACATCCAATATTCGACTCTTTACGCACTGATGCAGAAGCCGCTACAGAAGTTAGAGAAGAAGCATCAAGCCATATGGTAGCAACAGAGGTTGAGACCATAGATGGAGAACAAGTGGTTGGATGTTTCACAGAAGCAGAAGCAAGAAAAGATGCCTGGATTAATAGAGGCACACAACCAAAACCAACTCCCAGTGCAACCCACATTTCTATTGTCGCCAGTCTAATGGCAGAGGGCAATATTGAAAAAGAGCAGCACGGCTCGACCCCAACCCAAACCATCCGGACAGAGGAAATTCTTTCATCCTCTATACCATTAATAACCGGGGAAACCATTCCAGGGGAATCCTCTCTAAAGGATTTGCCCTTAGTAAGTAATCTATTGCCCCAGATCACAACAGAAATCCTTGCAGAGGAATTTGTTTCCTCTTCCACACGCACACAACTAGGTCCAAACATCTCTTCAGAGGAGATTAGAGAGCATAATGACGGAGAGACTCTAGACAAGTCTCTGAGTCAAAAGAAGGATAATCTAGTACCCACCTCTGGAGTGGATCTAGACAATGTCAATCTCAGAACTTCTGTAGAGTCTGAAGCACTAGATGCTTCTGCTCAAGGATCAGGAGGAAATCCTTCCGTCCTCAACATCAAAACAGGGACGAAAGAAGGTGTCTCAGGAACAGAGACTCACTCTGGGGACGAATGTGTTCCCCCAGAGGTTACAACGAGTTCACATGTATCAAGGGATGAGTTCCAAACCCTTGTCACCTCTGTGAAGCAAACAATGAAAGAGTTGCAAAGCTCTCTCAAAACTTTTGCAGAATCAACATCTTTGGCTATCACAAATCTAAACACCAAAATGGACAACCTGTCCATAGAGGTACAACATATCGTAGCTCAGATGAAGTCCTCTGCAACAAATACTGCAACCTCTGCAGCTGCTGAATTCGGAAAAGCCGCCACCACTGCCTTCAAAGAGTCTGTCAAGCACTTTCTTCAACAATTAAAAGAACAATCCTCAAAATCTAAGGGTCTTACACCTGAAGACCTGAAGAAGGCCTTAGACGAAGTTCAAGAGCAAACAATCAGAAATACTCAGGCCATGAAGCCTTCTGACTACATGACCAGAGCTCAAGTAACAGAACTCGGCCAAGGAATACTTGATCAGATGACCGAATTCATCAGATCTTTCACCGCTGCCAACGCAAACTATGTCAGAGAGTTTCAAGCAAGCGTCGGCAGAATGCGCTTCAACACAGAAGCAGAGGTTGAAACACTGCTCGGCCTCTGTGATGACTTATGCGCAAAGATGATTGCTGCAGGGGCTGTTCCACCAAAGAAACCTGAAACTTCATGTAGAGCAGAGGGTACGACAGATAAAGGTCAGGATGACTATGACGATGACCATCATGGTCCATCAGATCATCCTGAGGGGGAGAATCGAGGGGAGAAACAAAGGGAAATAGCTGCAAGCAGAGGTCTACCCGCTCTACCGGTATCCGCAGAACAAATATCCTCTGCACCCCCAACTCAAACCCAACAAAGAACACAACAGTCCACAGAGGCAACAACCACCTCTGTAGAAATGGTCTCTGAAGAAACCCCTGCTACAACCCAAACACCTGAAACCTAAAGCAGAAACAAAACCACAGAGACAACCACCATCTCTGTGGAATCCATTCCTAAAGAAACCCAAATACCAGAAACAACCCAAGTTCAACAACAGAAGACCACAAAGGCAATACCCACCTCTGTGGAATTTCCTTCTGTATTTGGAGAAGATGTCCAAACCAGAAAAGAACTACAAATCCTAACATCCTCCGAAGATGAACTTCCTTCTCCAACACCCAAAATACCAAGAACCAAAACAATTGCTCAAAAACAGAGGAAATATCTGAGCAAGCCACCAGAAACCTCTCCAACAGAAGCAACCGTAATCAAGCCCTCTGAAACTCAAGTATCAAAATCTACAGAGGCAATCCCCAAACCAACAGAAACATCAACAACAAAGCCCTCTGAAATTCAAGCGTCAAATCCTACAGAGGCAACCCCATCTCTACAAGCAGATCAGACAAAGGCAAAAGACAAGGGCAAGGGAATAATGACTGAGGAACCACAGAAGAAGAAGCCCAAGCATCAACCTCAAAAAGAAAAACTGATGAAGAGCTCTTTCGATGCTATTAGGACACCAAAGCCAGAAGAAGAAGACTGGGCTTTTGGTGTTGCTCCTCTGTCAAACAAACCTGTTCTGGATCCAAAGGGTAAACCAACAGAGGATCGAGTGGCAGAAGTCAAGAACCAATTAGATGCTCTGCGCAGAACCTTACCACAACCACCACCACCACAAATGGAAGAAGTGGTATACAGGTACTTATACAGCAAAATGGGCATAATGGATCAATCAGAACCAACCATTCAAGACCCTGACTTCCGTGCTGACCTCGAAAACCTCTTCACCAGAACAAAACCCAATCCTAAACACGAAGTCTTCTCAACATCCAAGATCATCAAAGTCATCTATTGTAAGTTCTCCAAAACAAGAACCTGGCCCAAGGTCTCATACAATATATACAAGGTCAAAAGGGATGACAAATCCGAGAACCAATTCTCTGATGCGGATCTTAGAAACTTAAATCCTTATGACCTTCCTGACCTTCTGGACTGGACAAAAGAAAACTTCACAACAGATGAAGTTCGCAGAGCATACTGGGTGATTAGAAAGGCCATACGCGAGAAGATTCTGCTATACAGCATGGTAGATTTCCAATTGGCTCGAGATCTTGGAGTAAAAAGCTTAACCATTCAACCACCAGAAAACTACTGCCCTCCCTCTACTACACCAAACTCAATCATCACAAATCCAAGGGTCGGGTTAGTATTTCAAGATCCTTCTGGTAAATCAAAGTTGTTCGTAGAGATGGACTGTCAGAAGTACGCAACAAGTACTTTGACAGAGTTTAGATCGATCCTAGTGGAGCACAGAGGAACAGAGCTCATGAATCAAAGCCTAGCCGACAGACTGATAGAGATCATCGATGCAACAATCAACTTCAGAAAACTCTGCATCAGTTTCTATCACGAGCTAATACAACAAGGACTCGACAACAGAAGTTTCAATGACTTCAAAGATGCAAACGTCTGAGTCAGTCAAACAAATCCTCTGTATTTTTTCTTTTCAATACAATCAAATGTAAATGCCTCTGGCATAATCTAATGTGAAAAGAAAAATGTTCTTGTACTTGGAAAATCCTTGCACTTTCAAATTTCTTAATTTTCACTACTTAGGGGGAGATTGTTAGCTCCAATCTTTCTGTTTGTGAAAGTAGTGAAAATAGTCTAAGTACATAAGTCACCCACAGATGCTCTGCAGAAGAACCCAAGAATACTGAAGGCAAGAATCAGCAGAAGACTGCTCGCAGAGGACCGAGCCGCAGAACCTCTGTCACCCTTGACAGAGCCTCTGCGGTTTATACTGAAGACTTAGAAGATTTACAAATATCTTTCTACTATTCCAGGATCCGTTCATCCATTTGTTCTAGGCGTGCCCTCACATCAACTACACGTGTCAAACTCTGATAGGGCTCTGTCAGAATTGAAACATGCGCATTAAATGAACATCGTACCTGCTACTGTTCATACGATCTTGTCTACTGTAGATCAGTCCTTATTATCTAAAGTATGTCCCCTTTGTAGTAGTATAAATAGAAGACTCATGTTGAGTTCTTCTATTAACAAGAACAAGAATTAGAATTAAGCTACGCACAAACACACACACCAGTAGAATTCTTGTTATGTTCTTGGTGTTCTTGATAAATATCAAACAGTAATCTTGGAGATACACTTCTGTTCTTTACATACTGTTTATCTGATATTGTGTGTTCTTCTACCTTTACATTATCTTTCAGTTCTTAAATACGCTTCCGCACCATATCTAAATTTGAACTAATTGAAAGTTAAGATCATTGTTAAGAAAAAAGGAACCAACATAAAGCAATTTGTAATTCCCGTTGGCCTGAAATGAGGAATAGACATAAAGCAATTTGTAATTCTCATTTCGTAAAGGTGTTTTGAAATAAGAAATAGGGATAAAGGAAATTGTAATTTCTATTTCATAGTATATAAATCTAGGAATAGGCATAAAGTAAATTGTAATTCCTGGTTTCTAGGGGAAGACCAGAGATAGACATAAAGAACTTGTAATCTCTACTTCCGGGCTAAGAAATAGGCATAAAGCAACTTGTAATTTCTTGGATAAGAGCAATAGTCTAGAATCTATAAGGATTCGTAGTAGGCTCTTGATTGTGAGAATTCCATGTTTGTAATTATGAAACCTCATAGTTAATTCTCTTCTTATATAAAAGTTTGGATGTTGTGTTGTCATAACTTGTTACAATTGAGGTTTAAATTAGCCCTGATTTTTAGGGTGTTACAAGATACATAACATAGCTAGTTACCTAGTTATAAAGTTTAGAGTTAAACACAAACTATGTAGATATTCTAAAGTCTTGTTCAAAAAATACTTAACGTACCCCGGCTACACCGAGATGTCACATACTCCTCGGATTCTGAAGACGAGCTATCCGTTCCCGACCGCCACTTCTTATGGGTATGGTCGAAGAGCTCAATACCCGTCGGTGGAACGCCTCCTCTCGCTCTCGTCTGCAAAGATCAAATAATACAAACATAGGCTAATTATAACATGTTAAGCATCAAACTAGTAACGCAATGGGTTAACTATAACATATTAAGGTCATACCAATCTTACAGTTGTCTCCACGAAAAAGATCGATCCATTCGTGTGCTTGGATATTTCGCCATCCACCTCTATCAGCCGGTTCGAACGCGACACCACTGAAACCTCCTTCCAATGATCGATGTTCCAGCCATCGATCATTGCGTTCCACTGCGTCGGATTTACCCAGATAGGATTGAAGGGCCTCAACAAGTTCATTTCTCTATGCGGGACGTTCTCGTCATAAGGATGACCACTCTCTCTGCACATTTTGATGGCTCTAGCTAATGCAGTGGAAAGATTGTCGTTGTATGCTTTCCCACACTTCCTCTCCCAGATTTGACGAATCCGAGAGTGCAACTCCGGATCCCAGGTGTAGTAGTTTTGTACGTACATGTTTAGTTATTTTTAAGTTTACAATAAAACTACCAACGATTTAATTACTTAAATATATATTACGAACCTGGAAACGCTCAAACATTTGGTTCCTCATCTCAAGAAGGATGTGGGACCAAGAGCGCCATGGCCCATTAAAGTATAGCCGATTGATCTTCATTGCGGTTTGGTTCACGTCCGAACAATCCCAGCTACATAACGAATTGAATTAATATCGATACAAAAAACAATTATTTTCATCAATAAGTTAATAGAAATGAATTTACTCCATTGACGTATCAGATCGTGGTGCAAGCCTCTTCTTCATCGACGGGACCTGCTTCGGAGCAGCACTGCCACGACGGGCATTTCCAGACTCCGCCTCTGGTTGTGTCGACCCGCTACGGGACGTTCCTCCGGTAGCTCGGCTTCTAGGAGTACCACCTCGTTCGGATCACGGGGTACGCGACATTGTCTACAAAGCAACATTAGAAAACATACAACAGTAATTCAAGTATACAACACAATGTTACATAAGTAAACATGGTCATAAATTAATAGATAACTTCTTAAATGTGACAAAATAGATAGCAAAACATGGAAACAATTAGACCAAGTGTAGTAAGTCTAAGATTAGCATAGTATTTATTCATCAGAGGAGTGATCAGACAAGTCAGGTTCTTCTTCGTCAGAGTCACTACCCTAGTCTTGGAACTCGTCCTCTTCGTCACCACTCTCGTCAACATGCCAGAAGTCGCGACCGTCATTGGAAATTTCGATGCCCTCTCCAACCGTGTTAAGACGAATGGGTTCATCCACGCCTCCGTTTCCCACTGTGGGTGCAATTCTATCATCTTCTTGGAAAATCTTTTCCCCGTCCACATTTTCATCTACCGGTACTTCGAGTGTACTTGATGCCATGTCATAGACCCCTCTAGGCTTTGTCTTCACCACAGACCACCAATCTTTTAATTCCTTCGATGGATATTACTCATAATAGACTTGTTCAGATTGCGATGCTAGGATAAAAGGGTCATCTAAACGAAGTCTTGATCTGTGTTTGACGTCCATGAGATTATGCTTTGGGTGAACTTGGACCCCGTTAGCTGTATCAAACCATGTTCATTTGAATATTGTGACAACATAATGACCGAGTGTCGAATGATATTCTATCTCTAGCACTTCATCCAACAATCCATAGTAGTCCACGTCAAACTCCGAGTAACAAGAGCCTCTCACGCAAACTCCATTATTATGTGTGATGTGATTCCTACCGTGAGTCTGAGTGTGTAACTTGTAACCATCTACAAAAAAAAACCGGGTGTCTCCAAACCCAACGGAGAGGTCCTTATGCCAAAACTTTCAGATGGCCGATTGAGGGGTCGGTCCGAGTCATAACCTATATTATAAAATATTATGTCATTTGTAATATGATATTAAGTACATATAAATGATGATGAATAAAAGTTCATATGTATACTTACGTAGTTCTCAACCCAAGCAGCAAAGTGGTCACCTATACGTTTGTCGAGCCCCGCTTCATCAATATATGGCTCCAAAAGTCTAATCCAATCATTGAACATGGTGATGAAAGGAAAGACTTCTTGACAGTTAAGCAAGATGTATGTGTGTGTCTTGTGCATATCTCCATTATCTAGCTGCCAATGCGTGCGACCTTATTGTATAATAGACGACACGGGGTTTTAAATATGCTCAAGCGCTGGTCGAAAGACTCACATTCGAGGGCAAAATTTTGAGGCTCACGGTTTAGACATGTCTCTACAGTTGGTTCAAAATACAGCGCACAATAGTTAGAGAGTTCGTTCACCAAATATGCCTCCACGATCGACCCTTCTACCCTTGCTCTGTTTCTCACTGTCCTTTTCAAAGATCCAATATGTCTCTCGTGGAGATACATCCATCTGTATTGAACCAGACCCCCAACTAGTGCCTCATCCGCCAGATGTACCACAAGGTGTTCCATGGAATCAAAGAACCCCGGTGGAAAGACTCTTTCCAACTTACAAAAGTTTCAACTATACTTGTCTTCAATTGAATCAAGTCGTCAACGTGTAACACCTTCGAGCATATTGCACGAAAGAATGTGCACAACTTAGTGATAGCATCCCATATCTGGTGTTAGGACTGATCAATCACGATTGAGAAATGTGTAGAAGAACAGAATCAAATTCAATTAAATTAACGAATTCTTTTACAAATCTTTTGATACAAACATAATCAACAATGAAATAGTAAACCTTACTTGGTAACGAAGATCCTTGTAACAACTAAAAGATTGAGGCCTGCGATAAGCAGTGTCGTAAGACAAAAATTCGCCGCGTGTATTGGCGTTGTCTTGAGGATACAACAATCTATTCAAGTCAATACTTGAATCTAGCGAATTATCACACGTCGGTGATGGAACAAGAGGAGAGAGAACCCAGGATTTCTGATGAGTTTTCGTGTATTAAGTCTGTAAAATGAATGGGAATGGGTGGGGTATTTATAAGTATGCTTCGGTAACCGAAACTAACCGCCAAAATCTTGCGCTGTTTCCGGCGCGGGTGAACTCGCGCGGAGATGCGCGCCGCGCTCTGTCCGTCGAAACCCACAGAGTCCCGCGCGCCTTGTGGCGCGCCGACGATTGTTCCAGTGCCCCGCGTGACTCTTCCCGCGGCCCAGGTCGCGCCGTGATCCGCACCAGCCTGCCCACCACACTCGTTCTTCAATCATTGAATCTCGACCCCAAGAGCCCCAAGGCCCAAGGCCCAATCTTTGACATTTAATATATATATATATATATATATATATATATATATATATATATATATATATATATATATTTATGTCAAAGAGAGCCCACCAAAAACACCACACACCAAGCCCAAGCAATTAAATGATTCATTTAATGCTCAATGGTTGGAGTTTATTAAGTGGTCTAGACTTTGCCTTGGCTCCTATGTGGGACAAGTTTTCTCACCTCTTCACTAAGTTCCAACAATACCCCATATTTTCTATTCAAACCCAAATAATACACCACATTTGAATAGAAAATAAGCAATATTATGGAACTTATGTTCCTATCACCAAGCTAGTTATAATATGCATCGAAAAAACGTTGTCTTTTGGACTTGAACCTTTCCTAGTGAATGCCTATCGGATCTACTTCGTGGATAGTGAACTAAAGTCTTGAACTAGCCACTTTTTGTACTAAATTGAGACAATAGGCATCACACATATTATAGCTATACGTAATTTAATTCTTACCGTTGTGTTCATTTCGGTCGTGAACATATCCTTTCTTCATGAGAGTTTTAGAAGACGTAGCCATATCCGTCCTCAAAGATGCGACCCCACATCAGTCTCACATAGGTAATGCCGATCAAGAATATTCAGTTGTATTCTACTAAGAAGCTATCAGCATTATTAAGAATAAAATATTCATCCCTATATCATCAACGGAAAAACACAAAGGAAACATCATAGGAATAGGCATACCTTTGTTTGATTGCTGCTTGAGTTGACCCCGACTAGTTTGCCTATTGAACCTAGACCATGGGATCTCCAATTTTGCTAGGTTAGGTTGCCGCCGAGGAAACTCATTGTGTTGGCTTTAAGCCCATTCCCCTCGATGTGTAGGATACTTGCTCTCTACTTAGGCCTTTTGTCAAAGGATCGGCAATGTTCTCCTTTGACTTTACGTAGTCAATGGAAATGATTCCATTTTTCAGCAAGTCCTTTATAGTGTTGTGGCGCCTTCGTATGTGACGGGACTTTCCATTGTAAATCTGATTCTTCGCTCTAGTGAGCGGCCATACTGTCACAATGGATACCAATAGCAGTCACCGGTTTTGGCCACAACAGAATACCCTCTAGGAAGCTTTTTAGCCATTCGGCTTCTTCGGCGGCTTTGTCTAATGCGACAAATTCTGCTTCCATAGTTGATCTGGTATTCACCGTTTGTTTAGAAGATTTCCAGGAAATTACAGCACCACCAAGTGTGAATACATATCCACTTGTGGACTTACTCTCCGAATGATTGGAAATCCAATTAGCATCACAATACCCTTCTAGAACGGGAGGGTATTTGGTATAGTGTAACCCATAACCCATTGTGTATTTCAAGTATCGAAGCACCCTTACTAGTGCATACCAATGGTCTTTTCCTGGGTTATGTGAGTACCGACTAAGTCTACTCACACTATATGCAATGTCCGGTCGTGTACAGTTCATGATATACATCAAGCTTCCAAGAACTTGAGTGTATTCAACTGAGAAACACTATCTCCTTCATTCTTCTTCAATTGACTTGAAGGATCAAATGGAGTCACAACCGGTTTGTCATCATAGTGACCAAACTTCCGTAGCACCTTCTCAACATAGTTATATTGGGTAAGGATGTAACCATTTGGATTTCTTTGAATCTTTATACCAAGGATAACATCAGCAACTCCCATATCTTTCATATCAAATGCGGAGTTTAACATCTTCTTGGTTTGGTTAATCACATCCAAATTTGATCCTATGATGAGCATATCATCAACATTTAGACAAATGATAACATAAGCATCTTTGTATTGTTTCACATAAACACACTTATCACATTCATTTATGTGATAACCATTTGACAACATAGTGTTATCAAACTTTTCATGCCACTGCTTTGGCGCTTGTTTAAGTCCATAAAGAGACTTAATCAACTTACAGACTTGTTCTCTTGGCCTTTTACTACAAAACCTTCCGGTTGTTGCATATATATCTCTTCTTCTAATTCACCATTCAAGAAGGCGGTTTTCACAACCATTTGATGTATTTCCAAATTATGGATATCCGCTATTGCAACCAACGTCCGTATAGACGTGATCCTCGTAACTGGTGAATATGTGTCGAAGAAGTCTTGACCTTCCTTTTGTCGGTACCCCTTGGCAACTAGTCGAGCTTTGTATTTCTCTATAGTGCCATCGGGTCTCAACTTCCGTTTGAAGATCCATTTGTGGCCAATGACTTTATGACCCGGAGGCAAATCAACCAATTTCCATGTGTTGTTTTGCACAATGGAATCAATCTCACTGTGGATGGCCTCTTCCCAATAAGGTGCCTCGGATGATTCCATGGCTGCCTTATAGGAGAGAGGTTCTCCTTCAACATTAAACGCCATAAAGTCCGGTCCAAAGTCTTTAGCGATTCTTCCCCTTTTGCTTCTTCTAGGCTCAGCCTCTTCTTAAACTTTAGAGGTTTCCGCTTTCCTCGATTGATCACTCTTAGTTGAATCAATGTTCACTTGAGAGTTCAAATCATCAATCGGTCGTTTACCTAGGTTAGAGGTGTTGCCCTCCTTTTCTTTAAAAGGGACGATCGTCTCAAAGAATTCTGCTTCAGCTGATTCTATGATCGTGTTATTGTTTATGCCATCTACATTAGATTTATGAACTAAGAACCTATATGCAGCACTATTATGGGTTGGACCAATGTATACACAATCAACCGTTTTGGGTCCAAGTTTAGTCCTTTTTGGTAAAGGTACTTGAACCTTAGCAAGGCAACCCCACACTTTCATCCTTTTGTAGGATGGTATCTTTCTTCTCCAAAGTTCATATGGAGTTTTATCACTTTTCTTGTAGGGGATCCAGTTAAGGATCATATTTGCAGTAAGGCACGCCTCACCCCATAAATGATGTGGAGCTCCGGACGTAATCAACATTGAGTTCATCATGTTCTTTAATGTTCTATTCTTCCGCTCGGCCACTCCATTTTGTTGAGGAGTGTAAGGAGCGGTAGTTTGATGTATAATGCCATGTGTTGCACAAAATTCTGCAAATTCGTTGGATTCATATTCTCCTCCACGATCAGACCTCAGAATTTTGATTTTCTTTTCAAGTTGATTTTCAACTTCAGCCTTATAAGTCTTGAACATGCTTAAGGCTTCATCTTTAGTATGTATAAGGTAACCATGGCAATATTTACTGAAATCATCAATGAAAGAAATGTAATAATTCTTTCCTCCTCTTGTAGGAGTTGCCTTGTAATCACACAAATCACTATGGATTAACCCGAGAACTTCATTTGATTTTTCTACCGATCTATGTGGGTGATTTGTGTATTTTGCTTCTACACAAACCTCACACTTAGATATTTTATAATTAGAACATTTAGGAATCATGTCAAATTTGATCATTCTTTGTAATGATCTAAAGTTAACATGTCCTAATCTAGAATGCCAAAGGAAAGTAGGATCCACAATATACACAGAAGCAGTGCTAGTGCCTGCCTTATTTCCATTATTTACAATGGCGGCATCAAGAGTGTTTACATCACTATTTACAGATAGTTTCAAGAGTCCCTCATTGAGGTAACCCTTCCCCACATATGCACCACCTTTGGTGATGACAAATTTGTCCGATTCGAATACAAGTTTGAACCCTTTCTTGCTAAGAATAGGGCCAGAAATCAAATTCTTAGTTAAACTAGGTACATGCAACACATCACATAGCACAAGATCCTTTCCGAAAGTCAACCTCAACGTGACCGTCCCCTTTCCTTCGATCATCGCGGTAGAAGCATTTCCCATGAACATCGGTTCCACTTCCTTCACCTATTGTTAAGTATCGAACAAGCTTCTCGAATTGCAAATATGACGGGTTGCCCCGGTGTCGACCCACCAATCCATTACATTGGTTACCATGTGTGCTTCAACGACTCCAACGAATTGGTTTGGGGAGTGAGCGAGGTTTGCATGATTGTTTGCCCCGTCGGCTCCTCCACCGCCGTTTCCACCAGCATCATTATTATCTCGTCTATGTCGACAATCCTTGGCCCTATGACCCGGTTTCCAACAAACCCAACAATGCATGACTTTCTTGAAAGGTTTCCTTTGAGGAGCCATTGTACCTTTCCCGGAAGTGAAAGGCCTTTTCGTCATGATGTTTTTCCCTTTGAATTTAGGGAACTTTTGCCTCGAAGTACTTCCTTCAACCATGTTGGCGTGTGGTTCCAAAGGGTTGGCATCCGATTTTTTGTTGAGTCGATAATCTTCCTCCACTCGTAATTTGAGGACAAGTTGTTCAAATGTTATGTCCTCCAACAAATGCTTCAAATAGAGTTTGAAGTTTTTCCATGAGTGAGGCAATTTGTCGATTATCGACCCAACCAGAAAATTGATATTTATTCCCATGCCTTCCACTTCTAGTTCGTGGGATAAAATCTGCAATTCTTCGAGTTGCTTCATCACCGGTTTTGTATCCACCATCCAATAATTCAGAAATTTCCCAACAACGAATCTTTTGGAACACGCAACTTCAGTTTTGTATTTTGCGTCCAAAGACTCCCAAATCTCCCTTGCGGTACCAAGGGTGGAGTAGATATAGTATAGGGAATCATCGATGGCGTTCAGAATATATTTATGGCAATTATATTCGTTCGTTCTCCATGCCTCGATCGTTCTTTCTTGCGCAGCCACTTGTATTTGAGTGGGTGGCGTTCCATCTTGATTTATCGGTGGCGTCGGTGATGGTTCCTCCTCGATGAGGACGTTAGAAACACGAAGTGTTGTCGGGTTTCTCCACGTGATTTTTCATCACATTCGATTGATCCATCGCTCCTAACAGAAATTTTTGTCTTAGATTGTTAGGACTGATCAATCACGATTGAGAAATGTGTAGAAGAACAGAATCAAATTCAATAAAATTAACGAATTCTTTTACAAATCTTTTGATACAAACATAATCAACAATGAAATAGTAAACCTTAGTTGGTAACGAAGATCCTTGTAACAACTAAAAGATTGGGGCATGCGATAAGCAGTGTCCTAAGACAAACATTCACCACGTGTATTGGCGTTGTCTTGAGGATACAACAATCTATTCAAGTCAATACTTGAATCTACCAAATTATCATACGTCGGTGATGGAACAAGAGGAGAGAGAACCCATAATTTCTAATGAATTTTCGTGTATTAAGTCTGTAAAACGAATGGGAATAGATCCACACTCAATTGAAACACCACACTCGTTCTTCAATCATTGATTCTCGACCTCATCGAGACCCCAAGAGCCCGAAGGCCCAAGGCCCAATCTTTGACATTTAATATATATATATTTATGTCAAAGAGAGCCCACCAAGAACACCACACACCAAGCCCAAGCAATTAAATGATTCATTTAATGCTCAATGGTTGGAGTTTATTAAGTGGTCTAGACTTTGCCTTGGCTCCTATGTGGGGCAAGTTTTCTCACCTCTTCACTAAGTTCCAACATCTGGGTGGTATCATCCATTTAATGGCAATAGGGTGCAGTCTTTGCATGAACACATGACAAACTACCCTCTTCAAGGTTAAATAATGACCCTATGTTGGAAGCATAACCGTCTGGAAATTTCAACGTCTTCAACCATTCACCCATCTTTATTACTTGCTCTTTTTTTCAAAGTGTATGAAGCTTTCGGTTCAAATATTTTATTTTGCTCCTCCCTGAGATGCAACTCCGGTCGATTGCATTATTCTTCTATGTCTTTCCTTGCTTTGATGTTGTCCTTTGATTTTTGTGTGTCCATAATCGTGTGAAACATATTATCAAACACATTCTTCTCAATGTGCATAACATCTAGGTAGTGTCGTATCAACAAAGTGTGCCAATACGGCAGCTCCCAGAAAATGCTCCGGTTTACCCAATTGTGTGTTACCCCAAAACCGACAGGCTTTCTATAGTGCCTTGACCTGTATGGGACACCATCATAAACCGTAGGAAGGCTACACACTTGATTCCATATTTGTAACCGGTTGGCACTAAGGGTGGATCGGCCGTCTCGGTATGTCCCTAACGAAATTGCTTCCTGTTACGTCTGAATGTGTGTCTCTGTGGTAGAAACTTGACGTGACAGTCAAACCAACACGACTTCCCTCCGCTTCGTAACTGGAACGCACCTGCATTGCCCATGCAATATGGACAAGCTAATTTTAAAATCTTGTTTAATTAAACCGTAGTTTCTTTAAAAATTATTAATTACGTACTAATTTTGATTCTAACGGAAATCCGCCAAAAATCCGCCGGAAATGAGACATGTTTTTTTAACGTAATTTGACTGTTTGAAGTCAACGTAATTTGAAGTCAACGTATATATTATCGGCGGAGGGTGGAAGTCAACGTAATTTGACCTTTTGAATTTTCGTCGGAAATCCGCCGGAAAGTTGTAATAACCAGATTGATATTTTTGCATAAAGTAAAATGGTGTGTGTGGTGTGAAGAATGAAACTTTGGTGGCCTTGGTGAGGATAAGAGAAATAGGGTTAAACCCCCTAAAACCCCTCATCTCTATATTCAGTATTGTGCGGCTGGTGTGTGTGAATCTTGGGGTGGAGCAAATCTTGCCATTGAGGAAGAAGAGCTTGGAAATTGGATCTAGGGTTCGTGAATCTTCATCTTCTTCGAGGTAATCACGTCTTCTTTAAATTTCTATGGCTATAGTGGGTTTGTTGATGTTTTCTCTTTGGAACTCTTTAAAATGGTGTGAGAAATTGGGAATGAGTATTAAATGGAGGAATCGGTGAGTTAATGGTGTGCTTTGGCTTGGAATCGATTCCTATTAATGATTAGAATGGCCATATCCATTTGGTAGTAGCTTAAATTCATGGTTCAGTGGATTTCATGTCTTGTAGAAAAATCGTTTTCGATAAAACCCCATTAGTCCGGAAGTCGCTCTATTCGGAAACCCTTGGGAGTCCGGAAGAGCGTTTCCCGGAAAATGTTGGGAATCCGAAAAGTACCGGAATCCGGATGAAGTCCGGAAAGTACCGGAATCCGGAAGTGGTGTGTCCGGAAGTGAGTTGTCCGGAAGTGGTTGTCCGGAAAACTCCACTGTTTGGGACTTTGACGGTAATCCTTTGGGCTCCTTTTGGGTGCCGAGTAGAGAGTGCCCTAAGGAAGTCGGGATATGTCTCTGGATGTGTGATAGAAATCTTTGTGAGATGTTAGGTGACTTATTCACTCTCGTGTATTGGGTGAAAATGTAGGTGTGTAGTTAGAGAATAGCGGTTTCAAGTAAGAACGTGTTAGCATGGACGCCAGGCGAGTCTTTCTAAACTGAAGCTTTATCGATATATTGAATTTCATGATTTACGGTGTTTTAAATATGCATGATAAAGGTGTGTAAATTATATTATGGGTATGTGCGGCGCATGTGATGACTTAATATGGATATATGGGGAGTGTGTCCCATGCAGAATATATGAATTCATTTCATATGTTCACTAAAGCGGGTGTGTGCCCTAACACGTTTTCACATGTGTGTACGTGACTAAGTGTGAGCCATTAATATGTGTTTCGTGTGTACTTAAAATGATAAAGGAGGGATTGGTTATGAATGCTTATAAACTCTCTTTAGTTGATAATTGCGGCGTGGTGTTGGTAGCAAGAGGGATCTCACTAGACCTCATGGTCTAACCCTCGCTTTTCAAAACTAAAACCCTTTTCAGGTAAGCAGGTAGCCGAGAGCTCGTTTAAAGAAAATGACAAGATGTGAGTTGGAGCTTGCGTATAGAAGGATTAGAAGACTTTCCTTATATTTTGTAGTTATGTTCTCAGCTGTAGTTAGGGTTATTTTCGCGAACCCAGTTTTGTAAACTTTTGACAGAGTGACTCTATTGGGCCATTTTGGCGTTTTTATTTAAAGTGGTAGCTTTTTGCATGCTATTTGGGGTGGGTTGTTACAGTTGGTATCAGAGCGCTAGTTTAAGAGATTTAGGTGACCGGATGGGCCTAAACTTAAATTGTGGAGTAGGGAGACACAACTGAGATATAGGAAGCCTTTAGGGAAGACATTGATCATCAAGAATTCAGGACGATGGTAGTGAGGACTCTCATGTAAGGTAAATTCAAATTACATCTAGCCAATGTCATTATGAACTTACAGGTGCATGGGTATGCTTGATTACTGTTGCTCAGATGATCGATGGAGGTGGTAGTGTGTGTATAGAGTGGTGGTAGTGTGTGGAGGGTTCTAACCTTTCCATGATAGCAATGGTTTAGTGTGTTGTGCGAGATCGTTCGTGGTGTAAGTGGTGACACCTTCTAGAAGGAGTTTTGTTTGAGTTGTTGTTGGCCCGATGTGAGGTAAAACCTGATGGGTTCATAAAGGAAGAATAACTGATTGAAAGTGAGCTCCTAGTTTCTGGCGAGTCTCTACTCTGGGAGTTTGTGATGCCGATGATTGGGATCTTGAGAGCGTCAACTCAAGAATCGGGCAGTAGAGATGGGCATTTTGACTCTCTAGTCAGTGGTGAGAGTGCCAAGGGTGGTTGAGAAATGATAGATGTGTTAATTGGTAATATGGGGCAAGGATGGAAGAAAAAAGGGGGGCTATTGTTGGTTAACCTTTTTGGGGTCAAAGTGAAGCCGCGCATTTTTTGCAAATCAGTAGTCAAGGAGGTAACTGTGTAGTTGGGACATACAAGTATGTGGGGAAGCACCGGTACCAAAGGTTGTTACAAATGTGAGAAACCTGATGGTTTGGTCAGAAGTAGGGCGCCGGTGTTGAATTGTTGTGAATGCAAACGGTTGACCTTGCTAGAGCGAATAGCCTTCAATGTAAAGTGAGTCATGCATTGTAATTTTCAAGCAAGTTACATGAATCCTTCATGTCAAAATATATGTATGTGTGTGTCTTGTAAGTTTCTGGCTTTGAAAACAAGTTGGCACGTACAAGCGTGTGTTTGAAGAAAAAGACAGACATATTTACGTTGTGAGATAAATGTTGAACTTGGAGAATAGTGAATTATTTCACCTCTTTTTACGAGCGAGTTAACCTTTGTTGTAGTAATCATAAAAACATTTGATCACATGGTTTTATAAGCGGAATCAGTATGGACACGTTGTTGTCATATCAGCGAGTGTGAGAGTCGACCAACTCTCCCGGTGTGGGTGATTTTGCTGTTAGGACCATAAATGTCTTATAAAATAGAAAGTGATATAAAGAAAAGAATAGTTTTATTTAATTGTTTGTAAAAGCCTTTAATTGGTTAAATGGGCTTATTTAGTGCTTAATGGGCCCTGGGCTTTAGGAGATAAGCCGTTGGTATTTAAAGTATGTTTTAGAGGAAATTAGGTTAAGGGCTTAGAGGTTTAATCAGATTAGCTTCATACGGCTAATAGAGAGAGAGTGTGTGTTGTTCATCATTCCAATCTTTTATCTCTCTACATTCGATCAATAAAGCTTAATTGTTTCTTTGTTACATTGTTACTTGATTGTCAAACTGGGATCTACATGTGGTATCAGAGCAGAGGGACAAAGTTATCGATCAAAAGGTAAAATCTTAATTTTTGAGTCATTCCAGTATTGTCGACTGTTTCATGAAAAAGTTTAACTTTTAAATTTTTGATTTTCTGAGCTAATATCGAAATTAGTGTTTAAGGATTTGTTGGTATTGTGTTCCTAGAGTTTATGAAAAATTCTTGGTTCACTTTGATAAGTTTTAATCATCAATTTTGAAATTTTGAAGTTCTGGGTTAGTAAGTCTCTGTTCTACAAAATTTCTTGATTTTTTGCTAAAAAGTGGGGTTAGATTCGATTTGGTTCGTTGATTTGTGTCTTCTTGGTTGTTTTTGTGGTGTTAAATTTTTTTCCAGGAAGTCACTCGAAGAAATCTCGTTCAAATCGTGGTTTTTGCTCTTCTAGGTACGTGTTTTTCCAATACTGCGTTTGAATACGGGACTTAATATCTTGGGTCCCGGATTCTTTTGAGTTTCCCGCTATCGCACTCCGGATCCTGGATTAATACCGGGTCCGTCCATCGATTCCGGTCGCATACCGGATTTATACGCTTAACGGAACTCCTTCCGGTTCCGGACAAGTCCCGGTTCTGGTTTATCGGATCTCTTACTAACCAGGTTCCGGATTTCACCGGTTCCGGACTATAGCGGTTCCGGTTCCGGACTTTACCAAGTCCCGGTCCCCAGTCCCGGATTCTTACCGGATTTCCAAGTCCCGGTCTCCTGGTCCAGGACTTCTTTCCTGGATCCCAATTCCCGGACGGTCTATCCGGGAAACCACACCCGGATCACAAATCTGGGGGTTCTCTGATCTTACAGTTTTAGTGGGACCCCCGTGCTAAGTCACCGAAGGGGGACATTTGTGTATTTTTTGATACACCGTCTGTTTTTAGATCGATATCTTGAACTGCACGATCATATTCTTTCAAGTAACAATATGCCAGAACCAAAGGTGCTTACTGATCCAGATGCAGTTTACTATGCACGTCTGTATACTGAATATTTCTATAAAAATGCTACTCTGAAGAAAGAGCTAGAGGAGATGAAGAAGAGTATCCCTATCTCTCAACAAGACATTTCTGATCTCAAAGATAAGAATGTGGCACTTGAAGAGAAAGGTAAAATCTTGAACTGTGAAATCCTTGAACTTAAAAATAAATTAACTGGTTTTGAAAAGGTATTTGAAAAAGAGAAAGAAGGTTTTGCAAAGGAAAGGCAATTGCTTATACAAAAGCAATCTGATTTTTCAAAGAAATCTCTTGAAGAGAAGAAGAGTCTTGAGCTTATATGTTTAAAACTTTCAAAACAGAACTCTGACTTTGAGAAAGTTCTGATTTTAGAAAGAGAGAAGTTTGAAATTGAACGCAAATCTTTTACTGAAAAGAATGGAGAACTTTCTTTCAAAATAACTGATTTAGAGAAAGAATTAGACATAATAAGCAAAGAGTGTGAACAGAAGAAGGTTGAAGGTTTTAAAGCAAAAAGTTTGAAAGATGAGTTTGCAAACGAAAGAAAGATCTTTCAGACTAAGATCTCCAAGCTTACAAAGAAATTATTTGTTTTGTCAACTGACATTATGATAGAGAAGAGGCTCAAATCTGATCTCCAAAAGAAGCTAGATCTAATGTTTGAGAAGAACAATGTTTTGGTTAACAATGACAAGGAACTTGAAGCCAAAAACTCTGATGTTGAATCACCCAATCTTGCTAGTCCAGATGCTATTGATCAGTCTCTTTACGGTGATTCAGCTAATTCAGTTTGCTTTTCTAAGACTGCTCCAAGTTCTATCCACAAAAATGTTTCTTCAACGACCTGCATTAGATCAAATAGCTCTTCAAAAGATCAGATTTGTACTTCTAATCTGTTTTATGACCCTATTCTTGACAAATCAGATAATCAATATTTCAAGAAAGTAAAGATGGCTTGGAGAGTTAAAGGATCTACTCCTGCTCCAAAGTCATTTGTCTCTGTTAAGAGTGACAAGAACAACAAAGCTTTTCATGTTAAACCCTTTGTGAAACCTGATCTTGTTTACTCAGTTAATCAGCTAATCAGGTTATCTACACAGAAGTTGTGTTGTTCTTACTGTGGAACAAGTGACTTTGTGAATAAAAACCATTCTAAGTATTGGTATGGTTCTTATAGCATCCCCAATCCCCATTTTAAAGTTAAAGCATCAAACCATCAAGGATCCATCAAAGCATGGATACCAAAATCTTTCTAATTTGTTTTGCAGGAATGTCATGTGCAACACAATTCAGAATAGTCCTTTCACGTGACAGCAATAAAAGGTTATGCCAATTTGGAGGGGGAGCATCAAGTATTTGACATATACATGAATTTTTCAGTGAATTCAAAGAACCGTGGTAATTCATTCTGGATAACTTACTTGTGTTTATTATTCTCCAATGTTAACTTCTATGAATGCAACGTGTTATATTTTCTTGACTTAGTTATTTCCATGTCTCATATACTTGCTGATTTTTCAATGGAAATACAATCGCTTGAATTCCTACTTGTGTTTCAAAGTTCGTCACTTCTTGTTAATTCTTCTCTGATATAATAATTGTGACTTGTTCTTCACAATTAAAATTTCTATTCTTTGTTTGATTTTTGACTATAATGTGCTTAATGAGTCATTCTAGTTCGCGCTTGAATTTGTTCTTTGATATTCATTATCATTTTTGTTGACTTCTGATTACCTCAGATCAGAACTCGGACTTATTTTATATGACTTCTGAATAATTCAGGTCAGAACTCGTTCTTAAAAGTAGTGACTTCTAAACATTTCAGTTTAGAACTCGTTTTTAAATGTGTACTTCAATGTTTACAAAACTGGTTTATTTGAAAAAAAAAGTGTGAAATGAGTGATTGGATTTATATTGTTTCTATGGTCTATCCAGAACCGGAAGGACCTACCCAAGAAACACATCTCATTTATAGACAACAGTGAGGGGTCTAGCTTGATAGATGTGTTTGGAGCGAAGAAGAATTTGGTGAGGGTGTGACAGGACTTAAAAGATTTATTATTGGTCCTTACCAAACCGAGTCAGTTATCCGGGTAACCACACAATGTATTCATTCTCGTTCTTTGGAGATGAATATTGAAACAAACATGGATCCAGTGTCGATAACTTGTGTCACCCCACCTAGCCACTCAAGCATCTCACAAAAGATGTTTGTTTCATAAATGCACGGAGATTTAGCACATAGTCTATATATTCCTCACCCGGAGGTCTTAGATATTGAATAAGGATGACATCATGGTCTAAACCTCGTTTTTTCAAAACCAAAACCCATTTCAGGTAAGCAGGTAGCCGAGAACTCGTTTAAAGAAAATGACAAGATGTGAGTTGGAGCTTGCGTATAGAAGGATTAGAAGACTTTCCTTTTATTTTGTAGTTATGTTCTCAACTGTAGTTAGGGTTATTTTCACGAACCCTTTTTTGTAAAATTTTGACAGAGTGACTCTGTTGGGCCATTTTGGCGTTTTTATTTAAAGTGGTAGCTTTTTGCATGCTATTTGGGGTGGGTTGTTACAAAAGTTTCCGATGGATAATCCGCCGGATTTGCATGTTTGTTTAATAGTGATTGTGTTGGAGGGAATTCACTAGATCTTTGGAGTTTGGTCTAACACTGGGTTTTATAAAACTCAAAACGTACTTTTTCAGGAAAATGTCATATTGAGAGTTATAGGGAGGGCAAGGGAAATGTGTGATCTCAATGGCGGCGTGAGGAGTACATCAGTGCAAGCATTATCCAATTAGTTAAATAAATGCCTTAGAACTTACTTTAAATCAAGGTTAGTTTTTGGCGGTTGAAACATTTATATTATGTTGTGTCTATCTTGAGCACAAGATGTTCAACCCATCCATGCATACCCAACCATGCATGAACTTTGTTCCAACTTGGGTGTTTTAAGTTGTGACAACATATGAAGGATGGAATTCCTCAAAATTATTGCTGCTATATATATATATATATATATATATATATTATTACTATATTATAGGTATCCATTTTTGTCCAAAGTTTTTTTTTTTTTTTGTAATTTTGTTATTAAATGTCGCATTCTTGTAAATGACTGATTATTTTTCTACAAAAATCAAATGTTACATTTATTTTGAGTCATATATATTATGTGTGTGTATGTATAAAGCAAGTAAAGTTTAATCTTTTATAAAGCAAAAAACCAGTTCATCAAACACTAGAAACGGGCCCGTGCCTTGGGGTGTTCCGATAGGTCCTACCGCACAGGGCCTCCGATTGTCGGGGGCCTCCGGATATTTTTTCTAAATTTTTACTTGTACTAAACTAATATATATATTAATTAGAAAAAATATGTCAACAAGATTCCTTTTAGTGCGGTGGCTAACATGAGTATGGTAGCGTGCGCTACTTTGTGATTTCCCCCAAGTTCGAATCCCACGTTCCCCCAAAGTTTCTTTTTTAATGCTTTCATTAATTTTGTTTTACTCAAAAAATTGTGTTTTAAATTAATGCTTTTAATTAATATTTTGTTTTATTACACATTTTCATTAGGATTACTTACATATACAAAATTTTAACGGTTCCTATATTTTTGAAATTCCTTTTTTGGATGACTTAAATATATAACTCGATTTTTTTAATTTTTTTAATTTTGTAATCTATTAATTAAACTATATAATATGTTGTATTATAATCTGTTATATTTTTCTATAAGCCTTTTTTAAAAATGTATTGATATGTAAGTTTACAAAATATTTTTAAATATATTGAATTTAATTATAATATGTTATATTATAATCTGTTATATTTTCTATAAGCTTTTTTTAAAATGTATTGATATGTAAGCTTACAAAATATTTTTAAATATACTGAATGTTAAACTTGATAAAGTACAATAGTTATTGAAGTTGAATGTAATTTTTCTTAAAATATTTAAATTTAGATTCTCTATGTAGAAAAAGTTGAATAATTGTTAGACCATCTTCAATGGGATCACTAAATCTTACACTAAACGTTAAATTTGGTGTAAATGACACTATTCGTATCTTCAATGGGGTCTTTATTTTTCACACTAAATTTAGTGTAATGAATAATATTACACTATATTTGGTGTAACACTATTCATTTACACTACTTTTTACGCTACTTTTACACCACTTTTAAAAAATAGTGTTACCCATTGGAGAACTAAAATTTACACTACTTATAAAATTTGGTGTAAAATATACTGTGACCCATTGGACATGCCCTTAGAGATGTTGTGAATAAGTTTGATTGTTTAATGCGTTTTTAATTACTTATTTTATACTTTTATTTGAATATTGAATTGAGTTTGGGGTTTTTTAATATGTATTTATTTTATTGTATATGTTTTTTTCCGAAGACTTTTAACTTGTAATATAGTGTTTTTCAATCACGGAGATTAATAAACGATATTAAAGGGGTTGCTATTCATTCCTTTTCATCACTCAAATACATGTTATTTCTTATCATTACACCACCCCTTTATAAGAGGGGTTATGAAAGTTAATTAAACATTACAATTAAAATAAAAAATCAACTATAAATTTTGAATCCACGCTAACATATTAATATTAAAAATTAAAACTTAATGAAAAGAAGAAGAAAAAAGATGAATAATTTATTCAAAGTCAAAGATGAGTTATTCTTTGATTTATCATCAAAGAGGCGTCGAAATATAATAAAAACAATTTAATAAATAATATATATTACCAAATTAAGGACGCATTTAATTTTTCGCACAGGGCCTCCAAAATATCAGGAACGGCCCTGACTAGAAATATAATTAGAAACCAATAAAAACCCTTAGAAAAATAAGTTTTAAAAAAATAAATAAACTGTTGTCGGATCATCAATCATTATATTCATGGGATATATATATATTAAAACAGAAAAGAAAAAGAATTTAGGGGTTGATATTTTGTAAAGAAGTATATGGTTTAATTAGCTAGGCATTCCCATGTAAGCCAAAAGCAAACAATAGAATAAATTCTACTTTGTTGAGGGGATCTTATCACATTTAGAATCCTACCAGTCTTTGATTACAATTAATATCCGTACAGAATCCCCAAATTTATATATATATATATATATATATATATATATATGGGTGGGTTCAAATAAAAACTCAAATTCAATTGTAAACGCGAGGACAAACCACAACCGTTGATTAATAATCCGGTGAAGAGATCCGTGGCAAAAAAAATGCGGTGACAATTTTGTAAATAAGTTGAAAACTCTGTCCATGGCTTAATAAATATTTAGCGCGCAGGGGTAAAATTGAAAAAAAAATATTCAGTCTGAATAAAAGGTAATTATTCAGACTGAATAAAGGTAATTAATTTCGTCAGATTAGAATCAGCGCATCCTTTGTTGACTTTTTATTTTTGTTTTTAATTAAAAAACTTTTACCCCCTTAAATTTTAAAATAAATTATCTAAAAAATTACTAACATTTTAATCAAACAAATTAAATCAAAAAAACGAGAATTTCGTGCTCTTCGATATGACATCCATCATGATATAGTTTTTTTTCGTTTTAACCGTTTTTACGTGAAATCGTGTATATGTATTATATTCAGAGTGAATATATAATACAACATTCGGGATGAATAATATCTACATTTATTCGGACTGAATAATTACCTTTATTCAGTCTGAATAATTATATTCGTTTGAATATCTACCTTTATTCAGTCTGAATAATTCTATATATTCAGACTGAATAAAGATAGATATTCAAAACGAATAAATGTTTAAGTTTTGTTCTTTTTTCATATCTACCTTTATTCAGTCTGAATAATTCTATATATTCAGACTGAATAAAGGTAGATATTCAAAACGAATAAATGTTTAAATTTTGAACTTTTTTCATATCTACCTTTATTCAGTATGAATAATTCTATATATTCAGTCTGAATAAATGTAGATATTATTCATCCAGAATGTTATATTATTCATTCTGATAATAACACATGTACACGATTTCACGAAAAAAACGGTTAAAACGAAAAAAGCTATATCAAGACATGAATAAGTTTTATTCTTTTTTAATATCTATCTTTATTCGGTCTGAATAATTCCATATATTCAGTCTGAATAAAGGTAAATTATTCAGTCCGAATAAATGTAGATATTATTCATCCCGAATGTTGTATTATTCACTCTGAATATAACACATACACACGATTTCACGTAAAAAACGGTTAAAACGAAAAAAAACTATATCATGATGGATGTCATATCGAAGAACACGATATTCTCGTTTTTTTGATACAATTTGTTTGATTAAAATGTTAGTAATTTTTTAGATAATTTATTTTAAAATTTAAGGGGGTAAAAGTTTTTTAATTAAAAAAGAAAATAAAAAGTCAACAAAGGAGGCGCTGATTCTAATATTGACGAAAATACCCCTAAAACTGAATTTTAGGAATGACTTAAATATGACTGCGATCAATGGACGAGATTTGTTCTCACGTTTACAACTGAATTTGAGTTTATATATATATATATATATATATATATATATATATATATATAGCAAGGTTCAAACGAGGAGCGTACCTATTTACGAGAAACGCGAGGAGCGCCTTCCATATACTGGATCACATGTGATCCACTACTCCCGAAAAAATCGGGTAGCGGGCGACCTGGTTCGCGAGTCGCGTGGAAGTCGCCCGGATCACATGTGATTTTAGGCGTGAATCACATGTGATCCACTACATGGGCGGAAGCCCCCCGATCAGGTGTGAATCACATGTGATTTTGTACGTGAATCACATGTGATTCAGTACATGGGCGGTGCTCCTCGCGTTTTCTTAAATTGTTACGCTCCTCGTTCACTACAAAAATTACTACTTTTGCCGGAGGAAAATGTCGTCGGCAAAAGTTTCGAAAGTCGCCGGCAAAAGCTCAAAATCTTTTGCCGTCGAACTTTTTCGTCGGTAATAGCTTCCGTGAAAAGCTGGCCGCTATAAGACTTTTTGCCGGCGAATAACATGTGTCGCCGGTAAACATACATTTGCCGGCGAAAGAGAGTCGTCGGTAAAAACTGAAGTCGCCGGCAAAAACATCTCTCACGTAATCGTATAAAATCCTTTTTCCGGCGACTAAATATTTTGGTGATGTAAATAGAAATTGTGAACTCCTATCATTCATACGAAAACCATATTCATCATCGTCCATTGGAAATCAAACCAGGTACATGTTTTGGAACTCATCTCTGTATCTAATTTCTCGCATTCATTTTTTTCTTTTTCTATCTCATCAATTTCTGAAGAGTTATTTTCAATTTGGGAAAGATTATATGTGATAATTTAATATGCAAAGCAAGTGTTCGATGAAATGCCTCCATGATATCTTGTTTTAGAGTGATGATATATTCGTAGTAGTTTCTATCACTTCAAATTACTATCAAACTGTCATTTTCCTGTAAGTTCGATAATATATGATTTATACCTCACTATTTCTACAATCTGGTTGGATTTATCCCCTATTTAGGTATGCATTCATGCAGGATCTGCCTCTAACATTTCCTGGGCATCCATGTTTGGACACACTAGATGGTCATGCTGCTCTGAGACGTCTCTCAATGACCACACAAGCTAACTTCTTCCAATAGGAAAAGCATATCAACTAAAGGTTTATGAGGAAACTAGTTCCGTGAAACCAATTGCTGAGATTATCTTTCAGCTTGGCAAGTTTCAACTAATTACATCTCATATTTTAGCATATAAAGGTCACAACCTTGTTTGAATTTTTAATAAACATTAGATTCTTGTTCTTTCCACCTGAGAGTTTCATTCATTTTGGACTTCCTATGGACCTTCATCTCGGTGATGGATCCACGGACCAGGATCCATGGATGACGCACCTACACTTCGTGGAAATTAGTGATTTATGTAGTAAATACAAATGACCATGACCAGGATCCATGAATGACTCCTTAAGTCCTTAGCCAACCATGATCTAAAAGGATATCTTTCTCTTCTCTCAGCTATGAACATAGCCTTCTGTTGGAAACTATTTATTTTTAATTTGCAAAACCTCTTTAAATTGCCAAAAGTTGCCAAAACTTTATGGTGCTATGTTCATAATTATGTTTATTTAGCATTAATGATGTTTTCTATCTTAAACTTCTATGATTATGTTGATTTTTCTAAACTTTTCTGGTTTCAATTATCTATCTTAAGTGCAAGTTGTTAAACTTCTATGATTATGTTTTGTCTTGTCGTCATCCACATTATAAAGAAAGCATGAAAACATTTGATCCTTTATTCAAGACAAAGTCTTTATCTGAAATTGATGTAGACTGAAATGATACTTCTAGAAATTCATAATGAGAGTTATTGGACCATCACTGAAAGAGATTTGTTTTTGAATGATTTAATACAGAAACAAAATAATCGAGTGAATGAATCATAACAGGAGCCAGAATAATTAAATTTAGTAAGCCAGGACGAATTGTGTTTGTGGTGTTGTGTTTAGATTGATCTAACACATTTAGATGAATAACCCCAAGGGATTGGTTTAGGTTCTATTTTTGGAGAATGAGTAAGTGTAGGAATTTATGTTGTTATTTTGTGATGGTTATTTCTTGTCTGCTTTGTAGCTTTGTAAAGCTCGGTTAATTAACAAGATTTTAACTCTAATAATGGTTCATACAACTCTGGTTGCAGGTTGTTCTTGACTTGGATGAAACTCTGGTATATGCCTATGAGACTTCGAGTTTATGTTAATCATTTATTTCTGTTCTTTGTTATATATCGTAAAGTAAGTAACTAAACATAATATCTAAACTTCTGATTTGAAGGAATATGAAGGCAAACCCAAAATCAATTACGCGACAGTATTTGAACATCCTGGATTACACAAATTTCTAACCCAGCTCAGTCAGTTCGCTGACTTTGTGCTGTTTACTACAGACCTTGAAGATTTGCTCGCTGCTTTTCTCTTTTCTTGATTTTATCTGCTGTTGAACTCTTGTTAATTATAGTTGTTAGACCATTGCAGGTTATGCTAAACCACTTGTTGACAGAATAGATGCTGAATTTTAACTTTAAGCTCATGTATGTGTTCTTTAATTGTAGGTGGTGCATGACGAAGATTGATATCTCTCTTTCATAACCATTTTCAAGAGGTGTGAGAAATGTAATGTCACTTAATATAAAGAGAAATGATGGCGAAACTGATAAGTTTTAATCTCTCTTCAGGCTTAAAACCCCAGTTGAAATTTCATTTACAGATGCGAAGCTCCAATTCAACTGAAACAGCTTAGAACTGTACTTGGATTAATAACTGCATTAGCTGCAGCCAAAAGCTCTTCCTGCCCATCATCACGATAAAGTTCTGACGACGGTGGCAGTAAGTTTCACACGGTTCAGCCCCTTGGTGATTTGGAATCAAATTGGGATGTTGATCTTGCAAATAAACTTGAAGAGTATTTACTTAAGATCTGCTCAAGGTTTATAACCGTACAAATTATTATTATATTTAATAATCTTCTCTTAATTAGGCCATTTTGACACTTATTTGTTTGTCGAAACTGTAGCTGCTTTGCTACTTCAAGGTTCAAGCCAGGTCTACAGCTGGAAGGTCGAATACCTTTATATATGCTTTGGTTTTACATGCTTTGGAATTCATCTCTCAACAGAAGTAACTTTATTTTCCACTTATAGAGTAGGTTTGGCTTTTGAGACCGATGCTTTTTACGAACATATAAATGCACACAAATGCTTTTCAGACCTACCAACGTATGCAAACTACATCGTTGAGAGCTTGAGGAAGAGGTAGAGGAAAGGTGAAGATTATACTATACAAACTCTTAGGAGTTAGGAATAAATAGTTTAATCAATTCCATATTTTCAAGATAATTTGTTTGAATTGGTCTATTCACAATGCGTAAGAGAAAAAGTTTCTTAGCATTTTGAAGTTTGATATTGTTTTGGTGTTTTCCGGTTCATTTGATGGCATACATATTGATTTTGTTTGATGAAGATGCATTTGTAGAATTTATCAATTTAGAATAATAATTGAGTTGTTCATGTTATCAATTTTAGTCGGATTGGATTAATTAAGTTTGGGACTAAAATTCCGAAATTAAAAATTGGTTTTTTACCTATAGCGACGATTTGCTGTTGCAGTAGGTATATAATTAAATTTTTGCTTTTTGACCTATAGCAACGACTTGTCGTGGCAGTAGGTATATAATATAGTTTTTTTTTTATTTTTCATCTACAACGACGACTTGTCGTTGCAGTAGGTATATAATTAATTTTTTAATTTTTGACCTATAGCAACGACTTGTCGTGGCAGTAGATATATAATTAATTCTTTTTATTTTTGACCTGTAGCAACGACTTGTCGTGGCAGTAGGTATATAATTAATTTTTTAATTTTTGACCTATAGCAACGACTTGTCGTTGCAGTAGGTATATAATTATTGTTTTCCAATTTTTGACATATAGCGACGACATGTCGTTGTAGTAGGGAACTACAACTACGAATTTACAGTAACAAAGCCTACAGCAACGACGGTCGTTGCAATAGAGTATATTTGTTGTAGTGATGGTTCATTGATCTTTGGAGAAACAAGTTACTACTTGTCGACTTTGTCTCACTTATAATTGTGAAGACAACTAAAGAAGGGAAAAATTACACATCAAGGCGTGATATAATTGATGAAAATCCAAATTCTCTTACGTTTTTTTTATAGATCTTAAAGAGACAAACATGAACTTGAAGCTTCCTGGAAGATGCTATCTCGATCAGCATCCTTCATTCAGTCGCCATCGTTATATCTTGTAAGTTGGACTTGCATTTAAGGTTCGAACCTCTTTACAAATATAAACATCGTGTTCGAATACCATATCTTCGTCTTTTCGTTCTTTTTTATAATGGAAGGCAGTTTTTCAAGAATGAAGTTCCATTTTATAATGCTAGAACATTTGTAGCTTTAAATTCGATGGTCAAACATTATCAAACAAGAATTATCCTTGGAATATATTCTAAGATAACTCAAATTTTGTAAATATATATTAACGATAATAATAATAATAATAATAATATACCAAGGGAATGGTTTAAATTGCTTTAAATTTTGAGTATACATTCTATTTTACGTTCATTCAATCTTAGTTTTTATAAGCCGATATATTGGATTTTTCAAAAGAAAATGTCCATCCAAGAAAAAAAAATTCTATTTTACAGCTTTTCTTTTCCTAAAAATTATAATGTTGCATTTTAACAGCATTTCTGAAAAATTGAATGTTGTATTTTAACAACAAAAAATATTTAAAATGTTTACTTATTGCTTCTTAAAATCTAATATTGAATAGCCAGTAAACAATCCTTTCATTCATCTGGAAATATAGGGAATATGATACTTATATGCAGGGTTTTAAAAGACGCGCCATGGCGCGATATATCGCGAGACGCGTCTCCGCCGTTACGATATAGGCCATAACGTTCTTGTAAGGCGTGGCTCACGCCATGGCGCGCCATATCGTCCGTTTTTATAAGGCATCAATATTAATTTTAAAAATTTGTATTTTTTGTGTTTTTTAAAAATTAATACATATATATTATATATATATATTAAATTGTTGGATAGAATTGTATTCATTGAATAAAAACAGAAACTTTATACATATATATTATATAATAGTATAAAAGATATATTAATGTGCCGCCTTAGTTCACGCCTTGAAAAATGCCGCGTCCCGCCATATCTTGTAAGGCTTAAGGCTTGGCCTCGCCGCCACGCCACGCCTTACGCCTTTTAGAACCTTGCTTATATGGTGGAAGCCATCAAAATTTTCAAATTGGTTACCTATACTAATTTATTAAATATTTAAAAAAGGTTTTTGTTAGCATGCAGGGTTGTTCCTGATATTTTTTAGGCTCTGAGCCAGATATAAAAATGGACCATCGATAACTACATTTTTTCAATATATTGTTGATATCATAAAAAATAACATTGAATTTAAAAAATTATAATTTATATAAAACCATTTTCCCGGTATTTCTAGCGCAAGATCAATCAATAATTATTTCTAAAGTCCATGTTGGTGTTATAGTTTGAGAATCTATTCTCGATTTAGAGATAAGAGAGTACGTAAGATTCATGCACTCAATACTAGGTAATAAAAAGTCAATAATGTATGGAAAAAAAAAAGAAGATAGTTTTGAAATCTTGAATATAGATATAAGGTAGGTCATCTCATATAGTTGGTAATTTTCTTTAATATGTAGGAGTTTTCTTAATTAATAACACAAAATCTATTATATTCTAACACAGAAATAAAATTTATGCGGGGGAATAATCAAATGATTATTTATGTGGAAGATGAGTAATGGATAAGATTTCTAGGCAAAAATAGTTTTTAGATATTAATACTAGATAAAAAAAACTTAGAGAAATAATGAAAAAAATGAAAAACCAAATAATTTTTTTAAAATGTATAGTATAATGTAATTAATTAATACATGTTTGGTTCCTTAATATAATGTTAAATTCTTTTTGGGTCCTATTATATACTTCAATTTGTTTGTCTTTTTTATTTACAAATTTCTTAACTACTAATATATAATACATACTTAAAAATTTTGGGCCCCTATTTTTTTTGGGACCTGAGCGTATGACCGGCCTGCCCTCCCCCTCGAATGGCCCTGTTAGCATATACTTCAAACTTGCAAGAGGTCTTGCAAGATAACATAGACATGACATGTAGATAGCAAGGTCTCTTACTTGTTAAATTAACAAGGTCATTAATAATGTCAACTAGATAAAACAATTTCATTTTTATTTAATTTGATTCATTTACTAATTTGTTTAAACATTAATTCTTAATATTTTTATTTATTCATTTATTAATTTGTTCAAACATTAATTTTAATTATTTTCATTAAAATTTCTAGCCATAATTTATTTAAATAAACGATATATGATGTGTTGTATCAGTTGTCAATTGATTTATATTAACACAAAATATAATAAAAGAAAAAAATTAGTTATATTCTATATTTTATAATTAATTTTATTATTTATATTATAATTATTTATATAATTTATATTATAATTAATCAATTAGTTATATTACAAAAAAATCATATTTAGTATTTTTGTGATATTATAAATTATTAAAATATGTAAATATAAATTATAAAGTAGTTGATGATGTAGCAGTTGAAACCACTTTTGAAAATAGTTTGGTCTTTTTTTGAGGTGAGATATTATTGCAAAATTCATGTGCCACTCTCGAAAGGAGTTTAGTCTTTTATTGATACGGATGGTCTAAGAACACTCACTCTCACTCCACACTCGTTCTCCCTTGAATCTCTCTTTAAGTCATTTTTTTAATTTATAAGTTACATTTAATTAATACCATTATAATTAGTTATTTGATTTATTTTTAATCTATTACTTTTTAATTTATAGGTTACATTTAATTAATACCAATATTCTTTGTTTTAAAAACGTATAGGTTAATTGAAAGAGAAAAACAAATTGACAATTATACCCATTATGTGCAAGGCACATGATGCCTTTAACCTTTCAAACTTAACAGTGTTAATGTTGAGAGACCATAGCCACAATATATTACATACCACATGGACTATATCCATAATAAACAAAGAATGAGGACCATAGTAAAATAAAACAGAAAACCACAGGGACTAAATCCACAATTTACTCTTTTTCTATTTAGATCTTTATCATATTAAATAAATGATCGTATGTTAGAGCATTATATTGTATTCAAGGTTTATGTAAAAGTCAATGTAATAGGAAAGTCAAAGTCAAAGTAGCTTAGATTTCATGCATTGTAATCTTAGGTATAAATAGGTTTGGTTAAGGTTTGCCGTTAAGCAAGTTGTAACAAGGAGCTCATTTAGAGAGAGTGTTTAGAGAGAGTATCTAGAGAGAGAAAGCTTCAATCTTATGTAATCAAGATTCTTTCAAGATCAATAAGATGACACACTGTTTACCTAATAGATCTGGTTCTAACATTTGGTATCAGAGCTAGACGGATTTCTCAGACAGATCTTGATAATCAATGAAGAACTTTTGAAGATTTGGAGTTTTTCAGATTGTTTTCACAGTTACTATTCACATTTTTTCGAATTCTTCAAATTTGGGAGTTTTTGGATCAGAATATGGTTGGACTACCTTCGGTTTGTGTTTTAGAACACAATTGCATCAGAGTTTCTAGCCTAATTCGACCTAATTTCAGAGAATTTGAAGATTTTGTGGCTCTTGGTTCGAAAAGTTAGAACTCACCGTGTTCAATCGAAAGTTTGAGAATTTGAGGTTTTCAGTGCTAAGAATCATCTACAAAAGTGTACCAAATCAAATTTTGAACCAGTCTGTGAACGTTTCAGAGAAAAACAATCAAAATTGAAGAAATTATGGACTAAATTCTAATTTCGGCTAAGTTTTCGCAAGATCTAGTAGTTTTCGCAAGTTCATTATTTGTTTTCGCAAGATTCATCCAAGTTTTCGCAAGGGCTTCTAAAAGTTTACTCATTAAGGGAACATTAGTTTTCGCAAGGGTTGTATATGAAAACTAATTGTTTTCGCATAGGTTTAACGAAAAATTTGGGATTTCACGTAAGGCATCTGCGAAAAGTTTTGGTTTTCGCATCAGGCATCTGCGAAAAGAACTGTTTTCGTATGGGTTGTTTGCAAAAAGTTATAGTTTTAATTTCTTAGTGGGTTGTGAAAACCTCAGTTGTTTGGGTTGCGAAAACTTCCTAATCCTTTGGGTTGCGAAAAGTTTAATCCGTGAAATTTTTCTGAGTGTAATTTTTGCACTTTGCTGTCTGAACTTCTGAAACGATCACTCTATTAGGTATACTTTTGCTTATATTTTCAATTTTACATCTAATTTTCGTATTTGATTTCTTTTCAGATTTATATCAAGATGCCTACGACAGATGAAAATGGGAATACACGTTACTCAAACAGAGACTGTGCAATCATGTATATGCCTGAAATACTAGCACTTGAAGCAGAACGAGACAAACTGAAACTTGAGAATTCAACGCTTCAGGATGATATGAAGAAGCTTCAAGGGAACATGAAAG
Source organism: Saussurea involucrata (assembly GCA_033807775.1). Classification (NCBI taxonomy): domain Eukaryota; kingdom Viridiplantae; phylum Streptophyta; class Magnoliopsida; order Asterales; family Asteraceae; genus Saussurea; species Saussurea involucrata. The sequence continues at coordinate 69,887,410 of CM066315.1, forward strand.
CATTGGAAAATGAAAATGCTGATCTGAAGAAACAGATTTCAGAAATATCATCCTCAAATGAAAAGTTTCTTTTAGAAGAATATAATATTAAACTTTCAAGAAGGGTTACTGATCTTGAATTTCATATTGCAAATCTTGAAGCAAAGAGAGACAACTCAACTCTTCACGATGAAATCAAGAAGCTTAAAGAGAACGCAACATCTTTTGGAAGAAAAAATGTTGAGCTGAAAGAAACGATTTGTTTGGGAAGAAAACCTTTAGAATCTGAAAGCAATGATTTTAAAAGAAAAAATTTCTCTTGTGAAACTATAAATATAAAACTTCTAAAACAAATTTCAGATTTTGAAAAAATTTTATTTTTAGAAAAAGAAAAGCTTGAGAAAGAGAGATCTGAGTTTGAAACTGAAAGAAAATATTTGATTTGGAAAAAGAACTAGATATGGAAAGAAAAGAGTTTGAAAAGATGAAAGTTGAAAACTTTCAAGCAAAAAGTGTGAAAGATATTTTTTCAGATGAAAGAAAGATTTTCCAAAATGAAATAAAGAAGCTAACAAAGAAGTTATATGGTTTATCAACAGATATTATGATAGAGAAGAAGGTAAAATCTGATCTTTAAAGGAAATATGATCTAATTTTTTAAGAGAAAAATGTTTTAATCAACAAAGTTAAAGAACTTGAAGACATTGTTTTTAAGGTTGAGGTTTCAAAACAAGTTAGTCCTGACACGATTGTTCAGACTCCACTTGTAGACTCAACTGATTCTGAATGTTCGTTTAAGACGTCTTCAAGTTCAATCAATAAAGACATTTTTTCAAAGGGATTTGACAGATCAAATGATTTCTCAAAGGATCAGATTCATCCTTCCAATATATTTTATAATCCTTTGTTTGATAATTCAGATAATAATTTGTCTATGCCTAAAGATAATACTTCTTCTAAGCCTAAAGATAATCAAGTTTTCAAGAAAGTTAAGATGGTTTGGAGAGTTAAAGACTCTACTTCTGAGAAAGAAGTTACAAAGTCAACGGTTCCCACTCAAAATGCCAAGAAGAACAATGCATATCAAGGTAAATCTTTTGTCAAACCTGATTTAGTTTATTCTTGTTGGGTCATCAAAGATTTGAAGATGACCTCATGATCTCCTTACATACTTTGAAAAACTTCTTTTATACTTATAGAAATTTTAGATGGTTCTTTGTAATAGCTTAGTCATACTGTCAAAGTTCGGTGAAGTCAAACATCAGCCGAAATCAAGAAGAAGTAAATCTACCAATGCGGATTGAAGATGGACTTCTCAACCCAAAGTAAGCTGTCTCACCGATTGTCTCCATGAAAATCGGAGAGATCATCAAACAGGAGAATCCTCCCTTGTCTCCTTGCCAAGAAGACTTTCATCATAAGAGGTAACATTGGATATCCCACCGATTTCCTCCATGACAAATCGGTGGGATCCTCAAAATAGGATGATCCTCTCATGACCCTTTCCTAAGAAGACTCTCACCTACTTTGTCCATGACAAATCGGTGGGATCCTCAAATAGGAGGATCCTCCCTTGTGTCTTTACTAAAAGGATTTCTCATAAAAGAAGGAATGTCAGGGTATGGAGGAAAAAGATTCATTTGTCCTTTTTCCCATTCTTAGATATTGTCACCATCAAACCTTTCTAGCATCATAGGAAAAGACACATCAACTTTTGAGAGTCAAACCTAACCTTCAAATGACAAAGTGACAAGTGTCCTATGCATCAAATGCCCATGGCACTATATAAAGATGAAGACTTCTCCATGCAAACTACTTATGAACTCTTGAAGATTACTCTGTGCTCAAGACATTCTGCCCCTTTCTCTCCTTGAACTTTATAGCTTTCAATCTTTGTGTTTTAGAAGTTGTTTAGTTTTCAGTATTACTTTGTAAATATTGTTAGAATAGATTTTATCTGTTCTTTCCACAACAATCTAATTATTCTATGTGTAATTCTTGATTTGAATATTTTCAATAAAAGAATTAATTAAAGTGAAAAAATTGTGTATTGTATTCAAAATCCCCCCCCCCCCCCCCCTTCTACAATACATGTTCTTGTTCTTATTAGCCATCTGGGACTAACAAGTGGTATCAGAGCAGAAAGTTTAATTTCAATAAACTTGATCTACAATGGTTGCTTCTTCTTCCAACAATGAAGCTTTCTTTCAAAACAATTTTTCTGAAAATGGCTCTATAGCCAAACCTCCCAAGTTTAACCCCAACAACTTTTCTTTGTGAAAAAACCGGATGATGCTTTTCATGGAAGGAGTGGATAGTAGATATCCAACCATTCTCAGTGAGGGACCCATAGTCCCTAGAGTATTGTCTCGCTATGAAACCAAAAAATCCGGTAAGGAAGTTGTTGGCAATGATGATTATGATGATTCCTCTAATGAAGAAAAATCTGCTGCTATTGGTCATTACATTCTTAAGAATCCCAAGAAATATACTGATAAAGAAAAACGTCTTGTGTCTCTTGATTCTAAAGTCAGAACTATCATTGCTCACTCTCTTCCTGATGAAGTGTACCACTCTCTGGTAAATCTCTCTACTGCCAAAGAGATGTGGTCCACTCTGTGTGTTCTGTACGAAGGTACATATGAAGTTAAAAAGATCAAAAAGATTGCTCTTGTTAGAAAATTTGACCTCTTTTCTTATGAGAAATTAGAATCTCTCTCCAACTACTATAACCGCTTTAACAGTCTTCTTAATGATTTAAAGCTGTTAGGTAGAGTGTATGACAATGAAGAAATCCTGTGCAAGTTTATGGACTGTCTTCCTGATTTTTGGGAAAATATTTGTACTTGTATAAAGACAACCAAGGATCTTGATCATATGCTTCTCACTGTTCTTTATGGAACTCTCTTCAACTATGAGCTGACTAAACTGCAAAGGAAGTCTGTCATCACAGATATAAAGAGCTATTCTCTAGCTCTCCGAAGTGACTCTTCCAAAAGAACTAAGTGTATTCCAAGAATCACCTACCCATCTGACTCTGACCATGATAGTCAAGAAGATCCCAATGCACATTCAGAAGCATATCTTAGTGATGCTGAGGATGGATGTGAGGAAACTTCAGTTGAAAAATTATCAGATGGGATAGCCATGTTGGATGGGTATTCTAAATCCAAATCTCGTTTCTTTTCTGGAAAATCTAAGTTCAGTCGAAAATCCTCTTCTTCTCTCTCCAAACACTCCTATTCGGACAAAACTAATGAGGAATGTTTTAAATGTGGTAAAAGGGGGCATTTTGCCTCTGAGTGCAGAAGTAAACACTTTGAAAGACCCATAACTTCTTCCTCAAACCGATTTTCCTCAAAATCTGGAAGATCTTCCCAAAAATTCGGCCAACCTCTCTCTTCTGCAAATTCTGCCGGGCTGAAAGATACAAAGAAAAATACAAGAGAGAAAAGGAAAGAAATGAAAGACTTGTCAGAAAAGCAAAGAGTCTGCCTACTAAAACTCATGATTTGGCAGATGAACCCACATCTGAAAGCGAGAAGGACACTTCAAATGTGTGCTTCATGGCCAAGATAAATGACATGGATGATCCAGAAGGCCACACCCTCTCAACTGCCATTGCATCAGCTAAGTGCTTCTCTTACTCATAACAGGTACATCCATTTCTATCTCTTTCTGATGCTGAAAAGATTGAAGCATTTGATTCCTTAACCATTGATCTTTATGATGCTAAAACTGCTAAGAAAAAGGCAAATGCTCAAATAAAATCTCTTTCCTCTCAACTTCAAATATGTCTCTCTCAACTGGAACACTTTGACAACGTTAAGGCTGAGCTTGAAGATCTAAAATCTACCAACTTTATTCTTGCCAAGGAGAAAAACAAAATATTTAAACATTTTCAAAAGGAGCAAGAAATTGTGAGAAAATGGACCAACTCTTCCAAAAATCTAGAAAATATTTTTCAAGATCAGATTTCTTGTGATGACAAAACTGGTTTAGGCTTTGGAAAAATGGAGACTGATCAATCTTCAAAAACTCTTGCTTCCACCTCTTGTGTTTCACCACCTTTTTATGAAACCTCCGATTCAAGTTCCATTGGGTCTGTGTCCATGAATTCTGGTGACTTGTATGAAGCTTTAAAATTTGGCATGTTTGTAAAAGCAAAAGATCCCATTTCCTTTCCAAATGAAGAAGTTCAAGATTCCAATGACTCTGCCAAACATTTTCATGACTTTCTAAAAATCTTGACTTTAGATGAAGTATCCTCCTCTGAACCCATGCCTTCTAAAATTCTCAAAAGAAAATTTTCCAACTCTAACAAAATTCTTTCTATATTTGAAAAAGGCAAGTCTTTGTCTGTCGACCTTTTCTTAAAAAGAAAATCCTCAAATTTTTCCAAAAATAATTTTGTGGCTTTTTCCACCGATTTTGTTCCCCGATCTGTGAACATCAAAATGCCCAATTCAAAAGAGAAGATTCCTTTCCTCCCAAATTCTGAAAAGGGAATTTTAGGTGTTGCACCCCAACTCTTTGTCACCTCATCAAAGTCTTTGAAGATAACCAAAAAGAGCAAAAGTAAGGAAAAATGTCAAGGTTCCAAAAAGGTGTTTACTCATAGAAAATGCTATACCTGTGGTGATACTTCTCATTTTGCCAAAGACTGTCTGAAAGAAAGAATTGACTTGAGTGATACCAATTCTTTCTCTTCAACATCTAACCCAAAAGGACCCACTACCAAATGGGTACCTAGGAAATAAATTCTTTGTGATTGCAGGTTCTGAACTAAACAGATGGATCTATGTGGACCAGCATAAAAGTGACACAATAAGTTCATCAAGAAATCTGAAGTGTCAAATGATGAACTTATGGATCTCCTCTAGTATTGAAAATCCTTCCCATTGGCACAATCACTAGTGTCAACCTCTTCTCTGCCGACATCATTACATCTCTCATCACCTTCCATTATCACCTACACTCTACTTCCCACCATACCTCTTACCTTACCTTTCCTCATCCATCCCACATACATTACCCCAAACTCACTTATTTATCCTCTTTTCATCCAACTATCTCTCCTCTCCTACAATCTCTACCAACCAACTTCCCCAGTTTCCTTCACTCGTGTCTCCCCATCTCAAAACATTTCTGATCAGCATGATTCTCCACCTACTGATCTACCTTAAAAAAACATGGTGACCATCGATAAGGCTCCCACCGATCCATTGGCACACTCACTAGTGCTCCATCGGTGAGATGCTTCATCTCACCGAAATCCTTTCTCTCACCAGAACCAACTTTCTATGTACCATCTTCTCATTCTTTCTCATAATGGCGATCCTTCTACTTCATCAAATTCCACTCTTGATCAGCAACCCAACCTTCCTTCTCTTCAAAACCCATGTACTACATACTTTTCCTCAAAACATTCCTCCTCAAAATCTTTCATCTTAAAATCCTCCGAACTTAATCTTTCTTGGGTCATCATCAAAATTTGGAAGATGGAATTCCAATCTTTTCTTCACTTTGAAGATTTTCTGGAGATGCCTTAGAAGATTTCATCCAAACTCTTCTAAAGATGCCTTAGAAGATTTCTTCCAGAATCTCCTGAAGATGCCTTAGAATATTTCCTTCAGACTCTCCAAGAATTCCACCGATTTCTCTTTGTCAAACTCTTGCAAATTTTCAGTGGGTATGATAAAATTTCGGTGGGAAAGTAAAAAAAAAATATCTCACCGACCCTCCACTGACCATACCACCGATTTTTGGCCAAAAAATTGCCAAATTTCGGTGGCTAGGCTTCTAAAATCGGTGGGTGAGCAAAAAAAAATCTCACCGACCCTCCACCGACCATACCACCGATATTTGGCCAAAAAATTGCCAAATTTCGGTGGCTAGGCTTCCAAAATCAGTGGGTGGGCAAAAAAAAACTCACCGACCCTCTACCGACCATACCATCGATTTTTGGCCAAAAATTGCCAAATTTCGGTGGCTAGGCTTCCAAAATTGGTAGGTGAGCAAAAAAAGAAAATAAATTGCCGATGTTTCCAATTGTTCGTGGCGTTTCTTCTCCGCTGGACGCTGAGGGGGAGAAACTATATGAGGGGGAGCAACTATCTGAAGGGAAGAAACCATCTGATGGGAAGTAATATCAGCGTCCAACTCGATCAACACCAACTCTCAGTAGTCATATTCAACATACAACTCAAATTTTGGTCAAACGTATGGGAACCTGCGAACCAACCAAGGGGGAGCGGATCTGTCTAACCAATGTAACTAAGGAGGAGGCAAACCAAGACAAAGGAAGAAGGGTGATGACTGCTGAATAGAAAGATGAAGATGCTATGAGAAAGAAAGAAGATGCAAGATATGGGCAGAGGCATCCTAAGGCTAATTCACTCAAACTCAAACCTTCCTCAAAGATTGTCACCGATTTGGATCTGGACATATCTGTCTCTTCTATGATGGAAGTACATTCTATTTCATTCGTATTGTTAATTGTTTATTCTTTCATTCATTTCATTCATCTGTAAATATCATATATACAAAAAATATGGATTGTGTGAAAAAGAACCCAAAATAGTAAAACAGGGCCAACATGTATTATTCATTGTCTGACTCATGTTTTTATAAGTATGGATGTCATCATCAAATAGGGGGAGATTGTTGGGTCATCAAAGATTTGAAGATGACCTCATGATCTCCTTACATACTTTGAAAAACATCTTTTATACTTATAGAAATTTTAGATGGTTCTTTGTAATAGCTTAGTCATACTGTCAAAGTTCGGTGAAGTCAAAGATCAGCCGAAATCAAGAAGAAGTAAATCTACCAATGCGGATTGAAGATGGACTTCTCAACCCAAAATAAGTTGTCTCACCGATTGTCTCCATGAAAATCGGAGAGATCATCAAACAGGAGAATCCTCCTTTTTCTCCTTGCCAAGAAGACTTTCATCATAAGAGGTAACATTGGCTATCCCACCGATTTCCTCCATGACAAATCGGTGGGATACTCAAAAAAGGAGGATCCTTTCATGACTCCTTCCTAAGAAGACTCTCACCTACTTTGTCCATGACAAATCGGTGGGGTCCTCAAATAGGAGGATCCTCCCTTGTGTCTTTGCTAAAACGATTTCTCATCAAAGAAGGAATGTCTGGGTATGGAGGAAAAAGATTCATTTGTCCTTTTCCCATTCTTAGATATTGTCACCATCAACCCTTTCTAGCATCATAGGAAAAGACACATCAACTTTTGAGAGTCAAACCTAACCTTCAAATGACAAAGTGACAACTGTCCCATGCATCAAATGCTCATGGCACTATATAAAGATGAAGACTTCTCCATGCAAACTACTTACGAACTCTTGAAGATTACTCCGTGCTCAAGACATTCTGCTCCTTTCTCTCCTTGAACTTTATAGCTTTCAATCTTTGTGTTTTAGAAGTTGCTTAGTTTTCAGTATTACTTTGTGAAGATTGTTAGAATAGATTTTATATCTTCTTTCCGCAACAATCTAATTGTTCTATGTGTTCTATGTGTTATTCTTGATTTGAATATTTTCAATAAAAGAATTAATTAAAGTGAAAAAATTGTGTATTGTATTCAACCCCCCCCCCCCCTTCTACAACACCTGTTCTTGTTCTTATTAGCCATCTAGGACTAACAATTCTGTAAATCAATTAATCAGGTTAGCTCAAAAGAAAATTTGTTGTTCTTACTGTAGAACTAATGATTTTTTTTTCATAAAGATTGTGCTCAATACTGGTATGGTACATATACAAAATTTCTTCAAATAAAACTGCACCTAACAAACCAGGACCCAAGTTCCGTTGGGTACCAAAATCTGCTTAATCTGTTTTGCAAGTTCATCATATGTAGTGCTGATTGTACAACGTATACCACACACATGACTGGAAAATAGAAAAGAAGTTGTGCAGAATTTTGAAGAAGATTACCTGTACTTTTAAGGGGGAGTATAAGAATTTAGACTTCTGAACAAAGCAGTTCATAACTCGTACTTAAGAGATTTGGCTTCTAAACATCTCATTTTAGAACCCGTTCTTCAACAATTTATGAATTCTAAACATATCAGTTTAGGACTCGTACTTCAAAGAGAATTAGACTTCTGAGTAAATCAGCTCATGACTCGTACTTCAAGATGTTTGACTTCTGATCATATTAGGACTCATTCTTCAACGACTATGACTTCTGAATTTACTTCAATCCTGGTAATTCAGAACTCGTTTTAATGATTAAGAATATTTTAATCCAAGTCTTGTTATTGGTGCAGATTTAGATAAAGATCTTTTGCATATGTTAAGGGGGAGCTTATCTGTTTTTAAATCATTCTATCATGATTTGAGGGGGATCTCAAACATTGTTGAATGTAAGTATCTTCTGATCTTAATATCAGATTGTTTGAAAGAAGAACGACCTTCAAGCATGAAAAACGTTTTTTCTTAAAATGTTCAAACCACTTCTCTATTTCAAAACATATTTTATGAATTTAGAAGTGTGATTTTAAATGTTTTTCATCCATCGTCTCCCCAATCTCCTCACATTTATACCCAGTGTGCCATACCTTGCACCGAAAGCAAAACTGTTTCCTGCAATTAGGGCACAAACATCTCTTCGATTCACCATCACCACACTCGTTCACAGTCAATTCCGAACAATATTTATTAGAGCAGTAAACCCCGTTAAAATTTAGCACCGCCGATTTGCATAATTTATAACACCGTTTATCGAACATTTGGTGTGCAACTTTGGGACGACATGATATCGGTTCAAGAGTGAATGCAGGTCAAATCTGGGCATTTGATGTCTGATACGTTGTCGTCGAGGTTCACTTGGATGTATCTGATCATACAATCGGTGCAAAAAGGGTGGATGCAATTGTCGTTGTGCTTGAATTTGTTCTTTAGGAGTATCAAAACATGATTTGAAAATGATAATAACTACCTTAATTAAAAAATTTAAAAATAGAGATGATCTCCTTAAAATCCGCCCATGATCAAGATAATTAATAACAAAAAAAAGTCTAATTAAATATTATTTACCAATTACCCAAACTACCCTCATGAATATCTAAAAAATAAAACAAAAACAGAAAAAATTAAATCAAGATCAACGGTGAAGATCAAGGTTGCAAGGGTTTCAACCTTTTCGTGGGTTGCAAATTAGACTTCCTCTCTCTCTCTATATATATAGGGAGAGTTCAAATGAGAAATGCTAAGTGTGTGAGAAATAGAGAAATGACTCTAGCCCTTAATTTGGTTAACATTTGCGGCTTTGACTGAGAAGCACCGAATAAGTCATCGCGTGGTCTGCAGAAGATAGAGGGGTAGTTTTGTAAAATACGCGAGACAAGTTCATATGTGAACCGGTGTGATTCATATATGAACTATACGTTCATATGTAAATCAGTTAATTAGTCCATATGAGAATCAGTTAATTAGTTCATATAAGAATCAGTTAATTAGTTAATAGGTGAATCACAAAGGTTCATATGTGAATCAATTGACCTAATTAACATATCATATGAACCTACAGATAATTAGTTCATATGTGAATCAGTTAATTTGTTTATATATGAATCACAAAGGTTCATATGTTAATTAGTTAAAAGGAGTTCATATGTGAATTGTAACAACCCAGATCCATAAACAAAACATAAACAATCATATAAGAATATCTTGCCAAAATGGCCCCCAGACACCAGTTATAACAACCGGTACAAGATAAGGTTTGCGGAAATAACCTATTACACAACTGAGATCACGAAAGAACTATGCTTGACATGCTAAATAAGATGACTTCCTTCTAGTCCAAAACTTCAAGCTCACACCTTCTCCTTGCCCTTACTAGAGCCTTTTATACGCTAACCTGAAATTGGTTTAGTTTTTTAAAAGCGAGGGTTAAACCATGAGGTCTAGTGAGTTCCCTCAATAAACAATCTGCGCCATGTAAAACATTTTAAACAGTTTATAAGCATTTATAAACTATTCTCAACAATAAAACATTTAAACTTTCAAACGCAAGAACTACACATGTAAATGGCACACTAAAGTCACGCCACCTGTGACAACGTGTCAGTCTCACACTGCCTTAACGGGGACACACCTCCCATGGCATAAACGGGACACATGCACCCCCCGGCATGAGCACTGGCGGCCTGGCGGGACATACCCCCGACTTAGCCATAACATGTCCACTTCCAAATGTATGCATACATAATATTTCAACTTTCTCAAATATAGCAAAACATGTAGTTTCATATAAAAGATAAAACATGCACTTTCATAACATTTCATGCATTCAAAATCATACACAAGTCAACACATTTTTAGTTAGAAAAACTCACCTGTTGTCCTCGCTTAAATCTTCTCAATTACGCTTCTGATCCTTAAATCGAACACCTACGTTTTAAATGGAAAACGAGAGTGATAAGTCAATCAATCATCCCTCAAGGTCATATCTAAACGACACCCTAAACAACACCCCAGACTAAACTGGAAGGAACGGTAAACTCTCACGAAAAAACCAATGAAGTAAAACTGTTCCCGAATTAAACTGCCCGGATTTGGGTTTACCGGATCCCCATCCGGGTTTTCCCCGCCTCCCGGGTCTCCTCCCCGACTCCCGGGCCTGGCCTTCTCGACTCCCGGGTCTCCCTTTTTGGTTTCCCGGTTAAGACGAACTGTGCGACAGCAAAACCCCCAAAATCCCATATTAACACCGATTAACACGATTAGGATCCCCCACATGTACAGAAATGGTGTACCAACATTATATCAATGCATTTCAATTACCAATCACCCATTAATCCAAGGATTTCACCCAACCTCATTGAATAACCTGATTTAGCCAAACGTTGCTACCAAACCCAAAAATCTTGATCTTACAATGAAATCATAGGTTAAGAGACAGCATAGGAGATTACCTTGAATATAATAGATGTAGAGTCCCTTCTAATTTTGCAATCTCTCTTAATCTTTTTCTCAAATTGAAATCCCCCACTTCTCTGCGTTTTTTTAGCCGCCTCAATTGGGAAAGAAAAATGAATTAGGCTAGAGGGGTTTAGGGTTTTTACCCCTTTTTGACAACTAACACTTCAGCCCCTTTACTTTAAACTTTTCTCCCATTTTCACTAAACATCCCACTTCTTTATAATTAGAATCCCAGTTATTACAATACATTCCCCTCAAAAGAATTCCTTCCCCGGAATTCCTTCGTCGAACAAGCTCGGGTATTTGGACCTCACGTCAACCTCCAACTCCCAAGCTGCCTCCGGTCCTTTGGTTATAACACCACGATACTTCCATAAGGTCAATCCCCTTGTTCCTCAACTCCTTGACTCTAAGGTCGATGATTGTTCTTGACCCTATGACGAAGGTCATCTGCTTATCGCTTGCATTTCTTGTAGAGTTATCGTCATCCCAACTTCCAACAATTGCTCTCTATAATAGAGGCGTGAAACACAATGAATTCCCCAAAGTCTCATCGAGCACAACCAGATCATACACTATCTCTCCAACTCTTTCCATAATTTTCGACGGATCCAAAGAAAACGTGGACCAATTCCACCTTTCACTCGAACACCCCACATTATCCTATGGGGTCGTCTTCCGCATCAACTGCCCCCTCTTCAAACTCAAGGCTCAGAAGTCTTATGCTTTATATAGATATAAATTAATCTTGATCCTGTAATCAAAGAAAGATAGTGAACATTCTTCTTATCTTGTGACTTAGAATAAATAGTTCTCTGTGGAGGAACAAAATGACAATTTATTCCTATAGAACATCTAGGAACAAGATGATTGAATTGGAAATATCGACAAATTCTTGCGGAGTCCAAAGAAATGAATATAAATAAAAAGGGGGTCAACTTGTTCCAATTTCATCTCTATTGAATTTGAATATCAGAATAGCGGATATAGTCATGATTGAACCGAATCAACTTAGCTCCACTCAGCTGCCCAAACCATTCTGATTAAAAATCATATCCGTACCCGATCCTTCAGCAACGTCCCTCAATTAATCACCATTTCTTATGACAGATCACATCGTATGACACACTTGCAACCTCTCCGATTGACTATACCATCCGTAACATCCCAGGCCAACCGTACTAGATAATTCCCATTTCGTCCAGACCTGGACTCGCGGTTTTAAAAAACAATCGTCTAAACATGGTTTTCTAGAACAACTCCATTTCCTTAAAAGAAGGGACTTTGCGGAATTCCATGCCACAATAACGTGAATCTTTTACCAAAAATAACCACTCAATTTGCCAACTTGGCACAAGGCCAACCTTGAATATCCCAATAAACTCGCAGTTAAGAGTTCCCTCATCGGATAACATGCAATTCTATATTACTTCTCCCAACCGACATACGTCTAACGCAGATAGTACCTTCTTCCTTGAATCACATCGATTAAAGTTCATTAATGTTAACCAACTCATACTCCCTCACCACGTCATTACCTCATACTTATACATAGCTAATAGTAGAAAATCTCCACAATCCACCATCCGACGTGTCCACCAATCCGAGGTGAACCAAATCCTAACGACACACATTCAAACTCTCGTTGCAACCAACAACCTTATACGAAATAAATTCAAGTTTCACTCGCTCAACGAGGAGCGGCCATGCTCACACGAAACTACTCCCATTAGCTTAGCACTGAACGACAAGTTTACTTGAAACATTTCTCACAATAACACCAAGTCAAATCCAATGGCCCTTTATTCCGAGTACATTCAACTACCTTTTTCCTCTTCCTTCTCGAAACATAAAACATGCTTCCAACGAACGACTCACTAGAAGGTGCACGCTTTCGACCAGTCGCATAAGTTAGTTTTCCACCGCCCTTGAACCATAACACACACAAATCCCCTTTCTCATACTCTTACGAGGAGTTCATATACCCACCAATGACAATATGTACACACTACTCCACATTTTCAGTGTCACTTTCCAAACTTCCTACTTCCAACCTACTCACTTATTTCGACATATTATCTTCACCTCCTCACGTTAGCATGGAGCACTGCCCACCAAACATTACTTGCCCCCTTTTCCGACCTTTGTACATGTGCCGGTAACACCTCTTCATTACTATACATAACCAAACGGTTTGACCAAAATTCTAACTTGAGGTATCCAACCAAGTCATCCCAAAATGACACCAGTGTTCGAAGCCACAACATACTTCTTGTTCCCCAAACTATTACCTTCTCAGAGAATTCCTTCGTACACAAGGAACAACTCACATTCCTTAAAGATTCCGTATCGACTACACCACATCGTAAACTAACCAATCCAACATCTTCATCAATCTTTCAATGATCCCAAAATACACTCACTCAACGACTCCCGTAACCAAAAAGCACATGGTTCCTCTTTTGAGTAACCACCAACTACCGCTCCACCCCTTCTATTCCGAAAATAGCCATATCATAACGCCAACTTACAGTCGATGCGTCCCAATAACATGTTTAACACTTTGTATAACTCATCAGAATTCTCCGAAAAGGGCTTCCATCTGTGCTTATCCTTCTCTAACAACACATTACCATATCACCGGCTTGCACATCTACCTTGGCAAAAGATGCCACTAACTTATCCATACATTCTCCACCCACAACATCGCACCGAAGACCAGGTTCTCACGGTCATTTGTACACAAAATCAATCTTGCCTTCATATTCACCTGCATATATAATCAAGTCTATCTCACGACTTTGTCTTTCCCCGAATCTAGATGAACCACAACTCACGATTTCCCAATTTACTCAAACATATTCGTTTCTTGTTGGTTCATTGTGATCTCTAAGAAACCATTACAAATGACAAGGCACATTCCCTTACAGATCGATATAATCAATGCATCCACTTCGATTGTGCCAATTACTTCATCCTTTTACGAACTGTCCAAACCTCGTAAGGAAAACAGTCATCCAATTAGCAATCCTCCACAATCATAACACCCACACGAGGTGGTCCAACGTCATACAAGTATACATCTTTCCTGAACGACCTCCTACATCTACACATACTAGGGTGATTCTCTCAAATTTCAACCTCTTGACAACGCCTTCAGCTCTAGACATCTTAAATAGTTGCTGACTTCAACATCAATAGACGACATGATGATGCATCCATAACCTTCCCGACAACAAGGGTTCCTGACAGAACCTGCTTCTTCCAACATATCATAATCAACTTTATACCCCGCCGTCCTAACTTGAAGGAAAATTTTCAAGACTTACTTTGTGCAAGGTCAATATTACAAGACCACCCCAAAACTCAGGCTCAACGTCGATAACATTTCAATTCTGCATCTCAACACTACTCATAACGAGCTACTAATACCAATACCTTGATGACTTCAAGTCCTTCCCCCGGACACGACCGTTCACCGACAACCGCACTTCAAGTTACCGAACAAGAGCACAAGCTACCATAATACAAACAATACCAAAGTCCATTTCTGACCTTTCCACCATTCACCTCTCTTCCTTAATGGGAATACCAAGATCACAAAACACTCGCAACCGGCTTGACCGTCACATCTCCACTCTCCAAACCATTCCTTATCTTTAAATGCAATAATCTCCACGACCTAGTGAGTTCATAGCCTTCATGCATAACGACACAATAAACTTATCATTTCACACATTTGAACATTTAAAAAGTACAACACTTGAAAACAACTTGAGTAGACATGACCCAACACTCTCATAACTTCGATGCCATACACAACGATCTCCAGAATCGTTCGCACACAACCTTTTGGTAAAACACAACCTTAACCAACCAAAACGATGTCGTTACATTAGAAACATACTGAATGTAACCTTTCCTATACGACTAGAAAAATTCTGAACGAAATCACTTACACGAAGTAAATCAGTCGGCTCCCACACTCATTTATATGATATCAACGTGTCAATGCTCATTTTGGTTATAAAAGCTTTGCAGTCAAACGTTTTCATGATTTTATCAACGAAAATCATCTTAACATGAAAAGGGCGATATAATTCGCAAATCACTAAGTTCAAAATTTTATCGTGCAACGTCAATAGGTTTGTCTTTTTCTTTAAACACACGCTTGCACGCGTCGACTTATTCTAAAACAAGAAATTCGTTATTTACGTGTTTACTTTTAATCATGAAAGAGCTCATGTAACATATTTAAAGACACAATGCATGAAACTCAACTTGCATTTAAAGGCTATTCACTCTAACAAGGTCAACCGTTGTACCCATACAACTATCATTCGCACTCTACTTTTGACCAACGGTCGCTCCCTCGCCCTTGCAACAACTTGCTGTACAGGTGTTTCACAGCCTACCTGTTTGACAACCCTACACAGTTCTGTGATCCCAGATCTAATCAAGTAACAATCAAGAACTCAAGAAATCTTCATTAGAAATGAGAAAGAATACAAGATTGGAATGAGATCCCCTTTCTCTCTCTAAACTCTCTCTCTCTAAGATGTCATCCCTCTCTCTATACAATTTCACACGTATGAATGAATTCCCTATTACAATTCTATTACAACATCCTATTTATACACATTGACTTTCCACTCTAATGTGTTGACTTTGACTCTCAACACCTCTATCTTTGACTTTGACTAATGCATTTGACTCTTACAAATAATACAATTACATATTAAATCTTGAATACATTTTATGCACTAACAATCTCCCCCTATGGATTCAAGATTTAAAAATTGATGACGATAGTCTTCAGCTCTTTATAAACTTCAAATCTTCAACACTTTATTACTTTGAACAATCTCCCTCTTCGCTTTGAAGGAAAATCAATCTTTTAAAAAATAGCTTTGAAGAATCTTCAAGTAAGCGTTGTCTTCAGAAATTCAATCTGACTGCTTTAATCTTCAACTGGATCTTCATAGTCAAATAGTCATCAAGATCTTGAAACTCAAACTTCAAATCTTTGTGGTGTTGGTCAAAGTCTTCAAACAAAAAGTTCATATCTTTGAATCTTCGTATCACAAATCTTTGAACCATTATAGCACGGATCTTTGCATCTTTGAGAAATATCTTCAGTCTTTGATTAAGAACTGGTCTTTGAGCTTTGAACGGGTTTTGAGCTTTGGCGGGCTTTGAATGTCTTGAACTGTGTATCTTCACTTCTTCAACAATGAACAAACTTTGAACTTTTGAACTTCGTCGAATCTTCTCGAAACATCTTGAAACATCTTGAACTTTTTAACTCGAGCTTCTTGACTTTAACAAAAACTTCACTTTATCTTGAAATTGAAACTTTCATAGTTTATCCCCCTTTTTGATGATTGTGAGCATCATGATCATCAAAATCCTTTTCAATTTCAGCAGTCTTTGAATATATCAATAACAATCTCCACTTTTTGATCTGTTTATCCGTCAATTCCAAAAATATTTATCCGAATCTTTTCAAATTCAGACAAAATGAAAGTGGTAACCCTAAAACAACGTATGAATCAGTTATAATGCCTGTAAGTTGCACGGAGCCACTTAGTACAACGAATGCACTTTGGAAATGAGCTTTTTGATGTTCACTCCTCCAGGGATTCCATTCAATCGTCGAAAAACCACAAAGGAAATTTCTATGAACGTTATGACAAGAAAACATATTCCTTGTGTGTACGTGCTAGTGTAGAAATGATTGAAGCAACTTATGCTTGAATAATAATAGGCTCAAATTGTGTAAACTGTTGAGACAGCAACAAGTTTTCCACGGACTCAATATGTATGAATGAAGAGCCAAGGTGGGGCAAACTTCCTTCTTTTTCAATATCTAGACCTTCCGAGTGAAGATCAGATAGATAATATGTTGCTTCCCCAAGAAAATTGAAACATTTCTTTGTTGAGAAAGAAATGAGTAGCTGGTGGGGTTAAATGCAAGAGTTGGCATGGGCTAGTTGCCTGTTTCAATGATGGTCACCAAAGAATGTGAACCAATCAGTAAAGTAGTTGCCCGACTCAGAAAGTGGATAGTGCAGAGTTCTCTTATTCTTTTAACTCTGTTCTCACACCCTCTTTCTGTTTTTAATCCGCTCACTTCTACCCAAACTCTCATTTACATTTTACCTCAGCACAATGAGATACTCAACCGTATGAGTAATCTCCCCCACTCTTTGATTTTGACCCCTCACCCCTCAATCACTCAAGGATAACTTCTTGGGTAGGAAACACTGGTTAACGTGGATCCATAGAAGTTCTATAATATCTCACACCGATTCCCATGAAAAATTGTCCTAAAAAGATGTGTTGTTCAACAGTTTATCTTGAACAATTATGAACATCGGCATTTGATTAACATTGCCATCAGAATGTATGCTCCTCAATAATATCACGAAGATTTGAGCATTTGATCTTTGAAGATTTATCAAAACAAGAATATAGAAATAATGAAATGAATTCGAAAGACTTGTTTGAGAAACTGACAATGCATCAATCAGATCAAATATGAATGATAATCATGTAAGGTTTAGGGTATCAAAGAATTGAATGTTGTTTATATGAACAAATATAAACAATCTTTGAATAAAACGTTTAAGTTCTCACGCTGAAATGAATATGATGTTCAACAAAATTTGAAATTCAAACGGGAGTATTACCATCGAAAAATTGTTTCTTTTTTAGACATGGTAATAACAAAGTCAAGAAGAAGCTGAACCAGTGTGTGTGAATACTTGAAAGTATAGAAAATATAATACGCAAGTATTAATCTTTGGAAACACACGGTCAGAAATAATGATGTAACGAGAATCCGAGATTTACATGAAAATCATTTAAAATCACACTTCTAAATTCATAAAATTTGAATGAGAATTGAGAAGTGGTTTGAACAATTAAGAAAATATTTTTCATGCTTGAAAGTTGTTCTTCTTTTAAACAATCTCAGATTAAGTTCAGAAGATACTTACAATAGATGTTTAAGCTCCCCCTCAAATCATGATAGACTGATTAAAAAACCAGATAAGCTCCCCCTCAAAATATGCAAAAGATCTTAGTGAAACAAAATTAGTATGTATAACAATCAAAGTCTAAATCAAATAAGTACGAGTTCTAAACTGATGTGTTTAGAAGTCAAACACTTTGAAGAACGGGTTCTAAACTGAGATGTTTAGAAGCCATAGTCTCTTTGAAGTACGGGTCCTAAACTGATATGTTTAGAAGCCATTGCCTTTTATGCTCGGGTTCTAAACTGATGTGTTTAGAAACCATTACTCTTTGCTCCCCCTTAATGGTACATATACTCTTCAAAAATTTGCACCGCTTCTCTTCTGTTTTCATTCATGTGTGTGATATATATGTAACATTCAGCACAACACATGATGAATCCTGCAAAACAGATTAAGTAGATTTTGGTACCCAACGGATCTTGGGTCCTAGTGTGTTAGATGTAGATTTCTTTGAAGGAATACTGTAAGTACCGTACCAATAAGAAGTAAAATCTTTATGCACAAAATCATATGATCCACAGTAAGAACAACAAATTTTCTTATGTGCCAACCTAATCAGATGATTTGCAGAATGAATAGGATTAGGTTTAGCAGAAGACTTACCTTTTGGAGCATTGTTCTTCTTAGCATTTGATGTGGAGGCAAATGATTTTGACACATCATTCTTTGGAACTGTTGTGCCTTTAACTCTCCATTCCATCTTCACCTTCTTGAAGACTGGAACTTCTTTAGAATTGGAAGTATTAACTTTAGGCACTTTTGGTTTATTATCTGATTTATCAAGCAAAGGATTATAGAAGAGATTTGTAGAACGAATCTGATCTTTAAAGAAATCATTTGATCTATTACATTGTTTTTAAAGAGATTCATCTTGAGCAATGATTTACAAATCATACGGTTTCAATCTTTGACCCCTATATGTTGCTAAACAACCAATTCCTTCACAATCTGATCTTACAATACTTCAATTCAACACCGATCTTAGACACCCTTGCCACTTCTCCTGTCCGAAATGATCGTCACCTCAAATCCAAGAATGAGGACTCACTAGATACTATGAGTTTACCCTTAATTAGTCATTCATCACCTTCGAACCCAAGAAGTTCTACCTCTAGACGGCTCATAACATTCCGAACAACACTTCTTCTACAAGATATAAACATTATATCATAAGTGATCTCTCACGATACCTCAACCCTTTGCTATCATTGCAATGTCAGAACTCACTACATACTTCCACCCCCATCGATCTTCTCAACAAGAGCAATTGAGCACACTCATGTACCTGTAAATTCGTGATTACATTTGTAACAACCCACACCAACTAGCATGCAAAAAGCTACCACTTTAAATAAAAACGCCATAATGGCCCAACATCGTCACACAGCCAAAAGTTGACAAAACTGGGTTTGTGGAAATAACCCTAACTACAGCTGAGAACATAACTACAAAATAAAAGGAAAGCCTTCTAATCCTTATATACGCAAGCTACAACTCACATCTTGTCATTTTTTAAACAAGCTCTCGGCTACCTGCTTACCTGAAAAGGTTTTAGTTTTGAAAAGCGAGGGTTAGACCATGAGGTCTAGTGAGATCCCTCTTGCTACCAACACCACGCCGCAATTAACAACTAAAGAGAGTTTATAAGAATTCATAACCAGTCACACCTTTATCAGTTTAAGTACACATGCAACACATATAAATGACTCACACTTAGTCACGTACACACCTGTGACAATATGTTAGGGCACACACCCGCCCTTAGTGAACATATGAAACAAATTCATATATCCTGTATGGGACACACTCCCCATATATCCATATCTAGTCATCACATGCCCCACACATACCCATAATATAATTTACACACCTATATCATGCATATTTAAAACAACGTAAATCATGCAATTCAATATATCGATACAAGTAATAAATTCGAGTATCGATAAAACTTCAGTTTAGAAAGACTCGTTGGGCGTCCACGCTAACACGTTCTTACTTGAAACCGCTATTCTCTAACTACACACCTACATTTTCACCCAACACACGAGAGTGAATAAGTCACCCAACATCCCACAAAGATTTCTATCACACCTCCCGAGACACATCCCGACTTTTTTAAGGCACCCTCTACTCGGCACACAAAAGGATCCCAAAACCAAACAGTGGAGTTTTCCGGACAACCACTTCTGGACAACTCACTTCTGGACAACTCACTTCTGGACACACCACTTTCGGACACATCACTTCCGGAATCTGGTAACTACCGGACTCACTTTCGAATTCTACATTGGTTTTCCGGGAACCTCTTCCGGACTACAACCAGGTTCCGGACAAATGGGGTTTCATCGCACTGCTAACCCTCAATACCAAACGGTTCGACTCAAAAACTGATTTAAGTCACGACAAGCAAGGGATCAATATTGCTACCATTCAACGAGCTAAAACATTTGATCTCCCCCACCGATTTGGTTGGGACGGAACACACACTTTGATTTTTCTCACCTACTTGAAGAGATATCAGACAAATGATCTCCCAAAAACCCAAAACCCCATCAATCATGATCCACACCAAGATTCCAATTGTTACACACAGATTAATAAGTTAAGGAGAAGGAATTTACCTCCAGGGAGATGATGATTCACACCCAAGCTTTGATTCCCCAGTATCCTCTCAAGATAGTAAGGTCTGCTCCACACCAAGCTTCACACACAACCGCCAATATTGAAAAATGAAATGAGAAATTTTAGGGGTTTTAACCCTATTTCTATTATTCTCACAATTGTCACCCAAGTTTCATTCTTCATACTACACACACCAATGTACCATATTTACAAAACAAACCCGGTTATTACATCATCCTCCCCTCAAAAGAATTTCGTCCCCGAAATTCCATCTTCGAACAAATAAGGGAAACGGATCCTTATATCCGATTCCACTTCCCAAGTTGCTTCTTGTCCCTTATGGAAGCACCACTGAACTTTCACCAGCGAGATCTCTTTAGTTCTCAACTTTCTGACCTTGTGATCTACGATCGCCAACGACTTCTCAACCTAATTTAACTTTTCATCCACACGAATGTATTCTAACGGTACTTCCATACTTTCTTCGGCCAGACACTTCCTTAAATTCGACACGTGAAAGGTCGAATGAACTTTTCGAAGTTCCTCAGGCAACTCCAACTTGTATGCCACCCTGCCCACACGTTCGGTGATGGCAAACGACCCGACATACCTGGGCCATAGCTTTCCTTTCTTTCCAAATCGCATGACGCCTTTCCACGATGATACCTTAAGCATCACCTTATCCCCCACCATGAATTCAATCGGTTTCCTTCTTTTGTTCGCATACATCTTTTGGTGGTCCTGAGCCACCCTTAACTTCTCACGAATCTGTTTGACTTATCGATGGTCAACCGCGCGATCTCTGGTCTCACCAAATGCCTCTTTCCCATGATCCAACTTTATTCTTGGAAGATTCACTGATAACTGCACATACCAACCTCTTTGTTTTTCTAAAGATTCTCTTGCTCCCACTTTGCATGAAATTTCAACAACAGGGCGTATCCCAATAAATTTTTACACTTTCGGTTAACTACAACTCTCACCCAGAAAATTCTCATAACATAACTATGACGCCTCAGGCCAACTGTACACAATACCATCCACACACCTAGACCCACGGTTTTGAAACGACTTAAGAGTTTCACACACAACTTCACTTCCGTAAAAGAACAAATTTACAGAGGTTAACGCCACAACAACAAGAATCCCTTATTAGAACAACGAACACTCGATTCACCAACTTAACACAAGATCAACCTCGAATATCACCTTAACTCACAGTTATGATCCTCTTCAACAGATAACATACAATTCTACAATCACCTTCCCCAACACGATATACGCCTAAGGCAGATAACACTTTCTTGCCTAAATTGCATTGACTATCCATCAATAATAATCAATTCACACGTTCTCACCACATCATCACCCCACACTATACAGAGCTAAAAGTAGGAAACCTCCACACTCCAACATCTGAAACAGGCGCCAACCAATCCGAACCAATTCTGAAGACACACATTCAACTTCTCACTGCATCCAACAATCGTCCATCCACATATGAAATAAATTCAAGTTTCACCCACTCAACAGGAAGGAGCAACCATGCTCCCACAAAACTATTCCCATTAGCTTAACGCTGAACGACAAAGCTCACTTGGAGTATTTCCCACACTACTACCAAGTATAATCCAATGGTCCTTCATTTCGAGCACTACATTCAACTTTCTTCTTCCACTTCCTCCTGAAAACATAAAACATGTTTTCAAAGAACGGCTCACTGAAAGGTGCACACTTTTAACCAACCACACAAGGTAGCTTTCCTCGACCCATAAACCATCACATGCACGCAAATCACCTTTCTCATACTCCTACTAGGAGTTCATGTACCCGACAATGTCACTCTATAACCATTGATTCACATTTTCTGTCACTTGCCAAACTTTCTACTTCCAGTTTACTCATTTATTTCAACATACTATCCCCACCTCCTCAGACTAGTATGGAATATCGTTCGTACAACATTGACCACTCCATACACGCAATTCCAACGGTTACTATGCCTAACCAACGGTTTCACCACATCTCACACGAGAAACTCAACCAAGTCATTCCGAAATAATACCCAATGCTCGAAGCCACCACACACTTCTCATTTCCCAAACGGGGTTAACCCACTCCTTTGAATTCCTTTACACACAAGGAAAAATTCAACATTCCCAAAGATTTCGTATCTAGTACGAACCATCATGAATTAACCAATCCAATATCCTCGTAAACGTGTCAGTGACACAAGATAACTCACCCTTCAGCTCATCACAACCTATGAGCACATGGTTTCTCTCTTAGGTAGCCACCAACTACCACCCCATTATTTTATTCTCAAATTAACAATACCATAACACCTACCAACATCCATGCATCTCAACACACGTAGTTTTGCCATATTTGAATAACTTTTCAGCAATCTTCGAGCAAGGATTTCCACTCACGCTCATCCCATATCAACAGCACCAGCCCCACCACTTAACCTTACAACAACTTATTACCACACCAATGACTTGCACGTCTACTATGCATAAGTTATCACTAACTTATCCACACCACCACCACACCACAACATCACACTAAAGGCAAAATCCTCATGGTCATTTGTGCACACAATAGGCCTTGACTTCTCCATACCAATCATAACACATACATTAGAAATAAGGCTATCAAACGACCTTGACTCCCTTGAATAAAGATGAGCCACAAAATCAAGATCGTCTACCTCTCTCGAACAAGTATTTGTCCCCAGCCGACTCTTCAGGATCTACACGAAACAAGCTTAAATAAACCAAAAGGTAAGGCGCTCCCTTGCAACCCAACATAATCAATGTATCCCACTTCAGTTGTGCTAACTACTTCTTTCATAAACGAAACATCAACCACATAGGAAATCACCTATC
Source organism: Saussurea involucrata (assembly GCA_033807775.1). Lineage (NCBI taxonomy): Eukaryota > Viridiplantae > Streptophyta > Magnoliopsida > Asterales > Asteraceae > Saussurea > Saussurea involucrata. The sequence continues at coordinate 69,910,897 of CM066315.1, forward strand.
CATCTAGCGATCTTCCATTTTCATAACACTCGCACAAGACGGTTGTACACACCTTTCCCCCGAACGACCTCTTACATCTTTGTATAAACCCGACAAAATAAGGACACCATAGTTTTCTTTTCCATTTCCAGCCCCTGACTACGATATCAACAACAGTCGTTGACTTTCACATCAACGGCCGACATGATGATGATGTTTCAATGGTGTCTCTGACAAACGAGAATTTCCAACAGAATCTACTTCTCCCCGCACATCGTAACTAACTTTGCGCCCCACAGTCCTCACACGATTGAGGTACAAGACTTACTTGACCATTAGACTAAATATAAGATCGCCTCAAACTTCGGCTTCACGCCGATACCATTCATTATCATACTACAACGCTACTTATTAGCAAGCAGGGCCGTTCCTGATATTTTGGAGGCCCTGTGCGAAAAATTAAATGCGTCCTTAATTTGGTAATATATATTATTTATTAAATTGTTTTTATTATATTTCGACGCCTCTTTGATGATAAATCAAAGAATAACTCATCTTTGACTTTGAATAAATTATTCATCTTTTTTCTTCTTCTTTTCATTAAGTTTTAATTTTTAATATTAATATGTTAGCGTGGATTCAAAATTTATAGTTGATTTTACAAGTTAAAAGTCTTCGGAAAAAGTCTTCGGAAAAAAAACATATACAATAAAATAAAATAAATACATATTAAAAAACCCCAAACTCAATTCAATATTCAAATAAAAGTATAAAATAAGTAATTAAAAACGCATTAAACAATCAAACTTATTCACAACATCTCTAAGGGCATGTCCAATGGGTCACAGTATATTTTACACCAAATTTTATAAGTAGTGTAAATTTTAGTTCTCCAATGGGTAACACTATTTTTTAAAAGTGGTGTAAAAGTAGCGTAAAAAGTAGTGTAAATGAATAGTGTTACACCAAATATAGTGTAATATTATTCATTACACTAAATTTAGTGTGAAAAATAAAGACCCCATTGAAGATACGAATAGTGTCATTTACACCAAATTTAACGTTTAGTGTAAGATTTAGTGATCCAATTGAAGATGGTCTAACAATTATTCAACTTTTTCTACATAGAGAATCTAAATTTAAATATTTTAAGAAAAATTACATTCAACTTCAATAACTATTGTACTTTATCAAGTTTAACATTCAGTATATTTAAAAATATTTTGTAAGCTTACATATCAATACATTTTTAAAAAAGCTTATAGAAAATATAACAGATTATAATATAACATATTATAATTAAATTCAATATATTTAAAAATATTTTGTAAACTTACATATCAATACATTTTTAAAAAAGGCTTATAGAAAAATATAACAGATTATAATACAACATATTATATAGTTTAATTAATAGATTACAAAATTAAAAAAATTAAAAAAATCGAGTTATATATTTAAGTCATCCAAAAAAGGAATTTCAAAAATATAGGAACCGTTAAAATTTTGTATATGTAATTAATCCTAATGAAAATGTGTAATAAAACAAAATATTAATTAAAAGCATTAATTTAAAACACAATTTTTTGAGTAAAACAAAATTAATGAAAGCATTAAAAAAGAAACTTTGGGGGAACGTGGGATTCGAACTTGGGGGAAATCACAAAGTAGCGCACGCTACCATACTCATGTTAGCCACCGCACTAAAAGGAATCTTGTTGACATAATTTTTCTAATTAATATATATTAGTTTAGTACAAGTAAAAATTTAGAAAAAATATCCGGAGGCCCCCGACAATCGGAGGCCCTGTGCGGTAGGACCTATCGGAACACCCCAAGGCACGGGCCCGTTAGCAAGCTACTTTCAGAAGTATCTTGCCCACTTTGAAATTCATCCGGGACACCCCCCCCCCCCCCCCCCCCCCGCCAACCACGCCTCAAAATACTGAACAAGAGCAAAGACTACCATGATACAGGCATCTCTAAAGTAAAAGATCGAGACTTCAATTATTCGCCGCCCTCCCAAAAAGGGAACACCAAGGTCACGAATTGACCATCGACGATTCCACCACACCTTTCCACTCTCGAAACCTTTCCTCATCAATAACTACGATATTTCTCACTACCTAGCGAGTTCATAGCCTTCATGCACGACGACGCAATAATTTAAATTGTTTTGCACCTTTGAAAAATACATCATGAAACAAGGTTATGCATGACACGACACTGTCATAAAAATAGCCACACACACATCGATCTCGAGGATTGCTCACACGCAACCCATGATATCTCACCACCTTGTCCAACAATCGAAAATGCATTCACTAAAACTCTTTTCGTGCAATTTTAAAATACGGCAAAGTTACTCACACTAAGCGAGTCGGTCGACTCTCACACTCATTGATATGACAACAACGTGTCCATACCGATTTCACTTATAAAACCATGCGATCAAATGTTGTCATGATTTCTCAACAAGGTTTACTCACTCATAAAAAGAGGTGAAACAATTCACATTCCCCAAGTTCAAAATGTAACACCCTAAAAATCAAGGATAAATTAAACCTCAATTCGTAACAAGTTATGACAAAATAACATCCAACTTTTATATAAGAAGAAAATCAACAATGAGGTTTCATAATTACAAACATGGAATTCTCCCAATAACTTATTAATCTAGCCATGTCCACTATAATTAGATTAATTAAGTTATCTAAGTAATCCATGAAAAAGTCCCACTGCTTTAGATGACATCCTCCGTTTATCTCTTAAGTTGGATACTTCAAAAGCTCTCGACACACATCCCATTTACTTCCCCGAGCCTGTACCTGGTAAGAAAATTAATTTGAACAATTAGGCTTACGCCTAGTGAGAACATCCAAATTCAATTTAAACATTAACAGTTTGGGAATATCCAATACATATAAACAAACATGTTCTCCACCATTCTTACCGTACACATGCTCACCTCAATGACGGGAACATGCCCGATCTCACGAATATGACTAACCTTCAGTAAGTCATATTATCACAAACGAGAGCCTACTACGAATCATCACAGATTCTAGATTAATGCTCCTACCCAAGAAATTACAAGTTGCTTCATGCTTATTTCTTGGCCCGGAAGTAGAAATTACAAGTTACTTTATGCCTATCTCTGGTCTTCCCCTAGAAATCAGGAATTACAATTTACTTTATGCCTATCCCTCGATTTCTACACTATGAAATAGAAATTACAATTTCCTTTATGCCTATTTCTTGTTTCATAACACCTTTGCGAAATAGGAATTACAAATTACTTTATGCCTATTCCTCACTTCAGGTCAACGGGAATTACAAATTACTTTATGCCTATTCCTCGTTACAATACATAACAGTGCCTATGGATCCATTACACTTACTAGCGTATATGCATAACAACATATCATGCTACATCTCATATCATATTCTTAACTCTAAGGATACTAGATACCCTATCGTACCCTCATCCTCAATTGTTTCCCCCTTCGGCGAATTAGCACCGGGGTTCTGCTACCCGGTTAGCGGATGGGGTCAAGGGGCAACGCCATGAAGTTTTCAGAACAACTTAGGGGCTGTTTGTTTACCTCTTAATGATACCATTCAGATGCACATGTCTGAATCGGTCAGACCTAATCTTGTTTGGGTGGAAATTTTAAAGGCCTGAATGGTTAAATTGCCCCTGAATCGCCACTCTCCCCATTTGCTACCTGTGCGATTCAGACTAGAAACATTTCCAAGTTTGCCCTCGGTTCTCCAAGCGACGTTCTTCTCTCTCGATTCCACCATTTGCTCCGTTGATTGTTGCTCTCCCCATTCGTCTTCCCCTGAATCGCTACTCTCCCCATTCGTCTTCCCCTCTCAATCGATTGTTGATTGTTGATTGTTGCTCTCGATTCTGTTGGAATCCGCCGTCCTCCCTTTTCAGAATCGACCATCTTCCACTCATTTCTCCATACCAGGTACATTCTCATCCATCTCCTTCGATTGATCTGGTTTAATTTAGGGTTTTAAAGTGTTTGGTTTTATTGGTCTAATATGTGGTGCTTAATCATTATATATATATATATATATGTGTGTGTGTGTGTGTGTGTGTGTGTGTGTGTGTGTGTGTTAATGGTTACTGAGTTTTTGAATATGTGGTGCTTTTTGCCTCTCAATCAACTCCATTACAGTGGTGCTTAATCGATACATACATATATATGGTTACTGTGAGTTTTTGAATATGTGGTGTTTTTTGCCTCTCAATCAACACCATTACATTGGTGCTTAATCGATACATACATATATATGGTTACTGTGAGTTTTTGAATATGTGGTGCTTTTTGCCTCTCAATCAACACCATTACATTGGTGCTTAATCGATACATACATATATATTGGTGCTTAATCGACATCATGTATTGGCTTGAACCATTAATTATTTTCTATTTTTTATTTTGAAGTTTCAGTCAGAATGCTTGTCCAAAATTTAATTTTCATTTAATACTAAACTGGGGGTAAAATGGTAATTTTATGCCATTCAGACGGTTGATTCAGAGCAGTTTCCAAACAATCATTTTTTATATGACACTAAATCATACAGAGTCTCTTAATCATTCTGGCCACTTAATCATACTGCACTAAATCATTCAGTTTCTGCCAAACAGCCCCTTAATCCAATAATACACCCAGAAACTATATCCGAACACTACCAAAATAAACAACTTATCGGATACTACTAAGCTTACCGGGTACCCAAAAGTAACCGGACACCATAAACTATCCGGATAACACAACGTTCCGGATACCTTCAATTTTCCGGATAAACAGATATTCCAAAAAAAATTCTTACCGGATACATACGTAATCCGGATAACATCCGGAAACTAATGAAGTCCGGATACCGTCCGGTAACTAATTTCATCCAGAAAACTACAAATTTAAGACTTACCGGATTCTTTGTCTTGTCCGGATACCTCTGCACAAAGGTTTCCGGATACTTTTCTTTTATCCGGAAAGTTCGACATGCAGCCTATTTTTGCAATCTAAATCCGTGTCTGATCCATTCAGCTTGTTTCAACACATTCATTCCATCCCAATACAGTTTATACACATATCTTAATGTTTAATTTAACAGAAAACAAGGATTTAGGTCAAAATGGAGAATAAACTCACCTTAAAGAAGATAACCCACTTCTCTTCACAATCTGATTCCAAGCTATTGTTAATGATTCTGGAAATCAGATTCAACCAACAGATTCGTTCATAACCAAGCATTTTCAACAGATTTTATCTAAATCCAAGATGAATTTCTTACCCAATTTGAAGACCAAAACTTGATTTCCTTCTCTTCTTTCTCTTTTCTTTCTCTCTACCTTTCTCTCTGCTTTTGCCGACTTCAACAGCCGGGATTGAGATAAAATCTCAATCCAGCTAACCCACTCCTTAAGTCTCTCAAACTTTCCACAATAACAAACCACCCCCTCAAGTTTCATCTTTCCAAACTAATCATCAAATTTTGGTCACTAACTTTTTAACCCCAAAAGTTTATATAATTACAAGGTAGCACAAAACTTAAACCCAATTACAAAACAACTTCAATTATATTAAAACATAATATAACGAAAATTCGAGATGTTACACAAATTTATCACATGACGTAAATAAATTTGTCTTTTTTTCAAATACACGTTTGCACGCGCCAACTCATTTTCAAAACAAGAAACTCACAAGACACACCCCCACACATATATCTTTTGACATGAAATGCTCATGTAACTTGTTTGAAAACACAATGCATGACTCACTTTACATTGAAGGCTATTCGCTCTAGGAAGGTCAACCGTTTGCTTTCACAACAATTTAACACTGGCGCTCTACTTCCGACCAAACCATCAGGTTTCTCACATTTGCAACAACCTTTGGTATCGGTGCTTCCCCACATACTTGTATGTCCCAACCACACAGTTACCACCTTGACTACTGATTTGCAAAATGTGGCTTCACTTCGACCCCAAATAGGTTAACCAACGATAGCCCATTTTCATCCTATTCTTGCCTCATATTACCAATCAACACGCTTATCATTTCTCAACCACCCTTGCCACTCTCCCATTGACTATAGTGTAAGAAAGCTCATCGCTACTACCCGATTCTTGAATTGAAACTCTCAAGATCCCAATTCATCGACATTCTAAACTCCCAAAACGAAGAATCATTAGAAATTAGGAGCTAACCTCCAATCAGTTATTCTTCCCATATGAACCCAAGAGGTTCTACCTCACATCGGCCACCCACAACTCGAACAATACTCCTTCTAGAAGGTGTTATCATTTACACCATGAATGATCTCGCACAACACACTAAACCATTGCCATCATGGAAAGGTTAGAACTCTCTACACACTACCACCACTCTCTACACACGACCACCTCCATCGCTCATCTGAACGACAGTAATCAAGCATACCCATGCACCCGTAAATTTATAATGACATTGGCCAGATGTGATTTGAATTTACATTACATAAGAGTCCTCACTACCATCGTCATGAATTCTCGGTGATCAAGGTCTTCCCTAAAGGCTTCCTATATCTCAGTTGTGTCCTCCTGCTCCACAGTTCAAGTTTAGGCCCATCCGATCACCTAAATCTCTTAAACTAGCGCTCTGATACCAACTGTAACAACCCACAATAACTAGCCTGTAAAAAGCTACCACTTTAAATAAAAACGCCAAAATGGTCCAACAGCGTCACAATGCCAAAAGTTTACAAATCCGGGTTCGCGAAAATAACCCTAACTACAGCTGAGAACATAACTACAAAATAAAAGGAAAGTCTTCTAATCCTTCTATACGCAAGCTCCAACTCACATCTTGTCATTTTCTTTAAACGAGCTATCGGCCTACTTACCTGAAAAGGTTTTATTTTGAAAAGCGAGGGTTAGACCATGAGGTCTACTGAGATCCCTCTTGCTACCAACAACACGCCGCAATTAACAACTAAAGAGAGCTTATAAGCATTCATAACCAGTCACACGTTTATCAGTTTAAGTACACACGCAACACATATAAATGGCTCACACTTAGTCATGTACACACCTGTGACAACGTGTTAGGGCACACACCCGCCCTTAGTAAACATATGAAACGAATCCATATATCATGCATGGGACACACTCCCCATATATCCATATCTACTCATCACATGCCCCGCACATACCCATAATATAATTTACACACCTATATCATGCATATTTAAAACAACGCAAATCATGCAATTCAATATATCGGTACAAGTAATAAATTCGAGTATCGATAAAGCTTCAGTTTTGAAAGACTCACCTGGCGTCCACGCACGTTCTTACTTGAAAACGCTATTCTCTAACTACACACCTACATTTTCACCCAACACACGAGAGTGAATAAGTCACCCAACATCCCACAAAGATTTCTATCACACCTCCCTAGACACATCTCGACTTCCATAAGGCACCCTCTACTCGACACTCAAAAGGATCCCAAAGGATTACCGCCATAGTCACAAACAGTGGAGTTTTTCGGACAACCACTTCCGAACAACTCACTTCCGGACACACCACTTCCGGTTTCCAAGCTTTAATTCTCTAATATCCTCTCAAGATAGCAAGGTCTGCTCCACACCAAGCTTCCAACACACAGCCGCCAATACTGAAGAATGAAATGAGAAATTTTAGGGGTTTTAACCCTATTTATCTTATTCTCACAATTGGCACCCAAGTTTCATTCTTCATACTACCCACACCAATGTACCATATTTACAAAACATACCCGATTATTACAACATTGGCCAGATGTAATTTCAAATTTACCTTACATGACGGTCCTCACTACCCTATCATTAGCGCACTTATAGTGATCTGTTGGTTCCTGTTTTGCTTAACAATGATGATTCTATCTAATTAGTTCAAACAATATATAATGCGAAAGCGTTTTAATGAACTAACAGATATAATGAGGTAGAATAACACACAATATCAAATATATGAAGTGTAAATAACACAGATAAATAGCTCAATGATTCACTGTATTTGATATAATAAGAACACCAAGAACACCGAAAGGTTTGACAAGAAACTGCTCTAAAGGTGTGTGTGTTGTGTAAAGCTTAATAGAAGAACTCAACATGAGTCTTCTATTTATACTACTTCTAGAGAGGACAAGATCTTAGATAATAAGGACCGAAGGTACTAGGATACCGTTGATGAACAGTTGTTGGAATGTACTAATACACTATTCTGTTACTGTTGATACAACGTGCATTAAATGCTCCGTATTCTGCTTTAGGATGAAACCTATCAGAGTTTGACACGTGGAGTTGTCAGGTCACGCCTTGTCAGAATGATCTTCAGAACCTTCGAATGGCAGATATTGTAAGAAGCACGTTTGTCCTTGTTTAGATCTTTTGCGTAGATCTTCTTTTTACCACAGAGGCTCTATCAAGTATGACAGAAGCTCTGTGTCCTTGTCCCCTTAGAAGAGTCTTCTATTGCTTCTTCACTTCGGTCTTCTTGGCTAACCCGGCAGAGCCTCTGTCAAAGACTTATGTCTTCTCGGTTACTCGGCTACTCAGCAGAGCCTCTGTCGAAGGATTCTATACTTAGCCTATTTTTCAATACTTCTATTAACAGAAAGATTGGAGCTAACAATCTCCCCCTAAGCATTGAAAAATAAAAAATGAAAAGTGCAGAGTTTTAGGCTAAGTACATAACAAGAGGTGAAACAATATACCTCAAAAGATTTTAAATTTCTTTCATACATAAGATATGCCAGAGGCACTTACATTTGAGTACATTATGAAAGGAAAGATTTGTAGAGGTTGGTAGAGGATATCAGACATTGGCATCTTTGAAGTCGTTGAAACTTCTGTTGTCGAATCCTAATTCTCTGAGCTCGTTATAGAAACTGATGCAGAGGTTTCTGAAGTTGATTACTTGGTCGATGACCTCTATCAGTCTATCTGCGAGAGCTTGATTCATGAGCTCTGTTCCTTTATGCTCTACAAGGCTTGCTCTGAACTCTGTCAAAGTAGTTGTTGCATACTTCTGACAGTCCATTTCTACGAACAATCTTGACTTCCCAGCAGGATCTTGATAAACTAGCCCAACTCTTGGAGATGTAATAATCGAGTTTGGTATGGCAGAGGATGGGCAGTCGTCTTCTGGTGGTCGAAGATTCAAGTTTCTCACTCCAAGATCTCGTCCTAATTGAAAGTCGACTAGGCTATATAGCAGAAGTTTCTCTCTCATGGCTTTCCTTAGCACCCTGTATGCCCTTCGATTTGCATCTGTTGTGTAGTTTTCTTTGGTCCAGTGCAGAAGGTCGGGTAGGTCGTAGGGACTTAGATTTCTCAGATCAGCATCTGAGAATTGGGTAACGCTTCTGTCCTCCCTTTTGACCTTATAGATGTTATAGGAAACCTTAGGTGTGGTTCTGGTTTGAGAATGGGTATATTTGACAGAGGAGTAACACCGAAAGCCCGGTCTTCTTGTTCTGGCTTTGGTGTCACATATGCATCGAAAGAGCTCTTCATCAATTTTTCTGATGGTTGATGCTTAGGCTTCTTCTTATTGGGTTCCTCTGTCATTATCCCCTTGCCTTTGTCTTTTGCCTTCGGCTGAAGATCTTCTTGTAGAGATGGGGTTGCCTCAGTGGGATTTTTCTTTTGGATTTCTGAGGGTGCCTCTGTAGTTTTGGGGGTTGCCTCTGTAGGTTTTGGCACTTGTGTTTCTGAGGACTTTGTTGGTGATGTGGGTTTTGTTGGTGAGGCTTCTGTGGTTTTGCTCAGATGTTTTCTTTTGTGAGCAATGGTTTTGGTTCTGGTTTTTGGTGTGGAAGATGGGGGTTTTGTTGTTGTCGCTTCTGGTGTTTTTGGTGTTGGAGAGGGGAGTTCTTCTGGTGATTTTGGTTTTGGTGATTGGGATGGTAGATCTTCTTCGGAGGATGTTAGGATTTGGAATTCTTCACGTGTTGGGACATCTGCTCCGAATACAGAAGTTGATTCCACAGAGGTGGGTGTTGCCTCTGTGGTCTTCTGTTGTTGATCTTGGTTGGTTTCAGGTTCTTGGGTTTGGATTGGGGTTTCTTGAGGGGTTTCCACAGAGGTGGTTGTAGCCTCTGTGGTTTGTTGTTGGTTTCCTCCTTGGGTTTGAGTTGTTGGGGGGACTTGGTTCAGGGGTTCTGCGGATACAGGTGGTTCTGGTAGACCTCTGCTTGCAGCTTTCTCCCTTGGTTTTTCCCTTTGATTCTCCCCCTCAGGATGATCTGATGAATCGTCAGAGTCATCATCAGAGTCATCCTGACCCTTTTCTTTAGTACCCTCTGCTCTGCACGAAGCCTCGGGTTTCTTAGGCGGTACTGCCCCTACGGCTATCATCTTGGCGCATAGATCGTCACAGAGGCCAAGAAGGGTCTGGACCTCTGCTTCTATCTTGAAGCGCATTTTGCCCACACTTGTCTTATATTCTTTGACATAGTTTGCGTTGGCAGCAGTGATGGCTCAGATGAATTCTGTCATTTGATCAAGTATTCCTTGCCCAAGCTCTGTCAGCTGAGCTCTGGTCATATAGTCAGAAGGCTTCATGGCCAGAGTTTGTTGCATAGTTTGCTCTTGAACTTCCTCTAATGCCTTCTTTAGGTGTTTAGGGGTAAGGCCCTTAGAGGTGGAGGCTTTGGCATTCATCGTTTCAAGGAAGAGTTTGATAGAGGTTTTGAATGCAGATGTGGCGGCTTTTCCGAATTCAGTGGCAGCAGAGGTATCAACAGTTGTTCTCATATGGGCTAAGGCATTTTGCACCTCTATGGACATGTTGTCCATTTTCGTGTTCATTTCGTTTAAGGCCCTGGATGTAGTACCTGCAAAAGAATCAAATGAGCTTTTCAACTCCTTCAACGTATTGTCCACAGAGGTGACAAGGGTTTTGGAACTCATCCCTTGATACATGCAGACTTGGTGTAACCTCTGGGGGAACACATTCGTCCCCAGAGTGAGTCCCTGTTCCTTGGACACCTTCTTTCGCCCTTGTTTGTACGTTGGGGGCGGAAGGATTTCCCTCTGATCCTCGAGCAGAGGCACTTTGTGCCTCAGACTCTACAGAAGTTCTGGTAAAGACATTGTCTTGATCCACTCCAGAGGTGGGTACAAGATTATCCTTAGGTTGACTCGGAGACTTGTCTAGAGTCTCTCCGTCTTTGTGCACTCTAAGCTCCACTAAAGAGCTGTTTAGACCTATAGTAGTGTGCGTGGCAGATGAAACAAATTCCTCTGTAAGGTTGGCGATTGTGGTCTTGGGTGATGGACCACGAACTAAGGGTAAGTCCTTTTGAGAGGACTCCCCTGGAATGGTTTCCCCGGCTAAGATTGGCACAGAGGTAGAAAGAGTTACCTTTGGCCGGTCACTTTGGGTTGGGGTCGAGCCGTGCTGCTCTTGTTCAATATTACCTTCTGCCACTAGACTGGCGGTAATAGACATGTGGGGTGCACTGGCAGTTGGTTGTGGGAGTGTGCCTCTTCTATTCCAGGCATCAGTTCTAGTTTCTGCTTCTGTGGAGCATCCGACCACTTCTTCTCCATCTATAGTCTCAACCTCTATAGCTACCCTATGGCTCGGTGCTTCTACCCTAACTTCTGTAGTGGCTTCTGCACCAGTACGTAAAGAGTCGTACATTGGATGTGAGCCAATTAATTGTCGTATATGGGGATGCAGAGGTCCTTCTTCTGCCTGATCATCTTCTTCATTAGAGTCCACCTCTGAGACTATGACTGGTGGGGTTTTGGTGGTGGTTTTAGCCAAATCCTCTGGACTTGCTCGTAGAACATCAAAACTAGGTTGGGTGAAGGGGTTATGTAGAACTTTCGGAGTCTTAGACTGATTATTCTGTGGGGTTTGGTCATCATCATCCAAGTCAGAAGAGATTCTGAAGTTTGGAGCTTCTGTTGAATGATGAGATAGAGCTTCTGCAGTCCATCCAGAAGGGTCTAAAGAGTGTGCGATCCCAGGTTGTTGTAGGAAGATAGAAAAATCACCCTGATCTTCTGCATAATTGATGGGTGAGGGTGATTGCAGAGGTTGGTCTTGGGTTTCTTCGACCATATCTGCTTCCTCTGCGATGGATTGCAGAGGAGTGTGGGGTTTCTTGGATTTCTTCTTGCTCCTCCTTTTCTTTGGTTTGGGGGCACCCTCCTCAGAAGACTTATGTTTTCTTTTCTTTTTGTCTTTTGGAGGAGAGGGAGGTGCAGAGGATCCTGCTTCTGTTGCATGAGGAGGGGATAGTTGAGCAGCAGAGGTAGAGGTGCCCTCTGTAGTTTTCTTGTGGGTTTTCTTCTTCTTCTTCTTCTTGGCAGAGGGTTTTTTTTGTTGCAGGGGAGAGAATCGCTTCCCTCTGAGCCTGAAAGTTGGCCTGTACAAGCTGATGTTTGGCCAAAGCTGCAGCCCATTGCTCATCTGACATCCTATCTACAACCCTAGTTCCTAATGGGGCACCTAGACGCGAGGGTGTCACAGGACTCGGTTCTGGAGTCCTATGATCGCGTACGTAATCTAACTTAAGGGTCTTGTCTGTAGTGTATCCCAGAAGTTTCTTTGGCAGAGGTCTGCAGAAAGGGTATTCATCTTCGTGCTCTGTTGGGGTGTTTTTGTTCAGGGGGTACATTCTGGTCGTTGGTCCCTCCATTGGCCATTTTTGTAGACGTAGCAGAGGCTCTAGCAGGACACCCAGAATTCTTTGATATTGCAGAGGAGGTAGAGTTTCGGGCTTTCGTCCTTTCGCCTTCATGGAGGAGATTTTGCTGTCAATGGTGTTGACCATTTCTTGCATCATGAGGGTGGCGTAGTCCAGATGTAGGTCGTAGTATACCCCATACATGATAGCCAAAATTTGGTGAGAGGTCTGATATGGACTACCCACTTTCCCTGTTAGGCACCTGTTAAGAATAGAGAAGAGAGTATTCCACAGAGGGGGTAATCGATTTCTTCTGAAATCATTTCTTTTTCTTAGGGTTGTGTTATACCCCAACATTTCAACAAACCGGCAGAGCTCTTCGTCTGTGGGTTCCTCTGCGTACTGCTTTATGCCAAGAAGACCTCTGGTAGGTAGACTGAACTCAAGTGAGAACATGGTTATGTTGAACTTGAGTTCAAGGTGCTCGGATTTGTCTGGTTTCGAAATGTAGCCCTTGATTTGTCTATCTGCGGGGTCAAATCTGCTGCTCATCCAAAATTGATTTAGGTATCTGGCAGGGATTTTATTGACAGTTTTGGATAATAGGGGGTAAATGTAATCGTTTTCCAGAATGTGAAGAAGGATGGCATGTGCTTCCCCAAAAGCGGTTTTTGAGGGAACCAGGTAGTAGTTGTTTGGTTTCAAAAGAAGAATACGTTCAAAGTGTTCATGAGCAATGAAGTTTAGAAGATGGGTGGTCGGAGAAAAATCGGCTTCATTGCCGGAGTGGTCTTGTTCTAGGTTTCTTGTGATTTCTTAGTTTTGGGAGTTCTCAGAATGAGATGGAGAGTTCACTGGAGCGTTGGAGGTGGAAGCCATTGGATTAATCTTGAAGAAAGAGAGTTGAAAATGGTAGTTGCAGGTTTTTGCAAGGTTCACCGGAGAAGATGAAGAGAGTAAGTTCGTAAACGTTTAGAGGTAATAGTAAGTTGGGTTTTATACTGAAGAGAATGGTAGAATCTGAAAGGGTAAATATGTGAAAGTGAATAAAATTTAGGATCCGTAATTGAGTATATACGGCTGGTTCAACATTCCAGGAGAACGTGTGCCACACACGTCCAATGGGAGAATGTCACGTCAGAAGTGTCAGAACACGATTAGACGTCGTGTGCGGCCCATTAATGCTTGGCGTGTGGGCATATCTTCTTTGTGAGTTCTGTCACTCGCAGTAAATAACCCATACTGTTACAGAATTTCCATAAAAGGTCAAGTGTCAGAGTCAACAGAGGCTCTGTGGTGGAGTGAGCTCTGTGATCTGAAACTTGTCTTTTTGTCTCCTCTGATGCTTGTACCTTTTCCAAAAACGTTTGAAAGATCATTGGAGAGGATCGATAGATCTTTAGTACAAAATTTTCATTCACAGAGGCTTTGAGGCTCTGTCGAGGCCAACAGAGGCTCTGAGAGTGAAAATTTCTCACAACTAAAATTTTAGAGAACTTTTTGATCATCCAAGGTTTTCATTGTGTTAAACACTGTTTTTAGGACATATTTGGAAATTTGTGTCCGGGAAAACTGTTTTGGAAATGGATTTTGTTCGAGACATACTCTTAGACTGTCTAGTTTAGGCGACAGAGACTCTTAGGTGGAGTGAGCTCTTTGCCCATAAGACTTTTTTCAGTATCCTTGTGTGTGCATTTGTACGTACAAATCCTTAAAGAAGACATTTAAGGTTGATCGACAGAGATTCCGTATGAAATTTGCAGTTCTAGAGGATCCGACTTATAGAGGCTCTGTTGAGCTCAGCAGAAGCTCTATGACTTTAAATTTCCCATAACGGAAGGCTCAAAAATCTTTTTGATCATTTCTTGTTTGGAATGTCTTAAACAGTGTTTATAGGACGTATTTTGAAATTTGTGTCCTAGAAAACTGTTTTGGAAGAGGATTTGTACGAGTTACTCACTTTTGGTTCTCCTTTGTTCGGTAAAAATACCTGTCTTCTGTAGATATGGTTGATCATATCTCTTCTTTGGCTCCCCCTTGAATGATCAACCTCTGTAGATCAGTTCAAGGTCTCCTTCTGCTCCCCCTTGACCTATGCTTGGATCAAATGAGATAAGTTGTGCACAGAACATAGGTCTAGGTTATCAGAGGTTCTGTGGAGATTGTCATACTCGGAGCAATCCCACAGAAGCTCTGTTGGTTAAAAAACTTTTGATGATTAAGAATTTACATACAGAAGAGTTTAAATATATACATATTTATAAGAAGATCAAATCTTACTTACAGAGGATTCAACTCATGTTAATCATTCCCAACTTACCCACCAAGAAAAGGAATCTTTTCTCATCTAGTGCCTTGGTGAATAAGTCTACAAGCTGGTATTCAGTGGACACAAAGTGCATTTCGATTGTGCCATGTTCAACATGATGCTTCAGAAAGTGATAACGAATATCGATATGCTTTTTTTAGTGTTGTACTGGATTGGCAGAGATTGCTATGGCACTTTTGGAATCACAGAAGATGGGAATCTTGTATATGTTGTACCCATAGTCCTTGAGCTGAGTTTTCATCCACAGAACTTGAGAGCAACAGCTAGTAGCAGCAACATATTCCGCTTCTGCTGTAGATGTAGACACACAGTTCTGCTTCTTCAAAGTCCAGCTGACTAGATTACCTCCCAGGAATTCACAACTCCCAGAGGTGCTCTTTCGATCAAGCTTGCATCCTCCATAATCTGAATTTGTGTATGCCTTAAGACCAAAACCAGAGTTCTTCGGATACCAGAGTCCAAGATTTTTGGTCCCTTTAAGGTATCTGAAGATCCTCTTTACAGCAATATAGGGGGATTCCTTTGGGTTAGCTTGATATCTTACACAGAGGCATGTGGCATACATTACGTCAGGTCTACTTGCGGTTAAGTATAAAAGGGACCCAATCATACATCTGTAGAGTTTGCACTCTACAGATGTGCCATTTGGATCTGAGAATAATTTATTTCCAGTGGCCATTGGGGTCTTCATTACAGAGGCATCAGAGAGACTGTATTTTGAAAGTATGTCAGAGACATATTTTGCTTGATTTATAAAAATTCCCTCTGATGATTGTTTTACTTGGAGTCCGAGAAAGAAAGTTAATTCTCCCATCATACTCATTTCAAACTCACTCTGCGTGAGTTTTTCGAAATCTTTGCACTGTTGTGCATTTGTAGACCCAAAATTAATGTCATCCACATATATCTGTACAAACAGAATCTCATCACCTTTTCTTTTGTAAAACAAAGTAGTATCTGTCGTACCACTTTCGTAATCATTATTGAGAAGAAAAGTTGAAAGTCTTTCTTACCATGCTCTTGGAGCCTGTTTCAGTCCATACAGAGCTTTGTCGAGATAATAGACATATTTTGGGTACTTGGAACTTTCAAACCCTGGTGGCTGGTGGACGTATACTTCTTCTTGGATTTCACCATTCAAAAAGGCATATTTTACATCCATCTGAAAGACTTTGAAACCTCTGTGGGCAGCGAAGGCTAAGAAGATCCTTATTGCTTCGAGCCGTGCGACAGTGGCAAAAGTTTCATCATAATCAATGCCTTCTTCTTGGCGATATCCCTTGTCCACCAATCTTGCTTTGTTTCTAATGACCACCCCATCCTCGTCCTTTTTGTTTCTGAAGACCCATTTTGTCCCTATGGCTTGTTTCCCTCGTGGCAGAGGTACTAGGGTCCATACCTTGTTTCTCTCAAACTGTAGAAGCTCTTCTTGCATAGCATCTACCCAGTTTGGATCATCTAGGGCTTCAGAGATTCTTTTTGGCTCGATCACACTGATAAAATTTGTAAAGAAACAAAAATTAGCAGTGGCTGATCTTGTCTTGATCTTTTCAGAAGGGTCGCCAATTATAAGACTTGGACGATGGCTTTTTGTCTACTGTGTTGTTCTTGGAAGATGGTCATTTGAGTCATCAAGATTAACTTCTGTGGTTGCACACTGCGGTTCTGGTGCAACCTCTGTTGTTGATGGTTCTTCTGTGCTTATGCTTGGTTCTTCAGCTTGTGGGAGGATTGGAATGATAGTTGGAATTTGTTCCTTTGAGGAAGTAGAGACTGAGTCTTCGTTTTCCTCTGGTATTGATTCCTCTGTAGTCGCTGGAGTAGGTATTTCAGGAGCCTCTGTGGTTGAGTCCTTGGTTGTGTTATCTTCAGCTTCTGTTTGCTCCCCCTCAGCATGTGCATCTGTATGATTTACAGAAGAGAATGAAGTATTTAATGGACCAGTTAGAGAGATACCTGACTCAGTCTGGTTTACAGAAGATGTTTCTCTAGAGGCTCTAACGTCTCCAGCAGAGGGATCAATATCATCATGGAACATCTCTTCAAATAGAAGATTTAAGTCTTCTTCTCTTGTCTTTGAGATTCCAGAGGATTCCTTCTTTAGACCGAGTTCTAAACTGATTTGTTCAGAAGTCTTTTGAAAGGAATCGTCAAAAGATACATTGATGCTTTCTACGATGGATCGAGACTTTAGAAGGTACACTCTGTAAGCTTTTGAAGTGGCAGAGTATCCTATGAACTTTCCTTCATCTGCTTTCACCTCAAACTTTCCTCTTGCTTCTCTATCATTTAAGACAAAGCACTTGCATCTAAATACATGAAAGAATTTGATGTTTGGTCGCCTTTTGGTGATCAAATGATAAGGTGTCTTGATGTGCCTCTTTACAATGGTTGATCGATTTTGGGTGTAGCATGCGGTTGATACTGCTTCTGCCCAAAAAGACATTGGTAATCCACATGCTGTCAGCATAGTTCTTACAGCCTCCACAAGCGTGCGGTTCTTTCGTTCAACCACACCATTTTGTTGTGGGTGCGTGCAGCAGAGAAGTTCTGTGATATGCCTTCTTCTGTAAGATAGGTTTCAATGACAGGGTTTTTGAACTCTGTGCCATTGTCGCTTCTTAGTTTCTGAATCCTGCACTCATACAGAACTTGGATTCTTTTCATTAAATTTATCATAATGTTTGGAACATCTGATTTCTTTCTGACAAATTCAACCCATGTAAATCTTGAGTATTCGTCGATCAAAACAAGTATATATTTCTTGCCACCTAGGCTCTGTGTAGCGATTGGACCGCAGAGGTCGACATGAATCATGTACAGAGGCCTAGTGCAAGATATATCAGTTTTGCCTTTATGGGAAGCTCTTTTAAGTTTTCCCATTTCGCAGGCAGAGCACAAATGATCTTTATTAAACTTGACATTTGGCAGACCTTTAACTAAATCAAGTTTAACAAGCTTATCTAGAGTATGAAAGTTTAAATGACAGAACCTGTTATGCCATAACCAGGATTCTTCGCTTTTACAGGCAACAAGGCAGAGCTTGTCTTCCTTGTTCTTGGCACTGAAGTTCATGAGGTATAAATCACCTATTCGTTCGGCTCGCAGAAGTTCGACTCCCGTGTCCTCACCTTGTAGAGAGCAAAATGTTCTTTTGAACATTACGTCAAAACCCGTATCGCATAGTTGGCTAACATTGAGAAGATTGTGTTTAAGGCCATCCACATATGCAACTTTGCATACGGTTATGTTTTCCTTCTTGATGACTCCGTAACCTTTTATATACCCCTTTTTGTTGTCACCAAAGGTCACAGATCCTCCATCGAGTTTATCTTTGTAGGAGGATAGTAGACCTCTGTCGCCAGTCATGTGCCGCGAGCATCCGGAATCAACATACCAGATTGGCACATACTGCTTCTACAAGAAGGTAAGAGAGTTTTAGGGACCCATATCCAAATGGGTCCAGCTTTGTTAGGGGTCTTCAAGTTTTCCTTAGCATTCTTGGATTTGGTTTTAGCTTCTTTTGAAGAACCATTTTGTTTCTTCTTACCCTTGAATTTAGTGTTCTTTTTGGGTGTAGAGAGGAAACAGTGTGGACTTGAAAAGTGTTGATTTAATCGATACATGAGATCAAAACAATGACAATAATGAATGTGCGAAGATATTTGCTTGAACTTTTCATTGAAAACATTAAATGGGGGCACAGAGGCATTACATTCTATCCTAACATTTGACTTCCTATTACAAGAAGACCTATGTAGGCTAGATTGTTGTTTGCAAAATCCTTGGTTGAGAGCAGCCTTCTGTGAGCCCCTTCTGTGGTGAACTTCTGCTGGTTTCACTATCACAGAAGAAAGAGTTTTGTTATTTCCAAACCACTTACCCTTCTGTTGCCATGTTAGTTGTTCTTTAATAGGCTTTGAGGGTTTTGAAAACTTTGAACTCGTTGGATTTTGAGAGGACATTTCTTTTGTTGTTTAATTTTCTCAAGCTCAAGAGAGGTTTTGGCTTGTATACACATGTTCAAAAAGTCTGGACAGATAGGAACTCTTGTGATTTTCTCCTTGGGAGGAATAGTTCTGTTAAGAACACTAGAGGGTAGTTTAAAATCCTCTGTGTCATAAGGTCCTATCTTTGACTTAGAGTCAGTCTCAGATTCGTCAGAGGATGAATCATCCTCATATACAGAGGTTGAGTTACTTAGTTCTCTTTCGACAGAGGCTGGATTTTCAGAGCATGTGTCATACTTGCTTTCATTATTTTCCAAGTCAACAGAAGTATCCATTAAGGTTTCATCAGAGAGATTTTGATTATTATTGAAAATACTGGGGCATTCATAAAAGTTGTTTTCACCGATTTCCAATAATTCCTTTTCAGAAATATGAGTCACTTTTTCTTCTGTTGAAGCAGGCAAGAACTCAGGTGCCTCTGCCGATAGTTTCTTTTCAGAATATATAATGCAGACAAAGGCAACCTGTGATTGAGTCTCGGGTTTACCAAACTTAAAGATTCCTATCTGATCTTGTGTTTTCAGATATTTCTTAGGTTTGGACGCTCTTTTTACAGAGGCTGATGATGGTAGATCTGTGTTTTCAAACCGCACATTCACCATCTTCAGAGGTTTCCTTCCGTGAGGTTCACAAGAGACTTTTCGCCGTTTGCTTACAGAGAGCAAATTTGGAAAACCGGGTTTTCTTGTACTTCCAATATGAAATAGAGAGGATAGAGACTTGTTTCTTTTGTTTCCAGTGTATGGATCTATATCACAGAAGCCAATTCCCCGTCTCCCTATTTGTGTATTAATTTTCTCGTACACCTTCTGTGCATCTTGATATTTCTTTATTAACAAATCTCTTCGGAGTAAATCTTGACAGAGGACTTCTCTTTCCTTTTGAAAATAATGTTTAAGAGCTAGAATGTTCATTCTGTCGGTCTCAACGTCCATAAGTTCTTTAGATTTTGTTTTTAATGCAGAGTTAAGTTTAGAAATCTTTTCTTTTAAAGGATTTAGGTGTTTGTTCCAGTTTGTTTCAATTTCTTCCTTTTCTTGAAATATTTTACCCTTTTCTTGAGTGAGAAGTCTAGCTTCTCTTTCAAAGAAGGTAAGCTTCTTTTGAACACTTTCGCATGTCTTTTTAAGTTCTGTGTATTCAATGTTTAGTTTAAGCAAATCAGCTTCTGCTTGACTAGAGTTAGAGTCGTAAGTGGATACCTCACTATCGGAGTCGGATGAGCTAACTTCTGCCATTCCACAGAACAAGGCGTTTTTGTCGCCTTCATCAGATGATTCGTCTGACAGCCAGTTCTCCTGAATCACCATTAACGACTTATGAGCATAAAACTCCGCTTTCTTTTTGTAGTAAGCAGAGTCCCTCTGTGGGCGGTTTAATTTGCTCCTGCAGTCAGCGGCATAATGACCTGACTTGCCACAGTTAAAACATCCTTGGTTCTGGGAACCGTTGCCAGCTCTGTCGTCCGACCTCTGTCGTCCGACCTCTGTCGGTCACCACCTCTTTCAGTTCTACATTCATTGGCGTAGTGGCCTGGCTTACCACAGTTGTAACATACTTGGTTATGTGGAGTGTTGCCAACTTTATCGTCTGACCTCTGTCGGTCACCACCTCTGTCAGTCGACCTCTGTTGGTCGCTACCTCTGTCGTTCCTTTCATTTGACCCTTCTCTTCCTCGATCATCTCTTCCATAGCGTTCATTACCAGACTTCTTCTGGTAACCTCTGCTGAATTCCCTTGTCAAAAGGGCTAACGATTTAGCAATAGAGGCCATTGATGTCTCTTCTTCTTCCACCACCTCCTCATCTTCACTATCAACGATCAAGATTTTCTTCTTTTTCTTTTCTTCCACTGCTTTCTCCTTTTTCGGTTTCTCTTTATCTTCTGTAGCCTTACCAACCAGCGCAATAGGTGCACTGATTTGAATTTTTGCTTGTGCAATCTGAGGCTCTTGGGCTGCCAACGTTCCATAGAGATCTAACAGAGTCCAGGAGTCTAATTCTTGATTTGTTTGCAGAGACATAGACAACTGGAGCCATTCATCATTGAGACTCTTTAGGAACATGACGTTGTTTTCCTCAGAAGTTCTATGGATTCCGAACTTCTTGCACTTGTTGATTAGAGAGTTGAACCGATCATATGTTGTCTGCAGAGGTTCTGTCGGCAGAGCTTTGAATGCGTAGTACTCATTGATGCATTGGGCTCTGCGGTTCTTCTGAGTTTTGGCCCCACCCTCCAGTTCCTTCCACAGATCGTATGCAGATTCACACGCATCTAAGGATTGGAAAAGGTCATTGGGTATGGCCATTATAAGAAGTCTCTTAGTCTTCTGAGCAACTTCATATTTTGCCCAATCAGGAACTGACCATTTGTCCTTGGTCTTTGGTTTCGTGTGCTCAGGGATTTCAGGAGTGTCGTCTGTGGCAGGTACACGGGGTACTGTGATCATTGGTATGAAAGGAGGATTGTTGATATAGTACATGAGTTCTTTGTCAGTACCCTCGAAGAAGTGAATCATTCGTATCTTCCATTGAGGGTACTCATCTCTGAGTAGTGTGGGTGGCTTGGTTAAAGAACCAGCGGTGAAGAAGTTGTTTGTGTTTGTCATTTTGACAGGGTTTGAGAAATCAGGAAAAATAGGGTATGAACAGTAAACCTTCAGAGAATGAAGTAGATGTTTCTAATGATTTTTATAAGCTTTAAAACCTTTGAACAATGCACTAAAATGGAGATTTAATCGAAGAAACAGATTCTGTAAGTTTACCAAAGTCGAAACCACGAGAATGGCAGAAAAACAGATGCTGAAATATATGAAAAATAGGTTAAAAATCCAAGTTTCTACCAAAAATCATTGTAAGTAAGGATCTCTTGATATAGAAAATCAAGAACCGCTCTGATACCAATTGTTGGTTCCTGTTTTGCTTAACAATGATGATTCTATCTAATTAGTTCAAACAATATATAATGCGGAAGCGTTTTAACGAACTAACAGATATAATGAGGTAGAATAACACACAATATCAAATATATGTAGTGTAAATAACACAGATAAATAGCTCAATGATTCACTGTATTTGATATAATAAGAACACCAAGAACACCGAAAGGTTTGACAAGAAACTGCTCTAAAGGTGTGTGTGTTGTGTAAAGCTTAATAGAAGAACTCAACATGAGTCTTCTATTTATACTACTTCTAAAGGGGACAAGATCTTAGATAATAAGGACCGAAGGTACTAGGATACAGTTGATGAACAGTTGTTGGAATGTACTAATACACTATTCTGTTACTGTTGATACAACGTGCATTAAATGCTCCGTATTCTGCTTTAGGCTGAAACTTATCAGAGTTTGACACGTGGAGTTTTCAGGTCACGCCTTGTCAGAATGATCTTTAGAACCTTCGAATGGCAGATATTGTAAGAAGCACGTTTGTCCTTGTTTAGATCTTTTGCGTAGATCTTCTTTTTACCACAGAGGCTCTGTCAAGTATGACAGAAGCTCTGTGGCCTTGTCCGCTTAGAAGAGTCTTCTGTTGCTTCTTCACTTCGGTCTTCTTGGCTAACCCGGCAGAGCCTCTGTCGAAGATTTCTGTCTTCTCGGTTACTCGGCTACTCGGCAGAGCCTCTGTCGAAGGCTTCTATACTTAGCCTATTTTTCAATACTTCTATTAACAGAAAGATTGGAGCTAACATGATCTTTCCAAAAAGCATCCTATATCTCAGTTGTATTCCCTTCTACTCCACAATTTAAGTTTAGGCCCATTCGGTCACCTAAATCTCTTAAACTATGGCTCTGATACCAACTGTAACAACCCAGATCCAGAAATAAAACATAAACAATCATATAAGAATATCTTGCCAAAATGGCCCAGACACCAGTTATAACAACCGATACAAGATAAGGTTTGCGAAAACAACCTATTACACAACTGAGATCACTAAAGAACTATGCTTGACATGCTAAATAAGATGACTTCCTTCTAGTCCAAAACTTCAAGCTCACGCCTTCTCCTTGCCCTTACTAGAGCCTTCTATTATACGCTTACCTGAAAATGGTTTAGTTTTTGAAAAGCGAGGGTTAGACCATGAGGTCTAGTGAGTTCCCTCAATAACAACCTCCGCGCCATGTAAAACATTTTAAACAGTTTATAAACATTTATAAACTATTCTCAACAATAAAACATTTAAATTTTCTAACGCAAGAACTACACATGTAAATGGCACATTGATGTCACGCCACCCGTGACAACGTGTCAGTCTCATACTGCCTTAACTGGGACACCCCCCCCCCCCCCCCATGGCATAAACGGGACCCCCCATTGGCATGAGCACTGGAGGGACACACCCCCGACTTAGCCATAACATGTCCACTTCCAAATGTATGCATACATAATATTTCGACTTTCTCAAATATAGCAAAACATGCAGTTTCATATAAAAGATAAAAGTTGCAGTTTAATAAACTTTCATGCATTCAAAATCATACACGAGTCAACACATTTTCAGTTAGAAAAAATCACCTGTTGTCCTCGCTTAAATCTTCTCAATTACGCTTATGATCCTTAAATCGAACACCTACGTTTTAAATGGAAAAAGAGAGTGATAAGTCACTCAATCACCCCTCAAGGTTATATCTAAACGACACCCTAAACAACACCCCAGACTAAGCTGGAAGGAATGGTAAACTCTCACGAAAAAAAACCAATGAAGTAAAACTGTTCCCGAATTAAACTGTCCGAAATTGGGTTTACCGGATCCCCATCCGGGTTTTCCCCGCCTCCCGGGTCTCTTCCATGACTCCCGAGTCTGGCTCCCCGAATCCCGGGTCGGCCTCCCCGATTCCCGGGTCTGGCCTCCCCGACTCCCGGGTCTCCCTCCTGGTTTCCCGGTTTAGACGAACTGTGCGACAGCAAAAACCCCAAAATCCCGGATTAACACCGATTAACATGATTTGGATCCCCCACATGTACAGAAATGGTGTACCAACATTATATCAATGCATTTCAATTACCAATCACCCATTAATCCATGGATTTCACCCAACCTTAATGAATAACCTGATTTAGCCACAAGTTGCTACCAAACCCAAAAATCTTGATCTTACAATGAAATCATAGGTTAAGAGATCGCATAGGAGATTACCTTGAATATAATAGATGTAGAGTCCCTTCCAATTTTGTAATCTTTCTCAATCTTCTTCTCAAATTAAAATCCCCCACTTCTCGGCGTTTCTCTAGCCGCCTCAATCGGGAAAGAAAAATGAATTAGGCTAGAGAGGTTTAGGGTTTTTACCCCTTTTTGACAACTAACACTTCAACCCCTTTACTTTAAACTTTTCTCTCATTTTCACTAAACATCCCACTTCTTTATAATTACAATCTCGGTTATTACATGAATTACATGGGTTCACATATGAACATATAGTTCATATGTGAATCACACAGGTTCACATATGAACTCGTCCTGTGTATTTGTAAAAATTACGACATTGTTTTTTTATTTTCAGAATAGCCGCAACTTTTGACCAGTCAAAGCCGATCTTGACCGAATTAATGGTTAAGATTACTTCTATATTTCTCACACACTTAGCATTTCTCAATTGAACATATGGCTATATATATCAATTGAGAAATGATAAGTGTGTGAGAAAGAGAGAAGTAATCTTAGCCATTAATTCGGTCAAGATCGGCTTTGACTGGTCAAAAGTTGTGGTTGTTCCAAAAATAGAAGGGGAGTTTCGTAACTTGTACAAATACGAGGGACGAGTTTATATGTGAACCAGTGTGATTCACATATGAACAATCTGTTCATGTGTGAACTCATGTAATTCACACAAGAACTCTTTTTAACTAATTCACATATAAACCTTTGTGATTCATATATGATCTAATTAACTGATTCACATGTGAACTAACTAACTTTAGGTTCATATATAACCTAATTAACTGATTCTCATATGAACTAATTAACTGATTCACATATGAACGTATAGTTCATATGTGAATCACACAGGTTCACATATGAACTCGTGTATTTTACGAAACTACCCGTCTATCTTGTGCAGACCATGCGAGAAATTATTCGTTGCTTCTCGGTCAAAGCCAAAAATGTTGACCGAATGAATTGCTAAGATTACTTCGCTATTTCTCATACATTTAGCATTTCTCAATTGAACCTCTCCATATATATATATATATATATAAGGAAGGGTTCAATAGAAAAGTCCAAATATTTAGAGAAATAGAGAAGTGATCTTGACCATGCATTCGGTCAAGATCGGTGGCTTTGACCGAGAAGCAGAGGATAATTCCTCGCGTGGTCTGCACAAGATAGAGGGGTAGTTTCGTAAAAAAATACGCGGGACAGGTTCATATATGAACCTTTGTAATTCACATATAAAATATTTTTAACTAATTCATATATGAACCTTTGTGATTCATATATGAATCAGTTAATTTGTTCATATGAGAATTAGTTAAAAAAATTCATATATAAATCACAAAGGTTCATATATGAACACAAATGTTCATATATGAATCAGTTAAAAAAGGTTTCTATGTAAATTACAAAGGTTCATATATGAACACAAAGATTCATATATGAATCAGTTAATTAGTTTCATCTATGAAACACAAAGGTTCATATATGAATCACAAGATTCATATATGAATTAGTTATAAAGAGTTCATATGTGAATTACAAAGATTCATATATGAACGTATAGTTCATATGTGAATCACACAGATTCATATATGAACTCAGCCCGTGTTTTTTGTAAAAGTTACGAAATTGTCCTTCTATTTTTGGAACAACCGCAACTTTTGACCAGTCAAAGCCGCAACTTTTGACCGGTCAAAGCCTCAATTTTTGACCAATTATAACCAATCTTGACCGAATGAATGGTCAAGATCACTTCTCTATTTCTCTAAATATTTAGATTTCTCTATTGAACCTATGGCTATATATATAGGCTCCGTAAAATGCAAACCTTGCATTTGTTGCACACCTTACAAATCACAGTGTGCATATGTGTAGAACCAGTGTGCATATGCATACGTGCAAGAATATACATATAATGGACATACATTTATATGGGATGATGCATATATGCATCTCAAATTATGCATATATGCAAATTGGTTTGTAAGGGGTGCAATAAATACATGGTTATTATTTGATTTGTACCCTATATATATATATAAGGGAAGTTTATTTTACAAACCAATCTTAATCATCCATCTAGTCTAATAAATATTTTATTTCATTTTAATTTATAATCTAAAATCATAATCATAATAGATGAACCTTATCATGTTCCATATATATATCTCAATTTTAATTAATAAATCATAATAATTATCTAAAAATATCTCGATCTTTTTCTTAGGCCATCAGTACCGCTCCGTAAAAGCCCTCAAGCCCTCAAGCGCCACATCAGCGCCACATCAGCTTTTCTCCTAACCCTCTCCTCAAGCCCTAAAGACCCGTAGCGCTACCCTCAAGCCCTCTTGCCACCTCATTTTTTTAATTCTTTTATTTATATATTTAATTATTTAACAACATAAAAATATTTATATATTTTTTAATAAATAAAAATAAGATAAATAATAAAAATAAAAATTCATATCATTCATTAAAAATAAAAATTACAAAATAAATTTAAAAATTACAAAATAAATTTAAAAATCTACTCGTCGTCATTGTTGGGAACTTGGATACGCCAAATATGTTCGACCAAATCTGACCGAAGATTATTATGAGTGCCCCGATTTTTGACTTCTCGAACATTTGCCGCGCGTTGTTCCTCACTGATTTGGGTTTCGATATCATCCGTGAAAATGTCGTTTTCATCGCCACCACAAATAGCATGGTATTCGTCTTCGAGTATCATATTGTGTAATATGCCAACGTTGTTTAAGCACGCCAAAAGCTCGTTCAACATCTTTACGTGCCGATTCTTGCGCGGACTTGAACTTTTGTCGTTTAGGGTCCTGTGGGCACGTAAATGATTTTACGAAAGTAGCCCATTCCGGATATATCCCATCCGCTAGATAATATTCGTGCTCGTAGGTGGCTCCATTCATCTCAAAAGGGCAGTCGGGTGCTTTTCCATCATATACATCGTTAAAGATGGGCGACTGATTGAGAACATTGATGTCGTTGTTGGAACCGGCAACACCAAAGTATGTGTGCCAGATCCATAGATCTTGAGAGGCCACTACTTCTAGCATGATTGTCGGGTGCTCATGATCACCTCTCATGAATTGACCTCGCCATGCTACCGGACAATTTGCCCACGCCCAGTGAGTACAGTCTATGCTTCCGAGCATGCCGGGAAATCCGTGTTTAGCTTCATGCGCGGCGTACAACTTCTGAATATCAATAAAAGTAGGCTTGCGTAAATATTTTTGACCATACAGTTCAATAATACCTGTGCAGAATTTGTACAGACAATCTCGTGACGTTTTCTCTCCCATACGGATGTACTCGTCAAGTGCGTCAGCAGCTACTCCATACGCCAATTGCCGAATAGCGGAAGTACACTTTTGTAACGGAGAAAAACCTTGTTTGCGTCTGCCGTCCAACCGAAGTGTAAAATACGGATACTCTCCTTCTAAATCTTCTAGTTGCCTGCTCATCCTGAACCGCCGCCTAAACATATCCGGTGTATAAACCGGATTGTTGCCAAAGTAGTCCCGCATAAGCCGCTCGTTTGCAGCTACTCGACCTCTTTCTATGTTCGCGGCCCTCTCTCTTGTTGACGATGAGGCGGTGCTACCATAAATCCATTGTGCAGCCTGTCGAAAAACTTCCCTTTGTAGATTCAACAACTCGTCGGTGTCAACAGATGATGATGATGCGGTCGGTGAACCGGGTTGTGACGAATCCATATTGTTTAAAATATAGAGAATGGAAGAGAATGAGAGAATGAGAGAGTTGTTTTGTGTGAAAAATAAAATGGGTTTTAGGATTATATATATAGTGTGATTAAATTGGAATTTTTTTTAAAGTAGCCGTTGCAACGGCTTTATTTTTAAATTATTAACAAAAAATTAAAAAAAAAGGAAAAACCATTTGGGTTTCTCGGGTTTTCAAACCCGATTGCCAAGCCCGAGCCTCAAGCCCGCAGCCCCCCTACCGCTACCCGCTGGAGCCCTCAAAGCCCGCATGCAAGCCCGCATGCGAGCCCGAAGGCGATACTCATGGCCTTAGTATAAACGTTGATTATAGTTTATATGATTTATATTTAAAACCACTCTCTCTCTCTCTCTCTCACACACACACACACACACACACACACACACACACACACACACACACACACACACACACACACACACACACACATATATATATATATAGTGCGTTTTAATTATATATGTTATTGGATTATCTATACTATATTATAAAGCATTAATGAAAAACTATTAGAAACAACTCCTAAAGTTTCATGTACTGCTATTTAAAACTAATTACTTAAAATCTCTTAAAAACAACTAATTAATGAAGCTTTATATACTGATTTTAATGCTAATCTATACATATAATAAATAAGTAACTACATTGCCACGTGTCGTCGTCTGGTGAGCCGGCTTTATTGTTTTCCCGCCTAAACTTGTATCTGGACGCCTTTACATTATAGGTTCAATTAACACACCCACATTCACTCCTCCTTAAATCTCTCCTTAATTAAATTTTTAATATTTATACCTTACATTTACTACCCTTATAATTATCTATGTAGTTTACTTTTAATCCCTTACTTTTTTTTATTTTTCATTTTAGACTCTTATCATATAAACATAAATAATATATATGAACTAAAATGCATTAAAAACATTTCTATTTTTTACAAATTATACCATTGTAATCGTTTCGTCAATACCTTCGAAATAAGCCCAATATTGAATTTTTTTGATACATACGTACATATCCATACTTATAATAAATTCAAAAAAATCTCCTTTGTGTATAGTAATCCCAAAAATACGGTATATCAAAAAACTTCCAAACTTTATTTCAAACTAAAGTTAAAGTTAATGTTTAAAAAATCTCCATGGTGTATAGTAATCTAATTAATGTTAATTATTCATTTCTAATTCCAAAAAAATTACCCTTATTTTATCCTAAAAATAAACTTATTTTACCCATAATAAAGTGTATATCATTAGATACATACGTGCATATCCATACTTATAATAAATTTTAAAAAAAATCCGTAATCCAAAAATACGGGATTACTTCTAAATTTAAATTCAAATTATTGATATAGTTTCATTTTTTTTTAAATTCAATTTTATTATAGAGTTAACTTCATTTTGACTAATTAATGTTAATTATTCATTTCTATATGAATAAAATGCATTAAAAATATTTCTATTTTTTACAAATTATACCATTTCGTCAATACATTCGAAATAAGCCCAATATTGAATATTTTTTGATACATACGTACATATCCATACTTATAATAAATTCAAAAAAATCTCCATCGTGTATAGTAATCCCAAAAATACCGTATAAACTTCTAAGTTTAAATTCAAATTATTGATATAGTTTCATTTTTAAATTCAATTTTATTTTAGATTTAACTTCATTTTGACTAATTAATGATATAGTTTCATTTCTAATTCAAAAAACTTTACCTTTATTTTATCCCAAAAATAAACTTATTTTACCCATAATAAGCGTATATCTTTACATACATACGTGCATATCCATACTTATAATAAATTCAAAAAAATCCGTAATCCCAAAAATATGGGATTTACTTCTAAGTTTAAATTCAAATTATTGATATAGTTTCATTTTTTTAAATTCAATTTTATTATAGAGTTAACTTCATTTTGACTAATTAATGTTAATTATTCATTTCTAATTCAAAAAAATTTACCCTATTTTATCCCCAAAATAAACTTATTTTACGCATAATAATCGTATATATCCAATTATGCCTTCGTTAATCTTAATTATCATCTATACATATAATAAATAAGTAACTAGCATACCACGTGTCGTCTTCTGGTGAGCCGACTTTAGTATTTTCCCGCCTAAACATGTATCTTGACGCAATTTACATTATAAGTTCAATTAGCACACCCACATTTACTATCCTTAAATCTCTCCTTCATTCAATTTTTTTAATTTATAAAATTACATTTAGTACCCTTATAATTATATAGGTAGTTTACTTTAAATCTCTTATTTTTTTTTATTTTTCATTTTATACTCTTATCATATAAACATGAATAATGTATATGAACTAAAATGCATTAAAAACATTTCTATTTTTTACAAATTATATCATTGTAATTTTTTCGTCAATACCTTCGAAATGAACCCAATATTGAATATTTTTGAATTTATTATATTATTAAATATCATAAATATATATGAATTAATGTGTATATGGGATTTAATTAATGTGTCGTGATTAGTATGGAATTTGTTGAAATTAGTATGGGATTTGATACAAATAATCACTAAATTGTCGTGATTTTCTTTTTGCAATTTCATATCAATTTTTACTTCAAAGTCGAATTCATTTGACGAATTATTATTCTATCAAATTCTATTCTGTCAACGAAACACCCTTAGAATTATCATAAGAGATTTAATTATTTGGAAAAAAGAAGATATCACTTATCATGACTTTTAGATTATGAGTTCAAACCTTTTAAAAAATATAAATATGCAATTATTGTGTATTCGTTTGATAAATTAATTTATTAACAACATTTATAATAGGTATCAAACTTAATAGACATATTTTTAACTTCAAGATAATATTCCCTATTTGTGGAATTTTTGTTTTCTTTTTATCAATTATTGTATGTGTCACAAAATTATTCAACAACTATTAAACATCAAATAATTAACTTAAAACACAAATTTGATCGTCGCGCAACGGGCGAGCCAAAGACAAGTTACTTGATTAATACGTATCTTTAACAACCTTTAAATTCTTAAATCGTGGATTTTTATTAATTAATCCTTATCTCTAACCACTTTCAAAACCTCAAATCATGAACTCCTTAAAAACGTCATTCTTTAAACAAATTTATAAAAAAAAACATGTCCGTTGTCTTCAAACCACACATTAAAATAAATTAGAACATTAAAATCGAGATATATCACGCTGCATTGCACGAGTAGACTTCTAGTATATTATAAATAAGCTGAATAAATAAAAAACTGAATCCATTGAAACTAATAAATTATTATAAATCTAATTTGTACGTATTATAATATATATAATAAGTAAAATTTAAAATGTCTTAAGAAAAATACCTAAACCTCAGATTTGAAAAACCAAGTTGCAGTTTCGAAACCTTGACACGAGATACGTCGTTCTATTATTCATCGTACCATTTTAAAGTCAATCATTATATATTCACTAGTGTTCGACACGTTGTATGGTGATTAAAACACAATTTAAGAATACAGGAGATGTGGTGAAATATTTCATCTTTTCAGGGTTCGATTCCAGACGTACATAACAATTGTGGTCACTGAGTTTAATCAGAGGTGATGTCTTGTAGTCACAATTTGTCAAGAGATTAATCTGGGCATTACCTAGGACACTCTTTCAAGAAAAAGAATACTCAATTTTGTCACCTCATCTTTCTTATACACACCACTTTATTCCAATGTTTCAACTCATCACCAATGTGGCCGGCCCGACCCTCAGTGGGGCGACGGCCCAGGGCGTCAAAATTTCGGTGGGCATCAAAATATCAGTCCAATTTTATTATAGTAGGCTCAGTTTTGTAATTTTTTTGGCCTAAAAAAGAGTCGTTAAGCCCAGAAGGCCAGAGTCAGCGTCGCTTCAAGAAAAGGAAAAAGGAACGGTCCAATCCAAATATCTAATAAATCAATCTTGCATTCTCGCCTCTGTCGAACGTATCTGGTATCTCTAGTCTCGACTCTCGCCTCTGCTCTTTGCCCTCGCCCCTCCGACCTCTCGAACGAACGCCTGTGTAGGTAGCCGATTTGGCTTCATCTTTCTTCGATCATCTTCGTCTTTCTTCGTGTTGGCTCTCGACTGTGGCTGTGGGCAACCCATTTGGCGATTTGTCAATCAGATTTGTGGAATTGTAGACTGTGGTAACTTACTTATCTTACATTCTTACAAAGTTACTAAGTTTCTATAATTCTATTTCAACAATTTTAAGTTTAATGTTTTATATAATATTAGGTTTATTTATGATTTATTTCATCTTTAGATTGATTAAGGATTTAGCTATTTAGGGTTTATTGATTAGTGATTTAGCTATTTACGATTTATTGGTTATTTGTTAACTTGATATTTGTTAATCATTGCATAAACTAGATTAATTCAATTATTCAAGTATTCAACTTCTAAGTTTCAACAAGTTTGGAAATTTCACGATTCACGAACCACGACTAAATCAGGTGTTATCCTTCTAATCTCTACTACTCTATATCGTATTACTTGTTTAGTTGCTTAAGATATGTATCCTCGATCACAACCCTCGGGTGCTCAAAATAGAAAACGAAAAAAATCAAGAAGAAATTGCTCAATCTATGCTGGGTTCTTTAAATAAGTTTATTGTTAGACAACCAATTACTTGTGATCATAACGAGAATTTAGTTAATGGAAATGTTGGTGATGCAAATGCTTGTTATACAAATGTTTTGATGTGAATGCTTGTGATGATAATGTTTGTCATGCAAATGCTTTTGATGTGAATGCTTTTTATGCGAATGCTTGTGATGAAAATGCTTATGATGCGAATGATTGTGATGAAAATGTTTGTGATCCAAAACAAAATGTTTGTGATGATACTGGTTTGAACATATTTGATCCAAGAGTTTGGGATATGTTAAATTCAAAGTTGAAAGACTTGCTTGTCGAAAAAGGACCTATTAGGGAAACTAACATCAATTACCCTAAAGATAATATAGGTAGACACTTCTCGAATGAATTTTATGTTTGTAATATATGCAATAGTGATTGTTTATTCAAAAGAGCTTGATAGAGTCTTTTGATTATCTCATATCAGAACTCGGACTTAATTTTTATGACTTCTGATCATCTCAGATCAGGACTCGTTCTTAAAAGTTTGACTTCTAAACATTTCAGTTTAGAACTCGTACTTTACTGCTTATTAAACTGTTCTAATCGGTGCATGAAAGGAGTGTTAGGAATTACATCGTTTCTATGGTCTATCCAGAACCAGAAGGACCTACCCAAGAAACACATCCACTTATAGATACCAGTGAGGTGTCTAGATTGATAGATGAGTTCAGAGTGAAAAGAATTTGGTGAGGCTGTAACAGGACTTAAAAGAATATATTGGTCATTACCAAACCGAGTCAGTTATCCGGGTAACCACACACTATTCATTCTCGTTCTTTGGAGATGAATATTGAAACAGACATGGACCAAGTGTCGATAACTCGTGTCACCCCACCTAGCCACTCAAGTATCTCACAACAGATGCTTGTTTCATATATGCATGAAGAATTAGTACATAATCTATCTATTCCTCACTCAGAGGACTTAGATATTGAAAAAGGAAGACATCGGCTCCGGTCTCCGAACTTCATATTCTAATCACTGTGTCTACTGATTTTTAACTTGGGTCCCAGGTTAAATCAATATTTTGAGCCAAACAGACATAAATTAATTCTTTCACACTAGCACTAGTCTTTGTGATTCCCATCACGTATCTTCGTGATATTGTCGGAACAGTTTGAGAAGTAAATTTTAACATTTTACTTCAGTGATAACTGGAAGTCCTATCAGAGATACCCCGATGCCAACTCTGAACATAGGCCACACAATTTTTTAATTGTTGTGATAACAGTTACTATTGTGTTTCTGTGTTAGATGATTACCCCATTAGTTACTTAACGATTTTATCTGATATTTTTCTACTCACCAGTATTGCCTTTGAAAGTACATGATGCTCCGGATGCTCCTACTCATCATGGGGAGAAATAATACAAATTCAAAGACATGGATTATCAATTTGAGGGGGAGTTAGCAAAAGCCGAGGGGGAGTAATTAAATCCAAGGTTGAAAAGCTATGGGATTCACATATTGAAGTATTTGATTGGTTCTTCTCATTCCTTATCAAGTGGTGTTCGCTTCAAACGATTTCCTCCTTCGATCATATTGGTTCTACAAGCTCTTAAATCTGAAAGCATATTTAACTCGCGGTTCAAAGACAGATTCATGATTATATACTGACGATGCGCTGTGAATGTCACGTAACTCGCACATTATCATTCTTGTATACTTATCCGATGTGTTGAGTACCTACAGTTGAAAGCTGCTTTTCGTGCACTCAGTCAAGGTAATTGTTCATTGAATCTGGGTATAAAGTTGAAGTCATGAATAACAAGAGCTTAATCCAAGGGGGAGCCTAGAAAGACACGAAGACAAGCAACACCAAAGAGTTTCAAAGATTCAAGAGGGAGAGAAGATCAAGTCCTAATGTTTTCAAGACCAATTTTTTATATAACTTTAGAGGGAGATTGTTAGGACCATAAATGTCCTACACATTATAAAGTTATATAAAGAATTATAGAACTTAATTATAGAGTTTGATTTATTAATTGTAAAAGCCATTATTATTAAATGGGTTTTGTTTAGAGCTTAATGTGCCATGGGCTTTAGGGATTAAGCCCTTGGTATAAATAGTTGATTTGTATAGAATTAGGTTAAGATTAATCATAATAGATTGTGAGCTTAATAGTTTAGAGAGAGAGATAGTTGATTTCTTCAATCAAATACTTGTAACTATCTTGAATCATTCAATAAGATTAATCGTTTTGTTTTATTCATTGTTACCTGATCAAATTGGGATCTACAGTCACAAAGTTAATTAACAAGTGTTGGATTAAATGTTTGGAAACATCTTGGTAATAGATTAAACCTTCATGAAAATAGTCCTGAGCATATGACTAACTTAAAAGTTTGGTCTGAGTTGCGATTGAGATTAAGCAAGAATGAAACTCTTGATAAAGAGTTACAAGAAATGATAAAAAGGGATACCGATCATTGGAAAGAAGTGTTGATTAGACTAACTGCTACTGTTAAATGTATTGCAAAGTATAATATACCTTTTCGTGGAAGCAATGAAAACTTTTTCAAGAGTCTAATGGTCATTTTTTTGGCATAATGCAAATGATTTCTGAGTTTGATCCTATTATGAAACAACATTTTGAGCAAATCAAAGACAAAAAAACTCATTATCATTATCTTAGCCAAAAAATTCAAAATGAATTGATTGAAATGTTGGCATCCGATGTAAAGAATGCAATCATTAAAGAGATCAAAGAAGCAAAATATTTTTCGGTTATTCTTGAATGTACTCCGGATGCAAGCCAGAAAGAACAAATGACTTTGATTATTAGATATGTTGATGCGTCAAGTTCTCCCATTCAAGTAGAAGAGTTCTTTCTTTATTTTTTAGTTGTAGAAGATACATCTGGTTTAAGACTTTTTAATGCATTACATGATGTTTTGAAATCACTTAACTTGGATATTAACTGTGTGCATGGACAAGGGTATGACAACGGGTCTAACATGAAAGGAAAACATCAAGGCGTGCAAAAAATATTACTTGATATAAATCCTAGAGCCTTTTATATTGCATGTGGTTGTCATAGTCTTAATTTGGTTTTATGTGATATGGCAAGCTTTTGTTTCAAAGCCAAAACCTTTTTTGGTACTTTTCAAACAATATACACTGTGTTTTCTAATTCTACAAAAAAGATGGATTGTTTTGTTAGAACATATTGATCATCTAACTTTGAAATCCTTATCTACTACTCGGCTGGAAATCCATATTGAAAGTGTTAAAGCCATCAACGCTCAAGTTGGCAAAATCAAAGATGCTTTAATACAATTGGCTCAGGTAAGTGAGGATGGAAAAGTGTGTAGGGATGTCGTTTCTTTGGTTAATGGTGAGCTTTCAAGTTTTGATTTTATTGCTAGTTTGGTTATTTGGCATGAAGTTTTGTCTAGAATTAATTTAGTGAGTAAGAAATTACAGTTTAAAGATATGCTTCTTGATGTTGCCATTGAAAATCTCATGGGATTAGTTCTCTTTTTTGAAAAATATAGAGAAAATGGGTTTGCATGTGTTATTAATGAATATAAAGAAATTGCAAATGATATTGGAGTTGAGCCAAAATTTACTGTAAAACGTTCTTTATCTTGAAAAAAAACATTTTAATGAAATTCCAAATACCGAGAGAGAACAACAATCTGCTCAAGAGTGTTTTAGAACTGATTACTATCTTGTTTTAGTTGATATGGCTCTTTCTCAACTACAAACTAGATTTGAACAAATGCAAAAATTTGAATCTATTTTTGGTTTCTTGTTTGACGGACGAAAGTTAGTAACCTTGCATGTTGATGAGTTGAAAAAAAGTTGTATGAATCTTGAACTTGTTTTAAAAAACTGTGATGATTTTGATATAGATGGGGAATATTTGTTTATGGAGTTACATGTTTTACAGGGAATGTCACCGGACGAGGCATCCAAGAGTGGAAATCCTTGGACATACATACAAATTTTGGAGTTTGCAAAGAAGATGTACATGTTTCCACATGTCTTGGTTGCTTACAGGATTTTGCTAACCATATCTGTCACTGTTGCATCAGTGAAAAAAAGATTTTCGAAGTTAAAGTTGTTGAAGTCATATCTACGGTCTACTATGAGCCAAGAAAGATTCAACGGGTTAGCAATTTTGAGTATTGAAGGGAAGTTTTTAGCGGATATTAACTATGATAAAGTAATTGATATTTTTGCTTCAAAAAATGCACGAATGCATTGTTTTAGGTAATGTATTTTAAGTTTTATTATACGGGGTTTTGGTTTATGTCCCCTCCCCCCCCCCCCCCCCCCCCCGCCCCGGTTGTATTACTTTTATTTTATTTAAATAAATACCCGGCGTGGGGATGAGCCGCCTAGCTTGACTAGGTTCCAAACCCCGTTAAATTGTTTTTCGTTTCCGTAATATAGGGGCATCTTTTTGTCTTTCGCCATGGGCATCCAAAATCTCAGGACCGGCCCTGAATATGGGACAATTTTAAATGAATAACAATTCACCGTTTGAGAATAATCAATTCTCATGGTGCCAACTCAATACTTCAAGTTTTTCCTCTTATATATAAAGAAGATATAAAAATGATACTGATTATTAAGATTTTTTTTCTTTTTTGCAAAAAGATGGTCATCCAAAATAAGGCAACCTCTTGAATCAAACTATTTTTTTTGCAAAAAGGTCATAAAAAATAAACAATCCTATGAGTTAAATCACATGAATCTACACAAATGTATCACATCCACATTTCTTATACACACCAATTTGTTCCAATCTTTCAACTTCTCACCAATCGGGGACAACTCCGTATCAACCACAATTCACCATTTAAGAATACTCAATTCCCATGTTGTCACCTTAATACTCCAAGATTTTCCTCTTATATATATAAAGAAGATATAAAGATTATAATGGTTACTAAGATTTTTTTTTGTAAAAAATGGTCATCCAAAATAAGATAACCCCTTGAATCAAACAATTTTTTTTTGCAAAAAGAAGTTTATCCAAAATAGACAACCCTGTGATTTAAATCACATGAATTTACACAGATACATCACATCCATCTATCTTATACATACCATTTTGTTTCAATCTTCAGTTTCTCACTATTGTGAGACAACTTTAAATAAACCACAATTCACCAATTAAGAATACTCAATTCTCATGATGTCACCACAATAATCCAAGGTTTTCTTTTAATATATATAAAGATTATAGTCATAACTAATTTAAAAATAAAACATTTAATGTTAAATTAAAAAAGATATTCTTATTGGGTTTTTTTCTCAAAGGAAAATCAGTTATCCCCTTATATGTTACATAAATATTTCTTAGGGTGCGTTAATGGAATTTGGTGGAATTGGAATCCATTAAAGAAATTTGACTTTAGAAGAATTGGAATGGAATTTGACCATGCACTTTGATTGTGTTTGGTTGGATGGAATTGGAATAGAATTTCTAAAAATAATTGGAATCTCCATCTTTGTTTGGGGGAAGGGCGGTGGCGGGGATAGAAGGGGTGGGGTGGGGGCAGGGTGGGGTGTGGTGAGGGGTGGGGTGGGTGGAGGGGGTGGGTGGGGTAGGATTGTTGGGCTAGGCAGGGGTGGAATGGGTGGTCAATGTGGGGAAGGCAAGGGCACGATGGGGCAGGGGTGGGGTAAGAAGCACGACTAGGTGGGGTATCGACAGGAGAGGGTTGGCAAGGGTAGGCAGGGGTGGAAGGTGGGTAGTAGGATAGGGTGGGTGGGGTGGGTGGGGATGGGGGCGTGACAGTGACAATAGTTGCATGGTCGTGGTGGGGCAAGGGGTGGTTAGTGTTGGTTAAATTGAATGAAAATGATGGAATTCAATTCCTTCCATGTCAAGGAATGATGAATTCATTAATTTGTGGAATTCAATGGAATTCAAATGATTCCATCCATTACAAGAATTGAACCAAACAAAGAAATTGAAATTTGTTCAAAGCAATTTATCATTCGAATTCCATCAAATTCCTTCAAATTTCGCGAACCAAAGAGCTCCCTATATTCTATTGACATTATTTTATATTTTCATTTATCTCTCAACTAATTTTATAAAAACATTTAAGCATTTATTAGTTAACTTATTAGTCAATAAGTAATGTTTTAACCACTAACTACCTTATCATATGTTTTGTGCCTAATTTTTTTTGTCCACTCATTCCATCGTAAATATTATACTTGAATTTTCTTCATTCTATGGGCCAAAAAATTGCAAAAAAAAAAAATAATGTTATAGATATGAAGAAATGGTAATCCTAATAAGAGATGACAAAGACTACAACCAAATGGGATTATGTAATGGAATGCTCCATGCCTACATACACTTTTCTCCAAATCCGATCCTTTTTTCTCTAACAATTTATTCATATTACAAATATTTATCTTTTTTTAAATGGTAAAAATACTTTCATTTATTTTAAATGTATTCATTCTTTCAAAATATGACATTTAAGTTTATTTACGATAGTTCATATTAACGACGTTCTGTAATAGCGACAACAGTTATTAAGAACGATGCCTTTGATTGACGTCCTGAGTGCATCGATGTTAACTACGATCATCTGCAGTTTTACTCTTGACAGGGTTTTTCCGCATAAACAAATTATCTATTGTTTCAAAAGTTCATTCTGTAGTTGATGACCTTTAAGATCCAACCTTATATTATATTGTGTAATTTTTGGCATACACAGTCTCTAATATCATATTTGTCAATTTAAATTCTAAATTAACAAAAATAAAATCAAGACTAAAAATATTTAACTGGTACAATCTTCAGTGAACATCTTATATTTACATTTAACCCGTTTTTATACCATTTACTTCCAATGTACATATCATATTCAAAAAGAATGGTGTTTTAAACAATAAAATATCAAAGTTGATATAAAACTATTTATTAATATCATATTTTGTAACCAAATTTGGTTTAAAATGGAATATACTTAGAACATTTTGTTTAATATGAAAGATAGTGTTGATAATGTAAGATCAAATATTGGTCGGAACAAAAGTTATATTATTTAACTGAATATATGATGTTAATAGTTAAAGATACTCTCTTAAAAAGTAATTATGTAAAATCCATGGTTCTAAATAACTCGTTATAGCCTCGTTATGGCGCGTTATGGCGTCAAGGCTTGGGGTCGCCGCCACGTTAACCCTTGTGGCTCCACCTTAAGGATTGGCTTGCATTGTAACGCGTTATGGCACGTTATGTCGCGTTACGATGCGTTACAACGCGCGCGCTACGACGCATCACTTTGTAGGGTGTGAGATTATTTGTCATATATAAATAATGATAATTGTTTATGCAACATAAGACTTAAATACACATAAAAATGAAACATAGAAACTAAAAACCATAAATTGGTAAATACTTATTTCCACTCTTGTACACAAAGAGTTTACGTGAATTCTCGGAAAATTGAAGAACGTAGTAAGTAGTGATTCAAGAGATTTACTCCCGTTTTTTATACTTTTGATATAATTTTCTATAAGCTCTATGGATTTGGTATCAATTGTCTTTTTTATTACTTAATTTAAATGAATTTATTTCGTTATGCGTTATTATTCAATACACTAACACACAGGTGTATGTATGTGTGTGTGTGTGTGTATATATATATATGTTGCCTTAGGGAACGCCTTGAAAAACGTCGTGACCTCGCCGTAACTTGTAAGGCATG
The DNA here is from genome assembly GCA_033807775.1 of Saussurea involucrata. Classification (NCBI taxonomy): domain Eukaryota; kingdom Viridiplantae; phylum Streptophyta; class Magnoliopsida; order Asterales; family Asteraceae; genus Saussurea; species Saussurea involucrata. The sequence goes on from CM066315.1 coordinate 69,951,205, forward strand.
AGGCTTGGCCTCGCCGCCACGCCACGCCTCACGTCATTTAGAACCTTGGTAAAATCTAAAGTATGTCTTTTAATTAGTATTTGAACTTCTCTTCAATTGGGGGGGGGGGGGGAGGAAGAGACGAAAATGATATATTTCCTATGTTAGTTAATCGTTGTTCGAGAATCTTCCAAGTCCAAACAAACAGAAACGAGAAGGAGGCAACGAGCTGCTGTCGCCTATTTTTTTTTCACGAGTCACGATCTGCTCTTGGGTCACAGTTGTCCACAAATTGATTCTGTATTCGAAGGGAGGATGGAACTTCATCAGTCGATATCTGCAATCTCTGTCTTTTAGATAACTTCAATAACAGTTGATAATGTTTCCACTACAACAGATTTCATCTTCGTATTTGTCCTGATCAGAGTCGGTGTTCCCGTTCAATCCAGTGTTCGATTCATGTTTATTTACCTTCTTCATACTATGTCTCTTAATTGATGTTTTCCTAGATAGTAGATCCTATTTCCAGATTGGGTTTAGTGTGTTTAACTCAAGCACACAAAGTATTCATGATGAAATGCTTCAGAGAGAGTGTAAGATAGAAATGTCTCTTTTTGTGCTTTTTGACAGTGGATTCAAGATATAGTCACCAGGGGTGGTGTTTTCCTGCGGGTTCAGCCGGTGGATTTGGTTAAGTGAACTATGTGTGCATTTTGACAGTGGGTTTTTGAATAGTTTGTGCATTTTGACTCTTTGGTGAATAAGTCAGCAGATTTGGTTCTTCGCCTTGTGCAATTTGTCGGTGGGTTCAAGAATTGACACTCGGAATGGATACCAGACACTGGCAAGAGGTTCGCAATCGTAAGAGGGTCCGACAACTTGTTTCTCATCGCTTGGGGAATCAAGTTGGAGCTTAGTTCAAAGGGTCTAAGGAATCACAATTGCACGATATTTCCACTACTTTATTTGTTTCTAACTTTCCCACTCATTTCACCACACGAGAACTTGGAATACGTGTTCAAATTTTGGCACGGTCTTCGCCGTGTTTATTACCAAGAGAAAGACCAAATTTGGGAGAATGTTCGCTTTTGGGCAATATCGTAAGGTTGATGACATCCATGTCGTGTTCAAGAAGCTATGTAGTACTTGAATTGGTAAGTTACGTCTAATCGCTAATATAGCTCATTTTGATCGCAACGGTAAACTTTTTGAGGGGTGGAGCCAAGGTGGTGTCGAGTAAGGAGCACTCTAGAGCCATTGGGATTAGAAAATGTGGCACTTATGCGTATATTGTTAAAGGAGGTCACTTGGATAGACCTCACCAAGTTTAAGACGATTCGGATGCCATTTTTCTTGACATGGTTGAGATGGTTGAAAGTAACTTTCATTTAGCTCTTGTTGGTTGTGTTGCTGAGTTTAAAGTTCTTCCTAATGTCCTTCATCTTTGCAAAAATGAAGACTTTTGAACGTAAAGGTCAAATACATTGGAGGTTTATGGGTCCTTATTGATTTCGATTGTATTGGCTCCCGTGATAAGTTCCTTTCACATACGGGGGCCAAAAACTGGTTTCAAGTGCTCAAAAAAATGGTCCAATGATTTCAAGGTGGAGGATAGACTAGCGTGGATTTTTGTGAAGGGTCTTCCGGTGAAAGCTTGGAATCCTACGCCTTTCTCGAAAATACTTAGCAAGTGGGGAAAAATTGTATTTTCGGATGATTCGGATGGTAACAATCTTTATAGTACCCACAATAGTATTCAATTCTATTGGCATTTGTTAATCTATGATACGGTCAAAGTGGTCGTTAGAGGATGTGTTTTCCACATGCGAGTGAAAGAGATTTATGGGTGGATTCCCGAGTTCCTCGTAGAGGAAAGTGACTCTGAGGTAGAAGAAGAGGAAGTAATAGGAAAGGTGTCGGTTGAGGGTTCGAAAAACGACGAAGAAGAAATTCCAGGTTCATTATCTAACGTTGACGTTCCGATTGGTGTTCACAATGTGGACGAAGACATCTCGAAAATTGCTTCGGTGGAAATAGGGGGCGAGAGTGATGACCTGTTTAGTTTGAACAAACTTCTTGTGGAAGAGACGGAAATTCCGGAGGTCCAAACCTTCGAGGGTGGGAACCCGGATATCACTCCTCATTTTCCATCGGGTTATACCCCTAAGAAGGGTGGTGAGGTCGTGACCCATGGTGCCTGGGAGGGTGGAGATATTGATGCGGGCCATCAGGCCATCTTTGACATCAAGGAAGTTGCGGAAACTGTTTGTGGTGGTAGTAGTGCCCCGGTTGTTCCGAATTTTTCCGTGTCAGCGCCTTCAGGATCGGTTGAGGTGAACGAGAGGTCGAACACTTCCTTGGGTCTTGAAAATCTTAAGTTTCCTTCTGTTTCCCAAATTCTCATCATTCTGGGGGCTCGTTTACTTTGTCAAAATCTATTCGGGAAGGTTTTTCTATGTTAGAGGAGTTATCTGCCACTATTCTTCTTGGACGTGCGTTGGGATTTCCCATGCAAGGTTGTGAAAATGATCTCAAAGCTATTATTAGCAATGCAGGAGTTAGCAAGGTGCCCAAATGAATGTGTTTTCCCTGAATGTTCATGGTCTAGGGGCATGGAGAAGAAAAAATGGGTGAAAGATTTGTGTATGCCATGGGGTAAACTTTTTGGCTCTCCAAGAGACGAATTTGACAATACTTGATTTATTTGTGGTGAAATTTCTCTGGGGTAATTCTTTTTTTGATTTTTTTTCTAGCTCGGATAGGGGTAGATCCGGTTGTATATTATGCATTTGGGATAGTACTTTATTTAAAAAGTACCGAGCTTTTTCTTCGAAGAAAGCTTTTGATTCTTAAAGTTGATTTCGAGAAAGCTTACGATTGTTTAAGGTGGGATTACTTGGATCTTATCCTAGCGAAAATGGGATTTGGCATTGCTTGGCGTCAGTGGATTCATGGATGTCTTGAAGATTCGACGGGATCAGTTCTTGTTAATGGCTCTCCAACTAAAGAATTCTGCATTCGTAGAGGATTAAGGCAAGAAGATCCTCTTTCTCCTTTCTTTTTCATCTTATCGATGGAAGGATTACATGTTATTATTCAAGATGCAGTTTCGAAGAATTTCTTCCGAGGTGTTTCTATCAGTAATAATCGATACCCTCTTTCCCACCTTTTTTATGCGGACGATGCGATCTTTTTGGGTGAATGGTCTTTATCAAATGCTAGGAATATTATTCGTATCCTTTGATGTTTTTTTTCTTATCTCGAGCCTTAGAAGTAATTTTCAAAAAAGAAAACTTTTTGGTGTGGGGTGGATCCGCATAGCGTTTGGCCTCTTGCGTTGGGTGTGGTAGATCGAAACCTCCTTTTTCGTATTTAGGTTTAAACGTTGGGGGTAATATGTCAAAAATGGAGCGTGGAAGGTGGTGTTCGATAAATTTTTGGCCAAACTTTCTAATTGGAAAGTTAAAACTCTTTCGGTTGGTGGTCGGGTTACGCTGCTTAAGTCCGTCTTGGGAAGCCTTCCGACTTACTTCATGTCTATTTACAAAGTTCCAAGGTCGGTTGTAAAGGGCTTGGAATCTTTGGGAAATAAATTTTTTAATGGAGGTGACACAGAGGAAAAGTAAATCTTTGGGATCAAGTGGAGAAAAGTTATGGCTAGTCTTAAATCGGGGGACTTGGTATTGGTAGCATTATGGCGTTTAACCATGCTTTGCTTTTCAAGTGGATTTGGCGGTTGTGGTCGGTGGATGAGGCGCTTTGGGTTGAAGTTATTAAATCCATTTATGGCACGAAGGGTCTAATTGGCTCAAATTTGTCTAGGTAAATTTTGAACTCCACATGGGTCTCTATTTTAAAATCAGCTGTAACGACCCGTAATCCCATACATAGTTCAAATAGCATACATTGCATAACGTCGTTAAAACAAGAGATATAATATATAACAAATACGGTCCCCTAGTCTTTTACAAACATTCATTACATCTTTACAAACGTTTACATAGTAATTGACATTATTAACAACATGTCATATCTTCTAAACACATCATAGTCTTCCACTACATAGTCTTCCCAAAAGCTATTCTCGGTTTAACCTCCTTATTTGCTCTTACTTGATCCCCGACCTGGAATACATATTTAAAACAAAATGAGGGTTAGACCTAATGGTCTAAGTGAGAAAATCCCTGTTTCTTTGAAAATCCTTTGCACACCAACATTCACATAATACAAACACAATTATCAATCATAACTCACTCATTGCGTAATTCCCTGTCTCCTTCCCATGGCCATATTAGTTGGTTGCAAGCCAACTAATAAACAACGTTGTACAACAACTACAGCCAATCAACACTGTACAACAACTACAGCCAACACACCGGTCCTATGCCCGGCCAACGTATTATAACATAATATAATACTCACGTAATTACAATATCTCAACATATTATAATTCACATATAAACATAGTCACACCATTTATCACATATCCAATACACACATATATGTATTCCAGTTAAAAATGTTTTGAAGTAAAACTCACCTGATTGCTTATCAACACGTTTCCAAGCCTTCTAAACAGGTTCAGTCCTTTACCCAGAATTCACACGATCTGTAACAAATAGATATAGATATCTCTTTACCACATAAAACACATAAGTCTTACTAAGGCTAAGAACTCTAAAGAACTCAAATCCTCAAATGTTGCCCCCAAACCCGTACTCAAGTCAAGACCACAGAATAGTCAGTTCTCATTCATTCTCTATCTAATGGTTAACAAAATATAGGTTACTGGATACTCGACAGCATCTAAACTCTCAATATTGGCCAAACAGCAAAAGTATCCGGATACCATAAGTTATCCGGACAACACCACTTTTTCGGACATCATGACTTTTCCGGACAACCTATACAATACGGACGTCATCCGGACACCAAAGTAATCCGGACACCATCCGGTATCTTAACTCATCCGGAAACTATAGAAAGGAGAGACTTACCCCGATAATTGACTTGTCCGGACACCTTTAAAACATCAACCGGACACCACCATCTATATTACCCGGACACTACCAACCAAACCACCCGGACACATTCATGGTGTCCGGAAACCTCTGTCAGTTTGCCCTAAATTAGCCCAGAATCGATAGAATTTACTACCAGAAGTGAAATCGACTATTCTACTCCGATGGAAACTATCTATTAGCAATTACCAACATAAAATGTAAAGGATACATACCTTAATTCACTTCCAAGTACCCCAAAAGAATCCCTAACCCTTCTTTTCTCCTTTTGCTTCTTCTCCAAACACACACACAACACAATCTGGATATTTATGTTTTATGAAATATCTGAATGTGGCAATGGATAATATCTAACACAATTTTACCCATTTAGTCCTTGAGCTAACCAATAATGACCAATACACCCTAAATTTATAAATTAACCCAAACTTACCCTAAACATCAATTATTGAGTTAAATAAATTTAACGGAACGAGACTTTAACTAACGAACTTACCCGGGGTATTACATCATCTCCCCCTTAAAAGAATTTCGTCCCGGAATTCGATTAGGCAAAAAGGTACGGGTACTTAGTTCTCATTTCTGATTCCGATTTCCAAGTAGCATCCTGACCCTTATGATGTATCCACTGAACTTTGACTTGTCTGATTACTTTGTTCCACAACACTTTAACTTTGTGGTCAACAATGGCTTCTGGTTCTTCTACATAATTCAACTTTTCATCGACCTGTATTTCGGGTAGAGACACTGCCTGATCCCGCGTAACCAAACACTTCCGGAAATTTGAAACATGAAAGGCATTATGGATTCTACTTAACTCTGGCGGAAGATCTAATCTGTAGGCTACTTCACCGATCCTTTCTATGATTGCAAACGGTCCAATGTACCTCGGGCTCAGTTTACCTTGTTTCCCAAATCGAATGACTCCTTTCCAAGGCGAGACTTTTAACATCACAAAATCTCCAACTTGAAATTCTAACGGCTTTCGGCGTCGGTCGGCGTAGCTTTTCTGTCTGTCTTGAGCCACTTTCAATCTTTCCCGAATCTGAGTAATCTTATCCGCGGTTAACTGAACTATATCTGGCCCTGCTAACTGTTTCTCTCCCACTTCGTTCCAACATAAAGGAGTTCGACATTTTCTACCATACAAAACTTCAAACGGTGCCGCTTGAATGCTGGAATGATAACTGTTATTGTAGGCAAATTCGATCAATGGTAAATGCTTATCCCACGATCCCCTAAAGTCAACAATGCAAGCCCGGAGCATATCTTCTAATGTCTGAATCGTTCGTTCACTCTGACCGTCAGTTTGAGGATGATATGATGTGCTTAACTTTATCTGCGTCCCCATTTCCTTTTGAAAGCTTCTCCAGAATCTCGAGGTAAAACGGCTGTCACAATCAGAGATAATCGAAATTGGAACTCCATGTCGTGTTATTATTTCGTTGATATACAGTTTGGCTAGTCTTTCCAATGAATAGGTTTCCTTTATTGGTAGGAAGTGAGCAGACTTGGTCAACCTGTCAACGATCACCCAAATAGCATCAAACCCTTTCGGAGTCCTTGGTAACTTCGTGATGAAATCTGTAGTAATTTGATCCCATTTCCACATCGGTATTTCTAATCGATGCAACTGACCAAACAGTTTCTGATGTTCAATCTTCACCTTCTTACAAGTAGTACAACCTTCTACATACTGAGCAATGCTTCTTTTTATTCCCGGACACCAATAAAATTGTTTCAGATCTTTATACATCTTGTTCGTACCTGGATGAATAGAGAATCGAGATTGATGAGCTTCTTGTAGTACCTGATCACGTAAACCACCCAAACGAGGCACCCAAATTCTATTCCCTAGACACAACAACCCACAGTCATCTTTTACTAGCAATGATGATAACCCCACTAACCGTTCTGATTTCAAACGTTCTTCCTGATAGACTTCTAATTGACACTTCAGCAATTCATCAAAGATGTTAGGTAGGAGTTCAGCTCGTAGTGAAATAGCTTTTATTGTTCCACTCCTTTCTTGACGACTCAGCGCATCAGCTACCACATTTGCCTTTCTCGGATGATAAAGAATTTCACAGTCGTAATCATTCACCAGTTCTAGCCATCTTCTTTGCCTCATATTTAGTTCCTTCTGATCGAAGAGGTGTTGGAGACTCTTATGATCGGTATAAATTTGACATTCGGAACCATAAAGATAATGTCTCCAAATCTTCAGCGCGAAAACAACTGCTGCTAGTTCCATGTCGTGCGTAGGGTACTGTCTTTCATGACCCTTCAACTGACGAGAAGCATAAGCAATAACCTTTCCACGCTGCATAAGTACACATCCCAATCCCAGTTTGGAAGCATCACTGTAAACAACAAAGTCTTCAGAACCTTCGGGGAATGACAAAATCGACGCGCTGCAAAGTTTCTCTTTCAATATTCGGAATGCTTCATCCTGTTCTGCTTTCCATTCGAACTTTAGATTCTTTCGAGTCAACTTAGTAAAAGGCGTCGCGATACGAGAGAAGTCTTTTATAAACTTTCGATAATAGCCGGCTAAACCCAGAAAACTTCGTACTTCGGTTGGCGTTCTCGGCGGTTCCCACTTTTCAATTGCTTCTACCTTCGTCGGGTCAACTTGAATACCCTTCTCGGAAACTACATGCCCCAAAACTGAACTTCCCGTAGCCAGAATTCACATTTCGAAAATTTAGCATACAATTTTTCTTTCTTTAGTAACTCCAGAATCAGACGAAGATGTTGCGCGTGCTCTTCCTTGGATCGAGAATAGATAAGTATATCATCGATAAATACAATTACAAATTTATCGAGATACGGCTTACATACCCGATTCATTAAATCCATAAAAGCAGCTGGAGCGTTCGTCAATCCAAACGGCATCGCTAAGAATTCATAATGACCATACCTTATGCGAAAAGCAGTTTTCAGAACATCTTCTTCTTTCACCTTCAACTGATGGTAACCAGACCATAGATCAATCTTGGAGAAATAACAAGCTCCAACTAACTGATCGAAGAGGTCATCAATTCTGGGTAGCGGATACTTATTCTTGATCGTGCGCTTATTCAGTTCCCGGTAGTCGATACACATTCTCATCGAACCATCCTTCTTCCTCACAAACAGAACTGGCGCTCCCCACGGCGAAGAACTGGGTCTGATGAAGCCTTTATCGGATAGGTCTTGCAGTTGTGCCATCATTTCTTTCATTTATGGAGGTGCCAGACGATACGGTGCATGGGCTACAGGAGCGGCTCCAGGAATCAGATCTATACCAAACTCTACTTGTCTAACGGGCGGAAGACTATTCAAGTCTTCAGGGAAAACTTCTGTAACTCGGGCAACCTTTATTAACACACTTACGGGCTTTTACCAAAGAGATAAGGCAAGACTGATGATTTCTACGGTCACCATAAATCACTACTGGTCCCTTCTCAGGTAAGACAACATTTATCAATTTCTTATCGCAAACTATATTGGCTTGATTCTCGGCTAACCAATCCATTCCCACTACCATATCAAACTCGATCAAGGCCATAGGAAATAACTGAATAGGTACTCCACACCCATCTATGTTTATCACACAACTATCAAATACCTCACTAACCGGTACTTGATTATCATTAGCCGTATCTACCATTAACGCATGATCTAACACTTTAGGCTTTAAATTCATATAGGCAGCAAAAGAAGGCGACACAAACGATCGGTTTGCACCGGAATCAAATAACATTTTAGCACGTGTAGAATTTATTAAGAACGTACCTGTAACCACATCGGGAGTCTCATCTGCCTCTTGCTCTGTCATCTGGAAGGCACGGCCCCTTGTTCTTGGTGGCTCTAGTCTTGGTACTACCGGTCTGACAACTGCTGGTTTCCCTGAAGTACCCCCTTGTTGTATTCTTCCCTTCGGACAATCAGACTGTATGTGATCAGGAGAATTACATGAAAAACAGAACCGCATTACACGACAATCCTTAACAACACGCCCAGTCTTCCCACACCTATAACAAACCCGCGATTCAACCCGACAATTCCCTTGGTGGACACGATTGCATTTCAGACAAGGTCTTTCTGTTGGTCGGAAAGGTGGACGGTTATCATATCTCTGAAACCTGAACTTCTTTGGATCGTGTTGTGGTCCTTCCCACTTCCTTTTTCCTGTATCTTTGTCGCTAGTATTTCTTCCTTTATCCTGTTCCACGATTTCCGCGGCATCAACTGCAGCGGAGAAAGTCTCGGGTCCTTTAGCAATTACCAAACTCCTGACTTCTGCATTCAACCCGAAGATAAACCTTTCAATCTTCATGGCCTCCGTGGCAACATAATATTCTGCAAAACGAGATTTTTCTAGAAACCGAGCAGTGTAGTCCCGAACAGATAAATTTCCTTGTTGCAAGTTCATAAACTCCCCCTCTAGTTGCTTAACCGCTGCATGAGGACAGAACTGCTTCCTGAAAGCTATAACAAATTCTTCCCACGAAAAGGTAGAATATATGTCAGAACCTCCCGAAGAAATATGAGCTTCCCACCAGTATAAAGCGTCACCTTTCAACATTGCAGCTCCATAAAGAACCCTATCCTCTTCCGCGCACTTACTAGTCTTGAAGATAGCTTCTATTTCTTTCAGCCATCGCATAGCTTTCACTGGATCCCGGTCTCCTGAATAGGTCGGAGGCTTACAACTGAGAAACATTTTATAATCACACTTTTTCATCACTGGTTCAACAGTAGGAGTAATAGACATCTCTTCTTCATGTGAAGGATCTGGTCTTTCTGTTTCAGTATTATGAGTCTGGTTAAACATAGCCTGGATATTATCTTGTAATCTCCCCATTTCGGCCACTAAGTCGTCTCTTGTAACAAACTCCGTACCACGCCCCTGAACTCTGCCCCCAGTTCTGCCTCTGCCCCTTTCTCCCCCTCTTCCCCTTCCTCCAGCTGTTGGATTGGTTCTATTCGGGTTTCCTCCTCCTTCCCGATTTGTTTGTCTCGTACCACTTGCCATTCTGTTGATTCAGACAAGGTTAATATACACATAAGCACATACCCCATATAACAAGATATTCCAGTCCAAACATGTACCTGTAAGATCACAATTACACTGGCCAGGTGTAATAATGAAATTACCTTACATGAATTTCCTTCTACCTTTTTATACTTAACATCCCAAGGTTCTACAATAATAGGGACATCCTACTTCACATACAGTTAAAGTCTAGGTACAGCTACTAATACCTAAATCCCTTAAACTAGGGCTCTGATACCATCTGTAACGACCCGTAATCCCATACATAGTTCAAATAGCATACATTGCATAACGTCGTTAAAACAAGAGATATAATATATAACAAATACGGTCTCCTAGTCTTTTACAAACATTCATTACATCTTTACAAACGTTTACATAGTAATTGACATTATTAACAACATGCCATATCTTCTAAACACATCATAGTCTTCCACTACATAGTCTTCCCAAAAGCTATTCTCGGTTTAACCTCCTTATTTGCTCTTACTTGATCCCCGACCTGGAATACATATTTAAAACAAAATGAGGGTTAGACCTAATGGTCTAACTGAGAAAATCCCTGTTTCTTTGAAAATCCTTTGCACACCAACATTCACATAATACAAACACAATTATCAATCATAACTCACTAATTGCGTAATTCCCTGTCTCCTTCCCATGGCCATATTAGTTGATTGCAAGCCAACTAATAAACAACGTTGTACAACTACAACCAATCAACACTGTACAACAACTACAGCCAACACACCGGTCCTATGCCCGGCCAACGTATTATAACATAATATAATACTCACGTAATTACAATATCTCAACATATTATAATTCACATATAAACATAGTCACACCATTTATCACATATCCAATACACACATATATGTATTCCAGTTAAAAATGTTTTGAAGTAAAACTCACCTGATTGCTTATCAACACGTTTCCAAGCCTTCTAAACAGGTTCAGTCCTTTACCCAAAATTCACAGGATCTGTAACAAATAGATATAGATATCTCTTTACCACATAAAACACATAAGTCTTACTAAGGCTAAGAACTCTAAAGAACTCAAATCCTCAAATGTTGCCCCCAAACCCGTACTCAAGTCAAGACCACAGAATAGTCAGTTCTCATTCATTCTCTATCTAATGGTTAACAAAATATAGGTTACTGGATACTCGACAGCATCTAAACTCTCAATATTGGCCAAACAGCAAAAGTATCCGGATACCATAAGTTATCCGGACAACACCACTTTTTCGGACAGCATGACTTTTCCGGACAACCTATACAATCCGGACGTCATCCGGACACCAAAGTAATCCAGACACCATCAGGTATCTTAACTCATCCGGAAACTATAGAAAGGAGAGACTTACCCGGATAATTGACTTGTCCGGACACCTTTAAAACATCAACCGGACACCACCAGCTATATTACCCGGACACTACCAACCAAACCACCCGGACACATTCATGGTGTCCGAAAACCTCTGTCAGTTTGCCCTAAATTAGCCCAGAATCGACAGAATTTACTACCAGAAGTGAAATCGACTATTCTACTCCGATGGAAACTATCTATTAGCAATTACCAACATAAAATGTAAATGATACATACCTTAATTCACTTCCAAGTACCCCAAAAGAATCCCTAACCCTTCTTTTCTCATTTTGCTTCTTCTCCAAACACACACACAACATAATCTGGATATTTCTGTTTTATGAAATATCTGAAAGTTGCAATGGATAATATCTAACACAATTTTACCCATTTAGTCCTTGAGCTAACCAATAATGACCAATACACCCTAAATTTATAAATTAACCCAAACTTACCCTAGACATCAATTATAGAGTTAAATAAATTTAACGGAACGAAACTTTAACTAACGAACTTACCCGGGGTATTACATCGGCCAACTCTCTAAAGGAGAAATACATCATCTTTTTTCTTTTTGTAAGAAAAAGGTTGGCGATGGTGGCTTGACCGCGTTTTGGGATGATGTTTGGCTTGGAGAGTCGTCTCTTAAAACTCAATTTCCTAGAGTTTATGCTTTAGATTCGGATATCAGCGAATGTCAGATCTCGTTTGCCCTGAGGGTGTTAGTATTTATGTTTTCGAATGGCGCCGAGAGGTGGGGTAGAGGTTGTTCAATTACGCGATTTTCAACAAATTTTGTGTTCCTTTGTACCTGCGCCTCTAAAGGATAGATGGGTGTGGTTGTTAGACGGGTCGGGTGATTTTTCGGTGGTCTCGACTAGGCGTTGTATTGATTATTATATTTTGGAGGTGGAGTCTCTTCCTAACAGATGGAATAGACTTGTTCCCATCAAAGTCAACGTGTTCACGTGGCGATTGCGTCTTAATCGGCTCCCTACCCGGGTTAATTTGGATAAAAGATGTATCGACGTTTCGTCCCTTTCTTGTCCCAATTGTGATACGAGGGTAGAGGATTGCAATCATCTTTTCTTCTCGTGTCCCGTTCCTAAAGACTTATGGGCCCTTATTGGTCGATGGTGGCAAATTGATATTCCGTCTTGAATGGACCTCTAGGTCGATTCAATCCGATGGAAGAAAGTGGTTTTTTGGTGCTTCGCGTTATGCTTATAACTTTGTTGTCTATATGGGTCTTTCGAAATGGTATTCTCTTCGGCAACCCGAAGTCAAAAAAGGCGATGATCTTAGAGAACATTATAACCTGTTGATCCAAACCCTCAGTGATTTGATAATGACCCTCTCTTATACTTAGTGAAAATTGTATGTAAACAATATGTATCAGAGTTTCACTATCGCTGATAAGTACTAAGATCTTCCAGTACCGCTGATAGGAACTCTCGCTCTTTAAGTTAAACATTCAGCGAAACTGTTCATCATTAATGCTCTGAGTCTGTTCAGTCATTATGATGATCGCTGATAAGTTAGTTGTTTACTTATGATCTTTGAAGACAAGTTTCACGTCAACAAAGGTTCTACGCTGAAGTCGAAGATCAAGCTCAAGAACCAGCGACAAGTCTCCTAATGAACTGATGCGGATCAGCAAAGACTCAGATTTGTCCACTCAACGTGAAGTATCAAGTACAAGACTTCAGCTATCGCTGAACTTTATCATTCGCTGAATAGAAAATGATAATCGCTGAATCAACGAAAGCTGATCATGAAGTCCTCCGTACAAAGTACTTTTGTCTTAACCACCCTTGCACGCCTCCGTACGAAATGTCAGAAAAGAACCTCCGAAAATCTGAAATCGTACAACCACTCTGATACTACACTGTTCATCCTTACGGCTACTAAGGTTGTCATCAAAAGTCAATGACATGCAACCAACCAGCTGATGACACTTGTAAAGTATATACTGACTTGCATTAAATGCATGCAGTATATAAAGAGATGAACTCACTTCTTTTGAAGTGACTTGCTAACTCTGGACAAGTTCAAATCTCTTATCTCAGATAGGTTATTATTAGTAATTTCCTTATCTCTCTTAGTGCAAGAAACCTTAGTGTTCCAACTTGTTTAGATTTAGGTTTATCCTTAATCTTGTTTCCGCAACAAGCTGTAAATTGTTAATGATTTATCAATAAACAATTTAGAAAAGTAAAATCTGTGTGTTTATATTCAACCCCCCTTCTACAAACTTGTATAGGCCTTCGGGACCAACAAGTGGTATCAGAGCAGATTTGTTTAATCTCATAAACAAGATCTAATCTAAGATATTTCTCTTCCTTGCTATTATCTGAAAATGGCCACCAATACAAACACAAATTATATAGACAATGGTTCTCTTGCAAAACCCCCTAGATTTTCCAGAGGTAACTTCAACTTATGGAAAAATAGGATGACACTCTTCTTAGAAGGTGTAGACCCTACTATGCCTTACTATATTGAGAATGGTCCATTCATCCCTGTAAGATTTGATGTTGCAGTTCCAGGCACTGAGAATAGACCTGCTATTCCAGAAAGGCTGGTACCTAAAGAAATCCATCAATGGACTGACGAAGATAAGAAGAAAGTGGCTATAGATACAAAAGCCAGATCCATACTATCCATGTCTCTTCCTGACGAAGTCTACCATTCCGTCATGAATCTGAAAACATCAAAAGCCATGTGGGACACAATATGTGTCCAGTATGAAGGAACGTCTGAAGTCCAGGACTCAAGAAAGATCAACCTGGTAAGACAATACGAAAGCTTCATTTCTGGTAAGAATGAAACTCTCTCTGAAGATCACCAACGTTTTAATTGTTTAATTATAGATCTGAAAACTGTTGGTAAGGAATATTCTAACTTTGAAGTGCTGACAAAGTTTCTAGAATGTTTACCTGAAAGCTGGGACAATTATTCCATGTGTCTCAAGCTGTCAAAGGATCTAAGATCAATGACCCTTGCTACCTTATATGGCACGTTGCTGAATCATGAGCAATCAAGCCATCTTAAGAAGAATCTTGTAAAAGATTCCAAAAGCACCCCTGTTGCTTTAATCTCAGAGGAACCTTCTACTCAGCGACCCTCGGTCACTATCACTGAGTTAGAGAGTAACTCTGAAAGTTCATCAGATTCTGATTTTTCAGATGATGAATCCTTGGCTCTCCTAACCAAAAAGTTCAGGAGATTTGCCAAGAAGAAAATGTTTAGAAAGAACAAACCTCTTTCCATAGCTGACAAGCCTAAATCATCAGTTTTTGTTGATAAGGCTACTGCTACTTGTTTTAACTGCGAAAAGATAGGACATTTTGCTAACGAGTGCAGGTCTAAGAAAGTTTCTAGACCCTCAGCTTTTACAAAGAAATCCTTTGTTCCAAGGAATAAAGATGACAAATACTCAAAGCTGAAAGAAAAATATGCGAAGCTGAAAAGCTTTAAGAAGAAAGGCAAAGGCCTGATGGCTGACTATGATTGGGTTGCTTCTGATGAAGAAGCATCATCATCTGATTCTGAAGATGATGAAGCAAATCAATGTCTCATGGCCAAGATTGAAGAAGAGGAAGAAAGTTCAGACATTCCCTCCACTTCAACCTCTGCTATTCAGGTATCACCTTCTTTCTTTACCAATATTGCAAATATTGATGAAGCTGATAGTCTCCGTCAGATCGATCTCTTGACTAGAAGTTTATACGAATCCATGAACGGCAAAACTGTGGTTGAAAACCAAAACCTTGATCTCGCTGAAAAGCTTAAAAACTGTCATCTTCAAATAGAAAAGCTTTCTAAAATTGAAGAAGATTTTAAAGATCAAGTATATTTAAATCAGCTAGTCAAAATCGAACGAGCAGAAGCTATCGCTGCATTAGAGGCTGAAAAAGCTACTGTTGAAGGATGGTGTAATTCTTCAACAAAGATCACTGAGATAATTAAGGCTCAGATTCCTCTGAGTGATAAACGTGGTCTGGGTTATAAATATGATACTCCAAAACCAACCACTGAACGTTCAATGCTTAAATTTGGAACGTTCGTATCCTCAGTCGCTGATACTTCATCTTCTCAGTGCTCATCGTCCATTACACCAATCCCTGAGGAAACTCCTACCTCCTCAAAAGGCAAGGAGAAAATGGTTTATTCAAAATCTACCTCTGTCTCTAAAGACAAAGGTAAAGGAATTGTTATTTATCAAAATCCTCAGAAGTGTACTTTAGTACCAAAGCTGAATGCTTCTAAAGCTTTAGTGACCCATCCCTCTGGATCAAAGAAGCTGATCTCTGGATCTATTCAGAGATCTACTCCTAGACTCAGAGTGGATATCCTTGGTAAGAAATCTGAAGAACTGAATGTTCGTTCCATTTCTAAAGCCAATAGTTTGCTTGGTGCTGGCACTTCTAATTCAAAATTAAAAGCTCAGCATTCAAATGGTCCTAGAACTACTTTTAGCTATAGGAAATGTTATCACTGTGGACTCACTGATCATATTGCTAGTAAGTGCCCCACAACCACCAAAGCTGAAAAGATAGCTAAGGTGAAGATTGCCCCCAAGGCAAAGAAGACCAACCCTGGTGCAAATCAGGTCAAGGTGAATTCTACCACTGAGGTTAAGAAATTAACCAAAGTGAAGAAAGACAAAGCTGAATCTTCAAATGCTGCGAAGACTGCTGAACCTTCCATTCCAACCACTTCCACTGACAAACGTATATACATGGTTAAGTGGGTACCTAAGAAAAACTAATCTTCCTTTGTATTGCAGGTTAAGAAGGGTATCTAGTATCTCGATAGCGGATGCTCTAGACACATGACTGGTAAGAAAATCCTGCTCGCTGAATACAAAGAAGAGAAAGGTCCCTCTGTGACTTTCGATGGAAATGGAAAAGGACATACCCGAGGGTATGGTGTACTTTCAAATGGTACAACCTCCTTCAGAAGAGTCGCATATGTTGAAGGGCTGAAGCATAATCTTCTAAGCATCAGTCAGCTTTGCGACATGGATAACAAAGTAATTTTTACTAAGGAATCCTGCTTTGTCTCTGACAAAAAGGAGAACATAGCTCTCAACGGTTATCGTTTGGAAAATGTTTATGTAATAAACATGGACTCAACAACCACTGAGAACTCCTGTTTCTTCTCAAATGCCTCATCTGATGTCAACTGGCTATGGCATAAGAGGCTATCTCATCTAAATTTCAAGACACTGAACACTCTTTCGTCAAAAGAGTTAGTCACTGGTCTACCTCAGCATTCATACGCCAAAGAGTCATTATGTTCAGCGTGTGAAAAAGGGAAGCAGACCAAAGCAAGCTTTAAATCAAAGAAAGTTTCCTCAGTGTCATCTCCTCTACAACTACTCCATATGGATTTGTTTGGCCTTGTTAACAAACAATCCATCGCTGGAAAGAAATATACGCTGGTCATAGTTGATGAATTCTCACGCTTCACTTGGGTAATGTTTCTCCGTTCTAAGAGTGACACCCCTGAAGAACTCATCACCTTTGTTCGGAAGATGGAAACCCTGAACAATCTGACCGTTCGCTCAATAAGGAGTGATCATGGGACTGAATTCAAAAACAGTTCTCTTGATTCCTTCTTTGAGAGTAAGGGTATTTCTCACAACTTTTCGTCAGTGAGAACACCGCAACAAAATGGAGTCGCTAAAAGAAGAAATAGAACAATTATTGAAGCTGCACGTTCAATGCTCAACGATTCTCACCTGCCTACTCAGTTTTGGGCAGAAGCTGTCAACACTGCTTGTTTTACGCAAAACAGGTCGCTGATAGTCAAAAGATTCAATAAAACAGCCTATGAACTTTTTCATGGGAGAAAGCCCTCGATCAGCTTTCTTCACATCTTTGGTTGTCAGTGTTTTATACTGAACAATAGAGATGCTCTTGGAAAGTTTGATCCTAAGGCTGATGATGGAATCTTTCTTGGATACTCCTCAGTTTCCAAAGCCTTCAGAGTCTTCAATCGAAGAAGGCAAACTGTAGAAGAAACTATTCACGTCACGTTTGACGAATCCCGTTCAGCGAACTCTAAACCGAACGCTGATACAGAAGAACTGAATCAATGGATGTTTTCTCATCTTGGTAATTCAGAAGATATTCCCACTCCTCATGCTCATCCAGTAGAAGATGATAGTCCCACTATCATTCCAAACATGCAGAATAGTGAAGCTGAAACATCATGGGTCTCAGCTGTTCCTATAAACACTATACCTGCAGTTGATCCAAATGTCTCAGACATTCCATCTACTTCTCAGCAATCAGTGAATATAATGACAACTGCATCCATTCCTCTCTTGGCTGATACTCCCGACGTCGCTAAAGCTTCATATTCAGCTCCTCAAGATCAAGTTGAGTCAGCGTCTCACGCTCCGGCTCAGCGATGGACTATAAATCACCCAATCGATCAAATTCTTGGTGATCCAAACGCTGGGATTCAGACTCGACGAAGTGCAGGTAATATTTGTTTATTTGTAAATTTTATTTCACTAACTGAACCAAAGAAGGTAGATGATGCCCTCAAAGATCCAAACTGGGTCAGCGCCATGCAAGAAGAGCTGACTGAATTTGAAAGAAACAAAGTTTGGAAACTTGTTCGAAGACCAACTGACAAAACTGTGATAGGCACTAAATGGGTCTATCGAAACAAGTTGGACGGACATGGTACTGTAACCCACAACAAAGCTCGTCTTGTTGCTCAGGGATACAGACAAGAGGAAGGCATAGATTATGACGAAACATTTGCTCCAGTAGCAAGACTTGAATCTATTCGTCTTTTCTTAGCATATGTTGTACACAAAAACTTCACTGTACATCAGATGGATGTTAAGTCAGCGTTTCTGAATGGAAAGCTGAATGAAGAAGTTTATGTGGAACAACCTCCAGGATTCTCAGATCCTAAGCGTCCAGGTTATGTTTATAAACTGGAGAAGGCACTTTATGGCTTAAAGCAAGCTCCACGTGCATGGTATGACACTCTTTCCACTTATCTCCATATTGAAAAATTTGAGCGAGGTAAGATTGACAAAACTCTATTTTTTAGAAAAGTGAAAGGTCATATCATTCTAGTTCAAATATATGTTGATGACATTATATTTGGTTCTACTAACCCTGAGCTTTGTACTCGTTTCGCTGATAGAATGAAAGATGAGTATAAAATGAGCATGATGGGTGAACTAACATACTTCCTTGGTCTTCAGATTAAGCAAACTGAAAAAGGAACCTTTATAAATCAGGGAAAATATGTTAAAGATATGCTGAAGAAATTCGACTTAACTGAAAGTTCAGCTATGAAAACCCCTATGGCACCACCGCTGACACTTGATAAGGACACAAAGGGTGTTCATGTCAATGTTACGTTGTATCGTGGGATGATCGGCTCACTATTGTATCTTACAGCTAGCCGACCCGATATTATGTTTGCAACATGCTTGTGTGCACGATATCAAGCTGAACATCTCATATGAAAGCTGTAAAGCGAATCTTTCGATATCTTAAGGGTACAACGAATCTAGGTCTTTGGTATCCCAAAGACTCAGGATTCGATCTAACTGCATATTCAGATAGTGATTTTGCAGGTTGTAAAATGGATAGAAAAAGCACCACAGGAGGATGTCAGCTCCTGGGTGGAAAGCTGGTAAGTTGGACAAGTAAGAAGCAAAACTCAGTATCCACTTCCACAGCTGAAGCTGAGTATGTAGCCGCTGGAAGCTGCTGTTCTCAGGTCTTGTGGATGAGAAATCAGCTACTAGACTATGATCTTCAGCTCTCAAAAATTCCAATCTATTGCGACAGCACAAGTGCCATCGCTATAGCCAACAACCCAGTGCTACACTCAAAGACAAAACACATCGAAATCAGATATTATTTTATCAGAGATCATGTGATGAATGGTGATATAGAACTTCATTTTATTCCAACTGATTATCAGTTAGCTGATCTATTTACCAAACCTCTTGATGAGACAAGATTCAACTTTCTCATCAGCGAGCTTGGAATGCTGAACTTTGAAGGATAAAACCTTCAGCGGTTCACATTGATCAGCGATAGGATAAAATCAACTTGTATAACCCATTCTATCATTCTCTCTCTGAATAAACTTGATTCGCTGATATCAAGGTATGTTTACTCTCTCTGACATATCGCATGTAAATGCAAGATTTCAAAATAAATTGCATCGCTGAATATCTCTTCCTTAACAGCGACTTTTTGAAATTTCTTAAAACCTTCACTGATATTTCTATTCAGTGCTTCATGTTTTCAAAGAGTCCCTGAGTTTTTCAAAACCTCAGAGACAACCAAGAATATGAAAGGACAATTGTGACGTCATTGCAACGGATAAACCCCGGCACGTTCTTCTTTCTGACACACGTTTGCACGTTTCGTTCTTTCGCCAATCAAATGCAAACACGTGTCCGTGTCATGATGAAAACCTTTTCCCGCTCAAGGTTTTCTCTCTCTAAAATCTCTATATAAACAACTCTTGGTTTATATTTTATCTTTTACGCGATCAAATCTTCCTCCGCAAGAAAGAATCCTCTGTTGCATTTGTGCTCTCAAAAACCTCAAGAACTGTTCATCATCTTCGTTATCAAACATCAAGGTTAATATGTTCTTATTTATTACCAAATGCGTATAACTTGTTTCCGATCTTCTCTTTGTTTTAACAAGATCAAACAAAAGAACTTTGTAAAATGAAATCATTTCTTTCATGGTTTTATGAACACAACCATTTCATGGTTGTTCTTCAAGTTTAAATGCAAAAATCTTAAACTTGTTCTTCATTCGTATCCAGTTTTTTTTAGAAACTGGAATACAAGACTTTAGGGGTTTTACATTTCGTTTAAAAAATCATGAAAAACCCTAATCTTCATTAAGACATTTTTGTCTGAATGAAATGGATAAAATTCGAAACATCTTAATGGAAATTTCTTTCCACATTAAGATAATTCTTATTTGTTAACATCTTTGGTTGAACTGATAATACAAGGAAATGGCAACTTCCAAGATTCATGCCACCGCTGAGAACTTCTCCACTGACTCTGAAGAAGTAGATATCATCATGGCTCCACAGGTTAAGTTTTCTATGGATCAACTTGACTGGACCAAGATAAACAACCTCTCTGCGCTTTTCGAGTTTCCTCCTCGAAAGCAAGTTACACATCTGGATGATGCTGTAAATTTCCTTAAGAATAGCTGCATTTCAACAACCCTGACAATCACACCTCCTGTAAGTCAGCTATTGCTATCCCAGTTCTGGTACTCTGCCAGACACTCTCAGCTACCATCCGCCAAAGATCCCTCCAAAACTATTGACTGCATACTCAGCGATACTGAGTATGGCACAATAAAGATAACCCCCGCAATCATTCGCAAAGCTCTAAACTTTCCCAACGCTACCAAAGAAAAACCTTTCGTTCCATTCCCTGACCATAAAAAGCACGCTGACAAAGAAGCTCTTATTGCATTTTTTGATGCAATGGGCTATGTATGGGAAATTGGCAGAGACAAGAAGCCTGAGAAGAAGCTGACGCTGATAAAGAAGTCAAAAATGCCAAGCGAGATGAATTTCATCTTCACCCATCTGATCAGTTGCATGACTGCGAAAACCGCTCAACCTCAGCAAGCAATGGGATACGCTCTGCTGAAAGGTCTACACATCGACTGGGCATCTATTATCTATGATGACTTAGTGCAACGCGTGGATTCTGCCGCTGACAGACCTGCATGGGTTCTCTACCCCCGATTCATCAGCGCCATCTTTCAATATGGCTTGAAGGACAGCTACCCGAAAGAGGGTGACCTGAAACTCTCTCAGGTTGGCCCTAAGGTGCTCGACTTCAAACCTGTCGAAAATGAGGTACGTCTTTCTACCCTTCTCACTCTTCTCAACCCAACTTCTTCAACTTCTGTGGCTCCTTCAGCGACAATACCCATCGCTGATACCCCGGCCACACATTCCTCTCCTAAGAAAAGGAAACACTCTTCAATCCCACTTGGTTCCAAAATGATCAAGAAAACCAAGGAGCAGCCCCAGCAATCTCCTGCTGAAGACTCCTCAGCTCATTCTGCAGAGCTGAAGGAAAGTTCTGTGGTACGCTCTGCCACACCCATTCAAACCATCCCTTCAATCCCGGCTTCAGCGTCTCTAAACGCTGAGGTTAGAAACTTGGAACCTACCCAACCTCCTTCAGTCTCTCCAAAGACTGATGAAGCGATTTTCAGCGAATCCAACGCTGAACTCAGTACCCGAACCCAATTCTTATCCTTCGCTTCCCCCTCTACTCACTTGGACTCTCCTCCAAAGAATACTGGAGATGCCATCATTCCAGAAGCCTCCGCTGACGCTTCTCAAAGAATGATGAAGACAGGACCTGCAAAGATCACCATTCCTCACCGAACTTTTGAGGAAGATATGGAACATTTTTCAGGGATCCGCAACTTTGACGAGTTCATCAATCCTCCTGCAGGTACAAATCAACCCATATACACTGTAACTAAACCTGAAACTTTTGAGCTTTCCTTTGTTCACAAGTACTTATGTGTTACAGGTCCTAATTTGGGAGACATCAACGCTTCTCTGAAGTCCGTGGAAACAAAGCTGACAGATCTCACCACTACACTCTCCGACAACTCTGCAGCTGTAACCACCGCTGGAGAAAATTTGACAAAGCTGACAACGGTGGTGGAGAAGACGGCTTCCGCAGATGACTTGAAGCAAGTTGATAAGACTCTCAGCGATTTCGCTAAGGTGCTCGCTGATATCTACACAGACTACACCTCACTCAAACAATCAGTTTCCTCCATGTCCGGCGAAGTAACAACGCTGAAGACATCGGTTGGAGCACTAGAGGGTGATATGTCTGCTGTGAAGACAAATGTTCAAACTCTGACGACTGACTTAGGCTCTGTAAAGACCGACGTTGGTTCGATGAAAACAATGATTGAAGAGCTGCTCAACAAGGCGAGAACTCCTGCTCCTGAACCTGCCCCTGTCCCTGCATTGGAAACTTTCACAGCGACGGATCGCAAAGAGCTGGAAAAGATCAATCCTGCTATAACTGGCCTAGAAGTCAGATTAGCAAAGATTGAAAGTTGTGTGGGTATCTCTGGCCAAGAAGACAGAGAGCCTCCCACAGTTGAAGCGTCTACCCATTCCTCCCCCAGTCATCATGAAAAAGAGGGGGAGAAGAGCGCTGAACATCCCAGGGAGAAGAGCGCTGAAGACCTTTCCCATGATGAATCTATCAAGGGAGAGAAGAACGAAGACCTCACCTTCGCTGAAGAGGGTGAGAAGACTATTGAAACTGAAGCTGCCGCTGGACCTCAGGGAGATGAAAACCCCGAGGGAACCGAGAAGCTCGCCTCTGTATCTGAGGGGGAGCAACTCGAAGAAGACGCTGAAGAATCCGAAGCAGAAGATGATGAAGCCGTCGACATCCCTGATGATGAACCATCTTCTTCTCCAAAGAAGAATGATGATGATGATGACGAAGATGACGATGATTTCTTTATCGTCAAACCTGCCCCAAGGATCAAAGCTCTTAAGGGGATCTCGATAAATGAACCTTCAGGGGAGCGGACAAAGACGAAGCCCTCAGCCTCTGGAGCTGAGAAAGGCAAAGGCAAAAGCGTCGCTGAAGATGACAATCTGACGATCTTGCTTGAAAAGCCGGTTTGTCAGGTACACTAAACATCTCTTACTCCATCCTTCCTCTATCATACACTATCAGTTCCTCTACCCAAGCCTATACACTTAAACCAATTCTCTCTATATGTTTCTACCCAAGTTCTTACTTGTAAGATCGCTGTGTTTCAGCTAGTCCTCTCCCCTGTTTGAGGATATCGCTGAAGGCTCCACAACTGCGACTTCACCAAAAATACCAGCTGCCGCTGAAGAAATAATCCCAGTCTTGGATTTGATCTCTGAGACTGATGAACCTGAGGAACAGACTCTCTCTCACAAACGCAGACCTTCCTTAGCTCCTCAAAAGCTAAGTGAAGAGGAACAAAAGAAAAG
Organism: Saussurea involucrata; assembly: GCA_033807775.1. Lineage (NCBI taxonomy): Eukaryota > Viridiplantae > Streptophyta > Magnoliopsida > Asterales > Asteraceae > Saussurea > Saussurea involucrata. The sequence goes on from CM066315.1 coordinate 69,974,683, forward strand.
AGAGGAAATAATAAAGCGATTCGAGGATCAACGAATCATTCTGAGGCGTGATCAACTTCCTTCAGTTCCTCCAAAGTTCAGAATCTCAAAAGCTGAATACAAGGAACACCTCAGAGCTGAACGCCTAATCGCTGAAAGAAAGGAAGCTGAAGAAAAAGACAGAGAATACGCCATCAAGCTTACTCAAGAATCTGTCAAAGACCCCAAGCTGAAACGTGTTCCCATTCAAATCCAACGAAAGCTTTGGGAAGAAGCACAGAAGATCGTGGAAAAGAAAACTGAAGTTTCTCAGACCACCCTGATCTGGTGTAAAGAGAAAATTCACTTCAGATATCGTCCAGCGAAGATCAACAAGGTATTCATCTCTGGAAGAACCTCTATCGGAGTACCTATTGTTGATATCAAACTTTGAAGAGAAGATGGCCAATCTGAAGCCTTTCGCGCTGACAGTGTAAAAAGGTATGGTCTCTCTGAATGGCTGGAGATGAGGTTAGCTATCCATTCGTCACAATCTAAGTACAAGGATCATTTCGAAAAGCTGATAAACAGACAGATCGACTTGATATCTTCTTGTGTGGACATTCCTCCTCTTCCTGATCTTAAGTTGAAAAGAAAAAGGGCCTCTCCAAAGAAGAAACATCAAGATTCAAACTCAGGTCCTGTCATACGAAATGAAACTGGAATTGGTTTCTCTCGCGCTGAAGTGCTTGGTCCTGACCCTGATCTATCTGCCCTTGACATTTCTTTGCCACCATGTGAACTTTTCGTCCCTGGTAAAGTCATCAGTAATCCTTATGGAATATTCTTTCTCGACTACGACGGACGTAAATGTTTTCAACGTATCGCTGAGCTTCCAATCACTCCAATCGAACAGCTCAGAGATCTCATCTACTGGTGTGACTTCAGAAAAGACATTCAGGAACGACACCTAAAACCCTTGATCTTTGAAGAAGCGCTGGACAAAAGAAAACGAGGCATAACGGTTCCTGACTGGATGATCCCCACTGAAAAGACCCTTGATGAACTTCTCATTAAGGAAGAACCTCTGTAAGCTGATAAAATCGCCTCTTTCATCTATTTTATCAGTTATCCTTCTGTACTTGTAATTTATTTCGCTCGTACTTGTAATCTTTCCATTTCTCTTTGTAACCTTATTCAAAGTTTTAAAGAAAGATTTCAGCGAATGTACTTTACTCCATCAGTACTGAAAAGATCCCAGAAAACAGTAAAAGGGACAAATATTTTATGAGTTCTTTTTATCCTTATGTTTTCATTAAATAGCAATTTTCTTTGTTGCTATGTCATAGTCAAATAGGGGGAGATTGTTGATCCAAACCCTCAGTGATTTGATAATGACCCTCTCTTATACTTAGTGAAAATTGTAAGTAAACAATATGTATCAGAGTTTCACTATCGCTGATAAGTACTAAGATCTTCCAGTACCGCTGATAGGAACTCTCGCTCTTTAAGTTATACATTCAGCGAAACTGTTCATCATTAATGCTCTGAGTCTGTTCAGTCATTATGATGATCGCTGATAAGTTAGTTGTTTACTTATGATCTTTGAAGACAAGTTTCACGTCAACAAAGGTTCTACGCTGAAGTCGAAGATCAAGCTCAAGAACCAGCGACAAGTCTCCTAATGAAGTGATGCGGATCAGCGAAGACTCAGATTTGTCCACTCAACGTGAAGTATCAAGTACAAGACTTCAGCTATCGCTGAACTTTATCATTCGCTGAATAGAAAATGATAATCGCTGAATCAACGAAAGCTGATCATGAAGTCCTCCGTACAAAGTACTTTTGTCTTAACCACCCTTGCACGCCTCCGTACGAAATGTCAGAAAAGAACCTCCGAAAATCTGAAATCGTACAACCACTCTGATACTACACTGTTCATCCTTACAGCTACTAAGGTTGTCATCAAAAGTCAATGACATGCAACCAACCAGCTGATGACACGTGTAAAGTATATACTGACTTGCATTAAATGCATGCAGTATATAAAGAGATGAACTCACTTCTTTTGAAGTAACTTGCTAACTCTGGACAAGTTCAAATCTCTTATCTCAGATAGGTTATTATTAGTAATTTCCTTATCTCTCTTAGTGCAAGAAACCTTAGTGTTCTAACTTGTTTAGATTTAGGTTTATCCTTAATCTTGTTTCCGCAACAAGCTGTAAATTGTTAATGATTTATCAATAAACAATTTAGAAAAGTAAAATCTGTGTGTTTGTATTCAACCCCCCCTTCTACAAACTTGTATAGGCCTTCGGGACCAACATAACCCGTGCTTACTTTTGGGTTAACTATAGAAGTAGCAAGTTGTCTATTAATTGAGTTTGTTGACTAGCAAATCCTTTCCTTGCAATTATTTTTTTCTAGCTTTTTGCTAGTTTTATAAAATTTCACCGTTCTAAAAAAAGTTTTTTGAGAATCTTATGATGAAGAGGCCATTCATTTATATAAATGCCTTTTCTGATATATACACAAAATATTTTTTATGGTTTGCATCAGTGATGGATCCAGGATTTTTTCCTTATGGGGCACCTTTAAGGTAACTTAAATGCCCGCAAAGTTTTCCGATGTATTTTAGCCTAAATCTAACGTTTTGAGGGCTTTTTTAAAAAAAATTAGTTGATTTTAATGAATTTTTAAGTTTTTTTTTGATTTCGAGGGACTTTTATGGTTTTTTAGTCGATTTCGAAAGTTAATTTTGGTTTTTCAGTTGATTTCGAAAGTTAATTTTGGTTTTTCAGTTGATTTTGAGACACTTTTTTTGGTTTATGGGGTCCCGAACGAAAAACTACTGGAAGACATTAAGATATAAAACTAAAAAATCCGATTTTTACCATAAAAATTTCAAATTTTTTTCTTTCTCATGGGGCCCTTCCCCACTACCAACCACTTAAATCCGCCCCTGGTTTGCATTTAACTTAGGATTTTATATATGAGGCCAAAAACCGCTAAAATACTCGGTTAAGTGACCCTACATATCTAAGTGAGGGAAAGTTGGTTATTTTAACTATTTCTTTATTAATTTAATTTATTGTAAATGCATGCAATGCATATGTACAGACTACAGTACAAGCATTTTTTTTAAATAACAGTACAAGCATTTTATGTACCGACTTATATATATATATAATTATTATTTATAATTATTTAATTAAACAAAAAATCAACTAAATGAAATATATTTGATTATTAATGTATTATTTATGTATTTGGTGATGAGATAACTTGATTGCTTTTTAATGAGATTTAATTTTTAGTAAATTAATATTTAGTAGTTTTACAATTTAAAGTAAAATACTATAAATTTTACTCGGTCCTCAAACTCAAAGACCTCAACTCAAACATTTTATTATTTTACATCTAAAAGTTTTATGGACATCGGGTTTTGGACAACACGTTTATAAACTTTGTAAGCCTTTGAGATGTTGGTACCGTTCAACCTAAAAAAGTTGGTACCAATTATGTTTTTTTTTTTTTTTGAGAAGGGTATCCCAGACCACATTGGGCCCAGACTAATCCCTAGGCAAATCGGGCCTTTGGCCCAGCTGCTAAAGCATGCAGCCCTGAGATTATCCTCAGTGGCCACAAGTGCTGCGTGTGGGGCTCGAACCCGGGCAAGCGCTATGAACTCCCCAGGCCTTACCACCACGCCACAACCCTTGTGGTTTACCAATTATGTTGGTACCAATTAGAATTGGTTGATACATGGTATAAATTTTTTTCGTACCAATTATAATTGGTTGATACACGATATTGAGAAAAAAACACATGATACCGTACCATGTTCATCCCTAATTGTTATAGACAAAATCTAGAGCAAACGCAACATTTTTATTTCATAACACTCAATGTCTCTGAAGTTAACACAACGTTACAAATGACTTATCAAATTTGTTCAAATTGTGGATATAGTCCTTAAAACCAACCATCTACAGTGATGGTCCCCAACATTTCTATTTCATAACACTCAATGTCTCTGAAGTTCACACCACCGGTCGTAAACGTTACAAATGACTTATCAACGTTTCTTTTATTTGTTTATATGTAAATGAAAGATATTCATTAAAATTCAAGGTTACTTTTTGTAGTTAAAATTTTACATATGTGTCTTGTATATTTGAGTAAACTATAAGTTTGGTCTATGTGTGTAACAACCCACACCAAACAAGCATGTCAAAATCTACTTTTTTAATTCAAAACGCCAAAAATGGCCCAACATAGTCACACTATCAAGATTACAAAACTGGGTTTGCGGAATTAACCCTAACTACAGCTGAGAACATAACTACAAAATAAAAGGAAAGTCTTCTAGTCCTTCTATACGCAAACTTCAACTCCCAACTTGCTCTTGTCTTGAAACTAGACCTCGACTACCTGCTTACCTGAAAATGTTTTAGTTTTGAAAAGCGAGGGTTGAACCATAAGGTCTAGTGAGATCCCTCTTGTTACCAACACCACGCCACAATCATCAACTAAAAAGAGTTTATAAGCATTTATAAACAGTCACACATTTATCAGTTCAAGTACACAAACAACACATATTGATGGCTCACGCTTTGGTCACATACACACTTGTGACTACGTGTTAGGGCACACACCCACCCTTAGTAACATATGAAACGACTTCATATATTCTGCATGGGACTCACTCCCCATATATTCACATCAAGTCATCGCATGTCCTTCCCAACACATACTCAAAATATAATCAGCACACCTTCATCATGCATATTTAAAACAATGTAAAACATGCAATTCAATATATATCGGTACAAGTAATAAACTCTGTTGGGAACTGAAGATTTGCTAAGTATGGTTAGTACTGCCAGAACAACATTAGTACTGCCAGAACAACAATACTGCTGCCAGAGCAAGGTTAGTACTGCCAGAACAACAATACTACTGCTAGAGCAAGGTTAGTACTGCAAGTAAAAGTTAATGTTGCTGGAACAATGTTAGTACTGCTTGTGCATAACGATGTTAATACTGCTGGTGATCATAATTATGGAATGCGAGAATGTTGGAGATAAAGATGGAATGATTGAAGATAAGCATGAAAGAATATTCTGAAGATCAATTTTGTTTTGATAGTTATCTTGTAATTATTTAGTATAAATAGATGTTGATAGATAGCTATTCCGTAAGTGAGATTCATTAGAATTCGTTTTCGTTTTAGAGAGAATTAACCTCAAGGTTTAGAACCCTTTCTAGTGAAGTAGAAGTCGTCTTGTTGAGCCTGTTCAACAAGATTGAGGTTTGGTTGTAAACTTGTGAGTTGAAGCATTGAATACAAACAGATTGTGTTTTCTGATTAGTTGTTCATTGAGTGTGTTTGAATTAAAGTTCTATTCCGCAAGATTCTTTAATTCTGATTTCTAAGTATAATTATTCTTGTTTGGAATCGATCCTGACAATTGGTATCAGATCTTGGTTTCTTAGAAATCTACAATCATTATGGACAACACGGTTGAATCAAACAGTACTCTTGTTTCAAAGGTTCCCATGCTCAGGCCTAATGAGTTTGACATGTGGAAGATTAGAATCAAGCAGTATATTTTGCTTACTGATTATTCCATCTGGGATATTATAGAGAATGGTCCATGTGCTGAAGGAAAGGTTGGACCAGATGGCAAAAGACCCCCTCCAAAGACTGATGCAGAAAGAAAGGTTAGACAAACAGAGATGAAAGCCTTAAGCACTCTACTTTTGGATATTCCCAATGAGTATCAGCACCAATTTCATCACTGCACTGATGCTCAGATTTTATGGAATGCATTGGGAAAGAGATTCACTGGTACCAAGAGCACAAAGAGGAACCAGAAGGCAATTCTTAAGCAACAATATGAAAATTTTACTTCTACAAAGAATGAGTCTATGACTCAAACTTTTGATAGATTTAATAAGTTGATTGGAGAATTGGCTACAGTTGGAGTTAGTATGGAGGCTGATGATGTAAACAGGAAGTTTCTAAGATCATTAGGTGAGGAATGGACAATGTATACTGTGTCTTTCAGACAGAATGACCAGTTAGAAGATAAAGAGCTTGATGATCTTTACAATGATCTTAGGGTATTTGAAGCAGAGGTTGAAGCCAAGAAGAAGCCCTCAGGATATGTGTATAATGCTGCACTCCTATCAGCATCAACTGATTCTACTGCTAACCCTGAATCAGTTAGTACTGCTGGTGGAGTCGATCAGGAGAAGGCCAATGATTCTGTACTAGAAGCTTTCTTTTCTAGTCATGTTAACTCCTCATTAATTAATGATGACTTAGAACAGATTAATGCTGATGATCTTGAGGAGATGGATATCAAGTGGCAGATGGCTATGCTTTCTATGAGGGTGAAGAAGTTTATAAAGAGGACTGGGAGAAACAACTTTTCCCAAAGAAGAGAAGATGGTGCTGGGTTTGACAAGTCTAAGGTGGAATGCTACAAGTGTCATAAGATGGGACACTTTGCCAGAGAATGCAGAGGTGGAGTATCTCAAAACAACCATCAACAAGCTCAGACTGGAAGCTTCAACCAGAACAGAAACTGTGTTCAAGCCCTTGTTTCTCAACAAGGAATGGGATTTGATTGGAGTGATCAAGCAGAAGAGGCAATTCAGAATCATGCACTCATGGCAGAAGTCTCAGATCTTTCTACTGAGGTAAAATCTAATCTCTGTTCTCAAGCTTGTATAGACACTGTGAAAAGGTATAGAGATCACAACCAGGGAATGTGTGATGACCTTAAGAGATTAGAAAATGATAGAAGAGATTATGTAGTGATTGTTGAGAGGTTTGAAGAACAAATTAAGGCTTTTCAAGCCAATGAACTTCAACACTCATATGATACAAACTACTGGAAGTGGGAAAAGAATGGTCTGGAGTTCCAACTGAAAGAGTCTAGGGAGGAATGTGAGAAATTAAAAGGAGAACTTGAGAAAGTAAAACTTGATGTTGAAAAGTTTTCATGTGCTTCTAAAGTCATGGACACCATAATAAATGCTCAAATCCACAGTAAGATGAAACCAGGCATAGGGTACAATGCCACACCCCCACCCTACAACAACACATACATCCCTCCTAGGTCAGACCTGTTAGAAACCAAGGATAGGAAGGACTTACCTGAAGGAGCTACTAAAGTAGATCCATTAGATGAAGTTGTTGTAGAGGATAAAACTGAAAAAGAAGAGTCTAAGAAAAGGAACAAGAATGTCAGTGGTGAGATCCCCTTAGAGAATTACATCAAGACTAATAAGGAAGGTGAGATGAAAAGATCTGAAAAAGGAAAGGGAGTTCATTATACACAGACCACTGTTGTGAATTCCAATACTTGTGAACATTGTTCTTGCAAGAATTCTCAAAAGAATGAACCCCAAAAACATGATAAAAAGAGGGGAAATCAAAGAAACTGGAATAATCAGTGGGCTCAAAAACAAGGAGTTGATCTACAAAGGATTAACAGACCAAAACCTTGTTTTATCTGTGGCAAATTGAATCACCTTGCCAAACACTGTTATTTCAATCCTATTAACCAAAGGATAAATTTTCAAAGAACTTTTCAAAAATCAAATGGTTATAGGAAGCCTGTAAGGAACCATGTGGCTAAGAAACAAGCTAAATCCAAAAGCCACATGAGGAAAAAGACTGAAAAAGAATGTGTCACAATGTGGGTTCCTAAAAGCACTAGTGTTAGTACTGCTGCCTCAGATAGTACTGCTGCTAGCAGTGTTAGTGCTGCTAACACTGTTAGTACTTCTTCTAGAAGCAATACTGCTGCTAGCAGTGTTAGTACTGCTAACACTGTTAGTACTTCTTCTAGAAGCAATACTGCTGCTAGCAGTGTTAGTACTGCTAACACTGTTAGTACTTCTTCTAAAGATAATACTGCTTCTAGTGTTTGTGCTGCTAGACCAATCATCTTGACAAAGTACTCCAGTACTGAAGTTCCTCAGGTTGAAAAACTTATCCAAACTGAATGTAAGTACTTTGATGAGCAAGGGAGACCCAAGACCACTTTGGCTTGGGTTCCCAATAAAAACTAATTGATTTATCTTATGTGCAGGGCAACCAACAGCTCAAGGGGAAGAGCATCTGGCATGTTGATAGTGGTTGCTCCAGGCACATGACAGGTAACATGGCCTGCCTCAAGAATTTCAAAAGAATTGATCGAGGACATGTTGCTTTTGGGAATAATCTTGCAGGAGGTAAGATAAGTGGTAACTGTGATGTATCAAAAGGTAAGATGACATTTGAGGATGTTTACTATGTTGAGCAATTGAGATACAACCTGTCAAGTGTATCACAGGTCTGTGACAAGAAACATAGTTACTACTGCCAGTGCATACTTACTACTGCCAGTGCATAGTTACTACTGCCAGTGCATAGTTACTACTGCCAGTGCATAGTTACTACTGCCAGTGCATAGTTACTACTGTCAGTGCACAGTTACTACTGCCAGTACATAGTTAATACTGCTTCGTACTTAATACTGCATGTGTCGTTAATACTGCTTTAAAAGAAAAATTAGGGCTAATACTGCTATAAATACCTCTTTCAGCCCGCCAAAGTTCATAATGTATCTTTGAATTCTATTCATCTCTCTCTCTTTCTAACTATTCTCTCCCAAGAATCTCTGTTTTCTGTCAAGAATCCTCAGGTACAATGGAGTTTATCGACGAACACAACGAGATTGCCATGCTCCAGAAGCCAAAACAGTCCGCAGGTTTTCACGACATTGTAGATTTCCTCAAGAACACGCATATATCCTATGCCCTAACGGTGACCCCGACAATCTACATCGAGCATCAGAAGCAATTCTGGGAAAATGCCACCGTGGTGTCTGAAGATGGGCAGAAAATCATCAAAACAAGGGTGTGTGACAAACCCTTGAATGTTACAGAGGAGCTTATTCGCATCACTCTTCGATTGGATGATGCCTCAGGTATGACGTCTATTCCTAATGACGATCTATACTCAACTTTAACAAGAATGGGGTATGAAGGTCCCATTGGAATCTTTAAGTTTTTCAAGTCTAAATTTTCTACACAATGGCGATTCTTTGTTCATACCTTAATGCATTGCATTTCAAAGAAAACTACTGGATGGAGTGAGTTTAGCAGTACCATTGCTTATGCCCTGGTCTGCTTGGCCACTGCCAGGAAGTTTAATTTTTCACAAATGATTTTCAATGATCTTGTGTCAAACCTGGAATCCAAAAAGCGTTTTTATATGTACCCAAGGTTTGTCCAAGCAGTGATTACTCAGGAATTGACGGATTTGCCTCAATTTACTGAGGTATATGTACCTAAACCCCCTAAAGGAAAGGTCTTCTCAAATATGAGAAGAACTTCCAGGGACTCGGAAGGAGTTGACACTCCATTGTTCTCTATAATGATGGGTGTGTCCCACACACAGGAAGGTATGGCATCAGGGTCAAGGCCCTCATTAGACCAACCCACTGATAGCCAAACCCCACCTTCAATCACCAAAGAAATTCCTCAGTCCATTCTTCAAAGACCCACTCCTCACATAACCAAAAAGTTTACAAGAAGAATGGTACACAAGGCTCCTTCCCTTGATGTACCTCCTACAAGCCCAAAGCCTTTAAGCCCTCTATTGGAGCATTCTCCAATAGAGAATATCGAAAGGGAAACCACAGGGGTGTCTCCCAACCCCAAGAAGGTGCTCACTAAGGAGAAGGTTGAGCATGTGAGTAGCAAGGCTGCCACTACTTCTGCTAGCACAGAGAAGGACAGTGGTAACATAACTAAGACCTTCCTTACGGCAACTCAGAATGAGAAATCATTCAGAGGTCCCAGGTGCCAATAAACCACAGGGGTAGGCAGTGCTTTTGCTAGGCAAAAGACACCTACTAAAATTTCCAGTGATCCTTTAAAGGAAGTAAAAACTCCTAAACAAGGTGAGGATAGATATACATATGAGGAATTGATGGAAACCATTGCCAATATCAACACAGATGTTGTAAGTCAGCAAAAGGAGATAGATGGACTCAAGAAAGTGGTCCTATATCAACAAACACAGCTTGAGAAGCATAAGAAGCTGATTACAAAGTTGATACACAGGAAGAAGAAAGCTCAATATGTTCTTAAAAGAAGAAGACCCAACAATGATGCTCCCAAAAAGGGGGAGTCAGAAGCTGAATTCAACATGGAGAGTGCACAGGAAAAGGGGGAGAATGAGTGTGTTGAGGAAATTGCAAAAGAAGCAGAAACTGGTCATGCAGCAGAAAAGGTTAATGCTGCTGAAATTCAGAAAGAAGCAGAAACTGATCATGCAGCAGAAAAGGTTAATGCTGCTGAAATTCAGAAAGAAGCAGAAACTGAACCAACAGCAGAAACACCAACAGCAGAAACGGTTAATGCTGATGAAAGTCAAAAAGCAGAAGCAGCAGAAACCATTCCAGAGGAAGCAGAAACAAAAGAAGCAGGAGAAACAAAGAAAGCAACAGAAACTAAAAAGCCTACTTTGGAAGAAGTTGAAGTTGCAGAGGCTTTGATTAAAGCCAAACATGACACTCCTAAAAAGCAAGAAGAAACCCCGGGTGAAAAGCTGGTGTCACTGAAAAGAGCAAGAACCAAGTCTATAGCTACCAAGAGGAAAGTTGTCAAGAAACCTAGGGTAGAACCAGTGGTAGAAGAAGAAAAAGAAGAGGATGTTCCAGAAAAGAAAGATGATACAAAGGTTGCTGAAGAAGAAGTAGCAACTCCATCAGGTCAACCAAGTAATGCTCAATGTGATATGTATATCACTATGGTTGATACTGATCCAATCAAAGTTGACCCATTATCTTCCATGCCTCCTGAGATCATCTTCTGGGATACCTTGGTAGATCAGAGAAAGGAGTACATTAGAGTCAAAAGAGCAGATGGGAAGTTTGAGGTCTGTTCTACATGGGGAAGACTTATCAGAATGTGCTCTAGATCTGACGTAGAGGAGATGTACAAAGTTGGAATGAAGCTGTATGGAAATATGCTGAATAAGAAAGGGATGTCTATCACCAAAATGGTTCTTGAATACCTGTGCCTAATGTTCAAACCAGAAGCAGTTCAGTATATGATAGAAAGAAATTTTCAAGCCATTACCAACTGGATGCTCATTGAAAAATGTGGAGTGTATGTCATCACACTTGACTATACATATCATGAGTATTATTTGGTGGATGTTGCATACAAGCACAGCAAGAAAAGGTTGAATGGAATGCTACATGCTAAGTTGGCTTGCAACAAGGATTCTGAAATGGGAAGATACTTGGTGAGAAGGATTATCAATCAAAGCCTGGGTTTGGATCCTGATTTATGTGTTCATGATTAGGTTTTGGAAGCATCATCTGAAGAACTTGACTTCTCAACCTAAAAAGTCAAGTTAGGGGGAGATTGTTGGGAACTGAAGATTTGCTAAGTATGGTTAGTACTGCCAGAACAACATTAGTACTGCCAGAACAACAATACTGCTGCCAGAGCAAGGTTAGTACTGCCAGAACAACAATACTACTACTAGAGCAAGGTTAGTACTGCAAGTAAAAGTTAATGCTGCTGGAACAATGTTAGTACTGCTTGTGCATAACGATGTTAATACTGCTGGTGATCATAATTATGGAATGCGAGAATGTTGGAGATAAAGATGGAATGATTGAAGATAAGCATGAAAGAATATTCTGAAGATCAATTTTGTTTTGATAGTTATCTTGTAAGTATTTAGTATAAATAGATGTTGATAGATAGCTATTCCGTAAGTGAGATTCATTAGAATTCGTTTTCGTTTTAGAGAGAATTAACCTCAAGGTTTAGAACCCTATTTCTAGAGAAGTAGAAGTCGTCTTGTTGAGCCTGTTCAACAAGATTGAGGTTTGGTTGTAAACTTGTGAGTTGAAGCATTGAATACAAACAGATTGTGTTTTCTGATTAGTTGTTCATTGAGTGTGTTTGAATTAAAGTTCTATTCCGCAAGATTCTTTAATTCTGATTTCTAAGTATAATTATTCTTGTTTGGAATCGATCCTGACAAACTCGAATATCGATAAAGCTTCAGTTTTATAAGAAAGACTTTATATTTTTTAAATTGTAAAAATTAAATCCACAAGATGTGTGCAAACCATGGAGAGCAAACTTGTAATTTACTCTTAATTTAAATAATCAAGTTGTAGCAGACATAACATTGTTGTGAAAAGCAAAACTGGAAAAGGAAGTATTATAGTATCCTATTTTTTACTGTGATACTGATTAATAAATGTATGCGGTCAACGTGTATAACTTAGGGCTCGTTTACAAAACGCTTATCTGGTAAGTGCTTATCAAGTCACATTAGCTTACCAGATGAATATGGTAAGGACCAAGAATCTTACCCGGTAAGAGCAGAAGCAAGGACCGAGAGTTGAAAACAAGGACCGAGAGTCTTACTCGGTAAGTGAGTGCGACGACTTTTACCACGGTTAGCGCTTACCGGCTAAATTGTTGCATACAATGCCATTTTGGTGGACTAAAATCTTACTAGGGAAGTAAGTGATAATGTTGAATTTTACCGGTAAACGTTTACCCGGGTAAGTGATTAGGTAAACGGCCCCTTAGTAAAAATCCATGGACAAATCAAATGGGAACCATAGAAGGGTTATGAACCCGTGATAACAGATTTAAAATATCTTTTTATATGATTTTTTCTATCTGATGCTAGAATTTAAGATATTATTCACATATATTTATTTCATAATTTGATAGTTTCACATGTATTTGTTTCACCATGTGAAATCTTTTTACATGTATTTTTTCGTCTCACTAAGTGAATAAAAAAGTTTCACATGTAATTTGTTCACAATGTAAACATGAACATATGTGAAATAATATCCTAAATTATAGCTTTTAATGACAAAATCATGTAAAAATTATTTTAAATAAGTTCTCATAGGTTTGTAACATTTTTATGAATCTGATTTGATTATCGTAAAAAAACAAGGGAAGTAACGGATACAAATATGAAACTTTAAATATAACGGAGTGAATTACAATGGTGGTCCATGTGGTTTGTTCAAATTTTGGATATAGTCCTTAAAACCAACCATCTACAGTGATGGCCCCCAACATTTCTATTTCATAACACTCAATGTCTCTGAAGTTAACACCACCAGTCGTAAACGTTACAAATGACTTCTCAACGTTTCTTTTATTTGTTTACATGTAAATGAAAGATATTCATTAAAATTCAAGGTTACTTTTTGTAGTTAAAAATTTACATATGTGTCTTGTATATTTGAGTAAACTATAAGTTTGGTCTATGTGTGTAACAACCCACACCAAACAAGCATGCCAAAAGCTACTTTTTTAATTCAAAACGCCAAAATGGCCCAACTAGTCACACTATCAAGATTACAAAACTGGGTTTGCAGAATTAACCCTAACTACAGCTGAGAACATAACTACAAAATAAAAGGAAAGTCTTCTAGTCCTTCTATACGCAAACTTCAACTCCCAACTTGCTCTTGTCTTGAAACTAGACCCGACTACCTGCTTACCTGAAAAGGTTTTAATTTTGAAAATCGAGGGTTAGACCATAAGGTCTAGTGAGATCCCTCTTGTTACCAACACCACGCCACAATCATCAACTAAAAGGAGTTTATAAGCATTTATAAACAGTCACACATTTATCAGTTCAAGTACACAAACAACACATATTGATGGCTCACGCTTTGGTCACATACACACTTGTGACTACGTGTTAGGGCACACACCCGCCCTTAGTAACATATGAAACGACTTCATATATTCTTCATGGGACTCACGCCCCATATATTCACATCAAGTCATCGCATGTCCTTCCCAACACATACTCAAAATATAATCAGCACACCTTCATCATGCATATTTAAAACAATGTAAAACATGCAATTCAATATATATCGGTACAAGTAATAAATTCGAGTATCGATAAAGCTTCAGTTTTAAAAGACTCACCTGGCGTCCACGCTAGCACGTTCTTACTTGAAACCGTTGTTCTCTAACTGCACACCTACATTTTCACCCAACACACGAGAGTGAATAAGTCACTCAACATCCCACAAGGATTTCTATCACACCTCTCGAGACACACCCCGACTTCTTTAAGGCACTCTCTACTAGGCACACAAAGAGGATCCCAAAGGATTCCCGACACAATCCCAAACAGTGGAGTTTTCGGGACAACCACTTCCGGACAACCACTTCCAGACAACCCACTTCCGGGCAACCCACTTCCGGATTCCGGTACAATTCGGACTTCTTCCGGATTCCGGTACAATCTGGACTCCTTCCGGATTCCGGTACAATTCGGATTCCACAACATTTCCGGGTAGTATTCCGGTACTCGACTTCCGGATTCATCCGGACAACTATCAGATCTCGATCTTTCTGAAAAACTTCCCGACTTGGGAAAACCCTTCTGCAACTCATCGAACACGCATAGATACACCTCAGCTCAACAAAACCCATCCATTCTTATTATTAACCATTAGAGACGAAATTCCAAGTTATAAATGATTAAGCCATCAACTCAGCTCGATTCCTACACTGATTTAAAATGGATAACACACACAAGCCAGATCCCATTCTTAATCGACTTTGCACTCAACTCAAACAACACTTTCGTGAGTTTTCTCAAGAGATTAAGGGATTAAAGGAGAAGAATTTACCTTGAAGAAGATGGAGATTCACCCTCCAATGCTCCCCAATCCAATCTCTTCTTCCTCAATGGCAAAACTGCTCCACACCAAGCTCCATACAAAGCCGCACCTTACTGAAGGATGGAAATGAAGGGTTTTAGGGATTTTAACCCTATTTCTCTTATTCCCACAATTGCCACCAAAGTTTCAAATCTTCAAACCACGCACACCATTTTGCTTTATTTACAAAACAAACCTAGTTATTACAGCATCCACCCCTCAAAAGAATTCCGGGGGACGGAATTCTATCTTTGAACAAACTAGGGAATCGGACCCTCATGTTTGACTCCACTCCCCAGTCGCTTCTTGACCCTTATGGAAACACCACTAAACTTTCACAAGAAAAAAAAACTCTTTAGTTTTCCACTTTTTGATCTTGCGATCCATAATCAGCAACGACTCCTCAACATACTTCGACCTCTCGTTCACACGAATATCTTTCAACGGTACTGCCATTTTTCCTCGGCCAAGAACTTTCCTAGATTCGACACGTGAAATGTCGAACGAACTCCCCGAAGTTCCTTGGGCATCTCTAATTTATACGCCACTTCACCCACACATTCGGTGATGACCAACGGCTCAACATACCTAGGCTTTAGCTCCCCTTTCTTTCCAAACGCACAACGTCTTTCCACGACGAAACTTTAAACATCACATTGTCTCCTACTTGGAATTTCAACCGATCTCCTCCTTTTGCTCACATAACCCTGTGGTGGTCTTGAGCCACCCTTAACTTCTCGCGAATCTGGTTGATTTATCAACGGTCAACCGCGCGACCTTCGGTCTCACCAAATGCCTCCTCCCACGATACATCTTTATTCTTGAAAGAATCCCAGATAACTGCACATGCCAACCTCTTTGCTTCTCTAATGATTCCATTGCTCCCACAATGCATAACCCTTCAATAACAGGGCGTATACCAACGAATTATCACACCTTAACTCGCAGTTATGATCTTCTTCAACAGATAACACATAATTCTACAATCACTTTCCCCAACACGATATACGTCTAAAGCAGATAACACTTCCTTGCCTGAATTGCATTGACTGCAATTCATCAATGATAAACAATTCATACGTTCTCACCACATCATCACCCCCACACTATACTTAGCTAGAAGTAGGAAACTTCCATACTCCAACATCTAAAGCAGCCACCAACCAACCCGAACCAAACTTGAAGACACACATTCAAATTCCCACTGCCTCCAACAATCGTCCATCCACATATGAAATAAATTCAAGTTTCACCCACTCACCAGGAAAGAGTGTCCATGCTCGCACAAAACTATTCTCATCAGCCTAACTCTAAACGACAAACTCACTTGGAATATTTCCCACACTATCACCAAGTCTAACCCAATGGCCCTTCATTCCGAGCACTACATTTAACTTCCTTCTCAAAACATAAAACATGTTTCCAAAGAACAGCTCACTAGAAAGTGCACACTTTTGAGCAACCACACAAGCTAACTTCCCTCGACCCTTGAATCATCACATACACGCAAATCCTCTTTCTTACACTCCCACTAGGAGTTCATGTATCCGACAATGATACTCCGAAAACGTTGCTTCCCATCGTCTGCGTCACTTGCCACACTATCTACCTCTAGTTTACTCACTTAATTCAACATACCATCCCCATTTCCTCAGGATAGTGAAACATTTCTCGTCCAACATTGACCACTCCATACACGCAATTCAACCAAGTCATTCCGAAATAACACCCAATGCTCGAAGCCACCACACACTTCTCGTTTCCCCAAACGAGATTAACCCACTCCTTTGAATTTCTTTTACATACAAGGATTCGCTCAACATTCCCAAAGATTTCGTATCAACTACGAAACATCATAAACTAACCAATCCAACATCTTCACGAATATTTCAATAACACAAGGCAAACTCACTCATCAACTCATCACAACCAAAGAGCACATAATTTCCTTCTTAGCTAGCCACCAACTACCACCTCATTCTTTTATTCTCAAATGACAATACTACACGCCACTCAAACATCTATGCATCTCAACACACCTAATTTACCACATTTGAACAACTTATTAGCAAATCCCGAGCAAAGATTTCCACTTACGCTCATCCCATAACAACACCAGCCCACCACTTAACCTTACAGCAACTCCTTACCACCGGCGACTCGCATGCCCACTTTGTATAAGTTACCACCAACTTATCCACACAACCACCACACACTAGAGGTACCAACCCCACGATCACTTGTACGCACATTAGGCCTCGCCTTCTCCAATCCAGATGAACCACAAATTATGACCGTCTACTTCAATCGATCGATTCTTTATCCCCAGCCGACTCTTCGAAATCCACACGAGACATGCTTAAATAAATCAGACGATAAGACGCTCCCTTGCAGACCAACATAATCTACGTGTCCCACATGAGTTGTTCTAACTACTTCATTCCTAAACGAAACATCAACCATAGAGGAAAATCACCTATCCAACTAGTGACTCTCCACTTTCATAACACTCACATGAGGCGGTCCAACATCCTGTCCGATACACACCTTTCCCCAACCGACCTCTTTTCTCCTCGTATAAACCCGACAAAATAATCACACCAGGATTACCTTTTCCAATTCCAATATCCCGACAACGATCCCAAAAACCGACGTTGACTTCAACAACAACGCCCGACATGAAGATGATGTTTCAACGATGCTTCCGACAATGAGAACATCCACCGAAATCTAATTCTTTCCACTCATCATAACTAACTTTGTGCCCTACAGTCCTCATATGCTTGAGCCACAAGACTTACCCGACAAATAACCAAAATACCAGGCCACCTCAACTCTGGCTCCACGTCGATACCTTTTCATTAACATGCTACAGCACCACCTTTCGAAGTATCTTGCCTACTTCAAAATCACCCGGGACACCCCCCCCCCCCCCCCCCGGTCAGCCACACGTCGAATTACCAAACAAGAGCAAAGACTACCATAATACAAACATCTCTAAAGTCAAAGACTGAGACTGCAGTTATTCGCCGCCCTCCCTAAATAGAAACACTAAGGTCATGAATCGACCATCGACGATTCAACCACATAGTTCCACTCTCGGAACTTTCCACATCCTTAAGCGCGATATCTCTCACTACCTAGCGAGTTCATAGCCTTCTTGCATGATGACACAATGATTTTAATCGTTTTACACACTTGAAACACACCGCGAAACAAGGTTTGATATGCATGACACGACGCCTCCATAAGGAATAGCCACAAACACCTCGATCTCGAGGATCGCTCACACGCAACCCATGATATCTCACAACCTTGTCCATCAATCCAAAGTGCATTCATTGAAACTCTTTTCGTGCAAATTGTTTAAAATACAGCAAAATCACCCACACTGGGAGAGTCGGTCGACTCTCACACTCGCTGATATGACAAAAGTTGTTATGATTTTTACAACAAAGGTTAACTCACTCGTAAAAGAGGTGAAATAATTCACTATTTCTCCAAGTTTAAAATTTATCACACAACGTAAATAAATTTGTCTTTTCCTTCAAACACACACTTGCACGCGCCAACTCATTTTCAAAACCAGAAACTTACAAGGCACACACACACACACACACATTTTGACATGAAGGACTCATGTAACTTGTTTGAAAATACAATGCATGACTCACTTTACATTGAAGGCTATTCGCTCTAGCAAGGTCAACCGTTTACAGTCACAACAATTCAGCACCAGCGCCCTACTTCCGATCAAACCATCAGGTTCCTCACATTTGCACCAACCTTCGGTACCGGTGCTTCCCCACATACTTGTATGCCCCAACTTCACAGTTACCACTTGACTACTGATTTGTAAAATATGTGGCTTCTCTTCGACCCCAAATAGGTTAACCAACAATAGCCTTTCTTCATCCTATCCTCGCCTCATATTACCAACCAACGCGTCTATCATTTCTCAACCACCCTTGCCACTCTTCCACTAACTAGAGAGTAAAAAAGCACATCTCTACTACCCGATCCTTGAGTTGAAACTCTCAAGATCCCAATTCATCGACATCGAAAACTCCCAGAATGAAGAATCATCATAAATTAGGAGCTCACCTCCAATCAATTATTCTTCCCTTAAGAACCCCAAAGATTCTACCTCACACGGCCACCCACCGTTCAAACAATACTCCTTCTAGATGGTGTCATCAATCACACCATGAACGATCTCGCACAACACACTAAACCATCGCCATCATGGCAAGGTTAGTACTCTTTACACACTACCACCAATCTCTACACACTACCACAAGTCTCTACACACTACCACCACTCTCTACACACTACCACCAATCTCTACACACCACCACCTCCATCGATCATCTAAACAACAGTAATCGAGCACACCCATGCACCTGAAAATTCATAATGACATTGGCCAGATGTGATTTAATTTACCTTACATGAGAGTCCTCACTACCATCGTCTTGAATTCTCGGTGATCCAGGTCTTCCCTAAAGGCTTCCTATATCTCAGTTGTGTCCTCCTACTCCATAGTTTAAGTTTAGGCCCATTCGGTCACCTAAATCCTTAAACGAGCGCTCTGATACCAACTGTAACAACCCACACCAAACAAGCATGTCAAAAGCTACTTCTTTAATTCAAAACGCCAAAAATGGCCCAACATAGTCACACTATTGATAACGCCACTTTTTGGCGTTATTTTCGGTTCTTAAACCAATGAGATTGGCTTGTGTTCTAGCAAAAAGGCGGAATTTTACGGTTTATCTAGTGAGATATGCAGGTAATCTAAAAGGCGGAAATCATCGAGAAAAGAAGCAGAAAAGAGCTCAAAACGAGTACAAAACGAAGCCAACGGAAGCTCGAGATCCAAGCCCAAGACCCGTGCCCGAACCTGACCCGGAGAGCATCAGAAAACCGCGCGGTTTTGTGCGCGGTTTGAAAGTCGCGGCACAAACCGCGGGTGTCTCTATTTCAGCCCTATACCTTTGTGTTTTCCGGATTTTAGGTCAGATCTCACACACGACGAACGGCAGCGACTTGGGGGCGATTTCCAGAGGTTTTTCGGAGCTTTTGGAGCCACGATAGAGGATCGTTTGAGGAGGAAGTCACGACGCGAAGCGGATTAGAGCCGAGAGAAGGGAGTTCGTTAATTCATTCACCACGATCACGTTTACTATGTTTACATTGATTGTTTCCTTTCCTTCTCTTATGTTTTTATCCACCACCAACATGAACTAAACTTCAGATGTTGGGGGTTGGAATGAATTTGGTTTAAACTTATGAACGGATGATTTAAGACTTTTATCAGTTTTTCCTATTTTAATGAAGCATGTAATTTGGTTCTTAATGCCTTTGCGAGTTTAGCTAGCTTCCAATTGTTTCGTTGTTTTCAGTTAAGTTCGAGAGAATTAATTGTTAACTAGAACTAAAAAACGCATGCCTAATGTGAGAAATTGGATAGAGATATACCAGTGTAAGCCTTAGTCCCGTTTAAATCCTACTGTTAATGTGTTTTGAGTGTCATAGGTTGAGATCGAGAGATAGAACTTGTGCTTTCAAAATAAAACCCGTGGTTGCTCGAAAGAGAACAATGGTGATTTTAGAGATTGGGTATTCATTAAAGGGACTAACTTGGTAATTGTTTTAAGTCAGATGTTCGTATGTGAAAACCTAAGGATTTCCAACCCTCAACTGTTTTCTCTATCAAAGTTTCCTAAGTTGTTTACTGTCCCGTTTGTGATTTGTTTACTTGAAACTTGAAATTAATTAAGTCATACCAACCACTCAAAATTGCGACCGTTCAGTTAATAGATCTTATAATCATTGTGATACTTAGTTCCTAGTTCCCTGTGTTCGATACTCGTACTTTCAGTACTATTACTTGATTCGACTCGTACACTTGCGGTTAGATTTAGGGGGTGTAAACCCGCCTATCAAGTTTTTGGCGCCGTTGCCGGGGAACTAGTTGCAACTGATAGCACTACCAGCTATAGGCGCTATTATATTGAACATTTTTATTTTTGTTATTTTATTTCATCACTTTCAGTTTTTGGATTGCTAATTTTGTTTACTCTCCGTTTCAGGTACTAATTGGTTTATGCCAAGAAAAACCCGATGGGAGAAAATCGAACCAATCGATCCGGAAATTGAAAGAACCGCCCGTCGATTACGCAAAGAAGCTAAAGCTAAAAGAAATCTGAAGATCGAGATGTCCGACGACGAAGCTCCTCCCGAGAGACGGCCTATGCGGTCGTTTGTCGATCCGAATGTGGCAGCGGCACGCATAGGCATCCAAGTGCCCACTACTAGGGCGAACTACTTTGAGATCAAGTCGGGTACCATTGTGATGGTACAACAGAACCAGTTCGGGGGAGCGCCAACCGAAGACCCCCATGCACATCTTCGTGCATTTGAACGGATTTGCAACACGTTCAAGATCAATGGGGTGAACGAGGATGCAATCAAGCTGAGGCTGTTCAGCTTTTCTCTCAAGGGCCGAGCCAAAACATGAACCGAAAGTATCCAACCGGACTCGATCACCACCTGGGCGCAACTGAAAGCTGCTTTTCTTCAGAAGTTTTTCCCACCAAGCAGAACCGCTCAACTTATGGCTGAAATCACCCATTTCTCTCAATGGGACCAAGAGACGTTATATGAAGCGTGGGAGCGGTACAAAGACATGTTGAAGAAGTGTCCTCACCATGGGTTGCAAGGTTGGGTCATTATTGATAGGTGGGTTTACACCCCCCTAAATCTTACCGCAAGTGTACGGGTCGAAGTCAAGTAATAGTACTTGGAAAGTACGAGTATCGAATCACGGGAAACTAGGAACTAAGTATCACAATTACTATAAGAACTATTAACTGAACTGTCGAATTTGGAATATAGGTTTTAAACTAATTAATTGCAGCAAATAAAATAAACCAAACACAAGACAACTAGTAAGCAGCTTTGGAATTCAGATGGAGAAAACAGTTGAGGGTTGGATATCCTTAGGTTTTCACATATGAACTTCAGACTAAAAACAAATACCAGTTAATTCTGTTGATGAATACTCAACCTTGATCTAACCATTGCTCTCTCTCAAGTAACAACAGTTATATTTGTAAAACATGGTGCTTTCTCAAGCTACCATGAAGTTTATCTCGAAAAGCACAAGATTAATCTCTCGATCTCACCCTATGTAGTTCAAAACACATTAAGCGCAGGTTATTATGAGACTAAGGCTTACTCGGTATATCTCTATCCTTTCTTACCTTAGACATGTAATTCCTAATTCTAGATCTCAATTAATTCTCTCGAACATAATTGAAAACAATAAAACAATTGTAAGTTAGCTACGCTCACAAAAGCATTAAGAACAAAATCACATGCATTCATTAAATCAGAAAACTGATAAAAGTCATTCGTCATCCATCTATATGTTCAATCCTAATTCAATCCAACCCCCAACATCTTAAAGTTAGTTCATGATGTTGGGGGATTCAAACACAAAAGAAAGAGAGACGAAAGTGTAAGCAAACATGGTAGACGTGATCGTGGTGACTGTGTAAGATGAATTGATAAACTCCCTTTTCCCGTGATTGAATCTACTTCGCGTCTTGAACGTTCCTTCGATTGATCCTCGATCTTTGCTCCAAACGGTGTCACTTGGCTCTGAAAATCGCCCCCGGGACTGCTCTGGCCGTCGTGTGAAATCTGGATACCGAATGAATGACCTAAATCCCGAATAAAATAGCTGATTTTCGACAAACAGAGGGTTACGCCACTTGCCACGCGACTTGCAAGTCGCGTGGTAAGTCGCGCGTGTTGTTTTTTGCAGCTTGGGTCGATTTCTGGTTCGCGGGTCGGGTCCTGGTTCGGTCGCGGGTCTTGGGCTTGGCTTTTGGGCTTCCGTTAGGCTTCGTTTGGAATCGTTTTGGGCTCTTTTTAGCTTCTTTTCTCGAGGAATGCCGCCTTTTAGATAACCTGTGTAAATCACTAGATAAACCATAAAATACACGCCTTTTTACTTGAATACAAGCCAATCTCATTGGTTTGAGAACTGAAAATAACGCCAAAAAGTGGCGTTATCAACAACCCCAAACCGAGCGTTGCTTGTCCCCAAGCAAATTAGCGATAAAATAGAATAAAAGCACACAGTGAAATAACAATAACTGCACAATTCCCAATCGGTACCAAGTGATGCATCGGGGATTTCCCATACTCGTGAATATCTATCTCACTCTCGCCTCATTCTCATTTCGTTTGACCTATGACCTTCCATTGTGAGTTGAACTCGTGACCGTTCCGATTACATTAGGATTAGACTAAGTCCGAGCATACTAGGGAAAACATTTCGCCTCGACCCTACCTCACGGGATACTCTCATTTCGCTCGAACCTAGGTTATCGCTCGTGTTGTCATGTTTATGGAAGTTATGTACAATAATACTCGAAATATTCCATGACAACTCTAAAGAAAGACGCACAAATATCCAAACTTTTGATCTCATGAGGAATCAAATAACAAGACAAGGAATATCGGTAAAGGTGGTCATAGGATCAAAAATCCTCGGCGTGAACATATAGATGGATGACGGTTGTAACGGGGCTAAGGTTAAGGCTAAGAAACGAAGGGTAAAAGGATCAAAAATCCTCGGCGTGTCAATCATTTGCAATTCTGAACTCTCGTTGCCTCACATTCGCTCACTTGGTCCTTTCTCGTCACTATTGGAGTCGCTTTGACTCACTTATTATGCAGCTCTACTAGAGACTATCTAACTAACGGTATTTTTTTTTAATGGGACTTCATTGGTCCTTTTTATTTGATTGGGGCATCATTGGCCCTCTTTTCTATTTCTTGACTGGCCTGATTTCTTTCTTTTCCGCTCTATCTCTCTAAGTTCATTACTTCTTCCGATTGACACACTTTCGGATTGGGTTGGCTAAGGCTTATGGCTAAGGGTTTAATGATGGGTTTAGAAACGAAAAGGTGGGTGTTTGGCTGCAAAGGGGCTAAGGGTACACGCAGAAGGGTAAAAGGTATGATAGCTAAAAACAGGTTAAATAAAATACACAATGCCTGGAATCATATCTTAAGGCCCACACGATATGGTCTACTATACCCTTACCTAATATCCCGATGTTCGTCTTTGCTACTCAATGCAATAATGTAGCGAGATCATTCTACATTCACGACAAGGAACTCGAAAAAGTGTATATGAATTTAGTGTATGAATCCCTCGAAATGAAAAACGTCTTTTAGGCTCAAAGCTCACTATCGGGTGGTCTCCACTAATGTCCCTAGTCATGTCCTTTCCCGGTCTTTCCCTAACGGTCACGTCACTATCACAAGATTCTTCCCACAATGGTCGGTCTCAATCATTCAAAACAAAAATTTTAGCTACTTATTTTTAGACACTCAGAAGTGCAGGAAATCTACGTGCATAACTTGGGGCCGATTGGGCAACCCCAAACCTTACCCACACATTGTCCCCAATGTGCAAGCAAAGTCGTAGGTGATGCGACTCAATCATTGTGCAGTTATTACATATATAAAAAGGACGGGCAAAGCATTACATAGCAAGCAAAATAAATCCCAAAATTTCTACAACTAGGCACCCCAAACCTAGGCCGTGGCCTAGGTTTCCCAAATAAAAGCCAAATAGAAGCCAACCCCAAACCTCGGTAAAACCGAGGTTTACACAGGGTCAAAAGCATTGAGTGTGTAGATGCGAAAGATGAGGCACCCCAAACCTAAGTGAAACTTAGGTTTGTTGCCTCTCGTTAAACTACTAAGGAATAAACATCATACACCACTCGTTAAAAGCAAGGTTTAGAACGTACCTGTTTTGCCCGGCCGACTGAGATTCTCTTATAAGATTCGAGCACTTAGAGGGGATTGAGGGAGCACATGCGCACACAACAGAAATAAAAGCAAAAGACAAAAATGCAAGAAAAAAAGAAACACACAAATGCAAGAAAGCAACAAAGATTTGCATGAAAAACGAACGAGAGCCAACAGGGGACTCCCGCGGTTTAGCCCGCGACTTGCAAGTCGCGTGGCAAACCGCGTAACTCTCTGTCTCAGAAAACCAACAGAGTGCCCCGCGGCTTGCTGCGCGGTTTGCAAACCGTGTGGCAAGTCGCGTATGTCCCTGTTCGTTTTTCGCTTTTTCCGATTTTTCGATTTTTATGGTTTTTCCGGAATTAAAAGCACACACAAGATAAAAGAATACTAAGAGGAAACAAACCTTGGTGGGTTGCCTCCCACCCAGCGCCGTATTTAAAGTCGTGGCACGACTATGTGGTTTCAACTCGGCTCAGTATCCGCGGGATTGTACCGTCCACCTTTACGGTTCTTCGTGGACTTCTCTACTCCTTCCTCTCTTTCACTACTTCTTCTCTCTAGCAACTTGAATCTCACGTTCTCACCGCCAACTCGGAATGTGATCTCACCCTCTTCCATGTCAATTAAAGCTCTCCCGGTGGCTAGGAATGCTCGTCCCAAGATCATCGGAACCTCCTCATCCTCATCTATATCTATCACCACGAAGTCTACCGGGAAGTAGAATTTACCAACCTTAATCAGCACGTCTTCGATCACCCCGTATGGATACCTTATCGACCTGTCTGCTAGCTTGAGCGTCATGAACGTTGGACTAACCTCGCCCAATCCAAGTTTCCTGAAAATAGAGAGGGGCATCAAATTAATACTAGCCCCTAAATCACACAAAACTTTATTAAATGAAAACTTCCCGATTTGGATAGGGATAGAAAAACTCCCTGGATCATTGAGCTTCTGGGGAAGCTTATTCTGGAAAATTGCGCTACACTCTTCAGTGAGTGCAACGGTGGATTGGTGATCAATTGCCCTCTTTTTGGAAAGGATCACTTTCATGAATTTCATGTAAGAGGGCATTTGGGTGAGAGCATCTGCAAAAGGAATATTGATCGTTAGCTTTTTAAACACATCTATAAATTTTGAAAAATTGACCTCATCCTTATTTGCTTTCAGCCTGCTCGGGTAAGGTACTCTTGGTGCTGCCGGCTTGACCGGTGGTTTGATTTCTTTCTCTTTCGGTTTCTTGCTCTCTTCAACCACGACCTCTTCTTCATTCTTCTCGTTTTCTTCCTTCGAACTCTTTCTATCGGCTTCCTTTGGTGAAGACTTGCTTACCGGATCTCTGGTCAACTCCTTGCCACTTCTAAGGTAGATGGCATTGCAATGTTCCCGGTTTTGTCGTTCGGGTTGACTCGGAAAAGTACCGGAAGGTCGGTTTTGTAGGGCCTCGGAGATCTGCCCCACTTGCCTTTCGAGGATCTTTATTGCAGCCGTATTTTGATCAGTGGCGGTTTTGACTGTGTTGATTGTGCTCGCTAATCCCTCGACTGTGCTGTCCATCTTCGTCATGAACTTCATCATCATCTCTTCTAGGCCCGGCTTCTTCTCCCCGGATGGTCCTTCGTTTCTTTGCTGAAAACCTGGGGGACGGTACACATTATTAGTTTGAGCAGAATTAGAAGAGTTAGAAAAATTACCTGACTGTGGTTGGCCGGGCTGATTCCATGAAAGATTGGGATGCCTTTTCCACCCCTCGTTATAAGTATTCGAGAAAGGATCGTTTCTCGGTTGGTTCCGGTTTGACAAAAATTGAACCTGATCAGGTTCTTGAGGGTTTCCTCCATTCAGCCGATTCGTGATGACGGCCAGTTGAGCTTTCAGTTCGTTCAGCTCGTTACTCTCTTGGACATTTGCAACTCGTCTTACTGCTGATCTCGGAGTGGAGAAACTGTGTTCGGCCAAGTTCTCAATCAGCTCGCACGCTTCCTCATACGACTTGTCCATTAGTGCTCCACCCGCGGCAGCAGTGATATCATTTTTGAATTGTGGGTGGAGCCCACTAAAGAAGGTCTGGATGATGACCCAGCCTTGTAGCCCATGATGAGGACACTTCTTGATCATGTCCTTGTAACGTTCCCATGCCTCATATAGCGTTTCTTGATCCCATTGAGAAAAATGGGTGATCTCTGCCATTAGTTGGGCGGTTCTGCTCGGTGGGAAAAACTTTTGGAGGAAGGCTGCTTTCAACTGTGCCCAAGTAGTAATTTGATCTGACGGTAAGCCTTCTATCCATATTTCAGCTCGACCTTTTAATGAAAAACTGAACAGCCTCAGTTTGATTGCGTTCTCCTCCATTCCGTTGATCTTGAAGGTGCTACAAATGCGCTCGAAAGCCCGGAGATGAGCGTGAGGATCTTCGGTCGGTGCTCCTCCATATTGATTTTGCTGCACCATTACGATGGTGCTCGGCTTTATCTCGAAATAGTTAGCCGCAGTGGTAGGTGGTTGAATGCCTATCCGTGCGGCCGCCACATTAGGATCGGCAAATGACCGCATCGGAACTCTTTCCGGAGGTGGTGGTGGATTGTTGCGGCGAGGTGGTCTCTCGTCGTCGGACATCTCGAATTTCAGATTCCTTTTGGCTTTTGCTTCCTTACGCAGCCGACGAGCGGTTCTTTCGATCTCCGGATCAAATTGTTCGATCTCTTTTCCTCGGGTCGTTCTTGGCATAAACCAAGTGGTACCTGAAAAGAAGAAAGCAAAGTCAATAATCCAAAAACTGAAAGTGATGGAATAAAACACGAAATAAAAAAAAATGTCCAATTTAATAATGCTTATAGACGGTAGTGCTATTAGCTACAACTAGTTCCCCGGCAACGGCGCCAAAAACTTGATAGGTGGGTTTACACCCCCCTAAATCTTACCGCAAGTGTACGGGTCGAAGTCAAGTAATAGTACTTGGAAAGTACGAGTATCGAATCATGGGGAACTAGGAACTAAGTATCACAATTACTATAAGAACTATTAACTGAACTATCGAATTTGGAATATAGGTTTTAAACTAATTAATTGCAGCAAATAAAATAAACCAAACACAAGACAACTAGTAAGCAGCTTTGGAATTCAGATGGAGAAAACAGTTGAGGGTTGGATATCCTTAGGTTTTCACATATGAACTTCAGACTAAAAACAAATACCAGTTAATTCTGTTGATGAATACTCAACCTTGATCTAACCATTGCTCTCTCTCAAGTAACAACAGTTATATTTGTAAAACATGGTGCTTTCTCAAGCTACCATGAAGTTTATCTCGAAAAGCACAAGATTAATCTCTCGATCTCACCCTATGTAGTTCAAAACACATTAAGCGCAGGTTATTATGAGACTAAGGCTTACTCGGTATATCTCTATCCTTTCTTACCTTAGACATGTAATTCCTAATTCTAGATCTCAATTAATTCTCTCGAACATAATTGAAAACAATAAAACAATTGTAAGTTAGCTACGCTCACAAAAGCATTAAGAACAAAATCACATGCATTCATTAAATCAGAAAACTGATAAAAGTCATTCGTCATCCATCTATATGTTC
The DNA here is from genome assembly GCA_033807775.1 of Saussurea involucrata. NCBI lineage: Eukaryota > Viridiplantae > Streptophyta > Magnoliopsida > Asterales > Asteraceae > Saussurea > Saussurea involucrata. Next base: position 70,002,823 of record CM066315.1, read on the forward strand.
AATCCTAATTCAATCCAACCCCCAACATCTTAAAGTTAGTTCATGATGTTGGGGGATTCAAACACAAAAGAAAGAGAGACGAAAGTGTAAGCAAACATGGTAGACGTGATCGTGGTGACTGTGTAAGATGAATTGATAAACTCCCTTTTCCCGTGATTGAATCTACTTCGCGTCTTGAACGTTCCTTCGATTGATCCTCGATCTTTGCTCCAAACGGTGTCACTTGGCTCTGAAAATCGCCCCCGGGACTGCTCTGGCCGTCGTGTGAAATCTGGATACCGAATGAATGACCTAAATCCCGAATAAAATAGCTGATTTTCGACAAACAGAGGGTTACGCCACTTGCCACGCGACTTGCAAGTCGCGTGGTAAGTCGCGTGTGTTGTTTTTTGCAGCTTGGGTCGATTTCTGGTTCGCGGGTCTTGGGCTTGGCTTTTGGGCTTCCGTTAGGCTTCGTTTGGAATCGTTTTGGGCTCTTTTTAGCTTCTTTTCTCGAGGAATGCCGCCTTTTAGATAACCTGTGTAAATCACTAGATAAACCGTAAAATACACGCCTTTTTACTTGAATACAAGCCAATCTCATTGGTTTGAGAACTGAAAATAACGCCAAAAAGTGGCGTTATCAATTATCCAAACCTTTTTCAGTGGACTTCACCCGCAGTTCAAAAACGAAATCACAGCTGCAGTGGGTGGAGCACTAATGGATAAGTCCTATGAGGACGCATGTGAGCTGATCGACAATCTAGCCGAGCATAGTTTCTCTACTCCAAAATCAGCCGTTAGAAGAGTTGCGAGTGTTCAAGAATCGGGTGAGCTGAAGGAAATAAAAGCTCAACTAGATGCAATCACGAACCATCTTAAAGGAGGCAGTCCGGAAGAACCCGAACAAGTTCAGTTTTTGCAGAACCGGAATAACCAGCCGAGGAACGACCCTTTCTCGAACACGTATAATGAGGGGTGGAAGAAACACCCTAACTTCTCATGGAGTTAACCCGGTCAACAACCACAAGGTAATAACTCCAACTTTTCTAATTCTTCTAATGCTAACAATGTTTACCGTCCTCCAGGTTTCAACCAAAGGAATTTCAATGAGGGACAATCTGGGGAGAAGAAACCGGGGCTGGAGGATATGATGATGAAGTTCATGACCAAGATGGACAGCACAGTTGTAGTTTTAGCGAGCACGGTTAACACGGTCAAGGCGGCTACTAAACAGAACACCGCATCCATCAAGATCCTTGAAAGGCAAGTGGGGCAGATTTCTGAAGTTTTGCAAAACCGAATCCCAGGAACGTTTCCGAGTCAGACTGAGAGAAAGCCAAGAGAAGAATTTAATGCCATTTATCTGAGAAGTGGCAAGTAGCTGATCAAAGACCCGACACGAGAGTCTTCATCAAAGGAAACCGAGCCCAAGAGGCAAGAGGTTGAGACTGCGGACATGGATGAGTTGGAAGCTGATGAAGAGGTGGTAATTGAGGAAAACACGAAGAGTGCCGAAAGGAAGCAAGAGCGACCAAAGCAATAACCGGGCAAGCCGGTAACTCCAAAAGTGCCATATCCAAATAGGCTTAAAGCCCACATGTATGATCTAAACTTTTCTAAATTTCTTGAAGTTTTTAAGAAATTACATATTAACATCCCTTTTGCAGATGCTTTGGCACAAATGCCCTCATATGCGAGATTCTTGAAAGACATTCTTTCTAACAAAAGGAAGATTAAGGAGCACGCGACGGTTGCACTTACTGAGGAGTGCATCGCGATCATTCAGAACAAGCTTCCCCCGAAGCTTAAGGACCCAAGGAGTTTTTCGATCCCTATTCAAATTGGGAATCTTTGTTTTGATAAAGTGTTGTGTGATTTAGGGGCAAGTATTAACTTAATGCCTCTATCTATTTTTAGGAAACTCGGATTGGGGGAAGTGAAACCGACATACATGACGCTCCAACTTGCGGATAGATCGACAGTGTATCCATATGGAGTGATAGAGGATGCCCTGATCAAAGTCGGTAAGTTCTACCTTCCAGTTGATTTCATGGTCATAGATATAGATGAAGAGGTCCCATTGATATTGGGAAGACCATTTCTGGCCACGAGCAAAGCGCTTATCGATATGGAAGAAGGCGAGATGACCTTAATAGTTGGCGGAGAAACAGAAACGTTCAAGATGTTCGAGAGTGGAAGAGATCGAATAGAAGAGGAGGCCGATGGTCATGGAAAGCCAGATGTGGAAGAATCCGCGGAGAATCGCAAGTGTGGGCGAGTTGAGTCCGCGAATACCGAGCCAAGTTGAGAGCCACATAGTCGTGCCACGACTTTAACTACGGCACTGGGTGGGAGGCAACCCACCGAGGTTTGCGTTCGTTTTAATTTATGTTTTGTGTTTTTATTTACAAAAAAAATTGGGAACAGAGACCTATGCGGTCTATGCCGCGGCTTCAAAACTGCGCGCTAAGACGCGTATGTCACTGGAATCTTTGGGAAAAGAGGATCCCGCGGTTTGCAAACCGCGGCCAAAACCGCGGGACTCCTCTGACGCTTCTAGTTGTTCTTGTTCAGTGTTTTCTCTTTCTAGTTTGTGTCTTTCGTTTTCTTTGCCTTCTTTCGTCTTTTGCTTTGCTTTCTTGTGTTTTGCTTTCACTTTGTTTTCCGGTGCCCTTCCCTCCATCTTCTCTGAATCCTCCAAACTGGTCACTCAAATCTTTCAAGAGCATCTCTTCCGTCTGGGCACACAGGTATGTTCTAACTTTGTATGTAACGAGTAGTGTATGATGTTTGTGTCCTTATTAGTTAAACGAGATGCAACAAACCTAAGTTTCACTTAGGTTTGGGGTACCTCATTTTTCAACATCTACACACTCACTTTTAATCCTGTGCAAACCTCGGTTTCACCGAGGTTTGGGGTTGGCTTTAGTTGGCAAACCTAGGCCACGGCCTAGGTTTGGGGTGGCCATATTTAAATAACTCTAGGTTTGCGCTTTAATGTTTTTGTATTGATGTTTTGCCTTTCCTGCTTGATAAACTGTAATAACTGCATAATGCACTTCGTCGCATCGCCTACACCGACACTTGCACATTGGGGACAATGTGTGGGTAAGGTTTGGGGTTGCCCAATCGGGCCCACATTTATGCACGTAGATTTCCTGCACTTCTGAGTGTCTAGATCACATTAGCTAAAAATTTTGTTTTGGGTGATCGAGACCAACCATTGTGGAAAGAACCTTGTGATAGTAACGTGGCCATTAGGGAAGGACCGGGAAAAGGCATGACTAGGGACATTATTGGAGACCACCCAACAGCGAGTTTTGAGCCTAAAAGACGTTTTTCATTTCGAGGGATCTAAACACTTAATTCATATACACTTTGTCGAATTCCTTGTCGTAATTATAGAGTGACCTCGCTATAATATTGCATTGAGTAGCAAAGACGACCATCGGGATATTGGGTAAGGGTATAGTAGACCATATCGTGTGGACCTTAAGAGATGATTACAGGCATTGTGTGCACTTTAACCCGTTTTTATCTATCGTTCCTTTCGACCCATTATGTGTGTATCCGCAGCCCATTTTTGCAGCCAAACACTCACTTTGTTTATTCCAGACCCACCATTAAACCCGAACCAAAAGCGTTAGCCAACCCGTATCCGAAAGTGTGTCAATCAGAGGTGGTAACGAACAGCGAAAGATAGAACAGAAAAGAAATAGTAATGGCCAGTCACATGAATAATTTGGGTGCACTTTAACCCAAAAGTTAGAAAAGAGGGCCAATGTTGCCCCAATCAAATAAAGAGGGCCAATGATGCCCCACCAAAAAAATATACAGTTAGCGAGATAGAAAGTACAACAGTAAATAAGAGAGTCAAAGCGACTCCAGTAGTGATAAAGAGGGCCAAAGGATAGAATGTGAAGCAAGAAAGTTCAGACTTGCTAAAGATTGACACACCGAGGAATTTCGATCCGTTTACCCTTCGTTTCTCAGCCATAACCCTAGCCCCGTTACAACCCTGGTAAAGACCTGGATGATCTTCTGGAAAATATGATTACGGTATACGACCACCTTTACCAATATTCCCTGTCTATCAAGATTCAAAATTGGGTTTGCGGAATTAACCCTAACTACAGCTGAGAACAGAACTACAAAATAAAAGGAAAGTCTTCTAGTCCTTCTATACGCAAACTTCAACTCCCAACTTGCTTTTGTCATGAAACTATCCCTCGACTACCTACTTACCTGAAAAGGTTTTAGTTTTGAAAATCGAGGGTTAGACCATGAGGTCTAGTGAGATCCCTCTTGTTACGAACACCACGCCACAATCATCAACTAAAAAGAGTTTATAAGCATTTATAAACAGTCACACATTTATCAGTTCAAGTACACAAACAACACATATTGATGGCTCACGCTTTGGTCACATACACACTTGTGACTACGTGTTAGGGCACACACCCACCCTTAGTAACATATGAAACGAATTCAAATATTTTGCATGGGACTCACTCCCCATATATTCACATAAAGTCATCGCATGTCCTTCCCAACACATACTCAATATATAATCAACACACCTTCATCATGCATATTTAAACAACGTAAAACATGCAATTCAATATATATCGGTACAAGTAATAAATTCGAGTATCGATAAAGCTTCTGTTTTAAAAGACTCGCCTGGCGTCCATGCTAGCATGTTCTTACTTGAAACCGTTGTTCTCTAACTGTGCACCTACATTTTCACCCCAACACAGGAGAGTGAATAAGTCACTCAACATCCAACAAGGATTTCTATCACACCTCCCGAGACACACCCGACTTCTTTAAGGCACTCTCTACTAGTCACACAAAGAGGACCCCAAAGGATTCTCGACGCAGTCCCAAACAGTGGAGTTTTCCGGATAACCACATCCGGGCAACCCACTTCCGGGAAACCCACTTCCGGATTCCGGTACAATCCGGAATTCTTCCGGATTCCGGTACAATCCGGACTTCTTCCGGATTCCGGTACAATCCGGACTCCTTCCGGATTCCGGTACAATCCGGATTCCACAACATTTCCGGGTAGTATTCTGATACTCGACTTTCGGACTCATCCGGACAACTATCAGATCCCGACTTTTTTGAAAAACTTCCCGACTTGGGAAAACCCTTCTACAACTCATCGAACACGCATAGATACACCTCAGCTCAACAAAACCCATCCATTCTTATTATTAACCATTAGGGACGAAATTCCAATTTATATACGATTAAGCCATCAACTCAGCTCGATTCCCACACTGACTTAAAATGGATAACACACACACAATCCAGATCCCGTTCTTAATCGACTTTGCACTCAACTCAAACAATATTTTCGTGAGTTTTCTCAATAGATTAAGGGATTAAGGGAGAAGAATTTACCTTGAAGAAGATGGAGATTCACCCTCCAATGCTCCCCAATCCAAGCTCTTCTTCCTCAATGGCAAAATTGCTCCACACACAGTCGCACCTTACTGAAGGATGGAAATGAAGGGTTTTAGGGATTTTAACCCTATTTCTCTTATTCCCACAATTGCCACCAAAGTTTCAAATCTTCAAACCACACACACCATTTTTCTTTATATACAAAACAAACCTGGTTATTACAATGTGGTTTAGTGGTTATAACATCTTTGGTTCTTATAGTTTTGAAATTACATGTTGGCCATTGTGGTATGCAAAATGATCGGATCTAGTCCCTCCCTCTCACGGTCGTTAAAAGGTATGTTAGATGAAGAGGTACTTTAGTTTTTTTTCTATTTTACTCTCACTTTTTATTAATTATGAAAATTAATTTTGATAACATATAAATATATATACACACACATAGATAGATCAAATCCTTCGGTCACCACTCCCCTTACCTGTACCCCCTTTCTCGGCTATCCCAACCTCCCTCTACCCCACGTCGGTATTCCCTTTTGTGGTGAAACTAACCTCCCTCTCCACACATCTCACGATTATTTTTCGTAGAGGTACACTACTGACCCTCCCTCGCTGCCAAGAAAATTTGAAACCTTCCTCCTCCAACCTATTTCTTTTTCTACACACACCTCAAGGACTTATTTTTCTAACACCTAGAAGAACTCTTCCGATGAATCCATGCCCCCATACCTACACCTACAACCATCGATGGCGGCCATTACCAGGCCTCTACACCTCCATCCTCTAACAATCTCGTCGCGGATGAAGACAAAAAAACCTTTATCCTCTCAATCTCTCTATGTAATTGTAACCCCTCCCATCAATTCGTCCCTGCCTCTCTTCGATTTGTCTATTTAATGCATCCAATTTTTTCCCTTTCTTACTTTTATTCATTTTATTCCTTTTCTTCCCTTTTTCTTTTTATTTTCTTCTCCCCTTCGTGATGTTCAAGCGGTGTTAGGCTTGTTTACGGGTTCTTGTTTTTTAAAATGTGCATGATTTTTTATTAATTTTTTTATTTACAAGGTTTTGTATCATAGTTCTTTAGAATGAACTTACACAAATTTGTTGTTTATGTACTTGATAGTTTAATTCATCTTGTTGTTCTTAGTTTTAGGGGTTTTGATTAGGATAAAAGTTTGAAATGATTGATTTTGTATCCAACGACTTGATGTTATACCATCTCATATGTGTTGTTATAGGGGGTGGTGGACTATGGATGTTCATTTTTCACGATGTTAGATGCATAAGTAAAAGAGTGCCCAACGATGATACTGGTGGCGTAATAAATTCGAGTATCGATAAAGCTTCAGTTTTAAAAGACTCACCTGGCGTCCATGCTAGCATGTTCTTACTTGAAACCGTTGTTCTCTAACTGTGCACCTACATTTTCACCCCAACACACGAGAGTGAATAAGTCACTCAACATCCAACAAGGATTTCTATCACACCTCCCGAGACACACCCGACTTCTTTAAGGCACTCTCTACTAGTCAAAAAAAGAGGATCCCAAAGGATTCTCGACGCAGTTGTAAGTCCAGGATACACTCTTACAATCAAATATGAACATTCAAGATCGTATTCACAGCAACTGGTCATATGATTTATTAACAATCTGTGAATTACAAGATATTACAATGAATTTCTCTAAATGGATTCACCAAAGATTATATCAAAGATTAGTTAGCAAACTGTTGCTAACACTATATATACTGTAGAGAAAAGCTAAAGCTACAGTACATATGAGAAACAGACTAATAGAACAATTATACGTGTCCTAATTAGTAACTGAATATAACAGAGAATATCCCAAGATATGAATTCTGAACATACTTCTGAATAAGCGCTTCAGAACATATGTCTTCATAGTCAGAAGTTCTGAGTCTCCTACTCAGAACTCTGAACCTTCTAGTCAGAATCCAACACTTAGAATCTTTTTGAGATTTCTCACTCAGAACTTCTGAGTCTTCTACTCAGAACTTCTGAGTCTTCTGAGTCTTCTTACTCAGAACTCAACACTTGTGTTTTTGACAAAACTCTAGACCTAACAATCTCCCCCTTTTTGTCAAACACACTTGTACTTTTCATCATCAAATTCTTAGAGCATGAACAATCTTCAGAAGGATCTCTTCTGAATGCTTTGACAACTTCTGCTCAGAATTCTGAATAATCTGAGTTAATAACTTCTGGTCAGTCTTTAATCAGCAGCAGCAATGATTTCCAAACTGATTTCTGTTACATATTTGCTTTTTCTTTGCTCCCCCTTGAAATGACAAATCTTATCTTCATGTGATCAAGTCAAATTTCTGTCTTTTTATGACTTTCTGACTTTCTTCTCCCTTTTTTTTTAATCAATCAATCAGATTTTTCAATCATATCAATCTTCAAAATCTTTAGCTTTTCTCCCCCTAAAGTTTTGGAAAGCAAAATCATCTTCATAATCTTTAGTTTTTCTCCCCCTTGATTTTCAAAACTTTAGCGATGAAGTCTATGCTTTTTCTCCTCCTTAATGAATAACATTGCTCCCCCTCAAAATAAGAATTATGGAGCAATTTGTTTTCTCCCCCTGAAAGTATGCATATATTTCACTAAAATTATTCATTTCAAATATATTTATACAAGGAAAATAAGATTCACTGAATTACACTTGATAACTACTAACATTTGATCATTTGAAAATTTTACAAAAGAAATCCAACTTAATGAAATTTATCAGATTTTTCAATAAAATGAAATCAAATGCATGTGTTTGGATTCAAATACAAGTCATCATTGCATATCAAGTTAAAAAATGTTCAGTTTCAATCCCTTTATTAAATCTATTTGGTGTGCTTAGCATGCGAAATATGATTAGCTTCAAGAATATGCAATTCTAAAACATATAAGAATACTTTGCTCTACTCACACTATTTGTCCAAAATCAGGATTTTCACAAATTTACAGGTTTATTGCGACTTTGTATTTTCCCAAAGTTTCAAGAGATGTGTGCTCATTGGCATCTTTTAATTTTGTGTTCATTGACATCTTTTAATTTTGTGCACATTGGCATCTTTTAATCAAAAAATTTAGTAAGAATAAGATACATCGTTAAACATGGCTTTCTATCTGGTTCTATAGCAGGATTTGGGTCAGCATATCCCAGACCAGTTGGTCTTAGGTGCTAGGTGACAAGCACCCAATGGAACTTAATTTCCCAAACCAGAAAGGCCACATCGATATATCTTAAACCCATTTGTACCAGTAGAACATGGCTTTCTATCTGGTTCTATTGCAGGATTTGGGTCAGCCGATCCCAGATCAGTTGATCTTAGGGACTAGGTGACAAGCACCCCTTAGGACTTACTCTCCCAAACCAGAAAGGCCACAGGTACAAACTTTCAAACTAAATGATTTTATATATATTTATATTTCATCTCAATCACTTGGTACTAAAACGTAGTACTTCCCCCATATTTTTGTTTCCATCCAACATTCTGACATTTAGGCTTTTTGAACATTATATTCTATATAAGTATAGATTTCATAACATTGAGCATTCGGCGTAATTTCATTCATGTTTTGCTTACCTTTCGATTTAATTCAAAAGTGAAAGTTGAAACAAATATAGCTCAGATAATACAAAATACTTGTAAAATCACTTTTTGACACACATTTATTCATTGAATGAAAATTAAAAAAAAAATTCATATCATTGAATTAAATTTGTTAAGATTCAAACATTCAAAGCCACAGAAATAAACGTAATGCAATGTTACCTTTCACCACTTGTTCCTTGAAACATAAAAATATGACAGTTAAGGATATCACCTGAGAATTATGAGTTCTAAACTGATTTGTTTAGAAGTCTTAGTCTCTGAAGTATGGGTCCTGAACTGAATTATTCAGAAGCCATTGTCATTTAAGTACGGGTTTTGAACTGATATGTTCAAAAACCTAAAACGTTGAATCACGGGTTTTGAACATTATCTTGAAACAATCAGATCAAATTTTGAGTCAATACTTCCTCTGAAATCAAAATAATCCTGCAAAATCAAGAGATTTTGGTAATCATCTACGATGATTCCTCATTAGTTATCAAAAAAAAATCTGAGTAGTAGAGTCAGAATTCTGATTAGAAGAGTCAGAATTCTGAGTAACTTGCTCAAAATTCTAAGTATCAGAGTCAGAATTCTGATTAGTTCAGTCAGAATTCTGAGTAGTAGAGTCAGAACTTCTGAGTAGTAGAGTCAGAACTTCTGAGTAACAGAGTCAGAATTCTGATAAAACTATCCAGAGAAAATGCCTTAGAAAAATGTTTGGATTTTGTGATTTTTGAACATTCTGAACTTCAAATCACCATAACTTGCTCAAAAATCAGAATTTTTCAACCAAAATTTGCAGGGTTGCTTAAAATGTGATTCTGAACACATTCTTTGGAAATGTTTTCTACGAAAAACACTCACATCTATGAGTTCGATAACCTCATAGCAAACAGAACTTTTAAAAAAAATCTTCAAAATCAACAAATTGATCTATATGAATTAGAAATCCATAATTACATTCAGACCGAGTTTTGGACTGAATAATCCAAAAGTCAAAATTCTCAATTTAAGCACAGCATCGGTTTTAAGTCATGTGTCAGTATTATCATTCAGCTCTACACATGAATAACCTGCAAAACAGATTAAGTTGACTTTGGTACCCATATGAACTTGGGTCCAGGTTTGTTAGGTGCAGTAGCATATGCAGATATTCTATAAGAACCATACCAGTGCTGAATAAAGTTCTTGTTCACAAAATCATTAGTCCCACAATATGAACAACAAAGTTTCTTTTGTGCAACTCTGACTAATTGATTTACAGAATAAATCACATCAGGTTTAACAAAAGATTTTCTTTGAAATGTATTGTTCTTCTTGACATTTGAATTAGGAACTTTTGATTTTGGCACTTCTTTCTTGGAAGTTGTTCCTTTAACTCTCCATTCCATTTTTATCTTTTTAAAAGAACAATTATAAGATTTATCAATAGCAGAATCATAAAACAGATTAGAAGAACGAATCTGATCTTTTGAACTATGATTTGATTTGTCAACAACTTTCGTTTCAAATTCCCTAAACTTTTTAACATACAAATCAAACCTTGACTGCAAATCAGATTTGGACTTCCTCTCTATCATGATTTTAGTTGATAAATCAGATAATTTCTTAATAAGCCTCCTTATCTCCAAATGAAAAACTTTCTTTTCCTTCTCAAACTCATCTTTTAAGCATTTTTCTTTAAAGCCATTTACCTTCTTCTTTTCAGTCTCTTTCCTTCCATCTTCTAACTCTTTCTCCAACTCATTTATTTTTACAGAAAACTCATTTAACATTCCTGTTTTCTTTTTCTCAAAACCATTCTTTTCTTTTTGAAAAACATTTTTCTTGCATTCAAACTCTTTTCTTTCTTTTGCAAGAATTTTCTCCAAATCAGAAATTTTCAAAGATAATTCAACAGACTTTGTTTCAAAACCTTTCCTCTCAGTTTGAAAGTCTCTTCTCTCTTTCTCAAATTTCACTCTTTCAAGTATAAGAACTTGTTCAAAATCATAGATCTGTTTCAAGAGTTGACAATTTTTCATTTCACATGATTTGATTCTATTTTCAGACTCTGTCAACATCTTTCTTCTAAAATTGCCTTTTTCTTTCAAATCAACATTCTCTTTTTCTAACAACTTTATGTTTTCTTGAACCTTTTCAAAATCCTTTAGAAAATCAGATTTCTCTTTTTGCAAAATCTTTATAACTTTTGCATATTCGTCTTGTTTTGCTTGAAGATTAGAAATCTTGCTTTCAAAATGAACAATCTCAGTTTTTGGTTCAGAAATTGTTTCTTTTGTTTTTACAGGACTTAATTTTTGTAAATTGTCTGAACTGGTTATAGAAATTGCAGGTCTCACAAAAACTTCAATAATCTCAGGCATGATGAAATGACAAATTCGAATATCAACTATGAATTATGATAAAAAATGAGAATCAACACAAATCTAGAACATGCAAGAATTAATCAAATCTGTCACATGCATTTCATCAAACAGTTAGAGTACATGAATTAATGAAATCTTCTTTTCAACAAAAAATTTGAATACTAATCAACATGCAGCAGATATAATCACTTTGATCAAGAAACCAATCAAGAATTTCGAAAACATACCTGTGATCTCTGTTTAATTTCGAGAATTAATCAGCATAGAGAGAAAGTCTTTGGATGACTTGATTGTAAGATATCGATTCAACAGAAAGACAAATTCAAATTTCTTGAATCAATGATAGAAACGAATTCAAGAATTGTTAGGAATTCAAGAATTGTTAGCAGCAGCGGAATCAATTGTCGAATTGATCAAGAAACTTCAAGAACGCGATCAAACACACTCTTGGACGAATTTGTTTGTTGATTGGCTCTGATACCAATTGTAAGTCCAGGATACACTCTTACAATCAAATATGAACATTCAAGATCGTATTCACAGCAACTGGTCATATGATTTATTAACAATCTGTGAATTACAAGATATTACAATGAATTTCTCTAAATGGATTCACCAAAGATTATATCAAAGATTAGTTAGCAAACTGTTGCTAACACTATATATACTGTAGAGAAAAGCTAAAGCTACAGTACATATGAGAAACAGACTAATAGAACAATTATACGTGTCCTAATTAGTAACTGAATATAACAGAGAATATCCCAAGATATGAATTCTGAACATACTTCTGAATAAGCGCTTCAGAACATATGTCTTCATAGTCAGAAGTTCTGAGTCTCCTACTCAGAACTCTGAACCTTCTAGTCAGAATCCAACACTTAGAATCTTTTTGAGATTTCTCACTCAGAACTTCTGAGTCTTCTACTCAGAACTTCTGAGTCTTCTGAGTCTTCTTACTCAGAACTCAACACTTGTGTTTTTGACAAAACTCTAGACCTAACAGCAGTCCCAAACAGTGGAGTTTTCCGGATAACCACATCCGGACAACCCACTTCCGGGAAACCCACTTCCGGATTCCGGTACAATCCGGACTCCTTCCGGATTCCGGTACAATCCGGATTCCACAACATTTCCATGTAGTATTCTGATACTCGACTTTCGGACTCATCCGGACAACTATCAGATCCCGACCTTTCTGAAAAACTTCCCGACTTGGGAAAACCCTTCTACAACTCATCGAACACACATAGATACACCTCAGCTCAACAAAACCCATCCATTCTTATTATTAACCATTAGGGACGAAATTCCAAGTTATATACGATTAAGCCATCAACTCAGCTCGATTCCCACACTGATTTAAAATGGATAACACACACACAATCCAGATCCCGTTCTTAATCGACTTTGCACTCAACTCAAACAACATTTTCGTGAGTTTTCTCAATAGATTAAGGCATTAAGGGAGAAGAATTTACCTTGAAGAAGATGGAGATTCACCCTCCAATGCTCCCCAATCCAAGCTCTTCTTCCTCAATGGCAAAATTGCTCCACACACAGTCGCACCTTACAGAAGGATGGAAATGAAGGGTTTTAGGGATTTTAACCCTATTTCTCTTATTCCCACAATTGCCACCAAAGTTTCAAATCTTCAAACCACACACACCATTTTGCTTTATATACAAAACAAACCTGGTTATTACAATGTGGTTTAGTGGTTATAACATCTTTGGTTCTTATAGTTTTGAAATTACATGTTGGCCATTGTGGTATGCAAAATGATCGGATCTAGTCCCTCCCTCTCACGGTCGTTAAAAGGTATGTTAGATGAAGAGGTACTTTAGTTTTTTTTCTATTTTACTCTCACTTTTTATTAATTATGAAAATTAATTTTGATAACATATAAATATATATACACACACATAGATAGATCAAATCCTTCGGTCACCACTCCCCTTACCTGTACCCCCTTTCTCGGCTATCCCAACCTCCCTCTACCCCACGTCGGTATTCCCTTTTGTGGTGAAACTAACCTCCCTCTCCACACATCTCACGATTATTTTTCGTAGAGGTACACTACTGACCCTCCCTCGCTGCCAAGAAAATTTGAAACCTTCCTCCTCCAACCTATTTCTTTTTCTACACACACCTCAAGGACTTATTTTTCTAACACCTAGAAGAACTCTTCCGATGAATCCATGCCCCCATACCTACACCTACAACCATCGAAGGCGGCCATTACCAGGCCTCTACACCTCCATCCTCTAACAATCTCGTCGCGGATGAAGACAAAAAAACCTTTATCCTCTCAATCTCTCTATGTAATTGTAACCCCTCCCATCAATTCGTCCCTGCCTCTCTTCTATTTGTGTATTTAATGCATCCAATTTTTTCCCTTTCTTACTTTTATTCATTTAATTCCTTTTCTTCCCTTTTTCTTTTTATTTTCTTCTCCCCTTCGTGATGTTCAAGCGGTGTTAGGCTTGTTTACGGGTTCTTGTTTTTTAAAATGTGCATGATTTTTTATTAATTTTTTTATTTACAAGGTTTTGTATCATAGTTCTTTAGAATGAACTTACACAAATTTGTTGTTTATGTACTTGATAGTTTAATTCATCTTGTTGTTCTTAGTTTTAGGGGTTTTGATTAGGATAAAAGTTTGAAATGATTGATTTTGTATCCAACGACTTGATGTTATACCATCTCATATGTGTTGTTATAGGGGGTGGTGGACTATGGATGTTCATTTTTCACGATGTTAGATGCATAAGTAAAAGAGTGCCCAACGATGATACTGGTGGCGTAATAAATTCGAGTATCGATAAAGCTTCAGTTTTAAAAGACTCACCTGGCGTCCATGCTAGCATGTTCTTACTTGAAACCGTTGTTCTCTAACTGTGCACCTACATTTTCACCCCAACACACGAGAGTGAATAAGTCACTCAACATCCAACAAGGATTTCTATCACACCTCCCGAGACACACCCGACTTCTTTAAGGCACTCTCTACTAGTCACACAAAGAGGATCCCAAAGGATTCTCGACGCAGTCCTAAACAGTGGAGTTTTCCGGATAACCACATCCGGACAACCCACTTCCGGGAAACCCACTTCCGGATTCCGGTACAATCCGGACTCCTTCCGGATTCCGGTACAATCCGGATTCCACAACATTTCCAGGTAGTATTCTGATACTCGACTTTCGGACTCATCCGGACAACTATCAGATCCCGACCTTTCTGAAAAACTTCCCGACTTGGGAAAACCCTTCTACAACTCATCGAACACGCATAGATACACCTCAGCTCAAAAAAACCCATCCATTCTTATTATTAACCATTAGGGACGAAATTCCAAGTTATATACGATTAAGCCATCAACTCAGCTTGATTCCTACACTGATTTAAAATGGATAACACACACACAATCCAGATCCCGTTCTTAATCGACTTTGCACTCAACTCAAACAACATTTTCGTGAGTTTTCTCAATAGATTAAGGGATTAAGGGAGAAGAATTTACCTTGAAGAAGATGGAGATTCACCCTCCAATGCTCCCCAATCCAAGCTCTTCTTCCTCAATGGCAAAATTGCTCCACACCAAGCTCCACACACAGTCGCACCTTACTGAAGGATGGAAATGAAGGGTTTTAGGGATTTTAACCCTATTTCTCTTATTCCCACAATTGCCACCAAAGTTTCAAATCTTCAAACCACACACACCATTTTGCTTTATATACAAAACAAACCTGGTTATTACAATGTGGTTTAGTGGTTATAACATCTTTGGTTCTTATAGTTTTGAAATTACATGTTGGCCATTGTGGTATGCAAAATGATCGGATCTAGTCCCTCCCTCTCACGGTCGTTAAAAGGTATGTTAGATGAAGAGGTACTTTAGTTTTTTTTCTATTTTACTCTCACTTTTTATTAATTATGAAAATTAATTTTGATAACATATAAATATATATACACACACATAGATAGATCAAATCCTTCGGTCACCACTCCCCTTACCTGTACCCCCTTTCTCGGCTATCCCAACCTCCCTCTACCCCACGTCGGTATTCCCTTTTGTGGTGAAACTAACCTCCCTCTCCACACATCTCACGATTATTTTTCGTAGAGGTACACTACTGACCCTCCCTCGCTGCCAAGAAAATTTGAAACCTTCCTCCTCCAACCTATTTCTTTTTCTACACACACCTCAAGGACTTATTTTTCTAACACCTAGAAGAACTCTTCCGATGAATCCATGCCCCCATACCTACACCTACAACCATCGAAGGCGGCCATTACCAGGCCTCTACACCTCCATCCTCTAACAATCTCGTCGCGGATGAAGACAAAAAAACCTTTATCCTCTCAATCTCTCTATGTAATTGTAACCCCTCCCATCAATTCGTCCCTGCCTCTCTTCTATTTGTGTATTTAATGCATCCAATTTTTTCCCTTTCTTACTTTTATTCATTTAATTCCTTTTCTTCCCTTTTTCTTTTTATTTTCTTCTCCCCTTCGTGATGTTCAAGCGGTGTTAGGCTTGTTTACGGGTTCTTGTTTTTTAAAATGTGCATGATTTTTTATTAATTTTTTTATTTACAAGGTTTTGTATCATAGTTCTTTAGAATGAACTAACACAAATTTGTTGTTTATGTACTTGATAGTTTAATTCATCTTGTTGTTCTTAGTTTTAGGGGTTTTGATTAGGATAAAAGTTTGAAATGATTGATTTTGTATCCAACGACTTGATGTTATACCATCTCATATGTGTTGTTATAGGGGGTGGTGGACTATGGATGTTCATTTTTCACGATGTTAGATGCATAAGTAAAAGAGTGCCCAACGATGATACTGGTGGCGTAATAAATTCGAGTATCGATAAAGCTTCAGTTTTAAAAGACTCACCTGGCGTCCATGCTAGCATGTTCTTACTTGAAACCGTTGTTCTCTAACTGTGCACCTACATTTTCACCCCAACACACGAGAGTGAATAAGTCACTCAACATCCAACAAGGATTTCTATCACACCTCCCGAGACACACCCGACTTCTTTAAGGCACTCTCTACTAGTCACACAAAGAGGATCCCAAAGGATTCTCGACGCAGTCCTAAACAGTGGAGTTTTCCGGATAACCACATCCGGACAACCCACTTCCGGGAAACCCACTTCCGGATTCCGGTACAATCCGGACTCCTTCCGGATTCCGGTACAATCCGGATTCCACAACATTTCCAGGTAGTATTCTGATACTCGACTTTCGGACTCATCCGGACAACTATCAGATCCCGACCTTTCTGAAAAACTTCCCGACTTGGGAAAACCCTTCTACAACTCATCGAACACGCATAGATACACCTCAGCTCAACAAAACCCATCCATTCTTATTATTAACCATTAGGGACGAAATTCCAAGTTATATACGATTAAGCCATCAACTCAGCTTGATTCCTACACTGATTTAAAATGGATAACACACACACAATCCAGATCCCGTTCTTAATCGACTTTGCACTCAACTCAAACAACATTTTCGTGAGTTTTCTCAATAGATTAAGGGATTAAGGGAGAAGAATTTACCTTGAAGAAGATGGAGATTCACCCTCCAATGCTCCCCAATCCAAGCTCTTCTTCCTCAATGGCAAAATTGCTCCACACCAAGCTCCACACACAGTCGCACCTTACTGAAGGATGGAAATGAAGGGTTTTAGGGATTTTAACCCTATTTCTCTTATTCCCACAATTGCCACCAAAGTTTCAAATCTTCAAACCACACACACCATTTTGCTTTATATACAAAACAAACCTGGTTATTACAATGTGGTTTAGTGGTTATAACATCTTTGGTTCTTATAGTTTTGAAATTACATGTTGGCCATTGTGGTATGCAAAATGATCGGATCTAGTCCCTCCCTCTCACGGTCGTTAAAAGGTATGTTAGATGAAGAGGTACTTTAGTTTTTTTTCTATTTTACTCTCACTTTTTATTAATTATGAAAATTAATTTTGATAACATATAAATATATATACACACACATAGATAGATCAAATCCTTCGGTCACCACTCCCCTTACCTGTACCCCCTTTCTCGGCTATCCCAACCTCCCTCTACCCCACGTCGGTATTCCCTTTTGTGGTGAAACTAACCTCCCCCTCCACACATCTCACGATTATTTTTCGTAGAGGTACACTACTGACCCTCCCTCGCTGCCAAGAAAATTTGAAACCTTCTTCCTCCAACCTATTTCTTTTTCTACACACACCTCAAGGACTTATTTTTCTAACACCTAGAAGAACTCTTCCGATGAATCCATGCCCCCATACCTACACCTACAACCATCGAAGGCGGCCATTACCAGGCCTCTACACCTCCATCCTCTAACAATCTCGTCGCGGATGAAGACAAAAAAACCTTTATCCTCTCAATCTCTCTATGTAATTGTAACCCCTCCCATCAATTCATCCCTGCCTCTCTTCGATTTGTCTATTTAATGCATCCAATTTTTTCCCTTTCTTACTTTTATTCATTTTATTCCTTTTCTTCCCTTTTTCTTTTTATTTTCTTCTCCCCTTCGTGATGTTCAAGCGGTGTTAGGCTTGTTTATGGGTTCTTGTTTTTTAAAATGTGCATGATTTTTTATTAATTTTTGTATTTACAAGGTTTTGTATCATAGTTCTTTAGAATGAACTTACACAAATTTGTTGTTTATGTACTTGATAGTTTAATTCATCTTGTTGTTCTTAGTTTTAGGGGTTTTGATTAGGATAAAAGTTTGAAATGATTGATTTTGTATCCAACGACTTGATGTTATACCATCTCATATGTGTTGTTATAGGGGGTGGTGGACTATGGATGTTCATTTTTCACGATGTTAGATGCATAAGTAAAAGAGTGCCCAACGATGATAGTTTAATTCATCTTGTTATAGGGGGTGGGGGAGTCATAGATGGTGATCGGAGAAGGTGCCCAACGATGATACTGGTTGCGTAGGAGCTGGAGATGGTATGTGCCTCCATGGTCGCATGATCTAAAGTATTATATCAATACATATAATGTTAATATATTAATAATTTATTTTTTTGCTGAAAATTGAGATAAATATGCAAAAAAGACTAAAAAGCCCCTCAGTTAACCGACTTTTTAACGACCATTAGAGGGAGGGACCAAATCCGGTGGTTTTTGCATACAACAATGGCCAATTTGTAATTTCAAAATTATAGAAATCAAAATTATAAAAACCAAAAACGTTATAACGATCATACAGAACTTCAAAAGAGAAACTTCATGTAATCGAATTCCAATATCACAGTATCCAAAAATAGCGTTGGACCACAACGGGATTAAAGAAAGTCTCAACAAAGTTTGCAACCACATGCAATAAAACAATTTTATACATATTTAAAATCATAGTTGAAAATATTGTGCATGTTAAACGTTTTTCCAATATTTCGTAATACAACCCACATGATGATTTGGAACATAAGAAATAACATATGCAATTAATTTTAGAAATAAATTTCGTGCATGAATTTGGTCGGGACTCAATGTCTCAAAATCACACTCCTCTAGTCTACCGATCACATATCGCCATCCGAATGCTCAAAAATCTTAAGACACTAATCGGAAGCTACATCGATTAACCTTACAATTTTCTTTTCAAAGTAAGGTCGATTCAATAAACCTATGGTTCTAATTCAACCAATAATTCTGACCCGAAATTGTCAAAACGGTACTCATCGTGCTTAACTGTCACTCGAGGTGACAATGTTATAAACGTCAACTTCTTCTAAACACTAATCACTAGAAATTTATTCTCTACCCTATCGGTTATCACATAAAGGCGGTCCAAGCACACCCATGTAACATGTAAGTTCACCATAACACTGGGCATGTGCAACTATGAACGTACTGTACATGAATCCTTGCTACCCTTGTCATGATTCCCGATTCTAGTGACTCTATCAACCTCAAAATATCATATCTTAAAGTTCCTAGTTGTACAATCTCACTTTCATCCACTTAGTAGAATGCTAGTTTGAGTCTAGGTATCCAAAATCAACACATAGATCTCTCAAACCTTGCTCTAATACCAACTTGTAACACCCTCAAATTTGGAAAGAGTGAGTAATTTAGAATTTCATTATTACATCAAATAAAGGATAAATTCCCTCTCTACAAATCAAAATCTGAAAATACCTCAAGTTAAATCCTATATTTAACCTCAACAATTACTAAGTTTAAGTCATATACAGAGACTAAATAAATAGATCGGGTGTTACTAAACCCAATACCAGTTGTTATTCCCAAAGTGCAGAAGGATTCACCCAATAGCTACTCTCTTCTCGTGCATATAACTCACACTCATATCTTCACAGTGTCATTGGTACAATTCCCTAACCGGAACCTGATGCACATGCCGACAAATAAAAAAGGTTAGGCTAACGCCTAGTGAGTTCAAGAGTTTTCATCATGATTATATAAATCAATAAAAGGAACGAGTGCAAACTTAAATCATGATTTACAAAATAATTTACTTTAAATATGAAAACGACCCGCTTTCCAATAATATGCCTTTTAGGTGATGGAAACACCAATATAAACATTTTCCAACACGCATAATTTTAAAGACAAAAACCTCAATATAAAACATTCCTTCGTAAAGTAAACTCAACCCAAGACGCACTCAAAACGTGAACAGTAAATGAACTCTAAAGTGTCAGTGTCACTTTCGCATGACACTTTCGCCTAGAGGGTACCAAACAGTGTTTTGGCCATAACTTTTTTGTTTTAGCTCCGATTTTGCTCTGGAAAGAATCATTGGACTCGTATTTGAATTCTTCATCCAACAAACTATAAAATCTAGGATCTCAGTCCAAAATCATATTTCCTCTATTTCTTTTAAAAGATCGATTTCTACACTAACTTGAAATTGTACTTACCTAAAAATTACGGGTAAGTACAAGTTCCAACCATGAAACGTTCAATTATAAAATAAGTATTTTAATAAACCAGCATACATAAACAATGCTCACTTATAAACACTTTAACAACAAGAGCTTCAATTCAAGATAAACATCACCACGAAACCATATTTGAAACCAACAGATCATTAAATAGAATAAAAGTTGTAGAAAACCTGACCTGAAGTCCAAGCCTAGATCACACACTTTAGGCTAAGGATTTTCAAACCGAACACCTGAATTGAGGCAATCAAATAATAGGTATTAGTATCTCAATTACGCTCTGTAAGACTTAGTATTAACTCCCCTACATGTGTGACTAAGCAGTAGCCCCAAACTAGCCCTCGAACCAAAAACTGAAAATTCACCACACTGCAACTTGTGCGACTTGGCTCGCGGACTCAAGTTGTGCAGTTACTTGCGCAAGTCCCTATTTCCATGCACATGCCCTATGTAACGACCCAAATCCCATATACACAACAAATCACATAATGTAACATAACATTGATTAATCAAACGAAACATCATATTACAAGTACGGTCCCTTAAACTATTACAATCAAAAGAAGACATTCTACTACAAACTTCTTACTAAATACATACATAACATTTAATCATTATAATACAACTGCTAAACATGCCAAAATCTTCGTCACATAATCCTTCACATAAGCCATCCATCGATTACTCTAATTACTTGCTCTTACGCGATCCACCACCTGGAATACATATTTTTAAAACGAAAATGAGGGTTAGACACGATGGTCTAAGTGAGATAAACCCTTGTTAGTTTGAAATCATTTATATAAACCCTATTCATATAAATCATTCAGCACAATCAAATATATCAATTTGAACTCACACATCGTGTACCTTCCTTTCTCATTCCTCCTGGCCATATTAGTTGGTTGCAAGCCAACTAATAATTTACAACGCTGTACAACATCTACAGCCAAACAACGCTATACAGATTCTATAGCCAAACACTCCGGTCCTAATCCTGGCCAACGTATTATAGCACATTATAATACTCATGTAATTATAATACCTCAATGTATTGTAATTCACATATAACATACATATAAACACGTAATCACCAATTATCACATTCCCAAACCATATGTATATGTATTCCAGTTAAAAATACTTTTAAAGTAAAACTCACCTGTTTGACTTATCAAAATGTCCACCAAGCTTTTCTCAAACAATTCAGCTTCACTTCAATTTCACAGAATCTGAAACAATCATATACAAGTATTGCCTTACCACTTTGATCACACAAGTCTTACCAAGACTAAGAACTCTAAAGCACTCTAGTCCCTAAATGTTACCCCCAAACCCGAACTTAAGTCGAGTCCACAGTACATTCGATCCTCATTCATTCCCTATCCATGATTTAATAAAACACAGACTATTGAATACTTAAAAGCATCTAAACTCCCAATTTTTACCAAACAGCAAAAGTATCCGGATACCTCAACTTTTCCGGACAACACAACTTTTCCGGACAACAGGACTTTTCCGGACAACTTATATAATCCGGACGTCATCCGGACACCAAAGTGATCCGGATACCATCCGGTATCCAATTCTATCCGGAAACATAAGAAAAAGAACTTACCCAGATAAAGAACCCGTCCGGACACCTTCATAAAATTATCCGGACACTCTTATTAAAACCACCCGGACACATTCAATTTTGTCCGGAAACTGCTGCTGTTCATCCCTAATTTCACCCAGAATTCGACTAAGGTTTATACCAGTTCGATTATGTTGATTCCAGACCGATAGAAACAATCTACTAATCATTATAAACATAATTAGTAAAGGAAACATACCTGAAATTACTTCCAATTGCACCAAATTGAAACCCTAACTCCAAAACCTTCTTTCTTCTTCTTTTCTTCTCCAAGTACACACACACACACTTTGCACTTTTCTGGATAATACTGATTTTTGGAAATATCTAATTCCATTAAGGGTAATATCTAAATTAATTTACCATTTTAGTCCTTAAGTTAACATTAATAACCAATTACACCTTTTACTTATAATTCTAACCAAACTTACCTTTAACTTCACATTCTAAAGTTAACAAAATTTAACTGGCCTAACTTTTAATTAACGAACTTAACCGGGGTATTACACCCTACACGTGGGTTTCAGCTAAGAACCCCAAAACCTTTCATGTTCAACCTCTTCCAAATTGATTTATGCTCCTAAAACGAGGAAATCAATGTTCTAACCATTTTAATCATTACACACACATCAACACATCATTTAATCTATGAAAATATATCTATTGATGAAGATTTCATCTCCAAAAACTTTAAAATGAAAGACTATTGAAGATATCACGATCGATCTTAACCATTGTCAATGACCGTTATGAACCAGCATCGACCACCACCGATCTCAATTGTCGCTGACCACCACCAATCTGAACCACCATTGACCACCACCGATCTGAACTGTCGAGAACCACCATCGTTCTGAATTATCGTCCTCCACCACCGTTATGAACCACCACCGACCACCACCAATCTAAACCACCTTGCCCACCACCACCTACCACCCATCTGAACCATTGCCAACGACTACCATGTTGAACCACCGTCGACCACCATCGATCTGAACAACCACCCACCACCACTGATTTGAACCACCACCGGTATGAACCACCACTAGCCACCACTGTTCTGAACCACCACCAACCACCATCGATTTGAACCACTGCTGACCACCACCGATCTGAACCATCGCCGACCGCGACCGGTCTGAACCACCGGTCTAAACCACAGTAGTTGGATTTCGGTTTCATAATATTTAAAAAAAAAGTATTTTGGTCATTACTAATAAATCATTCTGATTGAAAAGCTACATTATTGAACCAAACAGACATATTCTAATTCATTTATCAGATTTCATTCCAATGTCATGAATTTAAATGAAATATTTAAATATAACCTTGCGAATTCTAAGTTGCGTTAACAAACAAACATACTAAAGATTGTTATCATCATATTTACTTATCTTTGAACTTTATTTCTACATAAAGCACTAAATGTGTAACACCCAAAAATTAGGGTAAACAAAAACTTCCGTAAAACGGAAGGAGTGGTATATAAAAGCCAAAGCATGAGACTCCAAAAAATAGGGAATTATCAAACGCTTGTTTAATTACAAATAGTAATTTAACAGAAATAAATGACAACCAACTAATCTAGTTTTTAAAAATAGAAATAATTACAAAAAGGGTGTCATCTCTTGTCCTCATAAATCTTTCCAAGAATGGCGCACCAAAAGAATCCCCAAGCTCACACTAAACCCACCTAAGCTTTCTTAGAGACGGCACCCCTAGAACCTAAGGTACACGTCGACACCAAACACGTGTTAGGCCAAAAACCTAAGTGAGTTTGAACATTTAATAACATGCAATAATAAAACATAAAGATCGATTTATCCAAACTTTGAAATTATACTTGAAGTCAATGGGAGAGACCGAAAGCACCAAGCAAGTTCCACCCAAAGAGTCGAGACACCTTAGTGTCAACTACCATGAGCGACACCAAAAGGCCCGGCACATTCGGGGTTGCAACGAAGGCATTGCCCCAAATGGCGGGGCCTAGGCACATACCCGCACAGTGGCACCCAAGACTAAATCCTCTTAGGGAACACTCAACTTGATTCATTCAATTAGTCCAATTAGGCGATAAGGGACATAAGTATACGGAACATGATTTTCATGCTATTTTGGGCAACATGTGGTCCAACCACCACATACATTATAAGGGATTTCCACATAATAGCCCAAGGTGCTCAACTAGCCATTTAGGCACTTGTTTAACACATAAAAGGGTTCAACACTTAGAACCATAATTTATATAACCATTAACCAAATAAGCTAAAACAAGATCACCATTAGTATGTACAACTTTATGTAAATAATTATCAATTCTTGGGCCAAAAAACCCAAAATTTGGCTATATGTGAAATTAAGCCATATATCATCACTTTACTTTCAAACCCTTAAATCCTCAAATCCATCAAGTACAAGATTTTTAAAGTCAAGGAAACATAATCTCACCTCATTATGACAAAAATTTCATTTTAGCAAAAACTAGGTTTTTCATAAAACAAGTAGGGAAGACATAAATAACAAGTATTGACATGTATCTAGTTTTACAAGGGTTAGAAAACTCACAATCTAGGTTTTTAGAACCAAAACCTAGAAAATGGTAGAAACCCTAGAAAATGTGAGAAATGAAGACTTGAGACTTGGGTGTAGCTTGGTTTCCACAATAAATGCTATTTCTATGATCTTGATCACCACTTTAATGCTTCTAGTAACTTGAGGATCGATTTTATGGTAGTGGTAGGTAAGAAGGTGAAGAAATGCCTTGAATGCTCCCAAAAACGAGAGCCAAAAATGTGAAAATGAGAGAAGTGAGGTTAAAATCGGTCAAGAGGGGTTTTTATACCCTCAGAGGTCGCGGGCGGACTTGCTGTGCGATTGTGCCCAAATAGCACTCTTGTTGGCATAGTCACCGCCAGCCCAACCCTCTTGGTACACATCCGGCGATTGTGATAGGCGATAGTGCCCATGTCACAGTCATGAGTCACTTTCGCGGTGTACGTACCGTGGCCCATACCGACCCAACGACTTTGACGTGCGACTATGACTTATGTCATAGTCGCTCGCACTCTCGCTCAGGAGTGTCTGGGCTGACATCGAGTCGTCTCGATTCCTCTAAATGTTTGGTTCACTTACTTGGGTTTTCTTAAGGCACAAAACCATCATTAAGGTCTTAATTACGACATAACATATGAGGATTTTTAGGAAAGATCTTCCAACAATACTTACTTCAAATTCCGGGTGTTACAAAATGCATGTTCACTGTGATGGATTCGTGTTTACTAATTCGATATGCATTTTCATAACAGTTTTCTTATGTTACAAAATATTTTTCTAAACATACATGCCCAACTTAAACAGGTTCACCTCTAAATAGGGCAAATTACAAATTGATAAAGGTGTTTTCATCTAATTCATATTTTGTAAAATATACTTGCAAAATAAACATTTAATTTCATATAATCTCAAACTATTTATAAATCTCAAACTATTTATAAATCCTCAAATAAAAAGTTGTAAACTACAAATTTTGGGATATGTATCTTCATACGTATGTTTTGCATTTTTATATACAATTTTATGAAAATAAAAATTGATGGTAGATTATTTATGTCGCCTTTTTCTTTTAGGTTTTACATAAAGTAGGAAAGCAAATTTTGGTGGCAACATCACGAAACGGAGGGTGGAGGCTTCTTACTGCCAAAAGTTTCACTTTTTGCTTTTGATTGGATTATTTTATTTTCAACAATATATATATATATATAAATTGTGACAAGTTAAATCTAACATGTAAGACAAAATTTTATTCATATATCAATCAAGTATAATATAAAAACATCAAAATTAATTATTTAATTTATGCTTCTTACATGCAATTCAGTTGACAAAAGGGTGAGACGGTTTTGCTTAAATACAAGACAAGTCCGTTGTTCTATCACAAGCCCATCACTAGCCTTACCATTGAGGGTACGTTTGGTACGCAGACAGGATAGGACAGGACAATGTGGGACAGAACAGGATAGGACATAACAGCTGTTCCATGTTTGGTAAGACAGAATTGGATAGAACAGAACAGATAACATTGACCGATTTACCCTTGCTAAATTTAAAGAATGAATAAAATATGAAATAGAAGGTTTATTTGATGTTTTAGAAGAGAATTAGATTTTATTTTGAGGTTATATTGGTAAAACATAAGTCTGTTCCACCTTGTTCATGGGGTGGGGGTGGAACAGGCTTGTTCCAGTTTGTTCCACCTTGTTTCAGTCTGTACCACATAAAGGTTCTGCGAAACGTGGGACAGTGAACCCTGTTATGTTCTGTCCTGTCCTGTCCAGTGTACCAAACGCACCCTGAGTGAACCAAAAATTGCCCCATGTGAGGTGTCCATGAAGGCGGGTTCCGTGTGGGGTCGGGGGTTGTTGGTTATCGATTTTTTGCTTAAATTATATAACTTATAACTGATTTCTACAACATTTTGTATACATTCTCGGCAACTTTGTTGTGGTAGCTAAAGAGGTAAACATTCTCGCGGAGAGAATGAGAGCTTTCTTGTGAGATGTGATTACCTCGCCCTTCTGACATGTGATTACCTCCCCACAATAATCGTGTGATCAATACAGAGGGGGCGTTTCAGGTGGTGTCGTGGCGGCATCATATATTTTTGCAGAAAATTTTGTATATTATCTGATTTTCTGTATGTGCAGATGGTTTCCAAATATGGTATTGATAAAGTTGTGTTCTTTTTCCGAAACTTAGCGTTATACCCACAAATTTCAACCCCAAAAATAACAAAGGTTAGGTCATATCTAATCATTTACAATTGTGATTTGGGTTTCATTTGTTTGATTCAAGAATTCAGTCTCGTTGCATTACTTCAATCTTAGAAGTAAATGAGACCGATGATACAAAGATGGTATACTTTACGAGGGAGTATAACGTTGTTGTTCTAGTTGATGATACATATTTAATTGTGGAGTCTAAGAAGACTCTCTTCTGGATTTTTGTCATTTTAATCGTGTTTGATCCGAATTTTAAAAAGATTAATTTATGCGTGTAGAAAAAGTCAGATAAGACCAACTTTAAAGGCAAAGTAGTATCATAAACAATGGGAGGTCTCGGAAATGATGCAATTATCTTCTGAGATCGATTATGCTTTGCATAATTATATAAAGTGAAAATGTACAAAGGACCAAAGTGAAGTTTACTTAACCATAAGGGGAGAAGATGAAATTTTACCAAATAAGGAAAGTTCAACATACCACCCCTACATTAATGGAAAATTTGCAAATGTACACTCACATTGTGGATATTGTCACTTTGCCACCAATGAGTATTCCATGTTACTTTCTTTACTCTATAATAACCAATGGAATGTCTATTTTCCCATTATTGAAGAATAATTGTCCATCGTAAGCATTTAAAGAGACCAATAGAAAAATGATCATCACTGATAAAACTCAGAATATATAATTACGTACGTGTTTTTTTGTCTTTTAATCTCAAACGTTGGTTGTTTTCTACTTCAACCATGAGCCACTTTTTCTTTGACGGTGTTGCATTTAGTGGGCTCTTATACTTGTAATGCATACTTTCATTAATAGGAAATCTCTTTAAGAACACTATGAAATAACTAGTCAACGTAAAAGGAAAATGGTCCAAGAAATGACTTAGGGCCGGTTTGTTAGCAGCTTAATAGGACATATAGCTTATTCAGTCAGCTATATTGGTAGTGGCTTAATGATATAGAAAGTGACTTATTTATTAAGCTTTTAGGAAGGAGCTTTATGCAGAAAGCCAAGTTTTGTCCAAACCAGTCTCTCCCAATTAAAAAACATAGTTGTTGGTTCCCAAATACAAGTAACAATAGTGAAATTGATGCAATATATTTAATGATTGAGAGTTTACAAGATAAGATTGAAGAACGCTCTCTTTTTAAATGAAGCTCTCTTTCTTTCTTTTTGTACGTATGAAAACTAAAAAGAGCTACTTGGAGGCTTTTTCTAAAATATCTCTTAAATGAGATATTTTGAGATATTTTCTAAAATATCTCTTAAACAAGACTTTATAACCAATACAACAATTGGTTATTTACAATTTTAGTCCTTGACACTCAACAAATACAAATAACAATATAGAAAATATTTCTTTATAAAACATTCATATAAATTAGGGGCTAATTAAAGCTAACAATCTCCCCCTAATGTTTTATAAAGAAAGCATCATCTTGTAGTCTCCCCCTTGCTTTCTTTAGAGGCATTGGTGTGTCAATCTTCAAGTCTTGTGAGTCTTCTTTTCCTGATCTTCCACAATTTCAATTGCTTTAATTCTTTCTTTAACTCCCCCTTAATCGTTGCCTACTCCCCCTTGAATGTTTCTTTACTTTTCAGATCCCAGTTATCTCCCATAGATTAAACTCAAACAATCAGAGAACGATTTAAAGTGCGGAAGCTTGTATAACCAGCTTGAGTAAAAGTCGTTGGTAGATAAACTGATAAGGTGGTTGAGTAGCAAGCATAGTCAGCTCATGAAGATCTGCTTTCAAAAGACAATAAGTAACCAGGGGTAACAGCTAACACAGAAGCACATAGCAACTGTTATCACAACAATTAAAATAATTGTGTGGCCTATATTCAGAGTTGACATTTATGAAGCTCTGATAGGACTTCCAGTTATCATAGAAGTAGAATTATAAAATTAAACTTCTCAAACTGTTCTGGCAATATCACATAGATATGCATGTGGAATCACAAAGATTCGTGATATTGTGTGGAAGAAAAATAGAATATTATCTATTAGGCTCAAAAGTGTGTAAACTGTTTGGACATAACAGGTGTCCACAGACTCAGTGTGCATGAGTGAAGTGTGAAGGTGGGGCAAATTTCCTTCTTTTCAATATCCAACCTTCCAAATAAAGATCAGATAGCATATATGTTGCTTCCCCGTGGAAAAGTGAAGTATTTCCCTGTTGAGAAGGAAATAAGTAGCTAGTGGGGTTAATTCAAGAGTTGGCATGGGCTCACTGCCTGTTTCAATGATAATCACCAAAGAGTCGTGATAAATCAGTAATGTGGCTTGCCCGGCTCAGAAAAAGTTAGTGCAGAGTTATATAATTCTTTTGACTCTGTTCTCACACACTCTTTCTTTTTATCATGTAGCTCACATCTAACCAAACTCTCTTTTTAAATTTTACCACTTAAGCACAATGAGAAAAACTCATATAGTTATCTCCCCCACTCTTTGATGTAGACCCTTCACCTCTCAAACACTCAAGGTTTACTTCTTTGGTAGGAAACACAGGTTTAAGTGATCCATAGAAGTTCTATAAGGCTCACACATTGATCCAATGAAATTGTTGTCCTAAAGATTGTATTGTTCCATACACTGGCTATTTTTAGTCTCAGAAAAGCATTTAAAATCCAACTTCTATATTTGAAAAAAAAAACATTTAAAGTCTAGAAGTGGTTTGACCATTTGAAAGAGGTTTTATCATTTTAAAGATGGCCTTTCTCTAAAAATGATGATGAGTTTAAAGGTTTAGAAATTTTACCTTTACACGAACATGGTCAGATTGGCATTCTCCCCCTCTAATTGAGCAATAAATCTCATTTAGGCTCAATTTGTAATCAGATATCCTGTAAGAATCAAAAAGTGTTGGTAATCATCATCTTTGATGATTCCACATTTGTTAGGAATATCCAGAAGCACAGTTAATTCAAATTAAAAGGAAACATGGTGCTGGGGGTTAGAGATTAGAAATACCAGTCAAAGTCTGATCTGTTGAGGTACTGGTCCTACACTGATGTGTGTAGAAGCACATTTTGGTGAGGTACTGGTTCTACACTGGTTTATATAGAAACATCGAGAGAATACCGTTCTTGAAAGCGGAAGGAGCATTAATTAAATGCAATGCTTTCGGTCCAGCACCTTACAGCAGACTTTGAAGCTGATTTTGGCATATCAGCACTCATAATTTGAGAAAACTCATAACATCAAATTCGTGCGTATGTGAAATATCTTTCCAATGCAACTGGAATCGAGTAATTTGGAGCACCGAGTCAAAATTTATGCGCATGTTTCTGAAGCAGCGCAAAGCTGACAGCAAGTAAACAAAAATCGGGCTGAGGTTGAGTCGCAGAGGTTCAGTCCACAGAGGCTCTGTTGGATTTCACAGAGGCTCTGTGGTGAACAGTACCACAGAGGTTGGTCGGCAGAGGTTTGGCGGCAGAGGTTGATCGCAGTGCCGACGGAGCTCTGATGATGATTTTAGTGAAACACAACTTTCTGTCCAGCAGATGTATACTGACTTTAGCAGAGGTTTTGACCAAGAAGAACACCGATTCAGACCAATCTCAAAACACGAGAATTGTTCATCTGTGTCTTAGGAATCCAACGCATCTAGATTCATCAAATTTGGAGCTTCGAGGAGGGAGTTCTGTTGAAAATATGACAGGTGCGCAAAGCTGACAGCAAGTACTCAGAAGTTGCGCTACGGGCTCTGAGGTTCGGTCGCAGAGGTTCAGTCCACAAAGGCTCTGTCAGGTTTCACAGAGGCTCTGTGGTGAACAGTACCACAGAGGGTGGTCGCAAAAATCTGAGCCAAAGCTTATGTTGTCGCTAGAAGTTGGTCTGAGTGGTCGACAGAATGATCGCGGCTTGACAAACGCTAGACAAAGGCTCGGCAGAGGTTTGGTCGCGGTTCGACCGAGGTTGGTCGCTGCTCGGCAGAGGTTTGGTCGCCGCTCGGCAGAAGCTTAACAGAAGTGTTACACTTACTTTGACACTGATTTAGACCATTTTACCTCTGGAGTTTGCAAAAACTCAAAACACAAACAACTTTCATTGGTTTGTTATCTGTTCATATCATCTTGAATCACCTCTTTTCGAGCTCGTACGACAAAGATATGGTTGATTTACCACAGTCGCGCATATCTGTCCATCAGCTTTCCATCAGCACACTGTTGTGTACTTCAACGATGCATATGACCCTTATAAATTTCGAATCTCTGAATTCTCAAAACACGAAAGCTGTTCATCAATGTGTTTTGAATCTAGGGCCTTTTGAATCGCATTAATCGGTGCCTTTATCAGTGAGATATGAACGATTTACTACAGCATCGCAAATCTGCCAGCATGCTGTCATTGTACTTGAATGTTGTGCACCGAAATCAATTGCCTTTGACGGATGAGTCTTAAACTGGGTGTTTAAGAGTCCATATTGAACTTTGAAGCCTGCGTCCTTAACAGATGTATTAAGGAGTCCATGTACCTGCAAGACAGATTAAAGACATTTTGGTACCCATTTCCAAATGGGTCCTATTTTGTTAGGATTTGGAGCTGTCTTCAGGTCCTCTGGTTTGCCAAGTTTAGTTGGTTTGCCAGGTTCCTTTCTATGACTTTTCTCACGTTGGGTCTTTGGAATTTTCTTTTGAAATGACCCATTTTGAACAC
Source organism: Saussurea involucrata (assembly GCA_033807775.1). Lineage (NCBI taxonomy): Eukaryota > Viridiplantae > Streptophyta > Magnoliopsida > Asterales > Asteraceae > Saussurea > Saussurea involucrata. The sequence goes on from CM066315.1 coordinate 70,034,252, forward strand.
AGTTTGTTCTAGACAAATGGTTCTTTAATGTAAACAGAAGATTAAAACATTTACAGTTATATGAGTGATGAGATGAAACAGAAACAAAAGGCTTTGGAGCATTTTTGACAGGAGTAGAGCTTTTGACTTTCCAAACCATTTTTACTCTTTTGAAAACAAGATTATCTGTATTATCAACACGAGAGTTTTCTAAGTCAAATTCCTTAAGCCTTTTAGCTAAAACATCTTTTTCTTTAAGATTCAAATCAAACTTCTTTAGAAGATCTGATTTATACATCTTCTCCAACATAATCTTGGTTGACAAAACAGATAGTCTTTTTGTCAATTTATACATTTCTGCTTTAAAAACCTTTCTTTCTCTCTCAAAATCATCTTTCAAACATTTTGTTTGAAATGCTTCAATCTTCTTCTTCTCAAACTCTTTTCTTTCAAGATTAGACTCTTTCATCTCCTTTTCAAGAGTTTTCTGTAATTCTGAGATTTTGCAAGAAAATTCCACAGCCTTTGTTTCAAAAATAGTTCTCTCATTTTCAAACTTTTCTCTTTCACAGATCACAAGTTTTTTAAAATCAGAAACCAAATTAGAAAATTTTAAACATTTAAGTTCAAGTCTTTTCTTCTCTTCTTCAAAAATCTTTTCAGACTCACATAATTTTCTCTTAAGATCGATATTTTCACAGGTTAAGAGTTTACCTGATTCTTCAAGCTTAGCAATTTTTTTGAATCAATCAGAATGCTTTTGTTCTTTTCCTCCAACTCTTTCTCAAGATTAGGAATAATTTTGCGAAAATTAGTACTGAGTTTAGAATAATAATGAGAATCAGCATCAGCACTAAATCTTAGTCTTGACATATTGTTACTTGAAAGATCGTTAACAGATACTTTGTGCTAAGAAGAATTAAATGTTACACAGTCTTTTGTCTCAATGCACTAACCTGTCTCAACCCAAATCTTGTCGGATTGAGCTGAAATTTGGTAGGTAGGTGCACGAGGATATTCTGGACAACTTTAATTCTTCGTGTTTTGTCCAAAAACCAACAGAAAATGGTTTTTCGAAGCAAAAACGTGTGCAGCAAAACAAAAGTTAAGGATGAAGATTCAAATGTTTTGGTTCCCGTATTTGATTAACAAAGATTATCTTATCTATTAGTTCAAATGAGATGTGTTGCGGAAGCGTATTTGAAGAACTAACAGATATGTTTGTATAGAAACAATACAGAATATCAAATAAACAGTATATGAAGAATAGATGAATATCTCAAAGTTTACTGTATTTGATGAAGAACACTAACAATAGATTTGACGTTAATTGTGTGTGTGTTTTTCTTGTATATGAACTTGTTATCTCATATAGGAAGAACTCAACATGAGCCTTCCTTTTATACTACTACAAAAGAACTATTCTAGACAAAAGGACTGATGCTACAGGAAAGAAGGGATGGCATGAACAGTTGGAAATCTGCATGCATTAAATGCGCTAATATCAACTTGCAAGGATGCCTATCAGAGTTTGACACGTGTTTGTTGTCGGACCATGCCTTGTACAAGTTGATGAACGGACCCTGGAACAGTAGCAAGATATTTCTGTAACAGTGGTAAGATATTTCTGCAACAGTAGCAAAATATTATAAATATCTTCCAAGTCTTCAATATGATCTGCAGAGGCTCTATCAAGGGTGACAGAGGTTCCGCTGCTCGGTCCTTGGTGAGCATTCTTCTGTTGATCCTTCTTTGGTCCTTTGAGAGCAGTCTTCTGTAGATTCTTGGTGCTTGGTGTTCCTTGAATGATTGTTTGCTTCGGCAGAGCTTCTGTGGAATACCGCAGAGCTTCTGTGGAACTCTTTCATACTTGGCCTATTTTTCAATACTTCTAACATTATGAATAATTGGAGCTAACAATCTCCCCCTAAGTATTGAAAAATGAAAATTTGACTTTATGCATAATTTGGCTAAGTAAAGTAGACAGAGGTTAAACAATACCTCAAAAAGTTTCATTTCATTTCCTTTTAACTATTACAGAGATATGTAAAAGAGATTTAGACATTTGCATCATTGAAGTCATTGAAACTTCTGTTGTCGAAACCTACTTCTCTGAGCTCGTGATAGAAATTGATGCAGAGTTCTCTCAAGCCGATTGTAGCATCTATTTCTCTGATCATTCTTTCTGCTGATTCTTGATCCATAAGCTCAGTACCTCTGTTTTCTTCTAAGATTGATCTGAACTTGTTCAGAGTACTGGTTGCATACTTCTGACAGTCCATTTCCACAAAAAGTCTTACTTGACCAGCATGATCCTTATATACTAACCCGTACGTTGGCGTTGTTATGATTGAGTTGGGTATGGAAGAAGGTGGGCAGTGATCCTCTGGTGGTCTCAGACTCAGGTTTCTGACTCCAAGATCTCTTCCCAGTTGAAAGTCTATCATGCTATAAAGCAGAAGCTTTTCTCTCATTGCTTTTCTGAACACTTAATAGGCCCTTCTGTTAGCATCGTTGTCGAAGTTTTCTTTTGTCCAAAGAAGAAGATCTGGCAAATCGTAGGGGTTCAAGTTCCTTATATCGGCATCTGAAAATTTTCGGACTTGTTCTCCCTTTTAACTTTGTAAATGTTGTACCTGATCTTTGGAAAGGTTCTCGTTTGAGAGAATTTGCAGTATATTACCTTTTCAATTTTGGACTCTGAGAAGACTTTTACCCTTGATTTTGGCTTTGTTCTGCTGAAGGTGTTGTCAATGTCAGCTCTGAGTTGAGGATCTTCGATGTGTCGTATAGGGTTGTTCTGATATTGCTGTTTGTAAAGGTACCTATACACCACCTCTTCCATTTCTGCATGTCGTGTATTTGGTGGTGGTATTGGTATTCGCAGAGCATCCATTTTTCGTTTTATTTCTGCAACCCTACCCTCTGTTGCCCAGTCGTCTTCAGGTTTAGGAGTGACAAAGGCATCGAATGAGCTCTTCAACAACTTCTCTGTCGTCTGTGGCATTTCCTTTTTCTTTTGAGGTTCTTCTGTCATGGTTCCCTTTCCTTTGTCTGCTTTGGTTTGGGAAGGCTCAGAACCTGTTGTCTGCTTTGGACTCTGTGGGATTGCTTCTGTTGGTTTGGGTGTTGAGGTCTCTGTTGGTATGATGGGAATTGCCTCTGTAGTTTTTGACACTTCTGTTTCTGAGGACTTTGGTGGGGATGGTTCTGTTGGTTTGATTGGGGATTTGGGTTCTGTTGATGTTTCTTCTGTGAGCTCAGTTGTGGTTTGTGGGGGGATATCAAAACGTTTTGCAGCTCTGAAAGCGGATACGAACTCCATTCTCTTTAGGACATACGTAGCAAAACGTTTAGATGTTTTTGGTTTGTGGGCAATGGATTTTCTTCTTGGGTGAGTTTTGGGTTGGGATTTTGGTGGAGAATGGGGAAGTTCTTCTGAGGATGAAGAAGTAAGGATTTGAACTTCAGGGACATCTTTTTCAAGGACAGAGGTGGTTTCCACAGAGGCTGGTGTTTCCTCTGTGGGTCTCTGTTGTTTTTCCTGAGTTTGGGTGGGTGGTGCAGATGAGATTGGTACTGCTGATATCGGAGGACTGGTTGCAGCTGTATCTTTTTGTTTTTCCCTTTCTTTCTCCCCCTCAGGATGTTCTGATGAATCATCATCATCAGAGTCATCCTGACCCTTATCGTCTTTTCCCTCTGCTCTGCAAGTAGTGTCTGGTTTCTTCGCCCCAGCTGCCATCATTTTTACACAGAGATCATCACAAAGACCAAGAAGAGTTTGAACTTCGGCCTCTGTGTTGAACCGCATCTTTCCCACACTAGCTTTGAAGTCTTTTACATAAGAAGCATTGGCTATTGTGAAGGCTTTGATAAATTATGTCATTTGATTTAAAATGTTTTGCCCAAGTTCTGTTAACTGTGCTCTGGTCATGTAGTCGGTAGGCTTCATGGCTTGAGTAGCTTCTGTTGTTTGTTCCTAAACTTGTCGTAGAGCCTTCTGCAGTTCTTCTGGAGTAATAACTTTTGATGACACTTGTTCTTTCATTTTTTCCAGATATATGTTGATTGAGTTGTTGAAGGCAGAAGTTGCAGTTTTTTCAAAATCAGCAGCAGCAGAGGCAGGTGTGGTGGTAGAAGTTGTGGCAGCAGACTTCATCTTGGCTAGAGTAGATTGAACCTCTGTGGACAAGTTGTCCATTTTGGTGTTTAGTTCTGAGATGGCCTTGGATGTAACTTCTGCAAAAGATTTGAAAGAGCTTTTCAACTCTTCCAATGTTTGGTTCACAGAGGTGATAAGGGTTTGGAACTCACCCCTTGATACGTGTGAACTCGTGGTAACCTCTGGAGGAACACATTCGTCTCCAGAGTTTGTCCTTGTTCCTTGGACACCTTCTTTCACCCCTGTTTGTACGTTGAGGGTGGAAGGATTTCCTTTTGATCCTCGAGGAGAAACTTGAGTTTCATTCTCTACAGAAGTTCTGTGAATAACATTGTCCAAATCCACTCCAGAGGTGGGTATTGGAATATCCTTCTGTTGACTCTGAGACTTGTCTAGAGTCTCTTCGTCTCTGTGCTCTCTAATCCCCTCTGAAGGGATGTTTGGCCCTATTGTGGTGTGCGTGGCAGAGGAAACGAATTCCTATGCTAGGATGTCAGATGTGATTTGGGGCAATAAATCACGAACTATGGGTGAGTCCTTTCGAGAGGACTCCCCAGGAATGGTTTCCCCGGTTTTATAAGGCACAGAGGTCGAAAGAGTAACCTCTGGCTGGCTGGGTGGGGTTGGGATCGAGCTGTGCTGCTCTTTTTCAATGATACCCTCTGTCGCTAGACCGGCGGTATCAGAAATGTGGGTTGCACTAGGAGGGGGTTGGGGATGTGTGCCTTCTTCTTCTTCGGCATCTTTTTCTGCAAAACCCTCTGTTGTTTCTACCCTAACCTCTTTCTCTATAGAAAAGTCTATGTCTACCTCTTCTTCTGAGGTTTCCTCTGTAGCCGCTACTATTTCTGCTTCTGCTCTTAAGGAATTATAAATGAAATGAGATCCTATGAGTTTTCGTACGTGAGGGTGCATGGTTTGTGTACCTTGAGCTGCAGAAATGACTTCTGTTGTGTGCATAGCCTCTGTAGACTGATCCAATGGTTCTGCGACCCATCCTGATGGATCTAAGGTTTGAGCAATGTCGGGATTGTTGAGGAAGGCATTGAAATCTCCCTGATGATCTGTATATATTATTGGGGAGGGAGGTTGCAGAGGTATGGCCTGATCTTCCTCTTCTTGTTCGACATCCTCTGTGATTACCTGCAGAGGTGATCTGGGTTTCTTCTTTGACTTTCTCTTCTTTGGCTTAGGAGCTCCCTCTTCTGTGGATTTGGATTTCCTTTTCTTTTGTTTTGGAGGTGAGGGAGGTGCAGAATTTCTTGTCTCTGGAGCATGCGGTGAAGAGGTTTGAGCTGCAGAGGTTGTAGTTTCCTCTGTTGGTTTTCTTTTCTTTGTCTTCTTCTTGGGTGTTGCTGTAGAGGTTTGTAACGTCCCAAAAATTTCAAGGAATTTAAAATTTTAAAAACATGCATTTCATTATAAAACAATCACAATTTAATAATTCGTAACTCAAATGAAGTTAACGTCGTTAACTCGAACAGTCAATAAAGTTTATGCAGCGGAAATTTCATAAAATAAAATCCAAAGGTTTGAAAGTGTAAATTCCAACAATTCTCGGCACCCGCGCTTTGTGTGTGTACCGTCAAACTCGACTGCCGCTCGCACCTGAAATCACAACATATTGGGGAAGGGTAAGCTAAACGCTTAGTGAATCCTATCACACACGCAGGTAGCAACCCCACGTATATCGCCCCTACTCGCCAGTAGGCAACATCACCATCACCACGGATATAAATCCACATAACAATTAGCGTATAAATACGAACCTCGGTCCCACCGAGCACACCAAAAATATATCGATACAAGCTCAGTCCCACCGAGCCCTCGGTCCCACCGAGTAAAGACATTGATACAAGCTCAGTCCCACCGAGCCCTCGGTCCCACCGAGTAAATACATTGATACAATTGTACTAGCTCAGTCCCACCGAGCCCTCGGTCCCACCGAGTAAAGACATTGATACAATTGTACTAGCTCAGTCCCACCGAGCCCTCGGTCCCACCGAGCCCCCCAGTCCCACTGAGGTGTACACAAGCATACATAATTCACATACACATTCAACAGATCACAACTAGATATCACATCCCAACTAATTCACGTAAACACGTAATAACACATAATAACACGTAACACAAAATAACGATATGCATGAAATTCCTAACTACGCGGTGAGAGAACTCACCTCGAATGCGCGCCTAGATCACAAACAATAGTCCAAGCTCCACAATCCAAAATCACTTCCCAACACCTAAACGAACGTTAAAATGTATTAACGCGAGACCCGGACCCTAAAACACGACGCACGCTTAAACTGTTACTAAAATGACTTTTCTGTCTAGCCAAACAGGTCTGTTCGGGACCTGTTCCGACCTCCCCAAACACAGAAAATCCTCAATTACATTACATCACCAGAAAGTGCTCTGAGTTAGGGTTCCAAGGACATATTATACTCCTCCTAACGATGTTTCTACAGTTTAATACGGATTTTACAAAAACGGTTCGTAGAACAGCGAAAACAGAACCTTTCAGTACAAAACGACGATTTGACCTAAGCTACGTTCCGAACTGGTTTTTTCACAAAACATATAAAAGTTACTAGACTCAAAATGGGAACTTTTTGCACCGATTTCGCCCCAATCCGAATTACGAGGAAAAAGTTACGGTTTAAGCAAAACAGTGGCAGATTACTAAATTTTCACATGAAATGACACTATTGATTATTAACCCATTAAGTCGTGGCTTAATCCCAACAGACCCGAAAAGCATATGAACTACTGAATATGGGTTACCCTAGGCTGGACAACATCCGTGCACCACCCCCTGCCGCCTCCGGCGGCGGTGGTGGTTGGCGGCGTTTCTTTGACATACGATAACAACAAACGAGAAATAGACGAACTTACCTCGACGAACCCTTCTTCCTCCTCTTTTCCGACCAAACTTGCCGGCGATCGTCTCCTTCCTCCTCTCTCCTCATCGCTGGCAGCAACCTCTATCACCCTCTCGGTTTCTCTCTCACTCTCTCGGCTTCTTTCTTTCTCTCTCTCTCTCTAGTTCTCTTCTTGGCCGAACACGACAAGAAAGGGGGAGGGGATGACTAAAGGTTGTGGTGGTTACTAGCATGAAACCGAAGGGAAGGGGAGGGGGTGACTCTTGGACGATCCCTTTCCAAACTTTGGTGAGATGCCCCAATTAGCCCCTCAACTTTCCTTTCCTTGCAAAAACCTACAAAGGTTGACTCATTTAACTTTTTGGTCCGATTCGACTAACCCCGCTAACGGAAACCACATTAAATCAAACTTAAAAAGAAAAGAATTAATAAAAGAAATTACATACCGGGATACGGGCTTTACAACTCTCCCCCACTTGGATTAGACTTCGTCCTCGAAGTCTATGCCCGTGCATAGCTAAAGATAGTTCTCCCACATCTCAACCTCAGGTTCCCAAGTTCACTTGAGACCCCTTCTAAAACTTCTCGAATACTTTTCTTACTAACGTACTCCTTCTAGGACACTGAAATTATGATCGATAGAACACTTCACCAATTGGAATCATTCCTAGCCAAGCGACTTCGGTTGTCTCCCAACCTTAGATATTCCATACCTCCCGATTCAAATCTCAAGCTCTAAACATTCTCAAGTTGCTTACCAATATACCCAACTGGATACTCGGATCCGATCATTCCTACTATTAACTGTCGATTAACTCCTACGAGTTCTACTAGACTCCCACAAATTACCCTACAAGAATCGTCAAACCAGTAAATTTAAAATCACTCACGAAGGTCACTCCACCATAACCATTCACCACAAGCAAACACCTCGTGATTACTACTACCATCAACATAATTTCCTTAAAATCGGCTACAATTCCCCAATTACACTAAGGCATTTGGCCTCAAGCCCAAAAGTCGACACCTAAGTATACTATTTACCTCAAAAATTCTACGCATTTATCCTCTTTATTACAAAGGGAAGCATTCCCTAACCGATACTATTCGGCCTACAGTACCCACACGCGTGGGATACCCAATTCTCCACCATCGACGTATCTTCCACGCTCGCTCTACGAAGCCCAGTTACACCCCAACGCCTACCTCTCAGGTACGTCTCAAGTCCCGGCACATCGGAGCTACCTCTCAGGTAAGTGCCCAAGACTGTATCCTCTTAGTGCCTACTAGAAAGTCAAGGTCATAACACATGAATACCGGAGTCCCACCCCTAGATACCCAACCGACCATTAAGACCGAGCAATTGACCCATGACTATCACGGACAAAATTCGGAATTTCCCCCAAAACTCTCTCGCGATTGGCATTTTCCTCCAAAACTGCCACCTCCTGAGCACTACCTATCGACTCGAGAAGAGGTGCAACCACTGTTAACCGTTGACACAAGCCCCACAGTGGCTCACCATCCAGATGTCGACTAAGTGCGTCCGTAACAACATCCGCTTTACCGGGGTGGTAAAGTATCTCACCATCATAATCCTTGACCACGTCAAGCCACCTCCTCTGACGCATGTTGAGGTTTTTCCGGTCATCAAGTACTGGAGGCTTTTATGGTTAGTGTATACACTTGACGCCATACAAATAGTGCCTCCAAATCTTGAGAGCAAACACCACCAATTCTTACATACCCTCCGGCAAAGTCAACATCGGAGCCTCGCATAACGCCTGCGTAGCTCCCCAAAGCCCTCTGCTGCTCTTCACCCCAACTAAAAGCCGCAGATTTCTTCGTCGATCGGGTCATCGGTAAAGCAATCTTGGAGAAATCCTAAATGGATCTCCGGAAGTACCCTGCTAACCCAAGAAAACTACGTACTTCAGTGAGAGTCTTTGGCACTTCCCACCGCATCACAGCCGTAATCTTGGCCGGATCCACCATAATACCATTCTGGTTCACGACATGCCCTCGAAAGTGGACCTCTCGTAACCAGAACTCACACTTGGAGAGCTTAGCATACAGCTTCTCCCGCCTCAAAACTTCCAAAACTTCTCGCAAATGCATCTCATGCTCTTCCTTCGACTTCGATTACACAAGAATATCGTCGATGAACACGATCACCGATCGATCCCACATAGGGCTACATACCCGGTTCATGAGGTCCATGAACGCTGCGGGTGCATTGGTGAGCCCGAGAGGCATCACCACAAACTTGTAAATGGCCATGACGTGAACGAAAGGCCGTCTACTCCGTATCCTCTCTCCTCACCCGCATCCGATGATACCCCGATCTCAAATCAACCTTAGAGGACCACGAGGCTCCCTGAAGCTGATCGAACAAGTCATCGATCCTTGGCGGAGGATAACGATTCTTCACCGTAAGCTTATTCAACTCACGGTAGTCTATACACATCCGTTGGGACCCGTCTTTCTTTTTCACAAACAGAATCGGGGCTCCCCACGGTGGACAACTCGGCTTGATGAACTCCTTTTCGATAAGTTCCTGCAACGAGTGTACAACTCCTTCATTTCCGGTGGAGCCAGGCGGTAAGGTGCCTTGGCCACCGGAGCAGCATCCGGAATCAAATCAACGTGGAACTCTACCTGTCGCTCGGGAGGTATCCCCGGTAACTCCTCGGGAAAATACGTCAGCAAACTCCCGTACAACTGGCACATCCTCCACAGACTTCTTCTCTCCGTCAACGCGCGTGTCGATCACATACGCCAAAAATCCCTGACCACTAGCTCAGTCCCACCGAGCCCTCGGTCCCACCGAGTAAAGACATTGATACAATTGTACTAGCTCAGTCCCACTGAGCCCTCGGTCCCACCGAGCCCCCCAGTCCCACTGAGGTGTACACAAGCATACATAATTCACATACACATTCAACAGATCACAACTAGATATCACATCCCAACTAATTCACGTAAACACGTAATAACACATAATAACACGTAACACAAAATAACGATATGCATGAAATTCCTAACTACGCGGTGAGAGAACTCACCTCGAATGCGCGCCTAGATCACAAACAATAGTCCAAGATCCACAATCCAAAATCACTTCACAACACCTAAACGAACGTTAAAATGTATTAACGCGAGACCCGGACCCTAAAACACGACGCACGCTTAAACTATCACTAAAATGACTTTTCTGTCTAGCCAAACAGGTCTGTTCGGGACCTGTTCCGACCTCCCCAAACACAGAAAATCCTCAATTACATTACATCACCAGAAAGTGCTCTGAGTTAGGGTTCCAAGGACATATTATACTCCTCCTAACGATGTTTCTACAGTTTAATACGGATTTTACAAAAACGGTTCGTAGAACAGCGAAAACAGAACCTTTCGGTACAAAACGACGATTTGACCTAAGCTACGTTCCGAACTGGTTTTTGCACAAAACATAGAAAAGTTACTAGACTCAAAATGGGAACTTTTGGCACCGATTTCGCCCCAATCCGAGTTACGAGGAAAAAGTTACGGTTTAAGCAAAACAGTGGCAGATTACTAAATTTTCACATGAAATGACACTATTGATTATTAACCCATTAAGTCGTGGCTTAATCCCAACAGACCCGAAAAGCATATGAACTACTGAATATGGGTTACCCTAGGCTGGACAACATCCGTGCACCACCCCCTGCCGCCTTCGGCGGCGGTGGTGGTTGGCGGCGTTTCTTTGACATACGATAACAACAAACGAGAAATAGACGAACTTACCTCGACGAACCCTTCTTCCTCCTCTTTTCCGACCAAACTTGCCGGCGATCGTCTCCTTCCTCCTCTCTCCTCGTCGCCGACAGCAACCTCTGTCACCCTCTCGGTTTCTCTCTCACTCTCTCGACTTCTTTCTTTCTCTCTCTCTCTCTAGTTCTCTTCTTGGCCGAACACAACAAGAAAGGGGGAGGGGATGACTAAAGCTTGTGGTGGTTACTAGCATGAAACCGAAGGGAAGGGGAAGGGGTGACTCTTGGACGATCCCTTGCCAAACTTTGGTGAGATGCCCCAATTAGCCCCTCAACTTTCCTTTCCTTGCAAAAACCCACAAAGGTTGACTCATTTAACTTTTTGGTCCGATTCGACTAACCCCGCTAACGGAAACCACATTAAATCAAACTTAAAAGGAAAAGAATTAATAAAAGAAATTACATACCGGGATACGGGCTTTACAAGGTTTTTCTTTTTGGAGAAGAGGGGTAAATGCTCTCTCTTTGGGTTTTGAAACGGTTTTGGACTGAGTAATGTTTCTCTAAGGCTCTAGCCCATTCTTCTTCTGTCATCCTCTCTACTATATCTACACCTAAGGGGGCTTCTAGACTCGGGGGTGTCACAGGACTTGGTTCTAGAGTCCTGTGGACGCGTATATACTCTAATTTCCTATCCTCATCAGTTGCATATGTCAGAAGGTTCTTTGACAGAGGTCTGCAGTGGGGGTAACTGTCTTCATGCTCTGTAGGAGTATTTTTATTCATTGGGTAAAGCTTTACAGATGGCCCTTCCATTGGCCACTTCTGCATTTGAAGTAGAGGTTCGAAGATTACTCCTAAAATTCTTTGGTATTGCAGAGGAGGCAGATACCCTGGTGTATTCTTTTTGGCTCTTTGAGTTGCGAGCTTTCTGTCGATTGTATTCACTATCTCCTGCATCATGATGGTGGCATAATCAAGTGGAATATCATAATAGATTCCATACATGATGGTCAGGATCTGGAATGAGCTTTGGTCAGGGCTACCAGTTTTTCCTGTGAGGCAACGATTCAAGATGGAGAACAGGGTATTCCACAGAGGTGGTAGTCTGCCTCTACGGAAATCATTGCGTTTCCTCAGGGTTGTGTTATACCCTAACATTTCTACGAATCGGCAGAGCTCCTCGTCCGTAGGAACCTCAGCATATTTCTTGATTCCAAGAAGACCTCTGGTTGGCAGGTTGAACTCCAGTGAGAAAATGGTTCTGTTAAACATGAGTTCTAGGTACTCAGACTTGTCTGGTTTTGAAATGTAGCTCTTTATCAAAGAATCATCTGAATCAAATCGACAACTTTGCCAAAATTGATTCAGATATCGTGAAGGGATTTTGGTTGGGGTTTTGGAAAGGAGAGGGTATAGGAAATGATTTTCCATGATATTTAGGAGAAGAGCATGGGCTTCGCCGAAGGCTGTTGGTGAGGGCACAAGATAGCAGTTGTTGGACTTTAATGGAAGAACATCCTCAAAATGTTCTTTGTTCAGAAAGTGTTGAAGGTTGGTGGTTGGTGCAAAGTTTGCAGAGTCGCCGGAGTTTTCTGTTTCAGCATTTATGGCAATGTTAGGGTTTTGGGAGTGCTCTGAATGCACTGGGGAGTGTTGAGGAGAGTTCGCCGGAGAGCTTTGAGCAGTGTGGGAACCGGAAGCCATTTTGCAACGTAAAATGATGATTTGGATATAGTTGTAGGTTCGTCGGAGAAGAGAGTGAGTAAAGGTTTTGTGAGGTATGGTAACTTTGGTTTTATACTGAGTTTGTGGCCGTAGAATCTGAAAGGATTAATATTTTGAGGTAAATATTATTTGGGGTCCGCACTTGAGTTGTTACGGCGGGTTCAACTTTCCATAGGAACGTGTTGCATGTAGGTCCAATGAAAAGATGACACGTCCTCTGTGTCAGTTATGACGAGACGTCGTGGGCGGCTTTATTAAATGCTAGGCGCGTGGGCCTCTTTACCTCCACATGATTCTCACTCGCAGAAAAGTTACCGTTACTGTTACAGAAATGCCCAAAGTAAAAACTGACAGAGGTTCTGTGATTTGAAAACTTTGTTTTTCTTGCCTCTGTAGTTTGTATCTTTACAAAGAAATGTTAAAAAGTCCATGGAGAGGATCGTTAAATTATTAGCATAGAATTTCCTTTACAGAGGTTTTTGGACCTTTGTCAGAGCCAGCAGAGGCTCTGAGACAAGAAATTTCTTATATCTAATAATTTATAAACATTTTTGATCATCCAAGTTTTTGATTGATTTTAACAATGTTTTTAGGACCTGTTTGAAAGCTGGTGTCCTAGAAAATTGTTTTTGAAAAAGGTTTTGTGCAGCAAAAAGTCCTTTTTAAAACAAGTGTTGGTCTACAGAAGTTCTTTCTTGTGGAGAGAACTCTGTAACCGATGACTTCTTCTGCAGTGTTTGTATGCGATGATTGACAGTTTTCAAGAATTATTGATTTAAGATCAGAGCTTTTGCCTGCAGAACCTCTGTTGGACTCAGCAGAGGCTCTTTGACCTTAAATTTCTAATAATGGAAAACTCAACATTCTTTTTGATCAAAATTTATTTGAAATGTGTTTAATAATGTTTCTAGAACATATTTAGAAATTTGTGTCCTAGAAAATTATTTTCAAAAAGAATTTGATCGAGATACTAACCTCTTTGTTCTTCTTTGTCCGACAATGTTCTTTTCTTCTGTTGTTGTCATCTCTTCTTTTGCTCCCCCTTGACTTATGAATCTTTGTATATTAAGTAAGGTATCCTTTTGCTCCCCCTTGATCTAATCAACCTCTGTAGATCAAGATTGTTTTCCTCTGCTCCCCCTTGATCTATGCTTGGTTCAAATAATCAGAAGTAAATGTATATTACATAGGTCGTGTATCAGAGGTTCTGTAAGGATCGTCAGAGGTTCTGAGGAGACTTACAGAATCTCTGTTATTATTATTTTTTTTTAAAGGAGTTTAGTTGAATTTACATACAAAATAATTTACAGATACAAATAAAACAGAAAATATACATACTGTATAATATAAAGATAAAGATACTTACATAGGTTAATCCATATTTATCATTCCTAATTTACCCACCAAGTAAAGGAATCTTTTCTCATCAAGTGCCTTGGTGAATAAGTCAGCAAGCTGAAATTCTGTTGGTACAAAATGCATCTCGATGGTTTGATTTTCCACATGATACTTCAGAAAGTGATACCTGATATCTATGTGCTTTGTCTTTGAATGTTGTACTGGATTTGCAGAGATGGCAATCGCACTTTTGGAATCACAGAAGATGGGGATTTTGCAAATGATGTGACCAAAGTCTTTTAGCTGGTTTTTCATCCACAGAACTTGAGAGCAACAGCTAGCAGCAACAACGTATTCAGCTTCTGCCGTAGATGTTGAGACACAATTCTGTTTCTTAGAAGTCCAGCTTACTAATTTCCCACCTAGGAATTGACAACTCCCAGAGGTACTCTTTCTGTCGAGTTTGCATCCTCCATAATCTGAATCTGTGTATGCCTTTAGTCCAAAGCCAGAGTTCTGCGGATACCAGAGGCCAAGATTTTTGGTCCCTTTGAGATATCTGAAGATTCTCTTTACAGCGATATAATGTGACTTTTTGGGATTTGCTTGATATCTTGCACAAAGACATGTGGCATGCATTATGTCATGTCTACTGGCCGTTAAGTATAATAAAGATCCAATCATTCCTCTGTAAAGTGTGCACTCGACAGAGATGCCATTTGGATCTGAAAAAAGTTTATTTCCAGTGGCCATTGGGGTTTTCATGACAGAGGCATCAGAGAGGCTATATTTTTCAAGTATGTCAGAGACATATTTTGATTGGTTTATGAAAATTCCTTCTGATGTTTGTTTGACTTGAAGTCCGAGGAAAAAGGTTAATTCTCCCATCATGCTCATTTCAAACTCACTCTGCATGAGTTTTTCAAAATCTTTACATTTTTGTGTATTTGTAGACCCAAAAATAATATCATCTACATATATTTGTACAAGAATAAGCTAATTTCATTCACCTTTAAAGAATAGAGTTGTATCAGTGGTACCTCTGTTGTAGTCGTTATTGAGCAGAACGGTGGAAAGTCTTTCGTACCATGCTCTTGGAGCCTGTTTCAGTCCATACAGAGCCTTGTCGAGGTGATAGACATACCTTGGGTATTTTGAGCTTTCAAATCCTGGTGGTTGTTGGACGTATACTTCTTCTTGAATTTCACCATTGAGAAAGGCAGATTTTACATCCATTTGATATACTTTAAAACCTCTGTGGGCTGCGAAGGCTAAGAAAATTCTTATTGCTTCGAGCCGTGCAACAGGGGCAAAAGTTTCATCGTAATCGATGCCCTCAATTGTTGGTTCCCAAATACAAGTAACAATAGTGAAATTGATGCAATATATTTAATGATTGAGAGTTTACAAGATAGGATTGAAGAACACTCTCTTTTTAAATGAAGCTCTCTTTCTTTCTTTTTGTACGTATGAAAACTAAAAAGAGATACTTGGAGGCTTTTTCTAAAATATCTCTTAAATGAGATATTTTGAGATATTTTCTAAAATATTTCTTAAACAAGACTTTATAACCAATACAACAATTGGTTATTTACAATTTTAGTCTTTGACACTCAACAAATACAAATAACAATATAGAAAATATTTCTTTATAAAACATTCATATAAATTAAGGGCTAATTAAAGCTAACAATAGTCCTTCCATCTACGAAAACACCCTCCCAAACAAAAACTTTTCCAATCTATACAGACAGATTAATCCACACAGACAACTTTATTCATACAGGACTTAATGGAAAACCAATCAAACAGCCCCTTATACGGATACTTCATAAATTACAGTATATTCATTTCATTTGAAAGTATAAGACTGGCATAAGATAGATGTAGATGAAAATAGGAGGGTAGAAAGGTAAATCATCCACTTGAAGTGGAGATGTGCTACAGAACATGTTTTATCCAAATTTACCATATTACATTATGCCACATGTTTCCAAATGCTAGTTGAAGTAAGAATAATTTGAAAGGACATAAAAGTCAAATTTTAGGAACGAGATTATTTGGATGCTTTGGAAGCAGTAGTGTCTTAGTAACGAAGTCTAGGAATGGTACGACATTTGGCTATCCCATATCCGTTGTGTTACGTTTAATGGAAACATGTGAGAACCTATAATAATTTGAAGTGTAGATATATACAATGATTGGTGGGAATCAATAAGAAACAATCAACATCAAACGTATGGTAAGAATATGTATTTATCGATAATTATTAATTATTACTGTAACAACTCGTCTCATATGGACATAAATAAAATTTATGAGTTCCTTATAAACCTTAAGTTGTGGGCTACTAATAACGTCTACCATAGTTTAAAGTTGTACACGAAGTTATTGGGTCACCCTCTAGCTGTAGGATTTGGGATGAAATTGTATCAGAGTCGATCCTTGTACAATCGGGATGGTGGGGCAAAACCTCGTCGGGAATGATGAGTCCTCGAGGGGGAGTGGGGTTGTGTGTAATATTTTAGGTGAATCCCATATCGTCGATTACAAGGAAAAAGATCTTTGGCAGACGACGAGGATGTTAGGAGTTTAAGTGGTGGAGTTTGTGATTATAAATTGAATACGAAACTAGATAAATTTTGTGGCTCTTGGAACCTTAGATTTCAACCTCGGACTTGATAGAACAAGAAATCAAGATGGTTGGGCATATTTGCACGAGACAACCTAAACCATCGATTGGTCAAAGGTTTGCAAATATCTTTAGGTTGTTTTTTGCTTTATTCTCTTTTTATTTCCAAAAAAAGATATAATTTGCAAGACAACACGACACATGATTTGAGAAGCATTCGATCCATTGTTTTTTCATGTGTTAGGTTGTAATATTCCCTTTTTTGAAAGAAAGGACAAACCTTGCATGTGTTGGATTGCGATATTTCTTTTCTAAACATATAAATCAGGTATGGAATGTAGATATACATGATTAAAATCAAAAGAATGGAAAGAAGTGTCCAACTTAAAATTTCTCTAAGAACAACATACATTGAATGCATAAAAATCTCTACCTTTGGCTAGATAGATAACTAAAGATAGGTTTGTCTTCGAGTCAAAATTATTTCGACCCGATTTTAATGCCTAGAATGCATGCACAACGTTATTCCGTTCCCACACAAAAATACTACACTATCCAATGCACTAAGAAAGCTTATAGACTTCAACGAAACATAAGTATTTTTATGTCTTCCTAGTTTTTTGACACGTAGTGAAATAACAAATAGTGTTGAGTTTTACAGATTTATAGATTTTATCAAATGTCTATTAAGAGGATTTGATCAAGCCATGCAATGTAATGTAATGTTTCTAACTTTCTATGGATAGTAAAGTTATTGATTTTACATTAAGAATTCACGACTTTAACCTAGCCAAAAGAATTCAAAGGCATGGGGTTCAACTCTAGAAATCACTCGATCACTGTGATTTATTTTACTCATGATAGTCGTGGGACCGATACGATATACTCACTCATTATTTTCTTTTGGCAGAATTAATTTATATATTAAGTGGAACATTTATTTTATTATGAAACATTATTATATTATAAATTTAACGAATTGTTAATTTACTACCATGGTTCTATATATAAATTCTAAAATTTCTTAAAACTCGAGTTTACAACTTATTGTATAATTTTTCATAACTTCATTCTTGAACTCCGCAAAATTAACTGATAACAAACTTTTCATAACTTCATTCTTGATTTTGAACTCGAGTTTACAGCATTGAGTCCTACTAATATAATATAACACTCCGTTACTTTTAAATTTTTCTTTTTAACAAGGATTTGTATTAATTTTCTATCCTTGGTGTACGATATATAAATATACATATAATTTTATTTTTTGTTAAATAAAAATGAAAGAGAATTGGAAGTAATCTTGGTGGCCATGGCTTCTTATTTCACCATCTAGAATCCAAATAAGCACCTTAGCGAATTTTAAATCATTGGATATATAGTGGAAATCTTTGAGGCATCTTCCACTCAATATGAAAACCCTAAAAAATTAATAAGAAATTCCCCAAATTTAAACTTATATCACAATCAAACTTGTGTAACTAAAAAATACAAACCAAATGCTCATACACTTGTCACTCATATCACTTCCATCCACAAAAACAAAAGCTCTTTACGTGGCTTCCTTTTCTGATTAAAAAACAAGTATATCAATTTTTTCATCACTAGGTTATATTTAATAAACTTAGCTATTAACCGAAAAACTAAACGTTAACTAATAAATTAGTCATATTTGGTAAAATAAAATAAAAAACTAGCTAATAAGTTAGATGACATCGTATAATAACTTAAAAGACTAGGGATTTGAGTCACTTACGTAAAATATAAAGGCGCATACCTGGAGAAAATAACAAAAATTTCTATAGCTTATGAGCTAACTTATGGCTCACCAAACGGGATTTACTACAATAAGCTAGCTTATGTTTGTCAAAAATAGCCTAAGATGATACATGGTCTTATCATGTTATAGTGATACTTTCTTGTTTATTCGCCGTTCTAAAAGACACAAAACCACCATGGCGCGACAGGGCTCAAGACTTGTATCTCACGCCACATTAAGAGTTTAAGACTGTGACATCTACTACGTGATTTTTGTTACGCGATATTTTGGTTTTTATTTGCTAATTTTTAATATATATAACCTAATTTAACGTGTTTATATCATTGATTCATTGAGTAATAGTACAAAACAAATGTTTTATATATAAAGTTATGTACGATCTAGAGATTTGCCTTAAGAATGTCGTGGCCTCATCATGGCTCCTAATGCTTGAGGTTTGGCCTCACCTCACGTCGTATTTATTAAAATATTTAATCATTGAACAAATTAAGATAGAAAGGTAATTGAGAAATAGCAAAGATAAACATCAACCACATCACATATTTCAATAACAAATCACTCAAAATCGTATATAGAATAATTGTACCAAAAGAGTCTTGCAATGTTCTTCATTAGGTTCTTGCTATTGACAACGACCGTTTATCATCTTTCTTTCTAAAATATGAAAACCCAAAAAATGGTACCAAATTAAAGTTCCCTTGTCATGGCCTGGGTAGTATATATATATATATATATATATAGCCCCCCATAATGGATGCTACATTGTCCTAGCACAAGTAGTTAATCCTGGACTAACCTTCTGTCTTTTCTTCTTGACACCATTTGCCATCTTCCAAAATAATCCAACAAGAAAACATGATTCTCATTTTGCGCTTGGCTGTAGGATTAATGGGTATTCTTCGATACTTTTCAGATAATATTTTCGTTATCTTTCTGTCATTTGGATGAACCTACAAGCTTTAAATACTAATTCTGAAAGAAAATGTTGTGTTTTTATTGCAGGGAATGCTGCCTCCTTTCTACTTTATGCTGCTCCCATGTAAGACAACAGTACAATATGATTGAAAGAAATTATGATAATAAATAAAACTATTTAAGAAATATTTTGATAAATTGAAATTACTTGTATGTTTGTTTGTTGGCAAGATGGACTTTTGCAAGGGTTATCAGGAAGAAAAGCACACAAGAGTTCTCATCTGTACCTTACATAATTTCCCTGTTGAATTGCTTGATGTACACTTGGTATGGCCTGCCTGTTGTAAGTCATGAATGGGAGAACTTCCCTATGATCACCATTAATGGGCTCGGTATCTTTTTTGAGCTCTCGTTCATCATCATCTTCATATGGTTTGCTTCACGTAAACAAAAGGTATGTATATGTATGAATATATATATGTATTCATTAATGAATAACTGCAGTGCATGCAATTGCAAGAAGGATAAACATACCATTTTTTTGTGATGTGGGATTGCAGTGGATGGCTGGGATCATGACGAGTGCAGTTATAATCATCTTCTCCATCACAGCACTCATCTCAACTTATGTATTCCATGATCACCATACCAGAAAAGAACTAGTTGGAAGCGTGGGACTTATAGCGTCAGTAGCTATGTATGGCTCTCCTCTTGTAGTCATGGTGAGTACTCACAAGCCAAAAAAACTAAAGACATGAAAAAGATCGATTTTTTGTGCGTCAATGGTCTCTGAATTTTGGTTGCAGAAGAAAGTGATCGAAACAAAGAGCGTGGAGTATATGCCATTTAGCTTGTCTTTGTTCTCATTTCTCGCTAGTGCACTATGGATGGCTTATGGACTTTTAGGCCGGGATCTTCTTATTGCGGTTAGTACCATGAAAACCTGTGGACTTTTTTTAACTTTAAAAAATGATTTATTTGTGTAATTAATGTGGAATTTCTTCAGGCTCCAAATCTGGTGGGATGCCCTCTAGGGGCATTGCAATTGGTGTTGTATTGCAAATACAGGAACAGAGTAATGGAAGAGCCAAAAAAGCCTGCACAAGAATGGGATGTTGAAAAAGTTGATCAGAAAACCAGCAAACAACATGTGCAGATTGCAGTGGTTACAACAGATGAAAACATTAATGGAAACAAGTCTCAGATAATTAACTCTTAATCAATTAGGTTGTGCACATCATCTTTGGTAAGCAGAGAGACAACTTAGAGCATAAATTTAGCTACCAAGTTCCAAAGAGTGTGATGCATGATATTTAATAACTTTTTTTGTGTGTTTTACATGGTTCAATGAAGTGTAACTTTAAGTAATTAGTCCATATTCATGATCTCATTATTTCACTTGAACTACAATAATATTGATCGGACTTGTTAGTAAATTCCCATAAACTACATTGCTTTCCTAATCAATCAATAATCATGTTGATTAATCAACCAGAGTTGTTGTTACTTTAACACCTATAGTTCCACCAATCAGTAACACGCATCTAAAAGTTTGACATAAAGATCTCTATCTTAAATGACAGTTTCAGTTTGGTACAAGTTAACACAAAAAGCTCAGAAACATAAAAAGCTAAGCTTTCATGGGATTGTATAATCAAGTAAAAAAATGGTAGTGTTCCACAAAGGATGCTAACAAGGGGGATCAAATACAACTTTTGAGGCTTAGCAAAATGCCTACAGAATCGAAATTCTTGCACTTGATGAAAAAATTAGGTTCTTTTATTGAAGATTCATCCACCAGAAAGAGAAGCGCACAAACTGAGGAAACAAGCAGAACATGGTTAAAGCAAAATTTATGGCATCATTAATCAAAATGACGAGATGAAATGAGCATTCTCTTGTGGACCACAGCACTAAACATAAAACATCAGAGAAGAATAATTGAAAAGCATAAGGTGCTCTGCATGCATTCCCTCATCATCCAAAATCGACACAAAGCCCGTCACCTCAATCGTGTGCACTATTTAAATTAAATAGTGCACACGATTGAGGGTTTAGGGTATGCATACACACAAATGTACTTAAGTATGTCTGTGGAGGGTTGGGTTCCGGTGACCAGTTGAGGTTAACTTGACAAGTGTGAGAAATGGTTATCAACCATCGGATGAGAAATGGATGCACATTAGGGTGAGATTCACCGGATCAATTCCCTTCTAAGCCACAATTCATGGGAAGGGCATTTGAATCCACTTCTCACGTTAACCTCAACTTCTCTCAAGTTTAATTAGACTCGTTCAACAATCCTATCAAATTTCACCGTAACAGCACCATCTAATACAGAATGAAAAACTAGTTCAACCATTCAATAAACTGCAGCATCATCCAATACAGAATGAAAAACTAAAGGATCACCAAGATTAAAAGAACAACAACTTTCAATTTTAATTGAGTTCAAACATGGAAAACCGAAGCCAAAACAGGTAAAACTATCCAAGTATATGCACATTACTACATTAGAAACTGTATAGTGAGAAAAGTTATAAATCTGTGTATTATAAC
This sequence comes from Saussurea involucrata, assembly GCA_033807775.1. Taxonomy (NCBI): domain Eukaryota; kingdom Viridiplantae; phylum Streptophyta; class Magnoliopsida; order Asterales; family Asteraceae; genus Saussurea; species Saussurea involucrata. The sequence goes on from CM066315.1 coordinate 70,055,985, forward strand.
TCCATTTTCAAAAAGAGAGAAGGATTTCCAATTTTGAAAAGAAAAATGAAGGAACATGGTAAAATGGATGAACCTAGTGAAGAAGGAGGATTTCAGTAGTCCACCGAGAGCGACCAGCGGCGAGCGATTAGGACATTAGCTGCCTGTAGTTCAGAATCGTGTAGTTGGACATTTTATTTAAATTGGGTTTGGGCTTTTATTAGCCCATAGAATTTTGAAGTTTTAAATATGTGAAATACGTTGGTGGTTCTCGTTCGTGTGGTTTAGTCGGGTGTTGTTCGGTTCATTTTCTGTTAAGACCTGAATTATATGACTGTTTGAGTGGATATGGTTGTATGGCCGTTAACAGATAAGTTGTTGTTCAGTTGTTATGCTGAATACAGTCTGAATGTTAGAAATGACCATTTTACCCCTCTATATTTTTTGTCGAATTAAAAAAAAGTTGTGAAATATATAAATTTAATTTTTATTATTTTTATTACATGAACTTTTTATTATCTTCAAGAAGAAAAAAAGCCTTTTTATCATCTTCAAGAAAAGGAAACCCAAAGAAACCCTTTTATCATCTTCAAAAATAAAACTTTATCTACACCCTCAACAAACCCGCCATTGTCATCTTCAACCCAAACCACTGTCGCATTACAAACCGCCTCCACTTAATTTATTAACCCTAAATAGAAAAATCTAAAATTTATTAACCCTAAATTAAAAAGAACAAATCAAGATAATCTCCTGCTTGACCAGTCGGTTTGGGTTCTTATCAACACTACCAAAAATAACATAAGAGCAGCAGAACGATAATCATCGATGGAGTGGAGCACATCGATGGACATAGATAGATGGAAAATAGATGGAATATGAGAGGAGCAGGACGATAATCACCGATGGAGATGTCTCGTTTCCTAATATGTCACCGAGCAGAGATGGATAATCACCGATGGAGAAATGGATAATCACCAATGGAGATCATGGAGATGTGTCGTTCCGTGCTCTAGTGTTACCGTCATTGAGAAGGAGATGGACAAAGGAGATGTGCAGATCTTATGAATGAACGTTTATTTTCAGAGGCTGTGAGTATTTTAAGAGAGGGGCATTTAGGTAAAAAGTTGGGCTGAATGTAAACCAGAGTCCTCCTGAAGCTGAGCGAATAAGCTGTTGATTTCCACATTAAGCCACAACCGAACACCCGTATATTTTTTTTTGGAAGACATAGCGGCATCGACCCTTTCGATCAACTACCACGAACACAACACACACGAACGCACGCCTCCCCAGCGGTATCGGACATCCGAGGGCAGTCCACTAATCCGCCGCTGTCCCGGCCCAGCTTACGATGGACCTAAGGCCCAACCACAGGCTGGGGGGTAAGCCCAGTCAAAGACTGGAATCAAACACCCGTATATAGCTGACCGAATAAGCTATATGGGCTATACAACCCATTAAGCTACAAACGAACAACCCCTTTAAGTTGGGCTGAATTGTGGATTTGACCCCAAAATAAATTATCTATACCAGTGGTTAGGGTTGTAAACGAACCGAACGTTCAGCGAACCGTTCGGCGGAAAGTTCGTTTATGTTCGTTTATTTAATAAATGAACGAACATGAACACGTTTTTTTGTTCGTTTAGTTAAATGGACGAACATGAACAATGGTCTCGTTCGTTCATTTATGTTCGTGAACGTTCGTTCATTTATGTTTCGTTAATGTTCGTTCGTTTACGTTCGTTTATGTTCATTTATGCATGTTTATATATAAACATATTTATATAATATGAAATTAATATGTATAATCATCAAGTAAATTGATCTTTTAGAATATATTTTTATATCTCCTAAGTTAACTCGGTTTTTCATTTTGTTAAAGTATCTTTTACGAACGAAACGATGAGTATGGTGGTTGTTTTTTGTTCATTTTGGGTCGTTTATGTTCATTTAAGTTCGTTCATTTAAGTTCGTTCATTTATGTTCATTTAAAGTCGTTCGTTTATGTTCATCTAAGTTCGTTCGTTTACGTTCGTTTAACTCTTAATGAACGAACATAAACGAACACGAACAAACAAAAATTATTAACGAACGAACATGCACAAAAAATCTCGTTCGTTTACCGTTCGTATTCGTTCGTTGTTCGGTTAAGTTAAACGAACGAACATGAACAAGCCTCCGTTCGTGTTCGTTCGGTTCGTTTACAACCCTACCAGGGGTTTCTAATTTTTCATTTTCATAACACATATAGTCCTTTTAGTTAACAACGTTAACCACAAGGGTGGTGGCGTGTTGGCAAGGGCTTGGGGGGATGTGGTGGAATATCCCATCCACCCCGGGTTCGAGTCCAGGCGTCAGCATTCTGTAGCCAGGCTTAGTCTCAGACGGCCGCTTTGTTTGTTTGTTTCCAAATTGCCAAGGATGTAGTCTAGGCAAAGCCTAGATGAACCTTATCCAAAAAAAACAGCGTTAGTTAGCAATCATTAGAAAAAACAAATTGATCTTTGAACAAACTACAGGGACCAAAAGTGTTCTACTATAAAATATTTTGTGATTCACGATTTTTTCTATTAAAAATTATTTTGTATATTCAATCATAAATTAATTTTCTTAAAATAAATTACATATTATTTATTTAAAACTATCAAATTCATATAAAAATGGAATTAAAAATTCAAGTTTAAAAATACAAAGAAAGCCAAGATAAATTCACGCATTTGAGTTGAGAATTGAAATATGCGAGAAAATATTGAAAATTATATTTGGTTAACGTGAGATTATTAATATATGGTCAAACTACAAATAATTAGAATAACAACAAAATAAAAAATAACAAATTATGATTAAAAAAATAATGATATTCAAACAATTAAGAAAAACTATCACTACAAAAAATTAGGTTTATATGACGTCAAAATAAGTTAAACGTCCTAAAATCCCACCTTTTTAAAATATGCTTTTTATTTTGGCCATAAGGCATACATTGGAAGTGTCATTTTTGCTTTCAGATGTCGGCTCATCCACCTAGTCACGAGTTTTAGCGATCATACTTTTTCCCTGTCTAATGATGCTTTCATTTCTCTCTTTCTCTCTTTTGTACTTGGCTTTTTACTTTTTAGCACGGGTGGCATGAGCAGAGAAGGGAGCCTGATCAGGTTTTCGAGAGGGAGAGTGACTGGAAGTATTAGTAGGTTTTCGTTTGCCTGGTCCGAAGGAGAATCAGTTGGATGAAGAAGAGGTTTTGGATCTTCCAACATACTTACTTCGAAATTCGGAGGCAAAGTGACATTTCTTTCCACAAATGTAGCATTCCTCATTTGCTTTATCAGAGGTGGAATTCTTTGGGAGAAAAAAGGGAGGTTTTCGCCCATCATTGGATCGGCCAGAATGAAATCGGGATTTTTTGGAATAACTTGCCAACATTGCCATTCCTTCCGAGAGTTGATCAACGGGAGATTCCTCACATTTATCATCGGCATCACTGAAGTATGTTTCCGAATGAAGATTGGATTCATCTCGGCTCTCATGCTCCGATTCAGATGAAGGATACGTGATTCTAGGAACACACACAACCTTTTTGGAAGAGTAACCGATAAGAGTTACAGGCGCGCTTTTTATTTCTTTGATGACAAACTTCCTTTGGATCTTTGTCTGCTCATAATTGTGCAGAGATCCATACAGGACAGTAAGAGGCATATGATCAAGATCTTTGTTTGTCTTGATGCAAGTACATATGTTTTCCCAAAATCGGGAAGACAGTCCATAAATTTACATAAGACTTCCTCATTGTCATAGACTCAAACCAACAACTTAAGATCGTTAAGAAGACTGTTGAAACAGTTGTAGTTGTCAAAAAGTGATTCTCCATTTTCATGAGAAAATAGTTTATACCTTCTAACAAGAGCAATCTTTTTGCTCTTCTTTATTTTATTTGTGTAACATCCCGCAAAACAAAACATACATATAACATATAATTCATAACAGGGTTTCACAATATCATTCACATTACACATTTGGTCCCAAAGTCTGATCTAACCAATATAAAATTCAGTACAAACTTGATCCCATTTAGATCTGATAGTAGCTAATAACTGAAATTTAAGTACAAAAGTATCATCAACTTCATAATGATCCTCATTCCACATAGCTATCCACCAAGTAAACTAATCATTTACTCTTACTGGTACCACCACCTGGAATACAGATTTTTAAAACAAAAATGAGGGTTAGACCTAAGGGTCTAGTGAGTAAATCCCTGATATTTGGAAATCATTAAAATTCATTTATATAAATACACACTTTTATATAAATACATTTACATCACACGTAAAATAATACCAAATGCAATTCACACAACATACCTTTCACATACCACCTTATCCCTCCACCAATGGCCAATAACAATTGGTTGCGAGCCAATTTATCACACCGGTCCTAAGCCCGACCACGTATTATATTTTCATATAATACTCACGTAATTATAATATCTCAATATATTATAATTACTCACGTATGACATATTCATACACATCATCAAACATTTGTTAATCACATAATGCATTCCAGTAAAAATATACTTTTTAAAGTAAAACTCATCTCGTGCGTTTATCACAAAACTCTTTCAAGAATAATTCACGTATGTCGCTCCTTCACAGAATCTGAAATCAGATAAAATACCAAATATCTCTTTTAACACTTAACCTTACAAAATTCTCAAATCAAATCGCAATGAACAGTACCCAAGTCGCAACCCAAGATCACATGAAATCGCAATGAACAGTACCTAAGTCGCAGCCTCCTATTGCGATTCCACCCTGGAGTCGCAACCCCTAATTGCGATTCCACCCTGGAGTCGCAACCCACTATTGCGATTCCACCCTGGAATCGCAACCCACTATTGCGATTCCAAACCCGAATCGCAACCAACTACTGCGATTTCAATTCAAGTCGCAAACGACCATTGCGACTTCAAGCCCAAGTCGCAATCGACCATTGCGACTTCGTTGAATATCGCAGTCCTCTATTGCGACTTCGATGAATATCTCAGTCTACTGTTTCATCCTAAAACCCAGAATTTATACTTTTTAATCTATGCATGTTGCTACAAAGATGCAAAAATGTTTAAGACCATTAACACAACCTAACCATAAGCTTAAATTGCTCAAAACATCTATTTTTAACAAAACCCATTTGAACACTTAACTAGCAACCTTTCAAGAACACTTTGAGGAATCTAAAACACAAAAAGGTATGGATTGTTTACCTTGATTACTTCAGTTGGTACAAAATCACAGCAGCAATTCCTTCTTCTTCTTCAATTCTCTCGATCTCTTTTTTTTTCTCTTTTCTCTCAATCGATAAACACACACACACACACATAGGTTTTAGATATTTATTTGATTTTCTTCTAATCCCAAATCTAAAATTAGATAAATTACCTGGTTATTACAACATCTCCCCCTTAAAAGAATTCCGTCCCGGAATTCAGTTAAGAGAATAGATGAGGGTATTTGGATCTCATCTCCGATTCTGATTCCCATGTCGCATCCTGTCCCCTATGATGTTTCCACTGAACCTTTACCTGCCTGATCTCTTTATTCCTCAATACTTTAACCTTGTGATCAACTATCGCTTCCGGTTCCTCCACATAGTTCAACTTTCCGTCCACTTGAATATCTGGTAGAGAGACTGCTTGGTCTGGTGTAACCAAACACTTCCGAAAATTCGATACATGGAACGCGTTGTGAATTCTACTTAATTCTGACGGAAGATTTAATCTATAAGCTACCTCACCAATTCTTTCCGTAATTTCAAATGGCCCAATATAACGCGGAGTTTACCTTGCTTCCCAAAACGTATGACTCCTTTCCAAGGCGAAACTTTTAACATCACGAATTCCCCAACCTGAAATTCCAACGGTTTTCGGCGTCGATCTGCATAACTTTTCTGTCTGTCTTGAGCCATTTTCAATCTATCCTGAATCTGAGTAATCTTATCTGCTGTTAACTGTACTATTTCTGGCCCTGCCAATTGCTTCTCCCCCACTTCATTCCAACACAAAGGCGTTCGACATTTTCTTCCATACAATACTTCAAACGGAGCCGCCTGAATGCTGGCATGATAACTGTTGTTGTAGGCAAATTCTATCAAAGGCAGATGTTTATCCCATGATCCCCCAAAATCAACTATACAAGCCCGAAGCATATCCTCTAAAGTTTGGATTGTTCTTTCACTCTGCCCGTCAGTCTGTGGATGATATGCTGTGCTCAACTTTATCTGCGTTCCCATCTTCTTTTGAAAGCTTCTCCAAAACCTAGAAGTAAAACGACTATCTCGATCGGAAATAATCGAGATTGGAACTCCATGTCGAGTTACTATTTCATTAATGTACAACTTAGCTAAACGTTCCAAAGAATCAGTTTCTTTTATTGGCAAGAAATGAGCAGACTTCGTCAACCTATCCACAATCACCCAAATAGAATTGAATCCCTTTGAAGTTCTTGGCAATTTGGTAATGAAATCAGTAGTGATCTGATCCCATTTCCACATTGGTATATCTAGTCGTTGTAACTGACCAAACGGTTTCTGATGTTCAATCTTTACTTTCTTGCAGGTAGTACAATCTTCTACATACTTAGCAACACTTCTCTTCATTCCCGGCCACCAATAGAATTGTTTCAAATCTCTATACATTTTATTCGTACCTGGATGAACAGAAAATCGAGATTGATGAGCTTCTTGTAGTACACGATCCCGTAATCCACCCAAACGAGGTACCCAAATTTTGTTTCCCATACACAACAACCCACGGTCATCTTTCCCAAGCAATGCTGATATCCCAACCAACCGTTCTGACTTCAAACTTTCTTCTTGATAAGCATCTATTTGGCACTTCAGTAATTCATCAAAAATATTAGGAAGAAGTTCAGCTCGTAACGATATAGCTTTTATTGTTCCACTTCTTTCTTGACGACTTAATGCATCTGCCACCACGTTCGCTTTCCCTGGGTGATATAGAATTTCACAATCATAATCATTTACCAATTCCAACCATCTTCTTTGTCTCATATTCAGTTCCTTTTGATCGAAAAGATGTTGAAGACTTTTATGGTCCGTGAAAATTTGACATTTAGAACCATAAAGATAATGCCTCCAAATCTTTAATGCGAAGACAACTGCTGCAAGCTCCATATCATGGGTAGGATATTGTCTTTCATGATCCTTTAATTGACGCGAAGCATAGGCAATCACCTTCCCACGTTGCATGAGTACACATCCCAATCCCAACTTAGAAGCATCACTGTAGACCACAAAATCATCAGAACCTTCTGACAATGCTAAAATCGGCGCGCTGCAGAGTTTCTCTTTCAATATTCTGAATGCCTCATCTTGTTCTGCTTTCCATTCAAACTTTAAATTCTTCCGAGTTAACTTAGTCAATGGTGTCGCGATTCGAGAAAAGTCTTTTATGAACTTCCGATAGTATCCAGCTAGACCCAGAAAACTTCGTACTTCGGTTGCCGTCTTTGGCGGTTCCCAATTTTCAATTGCTTCCACCTTTGCTGGATCAACTTGTATACCCTTCTCTGAAACTACATGACCCAAAAACTGAACTTCCCGCAACCAGAATTCACATTTATAGAACTTAGCATACAACTTTTCTTTCTTCAGTAACTCCAAAATCAAACGAAGATGTTGCGCATGATCCTCTTTGGATCGGGAATAAATAAGTATATCATCAATAAACACAATAACAAATTTATCGAGATATGGCTTACATACCCGATTCATCAGATCCATAAAAGCGGCTGGAGCATTCGTCAATCCAAAATGCATTACCAAAAATTCGTAGTGGCGTATCTCGTGCGAAAAGCAGTCTTTAAAACATCCTCCTCCTTAACCTTCAACTGATGGTAGCCAGATCTGAGATCAATCTTTGAGAAGTAACAAGCTCCAACTAATTGATCAAAAAGGTCATCAATTCTTGGGAGTGGATACTTGTTCTTGATCGTGCGTTTGTTCAGCTCCCGATAATCGATACACATTCTCATTGAACCGTCTTTCTTCTTCACAAATAAAACTGGTGCACCCCAAGGCGATGAGCTGGGTCTGATGAAGCCCTTATCAGATAAATCTTGAAGTTGTGACATCATTTCTTTCATTTCTGGTGGTGCTAATCTGTACGGCGCACGAGCGATGGGATTGGCTCCAGGTACTAGGTCTATTCCAAATTCTACTTGCCTAACCGGAGGAAGACTATTCAGGTCTTCAGGAAAAACTTCTGGGTATTCATTAACAATGGAAATATCTTCCAGCTTACACTTTTCAGGCCTACTATCTATCACATAGGCTAGATAACTAGAGCAACCCTTATTAACACATTTACGGGCTTTTATCATAGATATAAGACTGGACTGATGATTCTTACGATCTCCATAAATCACTACCGATCTCTTATCAGGTAAAACGACATTGATTATTTTCTTATCACAAACTATATTAGCCTGATTCTTAGCCAGCCAATCCATTCCTACTACCACATCAAATTCAATCAAAGCTATTGGGAACAGTTGTATCGGTACTCCACATCCCTCTATATTTATCATGCAACGATCAAAAACCTCTTTAACTGCCACTTGGTTATCATTTGTAGTGTCTACTAATAAAGCATGTTTTAACATTTTAGGCTCTAAATGCATGTGAGCAGCAAAAGAAGGAGACACAAAAGATCGGTTTTCACCGGAATCAAATAACACTTTTGCACGCGTGGAGTTTATGAAAAATGTACCTGTGACCACATCAGGAGTTTCCTCCGCCTCTTTAGCTGTCATTTGGAACGTACGACCCCTCGTTCTCGGCGGTTCTATTCTTGGAACTACTGGTCTCGTAATGGCCGGTTTCCCCGATGTACCCCCTGATTGTATTCTGCCTCGCGGACAGTCTGATTGGAGGTGATCCGGAGAGTTGCACAAAAAGCAAAACCGAGTTACTCGACAGTCTTTAACAACATGACCCGTTTTCCCACATTTAAAGCAAACCCGCGACTCTACTTGGCAATTTCCCTGATGGTAACGATTACACTTTGAACATGGTCTTTCTGTTGGTCGAAATGCCGGACGGTTGTCAAACCTCTGAAATCTAGGTTTCCTCGAATCCTGTGGTGGTCCTTCCCATTTTCTTTTTCCTAAGCTCTTATCGCCAGTATCTCTTTTATTATCTCTTTCCACATTCTCGGCAGCATCCACCGCAGCTGTAAAAGTATTTGGCCCTGTGGCAGTCACCAATCTTCGAACTTAGGAATTCAACCCATAAATAAACCTCTCCATCTTCATCTTATCTGTAGCAACATAATATCCTGCAAAACGAGACTTCTCCAAAAATCGTGCAGTATAATCTCTAACCGACAGATTTCCTTGTTGTAGATTCATGAATTCTTCTTCTAACTGTCTGACAGCGGCTTGTGGACAGAAGTGCGTTGTGAAAGCTAACACGAATTCCTCCCATGAAAAAGTAGTATATACATCCGCTCCTCTCGATTCTGTATGAGCATCCCACCAATACAGAGCATCCCCTTTCAGCATCGCAGCTCCATAAAGCACTTTGTCTTCTTCAGCACATTTACACGTCTTGAAGATGGCCTCTATTTCTTTCAGCCATCTCATCGCCTTTACCGGATCCCGATCTCCTGAGTATGTAGGGGGCTTACAACTAAGAAACATTTTATAATCGCACCTTTTCACCCCTGGTAGAACAGTAGAGGTAAGTGGTATCTCCACTTCATGTTCCGGATCTGGTCTTTCAGTTTCATTAAGACGATTACGTTCGAACATGGCTTGTATGCTATCCTGTAATCTTCCCATTTCAGCAGTCAGATCATCTCACGTAACAAACTCTGTACCATGCTGTTGTGTTCTACCTCCAGTTCGGCCTCTTGTTCCCCTTCCAGTTCTACCTCTACCACGATCTCCTCCTCTTCCCCCTGTTCCTAACGGCGGATTTCCTCCACTTGAATTCCTTCCTCTTCCCTGATTCCCTTGTCTGGTGCCACTCGCCATTCTGTGGATTCAAACAAGGTTAATATACACACATAAGCACATACCCCATATAATAAGATATTCCAGTTCAAACATGTACCTGTAAGATCATAATTACACTGGCCTGGTGTAATTTGAAATTACCTTACATGATGTTCCTTCTACCTTTTATACTTAATATCCCCAGGTTCTAATTTAATCGGGACATCCTACTTCACATGCAGTTTAAGTCTAGGTACGGATACTAATACCTAAATCCCTTAAACTAGGGCTCTGATACCATCTGTAACATCCCGCAAAACAAAACATACATATAACATATAATTCATAACAGGGTTTCACAATATCATTCACATTACACATTTGGTCCCAAAGTCTGATCTAACCAATATAAAATTCAGTACAAACTTGATCCCATTTAGATCTGATAGTAGCTAATAACTGAAATTTAAGTACAAAAGTATCATCAACTTCATAATGATCCTCATTCCACATAGCTATCCACCAAGTAAACTAATCATTTACTCTTACTGGTACCACCACATGGAATACAGATTTTTAAAACAAAAATGAGGGTTAGACCTAAGGGTCTAGTGAGTAAATCCCTGATATTTGGAAATCATTAAAATTCATTTATATAAATACACACTTTTATATAAATACATTTACATCACACGTAAAATAATACCAAATGCAATTCACACAACATACCTTTCACATACCACCTTATCCCTCCACCAATGGCCAATAACAATTGGTTGCGAGCCAATTTATCACACCGGTCCTAAGCCCGGCCACGTATTATATTTTCATATAATACTCACGTAATTATAATATCTCAATATATTATAATTACTCACGTATGACATATTCATACACATCATCAAACATTTGTTAATCACATAATGCATTCCAGTAAAAATATACTATTTAAAGTAAAACTCACCTCGTGCGTTTATCACAAAACTCTTTCAAGAATAATTCACGTATGTCGCTCCTTCACAGAATCTGAAATCAGATAAAATACCAAATATCTCTTTTAACACTTAACCTTACAAAATTCTCAAATCAAATCGCAATGAACAGTACCCAAGTCGCAACCCAAGATCACATGAAATCGCAATGAACAGTACCTAAGTCGCAGCCTCCTATTGCGATTCCACCCTGGAGTCGCAACCCCTAATTGCGATTCCACCCTGGAGTCGCAACCCACTATTGCGATTCCACCCTGGAATCGCAACCCACTATTGCGATTCCAAACCCGAATCGCAACCAACTACTGCGATTTCAATTCAAGTCGCAAACGACTATTGCGACTTCAAGCCCAAGTCGCAATCGACCATTGCGACTTCGTTGAATATCGCAGTCCTCTATTGCGACTTCGATGAATATCTCAGTCTACTGTTTCATCCTAAAACCCAGAATTTATACTTTTTAATCTATGCATGTTGCTACAAAGATGCAGAAATGTTTAAGACCATTAACACAACCTAACCATAAGCTTAAATTGCTCAAAACATCTATTTTTAACAAAACCCATTTGAACACTTAACTAGCAACCTTTTAAGAACACTTTGAGGAATCTAAAACACAAAAAGGTATGGATTGTTTACCTTGATTACTTCAGTTGGTACAAAATCACAGCAACAATTCCTTCTTCTTCTTCTTCAATTCTCTCGATCTCTTTTTTTTTCTCTTTTCTCTCAATCGATAAACACACACACACACATAGGTTTTAGATATTTATTTGATTTTCTTCTAAATAAGCCTAAGATTGACACCTCCTGGTGTCTCAACAGAAGTGTGGCGGTGGTGGGAGATATTTTTGGCAAAAAGACCAAATCCACCCTAAGCTTATCTCAATTGGCAATAAATACCCCTAAACTTCCAATTACAAATTAAACTTACCCCTTAACTCCTAATTCCATAAAATACTAAAAATAAAGACTTATAAAATAAATCCCAAATCTAAAATTAGATAAATTACCTGGTTATTACAATTTGTTCCTTCGTAAAGAACACACGGAGTTGACCACGTCTCTTTAGCAATAGATAGATTAAATAAAGAGTGATAGACTTCATCAGGAAGTAAGACAACAATGATAGCTCTGACTTTTTGTGTTAAGGGAGACAAGACGTTTGTCTTCATCATTGTACTTTTTAGAGTTTATCACAAGATAACGGCCAGTGGCTGTCGATTTTTCTTCATCCAAAGTTTCATTAGAAATTTTGCCTTCATTGGTCTTCTGGGTATCATAACGAGCCCAAACCCTAGGAACAATGGGTCATTCACGAAGAATAGTGGGATATATGTTGTCAACTCCTTCCATGAAGAGCATCATGCGACTATTCCACAGAGCAAAGTTATTGAGGTTTAACTTTGGTGGTTTGGCTATAACGTCATTGTCGTATGATCCAATAAAGGGATTTTGAAAAAAGGAACCATTATTTGTAGAATAAGAGGATGTCATTTCAGATCAAGTTTATGAGATTAAACTAACGTGATCTGATACCACTTGTTGGTCCCACGATAGAAATGACAAACACACACAAGTATTGTAGAAATGGTGGTTGAATACAATACACATAAAATTACTTAATTTTAATTCTTATTGATTTTTTCAAATCAAGAATTACACTTAGAAACTAATATTGTTGCGGAAAAGAACATATCAAATCTATCCTAACAATATTTCACAAAGTTAATAGAAACAAATTCAACTCGAAATCACTAAGTTGAAAGCTATGTATGTTCTAAAAGGAATGAGAGGGTTGTCGATTTTTGCTTGAGAACTTAAAGTCTTCTAATAGTGTAACTTGCATGGAAGGAGTATTCTGCCTTAAATACCACCACGTGTATTAAATGAATGGGACACTTGTCACATTGGGATTGAACATTAGAGTCGTCCTTGAAAGAGACAAGTTCCTTTTTGTCTTATCATGGGACAAGATGATCTGTATACCTTGTTGTACACCATTTCTGAAAAGGTGTAAATGGCAAATATCCTCTCTTCAAGTACATTAGAGAATGTCTCCATCGGGTACAATATGTTGTATTTTTGTCGAAGACTTCATTAGCAAAAGGACAAGGGGCAATTTCCTCGATGGGTTGGAGGAATGTCCGATTTGTCATAAATCGGACAGAAATAGCTTAGATAAAATCGGGAAGTTCATCTTTGATCCACATCGATAGATTCACTTGTTGGTGATATCTGCTAATCTTCGATTTTTCCTAACAAACTTAAGTATGACTAAGCTATTACAAAGAGCTATTTTATCTAACAGGAAAAAATGTGTTTCTAAAATCCAACGCGAAGATCGGGAGGCCATCTTCAAATTATTGGTGACTGAACAAGAAGAATAAAGGTACAATGTGAGTATGTGACATATCAACTCTAAAGATTTTTTTTCCTCTTTTGTCAACCCAAAAGGACAACCAGCACACTTACCATTTAATGTGGCATGATTTGGAATACATGTGGCAAAGTTTGCTTTTAATGCGGTAAACTTTGCATTAAATGCATTATGACTGTAATTTCTACAAAGATGAAGCATGGATCATGCTTTCTAATCAACAGTGATTTGAAAGATCAAAACAAGACATTTTCTCCATACTTTGTCATTATGCTCATTTGACTTATTAAAGAAATAAAGCCTGTAAATACAATATGATGTTTTGAAGATTAAGTGTGTAGAAATGAACTTTTAAAGAGACCATCTTACCATTCTTCAAACAATCCAAGTTCATCAATTGTTCAGCTATTGTGTTTGTGTAACATTAGTTTTTCAAGTGAATATCTCTTGAAGGAGTTTAGAGTAATGTGGATACATTTGTTGACAAAAAGGATAGTTTGTAGGCTTTTGATCATTTGTGATATTAGGCTATGTTCTATGTTCTATATTCTATCTCTTGTTTTTTTGTAAAGTTCACACTATTTTAATGAAATTATAAAAACTTTGAAAAACATTGTATTCACCCCTTCTGCAATGTTATTGTCATATTGTTTATCCTGTACGACCAACATGTATGTATAAATGTACTTATGTTTATTGTTTTGAATAATCACATGGAACAATTTAAATTCATGTAAAGTTATAAAACTAAAAAGGAAAGGAAAAACCATTTATATTAAATATATCGAGCTTAAGGGTGTTTGTGATCTAGTTTGGGTCGTTTAAGCTTTTTTAACGGTCAAGGTTTTCAAAATTGTTCGCTTTCACATGAAGTGTCCAGTCGGTCAGGTCTAACCGGTTTAGGTGTTTTGTGCTAAATATGGGAAAAATTAGAATTAAATCTCTTAAGCCTCTATTCACTATTTTCTTTAAATCTCCAAAGAATTCTTCATTGACTCGTTGTGTACAAGAATGAGTGTAAAGATTTACTTATTTAGACAATCTTCAACCCAACCACTATTTTTTTTAGCTCCAGTCACACATTAAAAAGAAAACACTAAAAACCATTGTTTAGTATTGTAACTAGAAGTGTACTTGTGCACTACAGCGAGATATATCCTGATTTTAATGTTTCGTTTTATTTTTTGTTTTTCGATTTTATAATATAGTTTTGTGTCATTTTAAGAGAACAATAATATTTTTTTATAAATTTGTTTAAGTTAATTTTTTATTTTAATTTAATAATATAATGTTTTTATAAAAATAATAATAATTAAGTATTATGTTAGAATTTAGTGATTATCGCAATTGTATTTTAGATTCTTTATATTTAAAATAAGATGTTTATCCTGTATTTGATTATGTTTATCGGTTACTTATGTATTTTAAGTAATGTGGAGTAATGTGGAGGTAAGGGGGTTCAAACCTCACCTTTGATGAGGAGAGTGTATGAGTTTAATTGTTGCATTTGCTGTATATAAATATTATATACTTCAAAAAAAGTAATGTGCATCAATAAAGAGTACTTGATTTATAAAAACTTGTTTGTAAGAATTTTTCTCAAACTTTTATAATATGGTATAGATAATAAACATCTTAATACATATATATATATAGAGAGAGAGAGGCTCCATAAACTTGCATTTGTTGCACCCCTTACAAACCAGTGTGCATATGTGAACAATGTACATATACATATGCATATGCATATGTGCAAGAATATATACACATAATGGATATACATTCATATGGGATAATGCATATATGCATATCAGATTATGCACACATTGTTCACATATACACATTGGTTTGTAAGGGGGTGCAACATATACATGATTTGTATCATATATATATATATATATATACTAAACTTTAATCAATATACACACATATATATATATATATATATATGTAATTATAAAAACTTAATATCATATTAATATTTGATTTATAGTGGCCAACTTTTTTGACCTCAAAATATAAAGAAGTGGGTTGGAGACCTCTATTTTTGTAGTGTTTCAGTGCTGGTTTGGAGATGAAAATGCCTCCGTTTTATGTTTTTAATGTTGGGTTAGAGACACCCTTGGGGGGCGTTTGGTTCGCAGAATGTTTTTGGATGGAATGGAATCTGTCAAAGGAATTTGACTTTGAAGGAATTGGAATGGAATCTGTTAAAGAAATTGGAATCTGTATGTTTGGTTCACAGAATGTAGCTTTGGAATTGGAATGAAATTTTGGTAAATGACCAAAATACCCTTTTGATAATTTTAATTGTTTTTTTCAAAAAAACGTTCTAATAACCCAAAGACAATAATAAACCACAAGATATTAAAAAAACTTTTCCCTTTCAAAAAAACCTTTCCCTTTCCACTTATGTGCTCCATTTCTACTTCTCTTCGAGGCTTCCAATTTCTCCAACTTTCTAGGCTACGATCTACTGCAACAATGGCTAGAGGCTCCTCTCAATCTCAGGCCACCTCCTCTTCTGCCAATATATAGATCGATTCGTGAAAGGCTTGTCCGGTATACAAACAAAAAACACGAAAAATACGATTCGTGAAAGGCTTGTCGTTAGGGTTTAAGGAAGAAATCCGACCTGATGATGATCGATTTTGTTGGCGGTGTTGTTCCAGGTGATAACAGTGAGTTCGGGACGTACACCGGCTGCTTGTAGATCCCCGGAGACAAACGAAGATGATGAAATCGATTTCTCCTTATTAGCTCTTGTGGATTATGGTGTTTACAGAGAGATTGGAAGATGATGATGAAATCAGAGAGATTGGAAGATGATGATGAAATCGATTTCTTGCTGGGTTGTTCAAGGGGTATTTTTGGAATAAAAAAAAGAACACATTCCATTCCATTGAAATCCCAACAATATGTGATGGAATGTCAAATACATAAAAATTGGAATTCAATGGAAAGTTTTAAGATTCCATGCAACAAAAGATTGAACCAAACACTGGAATGGAATCTGGTCAATGGAATGTCACATTCCAATTCCACCAAATTCCATCACTTTCCAGTGAACCAAACGCCACCTTAGGGTTTTAGTTTTTATGTTTAACTAGTGTGGGACCCGCGCGTTGCGCGGTAGCGAGAAATATTTTAAGGAATTAGTTGATCACATTAAGATAAAAGGTAATTCTTCGGTTAATACTAATACGATACGATTTAAAACGAAAAATGCATTTCCATGAGTGGTTCATTTTCATCTACTGATTACCATTTGTTGTTACGAATAAATTGAGATTTATTGGTAATAATTTTGTATTTATACTGTTTAAAACTCAAACGACACACCGCACAACCATATGACTATTTTTCTCAAAAAGGGTTTAACTAAAATTAGTGAACTCTATGAGTTGCCACAAACATAAATCCTCTCATGTTGCCAATATATGTTCATGTTTCATAAAAATGTTAATCTTCTTATCAATGGGGGATTACCAAACTCATTTCAAATTTATATACAACTTTCCTTCATCATTTCTTGTAGTCCATTTCATTCTCCAATCTAGCATTCTTTCGTCAATATGGGATGACTAAAACAATACACAATGCAAAATTTGAGAATAAAAAATTTTACAATGTCACTTCAAATACCTTTGGTTATTTCTTTTACACATACAAAATAAAAATGATAGAAAATATAAAGATTGTTATATATATGTTATATGTAACACCTCGGGTTGAAATTGTATTTTGACCAAAGTTTATAATTATAAACTCTAGGGTTGAAATTGTATTTTGACCAAAGTTTATAAGTTAATATTGAAAATTAGAAATGTGAAGGTGTGTGTGGTCATTTGATGTAACCTTGAAGTTGAGGTTGTGTTGGGTCATTACCTGAATGTTGAGATTACTTAAGGTTTGGGTAAGTATCTGATTGAGATAATATCTCAAATTAACCTTACTGGAGTCGGTCAAGAAAGCAGAGAGAAAGAAGAAGAGAAAGATACGAATTTGAATTATGGTAAGTGTTTTGAATCACAATACTTGTTCTTCTCAATCAGTTTAGTAATATCAAGTTAATTCCTGCTGCAATTAGGTTGTAGAATCAGAAAAAGGAAGAAGTGAACTGCTGGGTTAAAAGCTTCTTTCCATGTGAGTTCATCCCTTTCATTTAGAATTTAACAGTTGAAATTGAATCAGATTTAGTATATAAACTTCTGAATGAATTGGTATATCTGTATGGAAATGAAATCGACCAACAATTTGATCTTAGATGAGCTTATTGAGTAAATTTAACGTTTATCGTTCGAGGTTCCGGAATTGGGGTTTAGGATCCGGAATTTGGGCCTTGGATCCGGAAGAGTGAAGTTCCGGAATTGTGAAGTTCCATAAATGGGTTAATGGATCCGGTATTGGAGTTCCGTAATGTGGGTTTTTAGGATCCGGTATTAAGTTCCGGAATTGGGATTTTGGGATCCGGAAAATTAGGAGTTCCGGAATTTGGGTTAAATCCGGTATTTAATTGATTTTTGGAAGTCGGTATTTGGTTCCTGTAAATAGAAGTTCCGAAAGTTGGGCTTTTGGGTCCGGTATTAAGGAATTCCGGAATTGATCCGGATTTGGTAGGATCCGGAATGGGTTCGGTTTAGGTGGGGATTCGGAATGGGATCCGGTTACTTTGGAATTTAATTAGAGATCGGGTTTTTATTTTAGAACCCCAATTTGAATTAAGTTTCGGTCTGAAGTGGGTTTCGGTTTCGGATAAGTTTCGAACTGTGAGTTCGAAATACTTTTCCGAATATAGTTTCCGGAGAAGGAACGATTGAGGATAAGGATACGTTAGGTTATCTAAAATCCTTAGAATTGAGAATGTGTTATGAGACGTAGAGTGATATGTTGATACACATATACGTTATAAAGTAATTTGTATTTCCCGTTGACCTAAAATGTGGAATAGGCATAAAGTAAATTGTAATTCTCATTTCGAGAGGTGATTAGTAATGTGGAATATACATAAAGTAATTTGTATTTCCCGTTGACCTAAAATGTGGAATTATAGGCATAAAATAAATTATAATTCCCATTTCGAGAGGTGATTAGTAACGTGGAATATACATAAAGTAATTTGTATTTCCCGATGACCTAAAATGTGAAATAGGCATAAAGTAAATTGTAATTCCCATTTCGAGAGGTGATTAGTAACGTGGAATATACATAAAGTAATTTGTATTTTCCGTTGACCTAAAATGTGGAATAGGCACAAAGTAAATTGTAATTCCCATTTCGAGAGGTGAATAATGTGGAATGGGCAAGGGATAATTGCTATTCCCATTAAATTTGAGAAACGTTGAATGGACAAGGGATATTGCTATTCCCGTTTGTATTGTGACGCGAGAATGCGAAATAGGCAAGATATAATTGCTATTTCCACTTTCTATTAGGAAATGAGGAATAGTCAAGATATAATGGCTATTTCTACTTCCACTCCAATAAATAGGCATAAAGTAACTTGTAATTTCTTGGATACGAGCGATGATCTAGAATATGTAATGATTCGTAGTAGGTTCACGAATATGATGATATGACTTTCTGAATGTTAGTCATACTTATGGGATCGGGTATGTTCCCGTCATTATGAGACGAGTACGAGTACGGTAAGAAGGGTGGTAAATCAGGTTTGTTTATATGCTTTGATTATCTGAGTTCCAAAGTTGTTAATGTTTTAGTTTGAAATTGGATGTTCTCACTAGGCGTAAGCCTAATCGTTCAAATTAAATTTTCTTACCAGGTACAAGCTCAGGGAAGTAATGGGAAGTGGGACGAGTGCTTTTGAGTATTCGACTTTTGAGGATAAGCGGAGAAATTAGCTGATGCGAGGAGTTTTGGATGAATTGCTTAGATAACCACTTTAATCTAATTATAGTTGACATGATTAGATTAATAGGTTATTTGAAGAGTTCGAACTATGTATATATGAATCCTCATAGTTAATTCTCTGCTTATATATAAAAGTTTGGATGATATTCTGATATACCTTGTTAAATTTTGAAGTTCAAATTGGTCCTGATTTTAGGGTGTTACATTATATAAATATTTATGTTATGTTTTGTAAAATATCTATTGAGGTATTGGTCAAAAGATGTTTCACAATGGTACCTCAAATTCTTTTGGTTATTTCTTATATATATATATATATATATAGGGGGCCATTCAAGGAAGAACTAGTTATTTTGTGGTAACTGTAAGAACCAATGTGAGCCACATAATAAGCTATAAATTAGGAAATCATTAATTTTGGTAATTTTGTTTAAAATTTAAATAAAAGGGCATTTTAGGTATTTTTAAAATCTCCTCTCTCCTCTCTCCGGCAGATATAGTTATGATAATGATATCACAAGAACAAATGTGATATCACTGTGATACCCCCCTGTATGATACCCAGAATACATACAAAAACAAATGTGATATCACTGTGATACCCCAGTGTGATACCCAGAATACATACAAGACCATTGCGATACCCAGAAAATTGCGATACCCAGAAAATTGCGATACAACTGTGATACCCACTATGATACCACAATGATACGACTGTGATACCTAAAAGAAAATTAGTTTTTTTAAGGCATCAGATTTTATTACCACCATCAAAACCAACACTCAAAAGCAACAGTAGCAGCATACAAAGTTTTCAAACCGAAACAAAACAACAAAACCAACTTCCCAGGTTAAAACAAAGACCACCGACGTGTTCGATAAGTTGCCGGAAGTCCAGTTATCAACCACTTCGATAATTTTCCGATCGGAGTAACGAACAATACAGTCGGAATACCACACGGAGGCCTCCTTTTGGTTATGGCAGGTGCGTCGGAGTGACGGAATCGAGTTTTTCACGCAGTCCTCGCAGAGTTTCGGAGCGATGTCGCCGCGGCAGAGGGCGGTGGCGGTGGTGTTGCCGGCGGAGGAGTGGTAAAAGCCGTCGTGGTTTGCGACGTTACCGGGGAGGGAATTTAGGGCAGATTCTAGGGATTGTAGGTAAGTGGTGGATGTGAAGTTTCCGGTGTTTCTGCAAGCGTAGATGCCGAAATCTGGTGCTTGAGCTATGACGAAATGAAGAATGGAGAATGGAGAAGGAGGTGAAATGGTGGAAAAAAGGCTATTGAGAAGAGAGATAGATGCAGGGCGGCAACGAGAAGAGATAGATGTAGAGGGGTGGTCCTCCTAATTAGGGCATATTAAATAAGTTAGTTTAGATTTTTATTTATTATAAAAGATCTAAATTATCAAATTACTATATTGTCCTTTTACTTTATTTTAAAAATAACATTAATTATTTTAAATGAGTGGCTCACATTGGTTCTTACGGTTACCACAAACTAATTAGTTCTTATTTGATTAGGCCCCTATATATATATATCAGGGTTCTAAAAGGCGCGCCATGGCGCGATATGGCGTGAGACGCGTCTCCGCCGTTACGATATGGGCAACAACGTTTCTGTAAGGCATGGCTCACGATATGGCGACTTAAGGCGCGATATGGCGCGCCATAGCGTCAGTTTTTTGTAAGGCGTCCTTGTATTTTTTACAATTTGTAATTTTTTTGTCTTTTTTTTAAACTTAAATTTTGTTAAAGGTTAAAACTGAAAAAGTTAAAAGTAAGAGAGTAAAAACTAAAAAGTTAAAACTTAAATTTGTTGACTTATTTAGAATTGAGGTTCAGTCAATGTTTTTCAAATTGAAATCAGGATTACACAATTAGGCGATTACACGAGCAGCGGCAGATCATTTCTTCCGGCGATTATACGATTACACACACACACACACACACACACACACACATATATATATATATATATATATATATATATTAAATTGTTGGATATAATTGTATTCATTGAATAAAAACATATAAAATCTATTTATACATATATAATAATATATACGATATATTAATTTGCCGCCTTAGTTCACGCCTTAAAAAACGTCGCGTCCTCGCCATATCTTGTAAGGCTTGAGGCTTGACCTCGCCGCCACGCCACACCTTACGCCTTTTTGAACCTTGATATATATACATTGTTTTATTCAATATTTGACAATACTAAAATCTTATGGCTTTTGGGTCGTACCTTATTGATTGTTTAATTGTTTTTGTAAACACACTTCGTTTTAACAATCATTAATCTCTTTTTAATTTTTAATGACACCTTCTCTATTATAATCACTCTCAATATATATCACAATTCACTATTTGATAGTACTAAAATCTTATGGCTTCATGCCATGTCATGACATGCTACATTTTTGTTTTATATAAATATATTTATTGATATTTGTATAATCAAACTTTATTCCAACAATGATCAACCTCGTTTTAATTTTGCATGACACCTTCTAAATTTATATACCTTCATTTTCTAATATCTGACTCTTATCACCAACGTGGGATAACCAAAACTCATCCACAATTCAATATTTGAGAATACTCAAATCTTACCATTGTTCCATTAATATATATATATATATATATATATATAGATGGGTTTTTATGATCAATTTTCCCAATTGATTTTTATCGTTTTTTTTCTTTTGCAAAATGAGGGTTCTCAAAATAAGACAACCTTATCAACTCTAAAGGTTTTTTTTCCTCTTTTGTCAACCCAAAAGGACAACACCACACTTACCATTTAATGTGGCATGATTTGGAATACATGTGGCAAAGTTTGCTTTTAATGCGGTAAACTTTGCATTAAATGCATTATGACTGTAATTTCTACAAAGATGAAGCATGGATCGTGCTTTCTGATGAAAAGTGATTTGAAAGATCAAAACAAGACATTTTCTCCATACTTTGTCATTATGCTCA
Organism: Saussurea involucrata; assembly: GCA_033807775.1. Taxonomy (NCBI): domain Eukaryota; kingdom Viridiplantae; phylum Streptophyta; class Magnoliopsida; order Asterales; family Asteraceae; genus Saussurea; species Saussurea involucrata. The sequence goes on from CM066315.1 coordinate 70,078,212, forward strand.
TTTGACTTATTAAAGAAATAAATAAAGCCTATAAATACAATATGATGCTTTGAAGATTAAGTGTGTAGAAATGAACTTTTAAAGAGACCATCTTACCATTCTTCAAATAATCCAAGTTCATCAATTGTTCAACTATTGTGTTTGTTTAACATTAATTTTTCATGTGAATATCTCTTGATGGAGTTTAGAGTAATGTGGATACATTTGTTAACAAAAAGGATAGTTTGTAGGCTTTTGATCATTTGTGATATTAGGCTATGTTCTATATTCTATCTGTTTTTTTGTAAAGTTCACACTATTTTAATGAAATTATTAAAACTTTGAAAAACATTGTATTCACCCCTTCTGCTATGTTATTGTCATATTGTTTATCCTTTACGGCCAACATGTATGTATAAATGTATCAAAGAGCTTCCAGCCCAGTGGCTAGGTAAAATCTTGGGGGGGCACGGGGTGAAAGTCGTGCTACCCGAGTTCGAATCCTGGGAGGGGAGTTTCTGAGATATCCAGACCTTGGGTCGGGTCCTTTGGGGCCGGGGCCGGGGCCGGTACGGGTGGGTCAAGTCTATGGGACCCTCTACCCTGCCGGTCGGGTTCAGCCAAAGGCTGGGCCGGGTCGCAGCGGATTAGTGGGATTGCCCGTAATGGAGGCCAGATACCGCTGGAGCGTGTGTGTGTTAACTTGTCGTTCAAAAAAAATGTATGTATAAATGTACTGGTGTTTATTGTTTTGAATAATCACATGGAACAATTTAAATTCATGTAAAGTTATAAAACTAAAAAGGAAAGGAAAAACCATTTATATTAAATATATCGAACTTAGGGGTGTTTGTGATCTAGTTTGGGTCGTTTAAGCTTTTTTAATGGTCAAGGTTTTCAAAATTGTTCGCTTTCACATGAAGTGTCCAGCCGGTCAAAATATGCCATCAGGTCTAACCGGTTTAGGTGTTTTGTGCTAAATATGGCCAAAATCAGAATTAAATCTCTTAAGCCTCTATTCACTATTTTCTTTATCTCCAAAGAATTCTTCATTGACTCATTGTGTACAAGAATGAGTGTAAAGATTACTTATTTAGACAATCTTCAACCCAACCACTAATTTTTTTAGCTCCAGCCACACATTAAAAAGAAAACACTAAAAAACCATTGTTTAGTATTATAACTAGAAGTCTAGAAGTGTACTTGTGCAATGCAGCGAGATATATCCTGATTTTAATGTTTCGTTTTATTTTTTGTTTGTCGATTTTATAATACAGTTTTGTGTCATTTTGAGAGAACAATAATATATTTTTTATAAATTTGTTTAATTTAATTTAATTTTTTATTTTAATTTAATAATATAATGTTTTTATAAAAATAATAATAATTAAGTATTATGTTAGAATTTAGTGATTATCGCAATTGTATTTTAGATTCTTTATATTTAAAATAAGATGTGTATCCTGTATTTGATTATGTTTATGGGTTACTTATGTATTTTAAGTAATGTGGAGGTCAAGGGTTCAAACCTCACCTTTGGTGGGGAGGGTGTATGAGTTTAATTGTTGCATTTGTTGTATATAAATATTATATACTTCAAAAAAAAGTAATGTGCATCAATAAACAGTACTTGATGTATAAAAACTTGTTTGTAAGAGTTTTTCTCAAACTTTTATAATATGGTATAGATAATAAACATCTTAATACATATATATATATAGAGAGAGGCTCGGTAAACTTGCATTTGTTGCACCCCTTTCAAACCAGTGTGTATATGTGAACAATGTGCATAGTGCAAGAATATACAAATAATGGACATACATTCATATAGGATAATGCATATATGCATATCAGATTATGCATACATTGTTCCCATATGCACATTGGTTTGTAAGGGGTGCAACATATACATGGTTTGTATTTGATTTGTATTATATATATATATATACTCAATTTTAATAAGTATACACACACACATATATATATATGTGTGTGTGTGTAATTATAAAAACTTAATATCATATTAATATTTGATTTATAGTACGACCAACTTTTTTGACCTCAAAATATAAAGAAGTGGATTGGAGACCTCTATTTTTGTAGTGTTTTAGTGATGGCTTGGTGGTGAAAATACCTCCATTTTATGTTTTTAATGTTGCGTTAGAGACACCCTTAGGGTTTTAGTTTTTATGTTTAACTAGGGTGGGACCCGTGCGTTGCGCGATAGCGAGAAATACTTTAAGGAATTATTTGACTACATTAAGATAAAAGGCAAATCTTCGGTTAATACTAATACGATACGATTTAAAACGAAAAATGCATTTCCATAAGTGGTTCATTTTCATCTACTGATTACCATTTGTTGTTACGAATAAATTGAGATTTATTGGTAATAATTTTGTATTTATACTTGTTGGTCCCGAAGGGCTATACTAGTTTGTAGAAGGGGGGGGGGATGAATACAAACACTAAGATTTTTCTTTTCTAAATTGTTTATTGATAAATCATTAACAATTTACAGCTTGTTGCGGAAACAAAATTAAGGATAAACCTAAATCTAAACAAGTTGGAACACTAAGTTTCTTGCACTAAGAAAGAGAAGGAAATTACTAATAATAACCTATCTCAAGATAAGAAGGATGAACTTGTCCAGAGTTAGCAAGTAACTACAAAATGAAGTGAGTTCTTCTTCTTATATACTGCATGCATTTAATGCATGGAAGTTTACACTTTACACGTGGCAGCAGCTCATTGGTTGTACGTCATTGACCTTTGTTGACAACCTTAGTAGCCGCATGTTTGAACAGTGTAGTATCAGAGTGGTTGTACGATTTCAGACAGTAAGGAGGTTCTTTTTCTGACATATCGTACGGAGACATGCAAGGGTGGTTAAGACAAAAAGTACTTTGTACGGAGGACTTCATGATCAGCTTTTCGTTGATTCATCGATCTATCATTCTATATCAGCGAATGATAGAATTCAGCGATAGCTAAAGTCTTGTACTTAATACTTCACGTTGAGTGGACAAATCTGAGTCTTCGCTGATCCGCATCAGTTCATTAGGAGACTTGTCGCTGGTTCTTGAGCTTGATCTTCGACTTCAGCGTAGAACCTATGTTGACGTGAAACTTGTCTTCAGGGATCATAAGTAAACAACTAACTTATCAGCGATCACCATAAGTACTGAACAGACTCAGAGTATTATGGTGAACAGTGTTCGCTGAATGTTTAATCTAAAGAGCAAGAGTTCCTATCAGCGGTACTGTAAGGTCTTAGTACTTATCAGCGATAGTGAAACTCTGATACATATTGTTTACTTACAATTTTCACTAAGTATAAAAGAGAGGGTCATTATCAAATCACTGAGGGTTTGGATCAACAATCTCCCCCTATTTGATTATGACATAGCAACAAAGAAAATTGCTATTTAATGAAAACATAAGGATAAAAAGAACTCATAAAATATTTGTCCCTTTTACTGTTTCCTGGGATCTTTTCTGTACTGATGGAGTAAAGTACGTTCGCTGAAATTTTTCTTTAAACTTTGTAAAAATTACAGATGGAAGTGGAAAAATTACAAGTACAGCGAATACAATTACAAGTACAAAAGAATAACTGATATAATAGAAGAATGAGGCGATCCTATCAGCTTATAGAGGTTATCCCTTAATGAGTTGTTCATCAAGGGTCATTGATGTGGGAATCATCCAGTCAGGGACATTTACTCCTAAATTTCTTTTGTTCAGCGCTTCTTCAAAAATCAAGGGTTTGAGATGTCGTGCCTGAATGTCGTTCTTGAAATCACACCAGTAGATGAGATCTTTCAGCTGTTCGATGGGAGTGATGGGAAGTTCAGAGATACGTTGAAAACGCATTCGTCCATCCCAGTCATTGAAGAATATCCCGTAGGGTTTGCTTAAGACTTTCCCAGGGATGAAAGTCTCATCAGGAGGAAGAGATGTGTCAAGTGCAGAAAGGTCAGGTTCAGGACCAAGGACTTCTTCCATAGAAAAACCAATACCTGTTTCGTTTCGAATACGAGGACTATCTTCTGAAGATTTAGACTTTTTCTTTGCAGAGGCCCTTCGTTTCTGACTTTCGAGAGGAGGAGGAGGAGGAATATCCACACAAGAATAGACTAAGTCGATCTGTTTGTTTATCAGCTTTTCGAAATGATCCTTGTACTTAGACTGAGACTTCTGGATGGCTAATCTGATCTCCAACCATTCAGAGAGACCGTACTGCGTGATAGCTTCAGCATAGAATTTTTCATACTTTCCGTCTTCTCTGAATATCTCGATTTCAGCGATAGAAATTTTGATGGTTGATCTTCCAGATACGAGTACCTTGATTATTCTGGAAGGTCGATGTCTGATATGTACATTTTCTTTGCACCAGGCTAGGGTAGATTGAGACACAGTTCTCTTCTCTTCAACAATTTTCTTGGCGTCTTCCCATAGCTGACGTTGAACTTCGATTGGAGCTCTTTTCAGCTTGGGGTCTTTTACTGATCGTTGAGAAAGCTGGATGGCGTATTCTCTGTCTTTTTCTTCAGCTTCCCTTCTTTCAGTGATTAGACGTTCAACTCTGAGGTGATCCTTGTATTCCCTTTTTGAGAGTTTGAACTTTGTAGGAATGGAAGGAAGTTGATCACGCTTCAGAATGATTCGCTGATCCTCGAACTTCTTTATCATCTCATCTCTTCTTTTCTGATCCTCTTCACTTAGCGTTTGAGGAGCCAAGGAAGGTCTGTTTTTGTGAGAGAGTATCTGTTCTTCTGGTTCATCAGTCTCAGAGATCAAATCCAAGACCGGGATTATTTCTTCAGCTTTGCGAGCTGGGATTATTGTTGGTGAAGTCGCAGCTGTAGGAACTTCAGCGATATCCTCAAACAAGGGAGAGGACTAGCTGAAACACAGCGATCGTTCGAGTAAGAACTTGGGTAGAACAGAGATAGAGAAAGAATGGGATAAAGTGTATGGAGGTTTTAGTGAGTGTAGAACTGATAATGTGTATAGAGAGGAGGGATGTAGTGTAAGGAAGATTAGTGTACCTGACAAACCGGCTTTTTAAGCAAGATCGTCAGATTTTCCTCATCTTCAGCGACACTTTTTCCTTTGCCCTTGTCAGCTTCAGATGCTGATGGCTTTGTCTTTGTCCGCTCCCCTGTAGGTTCATTTATCAGAATCCCTTTAAGAACTTTAGACCTCTGAGCAGGCGTGACGATAAAAGAGTCATCATCATCATCATCTTTATCATCATCATTCTTTGGAGAAGAGGATGGTTCATCATCAGACAAGTCGATGGCTTCTTCATCTTCAGCTTCAGACTCAGATTCTTCAGCTTCTTCTTCGAGTTGCTCCCCCTCAGATACAGAGGTAAGCTTCTCGGTTCCCTCAGGGTTTTCATCTCCCTGAGGTCCAGCGGCCGCTTCTTCAATTGTCTTCTCACCCTCTTCAGTAAAGGTGAGGTCTTCAGTCTTCTCTCCCCTGATAGATTCATCATGGGAAAGGTCTTCAGCGCTCTTCTCCCCCCCTTTTTCATGATGAGTGGGGGAGGAATGCGATGACTCAGCAGCTGGTGTTGGTTCCCTGTCTTCTTGGCCAGGGATCCCCACACAAATTTCAATCGCTGATAATCTGTTTTCTATACCAGGATTGATCTTCACGAGTTCAGCACGATCCGCCGGAGTAAAAGATGAAGGTGCAGGGACAGGGGCGGTCATGTTGGTCAGGATCTGCTGCATCATTGTTTTCATAGAAGCGACGTCATTTTTCTTTGTATTGACGTCGGTCTTCACAGAATGCATGTCAGTCTTTACTGTACTGACTTCAGTCTTTACAACAGACATCTCTCCTTCGAGTTTTCCAACCGATGTCTTCAGCGTTGTGACCTCGCTGGACATGGTGTTAACTGAAGTTTTGATGGCGACGTAGTCTGTGTAGATGTCAGCGAGAACTTTGGCAAAGTCGCTGAGCGATTTATCAACTTTCTCCAAGTCAGCTTTGGAGGCATTCTTTTCGACCACGGTTGTGTAACGTCCCAAAAATTACAAGGAATTTAAAAATTTTAAAGTAACTTTTCATTAATAAAAACTCATTTAATAATTCAATCATCTCGTTTGCAAACTCATAATTAATATTCTTACGAACAATAAACAGCGGAATAAATGTCTAAAATTAAAATCATAAAAGTAATCAACTCTTCCCACGCGCCAGTGTGTACTCGTCACGCCTTGGAGCCACTCGCACCTGAAACCACAATTTTATTGGGAAAGGGTAAGCACGAAGCTTAGTGAATTCAGACACCATAAATAACACAGTTACTTCCACACCACCTCTAAACAGATAATTGCACATAAACAACATACAAGTCTACGAACAAATCATACACATGCATACCTACACCATCCCACTCAAAGGCATAAGTTGGTCCACCCGACCACACAATAACCGTGCAAGCATTACCCGGCTCCCCCGGGTTCCTACGCCACCCGCGTATATAAACCTCGGCCCCGCCGAGTCACTACGCCACCTGCGTATATAAACCTCGGCCCCACCGAACTCCTACGCCACCCGCGTAGTCATAACAATAAAGGTCCGACTAGACGCCCCACTATTTAGTCCCGCATCACAAACAATTAAAACTACCACACACGTACAAATCGTAATGTAAAAAGTAACCGACATTAGTTATAGTGAGAGAACTCACCTCGTAAGCGCGCCTAGCTCACAAACAATAATTCAAGCTTCACAAATCCAAGATCACTTCCCAACACCTAAACAGTCGTTAAAATGTATTAACACGAGACCCGGACCCTAAAACACGACGCACCCTTAAATCGTCACTAAAACGACTTTTCGGTCTAACCAAACAGGTCTGTTCGGGACCTGTTCCGACCTCCATAAACCCAGAAAATCCTCAATTAAATTACATAACCAGAAAGTGCTCTGAGTTAGGGTTCCAAGGACATATTATACACCTCCTAACGATTTTTCTACAATTTACTATGGATTTTCTAAAAACAGGACACGAAACTGCCGAATTCAGACCTGCTGTACAAACAGCCATTTTACGCCTAGATAGAGGCCGAACCAGACTTCCACTAAAACACGAAAAGTGTGCCCGGCACAGAATGTGAACCGTGGGCACCATTTTCGCCTCAAACCGAGCTACGAAGGAAAAGTTATGAACGAAATAAAACAGTGGCAGAAACGACGTTTTCACATAAAATGACGATTTATAAAAACGGTTCAAGGTTATTCGATTCGGGTTATGGTTTAGCTAATAAGATTCAGGTTTTAGGTAATCTGGGCTGGACCGTTGCCAGCACCACCCATTTGCACCTCCGGCGGCGGTGGTTTGCGGCGGCGGCGGCGACAATTGAGGTTTACGACTTCGGCGATAACGAGAACGGAACAAACCGACTACCCTATCCCGACCCACACACACACCCACACGCACACAGCCACACGCGCATATCCGCTGCTGTCCACGCGGCGGCGGCCACACCGCCGGCAGCCGTGGCTGCGGCGGTGGTGGTGGTTCATGGCGTTTCGACAACAAGTCCAACAACGAAACGAAAGAAGACGAAATTACCTCGACGCGACTTCTTCTCCCCCTTTTTCTGGCAGAAACGGCGACGACGGCAGCGGCGGTCTCCCTCCCGGCTGCTCCCTCCCGGATGCTCCCTCCTTCTCTCTCACGGCGTCGCCCTCTCTCTCTCTCGACAGCCTCTCTCACTCTCGGCAGTCTCTCTCTCTTCACGGCACTCTCTCTCTCTATTTGCCGGCTGAAACAGCAGCGGCGACGGCTGGGTGCTGGTGGTGGTGGTACAGCGGCAGCAAGGGGGGGGGGGGGATCGACGACGGCAACAAGGTGAGGGGAGGGTGGTTTGGCGATGGTAGCGAGAAGGAGAACTAGAGATAGGGTTTCATAATTGAGTCCTTTTTGGTTATTTCTTGCGATGGGTCAAAAAAACGAGAGGAAGGGTGGGGGTCGGTCCATATGGGCCGATCCCATGCACACACACAAACCAACATGTCACTTTTAGTCCCTCGTCTTTCCAACACCTTGCACTTTGATTAAAGTTTTCCCCATCGATAACAAGTTTGATCTTTCTCGTTAATCCCGTTAACAAAACTCGTTTTAAACAAACATAAAGGAAAGGAAATAAATAAGCAAAAATATTCCATATCGGGACACGGGCTTTACAACTCTCCCCCGCTTGAATTAGACTTCGTCCTCGAAGTCTACGTCTGCAAATAGCTCCGGATAGTTTTACCGCATCTCAACCTCGGGTTCCCAAGTCCACTCGAAACCCCTTCTAAAACTTCTCGAATACTTTTCTTACTAACATACTCCTTCAAGGACACTGAAATTATGATCAGCAGAACACCCCAACAATTGGAATCATTCCTGGTCCAACAACTTCGGTTGTCCCCCAACCTTTGGTATTCCATACATCCCGATTCAAATTTCAAGCTCTAACTATTCTAAAGTTGCTCACCAATATACCCTACAGGATACTCGAATCCGATCATTCCTACCATTACTGTCGATTAACTTCCACGAGTTCCAATAGATTCCCAAAATTTATCTCACACGAATCATCAAACCAGTAAATTCAAAATCACTCACGAAGGTCATTCCACCATAAACATTCATCACAAGTGAGCATTTCAGGTTATTACCACTATCCCCATAATTATTTTAAAATCGGCTACAAATCTCCGATTACACTAAAGGTGTTTGGCATCAAGCCCAAAAGTCGACGCCCTAATATACTACTTACTTCAAAAAGGTTACTGCGCATTTATTCTCTTAATTACAAAGGGCATCATTCCCTTAACCGACACTATTCGGTCTACACTAACAACACGTGTGGAATACTCAATCTTCCACCGTCTACTTATCCTCCACGCTCGCTCTAGGAAACCTAGTTACACTGTATCAAGATACGCCTTAACGCCTACCTCCCAGGTACGTCTCAAGGCCCGACACATCGGAACTACCTCCCAGGTAAGTGCCCAAGACTATATCCTCCCAGTGCCTACTGGAAAGTCAAGGTCATAACACATGAATACCGGGGTCCCACCCCGAAATACTCAACCGACCATTACCAACGACTGACTGACATGACCAAGGATCCAATGCAAAACAGTCTACCAACAACATGCTTATCCCAGAATGACTCACTCACCCAACATGTAAATACGCAACGTGCAATAATTGCAAAATCAGTCCACGACATTTGACCCCAAAATTCCTCTTTTTCCAACATAAAATGTCGTGGCACAGGGTTCACCAACAAATCTTACGCGCGTCGGCTAGTCATACAAAACGATGAAACGGTTTACAAATATACTTTTGTTAAAACACAACTGTCTCGTGTAAGTTTCAAACTTAAAAATAAAAACCAATATGTTTTCATCATTTGAAAATATCGACTAAAACCTCATAAAATCTCAAAAGGTGGGGTTCTTTAAATTGATTTCCAAGATTTCCCCAAATGGTCACATAAACAAATAAGATATGCACCTCGTGAAATTAAACTCACACGACTCAACACGCCGTAAAACAAAACTTATTTTAACGAAATCATTCGAAAAGCTTTATACAGACATCGTGGAATGTAACTTTCCGCCTCAACTCTAACATATGTGGAGGAGTTCCAATGTTAAAGTCACAAGTCGTAGTCACTTGCCCAAGATTTTAAACACCACAAAACACGGATATCATCTTACCCGAAAGAACCGTTGGAAAAATAACGAAATGAGACAAATTCTAACAAAGTTTGCATCCCGTAATAAAACGATTTCATACATTTTCAAAACCATATTTCCAAATCTTGTGCGTGTGCTGAACATTTCCCAAAATTCCAAAACACCATCCATAAAATGATTTGAAACACAAGAATTTGCTAATGCAATCTATTTAAAAAATCAAACTTTGTGCATGACTTAGTCGGCATTCTACGCCTCGACTCCTACTCCTCCAAATCTCTCCGGTCCACTAACGTCATCCGGACATTTAAACCTCTTAGGCAAGTTGGGAAATTACGCCAAATAATCCCTACGATTTTTCCTCAAATCAAAGTCGGCTCTATAAGCCTATGATTCTAGCACAATCATCCATCTTGGCCCGAAACAAACATCATTCTCATCGCCACTCCAAGTGATTAATACTAGAATCGTCCTTTTATTCCAACGACTACTAATTTATAACCTTCGACACTACCCCAACGGTCATCCCATCAAAGCAAATCAAGTACACACCTGTACTAGTAGGTTTACTATAGTCGTTCCTCCTTGTGATGGCTATTCTGGGTAGATATTACAACGGGTTATTAGCACATAATAACTCGCACTAACAACGCTCACGCTCAACTCCTTGGATTCCTCGTGACTTTCTCCGACTCGAGCATTGATCCCGTGTTTCCGATAGTAGGAGCTCTACTACTACCTTCCACACCTATCATCACTCGTTCCGAGTTCCATCTGATGGGTCCAAGTAGTTTCTCGCCGATAACTACACACATATGCCCGCACCGGCATATGTACACACTCTTCCTAGCTCCCTAGGAATAATCATAATACTCCACTACCCTTGCTAGGGCGGAACCCCCACTAACCCTGACGAGTCGCCTCGTGAACGCACAGTCGTATACAGTGGAAACCAGATAGACATTCGAATATAAGATTCTATCCTACAACGGTTGTACTCAAACAAGAGCTGCGCAATAGAACTAAATCCAACATTCTAAGGCTATTCGGTTCCTACCGCATACAACCTATAGTGCATCCGCTTAACAACCTATCAAAGTTAGCATAAGTTCCTAATAGCATGTAACAACCATACAATACATTGTATTAAGCACCAAGCAATCTAGCATACATACTCCTATGTTCTAGAAAGCAATTTTTGCATACGTACTCATATGTAAACGCTATTCCCAGCTCACTAGGAATTTCATCTCATCCCACTACCCTTGCTACAACGGAATCCTTGTTAGCCATAACGAGTTGCCTCGCGAATACCCAGTCGCATGCAGCGTGAATCAAATAGACATTCGAATACAAGATTCTATCCTAGAACGGTTGGACTCAAACAAGAGCTGCGCAATAGAACTAAATCAAATATTCTAAGGCTATATGATTCTTACTGCATACAACCTATAGGGCCTTCACTTAACAACCTACTATAACTAGCATTGATTCCTACTAGCAAGCAGTCAACATACAACATAGTGTCAACAACAGGCAATCTAGCATGCATACCCTATGCCTAGAAAGCAATACAACACTAAGCAATGTACCTTTCCCCCTTGGCTCCGGCTGACTGTACACACTGCGCCCTCGATCACCGTTCCTCAAACGGATTTTTCCTTCTTTTTATTTCCCAAAAACTTTAAAGAAAATTTTATAGCCGCAAACTTGAGATCAAACACACCGAAATGCGTTTGATTCACTCAAGCCGTGCTCTGATACCAATTTGTAACGTCCCAAAAATTACAAGGAATTTAAAAATTTTAAAGTAACTTTTCATTAATAAAAACTCATTTAATAATTCAATCTTCTCGTTTGCAAACTCATAATTAATATTCTTACGAACAATAAACAGCGGAATAAATGTCTAAAATTAAAATCATAAAAGTAATCAACTCTTCCCACGCGCCAGTGTGTACTCGTCACGCCTTGGAGCCACTCGCACCTGAAACCACAATTTTATTGGGAAAGGATAAGCACGAAGCTTAGTGAATTCAGACACCATAAATAACACAGTTACTTCCACACCACCTCTAAACAGATAATTGCACATAAACAGCATACAAGTCTACGAACAAATCATACACATGCATACCTACACCATCCCACTCAAAGGCATAAGCTGGTCCACCCGACCACACAATAACCGTGCAAGCATTACCCGGCTCCCCCGGGTTCCTACGCCACCCGCGTATATAAACCTCGGCCCCGCCGAGTCACTACGCCACCCGCGTATATAAACCTCGGCCCCACCGAACTCCTACGCCACCCGCGTAGTCATAACAATAAAGGTCCGACTAGACGCCCCACTATTTAGTCCCGCATCACAAACAATTAAAACTACCACACACGTACAAATCGTAATGTAAAAAGTAACCGACATTAGTTATAGTGAGAGAACTCACCACGTAAGGGCGCCTAGCTCACAAACAATAATTCAAGCTTCACAAATCCAAGATCACTTCCCAACACCTAAACAGTCGTTAAAATGTATTAACACGAGACCCGGACCCTAAAACACGACGCACCCTTAAATCGTCACTAAAACGACTTTTCGGTCTAACCAAACAGGTCTGTTCGAGACCTGTTCCGACCTCCATAAACCCAGAAAATCCTCAATTAAATTACATAAACAGAAAGTGCTCTGAGTTAGGGTTCCAAGGACATATTATACACCTCCTAACGATTTTTCTACAATTTACTATGGATTTTCTAAAAACAGGACACGAAACTGCCGAATTCAGACCTGCTGTACAAACAGCCATTTTACGCCTAGATAGAGGCCGAACCAGACTTCCACTAAAACACGAAAAGTGTGTCCGGCACAGAATGTGAACCGTGGGCACTGGTTTCGCCTCAAACCGAGCTACGAAGGAAAAGTTATGAACGAAATAAAACAGTGGCAGAAACGACGTTTTCACATAAAATGACGATTTATAAAAACGGTTCAAGGTTATTCGATTCGGGTTACGGTTTAGCTAATAAGATTCAGGTTTTAGGTAATCTGGGCTGGACCGTTGCCAGCACCACCCACTGCCACCTCCGGCGGCGGTGGTTTGCGGCGGCGGCGGCGACAATTGAGGTTTACGACTTCGGCGATAACGAGAATGGAACAAACCGACTACCCTATCCCGACCCACACACACACCCACACGCACACAACCACACGCGCATATCCGCTGCTGTCAACGCGGCGGCGCACGGCGGCGGCCACACCGCCGGAAGCCGTGGCTGCGGCGGTGGTGGTGGTTCATGGCGTTTCGACAACAAGTCCAACAACGAAACGAAAGAAGACGAAATTACCTCAACGCGACTTCTTCTCCCCCTTTTTCCGGTAGAAACGGCGACGACGGCAGCGGCGGTCTCCCTCCCGGCTGCTCCCTCCCGGCTGCTCCCTCCTTCTCTCTCACGGCGTCGCCCTCTCTCTTTCTCGACAGCCTCTCTCTCTCTCGGCAGCCTCTCTCACTCTCGGCAGTCTCTCTCTCTTCACGGCACTCTCTCTCTCTCTTTGCCGGCTGAAACAGCAGCGGCGACGGCTGGGTGCTGCTGGTGGTGGTACAGCGGCAGCAAGGGGGGGGGGGGGATCGACGACGGCAGCAAGGTGAGGGGAGGGTGGTTTGGCGATGGTAGCGAGAAGGAGAACTAGAGATAGGGTTTCATAATTGAGTCCTTTTTGGTTATTTCTTGCGATGGGTCAAAAAAACGAGAGGAAGGGTGGGGGTCGGTCCATATGGGCCGATCCCATGCACACACACAAACCAACATGTCACTTTTAGTTCCTCGTCTTTCCAACACCTTTCACTTTGATTAAAGTTTTCCCCATCGATAACAAGTTTGATCTTTCTCGTTAATCCCGTTAACAAAACTCGTTTTAAACAAACATAAAGGAAAGGAAATAAATAAGCAAAAATACTCCATATCGGGACACGGGCTTTACAGTTGCCAGCTTTGTAAGATTCTCTCCAGCGTTTGTTACAGCTGAAGAGTTGTCGGAAAGAGTAGTGGTGAGACCTGTCAGCTTCGTCTCTATTGTCTTCAGAGAGGCGTTGATGTCTCCCAAATTAGGATCTGTAACATATAAGAACTTGTGAACAGAGGAAAGCTCAGAAGTTTGGGGTTCAATTACAATGTATAGGGGTTGGTGTATACCTGCAGGAGGATGGTGAATTCATCAAAATCTCGGTGTCCTGAGAAAAGTTCCATGTCGTCAGCTAAAGTGCGTGGACGCATGGTCATCTCTGCAGGTCCTACGCCCATCATTCCTTGAGTGTCAGCTTTAGCTTCTGGAGGAATGACATGTGCTTCAGTGACAACTGGAGTAGAGTCCAATTGAATAGAGGGAGAAGCGAAGGTTAAGAATGAAGGTTGGGTGTGGAGTTCAGCGTTGGATTCGCTGAGAATCGTTTCGTCAGTCTTTTGAGAGACCGAAGGAGGTTGGGTAGATTCCAAGTTTGTAACCTCATCGTTTAGAGACGCTGAAGTTGGGATAGAATGGGTGGCTTGTTCAGCTGTGGCAGAGCGTACCACTGAACATTCCTTCAGCTCTTTGAGATGAGCTGAGGAGTCTTCAGCAAGAGATTGCTGGGGTTGCTCCTTGGTTTTCTTAGTTCTTTTGGAACTAAGTTGGGTGGAGGAGTGTTTCCTTTTAAGAGAAGGAATGGAGGTTGCAGCCTGGGTATCAGCGGTGGGTTTGTCCGCTGAAGGAGCTGCAGAAGTAGAAGAAGTAGGCTTGAGAAGAGTTAAAAGTGTAGAAAGACGTACCTCATTTGCCACTGGCTTGAAGTCGAGAACCTTGGGGCCAACCTGAGAGAGTTTCAGGTCACCCTCTTTTGGGTAGCTGTCCTTCAGGCCTGTTTGGAATACGGCGCTGATGAATCGAGGATAAGGAACCCATGGAGATCTGTCAGCGGCGGAGTCTACTCTGAGTACCAGAGCATCGTAGATTATCGATGCCCAGTCTATATGTAGACCTTTCAGCAAGGCATATCCCATTGCTTGCTGAGGCTGAGCGGCTTGATCAGATGAGCCGGTCTTTGCAGTCATGCAGCTGATTAAGTGAGCGAAGATCAAATTCATCTCGCTGGGCATTTTAGACTTCTTGATGAGGGTCAGCTTCTTCTCAGGCTTCATGTCTCTCCCAGTTTCCCAGACATAGCCCATTGCATCGAAGAATGCAGTGATGGCTTCCCTATCTGAGTGTTTCTTGTGGTCAGGGAGAGGAACAAAAGGTTTTTCTTTGGTGGCCAAGGGAAGGTTCAGGGCTTTGCGGATAATAGCAGGGGTGATCTTCATACTGCCATAGTCAGTATCACAGAGGATACAGTCGATTATTTTTTAGGAGTCTTTGGTGGATGGTAGCTGAGAGTGTCTGGCAGAGTACCAGAATTGGGATAGCAGTAGCTGATGTGCAGGAGGTGTTATGGTCAGGGCTGTGGATAGACAACAATTCTTCATGAAGTTCACAGCATCATCTAGATGTGTGACTTGCTTTCGAGGAGGAAACTCGAGAAGCGCATAGAGGTTATTTGGCTTGGTCCAATCCAGTTTGTCAAGAGAGAACTTGACCTGAGGAGCATTGATTATATCCAATTCCTCAGTAGTATTATCAGCAACAGTGTTCTCAGCGATGGTGTTCTTGGAAGTGGAAATGTCAGTAGATGCCATTTTCTGTATATCAGTTCAACCAAAGATTAACAAATAAGAATAATCTTAATTTGGAAAGATTTTCCAATAAGATGGTTCGAATTTTGTCCATTTCATTCAGACAAAAATGTCTTAATGAAGATTATGGTTTTTCTTGTTTTAAAAACGATATGCAAACCCAGAGAAAATCTTGTTTTCCAGTTTCTTTTGAGAATAAGGGTTCTGGAAAAACGAATGAAGAACAAGTTTAAGATTTTGCGTTTAAACTTGAAGAACAACCATGAAAGGTTGTGTTCATAAAACCATGAAAGAAATGATTTCATTTTAAAAAGTTCTTTTGTTTGATCTTTTAAAAACAAAGAGAAGATCATTAACAAGTTTGAAGAAACAGGTAAAATAAAAGAATTATTAACCTGGTTCGTTGAAGAAGATGAAGTTCTTAAGAGTTTGAAAAACTTGAGAGCACAAATGCAACAGTAAATTTTCTTTTTCTTGCTTGGAGGAGAAGTTGGCGTAAAAGAAAAATATAAACCCAGAATGAGTTTATATAATGAGATTAGAGAGAGAGAAAATCTTGAGCGGGAAAAGATTTTCATCATGACACGAACACGTGTTTGCATTTGATTGGAAGGTAAACGAAACGTGCAAACGTGTGTCAGAAAAAAGAACGTGTCAGGGCTTATCCGTTGCAATGACGTCACAACTGTCCTTTCATATTCTTGGATGTCTCTGAGGTTTTGAAAACTCAGGGACACTTTTGAAAACAAGAAGCACTGAATAGAAATATCAGTGTTGGTTTTAGGAATTTCAAAGTATCGCTGATTAAGGAAGAGATATTCAGCGATGCAATTTATTTTGAAATCTTGCATTTACATGCGATTGTCAGAGAGAAAAAAAACATACCTTAATATCAGCGAATCAAGTTTATTCAGAGAGAAGATGATAGAATGGGTTTATACAAGTTGATTTTATCCTATCGCTGATCAAGTGTGAACCGCTGAAGATTTTACTCTTCAAAGTTCAGCATTCCAAGCTCGCTGATGAGAAAGTTGAATCTTGTCTCATCAAGAGGTTTGGTGAACAGATCAGCTAACTGATAATCAGTTGGGATAAAGTGAAGTTCTATATCACCATTCATCACATGATCTCTGATAAAATGATACTTGATTTCGATGTGTTTTGCCTTTGAGTGTTGTAACGTCCCAAAAATTACAAGGAAATTTAAAAAAATTTAAAACATACATTTCATTGTAAAACAACCATGATTTAATCATCCACGTCTTAAATAAAATTAACGTCGTTACTTCAAACCATCAACAAAGTTTATGCAGCGGAAAATTACATAATTAAATTCAAAGGGTTTGTAAGTGAGAGTTTAACAATGTTTGACCCTTCGCGCTCCATGTGTGTACGGTCGCGCCCGACTGCCGCCCGCACCTGAAATAACAACACATTGGGAAAGGGTAAGCTAAACGCTTAGTGAATCCAATCACGCACGTAGGTAGCAACCCCACGCATATCGCCCCTACTCGCAAGTAGGCAACATCACCATCACCACGAATATCAAACCACATAACGATTATTATATAAGCACGAACCTCGGTCCCACCGAGTATACAAAGTACATTAATACAAGCTCAGTCCCACCGAGCCCTCGGTCCCACCGAGTAAAAATTACTGTACTAGCTTAGTCCCACCAAGCCCTCGGTCCCACCGAGCCCCTCAGTCCCACCGAGGTGTACACATGCATATATACATTCCACATACGGATTTAACGAAATCACAACCAGTTATCACACCCCAACTAGTCCATGTAAGCACATAAATACACGTAATAACACGTAACACAAAAAGGAACAACATACATGAAATTCCTAACTACGCGGTGAGAGAACTCACCTCAAGGCTAAGCAACGTGCTCACGAACGCAACACCAACACGACAATCTTCTTCACTTTCTCCCACCTAAATACGTATAAAAAAAGTCAAAGGAAAGTCCCGACCCATAACACGTTCACTAGCTTCCAAAAGACTAAATATTCCAGCTTTTTATTAAAAGCTACGGGTCTGTTCGGGACCTGTTTTACCCCCTTAAAACTGATAAATACAGAAACTAAAATTCATAATTACGAAGTTCTAAGTCTTACGATTTCAGGGACGTATCGCACGCGTCCTAACGATTTTTTCTATAATTTACTATAGATTTTACACAAATGCTTCGCAGAACAGCGAACACCCGGACCTTTCAGTACAACATGGCAACTTCTCCCTAGCTATGGTCCGAATTGGTCTTTCCACAAAACAGAGGAAACTTAATAGACTCCGAAACGAAACTTTTGGCACCAGTCCCATCCCAAACCGACATTCCAAGCAAAAGTTATGCGTAAAACAAAACAGGGACAGAAAGCTGGAAGTTTTTCGGACCAGACTGTATAAACAGCCCCAAACGGCCCAGCTACAGGCCTAAACAGACTTTCGGCAAAACACGAAAAACTTTCCTGACTCGATTAGTGAACTTCGGCCACCGATTTCATATCAATCCGAGCTACGAGTAAAATGTTACGGCCCCGACAAAACAGTGGCAGAAAATCGACCTTCACATACAATGACAAATCACCAATTTGCGACCACTTTTTCACCTAGCTAGAGGCTGAACCAGTTTTCCGCTAAAACACGGAAAACGTGACCGACCCCGTACTGGAACCGTGGGTACCAATTTCGGCTCAATCGGAGTTACGAGCAGAAAGTTATGGTCTACACAATATCAAGGCAGATTCCAGAATTTTTACATAAAATGATAAACGGTTTTCACGATAGGCTCGGCGGTTTAGGGTTGCAACTCCGGTGGCGTTAGGGTTCCGCCGTGAGGGAGTTAGGGTTTAGCCCTGCCCACTTCCGCCTCCGGCAGTGGGGCACGGCGGCGGCGGTTCTCCGGCGACGGTCCTCCGCACGCACACACCACCCCATTCTCGCACCACCTCCCTTTTTACTCTCGATTACTATTCAATACAGACAAGTACACACGCATACCCCCAAGCACACAGCCACCGCCGTCCACCCACGGCCACCGTAGCGGCGGCGTGCGGCGACGGTTGCCTCGCCGGAAAAACGAACATGCAAGAACAAGATGAAATGAGGGAACGACTTACCTTGCGATGTTGCTCCTCTCCCTCGACTTCTCCGGCGATTGGTGGTGGTGGCAGCGACCTCCGGCGACTGGAACGGTTCTCCGGCGACCCACTCTCACTGCTCTTCACTCGGTTCTCTCTATTTCGCGATCTCTCTCTCTCTTTTACTATTCCGGCCGAATGGAACAATGAGGAAAAGGAAGCAAACCACAAACCAAAGGCTGTTTCTTGGCGTTGCTGGAAGCCGTCGAGAAGAGGAAGAGGGGGGGGGGGGGTCGGTCCCCCTTTCCTTAACCGTTCACATGCACAAAAATATCCCATTGTCCACCTTTGGCCCCTAGACTCAAATAATTTGACACTTTTGGTCCCTGAATTCCCATAATATTGCAAAGAGGGAGTGAGGTTTGCCACACATAACATTCAAGGTCCCCTTTGACAACTTTCGTTAACAAGGCTCGCTTAAAACGACAATAAAATAAATACGTTAAGGATTTTTAAAACCATACCGGGACACAGGCTTTACAACTCTCCCCCGCTTGAATTAGACTTCGTCCCCGAAGTCTACTCCTGCAAACAGCTCCGGATAATTCTCTCGCATCTCCGCTTCAGGTTCCCAAGTCCACTCGGAACCCTTTCGGTGTCTCCATTGAACCTTCACCAAACCAACAACCTTGTTCCGCGAGGTTCTCGTCCTCCTGTCAAGAATAGCAACTGGCTTTTCCACGTAATTAAGCCGCTCATCGATCTGAATATCTTCGAGCGGTACTACTGCAGACTCATCCATCACACACTTCCGCAATTGCGAAACGTGGAAGGTGTTGTGAATCAAGTTCAGTTCCTCCGGTAACTCCAACCGGTAAGCCACTTTCCCCACGCGGGCGATGATCCGGTAAGGCCCAATATAGCAAGGCCCTAGCTTCCCCCGCTTACGAAACCGGATCACCCCTTTCCAGGGTGAAACCTTCAACAATACATAATCACCCACCTGAAACTCCAAGTCGGATCGCCTTTTGTCGGCGTAGCTCTTCTGCCGACTCTGTGCAGTAACCAAACGATCCCGTACCATCTGGATTGTCTCGGTCGTCTTCAACACGATGTCAGTACTCCCTAATACCCGATGCCCAACCTCGCCCCAACAAACGGGCGTCCTGCATTTCCTACCGTACAACAACTCGTATGGCGGCATGCCAATACTAGAGTGGTAGCTGTTGTTGTAGGAAAATTCCGCCAAGGGTAAGTACTGATCCCAACTACCTCCGAAATCGATGACACAAGCTCGAAGCATATCCTCGAGGGTCTGAATGGTTCGCTCGCTCTGCCCGTCCGTCTGTGGATGAAAGGCCGTGCTAAAGTGTAACCGTGTACCCATCTCCGACTGGAACTTCTCCCAAAATCGAGAGGTAAAACGAGTATCCCTGTCGGAGACAATCGAAACTGGCACCCCGTGCCTGGCCACGATCTCACGCACAAACACCTCCGCGAGCTTCTCCGCCGAGGAGCTCTCTCTGATGGCCAAGAAGTGAGCACTCTTGGTCAGACGGTCAACAATCACCCAAATGGCATCATTCCCACGGGGAGTCCTCGGGAGTTTCGTTATGAAGTCCATGGTAATCTGTTCCCATTTCCAAACCGGGACCTCCAACGGTTGCAATTTCCCATGAGGTCGTTGATGTTCCGCTTTGACCTTCCGGCAGGTCATACATACCTCCACACACCTAGCCACATCCCGCTTCATGCCGGGCCACCAGTAACCTTCGCGCAAGTCCCTGTACATCTTTGTAGCCCCCGGATGAATCGAGAACTTGGACTTATGCGCCTCATCCATTAGTACCTGCCGGTTCCCACCGATGAATGGAACCCACACCCGACCATGTCGGGTTAACAACCCCCGACTATCACGAACAAAATTCGAGATTTCCCCCGACACTCTTTCCCGCTTTGCATTTTCCTCCAAAACAGCCACCTCTTGGGCGCTTCCTATCGACTCCAGGATAGGTGTAATCACTGTCAATCGCTGACAATAACCCCTCAATGGCTCACCGACCGGATGTCGGCTGAGTGCATCCGCGACCACGTTCGCCTTACCCGGGTGGTAAAGTATCTCGCAGTCATAATCCTTAACCACATCGAGCCACCTTCGCTGACGCATATTAAGGTTCTGCTGATCCATCAAGTACTTGAGGCTCTTATGGTCAGTGTAGATCGTACACTTGACACCATAGAGATAGTGCCTCCAAATTTTAAGGGCAAACACCACCGCTCCCAACTCCAGGTCATGAGTCGGGTAATTTGCTTCGTGAGGCTTCAGCTGTCTAGAAGCGTAGGCTATGACCTTGCCGCGCTGCATAAGCACGGCACCTAAACCCTGATGAGAGGCGTCACAATATACTACCAAATCTTCCATGCCCTCGGGTAAGGTTAACACGGGAGCCTCACACAACCGCCTGCGTAGCTCCTCGAACGCCTTCTGTTGTTCCTCACCCCAACTGAAAGCCGCAGATTTCTTTGTTAATCGCGTCATGGGTAACGCGATCTTAGAGAAATCCTGAATAAACCTTCGATAATACCCCGCTAATCCCAGAAAGCTTCTCACCTCAGTAGGAGTCTTCGGCACCTCCCACCGCATCACGGCTGCAATCTTAGCTGGGTCAACCATAATACCATCATGATTCACGACATGTCCTAGGAACTGGACCTCTCGTAACCAGAATTCGCACTTGGAAAACTTAGCGTATAACTTCTCTCGCCTCAATACTTCCAACGCTTCCCGAAGATGCATCTCGTGCTCCTCCTTGGTCTTCGAATACACCAGAATGTCATCGATGAACACAATCACCGAACGGTCCAACATCGGACTACACACTCGGTTCATGAGGTCCATGAACGCTGCAGGTGCATTGGTGAGCCCAAAAGGCATCACCACAAACTCGTAATGACCATATCGCGTACGGAAAGCCGTCTTTTCCGTGTCCTCACTCCTGACCCGCATCTGGTGGTACCCCGATCGTAGATCAATCTTGGAGAACCATGAGGCCCCCTGAAGCTGGTCGAACAAATCGTCAATCCTTGGCAAAGGGTAACGATTCTTTACCGTAAGCTTATTCAGCTCTCGATAGTCTATGCACATCCGTTGTGATCCATCCTTCTTCTTCACGAATAAGATAGGTGCCCCCCACGGCGAACAGCTCGGTCTAATGAATTCCTTTTCGAGTAGTTCTTGCAGCTGGGTGTACAGCTCTTTCATTTCTGGTGGAGCCAGGCGGTAGGGTGCCTTGGCCACCGGAGCAGCACCCGGAATCAGATCGATTCGAAACTCTACCTGTCGTTCAGGAGGTATCCCCGGTAACTCGTCGGGAAACACATCGGCAAACTCCCTCACGACTGGCACATCTTCGGCAGTCTTCTTCGCCTCGTCAACACGCGTATCTATCACATACGCTAAGTACCCCTGACCACCATGCTGAAGGTGTCTCCGAGCCCTCGCCGCGGAACATATGGCCGTAGACCGTCTAGACGAATCTCCCTGCACTAACAGTTCTCCCCCGCTTGGGGTTCGAACTCGCACTTGCTTGTGACGGCAAACGATCTCCGCGTCGAACTTATCCATCTAATCCATGCCCACAATCACACAAAGCTCCCGCATAGCAATCGGGATCAGGTCGATGGGAAACCTCACCCCTGAGATCTCTAAGGTGCACCCGCGAAACACGTCTGTGACCGTCAAGGTCCTATCATCAGCCACCTCAACAACCATAGGATAACTCAAGCGTCCTACAACTCGGCCTAAACTCTCGCTAAATGTGCGAGACACAAAGGAGTGAGTAGCCCCGCTATCAAACATCACAACTGCAGGCACCGAGTTAACTAGGAATGTACCTAACATGTAGTTCGACCACAAATAAATACATGACATGGAAATGAAAGACAAAAGGAAAGAAGTAAGGGATATACCTGTGACCACTTTAGGCGTCGCCTGTGCCTCATCCACCGTCAACTGGTGAACTCTACCTCGGGCCGCTCCCGCCCCTGGCTGACCAGCACGACCACCAGTAATGCGCAACGGGGCATTCCCAGGCACCCTCTGAGCTCCACCCCCAGCAGCTACCCACAGTTGGCCCTTACGTGGCCCGTCTGGTTACAATTGAAACAGACCATTAACGGCGTCTTACAATCCCGGCTAAGATGATCGGGTTGGCCACACTTAAAACACCCCTCTATTCTCCTTGCTCCGGTATCACGGGGCTTAAACCCGCCACTGCTAGAACCCGTGCGCGTACCTGTGAACCTCGAACGCTTCGGTACTGCCGAGATGGGCGTCACTGGCTGTGCCGCCTTCCGCTTCTTAGCTTGGGTCTCCAGTTCAAGCTCTCTCCTTCGAGCGGCGTCCATCATGGCGGATAATGAAGTGTACTGTGCCGTGCTAACAAATTCTCGGATCTCCGTGCGTAGCATATCTTTATACCTCGACATCTTCATCTCTTCCGAGGCGGCATACTGAGGACAGAATAATGCCATCTCGGTAAATTTCCTGTTCATCTCTTTTACCGTCTCAGTTGTCTGGGTGAGCTCTAGGAATTCTTTAGCGATTCGCTCCATTTCTACTGGCGGTACATACTCCGCACGGAAACGAGTGACAAACTCGTCCCAAGTCAAAGTAGTGCGCTCGGCAGGCGTCAATGCCGTGGCGCACCAATCCTTCACGCCGTCACGGAGTAGATTCACTGCAAAACGGACCTTTAGGTTGTCCGGGCAGCCACTGGTCAAAAATGCGAACTCCATGTCAGATACCCATCGCATGCTGGTAATCGGATCCAGGTCTCCCTTAAACTCTGGCGGGGAACAGGCGGAGAGGTCCCGGTACTGGAACTCTCGGTTACGGGGATGACCCTCCACAGGCAGTGGAATAGCTGCAATACGCTCCTCCAGTAGGATCACCACCTCCTCTCGAATAGCGGTGATGATCTCGGGGATCGCCTCCCCGATCGCGTGGGAAACCTCAGTAGCAATCAGTTCCCTAATACGCTCCTCAGTAATCCCTGTCTCAGCTCGCGACGCCGCCGCGTTGTTCCTTCTTGTATTGACCATTCTAGAAAGAGAAAAAATTTTAGAGATCTATAAGCATATAAACTCACCCTACCACGCTCATACTCCACTCCTTGGCTCCCTCGTGACTCTCCCCGACTCAAGCATGGATCCTGTGCTTCAGATAGTAGGAGCTCTACTACTACCCTTCACACCTATCCTTACTCGTTTCGAGTCCTGTCCCGGGACATTCAAGTAGTTGATTACCACAAATAAACACATACAGTCAATCCAGCCTGTACAAACACCTATCCTAACTCCCTAGAAAGGTCATATCACCCACTATCCCTTGCTAACACGGAAACCCCACTAACCCTGACGAGTCGCCTCGGGAATGCACGGTCGTATACAGTGTAAAACCAGATAGACGTTCAAATAAGAGATTCTATCCTAGAACGGTTGGACTCAAACAAGAGCTGCGCAATAGAACTAAATCTAATATTCTAAGGCTATTCAGTTCCTACTGCATACAACCTAAAGTGCCTTCGCTTAACAACCTATCAAAGCTAGCATGAGTTCCTATAAGCGATACACCAGCATACGGTACCATACAGTTCACATAAGCAATCTAGCATGCATACACTATACCTGAAAAGCAATAGATACACTAAGTTCCTTACCTTCCCAGCTGGCGTCGGCTGACTGTACACACTGCGCCCACGATCACCGTTCCCAAACGGGTTTTCTCTTTTCATTTAAAACAAAGATTTTGATAAAAGAATTTTAAGATCTCTTAGCCGCAACTTGAGACCAAACACACCGAGATGTGTTTGATTCACTCAAGCCGTGCTCTGATACCAAGTTGTAACGTCCCAAAAATTACAAGGAAATTTAAAAAATTTTAAAACATACATTTCATTGTAAAACAACCATGATTTAATCATCCACGTCTTAAATAAAATTAACGTCGTTACTTCAAACCATCAACAAAGTTTATGCAGCGGAAAATTACATAATTAAATTCAAAGGGTTTGTAAGTGAGAGTTTAACAATGTTTGACCCTTCGCGCTCCATATGTGTACGGTCGCGCCCGACTGCCGCCCGCACTTGAAATAACAACACATTGGGAAAGGGTAAGCTAAACGCTTAGTGAATCCAATCACGCACGTAGGTAGAAACCCCACGCATATCGCCCCTACTCGCAAGTAGGCAACATCACCATCACCACGAATATCAAACCACATAACGATTATTATATAAGCACGAACCTCGGTCCCACCGAGTACACAAAATACATTAATACAAGCTCAGTCCCACCGAGTAAAAATTACTGTACTAGCTTAGTCCCACCAAGCCCTCGGTCCCACCGAGCCCCTCAGTCCCACCGAGGTGTACACATGCATATATACATTCCACATACGGATTTAACGAAATCACAACCAGTTATCACACCCCAACTAGTCCATGTAAGCACATAAATACACGTAATAACACGTAACACAAAAAGGAACAACATATATGAAATTCCTAACTACGCGGTGAGAGAACTCACCTCAAGGCTAAGCAACGTGCTCACGAACGCAACACCAACACGGCAATCTTCTTCACTTTCTCCCACCTAAATACGTATAAAAAAAGTCAAAGGAAAGTCCCGACCCATAACACGTTCACTAGCTTCCAAAAGACTAAATATTCCAGCTTTTTATTAAAAGCTACGGGTCTGTTCGGGACCTGTTTTACCCCCTTAAAACTGATAAATACAGAAACTAAAATTCATAATTACGAAGTTCTAAGTCTTACGATTTCAGGGACGTATCGCACGCGTCCTAACGATTTTTTCTATAATTTACTATAGATTTTACACAAATGCTTCGCAGAACAGCGAACACCCGGACCTTTCAGTACAACATGGCAACTTCGCCCTAGCTATGGTCCGAATTGGTCTTTCCACAAAACAGAGGAAACTTAATAGACTCCGAAACGAAACTTTTTGCACTAGTCCCATCCCAAACCGACATTCCAAGCAAAGGTTATGCGTAAAACAAAACAGGGACAGAAAGCTGGAAGTTTTTCGGACCAGACTGTATAAACAGCCCCAAACGGCCCAGCTACAGGCCTAAACAGACTTTCAGCAAAACACGAAAAACTTTCCTGACTCGATTAGTGAACTTCGGCCACCGATTTCATATCAATCCGAGCTACGAGTAAAAAGTTACGGCACCGACAAAACAGTGGCAGAAAATCGACCTTCACATAAAATGACAAATCACCAATTTGCGACCACTTTTTCACCTAGCTAGAGGCTGAACCAGTTTTCCGCTAAAACACGGAAAACGTGACCGAGCCCGTACTGGAACCGTGGGTACCAATTTCGGCTCAATTGGAGTTACGAGCAGAAAGTTATGGTCTACACAATATCAAGGCAGATTCCAGAATTTTTACATAAAATGATAAACGGTTTTCACGATAGGCTCGGCGGTTTAGGGTTGCAACTCCGGTGGCGTTAGGGTTCCGCCGTGAGGGAGTTAGGGTTTAGCCCTGCCCACTTCCGCCTCCGGCAGTGGGGCACGGCGGCGGCGGCGGCGGCGGTTCTCCGGCGACGGTCCTCCGCACGCACACACCACCCCATTCTCGCACCACCTCCCTTTTTACTCTCGATTACTATTCAATACAGACAAGTACACACGCATACCCCCAAGCACACAGCCACCGCCGTCCACCCACGGCCACCGTAGCGGCGGCGTGCGGCGGCGGTTGCCTCGCCGGAAAAACGAACATGCAAGAACAAGATGAAATGAGGGAACGACTTACCTTGCGATGTTGCTCCTCTCCCTCGACTTCTCCGGCGATTGGTGGTGGTGGCAGCGACCTCCGGTGACTGGAACGGTTCTCCGGCGACCCACTCTCACTGCTCTTCACTCGGTTCTCTCTATTTCGCGATCTCTCTCTCTCTCGTTTACTATTCCGGCCGAATGGAACAATGAGGAAAAGGAAGCAAACCACAAACCAAAGGCTGTTTCTTGGCGTTGCTGGAAGCCGTCGAGAAGAGGAAGAGGGGGGGGGGGGTCGGTCCCCCTTTCCTTAACCGTTCACATGCACAAAAATATCCCATTGTCCACCTTTGGCCCCTAGACTCAAATAATTTGACACTTTTGGTCCCTGAATTCCCATAATATTGCAAAGAGGGAGTGAGGTTTGCCACACATAACATTCAAGGTCCCCTTTGACAACTTTCGTTAACAAGGCTCGCTTAAAACGACAATAAAATAAATACGTTAAGGATTTTAAAAACCATACCGGGACACAGGCTTTACAAGTGTAGTACTGGATTGTTTGCTATAGCGATGGCACTTGTGTTGTCGCTATAGATTGGAATATTTGAGAGCTGAAGGTCATAGTCCAGTAGTTGATTTCTCATCCACAAGACCTGAGAACAACAACTTCCAGCGGCTACATACTCAGCTTCAGCTGTGGAGGTGGACACTGAGTTTTGCTTTTTGCTTGTCCAACTCACCAGCTTTCCACCCAGGAGCTGACAGCCTCCTGTGGTGCTTTTCCTATCCAATTTGCAACCTGAAAAATCACTATCTGAATAGGCGATTAGATCGAACCCTGAGTCTTTGGGATACCAAAGACCTAGATTCGCAGTACCCTTAAGGTATCGAAAAATTCGCTTTACAACGGTCATATGAGATATCTTAGGTTCAGCTTGATATCGTGCACACAAACATGTTGCGTACATAATATCAGGTCGGCTAGCTGTAAGATACAAGAGAGAGCCGATCATCCCACGGTATAGCGTGACATTAACAGGAATACCCTTAGTATCCTTATCTAGTGTCAGCGGTGGTGCCATAGGGGTTTTCATAGCTGAACTTTGAGTTAAGTCGAATTTCTTCAGCATATCTTTAACATACTTTCCCTTATTAATGAAAGTTCCTTTTTCATTTTGCTTTATCTGAAGACCAAGGAAATATGTTAGTTCACCCATCATGCTCATTTTATACTCATCTTTCATTCTATCAGCGAAACGAGTACAAAGATCAGGGTTTGTAGAGCCAAATATAATGTCATCAACATATATCTGAACAAGAATGATATGACCTTTTACTTTCCTGAAAAATAGAGTTTTGTCGATTTTACCTCGCTCAAATTGTTCAATATGGAGATAAGTAGATAGAGTGTCATACCATGCACGTGGAGCTTGCTTAAAGCCATAAAGTGCCTTATCCAGTTTATAAACATAACCTGGACGCTTGGGATCTGAGAATCCTGGAGGTTGTTCCACATAGACTTCTTCATTCAGCTTTCCATTTAGAAACGCTGACTTAACATCCATCTGATATACTTTGAAGTCTTTGTGTACAGCGTATGCTAAGAATAGACGAATAGATTCTAGTCTTGCTACTGGAGCAAATGTTTCGTCATAATCTATGCCTTCCTCTTGTCTGTATCCCTGAGCAACAAGACGAGCCTTGTTGTGGGTTACAGTTCCACGTTCGTCCAACTTGTTACGATAGACCCATTTAGTGCCTATCACTGTTTTGTCAGTTGGTCTTCGAACAAGTTTCCAAACTTTGTTTCTTTCGAATTCAGTCAGCTCTTCTTGCATGGCGCTGACCCAGTTTGGATCTTTGAGGGCATCATCTACTTTCTTTGGTTCAGTTAGAGAAATAAAGTTAACAAATAAACAAATATTACCTGCACTTCGTCGAGTCTGAATACCAGCGTTTGGATCACCTAGAATTTGATCAATTGGGTGATTTACAGTCCATCGCTGAGCCGGAGCGTGAGACGTTGACTCAACCTGAACTGGAGTAGCTGAAGATGAGGCTTCAGCAACTTCTGGAGTATCAGCTAAGAGAGGAATGGGTGCAGTTGTCATTATATTCACTGATTGCTGAGAAGTAGATGGAATGTTTGAGGCATTGGGTTCAGAAGCAGGTATAGTGTTTAAAGGAACAGCTGAGACCCATGATGTTTCAGCTTCACTATTCTGCATATTTGGAATGATAGTAGGACTATCATCTTCAACTGTATGAGTATGAGTGGGAATATCTTCTGAATCACCAAGATGAGAGAACATCCATTGATTTAGTTCTTCAGTATCAGCGGACGGTTTAGAGTTCGCTGAACGGGATTCGTTAAACGTGACGTGAATTGTTTCTTCTACAGTTTGTCTTCTTCGATTGAAGACTCTGAAGGCTTTGGAGACTGAGGAGTATCCAAGAAAGATTCCATCATCATCCTTGGGATCAAACTTTCCAAGGGCATCTCTGTTGTTCAGTATGAAACACTAACATCCAAAGATGTGAAGAAAGCTGATTGAAGGCTTTCTCCCATGAAAAAGTTCATAGGCTGTTTTATTGAATCTTTTGACTATCAGCGACCTGTTTTGCGTAAAACAAGCAGTGTTGACAGCTTCTGCCCAAAACTGAGTAGGCAGGTGAGAATCGCTGAGCATTGAACGTGCAGCTTCAATAATTGTTCTATTTCTTCTTTCAGCGACTCCATTTTGTTGCGGTGTTCTCACTGAAGAAAAGTTGTGAGAAATACCCTTACTCTCAAAGAAGGAATCAAGAGAACTGTTTTCAAATTCAGTCCCATGATCACTCCTTATTGAGCGAACGGTCAAATTGTTCAGGGTTTCCATCTTCCGAACAAAGGTGATGAGTTCTTCAGGGGTGTCACTCTTGGAACGGAGAAACATAACCCATGTATAACGAGAGAATTCATCAACTATGACCAGTGTATTTTTCTTTCCAGCGATGGATTGTTTGTTAACAGGGCCAAACAAATCCATATGGAGAAGTTGCAGAGGAGATGACACTGAGGAGACTTGCTTTGACTTAAAGCTTCCTTTGGTCTGCTTCCCTTTCTCACACGCTGAACATAAAGACTCTTTGGCGTATGAGTGCTGAGGTAGACCAGTGACTAACTCTTTTGAAGAAAGAGTGTTCAGTGTCTTAAAATTCAGATGAGAGAGCCTCTTATGCCATAGCCAGTTGACATCAAATGA
Source organism: Saussurea involucrata (assembly GCA_033807775.1). NCBI lineage: Eukaryota > Viridiplantae > Streptophyta > Magnoliopsida > Asterales > Asteraceae > Saussurea > Saussurea involucrata. The sequence goes on from CM066315.1 coordinate 70,107,771, forward strand.
GGCTTTTGAGAAGAAACAGGAGTTCTCAGTGGTTGTTGAGTCCATGTTTATTACATAAACATTTTCCAAACGATAACCGCTGAGAGCTATCTTCTCCTTTTTGTCAGTGACAAAGCAGGATTCCTTGGTAAAGATTACCTTGTTATCCTTGTCGCAAAGCTGACTGATGCTTAAAAGATTATGCTTCAGCCCTTCAACATATGCGACTCTTCTGAAGGTTGTTGTACCATTAGAGAGTACACCAAACCCTCGGGTATGTCCTTTTCCATTTCCTCCAAAAGTCACAGAGGGACCCTTCTCTTCCTTGTATTCATCGAGCAGGCTTTTCTTTCCAGTCATGTGTCTAGAGCATCCGCTATCGAGATACCAGATACCCTTCTTAACCTGCATCACAAAGGAAGATTAGTTTTTCTTGGGTACCCACTTAACCATGTGTACACGTTTGTCAGTGGAAGTAGTTGGAATGGAAGGTTCAGCAATCTTCGCAGCATTTGAAGATTCAGCTTTGTCAGTCTTCACTTTGGTCAATTTCTTAACCTTAGTGGTCTTCTTTGCCTTGGGGGCAATCTTCACCTTAGCTATCTTTTCAGCTTTGGTGGCTGTGGGGCACTTACTAGCAATATGATCAGTGAGTCCACAGTGATAACATTTCCTATAACTAAAAGTAGTTCTAGGACCATTTGAATGCTGAGCTTTAGATTTTGAATTAGAAGTACCAGCACCAAGTAAGCTGATGGCTTTTGAAATGGGAGGAACATTCAGTTCTTCGGATTTCTTACCAGAGACATCCACTCTGATTCTAGGAGTAGATCGCTGAATAGATCCACGCTGAGTAGATCCAGAGATCTGATTCCTTGATCCAGAGGAATGAATCACTAAAGCTTTAGAAGCATTCAGCTTAGGTACTAAGGTACCCTTCTGAGGATTTTGGTTAAAAGCAATTCCTTTACCTTTATCTTTAAACACAGAGGTAGGTTTTGGATAAACCATTTTCTCTTTACCTTTTGAAGAGGTAGAAGTTTCCTCAGGGATAGGTGGTCTGGACGAGGAACACTGAGAGGATGAAGTATCAACGACTGAGGATACGAAAGTTCCAAACAAGAGCATGGAACGATCAGTGGTTGGTTCTAGATTATCATCTTTGTAACCAAGACCACGTTTATCACTCAGGGGAATCTGAGACTTAATTATCTCAGTGATCTTTGTTGAAGAATTACGCTATCCTTCAACAGTAGCGTTTTCAGCTCTTAAAGCAGAGATAGCTTCTTCTCGCTCGATTTTGACTAGCTGATTTAAATGCACTTGATCTTTAAAATCTTCTTCAATTTTAGAAAGCTTTTCTATTTGATGGTGACAATTTTTGAGTTGTTCAGTGAGATCAAGGTTTTGATTTTCAACTACAGTTTTGCCATTCATGGCTTCATATAAACTTCTAGTCAAGAGATCGATTTTACGAAGACTATCAGCTTCATCAATATTTGCAATATTTGTAAAGAAGGAAGGTGATACCTGAATAGCAGACGTTGAAGTAGAGGGAATGTCTGAGCTTTCTTCCTCATCTTTAATCTTCGCCATAAGACATAGATTGGCTTCATCATCTTCAGAGTCAGATGATGATGATTCTTCATCAGAGGCAGCCCAATCATAAGCCATCAGGCCTTTGCCTTTCTTCTTAAAGCTTTTCAGCTCCGCATACTTTTCTTTCAGCTTAGCGTATTTGTCATCTTTATTCCTGGGAATAAAGGATTTCTTGGGAAACGCTGAGTTTCTCGAAACTTTCTTAGACCTGCACTCGTTAGCGAAATGTCCAATCTTTTCGCAGTTAAAACAAGTAGCAGTAGCCTTATCAACAATAGCTGATGATCTTGGCTTGTCAGTAATAGAAAGGGGTTTGTTCTTTCTGAACATTTTCTTTTTGGCGAATCTCCTGAACTTTTTAGTTAGGAGAGCCAAAGCTGAAGAGTCAGATTCTGATGACCTTTCAGAGTTACTTTCTAACTTAGTGATAGTGACCACGGGTCGCTGAGTAGAAGGTTCCTCTGAGATTAAAGCAACAGGGGTGCTTTTGGAATCTTTTACAAGATTCTTCTTAAGATGGCTCGATTGCTCATGATTCAGCATCGTGCCATATAAGGTAGCAAGGGTCATTGATCTTAGATCCTTTGACAGCTTGAGACACATAGAATAACTGTCCCAACTTTCAGGTAAACATTCTAGAAACTTTGTCAGCACTTCAAAGTTAGAATATTCCTTACCAACAGTTTTCAGATCTATTATTAAGCAATTAAAACGTTGGTGAACTTCAGAGAGAGTTTCATTCTTACCACAAATGAAACTTTCGTATTGTCTTACCAGGTTGATCTTTCGAGAGTCCTGGACTTCAGACGTACCTTCATACTGAACACATATTGTGTCCCACATGGCTTTTGAGGTTTTCAGGTTCATGACGGAATGGTAGACTCCGTCAGGAAGAGCCATGGATAGTATGGATCTGGCTTTTGTGTCGATAGCCACTTTCTTCTTATCTTCGTCAGTCCACATATGAACTTCCTTGGGTATCAGCCTTTCTGGAATAGCAGGTCTATTCTCAGCGGCTGGAACTGCAGGATCAATTCTTATAGGAATATATGGGCCGTTTTCAAGATAGTAAGGCATAGTAGGATCTACACCTTCTAAGAAGAGAATCATCCTATTTTTTCATAGATTAAAATTATCTCTGGAGAATCTAGGGGGTTTAGCAAGAGAACCATTGTCGATATAATTTGTGTTTGTGTTGGCAGCCATTTTCAGAAATAGCAAGAAAGAAAAATCTTAGTATAGATCAGATCTTGTTTATGAGATTAAACAAATCTGCTCTGATATCACTTGTTGGTCCCGAAGGGCTATACAAGTTTGTAGAAGGGGGGGGGGGGATGAATACAAACACTAAGATTTTTCTTTTCTAAATTGTTTATTGATAAATCATTAACAATTTACAGCTTGTTGCGGAAACAAGATTAATGATAAACCTAAATCTAAACAAGTTGGAACACTAAGTTTATTGCACTAAGAAAGAGAAGGAAATTACTAATAATAACCTATCTCAAGATAAGAAGGATGAACTTGTCCAGAGTTAGCAAGTTACTTCAAAATGAAGTGAGTTCTTCTTCTTATATACTGCATTTAATGCATGGCAGTTTACACTTTACACGTGGCAGCAGCTCATTGGTTGTACGTTATTGACCTCTGTTGACAACCTTAGTAGCCGCATGTTTGAACAGTGTAGTATCAGAGTGGTTGTACGATTTCAGACAGTAAGGAGGTTCTTTTTCTGACATATCGTACGGAGACGTGCAAGGGTGGTTAAGACAAAAAGTACTTTGTACGGAGGACTTCATGATCAACTTTTCGTTGATTCAGCGATCTATCATTCTATATCAGCGAATGATAGAATTCAGCGATAGCTAAAGTCTTGTACTTAATACTTCACGTTGAGTGGACAAATCTGAGTCTTCGCTGATCCGCATCAGTTCATTAGGAGACTTGTCGCTGGTTCTTGAGCTTGATCTTCGACTTCAGCGTAGAACCTATGTTGACGTGAAACTTGTCTTCAGGGATCATAAGTAAACAACTAACTTATCAGCGATCACCATAAGTACTGAACAGACTCAGTGTATTATGGTGAACAGTGTTCGCTGAATGTTTAATCTAAAGAGCGAGAGTTCCTATCAGCGGTACTATAAGGTCTTAGTACTTATCAGCGATAGTGAAACTCTGATACATATTGTTTACTTACAATTTTCACTAAGTATAAAAGAGAGGGTCATTATCAAATCACTGAGGGTTTGGATCAACAATACTGTTTAAAACTCAAACGACACACCGCACAACCATATGACTATTTTTCTCAAAAATGGTTTAACTAAATTTAGTGAACTCTATGAGTTGCCACAAACATAAATCCTCTCCTGTTGCCAATATATGTTAACATGTTTCATAAAAATGTTAATCTTCTTATCAATAGGGGATTACCAAACTCATTTCAAATTTATATACAACTTTCCTTCATCATTTCTTGTAGTCTATTTCATTCTCCAATCTAGCATTCCTTCGTCAATGTGGGATGACTAAAACAATACACAATGCAAGATTTGAGAATAAAAAATCTTACAATGTCACTTCAAATACCTTTGGTTATTTCTTTTACACATACAAAATAAAAAAGATAGAAAATATAAAGATTGTTCTATTTATATATATATATATATGTTATATAAATATTTATGTTATGTTTTGTAAAATATCTATTGAGGTATTGGTCAAAAGATGTTTCACATCATGTACCTCAAATTCTTTTGGTTATTTCTTATATATATAGATACATTAATTTATTCAATATTTGACAATAACTAAAATATTATGGCTTTTGGGTCGTACCTTATTGATTGTTTAATTGTTTTTGTAAACACACTTCGTTTTAACAATCCTTAATCTCTTTTTAATTTTTAATGACACCTTGTCTATTATAATCACTCTAAAATATATCACAATTCACTATTTAATAGTACTAAAATCTTATGGCTTCATGCCATGTCATGACATGCTACATTTTTGTTTTATATAAATATATTTATTGATATTTGTATAATCAAAATTTATTCCAACAATGATCAACCTCGTTTTAATTTTGCATGACACCTTCTAATTTTATATACTTTCATCTTCTAATATCTGACTCTTATCACCAACGTGGGATAACCAAAACTCATCCACAATTCAATATTTGAGAATACTCAAATCTTACCATTGTTCCATTAATATATATATATATATATATATATATATATATATATATATATATATATATATATATATATTAATTATGAGTATAAGTTGACACACAGACATCTCATCCTCCTTTCTTATACAACCTTAATTATTTAAATCTTTCAATTATTCACCAATATGGGACAACTTAATCTCAACCACAATCAGGAATACTTCATTATCAAAATGTCACCTCAAATGTCTTTGGTTGTTCCAAAGTAAGACAACTCTATGAGAATTGACACAACATCATCACATCTATCATTCTTATACACACATATTTATTCCAATGTTTCAACTTCTCACCAATGTGGGATAGCTATAACAAAACCACAATCCACTATTTGAGAATACTTCACTCTCATGGTACCAACTCATTACCTTTTGGGTTTTCCTTTTATCTATTTAAAGACATAAAATGTTTAACTATTACATAAAGTGTTTAACTATTACATGAAATGTTTTGTCATGTAAATAAAAAATAACTATTTAACCCAAAAATGGATCAAATTTTGTATGAACCTTCAAGCCATATCTTATCCTTTATATAGTCACTTACACTTCCAACTTTTCACCTTTGTCACCAATTTGGGACAATGAAGAATCAACAATTCACCATTTGATGAATACTTAATTCTCATTGTGCCATGTCATCATCTTAAGGGTTTACTTTTATATATATAAAGATTTTGATTGATTGATGTGTGATATATTAAAAACAACCACGACTAACTTTTTTTTTACTTTTTAATAAGATTTGTTTTGCAAATAAGATAACCTTATGACTCAAACTCCATGGGATGACACAATGGTATCCTATCATTCTCTTTTATACATATCACTCTACTCTAACCTTTCAACCTCTCACCAATGTGAGATATCTAAAACTCAACCACAATTCACAAATACATCAATACTCAACTCTCATGATTTCCACATCAATTCCTTTTGGATCTTCTTTTAGGTTTTGATTTTTACATATTTTTCAAAAAAGGTCACTAAATTAAGACAATCCAATGACTTGAGACAAAACCGCTCATCCTCATTTCTTATACCCACTTATTTGTTCTAATTTTTTTAAGTTTTTACCAATGTGGGACAACTTAAACTCAACCACAATCCATCATTTGAAAATACTAAATTCTCATAGTGCCACCTCAAAAAGCTTTTGCAAAATAGGGTAGGCTAAATTGAGTCAAACACATAAGTTGACACAAATACATCCACCCCTCCTTTCTTATACTCATTTCAATTTTCAAAACTTGCATTTTCAAACCAATATGGGATGATGCAAAATAGGGTAAACTAAATTGAGCTAACCACATGAGTTTACTCAAAAACATCCATCCCTCATTTCTTATACTCATTTCCTACTTCAAAACTTTCATATTCTTATCAATGTGGGATGATGAAATTCATCCACATTTCAGGATTTGAGGATTGCTCTAATTTCATGTTGCCATTTCATCATCATTGGTTTTTCTTTTTAATATATGAAGAAATGTGGGATCATTTCAGAATTTAAAAATTACTCAAATCTCATGTTGACATATCATCATCCTTGGTATTTCGTTTAAATATAATATATATATATATATATATATATATATTCGAAGAAAAACGTCATACTTTCATATACACACATCAATTCTTCACTAAAGATGTCTCATTAATATAGGATAACCAAAATCACACTATGCCAAAATTTTGAAGTACTTTACCCTCGCAATGCCACATCATATCCCTTTAATCGTTCTTTAATATCATACAAATTTAATATAAATAGGTTTGTTTTGCAAAAGTCATTTAGCTGACTAACTTTTACATTTTTAAAGGAATGATCAAACTAAAGTATTCAATGTGCGATAACTAAAATCCCATTATACTTCAAGATTTTAAATTACTTAAATCTTATAATGAAATTTTAATTAGTATGGTTAAAATGAGTCAACTCGGGTTGGCTAAAATTAGCCAACCCGGTCGGCAAAAATGAACCAAATCGGGTGACCAAGATAAACCAACCACGTGAATTTACAGGTTTGGCCAAGAGGCTAACCCAATGAGTTGCCACAAAAGCATCTCAACCTCCCTTCATATACCAACAATTCATTGTCAATTTTTCATCTCTCCATCAATGTGGGATATACAAAATCTAAGCACAACTCAAGAAATGAAGACTACTCATTCCTTAGAATGTCACCCCATTCTTTGTGGGTTTATTATATATATATATATATATATATATATATATATAATGAAAATAAATTTTTTACTATTAGGTGAAATGTTTTGTAATGTAAATAAATAATAACTTTTTAACCCAAAATTGGATTAAGATTTTGATCAACATTCAAGATTTCAAGTTGTCATATTCTCCTTTATATAGTCAATTTCTCTTCTAACTTTTCACTTCTTCACCAATATGGGACAACCAACTTCAACCACAATCCAAAACTTGAGCAATTCTCAAACCACATTGTGCCACATCATTCACCTTGATTTTTTTCTTTAATATATATATTGATTTTAATATTTATTCAAGTCTTAATTGCCATAGATAATTATCATTAATCTCCAAGCTATATGTTTAAAAAATGTAAAAAAGAAACCCATGTCTTACAAACTAACACGGCGTAACGTGCCATACCACGTTACAACGGAAATCAAGTTTTAGAGTGGAGCTACACGGGTTAACGTGCTGGATTAATCAATCCTCTACGCCATTACGCAACATAACAAAACCATAATGAGTTATTTAGAACCAAGCCAAAAACCAATATATACCAAAAACATTATTTTTTTCATGCGACGAACTACATCAAAAAAATCTGCATCACGCAAAAACATTGTATAGCAATAAAATATGTACAATAACAATAGTCTAATATGTATTTGGTTTTTAATTTAAAATAAAATATATAAAATATTAATAGAATGTATTATTCTGGTTCAATATATTTTAACCATAAAGCAAACTGAATTAAGATCATTTTCCAATTACCGAACCGTTTAACCCAAATCTTATTCAATTTGAGTCGATTGTTCAATTTATAAAAATAGAAAGTACTCGCGCAATGCAATGTGATATATCTCGATTTTAACGTTTCATTTTTTATTGTCTTTATCAATCTTATAATATGGTTTTGAGAAAGTGATAATGTTTTTTATAAATATTTTTATTTAATTTAGGTTTAGTATGTAATTTAGTTTATGTTAATAATATGATGTTTCTTTATTAAAAGATAATTAAATATTTTGTTAAAATTCAATGATTATTCTAATTGTATTTTAGATTCTTTATATTTAAAATGTGATGTTTATCATGTATTTGACTATGTTTATCAGTTAGTTGAATTTAAACATTCAACTTTAAAAACTTATACTAATACATCATTTACTTGTAAACTTGAAAATGAAATAATTTAGTATTAAATAGTAGTAATAATGATTAAAAGTTATTTTTAAAACTATGAACGAGATACTCTATAACATAATATAGATAATTTAGCCCTAAATAATAATTCATAATATTTAAAAAGAGTAAATTACAGTTTTGGTCCGTCGACTATGCCTCGATTTCAGTGCTGGTCCCTCCAAAGCTGAAAGTACACTCTTGGTCCCTAAAAGTGAGTTTCGTGAACGAAAGTGGTCCCTCTCACTAACACCGTTAGTCTAAGCTCCGTTAAGTCCATCACATGCCCCTCACGTGAGGGGCATTTTCGTCATTTTACTTATGTTTTTATTTTTCTGTTTTTTAAATAATATAATTTAATTTAATGAGGGACCATTTCTGTAATTTACTCAAACCCTAAATTTCACTACCCCATTTCCTAAACCCATCCCCATCACCACCATAATCAGCGCCACCCATCACCACCTGCCGACAGCCGTCGACCACCACCCTCCGTCACCATCTCTTCTCGTAACATTTAGTAACCGGTGTCCATTCTCCCCTCTCTCTTTTCTCTCGTTCGACTACCAGAACCGCCGCCATCAACCCTAATAGCCGCCTGCCACCATCAACTCCGACAGCCGTCGACCACCGCAGATCTCTCTTCATCGACAGCCATCGACCGCATCGCCACCACCACCGAACCACCTCTGAAACTTGACCGAGCAGTAATCGCTGCTCTCTCCCTCTCTTCGACCTTCCCCTCCGCCGCCGTTCTTCTTCTCCGGCCGCTGCTCACCATTCCACCGGTAACCGCCTTCTCCCCTTCCTTCTCTCCACCTCGATTTCTCTCCATCTCTGCAGCCTATCACCCCCTGAAACTGACCACCACAGTCACAACAAGTCGTCGTCGGCTGTCCTCTCTCTTCCTCTCGATCGTTCACCTTCCGCCGTGGTTCTCCTCTCGAATCCTCCAAAAATCGTTGCGGCCGACGACCACAACAGGTTTCACCTCTTGAAACCACTACTGCTCCTCACTTCCCTCTGCCTCCCTTGTCGTTCGCCCTTGCCAATCGTGTAACCAGCAGCCGCACACCAGTTTTTGACCACGACCGTGTCTGCTTTTCGGCATAAATTTGGGTACAATCGTTCCTTAATTTTCTGTTTTGAATTATTAGGTTGTGTTTGCTTTAATGATACTTATTTGTTTACTTGATAGTTTCGATTTCTTGTGGTCAATTTCAAGCACTATAACTTGCTCGATTTGGGGGAGGTGCGCCGGAGAATGGTGGGCCGACGACGTGATGGCGCCGGCGAAGAAGAAGGGCCGACGACGTGATGGTGATGGTGGCTAAAGAGATTGATAGATAATTTTTTTTAAATATTAAATTAAATTAAATTATTTAAAAATCAGAAAAATAAAAACATAAGTAAAATGACGAAAATGCCCCTCACGTGAGGGGCATGTGATGGACTTAACGGAGCTTAGACTAACGGTGTTAGTGAGAGGGACCACTTTCGTTCACGAAACTCACTTTTAGGAACCAAGAGTGTACTTTCAGCTTTGGAGGGACCAGCACTGAAATCGAGGCATAGTCGAGGGACCAAAACTGTAATTTACTCTATTTAAAAAACTATTTTTAAAATTTTGAACCAAAAATTTTAGGGAAATTAATTAAAATACCCTAAGTTTGACTAACTGTTACCAAAATGCCATAAATTTTTTCCATTTTGCAAAAATACCCTAAATACCCGCGATGGATCCCGCGATCGCGGGATCCAGCTGACGTGGCACGTATTTTGGAAACAAATGCCCCGCGGAGCCCCTCAACTTTGGCCGCGGTGCACTTTTGGTCCCTCCCCGCGATCGCAGCCCGCGATGGCCCGCGATGGGCCAATTTTACAGTTTTAGTCCCTGAAAATTTACACTTTTGGTCCATGAAAATTTACACTTTCAGCCCCTGTACTTAGACGAATCTTGCATGCTTTTACTGTTTTTTTCCACAATTATTGTACTTTGAAGACCGATTTGTGGTTGAAATTCATTGGCATGTTTTCATCAATGTTAAATCAGTGTTTTTGGAATACCAGTTTGTGGATGAAATGAGAGATTGGTTGTCATCAATGTTGGTTGTTTCATTGATAAATAGATGTAAAATGCAATCCATAATCCACATACCGATTTCATACTTCTTTCTTGATTTCTTTCTGCAATATTTTGTGTTTGAGATACTACTGAAAAAATGAGTTCATCTGTTGCAAAAGCTAAGCTATATTTCTGTTTTGATGGTGAATGGGAGCAAGATAACAATGAGTGGAATTTTGCTTATAAATCTAAGCATGGTGTAAAAGTGTCAGTAAACTATAATTATCAGAAATTTCTTGCATACGCTATGCAAAAATGTGGAATCAACTCTTCTGATGTTTGCAAGTTAGTGTTTAAAAATGGCGATGGGTCATTTGTGGATTTATCCAACGATGGGGATATCTCTACTTTTCTGCACCTTGCAGTCGATTCAGAAAGGCCCCCATTACTTTTTGTGTATCCCGGCGTATCCGACGGTGACGACGACGGTGATGACGACGGTGACGACGACGAAGACCTCCAAATAGAGCAGCCTGATTCTCAACAACAACAACCACCACAACCACACGAAGGGCGTACTGCTGGAGTTGCTGATGACGAAACCCACGTTTTCAGAACGGGTAATTCTGAAATAGACAGATCAGACACCGATAATGATGATCACGAAGAATATACCCCTAGTAGAAAATCATGTAGTCAGATAAATGACTTTTTTGATATGCCCCCTATTCTTCCAGACTCCCATACCCAGACACAAACCTACGAACCTACACCTTATATTCACAGTGAAAGGTTAAAAGCAGGTCAGATATTCGATTCGAAGGATCTCTTGGCAAGTCAGATCGGACTCAAGTTCTTGGAAGAGGGTTTCCAAAGTCACGTGCGGTCATCTGACAAAAGCAGATACGTAGTTGAATGTGCCAGAGAAAAGTGTGAGTGGAGGTTGTACGCGATTCACACGGGTCCCAAAGGAGGGGCGATAATGATTAAAAAGTTGCACGACGTACACACTTGTACGAGGACGCAACTTAATCCCCACCACAAACAAGCCGGCAAAAAGACTTTGGGTGTGATCCTGTAAAATAAATTTCTTGATGTTAGCAGGTCATTGCGTCCAAAGGACATCGTCCACGACGTTCACCGGCAGTTCGGCGTCACGATTGATTACCACCAAGCGTGGCGTGCGCGATGCCATGCACTGTTTATGGTGAGAGGCACGTTCGAGGAGTCGTATGAACGACTCCCGACATATTTATATAATTTGCAGCTGCAGAACCCTGGTACTATCACGCAGCTACGGACCGATTCACGTGGACGGTTTGAGATGTGCTTCGTGGCCCTTGGACCCGCGGTACGTATTTTAACACGTCATATGTTTACACATTATAAACTATAACATTTACAAATGAAAAGCACCTATGTTTTTGCAGATCCGCACATTTCTGGAAAATCTACGTCGTGTCCTGATAATAGACGCAGCCCATTTAAAGGGCCGTTACTTGGGTATGATGTTCCTGGCGGTTGCCATGGACGGGGATAACTCCATCGTTCCAGTAGCTTTCGGCGTAGGCAAGTCTGAAACCGGGGACGAGTGGACTTGGTTTATGTCCATGTTGAGACAAGCTATCGGAGACCCGCAAGGGTTGGTGTTTATGTCTGACAGGGCTCCTTCCATAAGCGCCGCAATCTCTGCCATGTACCCAAACGCCCCTCACGCCATATGCTGTCGACATTTGGAGATGAACGCCAAATCCAAGGACAAACGTATTACCACCTACAAGGATGTCTATTGGGCGGCATGCAGAGCATATACGAATCGGGAGTTTAACAAGTACATGAATATGCTACGATACAGTGCCAAGGAAGCAGCCAAAGTCTTTGACGAAGCTGGACCGGAGAGGTGGTCCGCGGCCCATTTTCCTGGACAACGGTATGACATTCCGACCTCGAATAGTGCAAAGTCTGTGAATGCACTCTCCCGTTTTGCGCGTAGATGTCCGATTGTTAATCTTATGGACTACTTTCGGGCCTTTCAACAAGAGTGGTACCAAATTCGACTCCTAAAAGGAGCTGAGATGCAAAATGCACTCACACCAACGGCGGAGAATATCGTTCAGTACAGGGCGCGTCGTGCGGCGACATGGCCGGTAAGAGCAATCGGGTATGGGAAGTACGAGGTGCATGATGACTATATTCACGCGATTGTGAATATGGAAGACCACCTTTGTTCGTGTCGCGAATGGGATAAATATGGGTTACTGTGCGGCCATGCCATCGCTGCAGCAAGATATATGAGTCGTACAGATTGCAGCGACTTGACTGTACCTTTCTTCACGTCCGAATATTACCGGAAAACATACGCGGAGGTAATAAACCCAGCTGGACCCCCTGCAGCATGGGTGTATCCACCCGACCCGCTTCCACCATGCTATCCACCTTTAATGGATAAGAACAGGGCCGGGAGACCGAGAAAGAACGACCGACGTCCATCACGTGGTGAAAGTTCGATACAACGAAGATGTACTCGGTGCCAATGCGTAGGACACACTCGTGGAGAGTGTCCAAATCCCACCCCTTCAACCGTGCCAAGGAGACATTCTGTCAGTCACACCCCGGGCCCGTCACAGCTTGAACCATATGGAACAAACACATATGATACTGTTGATCTAAACACTGATTTGTAAATGATATATATACACACACATATGCTTCTAAATGAACATTGATAACACAGCTAGTTTGTAAATGATAAATATATTCATATTAGATATATACACACATACATATGCTTTTAAATGAACATTGATAACACAGCTAGTTTGTATTCCATCCAACATGTTCTTCATCTTCAATCTTTCTGCTTTTGCAACCATGTATGGCCATTGTGTACCACAACCCGCACACACTTTAGCAAATGAGTTGAGGGTTGTCATATATTCTACAAGAGGAGTAGGCCCACGTGGATAGAGTACGGCTACCAAAATCTAGCATCATTAACAAACAAAACCCCATGTTTGTTTATCCGAATGAGGTAACCTCTGACTTGACATTGCATGATGTATCCAATCTAACCGTGGTTCAGCGGCTTAAAAACTACTTTTCAGAGAAATTAACAACAACAAAAAAATACAAACAACAACACGGTAAAAAAAATACAAAACAAAAAAAAATACAAACAACACAGTAAAACAATACAAAACAACAATACAGTAAAAAAATACAAACAACAACACAGTAAAAAAAATACAAAACAAAAAAAAAATACAAACAACACAGTAAAACAATACAAAACAACAACACAGTAAAAAAAATACAAAAAACAAAAAAATACAAACAACAACACAGTAAAAAAATACAAAACAACAAAGTACTAAAGCAACACCCGTACCACCACCTACTGAAAAATTGCTTTAGTTTGATCAATCCAACTTTGCTTGTCGCTTATCTTCGCTTGAAGAATTGCGAAGTCTTGCGTACAATGGTGAATTTCTTCTTTTTCTCGACGAATACGAGCCTCCCTATCTTTTATATCCCCTTTCATCCTTTTGATCTCCTTTTCTTCCACTTCGATCCTTGTCAAGTGGACTTTCTTCCTGGCGATAATCTGTTTTCACTCTTCTGTCAGTTGGTCTATCTCCTTTTCCTTTGCTGTTATCGCCTTCTGGAGTCTAGGTGGCATTCCTTCAGGTGTAGACGATGGGTTAGATGACGATGCCATTTGGTTACTGATGAAAGAAAGCAAGTGAAAGAAAGCAAGAAAGAATGATGGAATGGTGTGAATTATGAATTGCATTTCACTGATATTTATGGATGAAATCTCAAACATGCCAGTGAATTTGAACCACAAATTGGTCTTCAAAGTACAATAATTGTGGAAAAAACAGTAAAAGCATGAAAGATTCGTCTAAGTACATGGGCTGAAAGTGTAAATTTTCAGGGACCAAAAGTGTAAATTTTTGGTCCATCGCGGGCTGCGATCGCGGGCAGGGACCAAAAGTGCACCACGGCCAAAGTTGAGGGGCTCCGCGGGGCATTTGTGGCCAAAATACGTGTCACGTCAACCCTAGCCCGCGATCGCGGGTATTTAGGGTATTTTTGCAAAATGGAAAAAACTTAGGGCATTTTGGTAACTCAATGTTTGACTTAGGGCATTTTAATTAATTTCCCAAAATTTTATATGAGAGTAAAGTTCATATTTGGTCCTTAATGTTTAACTTTTTCAACGGTTTTCGTCCCTAAAGTTCATTTTCTCATTTTACCCCTAACGTTTGACAACTCGCAACAGATTTCAACCCTCCTTCCAACGACCGTTATCTTTTTCTGTTAAACTCAATTTAATGAAAGGTAATTTAGTCATTTATCTGTTTCTTAGTCATTAAAACCACAAGGACCGAAAATGTTATTCACTCTATTTTTTTATTAAAACCACACGACCAGTAATGTAATATTTTCATATAAATCTTCATCAATCGATCTCTCTATCTCTCTTCCCCCTCTTCTCTGTCTCGATCTGCCTCTCGATCAAAGTTGTGAAAACTAAAGTCGGTTGATTTTATACAAAATCTTGAAGAAATAAAGATGAATTCTTTTGGGGATCTTCCATAGTTCTGTTCTCTCTCTATCTCTCTGCTAAATGGGGTTTCTTCCACACTTTTGTTCTCTCTCTCTCTCTCTCTCTCTCTCTCTCTCTCTTAGAGACACATATACATACTCATAGAAACATATAGCTAGGTTTAGGCTTAAGATGTTGCTATGGATGAGTCGAACATAAACCTGAATGGATCATGATTAGACCTCATGGTTCGAAGTCTGTAATAAGCCCTAAGATATGCACCGTGGGACTCCATAACCAAATGGGTTTCTTTCACATAACTCTCTGTCTCTCTTTCTCACACACACACACAGATCGAACCTATGGGGCCAGATCATTGGACAATGATCGATCAGAGGTCTGTACATATATCATCGGACTTGCTTCTTCTTCTTGGATGCAACCTAATCTCCAACCTATTTCCATCTCTAATACCCTCCCACAACCTTTCCCGACACAGATTACCGAAAACCCCCTTCCCAGTTTCCCGTTGCAGATGGCCGTGAAAACCCCCTCCCCATGTGCTGTCGTCACAGATCGCCGTGAAATCCCCTCCCCCTGTGTCGGCTCCATAGATCATCGTGAAAACCCTCTTCTCTGTTCTCTCGGTCTCCAAAAGAGCGGAGATGGAAGAAGTGGCCAGTGGTGGAACGGAAGAACGATGGAATGTCTCTCGATATCTGTCTCTCTATCATCCCTGTGTATAATAAAATATATACAAATAAATACCTATGTACATATATATTATAGTTAATTACACAATAGGTCCCTAAAATTTGATTTTTTTAGGTAAAAACAAGAAATTTAAGAAAACAAGTAAAATGACCAAAATACCATTCATTTAATTGGATTTAACGAAAACGTTAACGGTCGTTTGAGAGAGGATGAAAATCGTTGCGAGATGTCAACCGTGAGGGACTAAAATGAGAAAATGAACTTTAGGGACGAAAACCGTTGAAAATGTTAAACATTTAGGACCAAAAATGAACTTTGATAATTCCAGTATGATCAAGTAACAATGATTGAAACGATAAAGTATTATTGAATGATTAACGAGACTTACAAGTAATAGTGTAACACCCTCCCTAGATCCCAAGAGGTGTTACCGGAAAATAGCTAAATCTTTACATAATTAAATGTGTAAAACTAGGACCTGAGTAAAATATTATTGAATAGAGTCTAACTACGTTGAAGTTTATTACATCAAATTTAACTAACAACGGAAGACTTTAAACTGAATACTAATGGTTCCTTATCAAGCATGTCCCATACCAGACTATTTAATATACTATAAAGAGAATATCAATAAATAAGGCCTAATATATCCATGAATTATGCCAGTCAAAGCTTCTTGCCGGCTCCTACGATATTCCCTCCTGAGACACACGACATGGGTTAGCTTTATAAAGCTAAGTGAGTTCATGATAACACTAAACATTAAACATTCCATACCAAATAACTTACAACACTTTTAGAATGCATATAATTGACAACAATCAATTATCAAATTGTAACGATTTACTGTGCAACCCGTGCACAACTACACATACTGAACTGATGTTTCCTGACGGTTCCCGATTGGAACCAACATTGAACATATCTAAGTACCACAGAACTTCATTGTGTCAGTAACGCATACTAAAAACTATCACGTGTATAACACCACAATATCGATAATATCTATAACGACTAGGCGATTTAAACAAATAAAATTGCATAACTGATAGGGTTAATTTATTAACCCTATTTATGCCTTTAATTTGATAATTTTAATTGTTTTAAAAAAAACGTTTTAATAAATAGTCATTATATACTTTATTTATATACTAAAAATGTAACAATACTCTACACATTGAATTGCAAAACAGGAGTGGAGAAAAGAGTTTATTGGCTTTTTTTGACAAAATCATAAAATGAACACTGAATTGCAAGAAACCAACACTGAATTGCAGCCAAATTACCTCTCAATAGCAGAACCCAGATACAAAAAAACTCAAAATACGAAAGATTAAAGAGAAGCATAAGGAGAAACAAGTAATAACAACAACACAACTGCCCACTAAATATGTAAATCGCTGGTTAAAAGAGATGTTTCAAACTGAGTTTGCAGAAAACAGTCGATGTTTCAAACTGATGCAAGAATCCATGGAACACAGTTGATGTTAGTTTGCAGAAAACGATTGGGCTCGATGACAAGAAGAAAAGGAGGAGAGAACTAACCTGTCGATGTTGCTGTCGATCGATGGTGAAGAAAACGACCGTTGCCGTCGATGGAGAAGAAAACGATTAGGCTCGATGGAGAAGAAAACGATTTGGGGTCGATGGAATGGGAGTGTCGGTTGCAGGTATATCAATTAGGGCAAGGGTATTTTTGGAATAAAAATAGTGAGACATTCCATTCCTTTAAAACCCTTACATAGTGTGATGGAATGTCAAGAATGGAAAATAAGGAATTCAATAGAAAATTTTGAGATTCCAAGCTACAAAAGATTGAACCAAACACTAGAATGGAATTTGGTCAATGGAATGTCACATTCCAATTCCATCAGATTCCATCACTTTCCAGTGAACCAAACGCCACCTTAGAGGTTGGAATCATTTGGTTCCAATTCTATCATGGTGCCTTGCTTTTCTCTTTTGGTTACTTAAATATTAGTTTGGTAAACATTTAGCTTTCGATTCATAACCCTTACGGTTTTGAATTCTTCGGTTCGGTTTTTAATATAATTCGGTATTCACGTTTACGTTACGAAGTTTCTTGTGATAATTGCTTTCTACAATTACGATTACTTGCTTTAATCTCTTTCTCCCTTCTCTTACTTACGATTTTAATCTTTCTCTCTACTTAAGGTTTTAATCTCTCTCTACTTACGGTTTCAATCTCTCATTCTCTATCTACTTACGGTTTTTAAAAGCTTTCCATCACTTACCTTCTTCTCATCTCGATTTAATTACCTGGTTGCAAGATTTTCGTCATATAAATTTCTCGCTTGTTAATTGTTGGGTCTTTTAAGTAAAACCAAATCCATAGCTATATTTCAACCGTAACCGGTGGTGGTTTACTTATAGATTCCAAGTGCATCAACTTAGCAATTTCCTTATAATTCACATTTAAAACAAGACTTTCCGTGCAAATTTCCAACTCCGTCGTTAATTTCTCGCTCTATAATTCATGCTTTATTTATATTGTCAATTTACTTATTGCAATTTAATTCTCGCACTTTACTTTATGCAATTTAATTTTCTTGCTCTTTAATTTATGTAATTTAATTATTGTCGTTTATTTTACGTACTTTAATTTTCACGTTTATTTTGAGAGTTGGTTAATTGCACGACAAGTTACGTTTTCTCAAGTAGAATTATTGTAAGTTGCTTGATGCATTGTCCATCTCCATTATTTGCTTTTCAAGTTCGTACATCCTTTATAATTAGAAACCGAACGATGATGAGCTAAACGTCCTAGTTCGGGGTATAAAGGGAAGTTGGGACCGAAACCGATAATTAAATAAAGAGGTGTATCGTATGGCATGATTGTCCACCGTTATTTAAATCAATGTTATATTTTGTGTTGGATCACAATTGACCAATTGACAACTGGTTCGTTGTATCATAAAATATCGGACTCTTGAGATAACGAAGGAATGCTGTCTCATCTTTTTATCTAATTATTTATTTCATCCCAACGGATCTTAATACCCCGTGCTTCTTTTTATAATTGATTTTTCCGTAGATGTTAACCAAAACCCCCATCAAAAGATTGTTTTCGAATTCGCCATCTGAAGTTAGTCTTTCATCTCGAGATCTTGCAACTTAAGATACCTATCCCTATAGAATATGATACTTGGTTCTTACCATTTTATTACTTGAAAGACGATATTGGATCCCATTGTATATTTGATTTGAGATCTAATTATCACATGTCTGTAGGTGTGTAAGAAGCACTATCAATAACCGTAACAAAGACTGAGTCCTACACACATGCGCACATAATCAATCACATATGAATTTATAGCTTAAACATAACGATAATAAACTGTAACATGTTGGGCAATTTAATTAATAAAAACATAATAAATAAGTTGCGAAAACTGAAACTAACTAGTCGTGTATCCTCCCCTTGGGGAAATGAGTCATGAAAACTCACCTTGATTTATGAATAGTTGAGGTACGTAGATTTCTGCAAACTTTGTACGAACCGAACACCTAAATAATAAATTTAGAGTTCCAGGGTTACGCTAAATAATTATAAACTAGATATTAACATAGAAGGTTTCAACAAACCTACATTCTAACTTTTCTATGCTTATTTAACAACCTTTTAACACTATTTAATTTAGGGAAATTAATTAAAATACCCTAAGTCAAACCAAGTGTTACCAAAATACCCAAAATCTCTCCCAGTTTGCAAAAATACCCCTTTTTTCCGCGATGGGAGCCCGCGATCGCGGGCCAGGGACCATTTCTGACACTTTTTTAAACTTGCAGGGACCATTTTTGAAAAATGGAATCCCGCGATCGCGGGCTCATCCCGCGATGGGTTACTTTTTGTGACTTTTCAATTGCAAGGGACCATTTATGAAAAATTGAACCGCGATCGCGTAGAATCCCACTATTCACCCCCGCTTTCTTTCAATTTGATGAATTTAAAATAAAATGTTACACTTTCAACCCCTATACTTATTTACTAAATTTACTTTATACCTTTTACTTTCATTATTTTAATTTTACATTTAACACATATAATCGTTTATTAACTAAAATACGTTAAAAAAATACGTTTTAATTTTAACAAATTACACCATTATAATCGTCTCTTCGATACGTTCGAAATGAGCCCAATCTTGAATTTTTTTGGATTTATATATTTTAATATATATCATATACAGTTATACACTACATAAAAAAATATTTTTTATATTTAAAATTCATACTCTTATAGTTAATTTAATTTATGGTACATCTCTTATTTTTTTTTTCAATTTTGTTTTACACTCCTATCGCATTAACATAATAATCATATATTAACTAATTCATTAAATCGTTTTAAATTATTATTATTTGAATGTGTTTATAGATATCGTGAATGGCAATAGGAGAAGGTTTCACGAGAAGAATATTAAATGGGGTTTTGACAAGTTGGTATCACTGGACTCATTTAAGAATTGTGAAAATGGGTATTTGGCGAATGATGATTCATGTGTGTTTGGAGCTGAAGTATTTGCAGTTACAGAGTATTGCAAATCATCTTCCCAACCGAAACGGATACAGTGCATGTAAACAAAAAAATCTATTACTGGAAGGCGTCCTGGAGTCCTGTGATCAAGTTAACCTTTTCCTTGATCACGTCCTCCATTCCCATGTAGTCCGATTCGAGTTCTTCTAGTTCCTCTTCAGCTTCCTTAATCTCTCGTTGCAGCTGCCGAACGTGAGCCCTAGTCATGGCCAGTTCTCGTTTCTTCTCCACTAGATACTCCATTTTCCCCTGCTGAATCCCCCTGTTATGGTTCCACATACCCTTTACCTTTTCGATACCGGCGTTCGCCTCATCAATGGCTTTTTGCACTGCGGGAGTAATTCGTTGACTTTGTCGAAGACCCGTCGGCATAAAATCATACATTGGTGGGGTTCTCATGCCATTATCGAAGTAGTAATTGTCGGATGCCATCTCCCAGTCTGCTTCCTCCTCAGGCGTGAATGGAAAATCGGCTGCAGTTCGCCCACAGTTTGTCCACTCCTCGTCTGTTTCCGGTACCTTCCAGGTACTCCGGCGAGCTCCGTCGTTCAGTGGTTGGTAGGCTCCCGAACGTGAAGTTCCAGCCACATTCGCCGACCTGTTCCCCCTTGATCTTGAACCTCCATCCATTGTGTTAAAAAAAGCGAGAGTGTGTTTGTATAAAAGATAGATAGGAAGTTGTGAATTACTACTTCATCATGCCATATACTTATAGCCGTGAAAATGTATGTTCTTCATCAGATATGGTCAAAGATTTCGTCTGAAAAAGTTGCCTGCATGATTCGTCTGAATAGTTCACTGCAAGATTCGTTTGAAAAGAGCCTATAAGATTCCACTGAAAAAGTAACTGCAATATTCGTCTGCTCTTGAATAAAGGTCTTTCATTAGGCAGAAAATTAGTCTTTAAGTAGTCAAACATAGCTAATTAATGAGAATTTAGATCAGATTTATATGGTACTATCAAATGCAAGTTTCTATAATATAGATATTGTTCTACATTACATGATACCAATTTTTGCATCATATGAATCACTTCCAGACAACAAGAACCAATACCCCAATAATCAAGAAATAAATGCTTGTTCATCCAATAATCTATGTATTAGGATTATCGCAAGTTTCATAAACCTACTTACTAGGTGTTGGAAATATGGGTTTTACTAAACTTTGGACGCATTTAAATTTATATATATGTGTTATATATAACTAACTTTTAGTAGGTTTATGTTCTCCTATATGAGAGCTTCGAAATGATATATAATGCGTCCAAAATGGAGTATGTGTGAAAGAGATATCGATACTCAAAGTTGAGTAAATGGATGAAATTAGCAAAAACCAAATGAAGTAAACGGTAACTGTATCACAATACTTTAACAAAATAAGTTAATACTAAAAATAACAATTATTTAATGTTACATAAACAACCTAACTACTTAGACAATGCGCATAAATTGACTCCGCCATATGTCTGCGGAAATCCATTGCCTCATCGTCGGTTTCGTTAGGGGGTACCCATATCTCCTCGTTATTTATCAACTTTTGGACATTACGACATACCCATACACCGCAATCCGCATATAACCCGGTCTGCTGGGGTACTTGGCCGGCCATCTTTGTGCGAAAGATACTTGACATTTCGCGACGTCTATGATCCCCTATCAATGAAAAGAACGTATATAGTTTTGCTTTAAACGATTGCATCTGCTCTGTCAATTGTTGTTTGCAGAGACCGTCCTTTTCGCTGTCATATAGGGTCATGACCATAGTGTCAAGTTCAAACACTCCAAGCAGCCAATGTCTGGGATGCAAGCATATGGGGATGTACACCTGAAATATTACAATATATGTCATATATGTTATTAAATAAAATAACAGTAAAACGATTTACATACCCTATCGAGGAGAGTCCAAGAGGTCCCTTCCGAGCCATTGCATATTTCGACCACGGAGGCGGGACCTTGATGGTCCATCAGTATACACTGAAAGAACATAGTGTGCATGATGGTCCACCTCGTGTCTACGCCATGATGTTTTTGCAACAGGCTAACCCAAGAATCGACGTGCTATGCATAAAAAATAGATGGTTAGACATGTAATATAAATATATTTGATTATATATGACTATAATTTAACTTCATACTAACCGTATCGTCTAAGTCAGAGTTCACAGGGTCATCCGCAAGCAATTTTTCAAAAAACGAGGGGTTGATTTCTAAGCCCCCGTAAGGGGTGAATGTCAAGTTGGGGAGGCGACCAGTCCGGCACATCCTCAATATTTCTGATGCCGGTTGAGGCTCCGGTGAAGGCACCTTTCCCTTTTTCTTTCCTCCCTTCTTTCCCCCCGCTTTCTTTGCTTGTTTTTTAGCGGGCGGTGGTGTCGTAGATCCTTGTTGGCCAAACGGGTGACGAAACCATTGTGAAATTTTATGCGACCGCTTTAGAGGGAGCGGGGTCACCTGTGGTGGTGGATCTACAACATCCATCGAGTCATCGTCAGGCTCCGAGAAGTGCTCCGAGAAGTGATCCTGGATAATAGGAGACCCCGTCTGAAAATTACGTTACTCAATGTTTTAAGTACAATTTAGGAAATGTTCACAATTAAACCAAAACTACCAAAATAACTTACAGTATGCATTTCCGTCCTGTAATAGTCATCGGCCGAACCGCCAAAGATGTTTGTGATTGATGTGGTGGCGAACGGCGGCGGCATCTGCGAGGTGTATGCCCCCGACATCCCGGCCTGCGTGACATTGATCATTAAAATAGTTACAAAATTAGGATTATCGATATATAACTATAATGGTTACTCAGTGTCACTAACACTCTCCGGGATAGTCGAATATGATGTGGTGGCGAACGGTGGCGGCATCTGGGAGGTGTAGGCCCCCGACATCCCGGCCTGCGTGACATTGATCATTAAAATAGTTACAAAATTAGGAACAAACATATAACTATAATGGTTACTCAGTGTCACTTACACTCTCCGGGATAGTAGAATATGATGTGGTGGCGAACGGCGTTTCCGACATCCCGGCCTGCGTGACATTGATCATTATAAGAGTTACAAACTTAGGAACAAACATATAACTATAATGGTTACTCAATGTCACTTACATTTTCAGGGAATGACGGATGGGATGTGGTGGCAAACGTCGCATGTGCCCCCTGTCCGAACGGAGCGGGGATCGGTGTCGTACTCGACAGCTAAAACAAATTTAGAACGTAATATTAATATACAAACTAAATAAACATGGCCAACAAATTAAGTTAAACACTAACATTGACAGCGCTAAACTGTCTGTAGACTTCCTCCAGATAGTGTACACGTGTCTCTAGCGGCCCGTGGACGTAGTCCCACAGGACTTCATGTGAGCCACGCTGTGGCTCGTAGGAAGGGGCCGCCTGATATGGATTGTAGGAGGAGGAAGGGGGCGCCTGGTAGGAGGAGGAAGGGGGCGCCTGGTAGGAGGAGGAACGGGACGGCTGGTAGGAGGAGGAACGGGGCGGCTGGTATCCACCGGAAGGGGGCCTGTCGTCGTCTTCCTCATCTTCGGAAGTAGGGGGACGTCGAGCCCTTTCCGCCTCTGCGTCAATAAAGGCCACACTGTCTCTGTACCAATCTGTGCCCATCTCGTCGACAGTAGGCACAAGGCGATCGGCGGGCAAGAGTGGCTGCTAAATATATGATAAAACATAAAAGAAATTAATAAGCGGGACTAACGTATGCATATTGTAAACATAGTAAAAGAACTTACATTTCTAGACGCTTTGAAGAACTCAATCCAAAGCGACCTACTTAGGGTAACACGCTTGTCCCAACGGGTTCCCCTAAGTACTCGATCGTCGCGCTTGACGAAATATCGGATTGATGCGGGAAACATCTCCAAGATCCATATCTGGAATTAGACAAGAAGAGCAAGTACGTAAAAAGAAAAGCCAAACAGTTCGTATGTATTATTAACAATTGTTATACTACGTATCTAACCTTGAAGGCGTATGTAAAACCACAAAGATTCATCTTTACATGTCGATCGGCGCGTCTGCCTATGGCTCGGTGCAGATTAGAGTAGCAATGTGTCCAGATATGGCTACCCCACGGGTAGCTGTTAAACAGCTCAAGGTCCTCGACGGCCCTAAGGACCGTCGATGAAGCATGCTGGCTATACTCACGGCCCAGGAAGCCCATATCCACGATCACCACCAAGCATACACGGACAGCATCGTCGTCGGTTAGGGCACTAAGGCCCTCTTTCATCTTTTCCCGGGCTGCCTTCAGCTTCAAACGAGATGCTGAAATGCCGAAAACCCTAGGAACGAAGGAGCAGTCTTCTAAGGGAGGAAGGGGGGAGCCTCTCCAAAACGTAGTCCTGTAATTAGACAGAACTCCCGACGCCCAAAATGCAATTGAGAGCCGAAGAAATCAAAATGCATCTCCTCCGGCTCAGCGTTGGCGTCCTCGACCTCCAACTGTAGAAACATGTGTACTAGCGTAGGGTCGCCACCAGAGTAAGACACATCCATCCATGGACCGAACGGTGTCCCTCTATAGATGGTCTCAAGGGTATCCGCGCGATCACCTAATCCCCTAAACAGCGCTCCTAATTCCTCGATGTATGAAACTTTGCACCTCAGCGTCAAGTCGATGTTAAAGAAATCCTTCTACATAGTCATTCACAGATGTTATAGTTAGCGTTATATATAGATGCTGCAGTTTATTTTATTTTATATAGATGTTGCGGTTTATTTTATTTCAACGTATCATATTGTTATATATAGATAAAGTGCGGTTGTATTTTATTTCAACGTATAATAGTGTTATATATAGATAAAGTGCGGTTGTATTTTAATTCAACGTATAATAGTGTTATACATAGATAAAGTGCGGTTGTATTTTATTTCAACGTATAATAGTGTTATACATAGATAAAGTGCGGTTGTATTTTATTTCAACGTATAATAGTGTTATATATAGATAAAGTGCGGTTTATTTTATTTCAACGTATAATAGTGTTATATATAGATAAAGTGCGGTTGTATTTTATTTCAACGTATAATAGTGTTATATATAGATAAAGTGCGGTTGTATTTTATTTCAACGTATAATAGTGTTATACATAGATAAAGTGCGGTTGTATTTTATTTCAACGTATAATAGTGTCATATATAGAGAAAGTGCGATTTATTTTATTTCAACGTATAATAGTGTTATATATAGATAAAGTGCGGTTTATTTTATTTCAACGTATAATAGTGTTATATATAGATAAAGTGCGGTTTATTTTATTTCAACGTATCATATTGTTATATATAGATAAAGTGCGGTTGTATTTTATTTCAACGTATAATAGTGTTATATATAGATAAAGTGCGGTTGTATTTTATTTCAACGTATAATAGTGTTATACATAGATAAAGTGCGGTTTATTTTATTTCAACGTATAATAGTGTTATATATAGATAAAGTGCGGTTGTATTTTATTTCAACGTATAATAGTGTTATATATAGATAAAGTGCGGTTTATTTTATTTCAACGTATCATATTGTTATACATAGATAAAGTGCGGTTGTATTTTATTTCAACGTATAATAGTGTTATATATAGATAAAGTGCGGTTGTATTTTATTTCAACGTATAATAGTGTTATACATAGATAAAGTGCGGTTGTATTTTATTTCAACGTATAATAGTGTTATATATAGATAAAGTGCGGTTTATTTTATTTCAACGTATAATAGTGTTATATATAGATAAAGTGCGGTTTATTTTATTTCAACGTATCATATTGTTATATATAGATAAAGTGCGGTTGTATTTTATTTCAACGTATAATAGTGTTATACATAGATAAAGTGCGGTTGTATTTTATTTCAACGTATAATAGTGTTATATATAGATAAAGTGCGGTTTATTTTATTTCAACGTATAATAGTGTTATATATAGATAAAGTGCGGTTTATTTTATTTCAACGTATAATAGTGTTATATATAAATAAAGTGCGGTTTATTTTATTTCAACGTATCATATTGTTATATAGAGATAAAGTGCGGTTTAGGGACCCTAGTTGTCATTCTTAAAAGTTTAGGACCTAATTGGCATTCTTAAAAGTTTAGGGACCTAAGTTGTCATTCTTAAAACCGTAGGGACCTAAGTTGTCATTCTTAACATTTTTTTATAAAAAACACATATTTAACAATTTTTTTATAAAATGTGTTTTGTTATAAAAAATTGTTAAGAGTGTGTTTTTATAAAAAATTGTTAAGAGTGTGTTTTTATAAAAAAATTGTTAAAAATGTGTTTTTTTATAAAAAATTGTTAAGAGTGTGTTTTTATAAAAAAATTGTTATAGTTTTATGGTTTTATGTTTGAATGTGATATACTGATATTTGTATGTTATAATGTGTATGTTGTTATAGTGTGTTTTTTCATATAAAAATTGTTAAAAATGTGTTTTTTTTATAAAAACACACCTTTAACAATTTTTTATAAAAACACACTCTTAAACATTTTTTATAAAAAAACTGTTTTTATAAAAAATTGTTAAGGGTGTGTTTTTATAAAAAAATTGTTAAGAGTGTGTTTTTATAAAAAAAAACATTGTTAACAATTTTTTTATAAAAAAACACTCTTAACAATTTTTTTATAAAAAAACACTCTTAACAATTTTTATATGAAAAAACACACTATAACAACATACACATTATAACATACAAATATCACATTCAAACATAAAACCATACATATCATGCTAAACATAGAACATATTCAAACATAAGTTATAAACACTATAACAACCTACAAATCATATATCTTAACTTAAAATAACATACAAAAAATAACAAATAACATAAGGAAAACATACCAAAGAGGTAATACGAGACATCTTCACAAAACCCGAACGCGTATTCCACACGACAAAATTGAGAGAGTGGGAGAAAATTGAGAGAGTTTGATTAAAAATTGAGAGAGTGATTAAAAAAATTGAGAGTGGAGAGTGGCCGTGTCTTGGTCCCCCCCCCCCCTTATATAGTGCGGCCGAAGAATCAATGGGATTAGGGTTTAGGTTCGTCAAAGGGATTTTAGGGTTAACCCTGTGCCGACACGTGGCACAGGAGCCCGCGATCGCGGGAGGTCAACGAAAGTCAATCGCGGGCAGGGACCAAAAATGCACACGTGGGTATTCTTGAGGGGGGAAAGCTGTACCGCGGGTATTCTTGAGGGACCAACGCGGGCAAAGTGGACAAACTTTGGTGACACGTGTAGCCCGCGATCGCGGGGGTCAATGAGTCAATCGCGGGCAGGGACCAAAACTGCACATGCGGGCATTCTTGAGGGGGGAAAGCTGGACCGCGGGCATTCTTGAGGGACCAACGCGGGCATTCTTGGTGACACGTGGCCTGGAGCCCGCGATCGCGGGCTCCATCGCGGATTTTTTGTGTACTTTTGTAAACTGGGAGAGATTTTGGGTATTTTGGTAAGAGATGGTCAAACTTAGGGTATTTTAATTAATTTCCCTTTAATTTACACCCTTACTTAATACTAATTCCGTAATTCTTAACTATTATTAATGATCATTAATTAATATTAATTAACTAATTAGATGGCCAATTTAGAGTCGTTGGCTCATAATGTGCCAACAGCAACTTCCAAAGAACATACATGGCATGCATGCATGGCTAACAAAGCCATTTGCTTTGTGTCCATCGAATTCCAGTCGCAAACTCGCCCCACTCTCCTCCTTCTCACTTCTGTTTATTTTATTTTTTTCTTTCTATCAACGTCGGTCACACACACGCCATTAGTAACTATCGTTGTTATCATTCTCATCGTACTAAACCAAGGCAGAAATCAACGATTTATGTCCCTCGCTCGTCCAGAAAACTCGAGGCTTCAACCCCTCTTCTATTCGTACTCAATCTCGGCGGTGTGAAAACTACACCCGACAAGGGTCCAACATTTTTGCTGGGCAGAAACTGTGGCTACGACCATTTTTCGTCCCGTACAATCTCATCGACGCTAACCCAAAACCCATTAAAACACCAATAGACACATCGATTAGACTTACTCTCGACACTACCGAATCGCTAAACGGAATAGGGTCACGATACCAAAAACTAAACGAAAACGAGAGACGTTCACTTACCGGAAACCAACGATGGAGTCTTCAAAATTTTCTGCACCAA
The DNA here is from genome assembly GCA_033807775.1 of Saussurea involucrata. Taxonomy (NCBI): domain Eukaryota; kingdom Viridiplantae; phylum Streptophyta; class Magnoliopsida; order Asterales; family Asteraceae; genus Saussurea; species Saussurea involucrata. The sequence goes on from CM066315.1 coordinate 70,136,061, forward strand.
GCTTGAATCGAGTCTCTCGAGTCCTCTTTCCTTTTCTATACTCTCGTAAGTTTCTCTCGTTTTCTTCTTTTTGACTTCACAGGAACTAAGAGAGATTTTATACTCCTTTTTAGTTGTTGTTGTTGATGGAGATAAACTCCATAAATGAAGCATCTCCCCAAATTTCCAAGCGATAGGGATGAGACTAAGGAGCCGTTTACAAAACCCTTACCCGGGTAAGTGCTTACCAAGTCACATTAGCTTACCGGATGAATATGTCAAGGATTAAGAATCTTACCCAGTAAGAGCGGAAGTAAAGACCGAGAGTCGTAAGCAAGAACCGAGAGTCTTACCCGGTAAGTGAGTGTGACGACTCTTACCACGGTTAGCGCTTACCGGCTAAATTGTTGCATACGATGTCATTTTGGTGGACTAAAATCTTACCCAGGAAGTAAGTGATAGTGTTGAATTTTACCGGTAAACACTTACCCGGGTAAGTGATTAGGTAAACGGCCCCTAAGTCTCTCCACGTCTCCCACTTTGACCTTTTCAATTACTATTTTCATCCCTAAACTTTTATCATCTATCTTTTGTAGTCCATAGCTTTTACATACTTTACAAACAACCCCTAAACTTGGGGTGTTACAAATAGATTGATGAACAAAACTCTCTCTAATCTCTATGAAGCGTATCAACTATTCTCTCCAATCTGACCTAGTTTCTAAACAAAACAACCTTTAAACCTAGAGCTTAAAGCCCGAAGCCCGTGGCCCATTGACACACTAAAGCCCATATTTCATTATAAAGCTTTTACAATTAATATCAAACACTTTATATAACTTTCTATTTAATCAGACATTTATAGTCTAAACAATCTCTCCCTAAAGTTATATAAAGAAAATATGATATTGAAATCTCCAGGTCTTGATCATCTCTCTCTCTCTCTCTCTTTTTCTTGGATCTTTGAAAAACTTTGGTGTTTTTGTCTTCATGTCTTTCTAGGCTTCCCCTTGAATAAAGCTCTTATTGTTCATCGTTTCAACTTTATCACTGGATTCAATGAACAATAACCTCGACTGATTGCACTAAAAGCAACTTTCAATTGTAGAAACTTCAACACATCCGATAAGCACACAAGAAAGGTAATGTGGAAGTTACATGACAATCCACAATGCATCTTCAGTTTAAAATCAAGAATCTGTCTTTGAATCGCAAGTTGAATCACTACTACAGAAAGTTTAATACAACCCTCTAAATTGTACCCGATTTACTAAAAAACCGGGCTTTATTTGTTTCTAATGGGATTCGTACCCGTCACCACCTGATAAACCGGGTTCTATTCGATGGGTAGTTTGGAACGCGTGTTTTTAATAATCCTACCCGGTTCCTTAAAGGAAACCGGTACCATTTATGTAAAACGTACCCGTCATTCCGTCCAACCGGGTTCTATTTGGTGGGTAGTTTGGAACGCGTGTTTTTTAATAATCCTACCCGGTTCCTTAAAGGAAACCGGGTACCATTTATCCGCACAAATTTCTAGGTTAATCAAATACTGGACTTTCTTAATGACGGCTATAACTTCTTCTTCTCATTCTAAACGGCTGTGGTGATGCTATAAATATCTTTGAATCTTCATTTCTCCCCCTCATGATGAGTAGGAGCATCCTAAACATCATGCAACTTCAAAGACTAACCGGATGAGTAGCAAAATAGCAAATAAACATGTAAGTAACCAAGATGGGTAATCAACTAACACAGAAACACATTAGTAACTGTTTTCACATAAATTAAAATAATTGTGTGGCCTATGTTCAGAGTTGGCATCGGGGTATCTTTGATAGGACTTTCAGTTATCACTGAAGTAAAATTTTAAAAATTACTTCTCAAACTGTTCTGGCAATATCACAAAGATATTCAAGTGGAATCACAAAGATTCGTGCATGTGTGAAAGAATTAAATCATATCTTTTTGGCTCAAAAATTGATTTAACCTAGGACACAAGTTAAAGATCAATAGACTCAGTGATTAGAAAATGAAGTTCGGAGACCGGAGCTGATGTCTTCCTTTTTCAATATCCAAGACCTCCAATTGTGGAATAGATATATTATGTGTTAAATCTCTGTGAATATATGAAACAAACATCTTTTGTGATATACTTGAGTGGCTAGGTGGGGTGACACGAGTTATCGACATTGAGTCCATGTTTATTTCAATATTCATATCCAAAGAACGAGAATGAATAGATTGTGTGGTAACCCGAATAACTGACTCGGTTTGGTAAGGACCAATAATTATGTAAGGACCAATAATTCTATTAAGTCGTGTCACATCCTCACCAAAATCTTTTCACTTCGAACTCATCTAAATATCCTACCCGGTTCCTTAAAGGAAACCGGGTACCATTTATCCGCACAAATTTCTAGGTTAATCAAATACTGAACTTTCTTAATGACGGCTATAACTTATTCTTCTCATTCTAAACGGCTATGGTGATGCTATTAATATTCAAATAGCATATTTTAAAACAACAATTAATTGCAAGATAGTGGAGTTTTTAAGCAATTAATTTCTTCAAATCTAAACGGCGACTACATTAAATTTCTTCTTCTATCCATGCTTGTTCGTTTCAAATATCTACTGATTTGAAGAATTTTAAGGTAATATTGTATTTTTTACGTTTATATTTTCTCATATACACAACACACCAATATAATAACACCCACATATATATATATATATATATATATATATATATATATATATATATATATATATATATAAAATTCATGATTGTATATGCATGTGAAATACTATATGGTTGATGGTGTTGTTTTTTTATATTTTGTTAGGATCGTTTGATCTATCAGATTACAAAATCGAATTAATTTGCTCATTGGTGGAACAAGGTAATTCTTTGTCATTTTAAATTTTAATTTATCAATATTGCATGATCATACATAATTTTCTATATCTTAAGGAACACCATTGCATATGACTTGGATTTTATACCCGTCTGAAATAATCTAATAGAGATTACTTTCAGATAGTCCCCGTTTTGGGACTGCTTTTTGAATAATTTGTCTCATTTAGGATGTGAATACATATTAGTCGATTAAGTATTTAATAAAAATCCGTTAGATATTTCTCATTGCTCCTACGAGTATGTGTTTCAGACGCATATTTGGGGAGACAATGGGAAATGCTGACGAATTTTTTTTAAATACTCAATCTGCTAGTACGTATTCATATATGAGACAAATTATTCAAAAAGTGGGTTAGGATTGACCACCGGCCATTTATTCTATTCATGCATTGCATGCATTTCATTAATATTTTATTTACTATATTACAGATGGATCGTAATACTTGGATGTACAAAATACCACGCGCTACCATTGAATATCTGACCCATTTGAACGAGTTTATTAAAGTTGCTGAGGATAACCGCAGACTTCTAGATTATCAAAGAGCACGTGGAAGCGTAAGTGATTCTTAAATTTGTATAAAGTTGATTTGATTTGTCTTTTTATAATTTCTAACACTACATTGCTAATGTTTTTGTAGGGCTGTTACAAGGTATCTTGATGAAGGAGGGCCGTGTGATACCGATAAAGCCATGCCATTTAGATGGGAGCTCTCAAAGGTAATTCATCTCACCGTACATCTATAAAACTTATTTCATAGTTGCTTTTGTCTAATTCATACATTTTTTTTGTCAATTTAGTGTAATCAGCAAAGATCCGGTTGGGAGTGTGGCTACTATATTATGCATTTCATGTTCAATTTTGTGATGTATCATCAATCACAGTTTCTGAAGAAAGTATGTATTTGCTAAACATGTTTTATTGTGTCAATTGCATTTAACCTTGTCGTCAAATAACAATTTTGATTTTCATTTGCTTCTAGGTACCATGGTACGACACGACTCCCCTGACAGAAAAAATGATGAACGTCATGGCTGTGACATGGGCTAAAAACTTTTCTAGCACGTATCTAAAACATCTAAAGAATTGATATTGGTTAGTTTCTTGTTGCAATGGTCCGATTTGTCATGGATATTAATTTATTTATGTTTAATAATTGTGTGAAATAATTACATTTATAGGGATTTTGACATTTATATGTCATTGCTATGGAAGCTCGCTTGGTTCAAAGAGTTGATGTGGATACCGGCCTACCGTTTGACCATTTTTGTCACCACTTGAAGATGCACTTACAGAAACTTAATATTATTGATAAACAAGTTTTTGTGAGGTCAATTTTGTAAGTTGCACCTTTATTCTCATACAAGATTTGAACTTTTATGTTGCTTTTGGTTGTCATTAACAAATTGTTGGCTTGTATGAGTGATATAGATTGCGTTATCGATTTTCATATGCTTCATGTATTCTCATACTAGATCTGTTGATTTCCATCGTTGTGTTGACAATGCAACAACTTTTATTATGTTTAGTTTTTTAAAAGGTTTTAGGTAATATATCAATATATGCAGATTTAAAAAAAAATACAAATCGTACCCGGTTTCTTAAAGAGAACCGGGTTCCATTTGATGTCCTTTCCTGCCTTTTAAATCGCAATGGTACCCGTACATTTGAAGGAACCGGGTAGCATTAAACAAATCGCACCCGGTTACTACAACCGGGTACTATTACATGCCATAATCGTACCCCCTTACATAGTACCCGGTTGTAGCACCGAGTACCATTAAGCTTGGCAACCGGGTTCTATTAACAATTATGTAGTAGTTTGGCTTTGAAAAACTTCAGAATTTGTCGAACCTTGGCTTTGAAAAACTTCAGAATTTGTCGAACCTTGGCTTTGAAAAACTTGAGAACTTGTTGAACCAATATGCTCGAAGGCGGAAATAATGATTTGTAGCAAGCACCAATTGATCAGGGATAAGGAAAATCAGTCAAGCAAACAACTTGTAATCTTATCAGCACAAAATCAATCTTTGATTCCAATGGCTTTTTCAACCTCAGATTAGGACATGAGGACTCTGTTACTCCCCCAGCTTTTCCTAACTCCCCCTCAACATCAGAATAAATATCTTTGAATCTTCATTTCTCCCCCTCATGATGAGTAGGAGCATCCTAAACATCATGCAACTTCAAAGACTAACCGGATGAGTAGCAAAATAGCAGATAAACATGTAAGTAACCAAGATGGGTAATCAACTAACACAGAAACACATTAGTAACTGTTTTCACATAAATTAAAATAATTGTGTGGCCTATGTTCAGAGTTGGCATCGGGGTATCTTTGATAGGACTTCCAGTTATCACTGAAGTAAAATTTTAAAATTACTTCTCAAACTGTTCTGGCAATATCACAAAGATATTCAAGTGGAATCACAAAGATTCGTGCATGTGTGAAAGAATTAAATCATATCTTTTTGGCTCAAAAATTGATTTAACCTGGGACACAAGTTAAAGATCAATAGACTCAGTGATTAGAAAATGAAGTTCGGAGACCGGAGCTGATGTCTTCCTTTTTCAATATCTAAGACCTCCAATTGTGGAATAGATATATTATGTGGTAAATCTCTGTGAATATATGAAACAAGCATCTTTTGTGATATACTTGAGTGGCTAGGTGGGGTGACACGAGTTATCGACATTGAGTCCATGTTTATTTCAATATTCATATCCAAAGAACGAAAATGAATAGATTGTGTGGTAACCCGAATAACTGACTCGGTTTGGTAAGGACCAATAATTATGTAAGGACCAATAATTATGTAAGGACCAATAATTCTATTAAGTCGTGTCACATCCTCACCAAAATCTTTTCACTTCGAACTCATCTAAATATCCTACCCGGTTCCTTAAAGGAAACCGGGTACCATTTATCCGCACAAATTTCTAGGTTAATCAAATACTGAACTTTCTTAATGACGGCTATAACTTCTTCTTCTCATTCTAAACGGCTGTGGTGATGCTATTAATATTCAAATAGCATATTTTAAAACAACAATTAATTGCAAGATAGTGGAGTTTTCAAGCAATTAATTTCTTCAAATCTAAACGGCGACTACATTAAATTTCTTCTTCTATCCATGCTTGTTCGTTTCAAATATCTACTGATTTGAAGAATTTTAAGGTAATATTGTATTTTTTACGTTTATATTTTCTCATATACACAACACACCAATATAATAACACCCACACACATATATATATATATATATAATTCATGATTGTATATGCATGTGAAATAATATATGGTTGATGGTGTTGTTTTTTTATATTTTGTTAGGATCGTTTGAGCTATCAGATTACAAGATCGAATTAATTTGCTCATTGGTGGAACAAGGTAATTCTTTGTCATTTTAAATTTTAATTTATCAATATTGCATGATCATACAAAATTTTCTATATCTTAAGGAACACCATTGCATATGACTTGGATTTTATACCCGTCTGAAATAATCTAATAGAGATTACTTTCAGATAGTCCCCGTTTTGGGACTGCTTTTTGAATAATTTGTCTCATTTAGGATGTGAATACATATTAGTCGATTAAGTATTTAATAAAAATCCGTTAGATATTTCTCATTGCTCCTACGAGTATGTGTTTCAGACGCATATTTGGGGAGACAATGGGAAATGCTGACGAATTTTTTTTAAATACTCAATCTGCTAGTACGTATTCATATATGAGACAAATTATTCAAAAAGTGGGTTAGGATTGACCACCGGCCATTTATTCTATTCATGCATTGCATGCATTTCATTAATATTTTATTTACTATATTACAGATGGATCGTAATACTTGGATGTACAAAATACCACGCGCTACCATTGAATATCTGACCCATTTGAACGAGTTTATTAAAGTTGCTGAGGATAACCGCAGACTTCTAGATTATCAAAGAGCACGTGGAAGCGTAAGTGATTCTTAAATTTGTATAAAGTTGATTTGATTTGTCTTTCTATAATTTCTAACACTACATTGCTAATGTTTTTGTAGGGCTGTTACAAGGTATCTTGATGAAGGAGGGCCGTGTGATACCGATAAAGCCATGCCATTTAGATGGGAGCTCTCAAAGGTAATTCATCTCACCGTACATCTATAAAACTTATTTCATAGTTGCTTTTGTCTAATTCATACATTTTTTTGTCAATTTATTGTAATCAGCAAAGATCCGGTTGGGAGTGTGGCTACTATATTATGCATTTCATGTTCAATTTTGTGATGTATCATCAATCACAGTTTCTGAAGAAAGTATGTATTTGCTAAACATGTTTTATTGTGTCAATTGCATTTAACCTTGTCGTCAAATAACAATTTTGATTTTCATTTGCTTCTAGGTACCATGGTACGACACGACTCCCCTGACAGAAAAAATGATGAACGTCATGGCTGTGACATGGGCTAAAAACTTTTCTAGCACGTATCTAAAACATCTGAAGAATTGATATTGGTTAGTTTCTTGTTGCAATGGTCCGATTTGTCATGGATATTAATTTATTTATGTTTAATAATTGTGTGAAATAATTACATTTATAGGGATTTTGACATTTATATGTCATTGCTATGGAAGCTCGCTTGGTTCAAAGAGTTGATGTGGATACCGGCCTACCGTTTGACCATTTTTGTCACCACTTGAAGATGCAGTTACGGAAACTTAATATTATTGATAAACAAGTTTTTGTGAGGTCAATTTTGTAAGTTGCACCTTTATTCTCATACAAGATTTGAACTTTTATGTTGCTTTTGGTTGTCATTAACAAATTGTTGGCTTGTATGAGTGATATAGATTGCGTTATCGATTTTCATATGCTTCATGTATTCTCATACTAGATCTGTTGATTTCCATCGTTGTGTTGACAATGCATTCATTTTTATTATGTTTAGTTTTTTAAAAGGTTTTAGGTAATATATCAATATATGCAGATTTAAAAAAAAAATACAAATCGTACCCGGTTTCTTAAAGAGAACCGGGTTCCATTTGATGTCCTTTCCTGCCTTTTAAATCGCAATGGTACCCGTACATTTGAAGGAACCGGATAGCATTAAACAAATCGCACCCGGTTACTACAACCGGGTACTATTACATGCCATAATCGTACCCCCTTACATAGTACCCGGTTGTAGAACCGGGTACCATTAAGCTTGGCAACCGGGTTCTATTAACAATTATGTAGTAGTTTGGCTTTGAAAAACTTCAGAATTTGTCGAACCTTGGCTTTGAAAAACTTGAGAACTTGTTGAACCAATATGCTCGAAGGCGGAAATAATGATTTGTAGCAAGCACCAATTGATCAGGGATAAGGAAAATCAGTCAAGCAAACAACTTGTAATCTTATCAGCACAAAATCAATCTTTGATTCCAATGGCTTTTTCAACCTCAGATTAGGACATGAGGACTCTGTTACTCCCCCCCAGCTTTTCCTAACTCCCCCTCAACATCAGAATAAATATCTTTGAATCTGCATTTCTCCCCCTCATGATGAGTAGGGGCATCCTAAACATCATGCAACTTCAAAGACTAACCAGATGAGTAGCAAAATAGCAGATAAACATGTAAGTAACCAAGATGGGTAATCAACTAACACAGAAACACATTAGTAACTGTTTTCACATAAATTAAAATAATTGTGTGGCCTATGTTCAGAGTTGGCATCGGGGTATCTTTGATAGGACTTCCAGTTATCACTGAAGTAAAATTTTAAAATTACTTCTCAAACTGTTCTGGCAATATCACAAAGATATTCCAGTGGAATCACAAAGATTCGTGCATGTGTGAAAGAATTAAATCATATCTTTTTGGCTCAAAAATTGATTTAACCTGGGACACAAGTTAAAGATCAATAGACTCAGTGATTAGAAAATGAAGTTCGGAGACCGGAGCTGATGTCTTCCTTTTTCAATATCCAAGACCTCCAATTGTGGAATAGATATATTATGTGGTAAATCTCTGTGAATATATGAAACAAGCATCTTTTGTGATATACTTGAGTGGCTAGGTGGGGTGACACGAGTTATCTACATTGAGTCCATGTTTATTTCAATATTCATATCCAAAGAACGAGAATGAATAGATTGTGTGGTAACTCGAATAACTGACTCGGTTTGGTAAGGACCAATAATTCTATTAAGTCGTGTCACATCCTCACCAAAATCTTTTCACTTCAAACTCATCTAAATATCTAGACCCCTCACTAATATCTATAAATAGGTTGTATTTCTTGGGTATGTCCATCCGGTTCTGGATTGACCATAGAAACGATATAAGTCCTAACACTCCTTTCATTCACCAAGTAGAACAATGAAGTAAACATTTACATACGAGTTCAAAACTGAAATGTTTAGAAGTCAAAATCTTTTAAGAACGAGTCATTGTCTGAGATGATCAGAAGTCATAATAAAATTATAATGAATATCAAAGAACAATCTCAAGCGCTAAACATAATGACTCAGTAGGTACAGTATGATCAAAAATCAAACAATGAATAAAAATTTTAATTGTGAAGAACAAGTCACTATTAATAGTACAGATAAGAATTGAATCATCAACAAGAAATGACGAACTTTGGAAAACAAATAGGAATTCAAGCGAGTGTATTTCCATCAAAAAATCAATAAACATATGAGACATGAAAATAACTAAATCAAAAAAATAATATAACACGTGGCAATTATGGAATTTAAAATCGAAGAAAAACAAACGCAAGTAAGTTTTTCATAATAAATTACCACGGTTCTTTGAATTCACTAAAAAATCATGTACGTGTCAAGAATCTGATACTCCCCCAAAAAAGTGACATAACCTTTTAATGCAGTCATGTGAAAAGAATATTCCGAATTTTATCAAACATGACATCCCTGCAAAACAGATCAGAAAGATTTTGGTATCCACGCTTTGATGGATCATTGATGATTAGATGCCCTAACTGTAAAATGAGGATCGGGGATACTGTAGGTACCATACCACTTATTCACATACCTTGGATGTACAAAGTCACTCTTTGCACGATGAGTGCAGCAGATCTTTGCTCAACTCAAACTGATCAACTTAGTTGTAGAATAAACATAAGTAGGTGAACCAGTCTTGGAAATAAATGATTTTGTATCAAGTATAGGAGAATTACAAGATGTGTCTTCATCTTTGTCTTCAGTAGTTGATTTCTTTTCCAAACCATCTTTACTTTTCGAAACACTTAATTATCTTTATTATCAACACGAGAGTTATAGAAAAGATTAGAAGGGTGAATCTGATCTTTTGAGAACTCATTTTATTTGCCAAGACTCTTTGAAGAACTATTTGTAGAACTTGAAGCATAAGAGGACTGAACAACTTTAAAATTTCTTTCTACAAGTTTCTTGACTTTAACGGATAAAACATTTCGTTCTTCGATAATTAAACCAAATCTCTTTTGTAGATCAGATTTTACCATTTCTTCTTTCAAAATCTAGGTTGCAAACTCAGATAATTTATGTGTAAGCTTATGAATTTCTGTTTCAAAAATGTTTCTTTCATTTTCAAAGTGTTTTTCAATATTATTGCGTTTATCAGATATTTCTTTGAAAAACACAACAATTTTCTTTTCAAGCTCTCTCTTTTTACTCTCAAAAGATTTTCTTTGATTCTTAAAATTATTTCGCTCAATTATCAAAACCTTTTCAAAATCAGATATTTGTTTTGAAAGTTTAGCATTTTCAAGCTCAAACATCTTTCGTTCCTCAACGTTTTCTTTTTCGAAAATAGAAAGCCTTTTCTTGAGATAAATATTTTCATTTTCCAACACGTTTCTTCTTTCTTCAAGCGCCGCATTCTTCTCTTCTCTGGCTTCAAAGTCTGTAATATTTCGTTCAAGTGCAGATATTTTTTCTGAAGCTTCAGCACTTGTCGGATCTCTTCTTATCATGTCATCTTTCTCTCAAGATCTGAAATCTTTCTTTTAAGAGAATCTATTTGGTCAGCATACATACGGTAATATGAAGCATTTCTTGCTCCTTTTTCAAGTTCAGAATTCCTATGCATGAGCCAATCATTGTTGTTCCCTAAAGAACACATATATGTATACGTCTGACTTTCCGATCTCAGATTGTACAAATCTAACTGAAGACATATTTTCTCAAGACTCAGTTTGTCAACGACCTTTGAAGTGGTCTCCAATTTCGCTTCGAGAGCTGAAATCTTTGCTTTGTGGTCAGAAATAGTTGGACAAGACATTGTTACTTGAATAAGATGATCATAAGAACGCTCAAAATATCGATCCAAAAGAAGACACAGTATCACAGAATACATAATTGTCCCCCTTCGGCGACTTAGCACGGGGGGTCCGGATAAAGAGTCCAGATAAGATAGTTTCCAGGAAGAATCCGGAGAAGGTGAATCTGGAAGATGAGTCCACATAGAATGGAATCCGGGTAGGCAAATTCCGGATGTGATAGAATCCGGGTGTAAGTTTGGATATAGCAAAATATGGGTGGTATCCGATTAAATGTAAATCCGGATGGAATGGTGTTGGAATCCGGTTAATAATTCGGATGGGGATTTTCCGGGTAAAGAGGAAATCCGGGTAAGCTAACCGGATCTAGTTGTTCGGATAATGATGTCGAGAAAAGAGCGAACTCCGGACGAATGTATGTCTGGAACCTGGTGAGAATCCGGGTAGGTACGTATCCGGATATCAGGAGATATCCAGGTGATGTTTTCGGATACTGATTAATCGAAAAATAATAAGAATGTACTCGGAAATGTCGATGATCGATTTATTCGGATCTGGAATCAACACAGATGATTTCTAATGCACCTTGGAGATCGAAAAAAGTATAGAAACACAAAAAAGCAACTGACCCAGATCGAATTACACTAAAATACGTCCTATTTGTCGAAAATCACAAAGAATCTGGAGAACAGAGACCAAAAACGCCAAGATCGATTTTTCAAAATTGAGACTTAAAGCTTTGGTTTTGAATCTGAAACTTTACCAAATGCGATTTATGACTCAACGAAATGGAATGAAGAAACTAGTAATCAACAACTTAAGCAATAATCATAAAATCAGAAAACCTTACTTGGTGAGCTGTTTACCTGGATTTGATGAACACATACTGAAAATTGATACCTTTGAACCGATAATTTTTCTCTTTGCTCTGATACCAAATGATAATCCCAGTATGATCAAGTAACAATGATTGAAATGATAAAGTATTATTGAATGATTAACAAGAGTTACAAGTAATAGATTGATGAACAAAACTCTCTCTAATCTCTATGAAGCGTATCAACTATTCTCTCTAATCTGGCCTAATTTCTAAACAAAACAACCTTTAAATACCTAGGGCTTAAAGCCTGAAGCCCATGACCCATTAACATACTAAAGCCCATATTTCATTATAAGGTTTTTACAATTAATATCAAACACTTTATATAATTTTCTATATAGTCCTAAGAAACTTTACTCTTTATAATATAATCTTTATATATAAAAAGTATGATCCATTGAGAATGATGTGGCACTCTAAGATTTGAGTATTCTACATTGGGTTGGATCATAACTCTCTAAACTTATGTTGCCGGTTCATGTTGGTTAATAGGGTTGTAAATGAACCGAATGAATACGAACGGAGGCTTGTTCGTGTTCGTTCGTTTAACTTAACTGAACAAACGAACGAACATGAATGGTAAACGAACGAAATGTTTTGTGTTCAGATCCGTTTGTTAAGAAAATTTGTTCGTGTTCGTTTATGTTCGTTCATTAAGAGCTAAATGAACGAACTTAAATGAACATAAACGAACATAAGTGAACGAACCCAAATGAACAAAAAATATCCATTGTTACCCTCATTTCGTTCGTAAAAATATCATAACAAAATGAAAAATCGGGTTAATTTAGGAGGTATAAAAATTAATTCTTAAAAATTAATTTACATAATGAACTTACATATTAATGTCATACTACATAAACATGTTTATATATATATATATATATAAAAACAAACATAAAAGAATATAAACGAACGTAAAGGAGCATAAACGAACGAAAACAAACATAAAAGAACAAACGTTCACGAACGTAAATAAACGAATGAGACCACTGTTCATGTTCCTTCATCTAACTAAACGAACAAGAAAATGTGTTCATGTTCGTTCATTTATTAAATGAGCGAACATAAACAGACTTCCCGCCGAACAGTTCACGAACGGTTCGTTGAACGTTCGGTTCGTTTACAACCCTATTGGTTAACCCTCCAAACTCATGGGGTTGGTTCATTTTTGTCAACCTTATTTTTGCAAAAAAGTTAATCTATATAGAAAAAACAATATATCAATACAAAAGAAAGTTAGAAAATAATGAGGAGGCATCACTTGTGAATTGAGTATTCTATATTTCTTAAATAGAGGTTGAGTTTTGTCTATCCCACATTGAAAGAGAAATAAAAGATTTGAGCATTGATGATAGGCATATGAAAGATGGTTAAGATGTTTTTTGTTCAACTCAAGGTTGGATCCTCTTTGCTAATCCTCTAAACTCATGTTATTTACTCATGTTGGCTAACCTTCTAACTCATGGGGTTGTTTTATTTTGGCCTACCTTTTTTTTGTAAAAACAAATATCAAAACAAAAGAAATTAAGCTAGAAAATAATAAGGTGGCATCATTAGAATAAAGTATTTTAAAATCATTAATTATGGTTAGATTTTAGGTATCCCACATTGATGATGAATTTATACGTCGATAAAGGAAGACGAATATATAAGAGAATGATGAGATTCCATTTAAAAATTAAAAGGTTCATTTGGCTATATAATACATGTTAATCTTCAAATTTTTGGAGTAATACTTATTCTTTATAAAACTCAATCGATAATATTAATATTCATTTTTACTCTTTACCTTTTTCTATATATTTAAAAGTAAGATCTACAAGTAATGATGTAATCTATATATAATATCAATACATAAATACAAAAGAGAGCTATAAAATAAGGTGACATTATTAGAATTAAGTATTATATAATCCTTGCATTGTGGTAAGATTGTGGGTATCACATATTAATAAATTGATACGTCGATAACAGAAGATGAATATACAAGAGAGAGATGAGATCCATTTGAAAGTTAAAAAGGTTCATTTGGGTATATAAACCATGTTTATCTTCCAATTATTGAACTAATAGTTATTCTTTTATAAAACTCAATCAATAGTATCAATATCCATCTTTAATATCTTTTTATCTTTATCTTCTTTATAAATTTAAAAGTAAGATCAACATGATGTTAACCTATATTAAAAATCAGTATATAAATACAAAAGAAAGCTATAAAATAATGAGGTGGGATCATTGGAATTAAGTATTATAAAATTCTTGCATTGTGGTTATATTTTGGGTATCCCACATGATGATAAACGGATACATTAATAGAGCAAGATGAGTATATTAGAGAAGAATGAAAAAATAACTTTATTCATATAAGATTTAATGGAAAATCAAACAAACAACCTCTAAGAGGCTATGAACCACAAAAAAATGATGTGTGCACTATGAGTTAAGTATTCTTAATTCTGAATTATGGTTTGGCTATCCAACATTAATGGAAGGTTGAAAATTTGACAATGCATAGTAGATATATTAAAGGATTGGATGATTCATTTGAAAGTTAAGAATGGATGGGTAGCTAAAAACAAAATAACCACAACTAATGATATACTCAAAGAAGGTATATAAAAGTAAGAACCATAACCAACAATGTGGCATGCTAATAATCGATCATTCTCAATCTTGAAATGTTGTTGGTTTTAGTTATCCCACATTGATGGGGAGATGAAATATTAACAAATGATGCGGCACACTAAGAATTGAATATACTCCATCTTATACTCTTTTCTAACAAATAGATAAAGTTGACAAATAAATTAAAATCACAGAAATGAAAGAAGTTATAGTCGTGAAACATATATCTACATCTATAATATATAATATATAGGTCATAGTTATTTTGCAATCCAGTAAAAGGTTACAACTTGTGCAACTTTCATCTAAACCGTCAATTGCATTTGGATTCTTATTGATTTTTTAAATGAATTTACCTGATTTCATCGAGTTTCGTTGAACTTATGCAAAATATGTCAATGCACATAACGGTTCATGTGATTTACCGAATGAAAGTGGTACATTCATGAAACAATATGCACTCATGGCATTTAATGAAATACTATGCATTGTAGGTAAGATTATTGCATGAAACAAGTAATCATTGATGTAATTCAGTAATAATCCATTGTCTACATAATGAATGGGCTAACAGAATGATTTAGATGAGAGTTACACGGGGTTGTAACCTTTTACTGGGTTGTAGAATAAACCACCCCATAATGTATAAATCCATATCTATCTATAAACCTTTTTTAGAGGAAAGACTCCAGGCAGTATTATAAAACCAAAAAGAAAAAATACAACCGCTCAAGGAAAACGCCACACCCAAAGCCAAGCGGCAAAACATAAAAACTTGGAGCATGAGGTTTTAAGTACTATGCAATAGAATAATAATTATTTTTTCTTATTTAATGGTTTGTATCTCACACCTGATAGGCAAAAAGGAGGCAGACACAAAAACAAAGAGTTAACTTTACTTGATCTCCATTTATAGTTTTCTTACACATCCGATGAGATAATAAGGGGTAAGAAAGAGGTGGGTACAAAAAGTAGGGTCAATCGTCAACAATGAAACAAATATACCTAAACTTATTGACTAAGACTAAGTGTAATATTTGTGTTTGTTAGTTTAATATTTGATAGATAGAAAATCTGCCCACGTAATATCGATCTTAACTCTTTTTATGGGAGAAAGTACCATGCATAAAATATATTCATTGTTTTATATTATATTATATTATATAAATATTCAATCGAGACATTAGAATAAATCTTAACTTACTCCATTATTTCTCGAAATTAATTATCGTCACCGCGCAATAACACAACTCATGTAACCACTTACCAAAATCTTTATTTGAATGCATCCCATCACAAGCCACTTCATATTATTATCTGACAAACACTTTCGCCTTTTTTGTCCTTCTTTCAGTTCTTTGTAAAGATACCTCACCAAACTTAAAAAAATATATTATTATAATCAAAGAATGAAATTATTATGTAATAATGAAATTTTTTATGAAAATGCAATCATATGCAAGTTATGTGTTTCACTCATTCCGACCACCCTACTCAAAACTCTTCCAATAAAACATTTTTCGGTACTCAGTGTCTTGCAACAATTTGGTTGCAATATTTGCAAATGATTTTTTTTGTGTTATCTTAATGAAAAGACATTGTTTGATCAATGCATAAAAGATCAATTGTGAATCCCAAATGTAGTGCAAAAGTATCAATCAAACAATCAAACACAATGTGTATTCAATGATTAAGGTCATAAGATTGAATGAATATTAGAGAGAATACAAAGTACGGCCAAAATGATTAGCAAAGTTGATTAACCCTAAACTAGGGTAAAAACAAACTACTTATACCTCATTAAGGTATTTACAATTTTAGCCCAAAAACTTTAATACCATCAAACTATTAACCCTAACAATCTCCCCTTCTGATTAAAGATGACGTAGATGCCCATATGGAACGTATCTTCTTCGAATATCGAACGAGACCTCAAATCGTCTCAGCACGCGTCTGTACTCAGTTCTCTCAGAAATCAACTACAATGCTTTAACAACGAGTCTTCTGTAGTTCGACTCTAAGGTCTTTGCACCTTTGTTGTAACACCTGTAGTTTTGGTAAGCAAACGTTACACCGAGCCCATTTGATGGTTGGTATTTGTGAGCTTTGTGTGTGGAAGGGCCTACTTATAATCCTCAGATGCATCGGGAGCGTTCAGGATAAGAAACTTCGATTTTGGGCCTCGATACGCAGGGAGCGACTATGACACACAACCATGACATGTGTCAATGTCGTTGGGCAATGTCGCTCTGAAGGGACACCCCACGGACACTTCGTGTGACTATGCATGCGACAATGACACATGTCACTATCGTCAGGCAATGTCGCGATCGGCCCCTGAGCCTCTTAAAAACCCTATTTTTGGCAACTTCTTCTCATTTTTAGCTATTCCCTTCCTACAATTCTCTCCCAAGTCGAAACCCCCTCCCCTATTTTGTTTTGGAGCTTCAAGAAGTGTAAATCCTTGAGTTTTAAAAGGAACACTCAACTTTTAGCAAGGATTTGGATGCAAGGGTTGAAGTTCTTCATCTCACCCTCATTCATGGAGATTTCTAAGCTTTCTAGGGTTTCATCCAACCCTTTTTCCTCCATTTTGAAGATTGGGAGTTTGTGGTTCATTTTGGTGACTCTAGAGGTATTTTGGTTGGTGGATCCAAGTTATGGTTAAGGTAATCTTCTCTTTTCTTCATCTATGGAAGTTAGGCTTTTGGTATGAGTTGAGATATTGGTTTAAGATGTTTGGGGAATGATTCTATATGGTTGAATATGATTATTGATGGTTGGAACCTCATGGATCTAGTTTTTTGGAAGATTTGGCTTGAGGGTTCAAGTTTCTTCAAAGGAGCTTAAGTTGGGGAAAATCTAAATTTAGCCTAAATCTAGCAAGGTGATTTCAAATTGATTTGTGAAAACATCGTACATGCCAAAAATGTCATTTTCCAAGTATATATGTGTTTTACATGAAATTATCAATTGTTGAGTTATTTGGGGGATTTTGATTATTTGAAGTATTTAACTTTATAAACATTGCAAAATACCCATATTTCGAATTTTTAGGTAGTTTGATAAATTAATCATAAATGAAAATATTTTAATGATTTTATTGCATAAATGGAGGTTATTTTGTAAAAAAAAATGCATTTTAGTGTTTGGTGGAAATATGCATAGTTTGTGTTATGGGATGTTTTGAACATACCAGCGTGTGGGTCATTGGATTTTAGTCATTCCCGACCTTGCAAACATTTTGGAAATTGTAAACTTTTTGGTTTTGGGGAAAAGATGTATTTTGAGTATTTCAATGAGTAAATCTTACGTATTGATATATTTTAACGATTTATCTTACGAGTGTAAATCTTTTGGTATAAATGCACCTTGATGGGTGTTTTGGAAAATGATTTGTCTTAATCTAGAGTTGAGCGGAGTTACTTATGTATATGGAGCATGTTTCATACAAACGTGGGATATTTACGTTTTATTGCATTTTATGACTTTTAACAAATGGTCTTTTAATTTATTGAACTTGTGGCTTGGTATTTGATTATGTTGGTTTTGGGGACATTTGCCCAAGTTTTGATGGCTCAACGTAGAGCTTTGGTCATGATTTATATTTATTTTAGAATTACATGTTTTGAATATATACGCTAGTTCATTCGTTTGGAGTCATGTAACTTTATAGACCTTATTGTTATGGATCCATTGGTACTCGAGTTTTACGTTTAATGATGGGACGCTAGTTTTCCACATTGTAGCACGAAATAGGCATCGAGGTAAGGTGTAAGTCCTATGTGCTAGTATGTTTCTTGTATGTGGATAACTCAATGTGTAGACCTAGAGGGGTTGAAGATGATACTCCATGGGTGTACGCTTTAAGTAGCCGAGCTCGACATTCAATACATGTATAATTTATGTGATTAGTTTTACTAACATGTCAAGTGGCCTACTTTTGTGTTTCGTCACTTATGTTGGTAAGCGAGTCTCCCATGTCGCTGAAAGGTGTTGTTTTGGGTATTGAGTTTCATTATTCATGTTTTCGGTGACGTTTTATATTTGAAGATTATTATCTATGAGTTATGAGTTGAGTGTTATGCCCCATCCGTTTTTGGATGTTTCGGTGTGTAAAGTTTTGCCCACGAATTCTAAATTTGGGAGTTCATTTACTATTCACGTTTGAGTGAGTTTTGGTTTGAGTTATTTTACTAAGGAATGTTTTGTATTGGGGTTTCATCTTGAAAATGGGGCGTATTAGAAAACGTCTATATTGGTGTTGCCATCACCTAATATTACTTTTATTGGAAAACGGGTCTTTCTCATATTTAAAGCAAATTATTTTGGACTTCATGATTTAAGTTGCCCTCGTTCTTTTAACGATCTATATAAACCTGATGAAAACTCTTGAACTCACAAGGCGTTAGCCTAACCTTTTTATTTTTCGGCATGTGCAATAGGTTCCGGTTGAGGAATAGTTCTAGTGACACTGTGAAGAGTGGAGAGCTAGATGTGTGTTCAAGAAGTAAGTGGCTTGGTGAAGTCTTCTGTGTTTTGGGAATAGCAACTTTGTATTGAGTTGAGTAGCAACCGACCCTTTATAGTCTTGGTGTAGGACTTAGAGTATTGAATTGTTGAAGTTGTTACGTTTCTATTATTGAGGTATTTCCATAGATTGTTTGTATAAGGAATTTTATCCTTATTGTCTATTTAATCTAAGATTTTGTTTAGTTGCTCTTTCCAATTTCGGGGGTGTTACATTTGTCATTCATAGCAACTTTAGCTCGCAGCTTGTCTCGAAATAATATCAGAGTCCATCACAGTATCGGGCTATTTCACAGAATCTCAAAACGTATTTCACCTTTACTGTTCTTGTATGTCATGTTGAATTCAGAAAGTTCAAAGAGCATGTCGACAGGTACATTCTCGATGTTGGGAAGGCTTTGATCTGGTTTGAGCATGTTGATTTTCGGTTGATTGCTTTCGATTCCCATTTGGAAGTCTTCAACGTAGGATAACGTTATTGCACTCTTCATATAACGCTTTACAGCTTCTAGTGCTCCAATGACTTCACGGGGGGGGGGGGGGGGGGGGATGGTTTTGGTCTTCATATCTCTTAGCGGAAACTCGAGATCTTGCAATTCCAAGTTTTCAAAGTCGGCTTCAGTGAACATCAAATATATGTCATCTTTTCTAGTCACAATGAAGATCGGATAGCAAAATTTGAGTAGATGAATGGATTGGATCTTTTTGACGACTTTTATCTCGTAATTTGTTCTAACATAACCGATTGGTTGACCTTTTGTCTTTCTCATGTTCACGTACTCAATCTGTTTATGCTTTTCTTTCATAGATTCAATGTCGTACAAAGCAATAGGTTTGTGCTTACGTATCCAGTGGGCAAAAGTTTTCTTTTCTATTTCTTCCAAGAATGGAGTGAGAATTATTACCCTTTCCCATTTCAGTGGTGGATCTGGTTGAGCCTGGGAAGCTTCAGAAGTAGGATGATCTGATTTAGCTCGGTTAGATCCTTTAGCTGTGTATATGAGCAATGGGATAAGTGATTTTAACTCTGGGGCGGATAATCCTGAAAGGTTTGATGGAACAAGCGGTCGTAGTTTCCTTGTTGTTGGAATTCTTCATCATCAAAGTAGTACAGATCATTTACTCTGGTTTGTATTACGACTAGTGCGCATTCGATGATCGCTCGTTCAACCTTTGGGTCTATTTCTGAATCAATATCAATGAGATCACATTCATCTGCTTCGTCTGATGTCCATTTATCACAATCCTCAGGCTTTTCAACCGTTGGAGTTACATTAGCATAAATAACTGTTTCTTCAGCCGTTGAAGTATCCGTGTCATGTACGTGTGTCTGATCCTCCTCTGAAGTCTGTACAATTTCGGTAGTTTCAGCTTGTACCTCTGTAGCTTTATCAACATGTATTATCTCTGGTTCCGATGTGCATTGGCGCTTCTCCCCCTCATGGTGATCAGGACCATCTTTATCAACATGCTTGCATTTGAACCCCTGAGCGTGACCCTTGCAAGTGTCTTTGAAAGAGGCAACTCCATCAGAGAGTGTAGCTAGAATTTGCTGCATAGACTGAAGAGTGGTTGTGAGGGTTTGGATGGCATCAAGTGAGATAGTTTGGGAAGGTGCAGGTGTAGTGGTGACAACCTGAGATCGACGACCATGTTAGCTTCAGTAGAGGTGTCTGTGTTGCCTTGGGACATGAGTTTGTCAAGTAGTGGGGCTTTCAGGTCGTTTATGGAGAGGTTGGTTGGATTTTGAGGTGGTGGAGTAGGTAATTGGCATGGATGGCTGGTTCAGGTTCGGTCATCACAACTTTACCTTTTAGCATACGCTTTAGAGCATCCACTCTTTCTTTATTTCCTCTTCAGAGAGTTACAAGTATTGAATGCAAAGCAAACTCTCTCAATGAAACCTATTAGGCGCATGAACTCATCTCATCAACTCTAAGTTAATGATTACAAAACTAACACTAAATACTAAGGCTTAATAAGCCCAAGCCCATTAACTCACTAAAACCCATTTAACAATATAAGGCTTTTACAATTAATATAAAACTCTTTATATAACTTTCTATTTAATAGAACATTTATAGTCCTAACAATCTCCCCCTAAAGTTATATAAAGAAAAAATGATCTTGAAATCTTCACGTCTTGATCTTCTCTCCCGCTTGAATCTTTGAAAAACTTTGGTCTTGCATGTCTTCATGTCTTTCGAGGCTCCCCCTTGAATAAAGCTCTAGGTCTTCATAGTTTCAACTTTATCACCGGATTCAATGAATGATAACCTCGACTGAGTGCACTAAAAGCAACTTTCAACTGTAGAAACTCAACACATCGGATAAGCACACAAGAAAGATAATGTGTGAGTTACGTGACATTCCACAATGCATCTTCAGTTTAAAAACAAGAGTTTGTCTTTGAACCGCGAGTTGAATTAGCTTTCAGCTTGAGAACTTGTAGAACCAATATGCTCGTAGGAGGAATCAACTTGTAGCAAACACCACTTGATAAGGGATAGAAGAATCAATCAAGCAGAAAACTTGTTAGGGTCAATTTATGTTGATTTAAAGTTCAAGGGTCTGTATTGTAATAGTTGAATTTGAGCTTAGTTAGTGAACGGGCCGTGGGCTTGTTAACCACGGGCCCGTCATATATAAAGTGCATTAGCCTTAGAAAATAGGCTAGTTGTCTCTTTTGCTTTCGTACTCTTTATTGTAATTCTCTCTGATTGAAAGCTAATAGGGATGACCAGTTGAAATCATAAACTCTATTGTTTTACATATATTGATTTCATTGTTCGTTGCACGGATCTGAGACTCACACTTGGTATCAGAGCAGACAGACTACATCGATTCAAAGTTTTCAATTCGATTTCTGGTAAGTTTTCTGAAAAATACGGCTGTGTTCTTGAGTGACATTCAATTCTTTGATTCTGGTAAAATTGATCAATTTCGTTTATTAGGTATTGTTAGCATTATTGTTTTCAGTGATTCTGCAAATTTTCATAACCTAATTCGATCGTTTGAGTGGTTTCTAAGCAAATTAAAAGTCAAAAGTTTTGGTTGTGTTCTTCACTAAAAATCTATTTTTTACCATCAAAACGTGTTCTTTTTGCTTCAAAATCTATTTGGGTAGTGTTAATTTTGTGTTTGGTAGTGTTTCTAATCTTTCAGGAACATCTTTGAGCAACCTTAGTCGATTCCCAATCGATTGGAAACCCACAGCCGCTGTTTCCGGGTAACACAGTCGTGCTTTCCGGACAAGTCATCACTTTCCGAACATTTGTGTTATTCTTTCCGGGTACGTCTTCTTTCCGGGTAAGTTTTTAAATTCCAAGTTTTCCGGGTAATTTGTTCCGGAAACCCAAACTATCCGATAAAGATTTTATCCGGACAACTCTAGGTATCCGGTAATAATTTTTATCCAGATAATACTAAGTATCCGGGAAACAATTTATCCTGATTATCTAATCACCCGGTAAGTTCTTGTGATTTCTATCCTATCCGGTAAGTTCAGTATTCGGAATCTCCATCATCCGGTAAGTATTACGTTTATTTGTTTCATTCGGACACTTTTGCCACCCGGTAACATTTGTTATCCGGTAACCTTAAGCTGTCCGGACTCTTCTACTAATCCGGATACTTTTGCTTTGAACTTTTTCATTTAAATCTGATCCGGACACTTCCAGATTAGATATCTCATCAGGATTCCTATCCGGTGAGTTCAGTTTGTTGAAATCTTACCAGTTCCTAATTCAAATCTGTCGTAGAACCTGCGTTAGGTTTACACTTTGAATCAATCATTCGTCTGACGATCACTCCAGTGCAACTGAAGATGTCTTATTCACCTCAGTCAAAGGTAAAGACAAGTCAGGTATGTGAATCTAACCAACAAGATCTCCTTAATCAAGTGCAATCACTTACTGAACGGGTAGATTCCTTTAAGGCCACCTCTAAAGAACAACTGCTTGAGATTAGATCTTTAACCGAAAAGCTAGATGTTCAAAAGAGGATAACTGAAAAATATAAGTCTGAAAATGCTAATCTAAAAGACAAATGCAAAAATCTCTCATTAGCACCTAAGGACTTAAGGGCCAAGTTATCTGAACTTCAGTCTCAGTTTGATCAGTGTCTGAATGAGAAAGCAGAAATTGTTTATCAATGTTCTGCTCTTCAAATTCAGCACAAGGAGTTTGTTAATAAAATCACCGATCTTGAAACAAAACTCCACAAAAGAGGTCAAACCGATCAAACCATCTTTATGAATAAACCCAAAGAGTTCACGTACTTTAACAAAGAATGGGGAATCGGATACGATAACCCACATTATCTGAAAAAGGGTATCTACAAAACACCTACTCTGTATGACTTTGGGTGTCTTGGTTTTGATAAGAAATACCCGGAATATGCTATTAAATGGACTGGTCCTCTTGAACCTGAAAAGGAAGAGGAAACCGAGGAATATAAGCGAGCACACAAACGAGGAATACAACTTCCATTTTGTTATGAACCTTTAAATTATTCTTATCAAAAGAACAAGAAGTATCTCTCGAATGACTACTTCGACTACTACAAGGTTGCAAAGCCCAAGGATTCCTCCAAAAACGATGAGGTCCAAGCAACCGCAACCAAGACTGAGACGGACGAGTTCAAACTCTATGTTCCCCCACTCATCTTGGAAGCAAAGATAGTCGAGTTGGAGGAGTCACTCGAGAAAGAAAGGTCAGTTTTTCAAATGGAAAAGCAAGCGCTAATCTCTGAGCTTGAGAAACTCAAAACTGAGAAAATCGAAGTTGTGTCAAATGAAGAAAAGGCAACTCTTCAGTGTGAAATCAATAAGCTCTCATCGAAACTGTCTGACATGACAAGAGAAACGATGAAAGAGCATATGATAAATGGTCAACTCAAAGTGCAGCTGGACCTGCTCCAAAATGCGAAGCAGATTTCACCTGAACTTTCCTCTAACTCATCTGACACATCCTCGTGTAAAGCTTTCATAGGAAATATCTCTTCACAAGAAAGTAAAGTTTCTCAAGATGAGTGTGCTAAAAGGAATTTAAACTCTAATTTTTTAAACGCTTCCGCACCAAATTCCCCAAAGCACACTGACACTAAGTGTTCCTCGCCTTCCTTGACCGATCCGAGTCCTGTAATTCCGGAAGTCGATTTTTCAGAATATATGAACTCTGAAGGTAATTCTGATGGAGAGTTTGAGTCGTTCCCTTTCGACAAACCTCTTCCGAGCCATACAGATTTTCTATCACCAGTAGTCAATCGACCGGTCAATTTTCTAAAGGGAACTTATTCTAACACAAATGCCCCAGCTGTGATTAAGATTTCCAAAAATGCTTCAAATTCTCAAAAACAATCACATCCGTAGCAAAAGACCGGTCAACCACCTGCTAAGATTCATGTTTCCTCAAAGGTCACTGACCGCACTGTCCCTGTTGTTTCGGATAAAACCGGTCGAGCTAAACAAACAAAACCAAAGTGGCCGGCCAAGGAACCTGTCAAGGATGCTACATCAAAGTCTTTCAATACTATCTTTGTCCCTAATGAACAAAAATGATTGTGCTTGGAATCATAGGAATAACTTTGTTAAAAGAGATGTTAATTTTCCATTGAAAATCTATTCCACTCAGCAATTGATTCAATTGTCACATGATTGTTTGTGTTGTTCTAGTTGTGGCTTGAATGACTTTGATGATATCAATAACAATGATTGGTTTGGGTCATATTATATATATAATCAAACACCCAAACGCAAACCCCGTAAAACAAAAAGAAACATCATTTTCAACGGGGGCCCCAATCAGAGGTCAAACCAAAGCAGGAGAGGAAACCTAATTCAGAACCAGTTCCTCATACTAAGGTTAAAACTACACCTAAGAGGCAACCTGTATCAAAACAGGCTCCTCCGAAAAGTGTGAAACCTAACCCTCCGGGA
Source organism: Saussurea involucrata (assembly GCA_033807775.1). Classification (NCBI taxonomy): domain Eukaryota; kingdom Viridiplantae; phylum Streptophyta; class Magnoliopsida; order Asterales; family Asteraceae; genus Saussurea; species Saussurea involucrata. The sequence continues at coordinate 70,161,200 of CM066315.1, forward strand.
CCCAGGCAAATCTGGGTACCCAAGGTCCGCTAAACTTGTTTTGCAGGTCGGTCATGTGTGGTTTTTAGACACTGGATGCTCCACACACATGACCGGAAGGAGGGAGCTGCTCATGATCTACAAGGAACAATATTACGAAGACGTGAGGTTTGTCTATACCTGTGCTTTCACGAGTTGCTCATGTGTTTAGGGGGAGCATGATCAGGTATCAAGTAAGTTTACTCACCTGTCGAGGGGGAGCGTCACACACAGTTTTTTCTTTCTTCTGTCGAAAAGTTTTTGTGTGTGTGTGGGCACTCTTGTGTGTTTTTCAACTACTGTTCATCATTTGAGGGGGAGCGACACAATGTTTTTCTTTAAATGCACAAAAGTTTTTATGTGTCGGGCTCTCCATTGCACCATTCGAGGGGGAGCAAAGCCATACCCATGCTCAGTTTGAGGGGGAGCAAGAGAAGGTTCTTTCATTAATTCAAATTGTCCAGTTTTTCTTGAAAATGGAAGAACAGGGATACTTTTATCAAAATCCCCAAAGTATCCGGACAGGTATCCGGACACCCATCTATCCGGATACTTTGTCCCATATACAAGGGGTCCGGAAAGGTTCTTCATCATTATCCGGAATTTGTCAACTGAAGCCCTTCTGGCACACGCGGATCCCGCTGCACCGAGTGTAGTTGCTTATAGGCGAGAGTTAGGGAATCCCATGGTCCAGCCAGCGTCATAGGCACCTCCCCAGGGACATAGAACCGAGGGAGTATTAGGTGATGAGTTAGATCATGTGAGACGGAGGGAACTGCGTTCGAAGGCGAACCAGGAAAGATTGAGACGTAAAGATAAAGAGGCTCCTGAGCGAACCCAACCAAGTGATATCCGGGTAGCCACATCTACTATCCCGTCTCATACGTTGCGACAGGGTATTGAAGAAGCCTCCGTGGACCCAGCGGAGAAATTGCACAACCCCCTTATCCACTCATCCGTCTCTCAAAAGACGGATGTTTCAGTTTCTCACGGGGATCAAGCACAACTTCCACTGGTCTCTCATTCAGAGAGTACTGGTGTTGAAATAAGAGACCAGCAACCCCCGGTCTCGCCTTCATTTCGTGCACAATCGAGTCTAGAGCCATTTGAAATTAAACATTCTTCGGCTAGGACACATGATGAGGAACACCAAATCGAGACTCTTCGTGACTCGATCGTAATGTCTGTTGGGTCTCCGTCTGGCGGAACACGAGGATCGGACGGAAATCCTACCACGGCTATCCCTGCGCCAACCGTGAACGTAGGTGGCTCTGCCTCTATGGTAGATGCCTCAACGGGTAATCTAAGTGATCCCGGAGTGAAATTTCCCGACTTTGTGTCACCAGGGTCCCTGGACAGCACCCTTAAGGCTGTCCACGAGACAATGGAGCAGCACATCGCAGCCGAGCTCAACAAACTTAAGAGCCTAATCAAAGGAAAAGAGAAGATCGTCGACGCTGAAACCGCACCTACACCTCCACCGGCCCCTGCTCAGCCTACATATTCGGTGGATACCCTCAAGACGATGCTTCTAGTCCAACTGCTCCAACAATCTAAAATCGACGCCTCTACCGAAGCAGACCTGCTATCCGTTCTGAGATCTCAGGTCACTGCTCCTTCATCGTCCATTACCACTCGATTGGATACCATTGACTCGACTCTCAAGGACTTCCAACAAGCGATGACAACGATGTCTGAGAGAGTCCGTTCACTCGAAGATACCTGCAATAGTCAAGCTGGCGGTCTAAAGCGCAAACACGATGACTAGGATGATCCTGATCACCGTGAGGGGGAGAAAAGACTAAAACCTACCAAGACCGCCCCTATCCTCACCGAATCGACAACTGTGGTTCACCCGGAACCCTCAACTGCGGCAACGACAACCGAAGACGCACACGAAGCCGAGTTGCCATTAGCCGAGATGGTAATAGACATGGAAATTTCAGACGATGAAGACCCGACGGTTGAAAAGCCTGAGGGTTCAACACAAGAACTGGTTAATTTTGACTCATCAGACAGCCCGATACTGGATATGATTGATCCAGACTGCGAGACCAACCCGGAGACCGAAGATGCATGGTATGAAAAAGCCGCCAGTGCCGCAAATCTCCAGGTTAATTTGGTCTTTCCTACTGATGAAGATGATAACGTAGACTACGATCAGTTCTTGCTCCAGAATTTATATGGAACCCCCGTTCACTCTGCTCAACCCGCTGAAACTTCAACAAGACCCGAGACCACAACTGCCGATATTCCGACATCTCCTCAGCAACCGACAACTTCTGATCTCCCTCCTCAACAGCAACAGCAACAAATCCGTTGGGAGAAGATCCCGATCTTTATTCCTCACCTGGAGGAATCCATAAAGAAATTGTTCGTCCACAAGCTTCGCCCAATCGAGCCGACCTTTTGCCTTGGTATTTACAACCTCAACCCCGAATACCAACGTCGGTACATCAGCGCAATGAAGTGGTGTCTTCCAGTCAGTCAAGTCAGAACCAAGCATCAGATCACAGAGGTACTCAACATACAGTCAAGCCGCATTATGAAAATCGTTTATCCTGTATTCATTGTCCGACGTGAAGATGGTAATGAATGGAAATTTTCCAAAGCTGACTTCCAGCACCTCCGACCGTTCAACTTCCTGGCAATTCTGAAAGACCTTCGTACAAGAACCATCCGACCGCTACCTGTCACAAAGGCGCTCGAAGCTGTTCGTCGATTCCTGGTCCGTACTATTATGATGTCATATCTCACGGACTTCCAAATGGCAATCGAGAACAGGGCAAAGAAGGTAAATCTGATCAAGCCGAATCTGAAAGCTCCTGAGTTGAAGATGTATTCTGAGAACGCACTGCTTCTGAAACCAGAATTTGGGATTGTCTTCATCAACGATCAGAATGAAAAGAAATTTATGCGCTTCAGTCAGGTCGACAGATTCTGCGACGGCACGCTCTTCAACGTCCAAAATGCTCTTCGCAAAATCATTTCTTATGAATTGGAAAATCAGAAGGTTTCGTATGTTCCAAACTCGAATGAGATAACTGCACGGAACGCTTTAGAAGTGGTTGAAGAACGCATCGACTATCGCCGCGCTATCCGAATGTTCGAGATGCATTTTGCGCTTCGCAAAAGATATGTTTATAACTGGCGAGAGCTAGAGCGCGAACTCGAACTTCAAATCAAAGGGGGAGATTGTTAGGGTCAATTTATGTTGATTTAAAGTTCAAGGGTCTGTATTGTAATAGTTGAATTTGAGCTTAGTTAGTGAACGGGCTGTGGGCTTGTTAACCACGGGCCTGTCATATATAAAGTGCATTAGCCTTAGAAAATAGGCTAGTTGTCTCTTTTGCTTTCCTACTCTTTATTGTAATTCTCTCTGATTGAAAGCTAATAGGGATGACCAGTTGAAATCATAAACTCTATTGTTTTACATATATTGATTTCATTGTTCGTTGCACGGATCTGAGACTCACAAAACTTGTAAACTTATCAGCACAAAGTCAATCTATGAATCCAATGGCTTTTCAACCTCGGATTTAGGAAAGTAAGAATTTGTTACTGCCCCTCAACTTTTGCTAACTCCCCCTCAACATTAGAATTAATATCTTTGAATCTTCATTTCTCCCCCTCATGATGATTAGGAGCATCCTGAACATCATGCAACTTCAAAGACGAAACTAATGAGTAAAAAAATAACAGATAAAACAGTTAAGTAACCAAGATGGGGTAATCAACTAACACAGAAACACATTAGTAACTGTTATCACGACAATTAAAATTAATTGTGTGACATATGTTCAGAATTGGCATCAGGGTATCTCTGATAGGACTTCCAGTCATCACTAAAGTAAAAGTTTTAAAATTACTTCTCAAACTGTTCTGGAAATATCACAAAGATATGCAAGTGGAATCACAAAGATTCGTGCATGTGTGAAAGAATTAAGTTATTGTAACGACCCGTCCCAGACATACACTATATAATACAAATTTCATGCCAAACATATACAACAAAAGATACATATTATAACACATACGGTCCCTTAGTCTCAAAACTATACAGTACATGTTTTCAGTACAAACTTTATGCTAATAATTTACATTACATTCCACATACTATTCAGAAAAACTTCTTAATCACAACCAATCTTCACAAGCATATTACATATTATCCTTTCCTTTGCTTTTATAAGATCCTCGACCTGGAATACATATTTTTGAAAACAAAATGAGGGTTAGACCAATTGGTCTAAGTGAGAAAATCCCTGTCATTTTAATAATCATTTTGTAAAACACAGATATACAACAAGTATATAAATACCAAGCATGACTCGTATGCACTGTGTACAATTCTTTCATATGGCCATATTAGTTGGTTGCGCTAAACCAACTAATCAATTTACTCCGCTGTACTAGAATACAGCCAACTCCGTTGTCCCTCCGTACAACCAATACTCCACCGGCCCTAAGTTCGGCCAACGTGCAATCGTGTAGTGTAATGCTCATATAAATACAATATACATCTCAATATATCATATTTCAATCATAAGCACATCATCACACTACCTACTACATAATCATCCAGTATATATGTATTCCAGTTTGAAAATGGTTAAAGTAAAACTCACCTGAAAGCAAATAACGCTATTATCACTTTCTCTTGAAACTTGCAAGAATCTTACTTTTCCACACACTTCACGAAATCTGAATTACACAAAATACGCATAACTATTTACCACGTAAAACTCAATGACAATCTAAGAATCCTAAATAAACCTATCATGCCCTTATCCACTAATGTCCCTCTTCGGCGACATAGCACGGGGGTTCATATCAAATACTATCCGGAAACCCCTTATCCGGAAAACCAAGGAAATCCGGATCAAATACTATCCGGAAACCTGGAGAATCCGGTTAAAATAACACATCCGGAAACCACAAAAATCCAGATCACTATACTATCCGTACAAAACTAGGAATCCGGATACATTTGTACCCGGAAACCTCACTCGGACACCTTACCCGGAATGTCCGAGAATCCGAAAACTCATCCGGACAACTTATCCGGAAACCTCCGAATCCGAATACAATTCATATTCGGAAACTTAGATGAATCCTGATAAATCGAATCCGGATACTGAAGAATCTGGACGACGTCTGAATCCCAGATCGATCAAAACTACTAAAAATTCATGAAATTAACAAATCTAAACCGATAGGAATCTTGTACTAACTGCTAGAAACACAAAGTGAAAAGAAATTTTACCTCAAATTCGATTACACAACTTTTCCTTGAGCCCTTAAATGACCGACTCTTTTCTTTGCTTCTATTGACTCAAACACACACACACACACACACATACATTATGAAGAAACCGACTTCAATGAATTGAAAAGGTAAGGCGGTTCATTTATAAGGATTCTAACTTGCCATTAAGGATTCGAACTTAACAAAAATGACAAAAACACCCCTAAACTTATAAAATAAACTAAATAATTAAAACTGAACCCAAATTAAAATTACGAACTTACCCGAGACATTACAGTTATATCGATTTGGAAATAAAATTTAGTTAACCTGGGACTCAAGTTAAAAATACATAGACACGGTGATTAAAATATGAAATTCGAAAACTAGAGTTGATGTCTTCCTTTTTCAATATCTAAGACCTCCGAGTAATAGATAGATTATGTGCTAAACCTCCGTGAATATATGAAAAAAGCATATTTTGTGAGATACTTGAGTGGCTACGTGGGATGACACAAGTTATCGACATTGGGTCCATGTCTATCTCAATATCATCTCCAAAGAACGAGAATGAATAGATTGTGTGGTAACCCGGATAATTGACTCGGTTTGGTAAGGACCAATATATTCTTTTAAGTCCTGTCACATCCTCACAGTACTCTTTTCACTCCAAACTCATCTATCAAGCTAGACCCCTCACTGAAAGAGGTTTTGTTCTGCCGAGAATATTTCCTCACTAATGTCTATAAATAGGATGTGTTTCTTGGGTAGGTCTTTCCGGTTATGGATAGACCATAGAAACAATATAAGCCCTAACACACCATTAATTCACCAAAATAAAACTTTCATGTACACATTGAAGTACGAGTTCTAAACTGAAATGTTTAGAAGTCAAAACATTTAAGAACGAGTCCTGATCTGAGATGATCAGAAGTCATAAAAATTATTTGAAATAAAGAATTACAATAAACGATATGTAACAACCCAAAATCTGAACTAACAATATCATAGGTAAAAATCCCAAAACGGGTCCCAATACATCACAATATAAACAGAGTTTACAAAATTCACAGCAGCGAAAACACACTTCTACATCCGAGATGTCTAAAGCTACGCATGTTGCTATAGTGCTCTAGACCTGCTATCCCCTGCCTCTAAGCTTTCAAAGCTTCTCTTTCCCTTATGAAGTGCATCACAAATCCACTTATCTGAAAATGGTTTTAGTTTTAAAAAGTGAGGGTTAGACCATTAGGTCTAGTGAATTCCCTCTCAAAAACAGTTTAACACAGTCTCATCTTTAAATCACATAACTGTTACAATAATAAAAATAACAGTTAAGCATAAATAACCTCCACATACAAGGGTAATTGCACAGTGGTCTCCACGCCTATCACCTCCACGTGTTGTCCTCACTCGGGGCCCCCAGTAGATCCCCATGGCCCCCTAGTAGATGCCATTACCGTGTGCGCGAGAAACGGATTCAAGGCACACGGTTCAACCACACGCCAAGGATCCTCGACGATCCAAGGTACCATCAGCCCCACTGTGCAACCCGACTCCACATAATAGTATATAATCATGAAAACATATAGTTCATGAAGATACGATAAAACATGCTTGCGTTATTAAAACAACATAACTCATTTCGTGTAACCATCATAAGATATTGAAAACAAGTTCAATTTAATCATTCATAAAAGAGTACAAGGGAACTCACCTGATTATCGGGATTAGAAGCACACGCGCCTCACTCCCAGCTAATCAATACGAATACCTAATTTTAGCAACAACAACAACCCAAGATCAGGACTCATGCCCGAGGATTCATAGCCTGAGGAAAAGCTGTAACAACCCAGTCTAAATAAAGCATACATTGCATTTAAATTTAAAGAATTATAATGTTGGGTCCCAAAAAATTTCATTACATCTGTCTCAAAACTTAGGTTGGCGAAAACAACCTATACACAACTGAGAACATACTAGTTTCTATAAGTGTCAAAGGCACTGTCTCTATCTGCATCTGTACTCTATCCTGCTCTTGCTCACTTACCTGAGCCTCTTACTATCTACTTACCTGAAAATGTTTAGTTTGGAAAATGCGAGGGTTAGACCATGAGGTCTAGTGCTCCCTCCTGACAGTTCTCAAAATCATTTAAAAACAGTTTATAACTTTCAAATATCTTTGCATAAAACTTTCACATAACTTTTCATAAAACTTTCACGTAACTTCACATAAAACTTTCACGGATAAATCCGCTCCCGTAAATGGCACCCTGAAGTCACTTAAGAGTGACAACGAGTCAGTCTCACGTTGCCTTACTGGATACTCCCTTCCATGGCATAAACGGGTCACTCCTCCCGGCATGAGCACTGGCGGGTCTACCTCCCGACTTAGCCAGTTTACGTCTAACACAATGTATGCATACATCTCATATAACTTTCAACAAGTAAAAAATATGTAAAATAACATGGCATTTCTACTAAATCACTTTCTTTGGAAAACACGTATAAAATCACGTATTTTAGTTAGAAAAATTCACCTGGCGCGTTAACAATTTCTCGCTTCCAGACTTCTTACTTACGCTTCTGATCTCTAGGTGGAATACCTATAATTTTAATAAACGCACGTCATAATTCTTTAAATTATTACTCGAGCTTGCTTCCGTTCTTAACCCAATTTATCTAATTGATAAGACACTCTTCAAACCCAAAATGAAATTATTGAACTTTGCTTACCGGCTCAATACGACTCAATAAATTTCTGGCCCAAAACATTAATTTCGGATTCTTAAATTAATTCCGGACTACGGCCCAAACATTATATAAATTCTGGGCCCACTATACCAATGTTAGCCCCAAGTATACAAGATGTAAAAGTATTGAAAATATCACAAGTCAGAAGACCACCAGAGATCCAGCAGAAGACTTAGAAGAAAATCAACCATAAGACCATCAGAGCTCTGTCGAGCTCTGGCAGAAGATTTCTTATGTTCAACCAGAAGAACTGTTCACACCAGAAGACCATCAGAGCTCTAGCGTAAGAGCTCTGGTGAATGAAGACCTCTGTGAAACTTAAGTCTCGTAGAAATCTCTAAGTGTCAGACACGTGTCCGTACTTTTCCACGTCAGCCCTAAAAGGACGGAGACACACTTTCCACGTGTCATACCAGGGTTAGATAGTACACTGTCTTTCACTTTCTCAGCCTATAAATAGAAGGGTAGTGGAGCACACATTAGTAAGCTTTTAGTGAGAATTATTACTACATTTGTGAGAGCAAATACTGCTACATTCCATTCCACTATCACTGTACGATTTGTCACCTGAGAGATTTCAGAATACACACACAAGAAAGTGTTCTTGGTGTTATTCAAATATATCAATATACGAGCAACTTATTTATTGATCTTGTTATCATTTATTGTTCATTATTGATATTCTCACTGTTTCATAATCGTCTACACAATCACTCATATTTAATAGCTTTATATTATGCTTCCGCTATCTGTTTTATGATGTTTATATGAGACAACTTGAATCTGGGAACCTACAATTGGTATCAGAGCGGATTGATTTGCTCAAATCAAAACTATCCAATATAACCAGGTTGATTCACTGTTGTTGATTGTGTTTGTTTTCAAAAGCTTCATAGTATACTCTGTTTTTACTGTTCAAAAGTTTAAAACAAGTTTTTAGAGTTCTTTTAACACCTGTTTAAGCTTTCTAGTTAGTCTGAATATCTTCTCTATTTTAGTTACTGTTCCATTGGTTACTATTCATCTACTTTCTGTTTAAAACCCTTTTAAAATCTTTCAAAACCTTCGTACTCTATTTTCTGAAAAGATGGCTAACAACAACATAAATGCTATCTACACGGTGGGTTCCTTAACCAAACCTCCTACTCTTCTGATAGATGAATATCCTCAATGGAAGATTAGGATGGTTAACTTCTTTGATGGGATGGATAGAGACCTAATGCGATCTGTCACTGATGGACCATTCCAACCTATGGTTTTGGTTCCTCGTGTACCCGCAACAGAAACTACTGCTGAGATTCCAGCTCACTTCGAAATCAAAACCACTGGGTTTACTGAGGAAGAAAATCTCAAAATGGAAAATGACCTCAAGGCAGTTAGACTTCTGATAATGGCCATTCCGAATGATATTTTCCAAGAACTAGACTCATGTGTTACTGCAAAAGAAATCTGGGATCAACTTCTAAATCAACTCGAAGGTGGTATAAAAACCCAAAAGAACAGAAGGACCCAATGTATTAATGAATACAATGATTTCAAAGCACTTCCTGAGGAGACCTTGCAACAAACCTATAACAGATTTAATGTTTTAATAAACAAATGCAAGAAATGTGGGTTGTACGGTCGAAGGAAGATAACAATGTCTTATTCTTAAAAAGTCTAAATGATGAATGGTTGAATCTATCCATGTCTCTATAAGCTAACCAAGTTTTAGATGCATGGTCTCTTACTAATGTGTATGGCACTCTTGCTGCACAAGAGAAGGATGTTTTCAAGCAAAAGGCAAATCCACCATTGCAGGCCCAATAGCTTTGATCTCTGACTCAAAAACTCCTACTGAAAGAAAGTCCAACAGAGAAAGCACTAGTAGAGAAAATAAGAAGGAGAAAGCTGTGAAAAAAAAGGGAAAGAAAAAGTTTGATTGTTGAGAGTGATGAAGAGGAGAGTTCATCAGAGGATGAGGATATCAATGCTTTTGCCCAATCTCTTGCCCTAATAACTCAAAAGTTTAACAAGAGATTTGGTAACAAAGTATTTGATAGAAGAGGAAGATATGAGAGAGAAGGGAAAGACGAGAAGAGAGGTTACGCTGCACCTCACCATCAGAATAACAACAGAGCTCCACCAGAGCAAAGACCACAACAGAAGTACAATCCTCCAGCTCCTCAGAAGCAAGTTGATGCTGCCCAGCCCATCAACCAGAATGATGGAAGATGTTTTCGATGTGGCAAACCCGACCATTTCTTTGCAAACTGCAAGGGTAGACTGGTAAAGGACCAGGACTACTACAAGAACAAGTATAAATATAACTTCAGAGAGAGAAGTTATGTAGCAGATATGGAAAATTGGATCTCTGACTCGTCCTCTGATGACGAACCAGAGCAAGCCAATTTTTGCGGGGTTGCTGTCGATGATGAGAGTTTGGAAGAGGTAGCTGACTGGATGACTGGAGAGATGCCAGAAGCAGATGTGTCTCAAAATGCATGTGTACTTTCTGTGACAGAGCCAAACGTCAGAGTGCTGGAGACCACTAAATCCAGTGCCAAGGTATGTACTACTTCTGAATCTAAATCTGACTCTGAGCTAGAAATACATGTGTCTTTACTCACTGAAGAATTTCAACTATTGAAACAAAAGCTTTCTGAAGAAAAAGAGTTAAGAAAGCTAGCTCAGAAGGACCTATCCTTCTATAAGAGAGAGAAAAATCTCTTGGAAATGGAGAAGGAAGAGATCTCCAAAGAAAAATCTGAGCTAGAAATATTGCAAAAACAGAAGGAAAAATCTTTTTCTGAAAAGTGTAAGGAATATGAGGAGGTTTTAAAGCAAAAGACAGAAGAGGTTAAGAAATCTGAATACGAAAGGCTTAACTCTGTCGCTCTTAAGGACTATTTTCAAAGAGAAAGAGAGGTTTTACACCAATCTTTACAGAGAAAAGAAGTTTTGATCAAAAAGTACCAGGATGCACAAGATGTGCACATTAAAATCAATTCTCAAAAGAATACTCAAGGTCTGGGTTTCAAAGACCTTGTACCCTTCACTGGAAGGAAGAAGACTTCATTGTCCTCTGCCTTCTGTGTTGGAAAAATCCAAGAAGATGTGATCTCTGGTACTGCAGTTTTTAAAAGAGTTAAAACCTCATATGTTTCAAAAACAACAAGACTGAATTTCAGGAATGTCAGCTATGACTCCTTAGATCATGAAAAGGTTACAAAACCATCTGTCAAGTTCATTCATGATCAAGGAAAAACTGAGATCAAACTCCCTGATTCTGTCAAAAGTCTTGATCCAAAAGAAATCTTTCACTTCAACTCTTTTAAGGGTCAGAAGTCTATTACTTATGTGGCTGAGTCCTCTGGTGCAAAAACACAAAGTGAGCTCAACCCTGAAGCCCCAGTCTTCTCCCCAACCTCTGAATCAATAAGAACATCTTTTGAAGAGGATCTTAAAAAAGTTCTTGAAGAAAATGCTGCATCTGATGCTTTGAAACCAAAGTTGAGAAAGTTTAAGTCCAGCAGAACAAATATATCTGAGATACCCAAAGAGTCTCACACCTCTGCCAAAGCCACCAGAGACTTTCTAGACTCCGACTCTGATTCTGAGGTGGATGAGCAGATTTTATGTGCTCAAAAGAATGTTTTGCACAAACCCAAGCAGGTACTTATTGGATCTGGAGTATTGAAAACTGTCACACCTTTTAATAATCAATCCAGACTTCCACCAGTTACTGATTTCAAAAACAAGGGTATCAGAATTCTTTCTTCATATGAGATAAAAGAGAAGAGAAGAGAAGAGAAGAGAAAAAGCTAAGAGTATTCATGTGAACCATACTTATGTTCCTTATGCTTATAAACCAATCAGATTTACTCCAGAACAAAAGGGTAAATGGAAATTCAATGACCAACCTATCCCTACTTCTACTATAAATCAAAGGAAAAACACATTTTGGTCAAAAGAATCTGTTCCAAGGAACAATGCCAATCTCAACAGAGCAAGTCAGGACAGAATGTCAGTTAAAACATCTGGTCCTAAAGTTTTTCAATCTAAAATACTATATAATCCATAGATGTTGAAAAGAAACAACAATATGCACCAATCATCTTCATGTTCTATCAACTGCAATTGCATTCAACTTATGTTAAAGCTCCAAAATCATTTGAACGGTCCTCACTGTATTCTGAATCAGTCATCTGAAAGGAGAAATCCTAAGACTGTCCACCAGAATATACAGAGAAAATCCTCTGGCACACCATCACAGAATGGAAAGCCAGCAGGTAAGTCTATTAACACCCCTAAGCCTAACCAGAAAGGACCCATTATGAAATGGGTACCTAAAAAGAACTAATCTGTCTTGCAGAAGCCTCATGTGCAGATCTGGTATTTAGATTCAGGATGTTCCAGGCACATGACGGGCAATAAGGAGCTGCTGACTTCATTCAACGACAAAATGGGAAGTGCGGTAACCTTTGGAGGCGATGGACAGGGACAGATTAGAGGTTATGGTGTTTTGAATAATGGTGGTGTTTCAGTTTCTAAAGTTGCTTATGTTGAAGGCTTAAATCATAATCTGCTCAGCATAAGTCAACTATGTGATCATGGATTCGATGTCAATTTTAAGAAGAAATATTGTTCTTTGTTACTTTCCAAGTCTGGTCAAGAGCTTTTAAGAGCCGACAGAAAAGGCAATCTGTACAAAATGAATTTTAATCCTCATCAAAGTACTACAACAGAAAAACTCTGTTTAGTCTCTTTAAAAAAGGAAGATGCCTGCCTCTGGCATAGAAGATTTGCTCATTTGAATTTTTCAAATCTTGACAAGCTCGTGAAACTTAACTTAGTGAAAGGTCTGCCTTCGCTTAAATTTGACAAAGACCATCTTTGTTCTGCATGTGAATTGGGTAAGCTGAAAAGAGCTTCACACAGAACAAAAAATGATCACAATTGCCCTAGACCTTTGCATATGCTTCATGTGGATCTTTGTGGTCCAATTTCTGTCCAAAGTCTGTCTGGTAAAAAGTATATTCTTGTACTAATAGATGAATTTTCTAGATATACTTGGGTTGAGTTCATCAGAGTAAAATCTGATGTCCCAGAAATTCTGATAAGTTATTTGAAGAGGATACAGGTTCTGTTAGGTCTCAAAATTCAAAAGTTGAGAAGTGATAATGGGACAGAGTTCAAGAATGCCAGAATTGATGCCTACCTATTAAAGGAAGGAATCTCCCAGAACTTCTCAGCTGCCAGAACTCCCCAACAAAATGGTCTTGTGGAGAGAAAGAACAGAACTCTGGTAGAAGCCGCTAGAACTATGTTGCCAGGTTCTATTCTTCCTATCAACTTCTGGGCAGAGGCAGTCTCAATAGCCTGTTTTACCCAGAACAGAGCTGTCATAGTAAAGAGATTCAAAAAGACTGCTTATGAACTCATCAACAACCGAAGGCCAAATGTGAAATACTTTCATATATTTTGGCTGCAAATGTTACATCTTGAATGACAGAGATCAGCTGAGCAAATTTGACAAAAAGGTTGACGAAGGAATCTTTATTGGTTATTCCTTAACCTCTAAAGCCTACAGAGTCTACAACAAAAGAACCAGAGTCATTCAAGAGAGCATAAATGTGTCCTTTGATGAAAATACATCAAGTTCCTCTGATTGCAAATCACCAGAGGGGATACAGACTGAAGAGAAGCCTAGCTCTTTAAAGACAAGAGAAGAAGATATCAATCTGATATTCAACGATTTCTTTGATGATGATGATTCCTCTGTCGATATCACCAGAGGCAATCAGGCTCAGAACTCTGCTGAACAGAACATAACAGGTACATCTCTAACTGGTCCCTCCAATTCTTCACCATCTACTTCTCTGTCTACAGGTCAAATTCAGAGAAATGAAGGACAACAATCAGATGTAAGAGAACCTAAACAAGAGCCATCATCACCACCTGTGACCCATATTGGAAGAAATTCCTTATATGAAAGCTCACCGTCTCAGAGCCCTGTTGGTACATCACAGAGCAATGAAGCCACTCTCCAGAGTTGTGTGCCTCAGAGCCCTGGAGCCAATCCTCAGAGCTCTGATGCTGACATACGTCTTTTCCCATCAGAAGCACAGACTCCACCTGTTGTCCATGCTCTAATGACCAGATGGACAAAGGATCACCCCCATCATCAGATTATAGGTGTTGCTGAAGATGGTGTAAAGACAAGATCGGCAACAATCAATGAGGCTTTCTTTGTAAATTTCTTAAGTATGATTGAGCCGAAGAAGATTTCTGAAGCCCTGGAAGACCCAAACTGGATTGAAGCCATGCAAGAGGAGCTTTTGGAGTTTGAAAGAAATAAACTTGGTCCTTGGTTCCACTTCCTGAAAACAAAGCTGTTATTGGAACCAAGTGGGTGTTCAAAAACAAGAAAGATGATGATGGTATTATCATCAGAAACAAAGCACGGCTGGTTGACAAGGGATACTGCCAAGAAGAAGGCATTGATTATGACGAAACCTTTGCAACTGTGGCTAGGCTAGAAGCTATCAGAATCTTCTTAGCCTATGCTGCCCATAAAGGTTTCAAGGTCTATCAAATGGATGTGAAATCTGCCTTTCTGAATGGGAGACTGCAAGAGGAAGTCTACGTCCAGCAACCACCAGGTTTTGAAAGTTCAGAGTTTCCAGACCACGTATACAAGCTAGACAAAGCTCTGTATGGCCTTAAACAAGCTCTCAGAGCCTGGTATGGAACTCTGTCAAATTTTCTGTTGGTCAACCATTTCGAAAAAGGTACTGTCGATACAACCTTATTCATTAGGAGGTACAAAAATGATATTCTTCTGGTCCAAATATATGTTGATGACATTATCTTTGGGTCTACTAGGCAGGAGTATTGTGACAGGTTTGAGGATTTGATGAAAAGTGAATTTAAAATGAGCATGATGGGAGAACTCTCTTTCTTCCTTGGTTTACAAGTTAAACAATCCATCAGAGGCACCTTTATAAGTCAATCAAAATATGTCTCTGATATTTTGAAAAAATATAAGCTCAACAACTCAAATCACATGAAAACTCCTATTGCCACTGGAGTTAAACTTGACCACGATCCTCAAGGTCAAACTGTGGATATAAAAAACTACAGGGGCATGATAGGGTCACTTCTGTATTTAACTGCAAGCAGACCTGATATAATGTTTGCAACCTGTCTTTGTGCCAGATTTCAAGCAAATCCTAAGGAATCCCATTTGTCTGCTGTCAAATGTATCTTTAAATATCTCAAAGGGACTCAATTTTTGGGTCTCTGGTATCCTCTTAATTCTGGTTTCGAGCTAGTAGCATACACAGATTCAGATTGTGGAGGATGCAGGAATGACAGAAAGAGTACTTCTGGTAGCTGTCAATTGCTAGGAGATAAACTGGTGAGTTGGACATCCAAGAAACAGAACTGTGTATCAACCTCTACAGCAGAAGCAGAGTATGTTGCTGCTGCTAGTTGTTGTTCTCAAGTAATCTGGATGAAAACACAGCTCAAGGACTATGGCCTGGAGTACAACAAAGTTCCAATTCTATGTGACTCCAAGAGTGCAATAGCAATTACAGCTAATCCAGTTCAGCACTCAAAGACAAAACATATCGACATAAGGTACCATTTTATAAAAGATCATGTTGAAAAGGGACGATTGAAATGTATTTTGTTTCAACCGACTTCCAACTTGCTGATTTGTTTACAAAAGCCCTTTATGAAAGGAGATTAACTTCTTAATCAGCAAGATAGGTATGCTGAACATGTCTTCCTAACTCTATTCAAAATCCACCAGAGCCTCTGATGTTCATCCCAGAGATCTGTCAAAATAGTTAGGTAGGACACTTCACCAGAACCTCTGATGTTCATCTCAGAGCTCTGCCAGCATACTTTTTCAATATTTTCTTCTGTGCGTTTCAAATCTGTATATTCTTTAATTCTTTTTGTAAATATTCGTTAATCTTTCACGAGTTGCAAGAAAAGAGAAAGCTGAAAAGATAAATCTGTCAATTAAGCTTATCATTTTAGGGGGAGCTTAAAAGGAAAATAAGCATGGTTTAAGGGGGAGCAAGTCAAAACAATTTCAAATATAAATGACTTCGCTCTTTGAACAACAAGGAAAAATATTTTTAATTGAAAACCTGTTCTAATAAAAACATTTTTGATAATGTCAAGAACTTACCAGAACTCTGACATTTCACCAGAGCCTCTGATGATATTCACCAGAACTCTGTGCAATCTCTGAGTCAGTTTTGCTAAGTTCTTTGACTACTTTCACATCAGATACATGATTTGCAAATAATTTTAGGGTAAAGGTGAAACAGTTTGGGTTACTTGAAAGAACGGACAAAATTACTCATCAGAGACGAAATGTGCTGAGAGTTCCACCAGAGCTCTGCCATTTCTCTGATAATGGTCATCAGAGATGCGAGTTATTTCTGAGCATCAACCGCTTGTCACCCACATATCTCTAACCGTGACGGTTCTATAGCCGAAAGTTTGTCAGACCCAAAACCCATGTGGCATCTTCTGATTGAAAGACCAGCTGTTAGTTGTTTCAACGTTCTACTGTAGAGGTCGTTCCACTATCTGACACTCGAGTACCTACAGTACCTACGATGGTTATCCAACCAGATATTTCGAGTATAAATACCCATTCCATGACCCATTTCATTTCTTACGACTTCTAAGTATTCAAACCTTCAAAACCTTCCCTCCTTTGTTCAATTACTCTTCGTGTTCTTCAAACCCAGAAACCTGCAACAATGGCAGAACAAGCAAATTCTGCGAAATCAAGCAGAATAGTGCCCGTTGATCAAATAGTGATCCAACCTTACGAGTTTGTAGATAACAACTACAGATTCGACGCCAACCCAGCCATTTTTTTGCCTATCTACCATGTTTTTGTTGAGTTCTTCAGGAACTCAGAACTTTTCCAAGCCATTATACGACACGACGATACCCTTCCACAAATATATGTCCAACAATGGTGGACAACATGCCAGTTCATCCCAGAAAGAAAAGGGATCATCGGGAAAATCGATTCTGGAAGAGAAGGAGGAGCTGGAACGATTCACATTCGCGATAAGACCTTCAGGAGAATCTTTGGAATGCAAACAAAAGAACAGTTGGGGATACTTGCTTTTGAAAACCCCCCAAAAACCCTTGTTCTTCTTGCATTCGTTCAGTTCTTGGGCTACAACAAAACCCTAACCAAGATTGAAGACTTCAAAAGAGGTAATCTACCTCCAATATGGAACTTCATGTTCTCAATCCTCAACAGAACCCTCGCCTGCAAAAGTGGTAGCCAAGACCAAGCTAGCACTGAAATTCTTCAAATTATGTACGACTTATACTTCAAAAGGCATTTCGACTATGCCAAAATCCTCTACAAAGAGCTTCTGACCGCTGTGAATACAAAGACTTCAACTCTTGCGAGAGGAGGAGTGGTGGGAGGGCACAGGAATCTGAAGCACATTAGATATCCAAGATTTATCAGTCTGGTGATCAGAGAGGCATTTCCAGTCCTGCAACTCGTTCAACAGGGCAACCCAACTCCTGGATGGGTAATGTCTAGATTCAAACCGACTACATCAGGTATGTACCCTAACACAAGGATAATTCCACGAACAATGCTCTCTTTGATAAATCCAACCCACATCTCTTTACAAAACTATAGACATGTTGCTCAACCACAAGAACCTGAGGTGAGATCCCCAGCATACATAGGTCCTGAGCCATCATTAGAGTCCACTAGTGAGGTCGGAGAAGAGGAAGAAGTAGTGAGACCAGAGGTAAGAGTACCCATAATGGGGTCTTACTCTGCCAATATTGAGGAGGAGGAAGTAATGGACAGAGCATCCCCTTTGGAGGCTGTCCAAAAGGAAGAAAGGGAAACTGCAGAGGAGGTGGCAGAGAGTTCGTCCTCCTCTGGCAGTAGTGAGGAAGAGGAATCCGAGGGAGAGACATCTGAGTCTTCTAAATTCCTAGGAGCCGAGGAAAATGTGAGCTTAGCAGAAGATGTTCTCGTGAACACACATGTGCATTTTCCTAGCCCATCTCCCAGTGCTATCACACAACATATCCTTGTTGATCAAGACCAAATGGATATTGAAACAGAGGTGCACACCTCGAACCCTAACCAGACTGAACCACCAGAGGCGACTCTTCATGCCTCTGGTGTGCACGAAACCGAGGAATCTATTTTTGGTAATGATGTTCCACCGCCCCAGACATCAATAGGTCACCTACACACGCTGAAGCCTCTGTGGCTTGCATAGATTTGACACAAACTTGTCCTGAGATCTTTAGAATCTCGCGTAGGCAATGTCCAACTCAGGGACATTGGTTTGACCTAGTATCACAGGGGAAGACCTGTCTTGATCCCAGATCTTCCCAACACATCAGACTTCCTTATCCAGAACCTGAGCTAGAAGAGGAAATTATGATCAGAACGCCCAGAGATGTATCCCCTGAAAAGGAACATCAAGGATCAGGTGGAAGTCCTCCAAGAGCCAACATCCAAACAACTCTTGAAGGAGGCATCTCTGTGCTCGAGACTGACTTGGATCCATGTGTTGGAAACAAGGTTACCCCCACTGATAATGTCACAAGAGCAGAGCTCAAAAGCTTCTGTGACAGTATTAGTAACTCCTTGAATGAGTATAAACTTATCAATGAGGCTAAATAGGAGCTGATCCGCAAGGAGAATGCTTCTCTCAAAGAAGAGCTGCAAGAAGTCACCAGAAAACATGCAGAGACTTCCTAGAAATTTGCTGATTGGGAAAGGACCAGAGCAGAGGAGACAGAAAAGATGACCAGAGAAATAACAGAGTTGAAGAAGACCTTGGCAGAGAATCACAAGGAACAGATGAACAGAACTCTACCAATCCCCTCTATCATTATGTCAGAGAGCAACATCAGAGCTCTGACATAGATGATCAATACCTCCGTCAAGGATGCAATAAAAGAAGCCACTACATCTTCTGCCACTCCACTCTCTACATTTGGTCCCAACCCCAACGAACTACCAATAACTGTTGGCCAGATGGGAGAATACAGAAGAAATGTTCTGAGCAAAATGATGACCATCTATTCCAAATTTGTCATGAAAGCTCAAGCGACAGAAAGACATGTTCAGACATCTCTTGACTCTCACAAATTCAACTTTGAGAGTCAAGTAGATAAGATCAGAGCTGCTGCAACAGAGGTCGAAGAGGTTTTGAAAAAGGCAGTCGTTATCTTCACAGATGCCATCTTACAGACTGCTACGCACAAAAGACCTGCAGAAGCAACCCCAGAGGGAGAACCTTCAAAGAAGAACGGTAAGTTTGTTGCCCCGGACTCTCCCAAACGTACTGTGGCAACTTCTGATGATGATGATGATGACGATGATGATGATGACATCCAAAAAGATGCCCCAGAGCCTTCAAATAAACAAACAGGAGAGTCCTCAGAGCAATAAAAGGGGGAGACAGAGACAGAAGCAGAGAAGGAGACAGAGACACCAAGGGAAACAATAGAGACACCTGGGGAAACAGAGGAAACTCCAACAAAGACAATGATGATAGGGTACGACTACATGTTCAAAGACGGAACGTTCAAAGCACCAGAAGAAGCGTCGATATCTCAACCACCAGAGATTATCATTCTAGACACTCCTCCCCAATCCCCAAGGACTGAACTAGAGAGAACAGAACCATTATCTGCTGATGAACAAACAAACCTAAACCAAACCAAATTGCAGAAGAGCCACAGAACCAAACTGATACAGTCATGGCTGAAACCCAACCTGAAAACCAACCACAAAACCCACCTGAGCAGAACCTAGAATCTGCACCAAGACACTCAGAAAACCCCTCACTGGAAGAAGTGTTTGCTTATCTCTACGCCGACAGAGATATAATCCCAATAAACGTTGTACCCAACAACCCTTACTTTAACCCCATCAGAGAAAACAGACATTCAGATGTTAGGCGAAGGTTCATTGCAACAAAGTCACATCTGAACAAAGCCATAAACTCTTCTTTTGGGATCAGCAGAATTTTGAATATAGTGCAAAGAAATTTTTTCCATGACAGAATTCTATACCATCTGTACACATTGGAATCATCAGAAGACAAGAAGATAGAGACCTTCAACGATAATGATCTTGTGCTTCTGAATCCATATGATTTAATAACTTTCCATGGCTATTGCGTCAATTACCACAACAGATACAAAGGCGCAAGGACAGCTTTACCAGAGGTTCAATACGCTATGCAAGAGCACATCAACCTCAGAACGCAAGTTGACTTTCAGCTAGGCATAGAGTTCGAAGTTGAGAGACTGGCGATTGCACCTCCAAATGAAAATCTTGAGGGTTATGGCCATTACAGAACTGGAACTGTGGTTGGAAATCCTCCAATCTTTATCTGCCGACAGAAGGGCATCAATAAGGCCATCAGATCTGCTGAAACCCACAAGTACTCAAGTGAATCGCTGCAATACCTCATAAACATTATTCTGAACCTTCCAAGAGAAAAGTGTCCAGAAGAAGCGATGAGGCTTTACATCAACCAGATAGACCTCATGTTAGAATTCAGGGACCTGATCAGAAGATTCGACAGAATTCTAAGAGGAGAGTACTATGCTTAGTATACTATTTCTTTGTACTAAATTGTAAACCTTTTAAGAATAGTATCAAGTTTCACATAGGATGATTTTCTCCTCTTTGTCTTTTGTTTACATCTCTGTAACTATTATTATTTTTATTTTCAATACTTAGGGGGAGATTGTTAGCCCCAAGTATACAAGATGTAAAAGTATTGAAAATATCACAAGTCAGAAGACCACCAGAGATCTAGCAGAAGACTTAGAAGAAAATCAACCAGAAGACCATCAGAGCTCGACAGAGCTCTGGCAGAAGACTTCTTCTGTTCCACCAGAAGAACTGTTCACACCAGAAGACCATCAGAGCTCTGGCGTAAGAGCTCTGGTGAATGAAGACCTCTGTGAAGCTTAAGTCTCGTAGAAATATCTAAGTGTCAGGCACGTGTCCGTACTTTTCCACGTCAGCCCTAAAAGGACGGAGACACACTTTCCACGTGTCATCCCAGGGTTAGATAGTACACTGTCTTTCACTTTATTAGGATATAAGTAGAAGGGTAGTAGAGCACACATTAGTAAGCTTTTAGTGAGAATTATTACTACATTTGTGAGAGCAAATACTGCTACATTCCATTCCACTATCACTGTACGATTTGTCACCCGAGAGATTTCAGAATACACACACAAGAAAGTGTTCTTGGTGTTATTCAAATATATCAATATACGAGCAGCTAATTTATTGATCTTGTTATCATTTATTGTTCATTATTGATACTCTCACTGTTTCATAATCGTCTACACAATCACTCATATTTAATAGCTTTATATTATGCTTCCGCTATTTGTTTTATGTTGTTTATATGAGACAACTTGAATCTGGGAACCTACAACCAGTCAAGCCAAACAGCGTCGGATCCATTTAATTGGACTCCGAATCCCATTTAATACACAACACCGGATCTGTAAAGGAGGCCTAATTCCGGATTTGTATTTATGATTACAACCGGTTCACGTGACCAACTACTTCTGGAATCCGAATTGCATTTAAAAGTTAATGCCGGATCACATGACCAGCTCCTGTGGCCCAATCACAAACTACTTCTGGATTTAATTGATGAAGTCCCAAACCATACCGGGTCTTAACTTTAAGGCCCAACTCTGAAACAATTTATTACCGGATCTTAAGTTTATTTCCGGATCAACCCAAATGCCATCTAACAACTTTACTTCCGGGAGTCCAAATGAAATATATACATTCCGGATCCTTGGGCTCGGCCCAATTCCGGGTCCTAAAGACTAAAAATCACATTCTGGTACCTTATACTTTAATTTCGGATCCACGACAAATAAATTACGGGTTCTTACAATTCGAGTCCAGTTCCGGATTTATGAATTAAATGTTCCGGATCCCTTAGCCCATGACACTTCCGGATCCTAAATAAATTCTGGAATCCTATCTTCCGGAACCATATTCCGGTTCCGGTCCATTCCGGGTCCGGTTCCAGTTCCTGATCAATCCTCAATTAAAGTGGTTAAATCTTGATACACAGTGATCGAAACTATGAGGAATGATGGCAAGGATCCCTAATATGCTTCTAACCATCTTAATTAGTTTTATTAAGCAAAAACATACACGTTTCAACCAGACATTGCAAGAGAGCAACTGTTCATTAAATTTTCATTCAGAACTTCAATTTCTTCTTAAATCTTAATTATCCTAAACTCAAATTAATAAGAGATGAGGATAAAAGAGTTCAGATCGTTACCTGGTGTTGATTGCTTGCGATTCTCCCTTCCTTCTTCCCAAAGCTTAATGAAATCAATTGCTTCTTACTCTGCTCTTTCACCAGCCGTCACTCACACACAAAATGATTAGATTTTAGGGTTTTGTGCCCAAACTTGGTGTTTATATACCTTCCTTCAAAATTTACACTTCAGTCCCCTGGACTTTCAACTTTACAACAATTCTCCACAAAACTTAATCTTATCCAATTAAAAATCTCGGTTATTACAACACTCTCCCCTCAAAAGAATTCCGTCCTCGGAATTCTATTTATGAAAAGATGTGGGTACTTGGACCTCGTTTTGCGAACCTTACTGTCCACGGTTTCTACCGGTTCCTTGACATAAATCAACTTCTCATCAACGTTGATATCCCCCAAGGGAACAGCCACATCCGCTTCTGCCAAACACTTCTTTAGGTTCAAGACATGAAACGTTGGATGAACTCCTTTTAATTCTTTCGACAAGTCTAACGCGTATGCCACAGCTCCAACTCGTTTAATAATGGCGAAGGTCAACTCCTTGTCGTCAGTATTTCTTGCAAGGTTGCCATCATCTCAACTTCCAACATTTGCTCTCCAAAATAGAGACGTGCATCACACTATGAATTCTTCTAAAATCTCATCGGGCACCACAAGATCGTACACTACCTACTCAACTTCCATAACTTCAACGGTTCCCATAAACGTAGTCCACTTCGCTTTTCTCCCAAACCGTTCTGTTGGAAAACATAACCGTACTCCATACTTCGGAACCGCCTCAGTGAGTCATCACTTTCTATGCCGTGCCATCTCGCACCATGTACTTGTAACCTCTTCAATCCTTGTACTCGCAAAAAAAACTACCTGATAAATCCAAGGTCAGTCGCACCTCAATTTGCTCGCTTCCGCCACACACTGGGACTCACGGTTTTAACACACGTCTAAATAAGGTCTCTCATACATCTTTACTTCCTTAAAAGAAAGTTCTTGGCGGAATTCCCCGCCACAACACAAGAATCTTTTACCGAGAAAAGTCACTCACTTGACAAATCCCGACAAACTCACACCCAAGAGTTCCCTCGTCGGATTACATGCAATTCTAGATTACTTCTCCCAACCGACATTCGTCTATGCGAATAACACCTCCTTTTCTCGAAACATATCGTCTACCGCTCATCAACCATTTCATACGTTCTCACCACTTCATCACTTCACTCTTATACGTAACTAAAAGTAGGAAACTACAAAATCCCTCATTGGAGTGTCCACCTATCCGGATTAAACTTATCCTGAAGACACATCAATTTCTCACTGCTTGCCACAAGCGTCCAAACATATAACATAACTTCGGTTACCCTCACTCGACTAGGAGGAGTAACCATGGTCACACTTAGCACTAAACGACCAATTCGTTTGAACATTTCTCACAACATTACCAACTCAACTCATTCAACTGTCTTTTTCCACTTCTTTCCCACACAAAGACATACACAAATCCCCTTCCTCTATACTCTTTCCAGAAGTTCGCACACTTACTGTTGTCAATTTACACACACTACTCCACCTTTTTGGTGTTACAGCTAAGCTTACTGCTTCTAACCTGCTCACTTAGTCTGGCATACTATCTTCACCTCCCCATGTTAGCGTGGAGCACCGCCCACCAAACATTACTTGCCCCTCTCTTCCGATCTTTCCACATGCTGATAACACTCTCTTGTTATTATACATAACCAAACGGTCGCACCCCAAATTCTAACTTGAGGTATCCAACCAAGTTATCTTGAAATGACACCGGTGTTCGAAGTCACTATACGTTCTTGATCTCCAACTATTACCTTCTCGGATAATTCCTTCACACATAAGAAACAATTCACATTCTTTAAAGATTTCGCATCTACTACACCATCTCTTAGACTCACTCATCTAACATCCTCTTTAACCTTTCAGTGATCCGCAAAGTATACTTACTTAGCGACTCACACAACCAAAAACACTTGGTTCCGCCTTTGGGTAACCATCCACTATCGCTCCGTCATTTATCCCGAGATTAGCTATATCTTAACGCCAGCTCACACACCACGTATCCCAACAACTTGCTTAACAAGTTGTATAACTCATCCGAATCTCCCAAAAGGCTTCCCTCTGATGCTTTACCTCATCTAATCAACACATTACTTTATCATTGGCTTGCACAATTGTCTTGGCAATTGATGCCACTACTCATCCGCACATTCTCCACCCATAATATTACACTGCAGACCAGGTCTCTCATGGGCATTTACACAATTCAAATTTGCCTTCATATTCTCCCACATAAACAACCGAGTCTCTCTTGCTACCTTGTCTTTCCCAATCTCTAAATCAACAACTAACGAGTTCCCAAATAACTCAAACATAATCGTTTCTTGCTAGTTCTTTGCGATTCCAAGCCATTACATAGGCAAGGTATATTCCCTCACAGATCAGTATAATTAATACGCCCACACGAGGTGTTCCATCGTTATGGGTACATCTTTCCAGAACGACCTCCTACATTTACCCACACCGCGGTAATCCTCTCCACTTCCAACCTCTTGACAACGTCTTGAGTTCCAGACACTTTAAATAGTTATCGACTTTAATTTTAGTAGTCGACCTGATGATGCTTCCCCAACTTTCCGACAACAAAGGTCCCTAACAGAACCTAGTTCTTCCAACACATCATGATCATCTACACATCCCGTCTTCCTCATTTCAAAACTTACTCGTGCAACGTCAATATTACAAGATCACCTTAAAACTCTTATCCGACGTCGAGGATGATTCATTTCTGCCTCACATAACTACTCATAACGAGTTGCTTATACCATCACCCTGATGAATTCTAGTCCTTCCTCCGGACACAACCGTTCCTCGGCAACTGTATTTCCAGTCACCGAACAAGGGTACAGACCCTCATACAACCGACACTCAAGTCCACTTCCGACTCTTCCACTGTTCACCACTGCTCTTGAACAAAAATGCCAAAACTACAAAAGTTCTCCCTTGATTTTTCCAACACCTCTCCACTCTTGGAGTCCTTCCTTAGCTTAAAATTTAATACTCTACGACCTAGTGAGTTCATAGCCTTCATGCATGACAACACGATAAATAAATCATTTCGTACATTTTTTCCTTTTAAAGAACAACACTTGGGTACACATGACCCCAACATTCTCATAATCTATAATGCCCAACACCACAATCTCGAGAATCGTTTGCACACAACCTTTCAGTAGAAACTCAATCTTACTCAACCAAAACGACGTTGTTACGACAGAAATCTATTGAATGAAAATCTTCTTATACGGCAAAAATTCTGAAAGACCTACCGACACGAATTAAACCAGTCGGCTCTCACACTCATTTATGTGATATCAACATGTCAGTACTCATTTTCGTTATAAAAGCTTTGCAGACAAACGTTTTCTTGACTTTTTGCAACAATTTAACTTATCATGAAAAGAGTGGAATATTTTGCAAATCACTAAGCTCAAAATTTCATTGTGCGACGTAAATGAAATTGCCTTTTCTTTAAACATACGCTTGCACACGCTGACCCATTTCCGATCAAAATTGCCATTTACACATTTATTTTAATTACGGAAATCCCATGTAACACATATACAGACGCAATGCATCAAACTCTACTTGCAATTGAAGGCTACTCAGTCAACAAGGTCAACCGTTGTACTCACGCAACTTATCATTGACACTTTGCTCTCGACCAGTTGTCGCCCTCTCGGCCTTGCAACAACTTGTTGTACATACATTCCACGGTCCACTTACTATACTATTTTCGTCTGGATCAATTCATCTCATGTTCTACCTCTACACGTTTTTCAATCCGCCACTGAGAAGCTAGACTAAAGAGTTAGGGCTCTAATCCTCTACTCGCTCTGCGATTGACACTTTCAAGATCTCGACACTGTCTTTCCTTACCATCCCAACTGATCTACCCCACGATTCCTAGAACTGGGACTCACCAGAACCGGGAGTCTTACTCAAAAGCAATCACTCATCCTCTTCGAACCCACGAAGATCTACCTCTAGACGACTCTTAACATTCCAAGCAACATTTATTCTCTACGATGTATACATGCATCACATCATAAATGATCTCTCACGATACTTTCCCAACAATGGGTCTTAATCTATCCCTCAGGGATTTTGCTGACATTCTAGATTACAGGAACACAACATATAAACTAGCTTAAGACTACAACTTCGGAATAATAAGGCAATTTAAGCACATACATGTACCTGTAAGTTCGCAATTACACTGGCCAGGTGTAATCCCAATCTTACCTTACATGACTATCCTCGGTGCCCTATTAGTCCTATCTCTACAATAGTGTTCTCCTAACGCATTTCCTGATTCTCAGTTGTGATTTCTACTCCCAAAGTTTAAGTTTAGGCCCGTCCGGTCACCTAAATCCTTTAAACTATGGCTCTGATTCCAATTGTAACAACCCAGTCTAAATAAAGCATACATAGCATTTAAATTTAAAGAATTACAATGCTGGGTCCCAAAAAATTTCATTACATTTGTCTCAAAACTTAGGTTGGCGGAAACAACCTATACACAACTGAGAACATACTAGTTTTTATAAGTGTGAAAGGCATTGTCTCTATCTGCATCTGTACTCTATCGTGCTCTTGCTCACTTACCTGAGCCTCTTACTATCTACTTACCTGAAAAGGTTTAGTTTGGAAAATGCGAGGGTTAGACCATGAGGTCTAGTGAGCTCCCTCCTGACAGTTCTCAAAATCATTTAAAAACAGTTTATAGCTTTCAAATATCTTTGCATAAAACTTTCACATAACTTTTCATAAAACTTTCACGTAACTTCACATAAAACTTTCACGGATAAATCCGCTCCCGTAAATGGCACCCTGAAGTCACTCAAGAGTGACAATGAGTCAGTCGCACGCTGCCTTACTGGATACTCCCTTCCATGGCATAAACGGGTCACTCCTCCCGGCATGAGCACTGGCGGGTCTACCTCCCGACTTAGCCAGTTTACGTCTAACACAATATATGCATACATCTCATATAACTTTCAACAAGTAAAAATCATGTAAAATAACATGGCATTTCTACTCAATCACTTTCTTTGGAAAACACGTATAAAATCACGTATTTTAGTTAGAAAAACTCACCTGGCGCGTTAACAATTTCTCGCTTCCAGACTTCTTACTTACGCTTCCGATCTCTAGGTGGAATACCTATATTTTTAATAAACGCACGTCATAATTCTTTAAATTATTACTCGAGCTTGCTTCCGTTCTTAACCCAATTTATCTAATTGATAAGACACTCTTCAAACCCAAAATGAAATTATTGAACTTTGCTTATCGGCTCAATACGACTCAATAAATTTCTGGCCCAAAACATTAATTTCGGATTCTTAAATTAATTCCGGACTACGGCCCAAACATTATATAAATTCTGGGCCCACTATACCAATCAAGCCCAACAGCGCCGGATCCATTTAATTGGACTCCGGGTCCCATTTAATACACAACACGGGATCTGTAAAGGAGGCCCAATTCCGGATTTGTATTTATGATTACAACCGGTTCACGTGACCAACCACTTCTGGAATCCGAATTGCATTTAAAATTTAATGCTGGATCAGGTGACCAGCTCCTGTGGCCCAATCACAAACTATTTCTGGATTTAATTGATGAAGTCCAAACCATACCGGGTCTTAACTTTAAGGCCTAACTCCGGAACAATTTATTACCGGATCTTAAGTTTATTTCCGGATCAACCCAAATGCCATCTAACAACTTTACTTCCAGGAGTCCAAATGAAATATATACATTCCGGATCCTTGGGCTCGGCCCAATTCCGGGTCCTAAAGACTAAAATTCACATTCCGGTTCCTTATACTTTAATTCCGGATCCACGAAAAATAAATTCCGGGTTCTTACAATTCGAGTCCAGTTCCGGATTTATGAATTAAATGTTCCGGATCCCTTAGCCCATGACACTTCCGGATCTTAAATAAATCCCGAAATCCTATCTTCCAGAACCATATTCCGGTTTCGGTCCATTCCGGGTCCGGTTCCAGTTCCTGATCAATCCTCGATTAAAGTGGTTAAATCTTGATACACAATGATCGAAACTATGAGGAATGATGGCAAAGATCCCTAATATGCTTCTAACCATCTTAGTTAATTTTATTAAGCAAAAACATACACGTTTCAACCAGACATTGCAAGAGAGCAACTGTTCATTAAATTTTCATTCAGAACTTTAATTTCTTCTTAAATCTTAATTATCCTAAACTCGAATTAATAAGAGATGAGGATAAAAAAGTTCAGATCGTTACCTGGTATTGATTGCTTGCGATTCTCCCTTCCTTCTTCCCAAAGCTTAATGAAATCAATTGCTGCTTACTCTGCTCAGCCGTCACTCACACACAAAATGATTAGATTTTAGGGTTTTGTGCCCAAACTTGGTGTTTATATACCTTCCTTCAAATTTTAGACTTCAGTCCCCTGGACTTTCAACTTTA
Source organism: Saussurea involucrata (assembly GCA_033807775.1). Lineage (NCBI taxonomy): Eukaryota > Viridiplantae > Streptophyta > Magnoliopsida > Asterales > Asteraceae > Saussurea > Saussurea involucrata. The sequence continues at coordinate 70,190,122 of CM066315.1, forward strand.
CAACAATTCTCCATGAAACTTAATCTTATCCAATTAAAAATCTCGGTTATTACAAAAACTGCCCGGAACCCCACTTTTCCGGAAAACTCGCTAATCCGAACTCTCCTATCCGTACTCACTTATCCGGAATCTCCTATCCAGAATCCGGTATCCAGAATCCGGGATCCGGAACCACTCCCGGAAATCTCAGTTCCGGAACATTTATCGGGAAGTCATACCCGGAAAACCTCAGTCTGGAAGAACACTTGTCCGGACCAAGCGATTTCCGGAAGTCACGAACTGCAAAACCCCAAAACTTCTTAAATCGATAGAAATGTCGATCTTTGTCCTAAACCCATTTAAATTCTTACTTGGGGTTAACACCCCAACCCTTAACCATCATTCAATCAAACCATCCTTGCATTAGCCATACATCTAATGTAAAATCCAAGGATTTCAAATTTTAAGAACACAAACTATTTTCATGGTTTAACTCTTTCTCAAATCAAACACATACAAAATATTAGGAAGTTACTAGGGAAATAGTAACTTACTTGCAATTGATTTCCTCCAAGCAATCCTTCACCATTTCCTTCCAAGACCTTTAATCCTCTCTTCTCTCGATTTCACCCGCTAGTTTCACAACAATGAGAAATTTAAGAATTTCTTCCCTTTTTATACTACTATCATTTTACATTTCAGCCCCTTAAGTTACCATCTTTCATTCTTTGACCACGCTTTATATAGGTTTTTGCCAATTTAGATTTATGGTTATTACAACACCCCTCTCCCCCCCCCCTCTTAAAAGAATTTCGTCCTCGGAATTCCTTGGTCAGAAGATGCGGGTACTTGACCCTCACCTCAGACTCCATTTCTCACATTATCACTTATCCTTTGTGGAATCGCCATTGAATCTTCACGTGACTAACCTCTTTAGTCTTTTGTTCCTAAATTTTACGGTCGATGGTCGATTTTAACTTCCCGTCTACTCGCATAACTTGCCAAGACACAACTCCACTAGCTTTAAACCAATGCTCTTCAAGATAGAGGCGTGAAACGCAAAATGACCTCCCACATGTCCGTTAAACATATCCAGTCCATATGTCAATCCCTCAATCCATTATACCAAAATATAACCAACTCAACTCAACCCTCTTTTCTTTCAACACTTCCCCAATCAAACATCCAAACCCAATCAAACCAAGTCAACCAAGCCAAACCAAGCCAATCCAAACCAAGCCAAACCAAAAGAAACCAAGCCAAGCCAAACCAAAATCTTTGGCATCAAACTTGCACTTCCAAATTTAACAACTTGATTCCAATTGATCTTCCAAGCATTTCTGTCCTAGACCACGACTTTCTTAGGCTAGGTATACTCACACAATGTACTTGTAGCCCTTCCAGCAATTTATGCCACATATAAATGTAACATCTCAGGCCAACACCCCCGGCCAACCATACCAGTTAGAATTTATTTTGTCCGTACGTCCGAACCCACAATGTTTTTTAAAAAAACGTGTCTCATCACGACTTTCACAAACATTTCACTTTCTTAAAGAAGGACTTTCACCGAGTTCATGCTACAACAACATAAATCTTTTACTAAAATATACAACCACCCATTTCGCCAATCTTAGCGCAAAGTCAACCACGAATATCCTAATAAACTCATGGTTATGAGTTTCTTCATTGGATAACAAGAAATTTCCAACATCACCTCCCCTAGCACGACATACGTCTAACGCGACGAGTATCTTCTTTCCCTCAAGCCATGTTGACTACAACTCAACAATGGTAACCAATTCATATGCTCCCACCACGTCATCACCTCGCGCTAATACATAGCTAACCACATGGGATCTCCACCATTCAATCCGGAGTATCCACCGACTCAAGCTGAACCAACCCTGAAGACACATACTAAAATTCATATTGCATCCAACAAGCGCCCAGCCATACAAAAATTAAAGTTTAAGTTTTCCTCGTTCAACAAGGAGTGACCATTCTCTCGAGAAACTATTCCAGAAAACACCTCGTTGTACACCATGTTCGCTTCAGAATATTCATAATGTTGATGCTCACTCAAACTTGACAACTCACCCTTTGTGCGTCCCGTACCACCACTTATACCATGCCTCCTTGAAGGCATAGATCACCCACTCCTGGGGAAAACGACTTATTAACCGTGCAAGACCTCCCACATTTTAACCATGTCATACACAACAACCTTCGTTCTCATACCCTCATGAGGAGTTCAATTACCTGTCAATAACACTGCTTTAAACATTGCTCCATCTCTTTGGTGTCACTTACCAACCTACTTAGTTTCACTTTCCCACTTATTCGAACATGCTATCTTCACCTCTTTATGCTAGTCTGGAACTCTACCCACCTACCAACACCTACTCCACTTCTGATCATTTCAAGCGTGCCGATAGTACGTTTACATTACTATACCTAACCAAACGGTTGTACCACAATTCTCATCCGATATAATCAGTCAGTCATCCTTCATACAACACTCAATGCTAGAAAGCACCACGTGTTTCTTGTTCTCCAACAGAGTTAATCTACTCAGCAGAATTTCTTTATACACCAGGATTATTTCAACCTTCCCAAAGAATTTTAAATCTTCGACTCAACACCACAAACTAATCGAATACGGAATTCTCATCGATATCCACTCGAAAATAGATGAACTCACCCAAAATTCAACACAACCGTGAAGAATACATGCTCTTCTTTTAGGTAGTCGCCAGCTACCACACAATCTTTCGTTCTCAAACAACAACATCACAATACCGTCTACAAATCCACACTTCAATCAAGCATACTTGCCATTCTTGATTACCTCCCATAAATCTCCAAACCAGGATTCACACCTAAACTTATCACTCATTACAACATAAGTCCACCACCCAACATAACGGAAACTCATTATCACAACAAGGACTTACATAACTCCCTTAGCATGAAGTGCAACCAACTTGCCCACACGGCCATCACACTGCAACAAATTCTTCCTGATCCCCATTTTACACACAATAGATATCGCCTTCTTCATACCAATCGTAACACCAATATATGAAGTAGAGTCATTTCACGACTTTTTTTCTTTCTCGAGTCTAGATGAACCACAAAATCATGATAATCTAATTTACTCAAACAAGTTCTCTTTTCTCGTGACTCGTCGCGATCTACTTCCGTTGTGCTAAACACCTAACGCATAAACGAATCATTAAAAACCCTGCTAGGGAATCACCTACCCACACCGGTGATCTTCCTTGTTGATCCAAACCCTCAATGATTTGATAATGACTCTCTGAGAAACACTTAGTGAAAATTGTAAGTAGACAATATGTATTAGAGTTTCTCTATCGCTGATAAGTACTATGTCTCTACAGTACCACTGATAGGAAACTCATGCTCTTTAAATTACACATTCAGCGAAACTGTTCATCAGTAAGCCCTGAGCCTATTCAGTCTTACTGATGATCGCTGATAGTTTTAGTTGTTTACTTATGATCCCTGAAGACAAGTTTCACGTCAACAATGTTCTACGTTGAAGTTGAAGATCGTACCAAAGAACCAGCGACAAGTCTACTAATGAACTGATGCAGATATCAGCGAAGCCAAGATTTGTCCACTCAACGTGAAGTTTCAAGTAGAAGACTTCAGCGAACGCTGAACTTTATCAATCGATGATAAAGATCTATTCAGCGAACGCTAATCATGAAGTTTCCTCTACAAGTTACTTTTGTCTTACTCCCTTGCACGTCTCCGTACGAAATGTCAGAATGGACATCCCTTTTGTCCAGAATCGTACAACCAACTCTGATTCTACATTGTTCATCATGCGGCTACTAGGTTGTCTACAAAGGTCAAAACATGCAATCAATCAGCTGCTGCCACGTGTAAAGTGATACTGATATGCATTAAATGCATGCAGTATATAAAGGAAACCCTACTTCATAAATGAAGTGCTCGGCCATCTCCTTCTTACTATTTATGTGTGTTAGAATATTAGTCATTAATATTCTTACTTTCTCTCTATCTTATTTCTAGTGCAAGAAAATCTTAGTGATTCTCTTAACTTGTTTAGATTAGGTTTATTCCTTAATCTTGTTCCGCAACAAGTTGTAAATTATTTGATACATATCAATAAACAATTTAGAAAAGTAAATTCTGTGTGTTTGTATTCAACCCCCCCCCCCCCCCTTCTACAAACTTGTATAACCCCTCCGGGACCAACAAGTGGTATCAGAGCAGATTGTTTAATCTCATAAACAAGATCTTTCTTATACTAATCTTTTCTCTTCCTTTCTATTATCCATAATGGCTAACAACACAAACACAAACTATATCGACAATGGTTCTCTTGCAAAACCCCCTAGATTTTCCAGAGATAACTTTAATCTGTGGAAAAATAGGATGATACTCTTCTTAGAAGGTGTAGACCCTACTATGCCCCATTACATTGAGAATGGTCCATATATCCCTGTTAGGATTGATCATGAAGTTCCAGGCACTGCTACTAGAGCTACTATTCCTGAAAGGATCATTCCCAAGGAAGTTCACAATTGGTCTGATGAAGACAAGAAGAAAGTGGCTATCGACACTAAAGCCAGATCCATTCTTTCCATGGCTCTTCCCGACGAAGTTTACCATTCCGTCATGAACCTGAAAACCTCCAAAGCCATGTGGGTCACAATCTGTGTTCAATATGAAGGTACGTCTGAAGTCCAGGACTCAAGAAAGATCAACCTGGTAAGACAATACGAAAGCTTCATTTGTGGTAAGAATGAATCTCTCTCTGATGTACATCAGCGGTTTAACTGTTTAATTATAGATCTAAAAACCGTTGGTAAGGAATATTCTAACTTTGAAATTCTGACAAAGTTCTTAGAATGTTTACCTGAAAGCTGAGACATTTATTCAATGTGTCTCAAGCTATCAAAGGATCTAAAATCTATGACTCTCTCTACCTTATTTGGCACTATGCTCAATCATGAGCAGTTGTCTCATCTTAAGAAGAATATTGTAAAAGACTCCAAAAGCACCCATGTCGCTTTACTCTCAGAGTCACCTTCCACTCAGCGATCTTCTATCACTATCACTGAGTTGGCAACTAACTCTGAATGCTCATCAGATGCTGAGTCTTCAAATCTTGATGAATCTCTGGCACTCCTGGCCAATAAGTTTAGGAGATTCGCTAGAAAGAGTAACTTCAGAAGGAACAAACCCCTTGCACTCACTGACAAGCCAAAATCATCAACCCCTGTTGATAAGGCTACTGCTACCTGCTTTAACTGTGAGAAAGTAGGACACTTTGCTAGTGAATGCAGGTCAAAGAAAGTCTTTAAATCCTCAGCTTTCTCCAAGAAATCCTCTAACCCCAGGGCTAGAGATGACAAGTATCAAAAGCTGAAAGAGAAGTACGCAAAGCTGAAAAGCTTTAAGAAGAAAGGCAAAGGCCTGATGGCTGACTTTGACTGGGCTGCCTCTGATGAAGAAGAATCACCTGACTCTGAAGATGATGATGAGGCCAATCTCTGCCTCATGGCAAAAATTGAAGAAGAGGAAGAAAATTCTGACATTCCCTCTACTTCAACCTCTAAGGTATCAACTTCCTTCTTTACTAATATTTCAGATATTGATGAAGCTGATAGTCTTCGGAAAATCGATCTTCTGACTATGAATTTATATGATGCCATGAATGGCAAGGCCATAGTTGAAAATCAAAACCTTGATCTAGTTGAACAGCTTAAAAACTGTCACCTTCAAATAGAAAAGCTTTCTAAAATTGAAGAAGATTTAAAAGATCAGGTTCATATAAATCAGCTAGTCAAAATCGAACGTGAAGAAGCTATCGCTGCATTAAAAGCTGAAAAGGCTACTATTGAAGGATGGTGTAAATCCTCAACAACGATTACTGAGATAATAAAGTCTCAGATTCCCCTGAGTGACAAACGTGGTCTTGGTTACAAAGCTGACGCTGATGAACCAACCACTGATCATTTCATGCTTAAGTTTGGAATGTTTGTGTCCTCTATCCCTGACACTTCTTCGTCTTAGTGTTCCTCTTCAAAAACTCCTATCCCTGAGGTAAAACCTACCTTTATCCCTAAAGGTAAAGGTAAAGAAAACGTTTTCAACCAAAAACCTCAGAAGGGTACCTTTGTACCTAAGCTGAATGCTTCTAAAGCTTCAGTGACTTATCCCTCTACTTCTAAGAACAAGATCCCTGGATTTATTCAGCGATCTACTCCTAGAATCAGAGTGGACATTACTGGTAAGAAATCTGAAGAACTGATTGTTCCTCCTATTTCCAATGCCAAAGGTATACTTGGTGCTGGCCCTGCTCATTTAAAAATATTAGCTAAGCATGCAAATGGTCCTAAAGCTACTTTTAGCTATAGAAAATGTTATCACTGTGAACTTACCGATCACATTGCTAGTAAGTGCCCCACAGCCACCAAAGCTGAAAAGTTAGCTAAGGTGAAGATCACTGCCCCCAAGGCAAAGAAGACCAATCCTGGTGCAAATCAGGTTAAGGTTAAATCTACCACTGAGGTTAAGAAATTAACCAAAGTGAAGACTAGTTCTGAAGCTGAATTTTCAAATGTTGCGAAGATTGCTGAACCTTCTACTTCCTCTACCACCACTGACAAGTGTGGGCCCATGGTAAAATGGGTGCCTAAGTCAAACTAATCTTCCTTTGTTTGCAGGTTAAGAAGGGTATCTGGTATCTTGATAGCGGATGCTCTAGACATATAACTGGAAAGAAAAACCTGCTCACTGAATACAAGGAAGAGAACGGTCCCTCAGTAACCTTCGGTGGAAACGGAAAAGGATATACCTGAGGGTTTGGTGTACTCTCTAATGGTACAACAACCTTCAGAAGAGTCGCATATGTTGAAGGACTGAAGCATAATCTTCTAAGCATCATTCAGCTGTGTGACAAGGATAACAAAGTGATTTTCACTAAGGAATCCTGCTTTGTCACTGACAAAAAGGAGAAGATAGCTCTCAGCGGATACCGTATGGAAAATGTTTACGTTATAAACATGGACTCTACAACCACTGAGAACTCCCGTTTCTTCTTAAAAGCCTCATCTGATGTCAACTAGCTTTGGCATAAGAGGCTCTCTCATCTAAACTTCAAGACACTGAATACTCTTTCTTCTAAAGAGTTGGTCACTGGTCTACCTCAACACTCATACGCTAAGGAGTCTCTATGTTCAGCGTGTGAGAAAGGGAAACAAACCGAGTCTCTATGTTCAGCGTGTGAGAAAGGGAAACAAACCAAGGCAAGCTTCAAATCTAAGCAAGTTTCATCAGTGTCATCTCCTCTACAACTTCTCCATATGGATTTGTTTGGCCCTATTAACAAACAATCCAGCGCTGGAAATAAATATACATTGGTCATAGTTGATGAATTCTCTCGCTATACCTGGGTAATGTTTCTCCGTTCTAAGAGTGACACCCCTGAAGAACTCATCACTTTTGTCAGGAAAATGGAAGTCCTGAATAACATGACCGTTCGCTCAATAAGGAGTGATCATGGGACTGAATTCAAAAACAGTTCTCTTGATTCCTTCTTTGAAAGTAAGGGTATCTCTCACAACTTTTCCTCAGTGAGAACACCTCAACAAAATGGAGTCGCTGAAAGAAGAAATCGAACTATCATCGAAGCTGCACGTTCAATGCTCAGCGATTCTCATCTACCTACTCAGTTTTGGGCAGAAGCTGTCAACACTGCTTGTTTTACTCAAAACAGGTCGCTGATTGTCAAAAGATTCAAGAAGACAGTCTATGAACTCTTCCATGGGAGAAAGCCTTAAATTAGCTTTCTTCACATCTTTGGATGTCGGTGTTTTATACTGAACAATAGAGATGCCCTTGGAAAGTTTGATCCTAAAGTTGATGATGGAATTTTTCTTGGATACTCCTCAGTCTCCAAAGCTTTCAGAGTCTTCAATCGAAGAAGACAAACTGTAGAAGAATCAATCCACGTCACTTTTGACGAATCCCATTCAGTGAACTCTAGACCTTCTGCTGATACTGAAGAACTGAATCAATGGATGTTTTCTCATCTTGGTGATTCAGAAGATGTTCCCGCTCCTCCATCTCATACTCATCCCGCTGAAGATGATGATCCTACCATCATCCCAAGCACGCAGACAAGTGAAGCTGAAACATCATGGGTCTCAGTTGTTCCTCTAAACACTATGCCTGCTTATGAACCTTCTATCTCAGATATACCATCTACTTCTCAGCAATCAGTGAATGAAATGACATCTGAACCTCTTCCTCTCTTGGTTGAAATACCAGAAGTTGTTGAAGCCTCATCTTCAGCTCCTCCAGAAGTTCAGATTGAGTCAGCGACTTATGCTCCGGCTCAGCGATGGACTATTAATTACCCTATTGATCAAATTCTTGGTGATCCAAACGCTGGTGTTCAGACTCGACGAAGTGCAGGTAACATTTGTTTATTTGTTAACTTTATTTCTCTGATTGAACCAAAGAAAACAGATGATGCCCTCAGAGATCCAAACTGGGTCAGTGCTATGCAAGAAGAGCTGACAGAATTTGAAAGAAACAAAGTTTGGAAGCTCGTCCCAAGACCATCTGACAAATCAGTGATAGGCACAAAATGGGTCTATCGAAACAAGTTGGATGAACATGGAACTGTAACCCGCAACAAGGCTCGTCTTGTTGCTCAGGGATACAGACAAGAGGAAGGTATAGATTACGACGAAACATTCGCCCCAGTGGAAAGACTCGAAGCTATTCGTCTATTCTTAGCTTACGTTGTACTCAAAGACTTCAAGGTTTATCAAATCCTAAGCATCCAGGATTCTCAGATCCTAAGCATCCAGGTTATGTTTATAAACTGGATAAGGCACTTTATGGCTTAAAGCAAGCTCCTCGTGCATGGTATGACACACTCTCTACTTATCTCCATATTGAAAATTTTGAGCTAGGTAAAATCGATAAAACTCTATTTTTCAGGAAAGTAAAAGGTCATATTATTCTTGTTCAAATATATGTCAATGATATTATATTTGGTTCCACTAACCCTGACTTATGTACTCGTTTCGCTGAGAGAATGAAACCTGAATTTAAAATGAGTATGATGGGTGAGCTAACATATTTCCTTGGTCTTCAAATCAAGCAGAGTGAAAAGGGAACTTTCATTCACCAAGGAAAATATGTTAAAGATATGCTGAAAAACTTTGATTTAACTTAGAGCTCAGCTATGAAAACCCCTATGGCACCGCCGCTGACACTAAACAAGGATCCTTCTGGAAAACCTGTTAATGTCACAGTGTACTGTGGGATGATCGGCTATCTTCTGTATCTTACAGCTAGTCGACCTGATATTATGTACGCAACCTGTTTGTGTGCAAGATATCAAGCTGAACCTAAGGAATCTCATTTGATCGCTGTAAAGCGAATCTTTTGTTACCTTAAGGGTACTCCTAACCTAGGTCTTTGGTATCCCAAAGACTCAGGGTTTGATCTAATCGCCTATTCAGATAGTGATTTTGCAGGATGCAAATTGGATAGGAAAAGCACCATGGGAGGTTGTCAGCTCCTGGGTGGAAAGCTGGTGAGTTGGACAAGTAAAAAGCAAAACTCAGTGTCCACCTCAACCGCTGAAGCTGAATAAGTAGCCGCTGGAAGCTGTTGCTCTCAGGTCTTATGGATGAGATATCAACTACGGGACTATGACCTTCAGCTCTCGAAAATTCCAATCTATTGCAACATCACTAGTGCCATCGCTATAGCCAACAATCCAGTGCTACATTCAAAGACCAAACACATCGAAATCATGTATCATTTTATCAGAGATCATGTGATGAATGGCGATATAGAACTTCATTTTATCCCAACTGACTTTCAGTTAGCTGATCTTTTCACCAAACCTCTTGATGAGACAAGATTTAACTTTATCATCAGCAAACTTGGAATGCTGAACCTAGAAGAGTAAAATTTTCAGTGGTTCACATTTGATCAGTGATAACAATGAACTTGTATAACCCTATTAATCACCTACTCTCTGAACAAAACTGATTCGCTGATATCAAGGTATGTTCTCTCTTACTCGCTGACGTTCGCCTATGAATGCAATATTTCAAAACAAATTGCATCGCTGAATATCTCTTCCTTTCAGTGGTTCTTTTGAAATTTCTAAATAACACTGATACTTCTAATCAGTACTTCATTTTTTTTAAATGTCCCTGAGTTTTCAAAATCCTCAGAGACATCATAAAATATGAAAGGACGCTTGTGAGATCATCACAACGGATAGACCATGGCACGCCTTTTCTCTGACACGTTCGCCCGTTTCGTTTTCCTTGACCAATCAAATTCAAGGGACGTGTCCGTGTCATCATGAAAAACTTTCCCGCTCATAGTTTTTCTCTCTCTACTCTCACTATATAAACTCATTTGAGTTTATATTTTTACCTTTTACGCGAACATCATCTCCTTCGAGCAAGAACAACTATTGCATTTGAACTCTTTTTCTCCAGAAACTGTTCATCTTCTTCTTCAACACTAAAGGTTAATATTCTTATAATTTTTCCTTGCACAAACTTGTTTTCGATCTTATTCTTGTTTTTAAAAGATCAAACAAAAGAACCTTCTTAAAATGAAATCATTTTCTCTTCATGATTTTATGAATACAATCTAGAAACAGATTGTTCTTCGAGTTTATAATAAAAAATCGTAAACTTGACTTTTTATATGTTTTTCTAAAATCCCTTCTTTTAAAGGAAACTGGAAAACAAAAATGTTCACTATGTTTTGTACTTCTTTTCAAAACTAGAAAAACCCTAATCTCCATTTCTTTCTCAAAGCCCTAAGAACCCTTATTTTGGAAATTTTATCCATTTTAAAAAATCTTTTTTCATATTCTTCATGTTTGTACATAATAAACAAAAATGGCATCTACTGAAGCTCCCTCTACTCAATCCCCCTCTGCTGCTGAAAGTATTGAACTCATCAAAGCTCCTCATGTCGAATTTAAACTCGAGCAAGTTACATTTCAAAGCAACAACCTTTATGCTCTCTTCAACTTTCCTCCAAAGAAGAAGATTAATCATCTGGACGACGTTGTCATTTTCCTTCAGACCTATCCTCTGTCGACAGCTCTGACCATCGCACCTCCCCCTCATCGAAATATACTAGCTCAGTTCTGGTATACTTCCAGAAGAGCTCAGATCACCTCCACTAAAGACCCAAACAAAAAGATCGATGTCATCCTATTTGACACCGAACATGGCTCTTCCAAAAATACTCCTGGCTCTATCAGGTCTGCCCTCAACCTCTCTGGTAGTACCAAAGAAAAATGATTTGTCCCTCTGTCAAATCCCAAGAACCCCGCTGATAGGGAAGCCCTCATTGCATTCTTTGATGCAATGCAGTACGCATGGGAAACAGGGAGAGACAAACTTCCTGAGAAGAAGCTGAGTGCCATCAAGAAATCCAAAATGCCCAGCGAGATGAACTTCATCTTCGCTCATCTGATAAGCTGCATGACAGCTAAGGTTGGGTCAACTGACCAAGCATCCAAACCCCAACAAGCTATGGGGTACGCACTGCTAAAAGGCCTTTACATTGAATGGGCAAAGATCATATTCGACGATATGATGCTCAGGGTGGATGCAACAGAGATGCCAACAACTGTTCCATATCCTCGCTTTATGAGCGCTCTCTTCACACAAGGGCTGAAAAACGAATACCCAAAGGTGGGCGACCTGAAGCTCTCACAGGTTGGCCCTAAAGTTCTCGACTTCAAGCCCCTGCCAAACGAGGTACATCTTACTACTCTCTTATCTATTCTCAAACCTCCCATTTCTTCTACTTCTGCGGCTACCACATCGGTAGCGGTAATCCTAACCACTGATACCCCGGCTGTAACATCCACTCCTCGAAAGAGAAAACATTCCTCAACCACTCTTGGCGCTCCTAAGCCCAAGAAAACCAAGGAGCAACCCCCCAAGCCTTCCCAGGCTGAAGACTCCATGACTCTTTCTCTACAAGAGTCGTTGGATAGTTCAGTGGTATGCTCTGCCACAGTCGCTGAATCTATCCCTTCCATTCCCACTTCAGCGTCTCTAAACGCTGAGGTTATTAACTTGGAACAGAACCTCCCTCCCTCAGTACCTCCAAGTACTGCGGAAGTAATTCTCAGCGGATCCAACGCTGAACCTGCTTCCCAATCCCTCTTCTCAACCTTCATTCCTCATACTATTTCTTTGGTCACTCCACCTGTTTTCCCCCCATTCTCTGGAACAAACATCATCCTCCAACGATACATCTGCTGAAACATTACAGAGGATGATGGATACAAACATAGGACCTGCGGGCACTTCTCAGCGAAAAGGCTCTCTGGAAGATGACATGGAAACATTTACAGGTCATCGAGACTTCGAGGACTTCGTCAACCATCCCGCAGGTATACACAACACCTTAAACACTCCTCTCTCAAAATACCCAACTTCTGAGCTTTCCCTTGTTCATAAGTTTTCAACTTCTACAGGTCCTAATTTGGGCGACATCAACACATCGCTCACGGATTTGTCCACCAAGGTGGAATCTATCACCACCACTCTCTCTGCAAACTCTTCAGCGGTTACAAATGCTGGAGAGGCTCTCAAGACACTCACCACTGAGGTGAAAGGCAAAGCGTCCGGTGCTAATCTAGAAAAGGTGGAAGGCAGTCTCTCAAATCTTGCTACTACTCTCGCTGAGAACTCCACTTCCATCAACAATCTCAACTTCACCAACAGCACCCTCTCCACCAACTTTACCACCCTATCCAATGAAGTCACATCATTGAAGACAGTGGTTGGAGATCTTCAGGGAGAGGTGACTACTATAAAGTCAGAGGTGGGCACTGTAAAGAATCTGTTGAAGCAAATCCTCGATCGTCTGAATGCTCCATCTTGTACTCCCTCACACTTCACTCGGTTGATCGAGAGGTTCTTCAAAAGATCAGTCCTGCTATTTCTTGCCTGGAAGACAGAATAGCAAGGATTGAAACTTGCGTTGGCATCACTGGCCAAGAAGACAGTGACCCAAAGCATGCTGATGTTGCATGCTGACGACGACGAGACTGAAGAAGAAGAAGAAGAAGAAGAGGATGAAGACGTCGATATCGCTGATGATGAACCATCATCATTTCCTAATGATGATGATGATGATGATGATGATGAAGATATCGACCGCTTTTTCCAGCCAATCAAAAAGACCCCTGCTCTCAAAGGGATAATCATCACCGAATATACAGGAGAGGGGACAACGACAAAGCCTGCAGCGACTGAAGCAGACAAAGGCAAAAACAAAGGCCTCGATGCAGAAGGCAATCTGACTATCTTGCTTCGAAAGCCAGTTTGTCAGGTACAATATATTTTCTTCCCTTACACTGCACCCCTCCGCTATCCCTTCTCAACCTCAGTTCTCCTCTCCATAAAACCTCTAAACACTTAAACCTCATTCTTTCTCTATCTCTTCTCCCAAATGATCTTACTTAAACGATCGTTATGTTTCAGCTAGTCCTCTCCCCTGCTTGAGGATCCAGCTGAAGTTCCTCCTGCTGCAACTCCAATAATCCCAGCTCCAAGCGCTGAAGAAATAATCTCAGTCTTAGACTTCACTGAGACTGATGAACCAGAAGAATAATTGCTCTCTCACAAAAACAAACCTTCCTTAGTTCCTCAAAAGCTAAGTGAAGAGGAAAAGAAAAGGAGAGAAGCAATGATGAAACAACTTGAAGATCAGCGAATCATTCGTGCTCCTCGATACAAAATCACAAGAAAGGAAATCGCTGAACACCACAAAGCTAAAAGACAACTCGCCGAACGAAGAAGAGCTGAATAAAGAGATAAAGCTTATGCTATTGAGCTCGCTCAACGTTCGGTGAAAGACCCTGATCTAAAGAAGACTCCCATTGATGTTCAACGTCAATTGTGGAAAGACGCCAAAAAGATCATCGAGAAGAAAAACAAGGTCTATGACTCTACCTTGGAATGGTGCAAAGAACGAATTAACTTTCGATTCCATGTCTCCAGAATCAACAAAGTGAACATCAGCGGAAGAATGTCCATAAATGTTCCTGTTGTTGAAGCTGACATATTCAGAGAAAATGGTACTAAGGAAACCATCTATGTTTCTACGATCTAGAAGTACGGTTTCTCTGAGTGGTTGGAGATGCGAATAGCCATTCAGCGATCTCGCTCAGCTTTTAAAAGCCATGTCGAGAAAATTATAAATACACAAATCGACTTGGTTACATCTGTTATGGATATTCCTCCTCCTCCTCCTCCTGCTCCAGTTCAACGAAGAAGGGCCTCTGCAAAGAAAAAGATAACACCCTCAGACTCAGGTCCTCCTATCAGAAACGAAACCGGAATCGACTTTTCACGTGAAGAAGTCCTTGGTCCTGAACCTGATCTCTCAGCTCTCGACATCTCCCTACCCCCTGGTGAACGCTTCATCCCTGGAAAAGTCCTAAGCAATCCTTATGGTATCTTCTTCAGAGACTACGATGGACGAGAATGCTTCCAACGCGTCTCTGAGCTACCCATTGCTCCTATCGAACAGCTCAGGGATCTCGTTTATTGGTGCGGATTCATAGATGATCTTCTCGGATACTTTTTCAAACCTCTGATCTTTACAGAAGCTAAGCGAAGACGGGATCTTGGACAAGAAGTCCCTGACTGGATGATCCCTACAACAAAATCCCTTAATGAACTTCTCGTTAAGGATGAACCTGTATAGCTGATAGGATTCCTTGTAATTCTTCTATCTTTATCAGCTTGTATCTTTTGTACTTGTAATAATTATTTGTTGTACTTGTAATTTTTCTACTTTCCTCTGTAACTTATATGAAGTTTAAAGAAAAATCTCAGCGAATGTACTTTACTCCATCAGTACTTAAAAGATCCTAGAAAACAGTAAAAGGGACAAATATTTTATGAGTTCTTTTTATCCTTATGTTTTCATACTTAACAAGTTTCTTTTGTTGCTATGTCATAATCAAATAGGGGGAGATTGTTGATCCAAACCCTCAATGATTTGATAATGACTCTCTGAGAAACACTTAGTGAAAAATGTAAGTAGACAATATTTATTAGAGTTTCTCTATCGCTGATAAGTACTATGTCTCTACAGTACCGCTGATAGGAAACTCATGCTCTTTAAATTACACATTCAGCGAAACTGTTCATCAGCAAGCCTTGAGCCTGTTCAGTCTTACTGATGATCGCTGATAGTTTTAGTTGTTTACTTATGATCCCTGAAGACAAGTTTCACGTCAACAATGTTCGACGCTGAAGTCGAAGATCAAGCCAAAGAACCAGCGACAAGTCTACTAATGAACTGATGCGGATATCAGCGAAGCCAAGATTTGTCCACTCAACATGAAGTTTCAAGTAGAAGACTTCAACGAACGCTGAACTTTATCAATCGCTGATAAAGATCTATTCAACGAACGCTAATCATGAAGTTTCCTCTACAAGTTACTTTTGTCTTACCCCCTTGCACGTCTCCGTACGAAATGTCAGAATGGACATCCCTTTTTTCCAGAATCGTACAACCAACTCTGATTCTACACTGTTCATCATGCGGCTACTAGGTTGTCTACAATGGTCAAAACATGCAACCAATCAGCTGTTGCCACGTGTAAAGTGATACTGATATGCATTAAATGCATGCAGTATATAAATGAAACCCTACTTCAGAAATGAAGTGCTCGGCCATTTCCTTCTTACTATTTCTGTGTGTTAGAATATTAGTCTTTAATATTTTTACTTTCTCTCTATCTTATTTCTAGTGCAAGAAAATCTTAGTGATTCTCTTAACTTGTTTAGATTAGGTTTATTCCTTAATCTTGTTCCGCAACAAGTTGTAAATTGTTTGATACATATCAATAAACAATTTAGAAAAGTAAAATTTATGTGTTTGTATTCAACCCCCCCCCCCCCTTCTACAAACTTGTATAACCCCTCCGGGACCAACATTCCGCTTTCTTAACGCCCACACGACGCGGTCCAACCTCATGGCAGTATACGCGTTTCTCCGAACGTTCTCTTACATCCACACCCAACAGGGTTACTTCTCAAGTTTCAATCTCCAAACAATGCCTTCAACTTGGGATAATATTAACAGTCGCATACCTCAATATTAATAGACAACATGATGATGTTCCCATAATTCCCGACAACCAGGATTCCAAACGGAACCCACTTCATCCAATGCATCATAACCACTTTATACCCCACCGTTCTCACTTGAGGAAAACACAAGACTTTTCTTAAAGCAAAATCTAATTACAAGACCACCCCAAAACTCAGGATCAAAGCCGACAACATTTTCATTAAGTACTGTAATCCTACTTATTAACGTGCTACCATTAGAATCACTTCGACAACTTCAAACTTCACCCCAAACATAACAAAGCAAGTGTCTAAACTTCAATCATACTAACATTTCCGAATTTATTGTCCGAGACTCCCGATATTCCCGTTCTCCTCTAACTGAAACATTAAGGTCATAACTCGACCAAAATCTGATCAACAGGACAATTTCCATTCTCAGAACCTTCCCTCTTTTCCTTAATTATGATATCCTCTACGACCTAGCGAGTTCATAGCCTTCATGCATGATGACACAACGATTGAAATCATTTTGCACATTTGAATTCAAGAGATACATATCCCAAAACAACCTTGAGTATGCATGACACAACACCACTCAAACTGAATAGTAAAACACAACGACCGCAAGGATCGCTCACATGCAGCCCCACGATAATTCACATCCTTGTCCAACCAAATCGATGTCAGCACAACAAAATGTGTCCAATGAAACCTTTTCAATACGACTAGAAAAGTTCTTAATGAAATCACTTACACAAAGTGGGTCAGTCGACTCCCACACTCATGTATATGATAACAGCGTGTCAATACTCATTTTAGTTATAAAAACTTTGCAATTAAACGTTTCCATTATTTTCGCAACGAAGATTCTCTTAACATGAAAATGGGTTAAATAATTCGCAGATCACTAAGTTCAACATTTTATCGTGCAACGAAAACAAGTTTGTCTTTTTCTTTAAAAGCACACGCTTGCGCGCGTTAACTTATTTCCCAAAACAAGAAGAAATTCATTATGTACGTATATACTTTTAACATGAAAGAGCTCGGGTAACACATTTAAAGACACGATGCATGAAACTCAACTTGCAATTGAAGGCTATTCACTCTAACAAGGTCAACTGTTATACTCACAACAACTTATCCTTGACGCTCTACTTTGACCAACGGTCACTTTTTCATCCTTGTAGCAACTTGTTGTACAAGTGCTTCACAACCCACCTGTTCGAACACTCTACATGGTTTCCAACTTGACCAATTACATCACTTTCTACTCCTATGCATACTTCAGTCAACACTGACATCTTTCCTTCATGACCCTTGCCACTATATCGCTTGACTAGTTAGAGGCTCGTCCCCTTCACCCGTTCCATCGCAGAAACTTTCAAGACTCCAACATAGTCCTCATTTCCTAACCCAAATGATCGACCCATCAATTCCAAGAATGGGGACTCACTAGAAACTAGGAGTTTACCTCTTGCCAGCCATTCATCCCTTTCGAACCCAAGAAGTTCTACCTTAAGTTGGTTCACTACCGCCCCAAACAATACTCCTTTCCAGGAGGTGTCATTATTTATACCATGAGTGACCTTATGCATCACATCAAAACCATTGCTATCATCACAAGGTTAGAATTCACTCCAGATTAGTACCCTTCTCTCGACTGTCTTAAAAACAGTAATCTTCCAGACATTACGATAACTAAAACAACCACGTATAACAAACACTCAAACGACAGCTTTGCTAAATAAGGCAATTTAGGCACATACATATACCTGTAAATTCGCAATTACACTAGCCAAGTGTAACTTCAAATTTACCTTACATGACAGTTCTCGCTACCTTATCCTTAGTGCACCTACAGTGATCTTAAAGGCAAACCCTATATCTCGATCGTGTCCCTAAATTCACAGTTTAAGTTCAAGCCCGACCGGTCACCTAAATCCTATAAACTATGGCTCTAATACCATTTGTAACAACCCAAAATCTGAACTAACAATATCATAGGTAAAAAAATCCCAAAACGGGTCCCAATACATCACAATATAAACATAGTTTACAAAATTCACAGCAACGAAAACACACTTCCACAGCCGAGATGTTTAAAGCTACGCATGTTGCTATAGTATTCTAGACCTGCTATCCCCCGCCTCTAAGCTTTCAAAGCTTCTCCTTCCCTTATGAGTACATCACAAATCCACTTACCTGAAAATGGTTTTAGTTTTAAAAAGCGAGGATTAGACCATTAGGTCTAGTGAATTCCCTCTCAAAAATAGCCTAACACAGTCTCATCTATAAATCACATAACTGTTACAATAATAAAAATAATAGTTAAGCATAAATAACCTCCACATACAAGGGTAATTGCACACTGGTCTCCACGCCCATCACCTCCATGTAATGTCCTCACTCGGGGCCCCCAGTAGATCCCTACGCCCCCAGTAGATGCCATTACCGTGTGCGCGAGAAACGGATTAAAGGTACACGGTTCAACCACACGCCAAGGATCCTCGACGATCCAAGGTACCATCAGCCCCACTGTGCAACCCGACTCCACATAATAGTATATAATCATGAAAACATATAGTTCATGAAGATACGGTAAAACATGCTTGCGTTAATAAAACAACATAACTCATTTCGTGTGCGTATCAAACTAGTGTAACCATCATCAGATATTGAAAACAAGTTCAATTTAATCATTCATAAAAGAGTACAAGGGAACTCACCTGATTATCGAGATTAGAAGCACACGCGCCTCACTCCCATCTAATCAATACGAGTACCTAATTTTAGCAACAACAACAACCCAAGATCAGGACTCATGTCTGAGGATTCATAGGCTGAGGAAAAACTGCCTGGAACCTCACTTTTTCGGAAAACTCGCTAATCCAAACTCTCCTATTCGGACTCTCCTATCCGGAATCCGGTATCCGGGATCCAGAACCCACTCCCGGAAATCTCAGTTCCGGAACATTTATCCGGAAGTCATACCCAGAAAACCTCAATCCGGAAGAACACTCGTCCGGACCAAGCGATTTCCGGAAGTCACGAACTGCAAAACCCCAAAACTTCTTAAATCGATAGAAACGTTGATATTTGTCCTAAACCCATTTAAATTCTTACTTGGGGTTAACACCCCAACCCTTAACCATTATTCAATCAAACCATCCTTCCATTAGCCATACATCTGATGTAAATTTCAAATTTTAAGAACACAGACTATTTTCATGGTTTAACTCTTTCTCAAATCAAACACATACAAAATATTAGGAAGTTACTAGGGAAAGAGTAACTTACTTGCAATTGATTTCCTCCAAGCAATCCTTCACCATTTCCTTCCAAGACCTTCAATCCTCTCTTCTCTCGATTTCAGCCGCCAGTTTCACAATAATTAGAAATTTACGGATTTCTTCCCTTTTTATACTTCTATCATTTTACATTTCAGCCCCTCAAGTTACCACCTTTCATTCTTTGACCACACTTTATCTAGGTTTTTGCCAATTTAGATTTATGGTTATTACACAAGATCAAGCGCGAAAAAGAATTACTCATTAAGTACATTGTGGTCAAAAAAATCAAACAATGAATAGAAATTTTAATTGTGAAGAACAAGTCACAATTAATAGTACAGATAAGAATTGAATCAGCAGGAGAAATAGACGTACTATGAGAGAAAATTGGAATTCAAATGAGTGTATTTCCATGGAAATCAACTAGTATATGAGACACGAAAATAACTAAGTCAAGAAAATATAACACGTGGCAATTCTGGAATTTAAAATCGAAGAAAAACAAACACGGGTAAGTTATTCAGAATGATTTACCACGATCTTTGAATTCACTTAAAGTTCACATTCTTTTTAAAAAATGGTACTCCCCCTCAAAATTGGCATACCCTTTATTAGCAGTCATGTGACATGAATAATCTGAATTAAACGCACATGACATTCCTGCAAAATAGATTAGACAGGTTCTGGTATCCATGTTTTGATAGATCCGTGATGGTTAGATGCTTTGTCTTTAAAGCTATTAAAATGAGGATTGGGGATACTATAAGTACCATACCAATTATTCACGTACCTTGGATGTACAAAGTCACTCTTTCCACAATGAGTGCAACATATCTTTGCTCGGTTTAGACTGCTCAACTTAGCTGTAGAATAGACATAAGTAGGTGAATCAGTCTTGGAAATAAATGACTTTGTATCAACTACAGAAGAATTATGAGACTTGTTTCCATCATTGTCTTTAATAGTTGATTTCTTTCTCCAAACCATCGTTACTTTTCTGAACACATGATAATATGAAGAATCATTAAGCTCAGAGTCAGATGAATCGGAGTAGTAAGAATATCTTTTATTTGAGTTACCGGCCTTTTTTGTTTTTGTGGCCTTCTTTTAGATTTTGATTTTGAAGATTTTGGCACATAAACCTTTTGAGAGGCATATGTGGAACATTTGCCTTTGTAAAAATTGACCGGTTCACTCCTTTTTATCGAGAAAGAGAACATGACTAGAAAGTTTAGGCACGAATCGAACCTAGCAATTTCATCACTCGAACAGACCATGGAATTCATAAATGCGGAGAATTCGAGTCCAAGACCAGACTTGTCATTATCATCTGTTTCAGTTGGAGAAAAGGTCGGACTTGAACTCTTTATAGAATCGGTAGCGGAAGCATTTGCAAAATCAAAGTCAATATTCTTTTTGAGAAAATCAAGTTGAGGTTCTTTGCCTTTATCACTGCTAATATAAGCTAGTGGTGAATTACCTAAAAAGGCTTTGCAAGAAGAAGTATCTGACGATGTAGAGGAAGGTTCTGACAGATTAATTCGTTCCTCCAGAAGCTGATCAAGCTTCATTTGTAATTCAACTTTGCTCAATTGCTCTTTCATTGCCAAGGCAGACAGTTTAGAGGTGAGCTTCGGAATTTTTGTCTGAAATGCTTCCCTTTCTCCCTCACTTTGTCTGTTTTGTTAATATTAGAACTCTCAATCTTGGTTAAAAGCTCTTTCCTTTCCTTTTCAAAATTTGTCCGTTCCTGTTCAAATGACTCCTCAAGCTGAACTATTTTCTTTTCTAACACCGGTGGAACATAGAGTTTGTACTCAATAGGTTCCTCCTCAAGCTCAGCAGGTGTTGCCTCAACTTTAGCAGGAGTTGCTTCAGTTTTGGCATTAGAATAACTAAGAAAGTAGTCATCTGAAAGGTAAGCGGACTTATTTTTCTTATAACATGCATTTAGTGTCTCATACACAAAAGGAAGTTGCATTTTAACAATGTTTTTCCTTTTTAAGACTTTCTGTTCCTCAACTTCATCAGATGATTTTGTCCATCTGATTTTGTACTCAGGATATCTCTTATCAAAGCCAGAAAATCAAATTCATATAAGGTAGGGACCTTGGATAAGATTTTCGTTAGGTAATGTGGATTATCATATCCTATTCCCCATTCTAAGTTATAATATTTGAATTTCTTTGGGTTTGTTCAGGTGGATGGTTTGATCTGTTTGACCATGCTTATACAACTTAGACTCTAGATCCTTTAACCGTTCAATTAACTCTTTGTTTTCCGTTTGAATATAAGAGTCTTGTAAGGTAAGCTCAGTTCTCTTGTTCTCTGACTCGATGAGTTTTTCAGACATATCAGATAGTTTGGCCTTTAAAGTCTTAGGTTCTTTAGAAATTGCGCATTTTACTTTAAAATTCTGAATTATGCACAAGTTTCCAGCATTTTCTACACTCAGCTTATCTATGACATTATGTTGTGTTTCTACCTTAGCTTCTAAGGTGGACACTTGGAGTGTCTGCGCCTTAAGACTATCCTTAAGGGAGTCTAATTTCTGCACGGTAATTTGCATCTGATTGGTTAAAGCATTATGGGTAGGAAGACATACTTGACAAGCTGCTTCAGACTGATATGGATAAGACATTGTTACTTGAATGAGATGATCGTGAGACAATTCAAAATATTGATCCAAAACATACACAGTATCACAGAATACACAAATGTACCCCTTTGGTGACTTAGCACGGGGGTCCCGGGGGTCAAGGGACAACGCCCTTGCGGGGTTTGGGGTAGCGCCCAGAGAGAAAAAAAATTAAATTGTGAGGTCAGTGAACTCCTGGGTATGGTTTTCGGATAGACACTGAATCCGGTTATGATATAATCCCGATGAAAGTCCGGATAAAGCAAAAATCCGGGTGAAATTCCGGATAGGACAAATCCGGATAAAGTGAAAACTGGATAAGGAATCCGGATGTGAAAGGGTCCGGATATGAGTAATTCCAGAAAAGAATCCGAATAAGAATCAGAACCCGAATAAATTGATCCAGATATGTAGATAAGTCGGATGATGTTTTCGGGTAATCGTGATCGAAAAAGTAACCGGACTATGCGTGATCCGGACGTAATTCGATCCGGATAGTGTGAGTATCTAGATTTGAAATAAGAGAACTTATCTGGAAATCGAAGAACAACATCTTGATTTCAATCTAGGCACCTCTATCGGATCTGATATTCAACTCAAATGGATGATTTTGGTTCGTGGAAATCGCAAAACCAAATAGAAACACCAAAGCAACAAACCCAAATCGATCTTGCACCAAAATCTACCCTATTCCTTGAAAAACACTAGAAATTCAAACAACTGAGACTAAAAACACAAAAATTCATTGGTGCTTAAAACTCTAGAAATCGAATGTTAAAATTTACCAAGATTCAAGACTTAATGAGATGGAATGGAGCAATAGGATTTCAACAATTTTGCAAAAAATCAAAGAACTCAGAAAGTAGGAAACTTACATCGCCGTTTATGAGTTCGAACAATAAATTGGATACCTTTGAATCAATCAACTTGTCTCTCTGCTCTGATACCAATTGTGGATCCCAAATGTAGTGCAAAAGTATCAATCAAACACAATGTGTATTCAATGATTAAGGTCATAAGATTGAATGAATATTAGAGAGAATACAAAGTACGATCAAAAGTATTAGCAAAGTTGATTAACCCTAAACTAGGGTAAAAAACAAACTGTTTATA
The DNA here is from genome assembly GCA_033807775.1 of Saussurea involucrata. Taxonomy (NCBI): domain Eukaryota; kingdom Viridiplantae; phylum Streptophyta; class Magnoliopsida; order Asterales; family Asteraceae; genus Saussurea; species Saussurea involucrata. Next base: position 70,213,314 of record CM066315.1, read on the forward strand.
CCTCATTAAGGTATTTACATTTTTAGCCCAAAACTTTAATACAATTAAACTATTAACCCTAACGTCAACCACCACAACTCGTGTAACCACTTACCAAAATCTTTATTTTGAATACATCCCATCACAAGCCACTCCGTATTATTACATGACAAACACATTCGCCTTTATTGTCCTTCTTCAAGTTCTTTGTAAAGATACCTCACCACACTTAAATATCCAAATTCCATGGCCATGGTGATCGACAACCCTTGCACTTGGAATAGACAAAAGACCTTTGTTCTTTTGTATCATTACTTTTATTAGTGCTAGATTTTCTGCCTTAGCTGCTACAGATAAAGCAGTGTCTGATGTTGTAGTCATGTGCAGTTTGTCGGAGTTGGTAGATACTGACGCCTATCGGGAACGACATGTTACTGAATTGGTTCCGAAGAGGATGGAACAAAATAAATTATGCAAAATATTGCACTTCGATATTAGGAAAGAAATCAAAAAAAGAGTAGTTGGAAACATACACCAAAAATCGCGTGCCAGTACGTGTGAAAAGCCTCGAAGAGCGACCTTCCTTTGATCTACCGATGTAGAACAACCTTTTAAACTTATCCTTTATTGTATTTTAGCCAAACAATAATTAACAAACATGTGGTTCAAACGATTAAATTATGCCACATGCGCAAAAAATGGGATAATTGGTTTAACCGTCGATTACCTATAGTTATAATAAATACATTTTTAAAAGTACAATGTTTTAATAAAAAAATTAAAATATATTAGTATAGTTAAAAATGAGATTATTATGTAATAATAAAAAAATTACGAAAATTCAATCATATGCAAGTTACGTGTTTCACTCATTCCGACCAGCCTACTCAAAACCTTTCCAAGAAAACCTTTTTCTGCACTCACTGTCCCACTGTCTTGCACCAATTTCGTTGCAATATATGCAAAAGCTTTATTTTTTAGTGTTATCTTAATGAAAAGACATTATTTTATCAATGCGTAAAAGATCAACCACCACAACCCGTGTAACCACTTACCAAAATCTTTATTTTGAATGCATCCCATCACAAGCCACTCCGTATTATTATCTGACAAACACATTCATCTTTTTTGTCCTTCTTCAGTTTTTTGTAAAGATACCTCACCAACACTTAAATTCCAAATTCAGCGGCCATGGTGATCAACATCAAACCCTTAGCACCTGGAATAGACAAAGATCTTTGTCTTTTGTAGCATTACTTTGACTATTGCTAGATTCCCTGCCTTGGATATTACAGATAAAGCAATATCAGATGTTGTAGTCATGTGTAGTTTGTCGAAGTTGGTAGATACTGCGCCTATCAGGAACGGCATTTACCGAATTGGTCCGAAGAAGATGGAACAAATAGATTATGCAAAATATTGTACTTCGATATTAGGAAAGAAATCAAGACAGAGTACTTGGAAACATACGCCAAAATCGTGTGACAGTACGTGCTGAAAAGTCTCGAAGATCAACCTTGCCTTGATCCACCAATGTAGAACAACCTTTTAAACTTATCTTTTATTGTATTTTAGATAAACAATAATTAACAAGCATGTCATCCAAACGATTTAAATTATGCCACATTCGCAAAAATATGGATAATTGGTTTAACAGTCGATTACCTATAGTTATAATAAATACATTTTTAAAAGTACAATGTTTTAATAAAAAAAATTAAATATATATTATTATATTTAAAAAAATTAAATTATTATGTAATAAAAAATATATTACGAAAATGCAATCATATGTAAGTTACGTGTTTCACTCATTCCGACCAACCTATTCAAAACACTTCCAAGAAAACCTTTTTCGATACTCACTATCCCACTGTCTCGCAACAATTTGGTTGCAATATATGCAAAAGATTTATATGTGTGTGTATCCACTTACCAAAATCTTTATTTTGAATGCTTTCCATCATAAGTCACTCCGTATTATTATCTGACAAACACATTCGCTTTTTGTCCTTCTTTCAGTTCTTTGTAAAGATACCTCAACACACTTAAATGTCAATTTTCCGTGACCATGGTGATCGACATCAAACCCTAAGCACCTGGAATAGACAAAAGATATTTGTTCTCTTGCGGCTAAAGCAGTGTCAGATGTTGTAGTGATGTGCAGTGTGCCGGAGTTGGTAGATATTGACGATTATCTAGAACGGCATGTTACCGAATTGGTTCCAAAGAGGATGGAACAAAATAAAATAAGCAAAATATTGCACTTCGATATTAGGAAATAAATCAAAACAGAGTAGTTGAAGATTTATTTTTGTGTGTTATCCTAATGAAAATACATTATTTGATCAATGCATAAAAGATCAACCACCATAACTCGTGTAACCACTTACCAAAAAAATTGAATGCATCCCATCACAAGCCACTCCGTATTATTATCTGACAAATACGTTCGTCTTTTTTGTTCTTCTTTCAGTTCTTTGTAAAGATAACTCATCACACTTAAATGTCCAAATTTCGAGGCCATGGTGATCGACATCAAACCCTTAGCACTTGGAATAGACATAATATCTTTTTCTTTTGTAGCATTACTTTTACTAGTGCAAGATTCCCTACCTTAGTTGCTATAGATAAAGCAGTGTCATATGTTGTACGGATGTGCAGTGTGCCGGGGTTGGTAGATACTGACAATTATCAGGAATGTCATGCTTCCAAATTGGTTCCGAAAAGGATGGAACAAAATAAGTTACGCAAAATATTGCACTTCGAAATTAGGGAAGAAATCAAAAAATAGTAGTTCGAAACATACGCCAAAATCGCGTGCCAATACGTGCTGAAAAGCCTCGAAAAACAACCTTACTTTGCTCCACGGATGTAGAACAACCTTTTAAACTTATTTTTTTATTGTATTTTAGCTAAACAATTATTAACAAACATGTCATCCAAATGATTTAAATTATGTCACATGCGTAAATAAATGGGGTAATTGGTTTAAGAGTCGATTACCTCAGTGGCGGAACACAAACATTCTAACATTGGATTTCGGATAGTTTTCCATATACGGACTCCGGATTAGAATTACCGGATACGGATTCCGGATGGTTCTGGACTTGGAGTCCGGATACTTTTCCGAATGTTACCGGATTCCTTGGAATTCCGGATGTTTCCGGATAGGTGTTCCGGATTTGATTTCCGGATATGATTCCGGACTGTTTACCGAACAGGTTCCAGATTAGTTTACCGGACAAGTTCCTGTATGTTCTGAGCAAAGTTGTACTGTTCAAATGTTTTATGAAACGTATTTTGATTTTAACAGTACGAACATAATTCTAACTCGACTGAGAGTATGATACGAGTTGTTATGTGTTTTGAGTTGAGACGCACATATGCTAGGAAGTGTAATGGATCCATAGGCACTAGCATTATTTGATAAATGAGGAATAGGTCGGGCTCTAATGGTAATTCCCATTTAGTATTGTGATGTGATAAACGTGGAATAGGCGTGACACTAATCGTAATTCCCGTTGATTTAAAATGAGGAATAGGTCGGGCTCTAATGGTAATTTTCATTTCGTATTGTGACGTGAAATCGTGGAATAGGCGTGGCGCTAATCGTAATTCCCGATTTCTATTCGGAGATAAGGGATAGGCATGGTTTAATTGTAATCCCTACTTCCACACCAAGATATAGGCATGGCTTAATTGTAATTTCTTGGACATGAGCTGAAATCTAGAATCTGTGGTGATTCGTAGTGGCGCTCCGGAACATGAAATTATGACTTACTTAGTGTTTGTCATACTCATGGAATCGGGTATAATTCCCGTCATCGAAAGATGTTATGTGTACGGTAAGAAAGATTGCGATCAGGTTAATTTATATGTTTTTTTCAAATTGGTTTTCAAATCTTATAAATTTTTTAATTTGAAAACTGGATGTTCTCACTAGGCGTAAGCCTAATCTTTTCAAATTAAAATTTCTTACCAGGTACTAGCTCGGGAAGGGATTCAAAGGGATGAGTGTCGAGGAGTACCAAAGTTATGCTTTTTGAAAGTATGATGGAGAAGTTAGTGTAACAAATGTTTTGGAAGATTGCTTAGACAACCCGTATAATCTGATCTTAATGTTAAGGATTAGATTAGTAGGTTGTTTATACAGTTCATTTGTATATATATGAATCTTTGTAACTAATTCTCCATGTATGTATGAAAGTTTTGGAAGATGTTGTAGAATACTTTGTGAAATTCAAGTTTTAAATTTATTACGATTTTAGGGTGTTTCAGTTTGGTATCAGAGCTGTAGTTTAAGTGAACTAGGTATGATCGTGAGATACCTAGACTTAAGTTGAGATGAATAAGTTATGATTTGTGAGATTGGGTAGAAATACTAAGACGGGATAGTCTTAGAGTCGACGGCAATACGTGAATTAAGAACTGTGATAATGGTAACGAGGATTCTTATGTGTTGTATGTTCATAATTTCAATTAGTTACTGTTATTATGAATATATTGTTATGTAAGCGTACTTGTTTCTAATTGTTATGGTGATTAACGAACGTTAAAGTACGTTTATTGTGTTTGGGTGGGTATAGCCATTTCTTATGGTTATTCTTATGTGTTGCAGCAAAATACGATGGTGAATACACTAACCAGATCCCCTACTTCTTCAGAAGATAGGGCGGCAAATGAACATGTTGAAAATCAACCTGAAAGGGGTGGAATTAATGTGAGTCCACCAAGGCCATCCATTCTGGGAGAAAAATGGAATCAAATGCATCGAGCGAATGTCGGTACTTCCAACCCGGTGACGACGTAATCCACTATGGAATCCTGTATGATGGAGAACATGATGCGAGTCGTAAATAATGCACCATGAAAATGCTGAATGACCGGAGCGTTGAGTCACGAAGACTGGAGTTGGGTACTGGTACTTTAACTCCACCTGCTAATCCAGTGCAGAATGAGAATAGGAGAATGGAGAAAGTTTGTTCGTATAGGACGTTTCTGAGCTACAAGCCACCTGAATTTGTTGGTTCTTATAATCCAATTGCGTGTATGAATTGGATTAGAGAGATGGAACAAGCATTTAGAGCTTGTGAATGTGATGAAGCATCAAAGGTCAGATTTGGATCTCAAATGTTGCGAGGAAGTGCTCTGGCCTGGTGGAACATCGTGACATCAACGGTGACGGCTCCAGTTTTAGCAGCCATGACATGGGAATCGTTTAAAAGGAAGATTTTGGAAGAATACTGTAATGAGAATGAAATGGACTGGATCGAAGAAGAGTTTCGAACGCTTAAGAAGGGTACTTTTTCAGTAAGGAAGTACACTCGCGTATTCCTGGAGAAACTAAATTTAGTGGGGCATGTGGTCCCAACTGAAAAAGAAAAGATAAAGGCGTATCTGAAAGGCTTACCGGCAGATTGATGTCAAGAGTCCGGAATTCCAAAGCTTTGACACTGAGGGAAACGATTTAGGAGACAAAGATCATAGAAGAGGTTTATGCAAAAGATAAAGCTGAGAAGGCTCAAGTAGGAGAAAAGAGAAAGTGGGAAGGTCTATCAGAACCTTCGCAAAGACCGAAACCTTTTACAAAGAACACTCGTTTTGAACCTCGTCGGGAACCGAATTGGTGTTAGAAGTGTAAAAGCAAACATTTTGGTCCGTGTCGAGTGGCTCTACCAGAATGTTACAAGTGCGGTAAGGGTGGTCACACTATGGGGAATTGTCCTATCCCAGGGCCAATCTGTTTTGAATGTAAGCAACCGGGTCATTACCGAAAAGATTGCCCAAAGTTAAGGAAGAGTGGAAATCAAGAAAGGAAGCCGAATACTCAAAAGCCAACGGGCAGAGCATTTCATATGATGGCAGAAGAAGCAAAAGAATCGAAGGATGTGGTTTCTGGTACATTTCTTGTTAACTCTATTCCTGCACGAGTATTATTTGACTGTGGTGCCAATATGTCTTTTATATCGCGATCGTTTTACCAAAAGTTAACTATGCCTGTCACTACCTTGGAAGATGCCTTAGTAGTTGAAATAGCTAACGGGGGTCAAGTATTAGTTCGTGAGAAACTTGAAGGTTGCACCCTTATGGTAGAAGGAAAGGAATTCTGATTGATTTAACTTTAATGAAAATTGGTGGGTTTGATGTAGGCGTTGGTATGGATTGGTTGACGAGCAATCAGGAAGAAATTCTTTGTGCCAAGAAATTAATCCGGATCCCTATGCCCGAAAATGATGTTGTACTCATCTATAGGGAAAGAAGAAAAGGGGAGGTTCCGTTGATTTCTATTGCCAAAGCGCGTAAGTGTCTAGTAAAAGGATGTTCATCCTATCTAGCATATGTTCTGGATGCTAAAGTAGAAAAGAAGCAAGTGGAAGATATAAAGGTAGTACGTGAATTTCCAGATGTGTTCCCCGATGATCTTCCAGGCTTACCACCAGAACGACAGGTAGAATTCAGGATTGATCTTGTTCCAGGAGCAGCACCGATAGCACGTGCACCGTACCGTTTAGCACCGGCTGAAATGAAAAAATGATGTCTCAACTGCAAGAACTGCTTGAAAAGGGTTTTGTTAGGCCAAGTTCATCACCCTGGGGAGCCCCGGTGTTATTTGTCAAGAAGAAGGATGGTACTATGAGAATGTGTATCGATTACAGGGAGTTGAATAAGGTAACAATTAAGAATAAGTAACCACTCCCAAGGATTGACGACTTATTCGATCAACTTCAAGGCGCAGGATGCTTCTCAAAGATTGATTTGAGGTCGGACTATCACCAAGTAAGGGTGAGGGATGAAAATATTCCAAAGACGACGTTTAGAACAAGGTATGGGCATTATGAATTCCTCGTGATGCCTTTTGGGTTAACGAATGCTCCTGCCGTGTTCATGGATTTAATGAACAGGGTATGTCGACCATTCTTAGACAGGCCAGTCATCGTTTTCATCGATGACATACTTGTTTATTCAAAGAATGAAGTTGATCACGAATGTCACCTTCGTGAAGTCTTAGATGTTCTGAGAAAGGAGAAATTGTATCGGAAAATTTTCAAAATGTGAATTTTGGTTAAAGGAGGTACAATTTCTTGGTCATGTGATTAATTTTGAAGGATTCAAAGTAGATCCGACAAAAATTGAAGCAATGATGAATTGGGAGACACCAAAGAACGCATCGGAGATACGGAGTTTCTTGGGTTTGGCAGGCTATTATCGGAGATTTATAAAGGATTTCTCTAAGATCGCTTATGTCTTGACAATTCTGACACGGAAGAATGTAAAGTTTGTATGGACTGAAAAGCAAGAGTCAGCCTTTAGAAGTTTACAAAAGAAATTATGTGAAGCACCTGTTCTTATTAGCGGAGGTGACAGAAGACTTGGTGGTATACAATGATGCGTTAAAGATGGGTTTAGGGTGTGTATTGATGCAACGTGGCAAACTGATTTCTTATGCATCAAGACAACTAAAAGAGCATGAAAAGAATTACCCTACCCATGATTTAGAACTGGCAGCAGTCGTGTTTGCTTTGAAGTTGTGGCGGCATTACTTATATGGAACGAAGTGCACTTTTTTCACTGATCATAAGAGTTTGAAACATGTCTTTGATCAGAAGGAGCTTGTTAGGACCATAAATGTCCTATTAAATAGAAAGTTATATAAAGAGTTTTATATTAATTGTAAAAGCTTTAATAATGTTTAATGGGCTTAGTTTAGCTTAATAGGTCATGGGCTTGAAGCTTAAGCCCTTGGTATATAAGGTTTAGTTTAAACCCAGTTTAGGTAAGAGAGCTTAGAAGCCAGAGAGAAATCATTCTTGTCATTGTGAAACGCATTGTAAAACTCTCTGAATGGTTTATGAATGATAGATGGATGACAACTTGAAATCAAGCCTTATTATTGCTTATTGATCTTTGATATTGTTGTTATTGCACTAATCTGGGATCCATAATTGGTATCAGAGCAAACAGACAATTCGATTCAAGGTATCCTGGTAAGTTTCTGTCGACTGCCTTTGAGTTCTAAAATCTCATTATTGCGATTCTGTCAAAATCGTTTGATTCCACTCATCACAATCGTTTCATAATAGTATTATTAGCGTTTCTGCAAGTTTTTAGAACTTAATTTGATCGATTGAGTGATTTTTTAAGCAAAATTGTTTTCTTATTTTTTGGTCTCTGTTCTTGAAAAGTTTAAAAAGTTTGCATCAAAATCAAGGTTTTTGCTTAGAAATCGATTTGGGTCTATTTGTTTTTGTGTTTTGGTCGAAATCTAACCTTACAGGAGTGAAATCGAGCAACCCTAATCGAACACTGCTCTGATTTTATCGAGCAACCACAGTGTCCGGAAGTTCCTAATCTTTTACGGGTAAGTTTCCTATTTCTCGCTACTATCCGGACGAATTCATCCGGATTGCTAATTGTTCCCGGTAAAGTCTCTTGTATCCGGAAGGTTCATCTGGGTAACTTATCGGGTTGTTCGTACTTCCTGGTAATTTCCCGTATCCGGTAACTTATCCGGATTGCTATTGTATCCAGACATCATCGGTTCCCGGGTAAGTTGATCGGACACTCTCACACTTCCCAGACATTCTATCCGGTAAGTATTTTTCCGGAAACTCTGTTTTCAATCAGTAAGTGTGTTTTATCCGGTAACTCTATTTATACGGTAACTTATTTCATTCGGACACTTCATCCATATCCGGACTCTTTCATCCGGATTCCTTTTTTCTGGATTCCCTATCCGGAAACCACCCGGATTACATATCCGGAAACCACCCGGACCCCCGTGCTAAGTCGTAGGAGGGGGACATTTGGGTATTCTTCTATCCTTGAATCGAACCGTATATTGTCTGACGATCATCAAAGTGCAATTTAAGATGTCTTCTCGAGATGCTCTTGCAATGAGCAACCACAACAATCCTCCATCCATCGGAGCATCTTTTCAGGTATGTCTACCAACTCATAACGCTTTAGTTGATAAGATTCAATTGCTTGTTCAAAAGGTAGAGTCCTATAAGTTCTCAACTAACGAACAAATACTTGAAATATCCACGCTAAAAGAAAAGTTAGATGTTCAAACAAAGATCACAGAAAAGCTTAAGTCTGACAACACCTACTTAAAGAAAAAGTGTGCAAATCTTTCGATAGCACCAAAAGATCTTCGAGCCAAAATATCTGATTTAAATGCTAAGCTTGATCAGTGTGAGAATGAGAAGGTTGAGATTGTCTATTAATGCTCTTCTCTTCAAATACAAATCAAAGAGCATATTTCGAAAATAACAGATCTTGAGCTTAAACTCTATAAACGAGGTCAAACCGATCAAACGATCCATCTGAACAAACCCAAGGAATTCAGTTATTTTAACAAAGAATGGGGAATTGGGTACGACAACCCACATTATTTGATAATGAGGCCTACTCTATACGAGTTTAATTTCTTTGGCTTCGATAGAAAATATCTCGAATATAAAATCAAATGGACGGGACCTCTCGAGGAGAAAGAAGAGGAAACTGAGGAATATAAACGCAAATACACAACTAAAATGCAATTACCTTTTGCGTACGAAGTTCTTAACACCTCTTATGAGAAAAAGAAGTCCAGGTACCTTTTAAATGACTACTTTGACAGCTACAAAGTTGCAAAGCCCAATGATTCCGCTAAAAAGGATGAGGCCCCAGCAACTGAACCTAAAACTGAGACGGACGAGTTTAAACGCTATGTTCCTCCTCTTGTTTTGGAAATGAAAATAGTCGAGTTAGAGGAGTCACTTGAACAGGAAAGGACTAAATTTCAAAAGGAAAAACAAGAACTTTTACTTAAACTTGAGAATTTCAATTCCATCAAAACAGAAACTGTGTCTAGTGAGGAAAAGGAAGCTCTTAAGGCAGACATCAACCGTCTCACATCCAAACAGTCTGCCTTGGAATCAGAAGTGATGCAAGAGCAAGTTAGTAAGGGCGAACTTCAAAGGAAGTTTGACCGACTTCAAAACAAGAAAGTTACTCTGTCTAAACCTTCTTCCAACTCATCAGATACATCTTCTTGTAAGGCCTTTATAGGCAAAATTTCTCCAAGAAAAGGAAAAGGACCTCAAGTGATAAGTTTGCCAAAGAATTTAAAATCTGATTTTCAAAAAGCTTCCGCAACCGATTCTTTGCAACACACAATTCCAAATTGTTCCTCAACTCCTTCATCTACTGATTAACCACCCGAAAGTGAGATTGATTTTTCAAAGTTCATGAATTCTAACACTTGTTCAGATGAGGAATTTTCAAAGTTTGAATTCGATAAACCTCTTCCAAGTCATACCGATTTTCTTTCAAAAATAGTTGATCGACCGGTCAAATTTCAAAAGGGTGAATGTTCTACATCCGCACCTAAAACCCGATCTGTGAACGATGTTTCTAAAAACAACTCTAAATCCAAAAGACGTTCACAGAAACGGAAACAGGCCGGTCGAGCCCAAGATAGACATCCCTACTACTCAAGCTCTACTAACCATGACTTTAATGATATTTCAGATAATAATGGTCGGAGAAAAGGGTTCAAACAAGTTTGGGTAGTGAAAAAGTCAATTGAAAGCACAACGAATACAAATTCATTTAAGTCAGTTTCGCATGCTAGGACATACAATCAAAATCATGATGTCTTTAATTCTCGTACTTCTGTTGAACAAAATGTGATATTTCCTTTAAGACTTTATTCAATTCAACAGTTGCTTCAACTTTCTCATTATTTTATTTGTTGTTCTGCATGTGGTTTGAATGATTTTGTTGACCGTAAATATTCATCTCATTGGTATGGTACTTATAGTATCCTCGGTCCTCACTATAATAGGGCATCTAACCGTTAAGGATCCATCAAAGGATGGATGCCAAAATCCTTCTAATCTATTTTGCAGGAATGTCATGTGCGTTTTAATTCATATTATTCACATCACATGACAAACATTCAAAGGTTATGCCACATTTGAGGGGGAGTATCAGGTATATTTGTCACATAAATGCATTTTTTGTGAATTCAAAGATCGTGGTAATTTATTCTGAAAAATTTACTCGTGTTTGTTTTTCTTCGCTTCTAACTTCCAGAATTGCCACGTGTTATATTTTCTTGATTTAGTTATTTCCATGTCTCATATACTTGTTGATTTTTCGATGGAAATACACTCGCTTGAATTCCAATTTATTTCTCAAAGATCGTCATTTCTTGCTAATGATTCACTTCTTGTCTGATATAATAATTGTGACTTGTTCTTCACAATTAAAATCTCTATTCATTGTTTCATTTTTGACCATAATGTGCTCAATGAGTCATTCCGTTTAGCGCTTGATCCTATTTCTCTTGAAATTCTCTATTTCAAATTATTTTTATGACTTCTGATCATCTCAAATCATGACTCATTTTTAAATGTTTAGACTTCTAAACATTTCATTTTAGAACTCGTAATTCACTGTTTACTAAAATGTTCTATCCGATCAATGAAATGGAGTGTTAGGACTTTTACTGTTTCTATGGTCAATTCAGAACCGGAAGGACCTACCCAAGAAACACATCCATTTATAGATATTAGTGAGGTGTCTAGCTTGATAGATGAGTTCGGAGTGAAAAGAATTTGGTGAGGATGTGACAGGACTTAAAATAATTATTGGTCCTTACCAAACCTAGTCAGTTATCCGGGTAACCACACAATCTATTCATTCTCGTTCTTTAGAGATGAATATTGAAACAGACATGGACAGTGTCGATAACTCGTGTCACCCCACCTAGCCACTCAAGTATCTCACAACATATGCTTGTTTCATATATTCACGGAGATTTAGTATATAATCTATCTATTCATCACTCGGAGGTCTTAGATATTGAAAAAGGAAGACATCATCTCCGGTCTCCGAACTTCATATTCTAATCACTGTGTCTACTGATATTTAACTTGAGTCCCAAGTTAAATCAATACTTGAGCCAAACAGATATAATTTATTTCTTTCACGCAAGCACGCGTCTTTGTGATTCAAATCGCATATCTTTGTGATATTGTCGGAACAGTTTGAGAAGTAATTTTTAAAAAAATTTACTTCAGTGATAACTGAAAGTCCTATCAAAGATACCTCGATGCCAAATCTGAACATAGGTCACACAATTATTTTAACTGTTGTGATAACAGTTACTAATGTGTTTTTGTGTTAGATATTTACCCCATCTTGGTTACTAAAACGCTTTATCTGGAATTTTTCTACTCATCAGTTTTGTCTTTGAAGTTACATGATGCTCAGGATGCTCCTCATCATCATGAGGGGGAGAAACGATATAAAAGTTCAAAGACACCGAATATCAAGTTGAGGGGGGAGTAACTGTTGTTTGAATAGCTCCGAAAAGAGTTCAAAAGTGTTTACAAGTGATCAATTCTTCTCATCCCTTATCAAGTGGTGTTCGCTAAAATTATTTCCTCCGTCAAGCATATTGGTTCTATAAGTTCTTAAAGCTGAAAGCCAATTCAACTCGCGGTTCAAAGACATATTTAGTGAATCTGGTTACAAAGTTGAAACTGAAGATAAGAGCTTTATTCAAGGGGGGGCTTGGAAAGTCATGAAGACAAGCAACACCAAAGTGGCACGAAAGATTCAAGAGGGAGAGAAGATCAAGACCATTTTTTTCTTTATATAACTTTAGGGGGAGATTGTTAGGACCATAAATGTCCTATTAATTAGAAAGTTATATAAAGAGTTTTATATTAATTGTAAAAGCCTTAATAATGTTTAATGGGCTTAGTTTAGCTTAATGGGCCATGGGCTTGAAGCTTAAGCCCTTGGTATATAAGGTTTAGTTTAAACCTAGTTTAGGTAAGAGAGCTTAGAAGCCAGAGAGAAATCATTCTTATCATTGTGAAACGCATTGTAAAACTCTCTAAATGGTTTATGAATGATAGATGGATGACAACTTGAAATCAAGCCTTATTATTGCTTATTGATATTTGATATTGTTGTTATTGCACTAATCTGGGATCCACGGAGCTGAACATGAGGCAACAACGTTGGTTAAAACTACTTAAGGATTATGATTGTGAATGGCATTATCATCCTGGTAAAGCAAATGTTGTGGCTGATGCCTTAAGTAGAAAAGAATACAATGGATGTTTGAAAGCGACTAACGCCAGGAGTGATGTGATGTCGAGTCTAATCGAAAGGATCAAAGTGGAGCAAACGGAAGCATTATTAAAAGAAAATCTGAAAGAGGAAGTCATGGTTAAGCAACGTCTTCAATTGACTGAAGATAGTCGCGGAGTAAAATTATTTCAAGGTCGTGTTTGGGTGCCAAGGATTGGGGAAACCGATAGTTAATTCTTGTAGACGCCCACAAGTCCAAATATTCTATACATCCTGGGAGTACTAAGATGTATAGAGATTTGAAACTACACTATTGGTGGTCAGCTATGAAGCTAGATGTGGCACAATGTGTAGAGAAACGTGTGACATGTTCGTTGGTAAAGGCTGAACATCAACGATCTTATGGGAGTCTACAATCTTTAGAGATTCCCAAATGGAAGTGGGATAAGATTACCATGGACTTTGTGACTAAGTTACCAAGAACGTTAAAGGGTAACGATACTATTTGGGTAATCGAGACCGCTTAACTAAAAGTGCTCACTTCTTACCAATGAAAGAAGCTTCACTGATCGATAAACTAGCCAAGTCATACATTGATGAAGTGGTGTCAAGACATGGTATACCTGTGTGTTAGTCCCAGATGGCTATAACAAGTATTGTAGAAGGGGGGGTTGAATACAATACTCAAAATTTTCACAATTTTAATTCTTTTTATTGAAAATCTTTCAACAAGAATTACACATAGAAAACTTAAGACTGTTGCGGAAAAGAACAGATAAACTATTCAAACAATCTTACACAAAGTATACAACAAAATAACTAAGAACACTTAGAACAAAGCTATAAAGTTTTTCAAGCAAACTGGAAATTCTTGCACTTAGAGAATTCTTCCAGTTTGCGTAGAATATCAAGAGCTCACAGTAATCTTCAAAGTCTCTCAAGATGTGTATCTTTCTGTATGGAGAGCTCTTCCTTTTATAGTGACAAGGAGTGTGCAAGCATTGAATGCTTGGGACACTTGTCATCTTCACACTTGCTGAGGATGTTGACTTCTGGAAAGTTGTGAAGTCCTTGTCACCTTTTACAAGGTACAGTCAGAAGAGCTCATGCATGAGAAAAGAGCTTTGCATGGAAATGGATAATAAGACAGAAGGTCACTTTATCCATGTAGAAAATATCTTCTCAATTTGTCTTCTTATGTCTCTCATTTTTGTCTTCTTTTGCTTCTCAAAATCTCTTTCAACAAATGCACCACCGAAGAAAGGTTGTAAGATTTCTTCCAAGACAAAATGAATTTGCTTCTCATTTTGTCTTATTATGTCTCTCACTTTTGTCTCCTTTTGCTTCTCAGATTTTCTTTCAAGAAAAGCACCACCGATGGAAACTTGGGATATGTGACACATCTTTGGAGAAAACATCTTTGAAGCTTCTTTGAGGTCCCACCGAAATGTCATTTGGGATATGTGACACATCTTTGAGATATGTGACATCATCTTTGAGATATATGACATCATCTTTGGGAAAAGCTTCTTTGAGACTTGGCCGAAATAGAGAGAAGTTTCGGTGGAGATACCACCGAAATTGTGAGAACAATTTCGGTGAACAATGACTTGTATGTTTGAGAAAAGATCTTTCACTTCCACAATGAGAGAATCTTTAGTCTTGACTTTGGTTGATCTTTGACTTCACCAAACATTTGATATCTTGTACAAGCCATTACAAAGAACCATGCATCCAAAATTTCTCTAAGTATAAAATGTTTTTCAAAGTATAAAAGGAGATCATGAGGTCATCTTCAAATCTTGATGACCCAACAATCTCCCCCTATTTGATGATGACATCCATACTTAGAAAAACATGAGTAAGACAGTGAATAATGCAAGTTGACCCTTCTTTACTCTTTTGGGTTCTTTTTCACACAGTCCATTTTTTTTTTTGTGTGTGTATGTATATATGATATTTACATATAAGAAAAAATAAAGAGGTATAGCTGTACAAATAATCGAAAGGAAAAGGAAAGAAGTATAAACAGTATAAACAGAATGAATATTACTTGCATCTTTGGAGGGGCGAGTTGAAACTTGTGTCTGGCTTGAGGATTCTTCATTTTGATCAGCAGCCTTAGGATACTTCTGCCCAACTGTTGCATCTTGGCATCTTTTCATGTTTAGCATCAGCATCCTTTGTCTTTGTTTTGCTCCCCCTCAGTTAGATCCGCCCGGACTGAAGTGCTCCCCCTTGACCGGTCCGTTGATTTCCTCATTTTTTCAAGTTGGTCGCTGTATATGAGTACTGAGGGTTTATGTTGCTCCCCCTCAGATGAATTCTCCCCCTCAGCGGCCGACGTAGGAAAAACACCAAGAGAAAATGAAAAGATCGGCCAGAACCAAGACCATTTTTTTTTTTTTTTTTTTTGACTTTCCACCGAAAATTGAGGAAAATCCGGCTATTTTCGGTAGGATTTTCGGTGGAAAATCGGTAGGATTTTTTTTTTTTTTTTTTTTACCTTTCCACCGAAAATTGAGGAAAATCCACCGAAAATAGGCTATTTTCGGTGGAAAATCGGTAGGATTTTTTTTTTTTTTTTTTTTTTTACCTTTCCACCGAAAATTGAGCAAAATCCACCGAAAATAGGCTATTTTCGGTAGGATTTTCGGTGGAAAATCGGTAGGATATTTTTTTTTTTTTTTTACCTTTCCACCGAAAATTGAGCAAAATCCACCGAAAATAGGCTATTTTCGGTAGGATTTTCGGTGGAAAATCGGTAGGATTTTTTTTTTTTTTTTTTTTTTTTTGCTTTTCCACCGAAAATGAAGGAGAATCCACCGAAAATTGGCTATTTTCGGTAGGATTTTCGGTGGAAAATCAGTAGTAAAACTTCTAAGACATTATGGAGAAAATCTTCAAAGTGAAGAAAAGATTGGAATTTCATCTTCCAATTTGATGACCCAAAAAGATTGAGTTTGAGGATTTGGGGTGACATCTGTAGAAGAGTTTGTAGTGGGTGGATTGGTGGAGGGATTTGAGGTGGTGGATCGGTGGAGGGATTTGAGGTGGTGGATCGGTGGAGATTCGGTGTGGAATCGGTGTGGGTCGGTGTAGACTCGGTGGTGGATCGGTGTGAGGATTCCACCGAGGAGTTTGAAGGATTGTACCGAATTTAGAAGGGTTTCACCACCGAATTTGAAGGGTTCCACCGAATTTGAGGGGTACCACCGATCGAGGAGGCAAAACATATGATGGGAAGTAAAGTATGGTGGGATATGGTTTTGGTTTGGTGGTTAAGGAAAATTTCGGTGGTGAGGTTTAGAAAAGAAATGGAATTTTAAGAGATTGGAGATGGTGATGTCATGAGAATGACATCAACATGCTTATGATGTCATGAGAGTAAAGAATTCTAAGGTTTTGTCAACTTTCTCACTTGTTCACATAGATCCATCTGCCCAGCTCAAAATCTGCAATCACAAAGAATTTAATTTCCAGGTACCCATTTTGAAGGTGGGTCCTTTTGGGTTAGAAGAAAAAGAATGAAAAGAATTTATATCACTCAGAATAATTCTTTATTTCACACAGTCTTTGGCAAAATGAGAAATATCACCACAGATATAGCATTTTCTATAAAGAGAGTTCCTTTTAGAAACTTGACATTTTTCCTAACTTTTGCTCAAAGATTTTGAAGAGATAACAAAGAATGGGGGTGCATCACATAGAATTCATATTTCAAAAATTGGGAGTACATAAATCCTTTCTTTTGAATTGGACATTTTGAAACTCACAGATTTAAGAAGAAAATCGGTATGAGAAGTCATAAAGTTATTTTTGGAAAAATTTTGGAGGATTTCCTTTTAAGACAGAAACAACACCCAGAGACTAGCCAAATAAAATTTCCAAAATTTATGTTTTCAGATGTGATGGCAGAAATTATGGACACATAGCAAAAGAGTTTGAAATAAGAGAATTCATAAAAGATAGATAAAACACATAGTATGTACCTGTGAAGAGTAAAAGAAGCACTTTGCTGATACAAGAGCAGTTGAGGAGTCATTCGCTTTCAGATGTGGGTTCATCTGCCAAATCATAAGATTTAGCAGGCAGACCCTTTCCTCTTCTGATAAGTCTTTCATTTCTTTCCTTTTCTCTCTTGTATTTTTCCTTGTATCTTTCAGCCCGGTCAAAATTTGCAGAAGAGAGGTGTTGGCTGAACTTTTGGGAATCATATTTGGATCTTTCCGATTTTGAGGAAAATCGGCCTGAGGAAGCAGTTCTGGGTCTTTCAAACTGTTTACTCTTACACTCAGAAGCAAAATGACCCTTTTTACCACAGTTAAAACATTCCTCATTAGATTTATCCAAAGGAGAGTGTTTGGAGAGAGAAGAGGATGAATTTCTATCAAACTTAGATTTTCCAGAAGAGAGATGAGATTTGGATTTAGAGTGCCCATCCAACATGGCCATTTCATCAGATAATTTATCAGCTGAAGTTTCCTCACATTCATCCTTAGCATCACTAAGATATGCTTCTGAATGATCATTGGGATCTTCTTGACTGTTATGGTCAGAGTCAGATGGGTAGGTGATTTTTGGAAAACACTTAGTCTTTTTGGAAGAGTCACTCAGGAGAGCTAGAGAAGAGTTCTTTAAAAACCTTTGCAGTTTCGTCTGCTCATAGTTGAAAAGAGTACCATAAAGAACAGTAAGAGGCATATGATCAAGATCCTTGGTTGTCTTTATACAAGTACAGATATTTTCCCAAAAATCGGGAAGACAGTCCATAAATTTGCACAGGACTTCCTCATTGTCATACACTCTACCTAACAGCTTTAAGTCATTAAGAAGACTGTTAAAGCGATTATAGTAGTTGGAGAGAGATTCTCCTTTCTCATAAGAAAAGAGTTCATATTTTCTAACAAAACCAATTTTTCTGCTCTTTTTAACTTCATTTGTACCTTCGTACAAAACACACAGAGTGGACCACATCTCTTTGGCAGTAGAGAGATTTACCAGAGAGTGGTACACTTCATCAGGAAGAGAGAGAGCAATGATAGTTCTAACTTTAGAATCAAGAGACACAAGTCGTTTTTCCTCATCAGTATATTTCTTAGGATTTTTAAGAATGTAACGACCAGTAGCAGCAGATTTTTCTTCATCAGACGAATCATCAGAATCATCTTTTTCCATGGTTTCTTTACCCGGCCTCTGCGTTTCATAGCGAGCCCAAACTCTGGGGATAAAGGGTCCCTCTTGGAGAATGGTTGGATATCTAGTATCCACTCCTTCCATGAACAGCATCATGCGGCTTTTCCACAAAGAGAAGTTGTTAGCATTGAACTTAGGAGGTTTTGAAATGGAGCCATTTTCAGAAAAGTTATTTTGAAAAGAGTTTTCAATAGTTGAAGAAGAGGAGGCAGCCATCGCAGATCAAGTTTATGGGATTAAACTTTCTGCTCTGATACCACTTGTTAGTCCCAGATGGCTATAACAAGTATTGTAGAAGGGGGGGTTGAATACAATACTCAAAATTTTCACAATTTTAATTCTTTTTATTGAAAATCTTTCAACAAGAATTACACATAGAAAACTTAAGACTGTTGCGGAAAAGAACAGATAAACTATTCAAACAATCTTACACAAAGTATACAACAAAATAACTAAGAACACTTAGAACAAAGCTATAAAGTTTTTCAAGCAAACTGGAAATTCTTGCACTTAGAGAATTCTTCCAGTTTGCGTAGAATATCAAGAGCTCACAGTAATCTTCAAAGTCTCTCAAGATGTGTATCTTTCTGTATGGAGAGCTCTTCCTTTTATAGTGACAAGGAGTGTGCAAGCATTGAATGCTTGGGACACTTGTCATCTTCACACTTGCTGAGGATGTTGACTTCTGGAAAGTTGTGAAGTCCTTGTCACCTTTTACAAGGTACAGTCAGAAGAGCTCATGCATGAGAAAAGAGCTTTGCATGGAAATGGATAATAAGACAGAAGGTCACTTTATCCATGTAGAAAATATCTTCTCAATTTGTCTTCTTATGTCTCTCATTTTTGTCTTCTTTTGCTTCTCAAAATCTCTTTCAACAAATGCACCACCGAAGAAAGGTTGTAAGATTTCTTCCAAGACAAAATGAATTTGCTTCTCATTTTGTCTTATTATGTCTCTCACTTTTGTCTCCTTTTGCTTCTCAGATTTTCTTTCAAGAAAAGCACCACCGATGGAAACTTGGGATATGTGACACATCTTTGGAGAAAACATCTTTGAAGCTTCTTTGAGGTCCCACCGAAATGTCATTTGGGATATGTGACACATCTTTGAGATATGTGACATCATCTTTGAGATATATGACATCATCTTTGGGAAAAGCTTCTTTGAGACTTGGCCGAAATAGAGAGAAGTTTCGGTGGAGATACCACCGAAATTGTGAGAACAATTTCGGTGAACAATGACTTGTATGTTTGAGAAAAGATCTTTCACTTCCACAATGAGAGAATCTTTAGTCTTGACTTTGGTTGATCTTTGACTTCACCAAACATTTGATATCTTGTACAAGCCATTACAAAGAACCATGCATCCAAAATTTCTCTAAGTATAAAATGTTTTTCAAAGTATAAAAGGAGATCATGAGGTCATCTTCAAATCTTGATGACCCAACAATCTCCCCCTATTTGATGATGACATCCATACTTAGAAAAACATGAGTAAGACAGTGAATAATGCAAGTTGACCCTTCTTTACTCTTTTGGGTTCTTTTTCACACAGTCCATTTTTTTTTTGTGTGTGTATGTATATATGATATTTACATATAAGAAAAAATAAAGAGGTATAGCTGTACAAATAATCGAAAGGAAAAGGAAAGAAGTATAAACAGTATAAACAGAATGAATATTACTTGCATCTTTGGAGGGGCGAGTTGAAACTTGTGTCTGGCTTGAGGATTCTTCATTTTGATCAGCAGCCTTAGGATACTTCTGCCCAACTGTTGCATCTTGGCATCTTTTCATGTTTAGCATCAGCATCCTTTGTCTTTGTTTTGCTCCCCCTCAGTTAGATCCGCCCGGACTGAAGTGCTCCCCCTTGACCGGTCCGTTGATTTCCTCATTTTTTCAAGTTGGTCGCTGTATATGAGTACTGAGGGTTTATGTTGCTCCCCCTCAGATGAATTCTCCCCCTCAGCGGCCGACGTAGGAAAAACACCAAGAGAAAATGAAAAGATCGGCCAGAACCAAGACCATTTTTTTTTTTTTTTTTTTTTTGACTTTCCACCGAAAATTGAGGAAAATCCGGCTATTTTCGGTAGGATTTTCGGTGGAAAATCGGTAGGATTTTTTTTTTTTTTTTTTTTACCTTTCCACCGAAAATTGAGGAAAATCCACCGAAAATAGGCTATTTTCGGTGGAAAATCGGTAGGATTTTTTTTTTTTTTTTTTTTTTACCTTTCCACCGAAAATTGAGCAAAATCCACCGAAAATAGGCTATTTTCGGTAGGATTTTCGGTGGAAAATCGGTAGGATATTTTTTTTTTTTTTTTACCTTTCCACCGAAAATTGAGCAAAATCCACCGAAAATAGGCTATTTTCGGTAGGATTTTCGGTGGAAAATCGGTAGGATTTTTTTTTTTTTTTTTTTTTTTTGCTTTTCCACCGAAAATGAAGGAGAATCCACCGAAAATTGGCTATTTTCGGTAGGATTTTCGGTGGAAAATCAGTAGTAAAACTTCTAAGACATTATGGAGAAAATCTTCAAAGTGAAGAAAAGATTGGAATTTCATCTTCCAATTTGATGACCCAAAAAGATTGAGTTTGAGGATTTGGGGTGACATCTGTAGAAGAGTTTGTAGTGGGTGGATTGGTGGAGGGATTTGAGGTGGTGGATCGGTGGAGGGATTTGAGGTGGTGGATCGGTGGAGGGATTTGAGGTGGTGGATCGGTGGAGATTCGGTGTGGAATCGGTGTGGGTCGGTGTAGACTCGGTGGTGGATCGGTGTGAGGATTCCACCGAGGAGTTTGAAGGATTGTACCGAATTTAGAAGGGTTTCACCACCGAATTTGAAGGGTTCCACCGAATTTGAGGGGTACCACCGATCGAGGAGGCAAAACATATGATGGGAAGTAAAGTATGGTGGGATATGGTTTTGGTTTGGTGGTTAAGGAAAATTTCGGTGGTGAGGTTTAGAAAAGAAATGGAATTTTAAGAGATTGGAGATGGTGATGTCATGAGAATGACATCAACATGCTTATGATGTCATGAGAGTAAAGAATTCTAAGGTTTTGTCAACTTTCTCACTTGTTCACATAGATCCATCTGCCCAGCTCAAAATCTGCAATCACAAAGAATTTAATTTCCAGGTACCCATTTTGAAGGTGGGTCCTTTTGGGTTAGAAGAAAAAGAATGAAAAGAATTTATATCACTCAGAATAATTCTTTATTTCACACAGTCTTTGGCAAAATGAGAAATATCACCACAGATATAGCATTTTCTATAAAGAGAGTTCCTTTTAGAAACTTGACATTTTTCCTAACTTTTGCTCAAAGATTTTGAAGAGATAACAAAGAATGGGGGTGCATCACATAGAATTCATATTTCAAAAATTGGGAGTACATAAATCCTTTCTTTTGAATTGGACATTTTGAAACTCACAGATTTAAGAAGAAAATCGGTATGAGAAGTCATAAAGTTATTTTTGGAAAAATTTTGGAGGATTTCCTTTTAAGACAGAAACAACACCCAGAGACTAGCCAAATAAAATTTCCAAAATTTATGTTTTCAGATGTGATGGCAGAAATTATGGACACATAGCAAAAGAGTTTGAAATAAGAGAATTCATAAAAGATAGATAAAACACATAGTATGTACCTGTGAAGAGTAAAAGAAGCACTTTGCTGATACAAGAGCAGTTGAGGAGTCATTCGCTTTCAGATGTGGGTTCATCTGCCAAATCATAAGATTTAGCAGGCAGACCCTTTCCTCTTCTGATAAGTCTTTCATTTCTTTCCTTTTCTCTCTTGTATTTTTCCTTGTATCTTTCAGCCCGGTCAAAATTTGCAGAAGAGAGGTGTTGGCTGAACTTTTGGGAATCATATTTGGATCTTTCCGATTTTGAGGAAAATCGGCCTGAGGAAGCAGTTCTGGGTCTTTCAAACTGTTTACTCTTACACTCAGAAGCAAAATGACCCTTTTTACCACAGTTAAAACATTCCTCATTAGATTTATCCAAAGGAGAGTGTTTGGAGAGAGAAGAGGATGAATTTCTATCAAACTTAGATTTTCCAGAAGAGAGATGAGATTTGGATTTAGAGTGCCCATCCAACATGGCCATTTCATCAGATAATTTATCAGCTGAAGTTTCCTCACATTCATCCTTAGCATCACTAAGATATGCTTCTGAATGATCATTGGGATCTTCTTGACTGTTATGGTCAGAGTCAGATGGGTAGGTGATTTTTGGAAAACACTTAGTCTTTTTGGAAGAGTCACTCAGGAGAGCTAGAGAAGAGTTCTTTAAAAACCTTTGCAGTTTCGTCTGCTCATAGTTGAAAAGAGTACCATAAAGAACAGTAAGAGGCATATGATCAAGATCCTTGGTTGTCTTTATACAAGTACAGATATTTTCCCAAAAATCGGGAAGACAGTCCATAAATTTGCACAGGACTTCCTCATTGTCATACACTCTACCTAACAGCTTTAAGTCATTAAGAAGACTGTTAAAGCGATTATAGTAGTTGGAGAGAGATTCTCCTTTCTCATAAGAAAAGAGTTCATATTTTCTAACAAAACCAATTTTTCTGCTCTTTTTAACTTCATTTGTACCTTCGTACAAAACACACAGAGTGGACCACATCTCTTTGGCAGTAGAGAGATTTACCAGAGAGTGGTACACTTCATCAGGAAGAGAGAGAGCAATGATAGTTCTAACTTTAGAATCAAGAGACACAAGTCGTTTTTCCTCATCAGTATATTTCTTAGGATTTTTAAGAATGTAACGACCAGTAGCAGCAGATTTTTCTTCATCAGACGAATCATCAGAATCATCTTTTTCCATGGTTTCTTTACCCGGCCTCTGCGTTTCATAGCGAGCCCAAACTCTGGGGATAAAGGGTCCCTCTTGGAGAATGGTTGGATATCTAGTATCCACTCCTTCCATGAACAGCATCATGCGGCTTTTCCACAAAGAGAAGTTGTTAGCATTGAACTTAGGAGGTTTTGAAATGGAGCCATTTTCAGAAAAGTTATTTTGAAAAGAGTTTTCAATAGTTGAAGAAGAGGAGGCAGCCATCGCAGATCAAGTTTATGGGATTAAACTTTCTGCTCTGATACCACTTGTTAGTCCCAGATGGCTATAACAAGTATTGTAGAAGGGGGGGTTGAATACAATACTCAAAATTTTCACAATTTTAATTCTTTTTATTGAAAATCTTTCAACAAGAATTACACATAGAAAACTTAAGACTGTTGCGGAAAAGAACAGATAAACTATTCTAACAATCTTACACAAAGTATACAACAAAATAACTAAGAACACTTAGAACAAAGCTATAAAGTTTTTCAAGCAAACTGGAAATTCTTGCACTTAGAGAATTCTTCCAGTTTGCGTAGAATATCAAGAGCTCACAGTAATCTTCAAAGTCTCTCAAGATGTGTATCTTTCTGTATGGAGAGCTCTTCCTTTTATAGTGACAAGGAGTGTGCAAGCATTGAATGCTTGGGACACTTGTCATCTTCACACTTGCTGAGGATGTTGACTTCTGGAAAGTTGTGAAGTCCTTGTCACCTTTTACAAGGTACAGTCAGAAGAGCTCATGCATGAGAAAAGAGCTTTGCATGGAAATGGATAATAAGACAGAAGGTCACTTTATCCATGTAGAAAATATCTTCTCAATTTGTCTTCTTATGTCTCTCATTTTTGTCTTCTTTTGCTTCTCAAAATCTCTTTCAACAAATGCACCACCGAAGAAAGGTTGTAAGATTTCTTCCAAGACAAAATGAATTTGCTTCTCATTTTGTCTTATTATGTCTCTCACTTTTGTCTCCTTTTGCTTCTCAGATTTTCTTTCAAGAAAAGCACCACCGATGGAAACTTGGGATATGTGACACATCTTTGGAGAAAACATCTTTGAAGCTTCTTTGAGGTCCCACCGAAATGTCATTTGGGATATGTGACACATCTTTGAGATATGTGACATCATCTTTGAGATATATGACATCATCTTTGGGAAAAGCTTCTTTGAGACTTGGCCGAAATAGAGAGAAGTTTCGGTGGAGATACCACCGAAATTGTGAGAACAATTTCGGTGAACAATGACTTGTATGTTTGAGAAAAGATCTTTCACTTCCACAATGAGAGAATCTTTAGTCTTGACTTTGGTTGATCTTTGACTTCACCAAACATTTGATATCTTGTACAAGCCATTACAAAGAACCATGCATCCAAAATTTCTCTAAGTATAAAATGTTTTTCAAAGTATAAAAGGAGATCATGAGGTCATCTTCAAATCTTGATGACCCAACACTGTGTCTATAGTTTCTTACCATGACAGCCGATTTACTTCAAGATTTTGGCAGTCACTACAAGAAGAATTAGGTACAAGAGTGAATTTGAGCACTACATATCATCCACAAACGGACGGGCAAAGTGAAGAACTATTCAGACTTTGGAAGACATGCTCAGGTCTTGTGTAATTGATTTTGGAGGTAACTGGGATACGCATTTACCCTTAGTGGAGTTTGCGTACAATAATAGTAATCATTCCAGTATTGGAAGGGCACCTTTTAAAGCCTTATATGGGCGAAAATGTAGAACTCCAGTAGTATGTTGGTTGGAAGCTGGAGAAAAGCAATTTGCTGGTCTTGAAATTGTGCAACAAACGGCCGATAAAGTTAAGGAAATTCAGAAACGTATGAAGGTAGCTCAAGATCGATAAAAGAGTTATGCCGATCCGAATAAGACCGAAAGGATTTCAAATTGGCGAGCGAGTGATGCTAAAGGTATCACCGTGGAAAGGTATTATAAGATTTGGAAAACGTGGAAAGTTGAGTCCTCGTTTTCTTGGGCCTTTCACTATAACCAAGAGAGTGGGACTTCAAGCTTATCAGTTAGATCTTCCACCTGAGTTGGAAGGAATTCATAATACTTTCCATGTTTGTTATCTTCGAAAATGTCTAACCGAAGAAGAAAATGTTATACCACTTTCTGAAATAAAAGTGGATGAGAAGAGTCGTTGCGTGGAGGAACCTGAAGCAATTTTAGAAAGGACGACTAAGAAACTACGACATAAGGAAGTGATCATGGTTAAAGTACAATGGAAACATCATAGAGGTGCTAATGTGACATGGGAAGCTGAAGAGGATATGAAGAATAGATATCCTCATTTATTTACCTAACTTTGATTTCGGGGATGAAATCATTTTCAAGTTAGGGAGATTTGTAACACCTCGAAATTTCCATAACTATTTTGTAGTTATTTGGAAAATGTTAAATTAATGGGAAGAAGTTATTTTGAAAATTATGTCATAATTTATCGAAGGGTCAAAAGTGTTGTAAGCCATTTGTTTTGGGTTAAATAGAAAATTTGTGATATTGAGATATAAAAGTGAGTCGGCTGAAGAGTTGAGGTTTATCTCAATGTGATTTTGTGAAGTCAGTCCAGGAAAAGAGAGAAAGAGGAAGTGCAGTCGACATTGGAGGTAATTTGGTAAGAATTGATCGATTTCCTTTTTGGATTAATCCTCCAAATTATTTCTCTTCTCAATCTTGATTCTAGAAACAATTAGGTGCAAGAATTTGAGAAACGGTTAAGTTGAGTCGTCGTTCTGTAAATTCAATCCAGGTGAGTTCATTCTTACTAAAAGTATGTTTTTACGTTTCAAAAGCGATTAGCTAAATTAGAATTGGTTTTATTGAAACTATGTATATGTTAAGAGGATTGATATATGTGATATAAGAAACAGAGTATGAATTGCAAGAAACCCAGATTGGCATTGCACGAAGTCCGAAAGATGAATTTCCGGTACATCCGAATTTGCATTTTTCCGGATTGGGTTTCGGATTCCGGACAGTTCCGAAGTCCGTATGATTTTCCGGATTAATATCGGATTCCGGATAGTTTTCCGGATACGGATTCCGGATGGTTCCGGACTTGGAGTCCGGATACTTTTCCGGATGTTATCGGATTCCTTGGAATTCCGGATGTTTCCGGATAGGTGTTCCGGATTTGATTTCCAGATATGATTCCGGACTCTTTTCCGAACTTGGTTCCGGATTAGTTTACCGGACAAGTTCCTGTATGTTCTGAGCAAAGTTGTACTGTTCAAATATTTTATGAAACGTATTTTGATTTTAACAGTACGAACATAATTATAACTCGACTGAGAGTATGATACGAGTTGTTATGTGTTTTGAGTTGAGACACACATATGCTAGGAAGTGTAATGGATCCATAGGCACTAGCATTATTTGATAAATGAGGAATAGGCGGGGCTCTAATGGTAATTCCCATTTAGTATTGTGATGTGATAAACGTGGAATAGGCGTGACGCTAATCGTAATTCCCGTTGATTTGAAATGAGGAATAGGCCAGGCTCTAATGGTAATTCCCATTTCGTATTGTGACGTGAAATCGTGGAATAGGCGTGGCGCTAATTGTAATTCCCGATTTCTATTGGGAGATAAGGGATAGACATGGTTTAATTGTAATCCCTACTTCCACACCAAGAAATAGGCATGGCTTAATTGTAATTTCTTGGACATGAGCTGAAATCTAGAATCCGTGGTGATTCGTAGTGGCGCTCCGGAACATGAAATTATGACTTACTTAGTGTTTGTCATACTCATGGAATCGAGTATAATTCCCGTCATCGAAAGATGTTATGTGTACGGTAAGAAAGATTGCGATCAGGTTAATTTATATGCTTTGTTACAAATTGGTTTTCAAAGCTTATAAAGTTTTTAATTTGAAAATTGGATGTTCTCACTAAGCGTAAGCCTAATCTTTTCAAATTAAATTTTCTTACCAGGTACTAGCTCGGGAAGGGATTCAAAGGGATGAGTGTCGAGGAGTACCAGAGTTATGCTTTTTGAAAGTATGATGGAGAAGTTAGTGTAACAGATGTTTTGGGAGATTGCTTAGACAACCCGTATAATCTGATCTTAATGTTAAGGATTAGATTAGTAGGTTGTTTAGACAGTTCAGTTGTATATATATGAATCTTTGTAACTAATTCTCCATGTATGTATGAAAGTTTTGGAAGATGTTGTAGAATACTTTGTGAAATTCAAGTTTTAAATTTATTACGATTTTAGGGTGTTTCGCGTAGGGTTTCTACAAGGGTGATAGTTTGTAGAAGGGGGGTTGAACACAAACACAAATTTTACTTTCTAAATTGTTTATTGATAAATCAAAACATAATTTACAGTTTGTTGCGGAAATAGATTAAGTAAACCTAATCTAAACAAACTATGAGAATCACTAAGTTCTTTGCACTAGAAAGAAAGAAAGAAAGGAGTATGTAGAAAATGAGTTTTCTACAATGCAAGAGAGATTCAGGACCCTTCAAAATGAAGGATATCGCTCCTATTTATACCCTATCCATTAAATGCATGCCAGAGGTACTTTACACGTGTCAGATCTTCATTGGGCGCATGCTTCTGACTTTTGTCAAAGACATGTTGTTGGCCGCATGATGAACAATGTAGTTGGCAGGTTGTACGATATGGACAAAAGCAGATTTCCTTTTGTACCTTCGTACTATTTGTGCAAGAGGATAAGACAAACAAATCTTGAACTGCAAGCTTCTTGACCAGTGATTGCTTATGTGGTCTTTCATCAGTGAGGCCTGATGGAAGTCTGAGCTATTGCTGAAGCTTTGTTCTTGAGATGTCGCGTGTAGTAGACTTGTCTTGGTTTCACTGAATGTCGCTTCAGATCATGAGTAGACTTGTCTTGTTCATCAGCTTGGTCTTCGATGTCAGCGATAAACTCTTTTTTCACGAGTCTTGTCTTTATGTATTACAGTAACACTTTTACATAGGAAGCCTTCAGTGATCACTGAACATACTCAGCATATGATCGTTGATGGTAAAACACTAATACATACAAATGTTAAATGTAATTTTTACTAAGTATTCTAAGAGTCGTCATCAAATCACTGAGAGAGTTTGGATCAACAGACGTTGCAGCACACTAACAAAATTCATGAAATTGACATTATTTTCATCTTTGGTATGTTAAATTTGTTGTCCATGGGGGTTTCAATTCGTTCTCAGTTTTTAGGGGTTTTTACTTCTTTATCATTGTTTTTAAATATGCAAGCATAAATTATGACAATTTCTAAGTATATATTGCATTATATTATGTATCAATGGCTATGACTATATATAACAGGAAATCGCCAACCTTGAATTGAAGGATGTCGTTACAACCCATCAAGTCTCATTATTCAAGTTCTTAGAGGAAGAATAAATTTATTGTAAAGTTATGATTACTGGATTGACTTCCGGTGAGAAGTTGAGGTTAACATGAAATGCGTGACAAGTGGTTATCAACCATGAGAAAGGGATGCATACTAGTTTAAGATGCACCAAGATGTACCGGATCAATTCCCTTATAATGTGCAATTCATGGGAGGGCATTTGATTAAAAGTGATCAACGGTTCAGATCCATTTCTCACGCTTCTCACGTTAACCTCAACTTCTCATACGATCCTTCGCCTACGATCGTGTAAAAGATTTTGAAGACTACAACTATTGATTGTAAAATAAAACACAATTTAGTTTTTTTGGGTTCATTTGTTTTCAATTGGGTTATATTTATTGTTAATTTATTTATCCTTTATGATAATATTTGTAATAATAATAGCATAATGACTACAAATTATGAATGAAATTATGGTTTTGATTGAATCACGAGCGGAACACAAGAGCCTTATAACCAAGGGGGCGAGCTTAATTTTTATATAATGTGTCTTATAAACGAGAATAATTTGTTTCAAAGACCCACAAATTCGTCCAATGTGTCTTTAGCTAAATTTAACCGTTTCGAGGGATTTCTTTAATTTTTTCGGTTGATTTTGAGAGATTTTTTAAGCTTTTTTATGTTTTTTTTTGTTAATTTTGAGAGATTTCTCAAGGTTTTTTGGTTGATATTTCGAAAGACCTTTTGAAAATTTTGGTTGATATTTGATGAAGATTGGGAATAAAAATTGACTATAATTAAAAAATGCTAGGAAAAGGAGGAGATGAATACTTAATTATCCTATATAGATTAACCAAAAATTGAACCGGATAATAATAATTCCTATTCGGTACTTAAATGAACATTTTAACTCGAAAATAAAAAAATGTCATCAGTGCACTGCATGGGTCGAAGATGGTCGTTATGATTTAACGGAGATGGGGAGGGTTGAATCGCCGTTACTTTTGTATTCTATTCTTGCTTGCCCTACTCATCCCTGTGGTTTTGCTCTCTATCTGCCGACTCTATTTGGCGATTTCTGTTCCTTTTCGTCCCTTCCTCCCACTTTCAAACCCTAATTTCCTCGGCCACAACAATCGTTATCATCTCTATCTGGTAATATCGTCTTTGCATCTAATTTAGATTTCTGTTTCTTTCGTATCTGGATCTCACTCGACATACTTATCTAATCATTGTTTGCTCAATCATCAAATTAATTTCGGTTTCTTATATACACTGAACGGTTTCGATTGTTGCTTTTGCATCTATCAAGGTGTTCCTATCACATATATCCTTTCTGGTTGGGGTTTGAATTGGATTTCCAGTTTTAATTGTTTTTCTTAACGTTTTTTTTTGGTAATTTGGTCGATACGGGAGTAATTGTTTGAATTAGGTTTCCGGTTGATTGATCAATACGTCTTGTTCTTGCAGAATTGAGGTGTATAGTGTGAAATGGCATCTGTCTCCAGTCAGCCTCAGTTCCGATACACACAGACCCCATCCAAGGTTCTCCATCTGAGGAATTTGCCTTGGGAGTGCACCGAAGAGGAACTAATTGAACTTGGAAAGCCATTTGGTAAAGTTGTGAACACAAAGTGTAATGTTGGAGCAAACAGAAATCAAGCCTTTATTGAATTTGTAAGTGTTAATTGACGATTTTAATCAACTACTTGTACATCATTATAATTCCTGTTGACTCATTGTTTCATCTGTATACTGTTTATAGGCCGAACAAAATCAAGCAATTGCAATGATATCATACTATGCTTCATCATCAGAACCAGCCCAGGTACGAGGGAAAACTGTCTACCTACAATATTCGAACAGGCAAGAAATTGTGAACAACAAAACCTCTGCAGATGTTGCTGGAAATGTACTTTTGGTAACCATTGAGGGCAATGATGCTCGCCTTGTCAGCATTGATGTCTTACACCTGGTAAGTTATTACATTTCATGTACTGCATGATTTAAAGAGGTAAGTTATTAGTAGATAGATGCTGCCAATAGCATTTGGTTGGTAGGTTGTAGCACATGCTTGTTAAGCTTCATTGTTTGACGTCAAATGTAAATGGATCAGCAGGCCCATATCAAGGATTTATCTTCGATGGCAGCTTATTGCTTGGGGAGAAAGAGCGCATGTGTGTTTGTCTCCTTTCTCCTTTCCCCTTCCTTAACACTCGCTCTTTCTTCCTCCTCATCTCTTCCTATCCCTACAATTATAAGAGTTTAGGATAGTTTATTCTGTTTTTCAGATTTTCCCTATCTTTTCTCTCTTTTTCTTTTCCTGCATGGTCTGTGGTGAGTGCTCTGCATGTGGCATAGTTGTTCATGATGTTATGTGAAATGTCTAATGTGGTTGTTTAACTGTTCTGGCTGAAATAACAGTCAACAAAAAGTTGGCATAATCAGTTTTTCCTAACTGCCAGGACTTTGGTATTGTAAATATAGATTGAGAGGTGCCCATAATCACTTGCTCTTTGTTAGCCTTGCTGGGGCAAGAAACATTCTGGCTGTGAGATAACTAGATAAGGGTAAGCTGAAAAGGGCAAGCTTTAGGACCAGTAAGTAACCACTCGTATACTATACATCATATGACTAAAACTTACATAGCAATGCCTAAAGCTAGCTCGAAAGGGATTGCAGCCAAATTTGAGATGTTACGACTTATGGGTTATTTTTAGGGATGTTTATAACCTTCTGCCTCTTCTCTTAAGCATGCTTTTCAGTTTCCAAGTTGGGGTTGGGGGATTTGGGAAGATTGTGTGAAGTTGAACAACTGTCCTAGATTAACCTCCAGAATGTGTGTACTGGGGGATTGATAAAAATTCAAGTCGGAATCAAGTATTATGAGAATCCTCTCTTACTAAGATCTACCCTCCCCAAAACCCACTAGTGAAGTACCAGCTTTGTATATTTCAATAATGTTTATCTTTGATATTGTTAATCTGAAATGACGATAAAAACATGCTTAGGGTGATTTTTGTGTTTTCTTTTTTCCATATCTTCCATTGATTTAGTTGTGGAGATGAACATTGATAAAAGCTTGATTTGTACTGAGCTACGTCTTGGTGTGTACTTTGACTTGGATAAAGGTGTGCTTTTTGAATTTTGATTTAAGCCGTTAGCTTGTTGTTACTTCCTTAGTTTATGTGGTTAATATTTAGGAATGAACTACAAAAATTTATTTTTAATATCAGCCAATTGATGGAATTTTGTCACAAGTATTTGTAGAGAAGTCTGTTTGAAATTGCTTTAGGCAACATAACACAAATCTAACACTGGAAATCTGATCTTTAATTTTTGCTCAGCATGTCATATTGCTTTGTATATGCATTCTTTACTATACGCATTGAACAAAGTGGATATGAAGCTTACCACCTTAGATATACTGTCAGAAATGGGTTGTTCTGACCATATATGCATTCATGTTCTGTAACCGCTCTCTGATTCTGAGATAGCATGATGGTACATAGTCTAGACGTGCTTTATTGTATAATTCTTGCCGGTAGTTGCTTTTACTTTGTGATAGAAGCTTAGGCAATCAATCCTGTGCTGACAGAAGTTGTTTAAAACTATTGATCAGTCACCTTCAATGTAATTTGGAGATCCTCGTAAAACAAATAGTTGTTTTGCTTTATATGTTTTATATGATATTCAGAATATATTTGTAAGCTGCATGACTAATTCTATTTTTTGCACATAACATTATGCATTTGTTTGTAGACAAAGATGATTTGGTTATATCTGAATTCTTTTGTAGTTTGATTTCTTACCTAGAATGTGAGTTGTCATTTGGCAGCATACGTGGTATTAGAAAGGATAATAGATAAATATTCTGCCATGTAATGAATAATGTTGTTAAGTACCTTTTTGCTACATGGTTCCTGAAAGTCAGTTCTGTAGGTGTTCTCTGCATTTGGGTTTGTGCATAAAATCACAACTTTTGAGAAGACAGCTGGCTTCCAGGTGTGTGAAATCGTGTTGGAATATTTTTGTTTTCTTAAGCATGACAGCGTTGGGAGGTGGATTTATAATATATTTTGTCTTTTAGGCTCTGGTGCAGTTTACTGATTCAGAAACTGCTACTTCCGCAAAAGATGCTCTTGATGGAAGAAGCATTCCCAGGTGATTGAATGTAACTATTGGGTATTTTTGTGATCTTTTAGATATTTTTGTAGTTCCTTAAACATTATGAGCTCCATATGCAGAGAAATATATTAGCAGTTAATCAACAATGTAGCTCATTTTTTTTGTTTTTTTTTGGTTTGCAGGTATTTGATTCCAGAGCTGGGAGCATGTTCTCTTAAGATAACATATTCTGCACATACGGATTTGAGTGTGAAATTCCAGAGTCATCGTAGCAGGTGAAACAATCTTGTGGCAATTTTTTTGTAGTTTTCGTTTGGTTATTAAGATGGAGGAACCATCTCGTTTTAATTCAAATTCTTTTGTCTTTAGCTCCTAGGATTGCTTCTTTTATGTACATTCTGCTGCTAACTTGATATGCTTTCCATTGGTTCAGGGACTACACTAACCCTATGCTTCCGGTTGCATCGTCAGCAATAGATGCTACTGGTCAGGTAACCCTAGTTATTTGATTGTGGCGTGTCTAATGAGATTGATGATTCATTTAAATTAGTTGTTTTCTCCCTTGTTTGTTTTTGTTTTATCTCATTTTAAATATACTAGCTTGTTACTTTTGCAGTTCAATTTGGGTTTAGATGGGAAGAAGATTGAATCTGAGAGTAATGTTCTTCTTGCCTCTATTGAGAACATGCAATATGCGGTCACCTTGGATGTGTTACACATGGTATCTTGAGTGCTATGAAAATATCTTGTTTTGGGTCCATGTTTCATTATGTGCAGCAGCACCATTTTTAATTTCTTGATTTTTGTATTCAGGTGTTTTCTGCTTTTGGGCCTGTTTTGAAGATTGCCATGTTTGACAAAAATGGAGGAGTCCAAGCCTTAATTCAATACCCTGGTGAGTTAATTTATCCATATTATAGTAAGAAGTTGAACGTGAAATATTGGCTGAAATGTTGTTCAGAATCCAACTTATTTTCATCTTGAAATTCAGGAGTGCCTTATTATTTTCTACAATGGGAAAAGTTATAAACATATTGACCTATATAAGAATCTCTAGAAATATATGAAGTGGTTGGTGTACGAAGAATTGGTCATGAGACTTGTCTACACGCTATATAATTGGTGCAACTAATTTTTTTTTCAGATGTTCAGACGGCAGTCGTTGCCAAGGAAGCCTTGGAAGGACACTGCATATATGATGGAGGGTTTTGCAAACTTCACATCTCTTATTCTCGCCACACGGATCTAAGTATTAAGGTAAATCATGGTAAAATATAAGGTGTTTATTATTTTGCCATTTAACTAGTTCATTTGAGAACCGTAAATATTTTGCGACCTTCATGAATAGTGGATTCTCACGGTTCTCAAAATATTTACAGTTTCTAAATGAACATTCCTTTGTCCTCGTTTTCCATTATCTGATTTATGGGCCCACCCTCAATTCTTCTGGCATCAATTAAATGCAATTTACAATTGAATTGTTGGATAGCTTGATACCTACTAAATTTGAGGGCCGTAAGTTATACCCACAATTTATGTAGAAAGTAAAACAATGACCGTGTTATTTCTTAAACCAATTTTTTTTAGATAAACAATGATCGGAGTAGAGATTATACAATGCCAGCTGGCCAGATGATGAACACACAGCCGTCGATCTTGGGGCACCAACCACCATCAGCAGCACCCCAATACAATGGCGGTCAGTACATTCCTGCTCCAGAAGGCTATGGAGCTCCTCAGCCTTCAGGGGGGTGGGCTCCAGCAGGGCATCAATCGATGCCAATGCAAATGCATATGCAGATGCATAATCACCCTTACATGCCGCCCCCACAGCAAGGCATGCCCTCCGAAATGGGTCCTGGGCCGACCCATTTTGGTGGGCAGAATGGGTTCCCCCCACAAGGCGGTGCACCACCACGTTACCATCCTCAATAGGATCCTTCTATTGGCCTTTTCCCTTGTTATTTCTGATGTTATTTTGTGCTGTCAAGATTGGTTTGTTATTTTTATTAGTCAACCTGTGGAATTGGGAATTTGTTGGGAACTGACCTGGTGATAGACTGACTGTATATCAATCATCTCATTTACCAGTTTGTTTTAGTACCGTTTTCGATGTGCAAAATCAATGAACAGAAAAAAACTAACGAAACCATCGGAAAACCGACAGGTTTGGAACATTTTGTTTATGTTGGTTATTTTAAGTAAAGTAGTTTGGTTTTTGTTGGTCTTTTAGGAAACTCATTTCATTTGAATTTTATGTTAGTCTTTTAGGATAAGTAATTTGGTTGATTTGATAGAGGAACATTTTAAAGATTCGTGGAGGCAAACTTAATAAAAATGCGAAAATGGTCGAAATAAATTTATCGACATTCATGGCTTCAACAATTTTATGTTTATGATGGCTTGGTTTGACTTGAAAATTTTAAGGTCTTTTCAACAAGTAGAGCACAATGTTGGTATTACAAAGTTTGGCTCATCAAGTATTGACACACTTTGGTTTATGCTTGACTTGATAATTACTAAACTCGAACTTGAATAGCTTGTTAAATGTTTGAATCTTTAACAACCCGTAGGAAAGATATTCTAGTAAATAGAAGACTCGCCATTCATTCATGAACTGTCTTGCCCGTGCCATCAAGAGCTACAGCTATATCGGTTCTTGTTCCTGATGCAAGAATCTTTAAGCTACAGTTTCTATGATCACATACGCAAATACAAAACACGATTCTATCAACAAGTTGACTCAAGATGATATGTCTTTTGTCAACGTTCAGATAGGACCCCATTTGAGAACTGTTAAAACTGAGTTCAACGGGCACATGCCAATTCAAAGCGGCTACCCATGGATTGGTTTCGACTTGTTTGAGCCTTTGCATTTACCGATT
This sequence comes from Saussurea involucrata, assembly GCA_033807775.1. Taxonomy (NCBI): domain Eukaryota; kingdom Viridiplantae; phylum Streptophyta; class Magnoliopsida; order Asterales; family Asteraceae; genus Saussurea; species Saussurea involucrata. The sequence goes on from CM066315.1 coordinate 70,248,805, forward strand.
GCTTATATTACTTATTGGCGTGTCAATAAATTTTGTATGCATTTCGAATTCCACACTGAGATTGCTAATGGTAATTGCTTATTTTGACACAGTTTCTTAATAAGAAATTTGATTTATTAAAATCGATTATGTCACATCATTACTTTCTTTTTCCATGTAATAAAAATGTGCAAATCAATTTATTAAAATGCATCCGGGTTTCACTAAAATTTAATTTATACTTCCATATTTAACTAAAGATAAATGATTATTAATGTAATATATTTTTTATTTATTCAATTATAAAATATCAAACTATTACTTTTTTTTTCTGAAGAAATCAAACTATTAATTATTATCAATATTTCAACATATGTTTAAAATTATAAAATATTGTTTATAATAGTTTATGAGATTGACGTGAGCCGAAACTCAAGATGAGTAAAGGGCCGTTTCCGAAATACTTACCCGAGTAAGTGCTTACCAAGTCACATTAGCTTACCGGATGAATATGACAATGACCAAGAATCTTACTCGGTAACTCTTACCACAGTTAGCGCTTACCGGCTAAATTGTTGCATACAATGCCATTTTGATGGACTTAAATCTTACCCGTAAAGTAAGTGATAGTATTGAATTTTACCGATAAACACTTACCCGGGTAAGTGATTAGGTAAACGGCCCCTAAGTGACGCAGGGGAGCTTGCAACCATTTAAGATTATCCAAAGGCTACAATTAACGATTATTGGTTTAACTTAACAATTATCTAAATTTATTTTCCTTAATTAGATAGGATTCATTTATTTTTGTCATAGTTATCTTTTCCTAGTTATGATTATCATGAAAGTTTCCTAGATATCTCCAATTAGGCCTATAAATTGTTTGGTTTGTTTAGTTTATTATGGATTCTGAATTTGATATTAAAGTTTATTAAAGTCTCCCTAACGGGTTTCTTGAAAGTATTCTTGATTCGTTTGCAAGTTCAGTCGATCCGTCATCAGTATGCCTTTCAAAACCATAGAAGTATGCATCGAAGCCTACAAAAGGCAAAGATGACTACATTTTTAGGAACGAACTCTAGAGTCTAGACAAATATAAGACCATCCACATCCCTGAAATTCATTTACACTTTCAATTGTGCCACCTCAGCATTTGCAATTACCTTTCACACACGTGCAATCCACCTACACTTTCAAAAGTGGTCCCCACTATTAACATTTATTAATTACTTTATAAATTATTATATACATTTTATTTTTTAATTAATATAACATAATATATAAAATTCTTTATTTTAATTTAATGGATTGCAATTACCTACGTGTGCTTGCAATATGGATTGCAAATGTTGCAATTCAAATCCTATGTGGCTTTCACTTCCTGACAACTTTCCCATTTGCAATCCATATTGCAACCCCCATGTGGGTGCTCTAAAGTACATAGATACAAGTTAAACCTTAAAATGAAAGAGAATTCCATATTCACTTTATCTGTAATTTATTTTATAAATTACAAAATCACCTTACAAATAAATAAATAAATATATTTAACAAACATATAGCAATTTAAATGATTATGATATTTAGTTACAAACTATTTTGTAAATAAAATATTTTTACCCGTTCAATAAAAAATATTATACTAATGTTAGATTAAAAATAAATATTTTGTTATGAAATTGTTGTAAATAATTAATTTAATTTAAATTAAGTTAAGTTATGATTGATTAAAATATAGTTTTGTGTGTTTGATAAAATATTAATTTTATAGGTGTGATTTCTAGATAATTGCTAAAAGTGATGTCTTAATTTAAGAAGTTGAGGTGTAATTGCACTAATACAAGTGAGGAAATAATATATACGTGTTGCTTTACAAATTTATATCAAACGTTCAGTTTCATGAACGCTGTAACACTTAAGTTAGCATAGCAGATTTTAGATAATTGTTGGACTATTTGTCAAATCTCTAACATTCCTTTCAATATCTACCGAGTAAGGGAATCTTACTAGCCAAATCAACATATTAATTTTCTTGTAAGGATGGCAAAGACAAGTATGTGATCATAAAATTAAGAAACTTAGACTAATATGGAGAGAAGATACATGATATCTTGAAAGTTAGAAGAAAACAAATTATATTATGAACAAATTCTAGTAAGCGAACAAGAATCAAAAGGAAAACAGATTCTAGCAAGAAAGAACATATCTTGGAACTTGGAAAATACCTCGATCGATTAGAGAAGTCGAAGGCCGATGCAGAGGCGTAAAGAGAGAGGGTCGATCATGTTGAGCTTTTGATCAGGTGGAGGCCGATGTAATGGAGCCAGAGGGGAGCAATTGAGAGGCAAATCAAGTTTTCAGATGGGTTAAGAGGACCATAATGGATAAGAGGTCGGTAAGAACATTTTACCTATTCAACAAAAAAGAAACAATATTCAAATAAGATATAAATAGCGAACAAGAGGTTTCTGAAAAAAGAAAAAAAAATGAGCAACACCCGTAGGAAATTTGATTTCAAATTAAGAACTAAAACTTTTGATGAAGCTTTAAATTTTGTAGAAATATATCTTTATTTTGTATTATTTTTCATTTAAACTTTTTTATATAAGGAAATTTGAGGTTTTCATGTTTAATGGTGTCCCTCCTCAAAAGTCCTCAATGTTATCATCACTTGAAAAAAAAAAACATTCTTAACTTTCAAATCCTTCTCAAAAATACCCATCTCTCCAAATACAAAGTATGCTTAATGGGATCCACGCGTGATCATCCACGTTTACACATTTCCGATCGCCTCAACACCATCTCGATAGATCATAGATCCTTGGTGACCCTAACTTTACGTGCCTTGTGATGACATTGGCTCGTGATGATTGGCTTAATACATTTTGCGATAATCTCTAGATTACTTTTTAAAACATTTCCATACGCATTCACTTCCTTTAAATAAATAATAATATCTATTGGACATTTCCTCCTTTTATGTCAAGTTTTAAGTTAAACTAAACCCCCTACAGTAGAGATATACACGGTCCGATAAAGAATAAACAGTCCAAAAAAAATCTACGACCCTACAAAGCTATTCTGGTTAACACATTATCCAATCTGGACTTTATCGGTCCTAAAAAAGACCAGTCCGTCTAAAAATATGTTAGGATGATTAGGGACTGACGGTTTGGTTTAGCTAGATGATGTCATCGTTTGTTCACGACCAAAAGGTCTAGTTTTTTTGTCCATGTCTAACTTATAGAACGCTAAACCTTCATTAAACATTTGTAACCCTTGTTTGCTTCCCACATGATGGTTTCAATAGATTCTCAATATGTGAACACTTTCCACATTATACCTACACTTATTGATGATGAATTTAAAGATCTTTTTAGTAATAACATTTGTTTACCTTCCTATGAAACAACTTGGCCCCATTTATAACACCCCAAAATCTAGAAAGTGAAATTAACTTAATTTTTTTTATCAACACATCAAAATTTCGTTCTAAAGGTTAACCATTGATTAACTTAAAAATCTATGATTTTACACCAACCATTAATAAACAGACTTTACATAAAGTCTAAGTTAGAGACGACTGTTACTAAAACTCAACAACAGTCGTTATCTCCAAAATATGGAAGATATCCCCAAATAGCTAAATACTTCTCATGCCACTGACTAGCACTCAACTGTAACACCCTTAAATTTGAAAAAGCAAATAAATAAAAATTTCAATAAAATAACCAAATAAAGCATAAAATCCTTTCTACCAATCCATCCTTGGAAATACACAACTTTAAAACATATGTTTAACCTCAACATTCGTTAACTTAAGTCATACACCAAGACCACATAAGGTCGGGTGTTACTCAAATCAAATACCAAGTTGATGTACCTAATATGCGGAAGAGTTCACCAAGCTATTCACTTCTTGAGCACACATCTAGCCCTCAACTCTTCACAGTCATTACTACTATTTTCCAACCGGAACTTGTTGTACATGCCGACAAATAAAAAGGTTAGGCTAACGCCTAGTTAGTTAGTTCAGGAGTTTACATCATGATTAAAATAATTTGTTAAACGAAAGAGTGCAACTTAAATCATGATTTCCAAAAGGCTTTATGATAAAAATGTAAACAACTCATTTTCCAACGCACACAAATTGTATGACGAAAGCTCCAAAATATATATAGCATTTTCCAAAATGAATTCCGATCCAAACTCACTCAAAACGTGAATAAATATTTAATTCCTAATTATATAAACGTGAATAAATCTCTATTACTCAAAACATTCAAACATGGATGAGGTATAATACTCAACCCATAAATCAGGGAATAACAGTCCATATAAATATAATACATCACCGAAAACATGGTACTAAACCCAATACTCACGCGCGCATAAAATGGAATGAAATCCAAATACCAAAATATGGAAATGACATACTTCATTCAAACTTTAATATACGTGGAGGGAATTCCAAAATTAAAGTCATCATTGCAGTCAATCGCACAAGACCAACGATAATAAAGCAAGAACATTATAATATCCAAAATAATATTGGCCGACAACGGGGGAGACCCGTATCCATTGAGAGTGAAGGAACACAAAAATATGCCACTCATACAACGTTAATCATATGACACATCACGACATGAAAGCCCAAGTGTCCCTACGACTCCTTTCAAGTTACACACAAAGAGACAGCTGACCTTAGCAAATATTACCATGAATACCACCGAAGGCCCGACCAATGCGGGGTTACAACCATGGCACTGCCCCGACATGGCGGAGGTCCCAAACGCCCATCAATCATGATAGCACAACCGGACTCAGCCCTCCTAGTGTACCCTTGAAAGGTAAAGGTCATAAAACATGGGTCTTGGAGTTAAATCCCGCAACACCCAGTTGACCATCAAATAAAGACTGACTTACGTGCCTATAGATCCAATGCAACACTGTCTAAAATTACATGATTACACAAGAATGACTAATGCACTCGAGCATGTAGTTATTAATAATATGCAAAGCAATAAGTTGCAATAAATGCAAATCATAAATAGGACTCTCTATTGAGCCATTAAAATTGGACAAAATTGTAACACCCTCAAAATTGGAAAAAGCTACTAAATAAAATTTTCAATAAAATAACCAATTAAGGATAAAGTTTCTTCTACAAACCATTCTTGGAATACCTCAATAATAAAACCACAACAACTTCAACAATTGTATATCCTAAGTCTTACACCAATGTATAAAAGGTCGGTGCTACTCAACTCAAAACAAAGTTGCTATTTTCAAACGCGGAAGACTTCACCAAGCCACTTACTTCTTGAACTCACATCTAGCTCTCGACTCTTCACAGAGTCACTAGAAATATTACCCAACCGGAACCTGTTGCACATGCCGAAAAATAAAAAGGTTAGGCTAACGCCTAGTGAGTTCAAGAGTTTACACCATGATTAAAATAAATTGTTAAACGAAAGAGTACTTATTTAAATCATGGTTTCCAAAATGGGTTTATAATAAGAATGCAAACAACTCCTTTTCCAACGCACACAAATTTCAAGACGAAGTTCCAAAATGTATATAGCGTTTTCCAGAATGGATTCCGATACAAACTCCCTCAAAACGTGAATAAACATTTAAATCTCAATTCATACAACCAAGGATGAGGCGTAATGCCCGACCCATGTACCATGGTCAACAATCAAAATGAATATAAAACGTTACCGAAAATACGGATAAACCCCGATACTCACGCAAGCATAAAAGGGAGCGAACTCCAAATACCAAAACATGGGAATGACATGCTACATTCAAACCTTAATATACGTGGAGGGAATTCCAATATTAAAGTTATCATTTGTTGTCAAACGCACAAGACCAACGAAAACACAGTAAGGACATTAATATCCAAAATAGTGTTGGCCGACAACGGGGGAGACCCGTATCCATTGAGAGTGGAGGAACACAAAAGTATGCCACTCATACAACGTTAATCGTATGACACTTCACGACATGAAAGCCCAAGTGTCCCTACGACTCCTTTCAAGTTACACCCAAAGAGACAACTGACCTTAGCGAATATTACCATGAATACCACCAAAGGCCCGACACAAGCGGGGTTACAACCATGGAATTGCCCCGACATGGCGAAGGTCACAAACGCCCATCAATCTTGATAGCACAACCGGACTCAGCCCTCCTAGTGTACCCTTGCAAAGTAAAGGTCATAAAGCATAGGGCCCGGGTCAAATGTTGCAACACCCAGCAGACCATCAAATAAAGACTGACTTACGTGCCTATGGATCTAATGCAACACAATCTAAGATTACATGACTACACAAGAATGACTAATGCACTCGAGCATGTAATTATTAATAAGATGCAATAAGTTGCAATAAATGCAAACAATAAAATAGGACTCTACATTGAGCCATCAAAATCGGACAAGATGTCCCCAAGACTCTTTTAAAGTCAAAACCGAGCTAAATACTCAAAATCCAATAGACCGACAAATAATGGTCCTCATAATGTAAAATGCATTTGGACGACACTTATGTAAACGTATACCTCAAATGCATGATTAACCCAAAACTCGACATCGGTCGAGATATATTATTTTCCAAATGGACTCATACCCATATAAATTCCATCATGACTCATAACACGAAAATGTGCATTTCCAAATATTTTATAAAGTTAATTACACCAAAAATGCAAGAACCCTTGAATAGACCTCATTTGAACAATAAATCATTAAAGGACAAATTTATGATATTTACTTATCAAAAAATCCCAAATATGGGTGTTTTGCAAGGTTTATAAAGTTAAAACACTTCAAGTGGTCAAAACCTATCAAATAACTCAATCAATTGATAATTTTATGTAAAACACACAAATACTTGAAAAATAACATTTTTTACATGTACAACGTTTTCACAAATCAACTTGAACTCACCTTGCTAGATTTAGGCTAAATCTAGATTTTTCCCCATCTTGAGCTCATTTGAGGAAACTTGCATCCTCAAGCCAAATCTTCCAAAAACCTAGATCCATGAGTTTCCAACCATCAATATTCATCTCCAAACACTTAGAATCATTTTGTCCAAACATAATACATTAAAATCTCCATTTTGACCTAAAACCCCAATTTGACCTATTTTTTTCTCAAAATCATCCAAACAAAAATTTGAGAAACATAAACACTAGGAAGTCATCAATGGAGCATTTATAACTCATATGAAAGTTTAGAATCTAGAAGGATGGACCCACCACTTAGGTTTTGGTGAAAACCAAGAAAACCCTAAATTTCTTGAAAATGGAGGTGATGATGATGAGCTCCCGATCCGTGCTTCCACTCCACCACCAATTACTCTTGTATCTCCTAAAAACTAACAATATATTCTTGAAAAGTCAAAAACGAAACCATAGCAACTTGAATCAACAAAATCGGAGTTGAAATGAGAGAGATGTGAAGAAATGAAGTTTGGGGGTGAAAACCACGTTTTTATGCAGATCAAGCGCTCCGCGCAGGTACATCAACGCCAAAACCCGCGCGCGACTGGTCACTCGGTTTCTTCCTAAACACTGTTTTGGCCATAACTTCTTCGTTTTAGCTCCGATCGCTCCGGAAAGAACCGTTGGACTCGTATTTGAATTCTCCATCCAACAAGACCATAAAATTTAGGATTTAATCCAAAATCCTATTCATATTTATCTTAAAAGATCGATACCTTCCAAAAACCGGGGTGTTACAAAATGTCCCCAAGACTCTTTTAAGTCAAAACCGAGCTAAAATGCTCAAACCCAATAGACCAACAAATAACGGTCCTCATATAATAAAATGCATTTAAATGGCATTTATGTAACCATATACCTCAAAGACATGATTAACCCAAAACTCATCACGAATCGGGACAAATGATTTTCCAAATGGATTCATACTCTTATAATTCCAACATGTCTCATAACACGAAAATGTGCATTTTCCAAATGGTTTATAAAATAAATTACACCAAAAATGCATAAACCCTTGAATAGACTCCATTTGAACAATAAATCATTAAAGGAACATATTTATGATATTTACTTATCAAGATATCCAAAAATCCCAAATATGAGTGTTTTACAAGGTTTATAAAGTTAAACACTTCAAGTAATCAAAACCCGCAAAATAACTCAACAAATGATAATTTCATTAAAACACACAAATACTTGGAAACAAACATTTTTGTCATGTACAAAGTTTTCACAAATCAACTTGAACTCACCTTGCTAGATTTAGGCTAAATCTAGATTTTCCCCAATCTTGAGCTTCCTTGGTGAAGGCTTTAGATCCATAAACATCCATCACTAGAAATCTTTTTTAAGTCATAAACACCCTAAAACACACCAAGAGTAACTCCCTAAAATCATATCCATACAAATCTTTGCCAAGATCTCAAATCTCCTAAAATACCCAAAATATGTCAAAACCCATAATATGAGAGATTCATCAAGAGAGGTGTTCTATAAGGTTAAAATGAAAGGTTTTAACAATAATAAAGGTTTATAAGTGGTTAGAATCACTTACCAATGGGTTTCTAAGAAAACTCCAAAATATAGTCAACAATGGTGAGGAGATAATGAAGAAGATGAAGATGATGATCTTCCACCCACAAAGCTTGAATATATAGCTCTGAATCTTCTAGATGAACTTAGAGATTTTGATTTGGTGAAATGGGAGGGTTTGGATTGAGTTGGAAGAGAGAAGAAGAAGGTGGGTGAAGAAAACCAATGGGGTTTGAAGCTAAAAATCGGGTTTTATGAGTATCAGACCCGTGCCCGACCGGGTCCAGTATTTCCCGACTGGGCCATTCTAACCCACAGATCAACATGTTGTTGTCTTGCTCGACTGGACCCATTCTGCCCCGACTGGGTGGCGGTCAAGTAGGGCAGAAAATTGCTATTCTCATCCGATTTCTTAATCATTTCCATAACCAATCACATCTAATCCATAATTTACTTAATAAGACTATAATAATGACAAAAATTGCATATAACTTAGAATCTTACTTGCATAAGATTTCCCGGGTGTTACATCATTACAGTGTCGCTAGTACCATTCCCCAACAAGGACCTGATGCACATGCCAACAATAAAAAGTGTTTGGCTTAACCGCTAGTGGGTTCAAGTAGTTTTCATCATTACTATATACAATAAAACTGAGAGAATGCTATTTAAATCACCATTTCTAAAATGAAATGTATTTATTATAAAAGAAACATATTTCCTAAAACCCACCATTTGTGTGAGTATTGGGTTTCGACTTCGTGCTAAATGGGTGTTTCGATTAAATACTGAAACATGGATAAAACTCCATTATCTAAAACACCAAAACGTGAGTAAGGGTTCAATATCAAACCACAAGTAAAGGATAAAACTCCCTACCAAAAAAGACACCGAAAACATGGATAAACTCTATATCCAAAAACAACACATTTCGGTGACATGGGAGACCTGATTCCATCGATCGTGGCGAACACAAAGTAAACCATTTATCAATGTTATCAAGTAGTGCCATAAGGTCACGGTCCTGGTGTCTAACTCCTCTCTCTCAAGTTTCCACCGTAATACCTAAAGTCCCAGAGCCAGATTCATATCCGTAATACCCCCGACCTTAATGCCTACTTACAAACCATAGAGTTACACCTATAAGACAATAGTCGTGGGGCCCAACTCCACATGAGTTCATCCCCAAAAATACCCCTGATGACTTAGTGTTAACTCTACTTGGTCAAAACCTCAAAACATGGGTCCTCGTGCCCGACTCCTCACAAGTTCATCACCGCAATACCCAGGATCCTGGAGTTTGACTCAACAAGAGATCACCTCCACAATACCCACAGTCCCAAAGTCTGACCCCTTACGGGTCCCTCTCCACAATACCAAAGGTCCCGAAGTTCAACCCTACACTGGTTCCTCTCTGCAATACCTACGGTCCCAGAGTCCAACTCTTAAGAGTTTCTCTCCGCATTATCGAGACTACCACATATCTTACTCAAGCACTGGTCTCAAGGTGAGAACATCAAAACTCCTCACATAAACAATACGACTGACTTACATGCCTATGGATCCATTGCATTCCAGTCTAAATTACATGACTCCAAATTGAATGACCAACACACTCAAAACATGTAATTCTAAAATAAAGATGCAATAAATGCAAATCATGCTCAAGCTCAACTGTTGGACAACCTAAGGGGGGGGGGGGGGGGGGGGTAAGGTTGTATTTAAAACTTTTACTTTCAAAAATTCTTTTTATAAATAAATACGGAGTAAGTACGGAATAATACAGAAGAGTGTAAATACAAACAGATACACAGATATTATATAAATAAATATAAATGCAAAGCAATTTATATAAACAGATATAATTTAAAAGCACAGCGGAAATGTAAATAGATAAGGGAAAGAAAATACTTGACAACGATATTTTTAAAGTGGTTCACCAAACACAAAGTTGGCTAGTCCACCTCGAGAAAATAACACTTCTCGGAGATCCAATACGAAAACGTGTTCTTTACGGTAGAACACAAACCTTAATACAACAAACGCGAATCACTCTACTTTGAGAGATTTATGTGGATCACTCACTCTATTCAAACACTTACAAGAGGGTATAATTTTAATATGAATAATCACTCTTGAATAAGGTTTATCACTTGGATATTTTTAGAGAGTTTGATCACTTGAGTTGTGTTGCTGATTCAACTAATCGAGAGATTTTAATCTGCTATCAACTCAAGATTTCTTACTCAAAAACGAGTTTTATAATTTTAACAGTTTAAATATCAAGAGAAGATGCTGCAGAGTCTTTATCAAATGCAGGGAGAGTTATTGTGAATTGGTAGCATTGAAGGCTGGAGGGTTGCATGTATTTATACTGGATGAGCAACTGGTCCTTGGCATTCGCGGTATACCGGCTAACTCTCGCGATATACCGTGCAGAGGAAAAGGTACTTGTCAGTTGTCAGAGAGAAGGTCAACCCTGCAAAAAACAAACGGAAATGGTACCCGCGGTATACCGGCTAAACACCGCGGTATACCGCCCAGACAAAGACACTTCCAATCAGTCAGAGAAGTACAGCAGGCTGCCGCGGTATACCGGCTATTCACCGCGGTATACCGCCCAGAACAAAAGGCAGGAAGCAGTACGCATGCGCAGTGTCTTCTAGAACCAAATCTTTCACAATCCAGCAAGATGATAAGATGTCACTTGGTTTATTTAAAAAGACAGTATTAGAAAAATCCAAGTGGTATATTATTTTAGGGTGATTTATCATTTTAAAATTAAAACGACGAAAATCTTCAGACTTGGATTCTTCAGATAAACATTATCGAGATTATTTAAATGCTGCACACTCAGATAAAATATTAGATAACAAAGAATGCGGTGTGTTTTGTAATCATCAAAATAAATATGGAGATGTGATTTTATGTGTACCAAAAATATATCACAATATTAAAGCTGGGTACACTTGCACCAACAATCTCCCCCTTTTTGATGATGACAAACACAACGCTAAACACGAGAGCATACTCGGTTTCTCTCCCCCTTTTGTCGAAGCAAAAAGGGTTTAAGAAGGTCGCTTATGCTCCCCCTCGAAAGATGCTCCCCCTCAAAATATGAAATATTTGAGAGTTAGTATTTTTAAGGGTTATACTCAAGCATGCCTAAACCAAGTCTTAATTTAAAGAAAGCTTTTTTATTAAGAGCTTTAGTAAAAATATCGGCCAAATTATCTTCCGAATCAACCTTTTCAAGCACGATTTGGCCTTTTTGAACATTATCTCGTAAAAAGTGATGTCTCAATTCAATATGTTTGGTACGAGAATGTAGCACGGGATTTTTGCTTAAGTTTATGGCACTTGAGTTATCACACATAATTGGAATTTTGGTTAGATGTACCTCAAAGTCGGTAAGTGTGTGTTTCATCCATAGGACTTGAGCACATGCTCTTGCGGCAGCTACATATTCCGCTTCGGTAGTAGACAACGCTACGGATTGTTGTTTCTTGGAGAACCAAGACACAAGTGAGAGACCTATAAAGGCACATACCCCACTAGTACTTTTTCGGTCAACAATAGATCCACCAAGATCGGAATCGGTGAAACACGTTACTTCTAACTCGGGTTGCTTTGCATACCATAAGCCAAGATTAGTAGTACCTCGTAAATATCGAAAAATACGCTTGACAGCTTCATAGTGAGTTTGTTTAGGTGAAGATTGAAAACGAGCACATAAACATACACTAAACATAATATCAGGTCTACTAGCAGTTAAATATAATAAACTACCAATCATTCCACGATAAATCTTTTCATTAAAATCGTTTCCCTCCTCGTCACGAGATAATTGTAAGTTTGTGGTCATTGGAGTTTCAACGGGTTTGACATTTTCAAAGTTAAACTTTTTCAACATATCTTTACAATATTTAGATTGACTAATAAAAATACCAGTTTCACATTGTTTGATTTGCAATCCTAAGAAGTATTTTAACTCTCCCATCATGCTCATTTCAAACTCGCTTGTCATTTTTGCAGAAAATTCATTACACAGTTTTTCATTAGTGGAACCAAAAATAATATCATCAACATATACTTGCACAACTACAATATCATTTTGATCATATTTCACAAACAAAGTATTATCTATTTTACCCATAATATAACCACTAACAATTAGAAAGGTTTTTAATCTATCATACCACGCACGCGGAGCTTGCTTTAAACCATAAAGCGCCTTTTTCAATTTATAAACATGTGTCGGATTTTCAAAATTTTCAAAACCGGGAGGTTGAGAAACGTATACCTCCTCATTTATAATACCATTTAAGAAAGCACTTTTAACATCCATTTGAAATAATTTAAAATCTTTAGCATTTGCAAAAGCGAGAAGCATTCGAATAGACTCCAACCTTGCAACCGGTGCAAAGGTTTCATCATAATCTATACCTTCTTGTTGATTGTACCCCTTGGCAACTAAACGTGCCTTGTTTCGTGTGACTCCACCGTTCTCGTCTACCTTGTTACGGAAGACCCATCTTGTGCCAATAATGGTTTGACTACTAGGGCAAGGAACTAAGTCCCACACATCATTCCTAGTAAATTGGTTTAACTCTTCTTGCATGGCCATTAACCAATCCTCATCACCTAAAGCTTCATCTATGGTTTTAGGTTCTATGGTTGAGATAAAGGCATGGAAAGCACAATGGGTATGGATTTGTGATCTAGTTGTCCTTTGGTTTAGGTCACCTATAATTTGATCTACGGGATGGCCTCGAGCGGTTCTAAGGTTATGATCATCTATACCTTGTGGAATAAAGCAAGGAGGGGCATCACTAGATTCAATATTATTTGTGGAAGGTTGGGTACCTAAATCCAAGGTACTAAGTTGTTGGGCTAAGACATCTCCTTCACAAACATTGTCATTTGCTAAGGGTGCACTCGGTTTGGGAGGACTCTCGTCAAAACTAACATTAAGGGATTCTTCCACTACCATGGTTTCCTTATTTAGGATTCTATAGGCTTTGCTATTCCAAGAATAACCTAGGAACACTCCCTCATAGGCTTTGGGGTCAAATTTGGTTAGGTAGGATTTGGTGTTTAAAATGAAACATTTACAACCAAAAACTTTTAGGTGAGCTAGGGAAGGTTTTCTACCTCGATAAAGTTCATAGGGTGTCTTATCTAGGATACTTCTAATTAGGACACGGTTAAGCACATAGGTCGCGGTAGCAACGGCATCACACCAAAACTTTTGGGGAACTTGATGTTCGTTTAACATAGTTCTACTCATTTCTTGCAACGTTCGATTTTTCCTTTCAACAACTCCATTTGACTGAGGAGTTCGAGGAGCCGAAAAGTTATGAGTTATACCATGTTTATCACAAAAGGCACCAAATTGTACTTCATTATCGAATTCTCGTCCATGGTCCGTACGTATTGAAACAATCGTACAACCTTGTTGGTTTTGAATTCTTTTTCCTAAAAATTTAAACTTTTCGAAAGCCTCATTTTTATGTCTCAAAAATAGAGTCCAAGTATAACGGGAATAATCATCTACAATAACCAAAGTATAAAAATTTCCTCCAAAACTTTGAATAGCCATTGGGCCAAAAAGATCCATATGTAAAAGTTCTAAAACTCTTTGAGTAGAAATAACATTTTTTGATTTATGAGAAACGTGATGTTGTTTGCCGACACGACAAGCATCACAAAAATGATTATCAAACTTTAATTTTGGCAGGTCACTCACAAGCTCCTTATTTTTTAAGTTTTGCATTAATCTTAGATTAGCGTGACCTAAACGCCTATGCCATAAAGTAGAAACATCATGAAGAGAGGATAAGCATACATTTTCAGATACAACAGTTTTGCAAATATATAAATTTCCTTTCACAGAACCAGTCAAAAGAACTTGGCCATTTTTCAAGATTTTGCACGAGTCTTCTTCGAAGACAACAGTTATACCATTTTTACACAATTGGCGAACACTTAACAAATTAAAATGTAAATTATCAACATGATTCACATCAAGAAATTTAACATTATTGCAAGAGACTGTACCTCTCCCAATTATATTTCCTTTGGAGTTTCCTCCAAAAATTACCTGTCCACCATCACATGACTTATATGATGAAAAGAGATTATTGTTTCCGGTCATGTGACGTGTGCAACCACTATCGAGTATCCAGTCCATATCAAGGTTTATCTACAATAATGAAGATGTAACTTTTATGGTCCCCATTTCTCGTGGGTCCTTGACAATTAGTTTCAATGTCAACCAACATGCATATATATAAAGTCAAACAGAATATATATATATAATACATTACATAATATTAATATATATATATAACACATATCAAGTCAAACAAAATATATATATATAATATATTAAACACACAAAGTATATATATATGTAGTGCGTAGGTATATATATATATAAACAGTACATATATATAAACAATATAAAAGTACATATACTATTATATTACTTATATATAATATATACAATAAATTATATTCAAACTATATATATAATATGTAACACATTTAAAGCCATAAACGCATACCACCGGGATTATCATTACTAAACATTCCTTTTGGAATCCATTTATTTACCATTTTAATTTTGCGATTATATTTATCATACACATAAAAACAAGTATTTATATTCGCATCATTTTTAGGTCTAGAATATTTATCGTTATACATGCGAGCATACGGTTTTTTTGGTATATTATTTGCATTATTCATTTTACGCACATACGGAGGTTTTTGCACATATTGATTTTTTGTATTAACTTTAGGTGATTCATAAAATCTTTTGATGGGCATACAAGAACATTTATCTTTGCACGTATCGGAACCAATACCTTTTCTACATTTTATACGGTTAGGCATATTTAGCATGTTAAAGACTTTCTCATTACTACTTTGAAAAGCTTTTGCTAATAAATCATCCTTTTCATACGAATCACATTTTCCTTTTAAACATGCAATCTCATTCTCAAGAATATCACATTTTGCACAAATAATATTTTCATGTGACTTTTTATTTAAGCATGCAATTTCTTTATTTAGAGCATCACAAGATTTACAAAAATCTTTTTCTCCTAATTTAGTTTCTAATTTAGCAATTATATTCATATCATTTTCAGATTTTTGTTTGCCATTATTAATTTCCTTATTACATGCAGATATCGTTTCTTTTAATCTAGAATTTTCGTCTTGGTAACGATTTGCAAGAGCAGCCATTTTGTGAAATGATTCATATAATTCTTCAAGATTATTTTCATTATCACTATCATAATCTGAGTAAGAAGATTTTACCTCATCGTCGCTTTCGGCCATAAGACAGATAGCTTGATATTCGTCTTCTTCTTCGCTTTCACTCCACGCGCCTCCAATGAAGGCTTTCTCCTTCTTATTTTGAAATTTGTTCTTTTTAGGACATTCATTGGCGTAATGATCTTTGTCGCCACATGAGTAACAAAAACCTCTCTTTGGCTTAGCTTTATCGTCACCACTTGAGTCATCATTTTTCTTTACTTTTTCGTCTCGTTTATGGAACTTACGACTTCGGTTTTCACCACCACGACGGTAGTTACCGTTTCTTTGAAATCTGCCATTGTTAGAAAATTTATTATTATTAAAAAACTTGGAAAAGTTTCTTACCAACATGGCAACTTCATTGAGAGTTTCGGATGGATCTTTTGAGGAGCCAGCTTTCTCCTTTTTCTTCTCGACTTTTGGTGTTGAGACATTGAGAGCGATTGACTTCTTTTTAGCTTGCTCCCGATCTTTGTTTCTTTTAAGTGCAATTTCATGCACTTTAAGATTACCGATCAAGTCATCTATCTTCATTATGGAAAGGTCACGAGAGTCTTCTAAAGATGTTATCTTTTGCATCCACTCCGAAGGAAGGGCTCTTAGGATTTTCCTTATATAGTCCTCGTTAGGATAAGTGCGATCCAAACCTTTCAACGTAGTCACAATAAGGTTAAATCTTTTAAACATTGAGTCAATCGACTCATCTTGTTTCATTTCGAACAGTTCATAATCGTGAACTAAAATATTCACTTTACTAGATTTAACTTCCGTGTTTCCACGATGAGTATTATTTAAACTTTCCCATATTTGATTTGCAGTTTTATATGTATATACTCTTTCAATTTCATCAGTTGTTAAAGCAGCATATAATATATTCTTAGCTTCAAAGTTTAAACAAAAATGAGTTTCATCAGAAGTAGTCCATTCATCTATAGGTTTATCAATATAAACATCATCTTTCACAATGGTGGGTTTAAAATTCCCTTTTTCTATAATATCCCAAATCTTTTGATTTTTGCCACGCACGTGACATTCAAATAGCTCGGCCCAAATGCCAAACTTTTCAGTATCTATCAAAGGGGGTTTTGAAAACACAAAATTAGTTTGTTGAGCCATTTAAAAGAATAAAAGAAATTTATGCAGAATATTTTTGAAAGACCTGCTCTGATACCAATTGTTGGACAACCTAAGGGGGGGGGTAAGGTTGTATTTAAAACTTTTACTTTCAAAAATTCTTTTTATAAATAAATACGGAGTAAGTACGGAATAATACAGAAGAGTGTAAATACAAACAGATACACAGATATTATATAAATAAATATAAATGCAAAGCAATTTATATAAACAGATATAATTTAAAAGCACAGCGGAAATGTAAATAGATAAGGGAAAGAAAATACTTGACAACGATATTTTTAAAGTGGTTCACCAAACACAAAGTTGGCTAGTCCACCTCGAGAAAATAACACTTCTCGGAGATCCAATACGAAAACGTGTTCTTTACGGTAGAACACAAACCTTAATACAACAAACGCGAATCACTCTACTTTGAGAGATTTATGTGGATCACTCACTCTATTCAAACACTTACAAGAGGGTATAATTTTAATATGAATAATCACTCTTGAATAAGGTTTATCACTTGGATATTTTTAGAGAGTTTGATCACTTGAGTTGTGTTGCTGATTCAACTAATCGAGAGATTTTAATCTGCTATCAACTCAAGATTTCTTACTCAAAAACGAGTTTTATAATTTTAACAGTTTAAATATCAAGAGAAGATGCTGCAGAGTCTTTATCAAATGCAGGGAGAGTTATTGTGAATTGGTAGCATTGAAGGCTGGAGGGTTGCATGTATTTATACTGGATGAGCAACTGGTCCTTGGCATTCGCGGTATACCGGCTAACTCTCGCGGTATACCGTGCAGAGGAAAAGGTACTTGTCAGTTGTCAGAGAGAAGGTCAACCCTGCAAAAAACAAACGGAAATGGTACCCGCGGTATACCGGCTAAACACCGCGGTATACCGCCCAGACAAAGACACTTCCAATCAGTCAGAGAAGTACAGCAGGCCGCCGCGGTATACCGGCTATTCACCGCGGTATACCGCCCAGAACAAAAGGCAGGAAGCAGTACGCATGCGCAGTGTCTTCTAGAACCAAATCTTTCACAATCCAGCAAGATGATAAGATGTCACTTGGTTTATTTAAAAAGACAGTATTAGAAAAATCCAAGTGGTATATTATTTTAGGGTGATTTATCATTTTAAAATTAAAACGACGAAAATCTTCAGACTTGGATTCTTCAGATAAACATTATCGAGATTATTTAAATGCTGCACACTCAGATAAAATATTAGATAACAAAGAATGCGGTGTGTTTTGTAATCATCAAAATAAATATGGAGATGTGATTTTATGTGTACCAAAAATATATCACAATATTAAAGCTGGGTACACTTGCACCAACATCAACATTGAGCAATTTAAACTGGGGAAATGTCTCTAAAACTCAAATGGGCCAAAATCAAACCAATAACCCCACATTTATTTGACTACTCAAATAAAAGTCAACATAAACAATAAAAATGTATTTAACCAACGTTTATGTAAACAAATGTTCCAAATGTATGATTAACTCAAAAACCCATCATTGGTTAGAACAAATCATTTTCCATATGAAATCATACCATTTATATTTCCAAAATGCATCATAACACAATAATATGCATTTTCCAAACAGTTTATAAAACGAAATACACCAAAATGCATTAACGTCAAATAATTTACATTTATACAATAAATCATCAAAAAACATATTCTTATGTGTTGGTGCAAGTGTACCACATCTCTATATATTTATATATATTTATTTTGATGATTACAAACACACCGTATTATTGTTTATCTAACAATCCAATCCAAGTGTACAGTTCTTGAAGAACACGAAGATTTTATCTGAAGAGTTCAAGACGGAAGATTTACGTTGTCATTAGTGTTTATAATTTATAATGATAAACACCCTAAAATAATATACCACTTGGATATTTCTAAAAACCATAAATGATTTTAATTAAATAAGGTTTTTGAGAAACTGTCCTTTTCTGACGCAGGTATACCGCGAGGTTCAGCAGGTATACCGCGGCGGCTTACTGTAGATCTCTGATTGATTGGTCGTACTTTTGTCTGGGCGGTATACCGCGGTGTTTAGCAGGTATACCGCGGGTACAGTTGGGCGGTATACCGCGATGTTTAGCCGGTATACCGCGGGTACAAGTTTACGTTTGTTTTGCAGGGTTGACTTTCTCTTCTGCAAAAGTACTTTTATTACTGCACGGTATACCGCGTGCTTTTGGCGGTATACCGCGGATGCATTGTTTCCGTTGGAAGAGTTGCTATATAATGCATGCGATGGTGGAGAAGAACATAACAGATCAACAACACACTGCCATCTATCCATCTGATCTCTCCCAACTAATATTCCATACTACATATTATCACTACATATTTATTTTATAAAACGTTTTTATAAAATATCCAAGTGATAAATATTATACAAGAGTGATTACCATTGTGAGTTATACTCCTCTTGTAAGTGTTTGAATAACGGGTGTGTGATCCTGTATATCTCAATAAGCTAGAGCTTGAGAGCCTATTGCTTTCCTTTGTATTTGGTTTGTATTCTACCGTAAAGAATACGTTTATTGGATCGTGTCGGGAAGTGTCTCGGCTAGTGATTTACCAAGTTGTGGTAAATCACTAAATCTCCGTGTCAAGTATCTCTATCCCTTATCTCTTTATATTTCCGCTGTGCATTTAATTATATCTGTTTATATAATTATTGTATATTCATTGCATTTATACTCTGCTTTATTTACTGTATTTATACTATCCTGTATTTATACGTATCTGTTGTGTTTTCATATACTCTGTTGTATTTACATTATTAAGATATTTTTATAAAAGAATTTTTGAAAGTAAATTATTTAAATACAACCTTACCCCCCTTAGGTTGTCTAACATTATGATTTATTTATCAAATAGTCCAAAACCCCTAAATATATGTATTTCTCAATATTTTATAAAACAAATGCGCAAAAGATTCAATTTTATCATGTATTCAACAATATTTGATGAATCTCAAGAAAAACACTTTATGACTCCAAAGTACATATTTTTGGCATGTACAAAATTTCATAAATCAACTTGAACTCATCTTGCTTAGGTTAAGTTAAAACTAATGTCCAAACCCAAATATTTAGCTTCCAAAATGAAGACTTGAGATCCATAAGTAAATCATCTCAATAACTTCTGAATGTCACTTTCCATGGCTAGAGTTAAACCAAATATGAACACAATCTTTAAAACAAAAAAAAATCTCCAAAATGGCGTTCAAAACACCCAGACACTTACCGCATCAAGATCTTAAACCCTACCATCATAGATCTTCAATCTCCAAGGTTCTCCTCTCCATTTGCTCTAAAAAAGTCCCAAAAATGTCAAAATCGGCAAGATAGAGGGTAGGGGGGAGATGGTGGAAGAAATGGGTGAAAACCCCTAAAAATTAGGCTTAAAAAGTTCTAGTTTGTTCCCGCTACCTTGTCGCGGGCCATATCACCCGTGGTCAAAATTGTGCCAAATAGTTGTTCATGCGGCTGAAGTCGCTGGCCGTGCCGCGAGTCACACCATCTTAGGTTGTGCCGCGTTGACCGACCATTCTCCGATCGTTTTTCAACCCAAAGACTTGAGCCGCCTGGACTTCCGAAAACCGAACTCCCAAATTTAACATTCTTGACCAGGGAACCCAACGCGGTAAACGAATCGTGCTGAAATCTAAATATTTCCAATTTGGCTACAGAATAATTCGATAAATCCCGAAATTTGTATTTTAATAATTACAATGGGTGTTACACAGTTTGATAAGTATGACATGTTAACTTATTCACTGTAACAATCAGAAAAAAAAAACATGTGTCAAAGAAAATTAGGATCTTTCTAGACTTATTCATTCTTCTATTGCACAACATGAACTCGAACCAACCTTGAACTGTGCTCGAATCGAGCTCGAATCAAGCTTACCCGGTTAAATTAAACTTATGAAATCTACGGGTCTACTCTTAAAAATTATAAAACTTAAATGGTGTACTCTTGAAGTTTATAAAGGTCAAGGTGCGTCCCTCAAATTTCATCATCATCAAGTAGACAAAGTTACCAAGTCAGTCACCTCTCTCTTTTTTTATAACACTTTTCACAATTCTTTTTACTATTTGGGACAACTTTACCAACACTTTTATAGTTTTTTGTTTTTTCTTTTTAGTTACAACTTTAGTAAAAAAATAATTGATTAAATTCTATGGTTAAAAAATGAACGTATTTGTTCAAATATTTGAAGATATATGACAATTTTCTTTTATTGGTTAGTTTATTACTAATTTTTACATTATATTTTACACATTATATTATAAGACTTATATATACAAAGTCGAGAATATAGATCGACTCAACTCGTGAGTATTATGTAGCTCGACTCAACTCGTGAGTATGTAGAGTCGAGCTTGTGTTCGAGCCAAGCCTACTTGAGTCGATTGTTGACCGTAGGGGTGTAAATGAGACGAGGCAACTCGCGAGCTACTCGAGATCGACTCAGTCAAAACTCGACTCGAATAGTCTCCACTTGAACTTGAGCTCGACTCAACTCGTGAGTATGTAGAGTCGAGCTTGTGTTCGAGTCAAGCCTACTCGAGTCGATTGTTGACTGTAGGGGTGTAAATGAGACGAGGCAACTCGCGAGTTACTCGAGATCGACTCAGTTGAAACTCGACTTGAATAGTCACCAATTGAACTTGAGCTCGACTCGATATACTAACGAGTCGAGTCGAGCCACATGATACTCGACTCGATAAGCTCGTGAGATACTCGAATATATTTTATATATAGTTAATTTTATATTATAATTTATAAAATTTAATGTAAAAAAACTATTATTTTATTATATTATCTAATTATCTAAATATAATAAAAAATTATAGTTATAATTTTTTGTAGCAAAAACAACGACGGGGAATAGGTTCCATGTTTCCATTATATGTGTGTTTGTGTGCCTTTGAATTTCAAAAGTTTCCAAGTGGGATTGCTTTAATTCGTTGCTTCTTTGAATTGAAAGTGAGACGGTCCATCCCACATCGGTGGGATAGGCCCTTGAGGAGTTGAGCCAAATGGCTACCTCAGAGAACAGAACGATTTACCTCGAGTTCTTTTAAGATTTTTGTTTACGTTTACTTATCATTTTATCGAGTTCGAGCTTGATTCGAGCGTAAAACGAGTTCGAGTTTGATTCGAGCGTGAAACAGGTTTGTGCTTGAGGAATGGTTATTGAGTTCGAGCTTGAGAATTAGATTTCGAGTTCGAGTTGAGTATAATGATACTTGAGCCCGACTCGTATCATTTACATCCCTAATTGACTAAGTCAATCTCGAGTAACTCGCAAATTGTCTCGTCTTATTTACACTCCTATTAATAATAAATAGTCATATGAGGAATCCAACTATTTAATAACTCTTTGTGACGAAGAACCTTGTGCAGCATCCATGAAGATTTACCTTTTATGCACTTGTACAAGCTCGGTGTTTGATGTACTTTAAATTCGAAGAAATACATAGCGATGAGATTGATAAATGTTGGATCTATTTCAAATTCCATACCAAAAATAAGCTTTAAATTATATAAAGAAATATGTATGATGAAGATGCATATAACCAGCCAAGTGAGATCCTTGAAAAATAACCAAAATGAAATAGAAAGCAGATTGAAAAGGAGGTTATGTATATATAATAATAATTTACTTAAAAAAACCATGGCCATCACAAAAGCTGTAGCTCTTTGGCTAATTGTAAGTAAGGAAGATATTTGTTCTTTGAGAAAACATAAAACTAACTTTGAAGAAGCAGGCAGGCATACATAGAATGAAGAGGACCATAAAAAAGAGGGTCCTCCATGCTCATGCTCACTAACCCTAACTTAACTCCAAGACTCTACTCTACTCTACTCTACTCCTTCCATTTCCTTCAGATATATCTTCAGTAGCCAATTAAGGGTTGTTGGCATATATAACAATACATATACATGCACACACACACACACATATATCTGTATATGTATATATGGGTGTGTGTGTATTTACAAGAAGCCAACATGCCTGCCACTGGAGAGTAATTGGTTTGGTTTTTTACTGGTGATGAGAATTTGTGGGACTGTCGAAACCCCATCTACTTAAACGAACCAGGAACGATTGTACCTCCAACGGGTTGCGAAGCGAGTTCAAAGCCATCGTCTCTCTTGGTGTCGATGATACTATTATTGGATATCCTCCTCTTTCCCTTAAAACCTGGTCAAACAATATTACAGAAACAACTGTTTTACTCTTTTTGAATATCAGTCAGGTATACATTACCTTCCATACCCCACTTTTGGGATGGACATATATATATATATATATATATAGTCTTTTGTGATTGATTAAAAAAGGAATGGTGAAAAGGAAAAGACGGATTTGTGTGTATATACCTTGAAAGCATCCTCATCTGTTCGATCATCTCCTATATATATGGGAAAGACATCATCGGACTTCTGAAACCCTAAAGTGTCCAGTAAGTAGTTAAGAGCATCACCCTTGTTCCACTTTATGGACGGCCGGATTTCCAACACCTTATTTCCCCTAGTCATATGGAAACCGGGATTGTTTACAAGCATCTTTTGGACTTCCTGTTCCACTCTTCCATAATCCTGCACATAATCATATCCACACCAATGTTGATGATATCACAAACTTATGGATAAATCTAATTAGTGATGGACTGGTGCATAATGCATACCTCATCCTTAACATGCCGGTAATGAACAGAAAGGCAAAATTTGTTATCTTCAATCATGACCCCTTGTATGGTTTTCATTCTCTCCGTAAGCTCACTTAATATCTGTTAATTAATTTCACATTTCAATCAAATTAATCATTTGTTAAGTTGAATGAAAGGACATGATCAATTACAAGCAGTTTTGCGAATTCATCTTGATTAATTGATCACCTTCCTAACTGCTGGTAGAAAATCTTGAGCTGGTTGGAAGATGATAACTTCATTACCCTATAACAACAAATTTATCAACTTATTACATATTGGGTTAATTAATATGAACTTGGGGGAATCAATAATCAAAGAAAATGATTCAACAAAAATATAATTAATAAGTTACCTCATTATCAAAGCTTCTTTGGTGATATTTCTTATCATAAGACTTGTTCTTTGGGGGTGGTCCCATTGTTTCCATCCCATGACTCCCCGAATAGTATAACTTATTTAACTTGACAAAGTCAAAAACCTGATGGATTCAAGGGACAGAATTGAGAACATATATATATATATATATATATATATATATGATGATGATGCAGTTAATTTAAATTTTGCAATCCAATTACAGAAAACACATATGAGTGAAGTACTACAATGTACCTTTTTGAGACTTCTGCCACTTATAATAGCGGTTGGAAAGCAATTAGAGACATCGCGTACTGCTGCACGCATCTGCAAATTGTACCAATGATATATAATTATATACATATATATATAGGGCAATTAAGAATTGAAAGAAGGGAAAGTAATCGTTCTTAAGTACCTCATCAGACATGAAGGCACGCTCAGGGTCACTCACGATGGGTGATAATGTGCCATCATAATCCAAGAAAACAACAATCTGTTTCCCCTTTGACGCATTGATCATATGGTGAAACGAGCTAAGAGCAGAAGGATGTTCTCTCTTCAAAGAACCAAAATACACAATAATTAATCATGGAATAAATCATATAAGAAATTAATATTATGCAACACTATTGGTTATAAGTTCTCCTCCTATATATAGACTATATGCAGTGATTAAAGAACAGTTGTTTGTGTTATGTTATAAGTGTAGGCATCTAAAATAAGAATTAAACATAATAAGTCACTTACCAACCAAGAAATGTAATTGTGATCGACTATGATTGATTCACCACCTCTACTGTAACAACCATCCACATGGTCGTGGCGTGATTTGGACATGGATTCAAAGTGGGATCTTGTGGATTTTTTCATTCCCATTGCCTCGTAAAGCTTTGCTGCTACGCGTATCAGCACCATCTGTAATTTTGCAAACAAAGGGACAATGCATATAAGTAAAACTATACGAAATACGCAAGTTTGTTCAACATATATATCCAAAAGAATGCAAAAATAATGCTGATTGTGTCTAAAAAGAAGGTTCCAATATGTATAAATGAAAAATAGTCCAAGTCTAACCTATATGAAACTCTAATACTTCTCATATATGGTCTCTAACATGTGAGATGTCTTAAAATAAAAATTGAAAGCTATTTAATGTTTTCTACATATTGTTAATGATCATTTGATGGGTTTAAATGGTAATGAAAAGGTAAAAGCATAAGTGAAGGGAGATGGATGTGAATATATATATATATATATAGGCGCCACGCCACGCCACCCACCCACCCACAGATCCATCGAACCCAGCGGACTCACAAGCAATAAGTTATTCATATATCACATGTTATAGATTCTGCCACGTGCCCTACATTAAAACCCTGCTGCTGGGAATAACAAAATAGCCAACAAAAAGTTCACTTTATTTATGAATCAGTGTCTTTCACTTTTCAGGTCTAACAAAACAAAGAATATCGATTTTGTGTAAGAAGGTAATCAACAATTTAACATCAAATTCTTTTAAAAGATAAATAATTATATACAATATTATTTACATCCCATTTAATATTAAAATCAAGTCGATATAAATAAGTGTATATAAGGGCGTCTTCAACCAAATCACCAAAAAAATTAACACTAAAAATACAAAAAACATTAAAAATGGTGGGTCTTTTAAATACTAAAAAACAACTTCAACCACACACTAAAATAATTCCAAGCTGAATCTTTTCAAAAAAAGTTTGTAAAGTACTTTTATGCTTACAAGCTAATATAAATAAAACATTTAAACATCTTTAATGTTAGAATAGTAATAAAAATAATACTACTCAATGTATTAAACTATTAAATATATATATATATATATATATATATAATTATAAAAGTTGAATAAGCATATGATTATTTGATTTTAGAGGCTTATTTTTATTGGCCTTCAAAAGGTCACCTTTATTAACCTCCAATTTTTTTTAATGTTGGATTAGAAATAAAAACACCTACATTTTTGTGTGTTAAGTATTGGGTTAGAGATGATCTAACAAGATGGAAAATCTTGCAAAAGTGAGAAGTAGGATTTTACAGAAATGATTATATGACATGTGATTATAAAGTCTAAAATGACACATACAACATGCAGGTAATGTGACTATGAAGCTGCTCGTGCAATAAACAGTTAACGCAACATGTATGTATTACATTTATAATTATACATCATTTGACTTTTCTAATATTGATCGACCACTTTCTTAATTAATAAAACTTGTGTTAAAAATAAAAATCTGTTTTGTAGATAAATGTAATTTTAAAAAAAAATAATTGTTATTCTATATTTCTAAGAAGCTTATAAGAAATCTATTTATTAAAAATGGTGGCATTGAAACGGAGGTGATATGCATACGCATAAAGACGCGTGAAAAGTGAGTTGCAAGTCTCTGACACACACAGATGATAGGAGCAGGAGGAAAATTCAATTGAAAAGGTGCATTTCAACTCCAGTGAATTCGGTGTTCAGATCCTTTCACCCCCTCTTCTGTTCCCCCATAATTCTAATTCTAAATCCACGCCATCGGCTACCAAGTGTTTCCTTTTTGTTCTTTTTAATTTTTAATTAAGATTTATAAATCACAATTACTAATAGGGAATTTATTAAAATACCCTAAGTTTGACTTTCATTTACCAAAATACCCATTTTTTGTAATTCATCAAATTCGGTCCACCGCGAGACACTCCCCGCGATTGCGGGGTAAAAGTTTCCAAAAGTGTCAAAACAGGTCCCTGCCCGCAATTGCGGACCCCTTTCGCAGAAAAAAAAGGTATTTTGATAAAAATGGGAGAAAAATAGGTATATTGGTAAAGGAAAATCAAACTTGGGGTATTTTAATTAAATTCCCTTACTGATATGTCTATTTACTAGCAAAAATATATTTATATTATAAATTCATCAAGCAAGAATACCGCAGAAAAATATTACATGTCTAATTATTCAAATTTAACAAACCTTAAAACTACAATATAAATCATTCAGTTTCCCCAATTTCAGTATTAAAACTTATATATGCTATAAAGTTACTAGAATGGTACTCGAGCAATGCAGCGCGATATATCTTGATTTTAATGTTTTGTTTTGCTTTTTATCATTGTCGGTTTTATAAAACGGTTTGGTGTAGTTTTGAGAAAATTATAATATTTGTTTTATAAATTTGTACAAATAATGACGCTTTTTGAGGGTTAATGATTTAAGGATTTGAAAGGAGTTAAGGGATAAGGATTAATTATGTAACTAATGAGGATTAAAGAATGATGCTTTTTTTAGGGGTTTACCATTTGAGAATTTGTAGAGGGTTAGAGATAAGGACTAAAAGGAATGAGATAGAGATAAGAACTAATTAAGTAATTAGCAATAACAGTGATACATAAAGCTTCGTTAGTTGTTTTTAAAAGATTTTAAGTAATCACATTAAATAACAATACATAAGGCTTTATGGATTGTTTTTAAGAGTTTTTCATATATGCTTTATAATATATAATATAGTATAGATTTAGCCATTGTTCACTGTATAAAAACTTAATAAGTATAGATATTTAGTTACTATTTAAAGTAGAAATATAAGGTATAAAGTTTTGACTAATAATAAAAGACACCAAACTCTTTTTAACAATTTAAATACTTTATATATCACAATACCTTAAGATGATTTTGTAATAAGTTATAATATGTAAATTAAAAAAAATGTTTTCGTTTTCTTTAAAAAAAGTTAAAATAGAATATAAAAGATTTATACAATTTCTTATGAGATATGTAATAGATTATAAATTAATTAAGACAGTTAAAGTAAAAATGGTAAGAGTTAAAGAAAGAATTCTCTGCCAAGTTAAAGTAAAAATGGTAAAGAGTTATTTATAATTATTTTATTATTTAAATAAAATAAAAACTTAAATAAAAGTTATTAAAAATCACTTATTATTTTTTATTTATAGAATTTTATATTTTTATACTATATAAATATATATTATAAATCATGTATGATAGCAACATGTTAGTACTTTTTAATGCTAAAAATTCATGTTCTTTAATGATAAGCATGCGTAACTATTGACTGATCACAAAGGAAAATCTTCGAACCCAAGGCTCAAATTTATATAAATATAAAAGAGAAAATAAGAAACAAATCAATATTCAAATAATTATTTATCTATTGGAATTAAATCCTACAAAAAAAGGATGCAAGGTTAATAACATCGTATATTTGTATCTTATCATAATTTTAACTTTATAAAAGATTTTCTAGAAAAAGAGGAAAAATATGTGAAACTCATATATATTAGATATTCTCTAAGAAATTTAAACTTATATAATACGAAAATTGTGTAAGCCTAACCGATGTACCTCTCAAATAAATACAAATCAGTGTGTCAAGAGGGTGCTAAAAGAAAGAAGTATATAACAAGAGTACAAAACGCCCAAAGGAAATTAATATAAATCTGATCTGATTTATTAATATATATTATCAAATTCTCCTCAATTGGTCAAAACCAAAATTTATTTGGTTTTATTATTAATTAGTAGTTGATGTGGACGTGCGATACACGCGCTGGAGCTATGGGGCTGCCACATAGAAAACGAAAACCAACACCAACAACTTTCTTTGTTGATTCATCGCTAAACGATGAAATCGGCATAACCACCGCCGTCGGTTTTCTACCGTTTTACAGATCTTCCGGTATCTGTTAATGTGCGAGATTTCCGGCGAATAGCACCGTAAAAGTTCGTGAACAACCACAACGGCCACAATAGCCGATAAACAAACACTCCATCGAATGTGCAACAAAAACGATGAAACCAGACAGTGAAATCGAAGTCAATAAAACGCCATTGATGATTGAATGCAATAAATCACACTGATAAACAGAATTCTAAACGAGATTATGACAAAACTTGTTCTACGATTGAATACAAAAGAATAATGTGTGTGTGTGTGTGTGTGAGAGAGAGAGTCTTACAGTTGTGAAGGATCCGGAGAGAGTCTTACAGTTGTGAAGGATCCGGAGAGAATTTGTGGAGAAGAAACTTGCGGAAAAAGAAAAAGAGAGAGAAGGTGAAGAAAAGAGAGAGAAGAAGGGGTATTTATAAATGGCGAGGGGACGAGATTTCGCATTTACGGTAATTTCTCTTGATTTTAAATTTATTATTAAATTAAAGTGCTGTGTTTTTATTATCACAATGACAACATCTTCGAAAATAGACTTCTTAAATAAAAATATATTCCAAATTTGAAAAACATATCAAATTAAATGCTAAAGAAAAAAAAAGAATTATGTTAATTAATTTTAGAGTAAATTACACCATAGGTCCCTGTGGTTTGGTCAAAATCTAGATTTGGTCCCTCTTTTAAAAAACTTGCTTCCGTCGTCTCTATGGTTGTCATTTTGTTTCACGTCGGGTTCCTGGTGCTAACTCCGTTAAAATCCATCCGTTAACTCAGGGGTAAAATGATTAATTTAGTTGAGTCTTCACCGGTCACCTTCTCTGGCCACACCGCCGCCACTCCACTACTAGATCTCAACCACCTCCATTTATGTGACCCTCTTTCTCTCTCTTTAACACGCCTACATATATATATACACATACATATATACAAACCTGCAACCCTCTCTCTCTCTCTTTCTGTGACCCTCTTTCTCTCTCTTTAACACGCCATGTGAACATTTTTGTGTTGGAACCACCTTAAAAGTGACCGTCACTGATCGTTTATCATTCCTGATATGATAATTGACAATAACTGAAATCCCTATGTCTGGTAAATATATGATGGACGTATTTACTATTATTGACATACTATAGGGTTTCCCATTAGGTGATTGGAACTATGGGGAATTATATGGCACATAATAAACACCAAGGGTTAAAAGTGTAAGATACTCTTATTATAAATAGGGTACCCTAATCACACTTTAACCCTAATGACTAATTACTGATATTACATCCAGCCGTGTGCCTCCCCACAACCGACTCTCTCAAGATCGATCATCATCCCATCATAATACGATCACCTCGTTCTGGGAACCCGACAATCAATGGCAAATATGTTTAATGCTTTCACTGGATCCTCAGGATCATCGGGTATGTTTTCTTGTCATCTTATTATCTATCAAATACAAATCATGATTATTCCAACATGTGGTATCAGAGCCCCAGGTTCAAAATTGATTCATGATTTGTAGTAGTTATGATGGCTTTAATTTATCGGTTTACTTCGTGTTTATGTATGCCGCCGCAAACATCAAAACTGCATTGAATTGC
This sequence comes from Saussurea involucrata, assembly GCA_033807775.1. Classification (NCBI taxonomy): domain Eukaryota; kingdom Viridiplantae; phylum Streptophyta; class Magnoliopsida; order Asterales; family Asteraceae; genus Saussurea; species Saussurea involucrata. Next base: position 70,279,208 of record CM066315.1, read on the forward strand.
AATTTTATCATCGGTGATTATAATGCTATTTTTCCATCGTATTAAACCCTAATTATGCCATGTTAATTGATCAATGTTATTTATCCCGAATTGATCAATGTATAGAAAATTTTTTCGGCGAAAACCTTACTTTTCGGTATTGTACATAGCGAAAACCTTATTTTTCGCTACTGTACATAGCGAAAACCTTACTTTTCGCTACTGTACATAGCGAAAACCTTGCACTAATATTTATGGTCTCATCATTTGTGCCCAAAGGTCAAATATGATTCTCATAATGCATTTTTTTTCCTTTTGCATAATGAACACTGAGTATACTAATTTTGCCCAAAGGTGATTTAATATACCTGTGTGTCAAAAGGACTTTCTGCATGCATAATTCACACGATGCTCTATTTTGTGCCCAAAGGTCAAAAGATAAGCATTGCATTGCATAACCCTAACGCTCATGTTTACTTAGAAATTAGTTATTTCTGCCCAAAGGTGATGTAACATCTAAGTAGAGCCTTACTTTGACTTATTGTTTTGGTGTTTACAATAGGTATACTCATCACTAGCTTCATCACTAAAATGGTCATAGTTTCATTACTCTAAGGAATATTACTGTTAGGCCTGCTTACTTTAACATTACTTTGATTCCATTACTTTAAGAAACATTACTTTGTCCGCCTCTTATAGCTAACTACGTCACTATGATAGTCTTCTATAACTTATATCCTCCTCCTTTCCTAATCAGTACCTAACTTTGGCATTGAGCCACTTACTGGTGCGAACTTTGCGTCATGGGAGGATCAATTACTTCTTACTCTGGGGATGCTAGACCTTGACCATGCTATTCGCCATGATGAACCTACTGCTATTAATGTTGCGTCCACTGCAGCTCAGAAAGCGGATTTTGAAAAGTGGGAAAGGGCAAATCGCTTGTCACTAATGATGGTCAAGAACTCCATTAACCTCAGTATCCGAGGAGCTATCCCTGACTCTGATAAAGTCAAAACTTACCTCAAATCTGTTGAGGATCACTTCAAGGGATCGTCTAAGGCTCATGCAAGTAGCTTAATGCTACAGATGCTCACTCTGAAATATGAAGGAAATAGCAGTGTCCGTGAACACATTATGAAAATGATTGATATGGCTCATAAGCTTAAGAGTCTTGAGATGGAAGTCTCTGATAATTTTCTGGTGCATTTCATAATGACCTCTTTGCCTGCTCGGTTCGACACCTTCAAAGTTAACTATAACGCTATGAAGGATAAATGGTCGATAAGTGAACTGATTGCAATGTGTGTGCAAGAGGAGGATCGCCTAAAGCTGGTACAACCTGAAGCTGTTCACCTGACAACCACTGGTAATTCTAAGAAAAGGAAGGGTAACCACAGTAATCAGACTGGAAATAAAGTCCAAAAGGATAATAATCATGGTGCCGTTGCCTCTGGCTCTAAATCCTTGTCTAACAAACCTAGCTGCAAATTCTGTCGTGCCAAAGGGCACAGACAGAAAGATTTCCCTAAGTTCAAGGAATGGATAGCTAAGAAAGGTAACATCCTTTACGTAATATTTGATTCCTTTACTACTGATGTCCCAATTAATACATGGTGGGGTGATTCTGGTTCTATGGTCCATGTGACAAACTCAATGCAGGGATTCCTTACAATCCAGAAGCTACAAAAGGGCCAAAGAAAACTTAGAGTTGGAAGTGGTGATCTCTTAGATGTCGAAGCCATGGGAACTTTAAATTTACATATGAGTACCGGAAAGTGTATTAGACTAGTGGATACCTTATATGTACCGAGAATTACTCGGAACCTTGTATCCATATCTAGACTAGACCTTGAAGGTTATGTAATAATTCATGGTTGCGGCAAGATTGCTATTACTCATAATAATGAATTACTTGGTCGAGGTTTCTTGGATGGATTACTGTATAAATTGGAACTAGATCATAATTTCTCACAGTCTTTGTTGTCACTTAATATTGATGACGTAACTAAAACAACAAAATCACCTAAACAATTAGAGAATTCCTCCATGTTGTGGCATAAACGTCTTGGCCACATCTCACGAGATAGAATGACTCGACTCGTAAAGGATGGAATCTTACATTCTCTTGATTTTAGTGATTTTGAAACATGTATTAAGTGCCTCAAAGGCAAAATGGAGAAAGGGAATAAGAAAGGAGCTACTAGAAGTTCCAACTTGTTGGAAATAATTCACACTGATATTAGTGGTCCTTATCCCGCATCAATCACATGACATACATCATTTATTACATTCATTGACGATTATTCGCGTTATATGCACCTATATCTGATTAAGGAAAAATCTGAATCCTTACAAACTTTTATTGATTTTAAAACTTTGGTTGAAAACCAACTTGATCATAAAATAAAAGTTGTGGGATCAGATAGAGGAGGTGAGTATTATGGTAGACATACTGATATTGGTCAAGCTCCTGGTCCTTTCTATAACTTTTGCAAGGAACAAGGCATAATTAACCAATACACCATGCCTGGTTCTCCTCAACAAAATGGTGTTGCTGAAAGGAGAAACAGAACCTTAATGGACATGGTGAGAAGTATGCTTGCTAACACTAACTTACCTACTTTCCTATGGACTGAGGCATTAAAAACAGCCGTTCATATACTCAATAGGGTTCCATCAAAATCTGTCCCTAAAACTCCTTATGAAATCTGGACAGGTAGAAAACCGAGTCTAAAATATATGAAAGTATGGGGCTGTCCTGCCGAAGCAAAAGTCTATAACCCTAACTTAAAGAAACTGGATCCTAAAACCCTTACATGTTTCTTTATCGGTTATCCTGATAACTCAAAAGGTTATCGGTTTTACTGTCCTTCCCACACTACGAGCATCATTGACACGCAGCATGCCACATTTCTTGAGAACTCAAAGATCAGTGGGAGCACGACAAATCATGACTCAGATTTGCAAGAAGTACAAGAAGCGGGGGGAAACCAATCTTCCGGTATACTTATTCCTCCGATAATTCCTCTTGTACCCACCGCTGCTCCTAATATCACTGATCCTGCTCCTCCTAACCAAAATACCGAGGGAACATCATCATCGCTTCCGAACGCTGAACCTAATATCACTGATTCCACTCCTTCTGTTACTGAACCGGAAAATCAACTCAGGAGATCATCTAGGGCATGCAGGGCCACAAATTTTGATGATTTCGTAACCTTTTTATCTGAAGTTGAGGACATTGGAAAGCTTACTGATCCTACCTCTTATCGAGAAGCCATTAATAGTGATCAGGCCACTCAGTGGAATGAAGCCATGATTGAAGAGCTTAATTCCATGCAACATAATGATGTTTGGGACTTGGTTGAACTTCCTGAAGGATCCAAAACCATCGGTTGTAAATGGGTCTTCAAAACCAAATTAGACCCGAAAGGAAACATCGAACGCCATAAGGCCAGACTGGTTGCAAAAGGCTTTACTCAAAAGGAAGGAATCGATTATCAAGAGACCTTCTCTCCTGTCTCTCGTAAAGATTCTTTAAGGATTGTTATGGCACTTGTAGCTCATTATGATTTAGAGCTACATCAGATGGATGTCAAGACCGCATTCTTAAATGGAGACTTGCAAGAAGACGTATACATGCGACAACCTGAAGGATTCATTCCAGAAGGTAAAGAGCATATGGTCTGCAAGTTGAAGAAATCCATTTATGGGTTGAAGCAGGCATCACGACAATGGTACCTCAAGTTCCATAAAATCGTAAAAGGGCAAGGTTTTCTAAAGAATCAAGTGGATCAATGCACCTATCTCAAGATCAGTGGGAGTAACTTTATAATCCTTGTCTTATACGTAGATGACATCCTACTAGCAAGTAACAACTTGGATATGCTGCATGAGTCGAAGCGGATGCTTTCGCAAAATTTCGACATGAAAGATCTCGGTGATGCCTCTTATGTCATTGGTATCGAAATACATCGAGATAGGCATAATGGTGTTTTGGGTCTTTCTCAAAAGGCATATATTGAGCGTATCTTAAAACGCTATAACATGCAGCACTGTACACCCACTGTAGCTCCAGTAGTTAAAGGGGACGTATTTGGTTCTTTCCAAGCTCCGAGCACTGAGATTGAAAAGGAAGAAATGAAGATGATACCTTATTCGTCTGTAGTAGGGAGCATTAAGTATGCTCAGGTCTGTACTCGTCCGGATATCGCTTATATCGCTGGTATGCTGGGACGTTACTTATCTAATCCCGAAATAGCACACTGGAAAGCGGCTAAAAAGGTTCTTCGATATCTGCAAGGGACCAAAGACTACAAATTAACTTATAGAAGAAGTGACAACTTAGAAGTAGTAGGATATTCTGATTCCGATTTTGCTAAATGCAAGGAAGATAAGAAATCTACTTCTGGGTACATATTTATGTTAGCTGGTGGACCTATCTCCTGGCGGAGTCATAAACAGAAGCTGACTACAACGTCCACCATGATGGCTGAATACGTTGCCGTTTATAATGCCTCTTGTCATGGGATATTGTTAAGGAACCTGGTCAGTGGACTCAAAATCGTCAACTCCATTTCTAGACCATTGAAGCTTTACTGTGATAACTCAGCTGCCGTAACTTTCTCGAACAGTAACAGTTCAACTGGCGCTGGGCTGTATCTTGATACAAAGTATCTGTTTGTGCGCGAACGGGTTGAGGAAAATGTCCTTTGTATCGAGTACATAAGTACAAAGAATATGCTAGCGGATCCGATGACCAAAGGTCTTCCTCCTAATGTCTTCGTAGGACACGTGTCGAAGATGGGGCTTACAAAAGACTTAATTTAATAGCATATTGTACTTATTGGTCATTACTATTATCTTAATAAAATTTTCCTCTATATTCAGATTTTGTTTGTCTATTAGTTACGCTTTGAGCTCATAATGGTGTATGGACATTATTATAACGAAATCTGTCTTAGTCAATTGATCATTGCTTATTCAGTTTTAAATTTGAGTCATAGTTTGACTAGTGGGGGTCCTGAGTTGATATTCTTCTCTACGGCTGTACTTATTAGCTATGATTTCAGTTTAAAACAAAATGAGTATCATCCCGGCCGGACTTATTGGTGCTCATAGATAAAAGATCGCTTGGTCAAGTGGGAGAATGTTGGAACCACCTTAAAAGTGACCGTCACTGATCGTTTATCATTCCTGATATGATAATTGACAATAACTGAAATCCCTATGTCTGGTAAATATATGATGGGTGTATTTACTATTATTGACATACTATAGGGTTTCCCATTAGGTGATTGGAACTATGGGGAATTATATGGCACATAATAAACACCAAGGGTTAAAAGTGTAAGATACTCTTATTATAAATAGGGTACCCTAATCACACTTTAACCCTAATGACTAATTACTGATATTACATCCAGCCGTGTGCCTCCCCACAATCGACTCTCTCAAGATCGATCATCATCCCATCATAATACGATCACCTCGTTCTGGGAACCCGACAATCAATGGAAAATATGTTTAATGCTTTCACTGGATCCTCAGGATCATCGGGTATGTTTTCTTGTCATCTTATTATCTATCAAATACAAATCATGATTATTCCAACATTTTGAGCTTATGAAGAACCCTCATCTCACCTGTTATGTATATATATATATATATATATATATATATGTGTGTGTGTGTGTGTATACGTTTGTGTTATATATATATATATGTTTATATATGCAAGTGAGGGAAAGATGGGACCATGGAGTAAAAGCTAAAAGGGGAATGTGTGTATTTATATGAGTGTTGCAGGTTGGTTTTGAGTTGAGAAGAAGGGTTGTTGCTCAAGAGGGAGAAAATTGGTCAAAATAGTGAAACAAGGAAGAAGGGGAGAAATGGGTGGGGGTGTAGTTCGTCGGAGAAGGTGGATGGCGGCGGTGTGGCCGGAGAAGGTGACCGGTGAAGACTCAGCTAAATTGACCATTTTACCCCTGAGTTAACAGATGGATTTTAACAGAGTTAGCGCCAGGGACCCGACGTGAAACAAAATGACAACCATATGGACGATGGAAGCAAGTTTTTCAAAAGAGAGACCAAATCCAGATTTTGACCAAACCACAGGGACCTATGGTGTAATTTACTCTTAATTTTACATCCGTCCACCAACATTGTTTTTATTAGAGTGGATCACGTATTTGGTCCCTGTGGTATGTCAAAAATTATGACTAGCATCCTTATACTCGGTTAATTATGGATATGGCCTCTGTGGTTTTCATTTTTGCATGACTAGGGTCTCCAAACCAAACGGCCATCCAACACCCTCCGTTAACTTAAGGGCAAAAAGGTCATTTGTCATTTTCTCACATTTTATTATTATCTTTTTTGTTCTTTTCATCTTTTGTCATTTTGTTCTTTTTATATTTTAATAAAAATGTGTTTATTATATGATGTATATATGTATGTATGTATATCTAATTATATATATATATAGGATTGGGTTCACGTGAGACCAATCTGTTTTCGTGAGACCACAAAATTAACACTAAATCTTCACAATGATTCGTTGTGAAGGTAAGAAAAACAGCGAACCTTCACAGCAAAAACACTGTGAAGGTTTACCATCACATTACCTTTACAGTCTTTTGCTGTGAAGGTTTAGTGTTAATTTTATGGTCTCACGGTCTCATGGAAATAGCATGGTCTCACATGATATCAAGTCTATGTATGTATATATATAGAGAGAGAAAGAGAGAGAGGGAGAGAGATTAAGGATCACCCATCTCACCTCTCGACGACCAATCTATCACCGACGATCACCATCCTTTCTCACATCTCGACTCTCTCTATATATGTTGATCCAAACCCTCAGTGATTTGATAATGACCCTCTCTTAAATACTTAGTGAAAATTGTAAGTAAACAATATGTATCAGAGTTTCACTATCGCTGATAAGTACTAAGACCTTACAGTACCGCTGATTGGAACTCTCGCTCTTTAGATTAAACATTCAGCGAACATTGTTCATCATAATACTCCGAGCCTATCCAGTTCTTATGATGATCGCTGATAAGTTAGTTGTTTACTTATGATCCCTGAAGACAAGTTTCACGTCAACATAGGTTCTACGCTGAAGTCAAAGATCAAGCTCAAGAACCAGCGACAAGTCTCCTAATGAACTGATGCGGATCAACGAAGACTCAGATTTGTCCATTCAATGTGAAGTATCAAGTACAAGACTTCAGCTATCGCTGAACTTTATCATTCGCTGATAAACAATGGTAAAGCGCTGAATCAACGAAAGCTGATCATGAAGTCCTCTGTACAAAATACTTTTGTCTTAACCACCCTTGCACGACTCCGTACGATATGTCAGAAAAGAACCTCCTTATTGTTTTAAATCGTACAACCACTCTGATACTACACTGTTCAAACATGCGGCTACTAAGGTTGTCTACAAAGGTCAATGACATGCAACCAATCAGCTGCTGCCACGTGTAAAGTATAAACTGCCATGCATTTAATGCATGCAGTATATAAGAAGGACTCCAGCTTCATTTTTGAAGCACTTGCTAACTCTGGACAAGTCATCTTTCTTATCTTGAGATAGGTTATTATTAGTAATTTCCCTCTCTTTCTTAGTGCAAGAAACTTAGTGTTCCAACTTGTTTAGATTTAGGTTTATCCTTAATCTTGTTCCGCAACAAGCTGTAAATTGTTAATGATTTATCAATAAACAATTTAGAAAAGTAAAATCTGTGTGTTTGTATTCAACCCCCCCCCTTCTACACACTTGTATAGACCCTCGGGACCAACAAGTGGTATCAGAGCAGATTTGTTTAATCTCATAAACAAGATCTAATCTATACTAAGATTTCTCTTCCTTGCTATTTCTGAAAATGGCTACCAACACAAACACAAACTATATTGACAACGGTTCTCTTGCAAAACCCCCTAGATTCTCCAGAGATAATTTTAATCTATGGAAAATAGGATCATTCTCTTCTTAGAAGGTGTAGACCCTACTATGCCTTATTATCTTGAAAACGGCCCATATATTCCTGTAAGAATTGATGTTGCAGTTCCAGCCGCTGAGAATAGACCTGCTATTCCAGAAAGGCTGATTCCTAAGGAAGTTCATATGTGGACTGATGAAGATAAGAAGAAAGTGGCTATCGACACCAAAGCCAGATCCATACTCTCCATGGCTCTTCCTGACGAAGTCTACCATTCCGTCATGAATCTGAAAACCGCAAAAGCTATGTGGGACACAATCTTTGTTCAGTATGAAGGTACTTCTGAAGTCCAGGACTCTCGAAAGATCAACCTGGTAAGACAGTATGAAAGTTTCATTTGTGGTAAGAATGAAACTCTCTCTGAAGTACACCAACGTTTTAACTGTTTAATAATAGATCTGAAAACTGTTGGTAAGGAATATTCTAACTTTGAAGTGCTGACAAAGTTTTTAGAATGTTTACCTGAAAGCTGGGACAGTTATTCTATGTGTCTCAAGCTATCAAAGGATCTAAAATCAATGACCCTTTCTACCTTATATGGCACGATGCTGAATCATGAGCAATCGAGTCATCTTAAGAAGAATCTTGTAAAAGATTCCAAAAGCACCCCTGTTGCTTTAATCTTAGAGGAACCTTCCACTCAGCGACCCTCAGTCACTATCACTGAGTTGGAGAGTAACTCTGAAAGGTCACCAGATTCCGACTCTTCAGATGATGAATCTTTGGCTCTCCTCACTAAAAAGTTCAGGAGATTCGCCAAAAATAAAATGTTCAGAAAGAATAAACCTCTTTCCATTACTGACAAGCCAAGATCATCATCTCTTGTTGATAAGGCTACTGCTACTTGTTTTAACTTTGAAAAGATAGGACATTTCGCTAACGAGTGCAGGTCAAAGAAAGTTTCGAGAAACTCAGCGTTTCCCAAGAAATCCTTTATTCCCAGGAATAGAGATGATAAATACGCCAAGCTGAAAGAAAGGTATGCGAAGCTGAAAAGCTTTAAAAAGAAAGGCAAAGGCCTGATGGCTAACTATGATTGGGCTGCCTCTGATGAAGAAGAATCATCATCTGACTCTGAAGATGATGAAGCCAATCTCTGTCTTATGGCCAAGATTGAAGATGAGGAAGAAAGTTCAGACATTCCCTCTACTTCAACTTTTGCAACTCAGGTATCACCTTCTTTCTTTACCAATATTGCAAATATTGATGAAGTTGATAGTCTTCGAAACATCGATCTCTTGACTAGAAGTTTATATGAAGCCATGAATGGCAAAACAATAGTTGAAAATCAAAACCTTGATCTCGCTGAACAACTTAAAAAATGTCACCTTCAAATAGAAAATCTTTCTAAAATTGAAGAAGATTTTAAAGATCAAGTGCACTTAAATCAGCTAGTCAAAATCGAGCGCGAAGAAGTTATCGCTGCATTAAGAGCTGAAAAAGCTACTGTTGATGGATGGTATAATTCCTCAACAAAGATCACTGAGATAATTAAGTCTCAGATTCCCTTGAGTGATAAACGTGGTCTTGGTTACAAAGATGATACTCTAGAACCAACCACTGATCGTTCCATGCTCTTATTTGGAACTTTCGTATCCTCAGTCGCTGATACTTCATCCTCTCAGTGTTCCTCTTCTAGACCGCCTATCCCTGAGGAAATTTCTACCTCTTCAAAAGGTAAAGAGAAAATGGTTTATCCAAAACCTACCTCTGTCTTTAAAGATAAAGGTAAAGGAATTGCTTTTAACCAAAATCCTCAGAAGGGTACCTTAGTACCTAAGCTGAATGCTTCTAAAGCTTTAGTGATTCATCCCTCTGGATCAAGGAATCAGATCTCTGGATCTACTCAGCGTGGATCTATTCAGCGATCTACTCCTAGAATCAGAGTGGATGTCTCTGGTAAGAAATCCGAAGAACTGAATGTTCCTCCCATTTCAAAAGCCAATAGCTTACTTGGTGCTGGTACTTCTATTTCAAAATCTAAAGCTCAGCATTCAAATGGTCCTAGAACTACTTTTAGTTATAGGAAATGTTATCACTGTGGACTTACAAATCATATTGCTAGTAATTGCCCCACAGCCACCCAAGCTGAAAAGATAGCTAAGGTGAAGATCATTGCCCCCAAGGCAAAGAAGACCACTGAGGTTAAGAAATTAACCAAAGTGAAGACTGACAAAGCTGAATCTTCAAATGCTGCGAAGATTGCTGAACCTTTCATTCCAACTACTTCCACTGACAAACGTGTACACATGGTTAAGTGGGTACCCAAGAAAAACTAATCTTCCGTTGTAATGCAGGTTAAGAAGGGTATCTGGTATCTCGATAGCGGATGCTCTAGACACATGACTGGAAAGAAAAGCCTGCTCGCTGAATACAAGGAAGAGAAGGGTCCCTCTATGACTTTCGGTGGAAATGGAAAAGGACATACCCGAGGGTTTGGTGTACTCTCTAATGGTACAACAACCTTCAGAAGAGTCGCATATGTTGAAGGGCTGAAGCATAATCTTCTAAGCATCAGTCAACTTTGCGACGAGGATAACAAAGTAATCTTTACTAAGGAATCATGCTTTGTCACTGACAAAAAGGAGAAGATAGCTCTCAGCGGTTATCGTTTGGAAAATGTTTATGTAATAAACATGGACTCAACAACCACTGAGAACTCCTGTTTCTTCTCAAAAGCCTCATCTGATGTCAACTGGCTATGGCATAAGAGGCTATCTCATCTAAATTTCAAGACACTGAACACTCTTTCTTCAAAAGAGTTAGTCACTGGTCTACCTCAACACTCATACGCCAAAGAGTCTTTATGTTCAACGTGTGAGAAAGGGAAGCAGACCAAAGCAAGCTTTAAGTCAAAGCAAGTCTCCTCAGTGTCATCTCCTCTACAACTTCTCCATATGGATTTGTTTGGCCCTGTTAACAAACAATCCATCGCTGGAAAGAAATATACACTGGTCATAGTTGATGAATTCTCTAGCTATACATGGGTAATGTTTCTCCGTTCTAAGAGTGACACCCCTGAAGAACTCATCACCTTTGTTCGGAAGATGGAAACCCTGAACAACTTGACCGTTCGCTCAATAAGGAGTGATCATGGGACTGAATTCAAAAACAGTTCTCTTGATTCCTTCTTTGAGAGTAAGGGTATTTCTCACAACTTTTCATTAGTGAGAACACCGCAACAAAATGGAGTCGCAGAAAGAAGAAATAGAACAATTATTGAAGCTGCACGATCAATGCTCAGCGATTCTCACCTGCCTACTCAGTTTTGAGCAGAAGCTGTCAACACTGCTTGTTTTACGCAAAACAGGTCGCTGATAGTCAAAAGATTCAATAAAACAGCCTATGAACTTTTTCATGGGATAAAGCCTTCAATTAGCTTTCTTCACATCTTTGGATGTCAGTGTTTCATACTGAATAACAGAGATGCCCTTGGAAAGTTTGATCCTAAGGCTGATGATGGAATCTTTCTTGGATATTCTTCAATCTCCAAAGCCTTCAGAGTCTTCAATCGTAGAAGACAAACTGTAGAAGAAACTATTCACACCGCGTTTGACGAATCCCGTTCAGCGAAATCTAAACCGTCCGCTGATACTGAAGAAATGAATCAATGGATGTTTTCTTATCTTGGTGATTCAGAAGATATTCCCACTCCTCATACTCATACAGTTGAAGATGATAGTCCTACTATCATCCCAAACATGCAGAATAGTGAAGCTGAAACATCATGGGTCTCAGATGTTCCTTTAAACACTATACCTGCTTCTGAACCAAATGTCTCAGACATTCCATCTACTTCTCAGCAATCAGTGAATGAAATGACATCTGCACCTACTCCTCTCTTGGCTGATACTCCAGAAGTCGCTGAAGCTTCATCTTCAGCTCCTCCAGTTCAGGTTGAGTCAGCGTCTCACGCTCCGGCTCAGCGATGGACTGTAAATCACCCAATTGATCAAATTCTTGGTGATCCAAACGCTGGTGTTCAGAATCGACGAAGTGCAGGTAATATTTGTTTATTTGTTAACTTTATTTCTCTGATTGAACCAAAGAAAATAGATGATGCCCTCAAAGATCTAAACTGGGTCAGCGCCATGCAAGAAGAGCTGACTGAATTCGAAAGAAACAAAGTTTGGAAACTTGTTCGAAGACCAACTGACAAAACAGTGATAGGCACTAAATGGGTCTATCGAAACAAGTTGGACGAACATGGAACTGTAACCCGCAACAAGGCTCGTCTTGTTGCTCAAGGATACAGACAAGAGGAAGGCATAGATTACGACGAAACATTTGCTCCAGTAGCAAGACTAGAATCTATTCGTCTATTCTTAGCATACGTTGTACACAAAGACTTCAAAGTATATCAGATGGATGTTAAGTCAGTGTTTCTAAATGGAAAGCTGAATGAAGAAGTCTATGTGGAACAACCTCCAGGATTCTCAGATCCTAAGCGTCCAGGTTATGTTTATAAAATGGATAAGGCACTTTATGGCTTAAAGCAAGCTCCACGTGCATGGTATGACACTCTCTCTACTTATCTCCATATTGAACAATTTGAGCGTGGTAAAATCGATAAAACTCTATTCTTCAGGAAAGTAAAAGGTGATATCATTCTTGTTCAGATATATGTTGATGACATTATATTTGGTTCTACTAACCCTGATCTTTGTAGTCGTTTCGCTGATAGAATGAAAGATGAGTATAAAATGAGCATGATGGGTGAACTAACATATTTCCTTGGTCTTCAGATAAAGCAAAATGAAAAAGGAACTTTCATTAATCAGGGAAAGTATGTTAAAGATATGCTGAAGAAATTCGATTTAACTCAGAGTTCAGCTATGAAAACCCCTATGGCACCACCGCTGACACTAAACAAGGATTCAAATGGAATACCTGTTAATGTCACGCTGTACCGTGGGATGATCGACTCTCTCTTGTATCTTACAGCTAGCCGACCCGATATTATGTACGCAACCTGTTTGTGTGCACGATATCAAGCTGAACCTAAGGAATCTCATATGACCGCTGTAAAGCGAATTTTTCGATACCTTAAGGGTACTGCGAACCTAGGTCTTTGGTATCCCAAAGACCCAGGATTCGATCTAAATGCCTATTCAGATAGTGATTTTGCAGGTTGCAAATTGGATAGGAAAAGCACCACAGGAGGCTGTCAGCTCCTGGATGGAAAGCTGGTGAGTTGGACAAGTAAAAAGCAAAACTCAGTGTCCACCTCCACAGCTGAAGCTGAGTATGTAGCCGCTGGAAGCTGTTGTTCTCAGGTCTTGTGGATGAGAAATCAACTACTAGACTATGACCTTCAGCTCTCGAAAATTCCAATCTATTGCGACAGCACAAGTGCCATCGCTATAGCCAATAATCTAGTGCTACACTCAAAGACAAAACACATCGAAATCAGGTATCATTTTATCAGAGATCATGTGATGAATGGTGATATAGAACTTCACTTTATCCCAACTGATTATCAGTTAGCTGATCTGTTCACCAAACCTCTTGATGAGACAAGATTCAACTTTCTCATCAGCGAGCTTGGAATGCTGAACTTTGAAGAATAAAATCTTCAGCGGTTCACATTTGATCAGCGATAGGATAAAATCAACTTGTATAGCCCATTCTATCATTTTCTCTCTGAATAAACTTGATTCGCTGATATCAAGGTATGTTTTTCTCTCGCTGACAATCGCATGAAAATGCAAGATTTCAAGACAAACTGCATCGCTGAATATCTCTTCCTTAATCAGCGATACTTTGAAATTTCTAAAACCAACACTGATATTTCTATTCAGTGCTTCATGTTTTCAAAAGTGTCCCTGAGCTTTCAAAACCTCAGAGACATCCTAAAATATGAAAGGACAGTTGTGACGTCATTGCAACGGATAAGCCCCGACACGTTCTTTTTCTGACACACGTTTGCACGTTTCGTTTACCTTCCAATCAAATGCAAACACGTGTCCGTGTCATGATGAAAAACTTTCCCGCTCGAGTTTTTCTCTCTCTCTAATCTCACTATATAAACACTTTTTGGGTTTATATTTTTCCTTTACGCGAAAAACTTCTCCTCCAAGCAAGAAAAAGAAAATTACTGTTGCATTTTGCTCTCAAGTTTTCAAGAACTTCTTCTTCTTCAACGAACCAGGTTAATATTTCTTTTATTTACCTGTTTCTTAAAACATGTTAATGATCTTCTCATTGGTTTTACAAGATTAAACAAAAGAACTTTTTCAAAAATGAAATCATTTCTTTCATGGTTTAAACGCATATATCTTAAACTTGTTCTTCATACGTTTTTCCAGAATCCTAATTCTCAAAGGAAACTGGAAAACAAAATTTTTATTAGGTTTGCTTTTCTTTTTCAAAAACAAGAAAAACCCTAATCTTCATTAAGACATTTTTGTCTGAATGAAATGGACAAAATTCGAACCATCTTATTGGAAAATCTTTCCACATTTAGATTATTCTTATTTGTTATATCTTTGGTTGAACTGAAAATACAGAAATGGCATCTGCTGACATTCCTACCGCTGAGAAAACTGTTGCTGCTGCTGAGGAATTGGAAATCATCAAGGCTCCTCAGGTCAAGTTCACTCTTGAAGAACTTGATTGGACAAAAACAAACAACCTCTATGCGCTTTTCGAGTTTCCTCCTCGAAAGCAAGTCACACATCTGAATGATGTTGTGAATTTCCTGAAAAACTGTTGTCTATCTACAGCCCTGACCATTACACCTCCTGCACATCAGTTACTACTATCTCAGTTCTGGTATTCTGCCAGACACACTCAGCTACCATCACCCAAAGACTCCTCAAAGAATATCGATTGCATCCTCTGTGACACTGATTTTGGCACCATAAAAATCACCCCTGCCATTATCCGAAAAGCCCTGAGCCTTCCCATCGCCACAAAAGAAAAACCTTTTGTTCCTCTCCCTGACCACAAGAAACATGCTGATAGGGAAGCCATCACTGCATTCTTTGATGCAATGGGCTATGTATGGGAAACTGGAAGGTACAAGAAGCCTGAGAAGAAGCTGACCCTCATCAAGAAGTCAAAAATGCCCAGCGAGATGAACTTCATCTTCGCACACTTGATAAGCTGCATGACTGCAAAGACCGACTCCTCTGACCAAGCCACTCAACCTCAGCAAGCAATGGGATATGCATTGCTGAAAGGTCTTCACATAGACTGGGCATCGATAATCTACGATGATCTTATTCTCAGAGTAGACTCTGCCGCTGACCGATCACCATGGGTTCCATATCCAATATTCATCATCGCCGTCTTCCAAACAGGCCTGAAGGAAAACTACCCAAAAGAGGGTGACCTGAAACTCTCTCAGGTTGGCCCTAAAGTACTCGACTTCAAGCCAGTGGAAAACGAGGTACGTCTATCTACACTCTTAACTCTTCTCAATCCTACTTCTTCGACTTCTGCAGCTCCTTCAGTGGACAAACCCACCGCTGATACCCCAGCTGCAACCTCCACTCCTTCTAGAAAAAGGAAACACTCCTCTACCCAACTTGGTTCCAAAAGAACTAAGAAAACCAAGGAGCAACCCCAACAATCTCATGCTGAAGACTCCTCAGCTCATCTTGAAGAGCTGAAGGAAAGTTCAGTGGTAAGCTCTGCCACAGCTGAACATGCCACCCATTCCATCCCAGCTTCAGCGTCTCTAAACGCTGAAGTTATAAACTTGGAATCTACCCAACCTCCTTCAGTCTCTCTACAGACTGAAGAAGTGATTCTCAGCGGATCCAACGCTGAACCCCGCATCCAACCAACTTTCTCAACCTTCGCTTCTCTCTCCACTCCATTGGACTCTAATCCAGTTTTCACCATAATCACTGGAGCACCCGTCATTCCTCCAGAAGCTAAAGCTGATACTCTTCAAGGAATGATGGATGTAGGACCTGCAGAAATGACCATGCGTATACGCACTCTAGCTGACGACATGGAACTCTTTTCAGGACACCAAGGTTTTGACGAATTCACCAATCCTCCTGCAGGTATACACCAACCCATATACACTGTAACTGAACCCCAAACTTCTGAGCTTTCCTCTGTTCATAAGTACTTATATGTTACAGGTCCTAATTTGGGTGACATCAACGCCTCTCTGAAGAACCTGAATACGAAGCTGACAGGTCTCACCACTACTCTCTCAGAAAACTCTTCAGCTGTAACAAACGCTGGAGAGAATCTCACCATGCTGACAACAGTGGTTGAACAGAAAGCCTCTAAAGATGAATTGGAGATGGTTGATGGAACTCTTGGTGAATTTGCCAAAGTTCTTGCTGACCTCTACACAGACTACACCTCTCTCAAAACATCAGTTCAATCCATGTCCAGTGAATTCACAACGCTGAAGACATCAGTTGGAAATCTTCAGGGAGAGATGACTGCTGTAAAGACTGACATAAGTTCAGTAAAGACCGACATGAGTTCATTAAAGACTGACGTGAGTTCTGTAAAGACTGACGTAAGTTCAATGAAGACAATGATGCAGCAGATCCTGAATAACATGACCGCCCCTGCTCCTGCACCTTCGCATTTTACTACGGCGGATCGTGCTGAACTTTTGAAGATCACTCATGCTATTACTGGCCTAGAAGACAGAGTAGCAGCGATTGAAAGTTATATGGGGATCCCTGGCCAAGAAGACAGGGAACCAAAACAATCTGTTGAGTCATCGCATTCCTCCCCCACTCATCATAAGGAAGGGGGGAGAAGAACTCTGAAGACCTTCCCCATGATGAATCTATCGAGGGGGAGAAGACTGAAGACCTTCCCCTTACTGAAGAGGGGGAGAAGATAAATGAAGAAACAACCGTTGGACCTCAGGGAGATGAAAACCCTGAGGGAACCGAGAAGCTTACCTTTGTATCTGAGGGGGAGCAACTCGAAGAAGCTGCTGAAGAATCTGAATCTGAAGCTGAAGATGAAGAAGCCATCGACTTATCTGATGATGAACCATCCTCTTCTCCAAAGAATGACGATGATGATGATGATGACTCCTTTATCGTCAAGCCTGCTCAGAAGACTACAACTCTTAAAGGGATTCTGATAAATGAACCTTTAGGGGAGCGGACCAAGACAAAGCCTGCAGCGTCTGAAGCTGACAAAGGCAAAAACAAAGGCCTCGCTGAAGATGACAATCTGACGATCTTGCTTAAAAAGACGGTTTGTCAGGTACACTAACATCTACTTCCTTACACTGCATCACTCCTCTATCTATACACATTATCAGCTCTACTCTCCACTAAAACCTCTATACACTTAACCCCATTCTTTTTTTTCTATCTCTGATCTACCCAAGTTCTTATTCATAAGATCGCTGTGTTTCAGCTAGTCCTCTCCCCTGTTTGAGGATATCACTGAAGTTCCTACATCTGCGACTTCACCAACAATAATCCCAGCTCCCAATGCTGAAGAAATAATCCCGGTCTTGGATTTGATCTCTGAGACTGATGAACCTGAAGAACAGCTGCTCTCTAACAAAAACAGACCTTCCTTGGCTCCTCAAAAGCTGAGTGAAGAGGATCAGAAAAAGAGAGATGCAATGATCAAGAGATTCGAAGATCAGCGAATCATCCTGAAGCGTGATCAACTTCCGTCTATTCCTCCAAAGTTCAGACTTTCACAAAAGGAATACAAGGATCACCTCAGAGCTGAACGTCGAATCACTGAAAGAAGGGAAGCTGAAGAAAAAGACAGAGAACTCGCCATCCAGCTTACTCAACAATCAGTGAAAGACCCCCAAGCTGAAAAGAACTCCAATCGAAGTTCAACGTCAGCTATAGGAAGACGCCAAGAAGATCGTTGAAGAAAAGAGAACTGTGTCTCAATCTACTTTAATCTGGTGCAAAGAAAAGGTCCACTTCAGATATCGACCTGCCAAAATCAAAAAGGTACTCATCACTGGAAGATCAACCCTCAAAGTTTCAATCGCTGAAATCGAGATATTCAGAGAAGACGGACAGTACGAAAAATTCTATGCTGAAGCCATCACGACGTACGGTCTCTCTGAATGGTTGGAGATCAGATTAGCCATCCAGAAGTCTCAATCTAAGTACAAGGATCATTTCGAAAAGCTGATAAATCAACAAATCGACTTAGTATCTTCTTGTGTGGATATTCCTCCTCCCCCTCCTCTCGCAAATCAGAAAAGAAGGGCCTCTGCAAAGAAAAAGCCTAAATCTTCAGACTCAGGTCCTCGTATACGGAACGAAACAGGTATTGGTTTTTCTCTTGATGAAGTCCTTGGTCCAGAACCTGACCTTTCTGCACTTGACACATCTCTTCCTCCTGGTGAGACTTTCATCCCTGGGAAAGTCATAAGCAAACCCTATGGGATATTCTTTATTGACTATGATGGACGAAAACGTTTTCAACGTATCTCTGAGCTTCCCATCACTCCCATCGAACAGCTGAAAGATCTCATCTACTGGTGTGATTTCAAAAACGACATTCAGGCACGACATCTTAAACCCTTGATCTTTGAAGAAGCTCTGAACAAAAGGAATCAAGGAGTAAAAGTCCCTGACTGGATGATTCCCACATCAAAGACCCTTGATGAACTTCTCATTAAGGAAGAACCTCTATAAGCTGATAGGATCGCCTCATTCTTCTATTGTATCAGTTATTCTTTTGTACTTGTAATTTATTTCGCTTGTACTTGTAATCTTTCCACTTCCTTTTGTAATCTGATATGAAGTTTTAAAGAAAGATTTCAGCGAACGTACTTTACTCCACCAGTACATAAAAGATCCCAGAAAACAGTAAAAGGGACAAATATTTTATGAGTTCTTTTTATCCTTATGTTTTCATTAAATAGCAATTTTCTCTGTTGCTATGTCATAATCAAATAGGGGGAGATTGTTGATCCAAACTCTCAGTGATTTGATAATGACCCTCTCTTAAATACTTAGTGAAAATTGTAAGTAAACAATATGTATCAGAGTTTCACTATCGCTGATAAGTACTAAGACCTTACAGTACCGCTGATAGAAACTCCCGCTCTTTAGATTAAACATTCAGCGAACACTGTTCATCATAATGCTCTGAGCCAATTCAGTCCTTATGATGATCGCTGATAAGTTAGTTGTTTACTTATGATCCCTGAAGACAAGTTTCACGTCAACATAGGTTCTACGCTGAAGTCAAAGATCAAGCTCAAGAACCAGCGACAAGTCTCCTAATGAACTGATGCGGATCAGCGAAGACTCAGATTTGTCCACTCAATGTGAAGTATCAAGTACAAGACTTCAGCTATCGCTGAACTTTATCATTCGCTGATAAACAATGGTAAAGCGCTGAATCAACGAAAGCTGATCATGAAGTCCTCCGTACAAAATACTTTTGTCTTAACCACCCTTGCACGACTCCGTACGATATGTCAGAAAAGAACCTCCTTATTGTCTGAAATCGTACAACCACTCTGATACTACACTGTTCAAACATGCGGCTACTAAGGTTGTCTACAAAGGTCAATGGCATGCAACCAATCAGCTGCTGCCACGTGTAAAGTATAAACTGCCATGCATTTAATGCATGCAGTATATAAGAAGGACTCCAGCTTCATTTTTGAAGCACTTGCTAACTCTGGACAAGTCATCTTTCTTATCTTGAGATAGGTTATTATTAGTAATTTCCCTCTTTTTCTTAGTGCAAGAAACTTAGTGTTCCAACTTGTTTAGATTTAGGTTTATCCTTAATCTTGTTCCGCAACAAGCTGTAAATTGTTAATGATTTATCAATAAACAATTTAGAAAAGTAAAATATGTGTGTTTGTATTCAAACCCCCCCCCCCCCTTCTACAAACTTGTATAGCCCTTCGGGACCAACAATATATATCACCGGTGATCACCACTGTACCCCTTTCCCTCCTCCCTTTCTCTATCGAAGACCACTGCAACATAACTTACACCCTTCCCATATATCTCCTATCAACTCTCTCTTTCTTCTCACCGGGTCTGCACGATCTGCTACTCCCACAGAGACCAGACCCCTCCCACCCACCTCCGTCTCCTCTCGAAGTTGACGAGAGTAGAGAGCTGAGGTTTTTTTGTGGGCAAATATATTGTTACACCCCAAATTTTTTAGAAAAACGGATTTTGGAGTTTGCGGACGTCCGCATAGGCGCTAGGTCGGACGTCCGTGTCGGTGCGGAAGTCCGCAGGTCGTCCGCGGAAGCAGCAGAGAAAAAGGGGGGGTTGTTCAGGTCAAGGTCGGACGTCCGCATAAGCTTTCAGCCGGACGTGCGCGGTGTACTGATGAGATATTTTTTTGTTTTCTTTTAAGAACTTTCCCTCTTTCTTCCCTCACTTCATTCCAATACCCCAACTCAGTTCCTCTCTCTCTCTAAAACGATTTTCTCTCAAGAAATCACAAACCCTCCCTCCTCTTCTTTATCTTCTCCACCCAAACCAAACTCATTTCCACCATTATTGAAGATATGGTAGTTTGAAGCTTTTGTGGGAGACTAGGAGCTTTTACTTGGAGGATTCTAGTGATGAAGGTAATCTCTCTCTACCCAAAAGCTAGGGTTTTGTTGTGTTCATCTTCTATTTCCATTGTGGGCTTTATTGGTGTGATTTTGGTTATGCTTGGTTAAGAAAACGTTCTCCTTCTTCACCAATGAAAAGTTAGGGTTTTGGTATAAGTTGGGATTTTGATGAAAAATGTTTGGGGAATGATTCTACATGGTTAGATCTGGTTATTGATGCTTGAAAATTTATGGATCTAGGTTTTTGAAGGATTTGGCTTGAGGATTCATGTCTCTTCAAAGGAGCTTACGTTTGAGAAAATCTAGATTTAGCCTAAATCTAACAAGATGAGTTCAAGTTGATTTGTGAAAACGTTGTACATGCCAAAATGTTTATTTTAAAATATTTGTGTGCTTTATATAAAATTATCACTCGTTGAGTTAATTAGTGAGTTTTGATTAATCAAAGTGTTGAGCTTTACAAATCTTGTAAAACACCCACGTTTGGGGATTTTGAGTGATTGATAAATAAATCACGAGTGAAAGTGGTTTTGTGAATTTATTGCATAAGTGAAGGTTGCTTGGTCAAAATACACTTTTAGTGTTTGTTGAGGTTATGCAATAGTTATGATATGTCACGTTTTGAAACTGTGAACGTGTGAGTTGGATATTTTGGTCAATCTCGACCTTATGAATATTTTGAGAGTTGTAAACCTTTTATTTTGGGCCGAAGGCCAATTGAGAATTAAAAGGCAAAGATTTTGGTTTACGTAACCGTGTGGGCAAAGCGTATTTAGCCAAACGTTTATTTTGCCTTTAAGGGCTTGATTTATACTCAAATGGGTCTTTTGAGTGTTTGCCAGTTTTAGTAGCTCGAGATGGAGCCATAGATGTGTTATGCGCTTATTTGCGTCTTATTCGAGTATGTGCCTCTTTGAGGGTTTTATCTTATATGTGAAGACCAATTGACGATTAAGTATACGTGGTACTTTTGGGTCTAATCAACCACTGCAAATTTTATGCATTGTCATGTTATAAAGGATTTGAGTATACGTACACACATATATATGCATGTATGGTTTGACTTCATTGGGAAAGTGGCAATGAAGGGTTTTGAGTTAATCATGCCTCGGAGCATGTGTTTGCATGATGTGGGTTAGATACACTTCATTTGCATGAGTTGACTTTTGATAAACGACCATTGGATCTTTTGAGCTTATGGCTCGGTTTTGGACTCCGTTGGGTCTTGAGGGAATTTGCCCGGTTTTGATAAGCTCAGCGTGGGCTTGGGGTATGATTTGCATGAATTGCATCGTATTTGAGAATTACATGATTTTAATGCATTGATTATTCTTTTGGGGTCATGTATAAATTTCTAGATTAAGTAAGCTTGTTTTGGATGGTGGGATTCCAAGGTAAAGATCCGGTCGGGTTGAACTTGGTGGTTTTAGGCTAGAGATCCGGTTTGGGTTGATGCCTCAATAGACTAGAGATCCGGTTTGGGTTGATGTCTCACTAGGCTAAAGATCTGGTTTGGGTTGATGCCTCACTTGACTAAAGATCCGGTTTCGATTGATGTCACAATTGACCAGAGATACAGTTTGGATTGATGTCACAATAGACTAGAAATCCGGTTTGGATTGATGTCACAATAGACTAGAAATCCGGTTTGGGTTGATGTCTCCATGGACTAAAGATCCGATTTGGGTTGATGTCTACAATTGACTAGAGACCTGGATATGGTTGATGTCATATGTTTTCCCATCCATGAAACATGCTTGTATTTTATAATTGTGGTTTAACTTGTGTGTTCGCCACATTCGATTAAATCGGGTCTCCCCCGTCACCGAAGGGTGTTGTTTTCGGGTATTATGTTTATCCGCATTGTCGGCATCGTATTATATGCGTATGGATTGTTTTCCAAGATTTATGGGCGGTATTTTATGCCTCATCCTTGGTTGGATGTTTTCGACTATTGGAGTTTTATTCGCATTGATGTTATTTCGGAGTTCATTAATTATTTACCTCTTGAGTGAGTTTTGGATTTGAGTCCATTGCTGAGAAATGATTTTCATTTGAAGTTTTCCTCAAAGAAATTGTGTGCGTTTGAAAATTGGGTTGTTGGTGTATTTTATGCAAACCCCTTTTTGGAAATCATGAATTAAGTTGAATCTTTTGGTCTATCAAATTATTTGCTCATGATGTAAACTCTTGAACTCACTAGGCATTAGCCTAACCTTTTTATTTGTCGGCATGTGCAACAGGTTCAGGTTAGGAATAGCTTTAGCTACACTGTGAAGTGATGAGTGCTAGTAGAGTGCACGAGAAGTGAACTGCTTAGGAAGTCTTCCGCACTTATTTGGGATTAGCAACTTGTAGTTGTGTTAAGTAACACCCGACTTGAGGTATTAATTGTGGAAGTTGTGATGTTTAAATTTTGAGGTATTTTCAAGGATGGTTTGTAGAAATGGTTTTATCCTCTTTTGGTTATTTTATCGAAATTAAAGTTAGTTGCACTTCCCGATTTTGAGGGTGTTACATATATATATATATATATATATATATATATATATATGTGTGTGTGTGTGTGTGTGTGTGTGTTGTATATATATGTATGTGTTTGAGTGTGTTTGTGTACTTACGATATATATATATATATATAAGAGTGAATGACGTTTCTGGTTCTTATGGGATTAGAAGAAGACAAAAAAGATAACAAGAAAAAGAAAAGAAAAGATAAAGTTTAACATTGAATATGAGAAATAGTAAATGTAGAATCTTGCCCTTAAGTTAACGGAGGGTGTTGGATGGCCGTTTGATTCGGGGACCCTAGTCATGCAAAAATGAAAACCACAGGGACCATATCCATAATTAATCGAGTTTAGGGATGCTAGTCATAATTTTTGACATACCACAGGGACCAAATCCGTAATTCACCCTTTCAATTATTTTAAGGTTTTCACCAAATAACTATTAGGGATTGTTTTGTTGATTTTTCGTTAAATCGTATATGGATATGTTGTTTTGTATAAATTGTGAAGGTTCTCGTTTGGAGGGTTCTTTTATAAATGGAAAAAAACGTATTTTTTTAATTAGAAATAACAAAATTGAAAGAAAAAAAAACTTGTTTTTCTGCATAAAGCTCCCCCCTTATAAGTTTACTAAATACGCTACTAACTATATTATTAAGTCATCATCAATCAGTCATTTATAATTGACCGGTTGAGTTGTGAACCTTATTAAGCTCATTAAGCTGACCATTAACAAGAAAATTAAGCTTTTGATAAAATACATTAACAATATTTTGTTTAGACGTGAACATAATTGTGTTGCAAATTATCATTGTATATAAGGTTCGGTTGAAACTTAGTTGGGTTGCGAAAATTTGTTAAGATTGTAAATGTATTGAATATTTGAATAGGAGTAAGTTTAAATAAAAAGACTAAATATTGTGAGAATATATAGATGAAAGAGCTTAAAAGAAGTTTCATATGTGAGTCCATTTAAAAAACCATAATGAAGATGTATATGTGAACCAAATTAAATGGATTCATATACGCATCTTCAAGTGAATATTTTCAATGATTCACATATATAAATGGTTGTAATTAAATGAAACTTTTTATGAGATTTTTATTTTTATTTCTTTATTTTGGATAAATATAGAGAATCTGTCGTAGATGCTCTAAAATCGGGTTAGTTGTGTTGGTTGAATTTTATCCGGTTTAAAACACTTTGTGTTCTTTATTTCAAAAACGTTTGATCCAAATTCAATCATGGAAAATTTTCGATTCATTCTTACCAAACATGTCTAATTCAGTTCAATTTTTGTTTGGTTTGATTCAGTGGTGTAAATCATATGCTTCTTACAAGTAAAATTGAACATCAATTGATATCTAAAATTATTTTATACGAAATATATGTTAAAACTTGAAGCCCTAAATTAGAATAACATTACAAATAAGCTATGGATTATTATCGTCCTTCATGACAAATAAAAATGAACTATTTTGGGTAAGTAATTTATTCCATCATTAACAATGATGTATTCAAAATTTAATATCATGTATGAATGGAAATTTGATCTATGGAGATTCTTCGCCTTAGCAGGTAACGACCGATGGGTGTGGGTGGAAACGGGTTTGGGGCGGGGAGGAGGGGGGATGATACTACCTACATATAATGGGACCTATTATATATATATTTATATATTAGGTTTGAACTCGTGTATTACACAGGGTAATTTAAAAAATTAAATCATGTCAGAAAACTTTTCTTACAGATATGAATGATCATCGAAAGTACGATGCTACTTTTCTAAGTTTTTTTTCCCTTTAGAGTTGTTTTTTTGCAGCTGGTTACAAAATGTCCTTGTTTTAGAAAGTTTGCACAAAGGATGTTTAGCAAAAAATTAATAAAAAATATGAATAAATATTAAAAATTTATAAAACAAAATTTATAATAGAACGTAAATGAAAATATGGAAAAGTACATAGTTAAAATATTAATAAAAACAAGAACAACGTATCATAAATTACCAAATATTTCTTTATATACAACATTGTTTGTTCTATTGCTAATTATACCTTCATCATCTATAATTAATATTTTTAAACCTTGCCTACTTTTTACTCTAGATAAAGCAACATACAACTGATCATGGGTGAAGACTGGTTGTCTCAGAAACAAACCAACCTTCGATAATGACTGTCCCTAGCTTTTATTTATGGTCATGGCAAAACATACAGCAATTGGAAATTGTCTTCTTTGAAACTTGAACGGAATCCTCTTGTCTATAGGTGTCAAAGACATTCTTGGAATAAATGTTCGGCTTCTAATATTGCTTCCCGATATGATCTCTGCTTCTATAACCCGATTTCCCAAAGATAACACCCGTAGTCTAGTTCCATTACATAACCCAGATTTCTGATCAATATTCCTTAGTAACATAACTGGAACACCAACTTTTAGTACTATCTTATGGTTTGGCAAACCCGATAATTTAAGACCATTTAAGACATCAGGTGAGTACAAAGTTTCATCAAACTGTTCGTGAAGATGCTCTGATTCATACAGACTATCTGAACTTAGGTACTCCTTTTCATCTCCTGGAAACAATGATAGCAAACGATCATTTATTTCTTGAACGACTTCATGCTTGGGTGCAAGTATTGCTCTTTCCTGAAAATAGGATGAATTCTTGACATTTACAAGAATAGAAGGATAGACAAATTCAATTAATGCAGATACAGGATCAGTTGTATCGGTAATGAGAAGATCATCAGGTATATCGATAATTGCCTCACCATCATCCACACTACCAACTTTGCCTTCTCCTAAATCCAAAAGCCAGTTTGCAAAAATCCTTGTTTGTTCGATATCAGAAGCTTGACTGTCAACAGTTAACCTCATGTTTTTAGTTAACCTTAGGACTTTGCATTTTCCCCAAATGTAAGATGAACTTAACGACGCATTAACAATGTCTTGTCTACTTGCATTGGGAATAACCAGCAGAATTTGTCTGAAATCTCCTCCAAAAACAACAACTTTGCCACAAAAAAGCAATTCCGAGTCAGTAATGCCTTGACTACCAAAAATATCGTTCATACTTCTATCCAATGCTTCAAATGCATGCCGATGAACCATTGGTGCTTCATCCCATATAATCAACCTAGTCTTCTTTATTAACTTGGCAACATCATTGTCTGGCTTTATGTAACAAAAAGAATCTTCGTTAAGAATTAGAGGAATTTGAAAGCGAGAGTGTGCTGTCCTACCTTCTGTAAGAAGTAAAGAAGCAATACCACTCGAAGCAACGTTTAAAACAATTTCTCCTCTAGATTTTATTGATGCAGATAATGTCTTCCATAGAAATGTTTTACCTGTTCCGCCATAACCATATACAAAAAATACACCTCCTTGGTTATTTTGAACTGATGTGATGATATCGTCATAAACACCTCGTTGTTCATTTGTTAAAGCACCTAGAAGTTGACGAAACTCGTTCTGTAGATTAGCTATGTCGTAATCTAGCTCCTCCGTAATCAAACGATTGTTTGAAGACTCAACAGAATCATCATCAGGGTAAGGCATAGTGGTGAATTTTTTTAGGCTGGAATTGTTACGAAGTAAGATCTTTTCAATCTCAAACAATGTCAAGTTTTTGACTTGATCATCATTAAGGGATAAACCTGTAACATATATATATAATATAAATGTTAAACAATCATAACATAGAAATAATAACTGAAAAAATATTTAAGAAAGAAAATTATATTTAAAAAATAATAAAACAATAAATTGATTCGTATTTAAATAATAATTGTAAAATACCTAAATAGATAATTAACATAGTTGGAGACTTTAGTGCAATTCATTGATTGTAAAGAATCCCATCTGCCAAGTATTGCCATGTTTTTTGCCAAACAAATTCGGGTCTAGACAGACTATTTGAAATCAGCATGGTTGCAAATAAAGACCGTAGATAAAAACCAGAACCGGTTAAACTTGCTTCTTCAATGGCATCAACATATTCCCTGTCGTCATCTAAAAGCCCAATAGCATAACATGCATCTCTAAAAGTAGGAAATATATCTCCATTTACTGTACGAATGTCTTCGAATGATTTAGGACCTTTGACTTTATTCAAAAGAATTCTTAAATAATACGCTTCACCAAGAGCAGGAGAAACTGAATGAATTCTTCCAATTGAAAAGCCTTTTTTCCTTTGATCCCAACGTCGCTCTTCCTGTTTCCACACAAACTTTGTAGGGAATTCAACATAAGTAAGTTTTCGTGCTTCTGCGTAAAGTTCATTACACTTCATCCAAGCTAAGAACATTGAAGACGCCACAGAAGGTTTGTTTATGACATTTTCAATATCATCTTCAGCACCAAAAACGACTTGTTGTTGTCCAGGAAGATGGAAAGGAAGCCTCAAAACAGAAGGTTTCCTGTAATGAACATCATACCCAAATACACGCCAAGAAGCTTCACATGCAGATATATATCTACAGTCATAATATTCCCTTATTTCATCAACGAAATTATTATTATCTTCTTCATTTCTGTTTTCTACAACCGCAACAGTAGCTCTATCCGGACCCTTGTTGATATATTTGAACAAATATTTATAGAAGAAGCCTGATTGCACCACTCAACATTAATGTGTGCCTGATATCTTTTCAAAAGACATTTGTTATAAGCAACGACATTTCTGTTATCTAATTTAACACCTAACTATTCAAATAAGTTTATTTTTGGGATAAGATAAGGGTTATTTTTTTTGAATTAGAAATGAATAATTAACATTAAGGAGACGACTTCTATTTTATTAGGGGTAAAATAAGTTTATTTTTAGGATATATATGATTATTAATTATTCAAATAAGTTTATTTTTTGGGATAAGATAAGGGTTAATTTTTTTGAATTAGTATGGGATTACTATACACGGTGGAATTTTGTTGATAGGCTTATGGACTTTAAGCATATTAACACAGAATGAGTAAGCATACTAATATGGAATGAATAAGCATATTAACGCAGTGTGAATAAGCATACTGATGCAGAATGAATAAGCATCCTAATGCAGAATAGTATGTGATTACAGCCAAATAAACAGCAAGGATGTGGTGGTGTATATTAAAGAAATGAAACTATATTAAAGAAAATTTTGATCATTCGAATTTATTATAAGTATGGATATGTACGTATGTATCAAAAAATATTCAATAGTGGACTTATTTCGAAGGTATTGACGAAACGATTACAATGGTATAATTTGTAAAAAATAGAAATGTTTTTTAATGCATTTTG
Organism: Saussurea involucrata; assembly: GCA_033807775.1. NCBI lineage: Eukaryota > Viridiplantae > Streptophyta > Magnoliopsida > Asterales > Asteraceae > Saussurea > Saussurea involucrata. The sequence goes on from CM066315.1 coordinate 70,307,511, forward strand.
TTCCTAAACATTATTTATGTTTATATGATAAGAGTCTAAAATGAAAAATAAAAAAAGTAATGGATTAAAAGTAAACTACATAGGTAATTATAAGGGCAGTAAATGTAAGGTATAAATTAAAAAAATTTAATTAAGGAGAGATTTAAGGAGTAGTGAATGTGGGTGTGCTAATTGAACCTATAATGTAAAGGCGTCCAGATACATGTTTAGGCGGGAAAACCATAAAACCGGATCACCAGACGACGACACGTGTCACTGTAGTTACTTATTTATTATATGTATAGATATATATTGGGAGGTTCAAGGGAAAACCTTAAAAAAACGAAAAACTGAAGAACATCCTAGGGGCCCTTCATCTGGACGTTATGCATTTGTGCATACAGGTAAATTAAGTTGACTTTTTGGTTTTTATGCACAAGTGCATTATGTATTTGTGCATATGCACAAATGCATGTTACAAATTACCAGTATGCACAAGTGCATACCGCTCATATAAAGGGGGATACCCGAGTGTTCCTTAGTTTTTCGTTTATTTGAGGTTTTCCCTTGAACCTGACCCTATATAGTGGGAGGTTCAAGGAAAAACCTTAAAAAACGGAAAACTGAAAAACACCCTAGGGGCCCTTCATCTGGACGGTATGAATTTGTGCATACAGGTAAATTAAGTTGACTTTTTGGTTTTTATGCACAAGTGCATTATGCATTTGTGCATATGCACAAATGCATGTTACAAATTACCTGTATGCACAAGTGCATATCGCCCAGATAAAGGGATACCAGAGTGTTCCTTAGTTTTTCGTTTATTTGAGGTTTTCCCTTGAACCTGGCCATATATATATATATATATATATGGTTGGGTTCCTGTGGGAAATTGAAGTTAACGTGAGAATTGGTTATCAACCGTTGGATGAGAAATGAATGCACATTAGGATGGGATGTACCAAGATAAGATACACCGTGTCCGAGATGCACAAAATCAATTCCCTTTTAAGTTGCAATTCAAGAGATGACATTTGATTAAAAGTAGTCTACGGTTCAGATCCACTTCTCAGTTCTCACACGATCCTTTCTTTATATATACGAGTAAACTATAAATTTAGTCCATGAGGTTTACATGTTTCTCCGAAAATGGTCCTTAGGCTTCAATAATTACAGTGAGCGTCCCTATTGTTTTCGTTTTTGCTTTGAAAATCGTCCCTCGACTTAACTCTGTTAAAAGTTTCCATTAAATTAAGGGTATTTTTGTCCTTTTACTTTTACAGGGATAAGGTATACAATTTTGTTTAAACTATAGGGATCAAACTGTAATTTACTTTACTTTATATTGATTCTATATTATTATATAGAGTAAATTGCAACTTTGGTCCTTGTGGTTTGTTGTTTTTCTCACTTTTGGTCCCTATAAAATTTTTATTGCAAGAAAAACTCTGTGGTATGCAAAAGTGCTCAGATTTGGTACTGTTAGATTGCCTCCGTTAAAACCCCCATGTGACTTGCACATGAGGGTATATTGGTCCTTTTACAAACAACAAACGATAAGGACCAAAATTCAAATTTACTCTTTTATTGTTATACCATTTATTTAAAACATGATAATTATATTATATAATTAATAAATAATTATTAGTTGATTTAAACATAACTTATTTAATAAAACGAAAAAATTTAAATCAATTAATTATTTGTTTATGTTTCGTCGACAAAAATTATATTATTATAATTTATATTTTCGTTTTTATTTAATTTCATTTTTAATATAATATAAAAAATCTAGGTATATTAAAATGATATATGTTATTACATTTAAAAACGAAATTATAATTAAATTTAGGGAAATTAATTAAAATGCCATAAGTCAAAGTCAAACTTACCAAAATGCCACAAATCTCTCACAGTTTGCAAAAATACCCCAAATACCCGTGATAGGAGCCCGCGATCGCGGCCAGTGGCATTTTGGTAATATTATTATCCCGCGATCGCGGGGGAAACGGCTAAAATACCCGCGATCGACACTTTTGTTTGTATTTCATGATTTTTAAATGAAATTTTACACTTTCACCCCCTATACTTATTTATAAACTTTACTTTATACTTTTTACTTTCATTATTTTAATTTTACATTTAACACATATAATCGTTTATTAACTAAAACACGTTAAAAAAATACGTTTTAATTTTAACAAGTTACACCATTATAATCGTCTCTTCGATACGTTCGAAATGAGCTCAATCTTGAATTTTTTTGATTTATATATTTTAATATATATCATATATACTACATAAAAATATTTTTAATATTTACAATTCATACCTTTATAGTTAATTATTTAATTTATGGTACTCTTATAGTTAATGCGATATGAGTGTAAAACAAAATTGAGAATACGTTAAAAAAATGAATTTCCGCAGATAAAAAATATTTTTTAGGTAGTGTATATGATATATATTAAAATATATAAATCAAAAAAACTCAAGATTAGGCTCATTTCGAACGTATCGAAGAGACGATTATAATGGTGTAACTTGTTAAAATTAAAACGTATTTTTTTAACGTGTTTTAGTTAATAAACGATTATATGTGTTAAATGTAAAATTAAAATAATGAAAGTAAAAGGTATAAAGTAAAGTAAGTAAATAAGTATAGGGGTTGAAAGTGTAACATTTCAATTTTTCCACAAAATTGTGATTTTGATTTGATATTTACACTTTCACCCCCTATACTTATTTATAAACTTTACTTTATAACTTTTACTTTCATTATTTTAATTTTACATTTAACACATATAATTGTTTATTAACTAAAACACGTTTAAAAAATACCTTTTAATTTTAACAAGTTACACCATTATAATCGTCTCTTCGATACGTTCGAAATAAGCTCAATCTTGAATTTTTTTGATTTATATATTTTAATATATATCATATACACTACCTAAAAAATATTTTTTATCTGCGGAAATTCATTTTTTTAACGTATTCTCAATTTTGTTTTACACTCCTATCGCATTAACTATAAGAGTACCATAAATTAAATAATTAACTATAAAGGTATGAATTGTAAATATTAAAAATATTTTTATGTAGTATATATGATATATATTAAAATATATAAATCAAAAAAATTCAAGATTGAGCTCATTTCGAACGTATCGAAGAGACGATTATAATGGTGTAACTTGTTAAAATTAAAACATATTTTTTAACGTGTTTTAGTTAATAAACGATTATATGTGTTAAATGTAAAATTAAAATAATGAAAGTAAAAGGTATAAAGTAAAGTTTATAAATAAGTATAGGGGGTGAAAGTGTAAAATTTCATTTAAAAATCATGAAATACAAACAAAAGTGTCAATCGCGGGTATTTTAGCCGTTTCCCCCGCGATCGCGGGATAATAATATTACCAAAATGCCACTGGCCGCGATCGCGGACTCCTATCGCGGGTATTTGGGGTATTTTTGTAAACTGGGAGAGATTTGTGGTATTTTGGTAAGTTTGACTTTGACTTATGGCATTTTAATTAATTTCCCTTAAATTTATATCTTATTGAACACGACTTTCTTTTAGATTTTTTTAAATAAGTTACTCTACGATTATTAAAATGATGTAACATTCAAAAAGATTAAAGCATGTGGGTTTTGTTAGAGATGTTTGAGAGAGGAAGTGCGACCAGAAAAACCTTTGAAACAACTCCAGCAGATTATTCAAAAATATTAAAGTGAAGAATCAAATTTCAAAATCTTTAATAAAGAATCAGATTCAATTTCAACAGACTTTCTATTTTTGAGATTACAACATTAAATATATAATAAAAATACTATATAAGGGATTTCCAACCCATTTTTGTGTTTTTTGGTAAATCCTCATTCTCAAATATTCCTAACATAATTCTTATAAAAAAACTTCATGTCTTGATTTATATTTATTGGATAATTTATTTTCAATTAAAAATGAAATTTAGTAAAAACGAAAATATAAATTATTTTATTATAAATTTGGTCGACGAAAAGTAAATAAATTATTAATTAATAAAAAATTTGTCATTTTTTTAATAAGTTATATTTTAAATCAAGTGATGATTATTTATTAGTTATATAATAGAATTATTATGTTTCAAATAAATGGTATAATAATAAAAGAGTAAATTGTTCCTTATGGTTTGTTGTTTGTAAAAGGACTAATATGCCCTAATGTGCAAGTCATATAGGAGGTTTTAACGGAGGCAATCTAACGGTGTTAGTCCTCAGGGACCAAATCCGAGCACTTTTGCATACCACATGGTTTTTTTTGCAATAAAAATTTTATAGAGATCAAAAGTGAGAAAAACAACAAACCACAAGGACCAAAATTGCAATTTACTCTAGTATATCTATACTATCTTAGGCCATCCACAGCGCCCTTCGGGCTCGAGCTCGGGCTCGTGCGGGCTCAGGCGGGCAATGGTGGGGGTATGGCGGGCTTCATCCTCGGGCTCGGCCAGCGGGCTTTCAAACCCGAGGAACCCGAAAGCTCCAACGGCTACTTTGGCATTTTTTTTAAATCTTGAAAATAAATAACTCCCAACGGCTACTTTTATAAAAAAAATTAATTTTTTTTCAATTTAATCACACTATATATATTAACCCTCAACCTCTTATTTTTTTCACACCAACAATCTCTCAAACTCTCTCAAATTCTCTCAAATTTCATCATGAATCCAAACAAAACACCTACATCCCGTCATAACCGACCAAATACACCGCAACCGCAAGAAGACCCGGAGCTTGGTTTCCAAGCGTTTACACAACCAGGTTATCGTCCGCAATTTTCGCAACAAATTCCGCCATAATGGTCGCAACAAAATCCGCCACAATATTTTTACAACTCATTAGGCCATCCGCAACAAATTCCTTACCAACTTACATGTCCCGGTTTGATTGAACAAGGTTTTACTCCGGCCAACTTCAATCCTCCTTCACCCTTCATCAATCTCGCCGACGACATTGTTCCGGAAACCCAACATTCTAGCCCGCACACACTACAATCCATCTACACTCAACCATCAAACCTTCAACCATCAAACCCTCAACCATCGAGAAAAGAAAAAAACAAACAATATGAAAATAGAGCCCCCAAACAGATGTGGACTAACGAGGAGGAACTCGCGTTAGTGTCGGCGTGGGTTGACGTTTCGGAGGACCCCGTTATCGGTAACGCACAAACCCATGGTAATATTTTTACGGTTATTATTATTATTATTGTTATTATTAATATTATTATTATTATTATTCTTGTTAATATTCTTATACTTGAATTTACATAAATGTAGAAAGTTTTTGGACCCGAATCGGGGAAATGTTCTTTAGTGTGATGGGTCGCGGAAATTATAGAACAACTCATCAAATCAACACCAAGTTCAACGACCTCAATAAAAAAATTGCCCTTTTTGGCGGCATCTACAACAACTTGGTCAATAATAGATCAAGCGGAATGAGTGATGCCGACATTTCACGAGTGGCACACGAACGGTACCAAGCACAACAAGGGTTTGCTTTCTCTAAAGAACAAGCTTGGGAAGTCCTAAAAAAATGTCCAAAATGGGGAGCCGTTCCAACGATGACGACAACTTCATCGCGGGGTTCAAAACGTACCAAACCTTCCGATGATGACGATGACGACAACTTCATCGAGCAACTTCAACGACCCATCGGGAGAAACAAGGCAAAAAAGCATCAACGAGTAATACGTCCGGGACGAATATGAACGAAAGTGTTACTCAGTTGTTGACGACGTTCAACGACAAGATTGATGATACAATGGAATATAAAATGAAAAAACTCGATCTCGAACTTCAAAGGTTGGAACACGAACGAGAAAAACGATTTGAGAAAGACTTCGCGTTTTTCATGACCCCGCATGATCACCTTACGGGAGACGTTTTGAGGGTTACTTTAACGAGAAAAGAGCAAATTAAAAAATTTCATAATTGGTAGTGTTTTGTATTTTGTAATTTTTAATTTTTTAATGAATGATATGAATTTTTATTTTTATTATTTATCTTATTTTTATTTATTAAAAAATATATAAATATTTTTATTTTGTTAAATAATTAAATGTATAAATAAAAGAATTAAAAAATGTGGTGGCAAGAGGGCTTTTAGTTATGTGCTGCGGGTCTTTAGGGCTTAGCTGATGTGGCGCTGATGTGGCGTTGAGGGCTTGAGGGCTTTTAGTTATGCGCTGAGGATGGCCTTATAAAGCAAACAAACCCCAAACTTTTAAAAACAACCCTTTAAGCTTTATGTACAATCATTTAAAGCATGATTTCTTAAAATTTTAGAGTGAGAAACCAAAGCTTCTTTCATGGGTTATCTTTCCAAGAATTGCCTCTTAACCCTCCTATCAAATTATTTCTTACCGGTTCAAAAAAGTTCTCTTCCCAAGACAGACGCCTTGGTAATATTTGAAGAAACGCACGCCTCTTCCTTCTCCAAGACGCGATGATTATTCAACCTCCCGATAACCTCAGGGACGATTCAAACTCCAGTATGATCGATTTCGTGATGGTCATCGATTTCAACTCTGTTAGTCCCAGATGGCTATAACAAGTATTGTAGAAGGGGGGGTTGAATACAATACTCAAAATTTTCACAATTTTAATTCTTTTATTGAAAATCTTTCAACAAGAATTACACATAGAAAACTTAAGACTGTTGCGGAAAAGAACAGATAAACTATTCTAACAATCTTACACAAAGTATACAACAAAATAACTAAGAACACTTAGAACAAAGCTATAAAGTTTTTCAAGCAAACTGGAAATTCTTGCACTTAGAGAATTCTTCCAGTTTGCGTAGAATATCAAGAGCTCACAGTAATCTTCAAAGTCTCTCAAGATGTGTGTGTTTCAGTATGGAGAGCTCTTCCTTTTATAGTGACAAGGAGTGTGCAAGCATTGAATGCTTGAGACACTTGTCATCTTCACACTTGCTGAGGATGTTGACTTCTGGAAAGTTGTGAAGTCCTTGTCACCTTTTACAAGGTACAGTCAGAAGAGCTCATGCATGAGAAAAGAGCTTTGCATGGAAATGGATAATAAGACAGAAGGTCACTTTATCCATGTAGAAAATATCTTCTCAATTTGTCTTCTTATGTCTCTCAGTTTTGTCTTCTTTTGCTTCTCAAAATCTCTTTCAACAAATGCACCACCGAAGAAAGGTTGTAAGATTTCTTCCAAGACAAAATGAATTTGCTTCTCATTTTGTCTTATTATGTCTCTCACTTTTGTCTCCTTTTGCTTCTCAGATTTTCTTTCAAGAAAAGCACCACCGATGGAAACTTGAGATATGTGACACATCTTTGGAGAAAGCATCTTTGAAGCTTCTTTGAGGTCCCACCGAAATGTCATTTGGGATATGTGACACATCTTTGAGATATGTGACATCATCTTTGAGATATATGACATCATCTTTGGGAAAAGCTTCTTTGAGACTAGGCCGAAATAGAGAGAAGTTTCGGTGGAAATACCACCGAAATTGTGAGAACAATTTCGGTGAACAATGACTTGTATGTTTGAGAAAAGATCTTTCACTTCCACAATGAGAGAATCTTTAATCTTGACTTTGGTTGATCTTTGACTTCACCAAACATTTGATATCTTGTACAAGCCATTACAAAGAACCATGCATCCAAAATTTCTCTAAGTATAAAATGTTTTTCAAAGTATAAAAGGAGATCATGAGGTCATCTTCAAATCTTGTGACCCAACAATCTCCCCCTATTTGATGATGACATCCATACTTAGAAAAACATGAGTAAGACAGTGAATAATGCAAGTTGACCCTTCTTTACTCTTTTGGGTTCTTTTTCACACAGTCCATTTTTTTTTTTTTTGTGTGTGTATGTATATATGATATTTACATATAAAAAAATAAAAAGGTATAGCTGTACAAATAATCGAAAGGAAAAGGAAAGAAGTATAAACAGTATAAACAGAATGAATATTACTTGCATCTTTGGAGGGGCGAGTTGAAACTTGTGTCTGGCTTGAGGATTCTTCATTTTGATCAGCAGCCTTAGGATACTTCTGCCCAACTGTTGCATCTTGGCATCTTTTCATGTTTAGCATCAGCATCCTTTGTCTTTGTTTTGCTCCCCCTCAGTTAGATCAGACGGTCTTTGTGTTTCTCCCCCTCAGTTAGATCCGCCCGGACTGAAGTGCTCCCCCTTGACCGGTCCGTCGATTTCCTCATTTTTTCAAGTTGGTCGCTGTATATGAGTACTGAGGGTTTATGTTGCTCCCCCTCAGATGAATTCTCCCCCTCAGCGGCCGACGTAGGAAAAACACCAAGAGAAAATGAAAAGATCGGCCAGAACCAAGACCAGTTTTTTTTTTTTTTTTTTTTTTTTTTACCTTTCCACCGAAAATTGAGCAAAATCCACCGAAAATAGGCTATTTTCGGTGGGATTTTCGGTGGAAAATCGGTAGAATTTTTTTTTTTTTTTTTTTTTTTTTTTTTTTTACCTTTCCACCGAAAATTGAGCAAAATCCACCGAAAATTGGCTATTTTCGGTAGGATTTTCGGTGGAAAATGAAGGAGAGTCCACCGAAAATTGGCTATTTTCGGTAGGATTTTCGGTGGAAAATCAGTAGTAAAACTTCTAAGACATTATGGAGAAAATCTTCAAAGTGAAGAAAAGATTGGAATTTCATCTTCCAATTTGATGACCCAAAAAGATTGAGTTTGAGGATTTGGGGTGACATCTGTAGAAGAGTTTGTAGTGGGTGGATTGGTGGAGGGATTTGAGGTGGTGGATCGGTGGAGGGATTTGAGGTGGTGGATCGGTGGAGGGATTTGAGGTGGTGGATCGGTGGAGATTCGGTGTGGAATCGGTGTGGATCGGTGTAGACTCGGTGGTGGATCGGTGTGAGGATTCCACCGAGGAGTTTGAAGGATTGTACCGAATTTAGAAGGGTTTCACCACCGAATTTGAAGGGTTCCACCGAATTTGAGGGGTACCACCGATCGAGGAGGCAAAACATATGATGGGAAGTAAAGTATGGTGGGATATGGTTTTGGTTTGGTGGTTAAGGAAAATTTCGGTGGTGAGGTTTAGAAAAGAAATGGGTTTAAAAAATAGAAGAGGAGGGTGAATAAATAAAGGTGGCCACAAAAAGAAAGAAAAGTTTATGGATGTGAGAAGGGTTTAAATGAGATTTTTGGTGGAAAGAAAATCGGTGTGGGCTGGTTGGGTTTCTTCTCAGCAGAAAATAAGGGTAGAAGGGTGGAAAAGAAATTTGGTGAACAAGATTCGGTGAAAGAGAAAAATGAATTCGGTGAAGAATGGGGAAATGGTTTAAAAAAAAATTGTGGATGAAATTTGAATTTCGGTGGATGAAATTCAATTTTGGTGGTTTTAAGAAAAGGTGATACCAGATTTTGTACTTTTCGGTGGTCGTGAGATTGCATGGTAAGAAAGTATTTTGGTGGAAGAAATTAGTAATTAGTTTTATTAAATTATTATTATTATTATTTATTATTATTTTAATATATATATATATATACACATCGGTGAAACCGAAAGTATGTATATATATACATATTTATAATAATAATAATAATAATAATATAATAATCATAATAATAATTTCAATACCCTAAACCAATGCATCCTAAACAACGCCTATTCTTTAGTGGGTAGAGCAGTAAGATGAGAACTGGGAGGCTTTTCAAAAACAAGGAGATCTTGAAGGTTTTGTCAACTTTCTCACTTGTTCACATAGATCCATCTGCCCAGCTCAAAATCTGCAATCACAAAGAATTTAATTTCCAGGTACCCATTTTGAAGGTGGGTCCTTTTGGGTTAGAAGAAAAAGAATGACAAGAATTTATATCACTCAGAATAATTCTTTATTTCACACAGTCTTTGGCAAAATGAGAAATATCACCACAGATATAGCATTTTCTATAAAGAGAGTTCCTTTTAGAAACTTGACATTTTTCCTAACTTTTGCTCAAAGATTTTGAAGAGATAACAAAGAATGGGGGTGCATCACATAGAATTCATATTTCAAAAATTGGGAGTACATAAATCCTTTCTTTTGAATTGGACATTTTGAAACTCACAGATTTAAGAAGAAAATCGGTATGAGAAGTCATAAAGTTATTTTTGGAAAAATTTTGGAGGATTTCCTTTTAAGACAGAAACAACACCCAGAGACTAGCCAAATAAAATTTCCAAAATTTATGTTTTCAGATGTGATGGCAGAAATTATGAACACATAGCAAAAGAGTTTGAAATAAGAGAATTCATAAAAGATAGATAAAACACATAGTATGTACCTGTGAAGAGTAGAAGAAGCACTTAGCTGATACAAGAGCAGTTGAGGAGTCATTCGCTTTCAGATGTGGGTTCATCTGCTAAATCATAAGATTTAGCAGGCAGACCCTTTCCTCTTCTGATAAGTCTTTCATTTCTTTCCTTTTCTCTCTTGTATTTTTCCTTGTATCTTTCAGCCCGGTCAAAATTTGCAGAAGAGAGGTGTTGGCTGAACTTTTGGGAATCATATTTGGATCTTTCCGATTTTGAGGAAAATCGGCCTGAGGAAGCAGTTCTGGGTCTTTCAAACTGTTTACTCTTACACTCAGAAGCAAAATGACCCTTTTTACCACAGTTAAAACATTCCTCATTAGATTTATCCAAAGGAGAGTGTTTGGAGAGAGAAGAGGATGAATTTCTATCAAACTTAGATTTTCCAGAAGAGAGATGAGATTTGGATTTAGAGTGCCCATCCAACATGGCCATTTCATCAGATAATTTATCAGCTGAAGTTTCCTCACATTCATCCTTAGCATCACTAAGATATGCTTCTGAATGATCATTGGGATCTTCTTGACTATTATGGTCAGAGTCAGATGGGTAGGTGATTTTTGGAAAACACTTAGTCTTTTTGGAAGAGTCACTCAGGAGAGCTAGAGAAGAGTTCTTTATAAACTTTTGCAGTTTCGTCTGCTCATAGTTGAAAAGAGTACCATAAAGAACAGTAAGAGGCATATGATCAAGATCCTTGGTTGTCTTTATACAAGTACAGATATTTTCCCAAAAATCGGGAAGACAGTCCATAAATTTGCACAGGACTTCCTCATTGTCATACACTCTACCTAACAGCTTTAAGTCATTAAGAAGACTGTTAAAGCGATTATAGTAGTTGGAGAGAGATTCTCCTTTCTCATAAGAAAAGAGTTCATATTTTCTAACAAAACCAATTTTTCTGCTCTTTTTAACTTCATTTGTACCTTCGTACAAAACACACAGAGTGGACCACATCTCTTTGGCAGTAGAGAGATTTACCAGAGAGTGGTACACTTCATCAGGAAGAGAGAGAGCAATGATAGTTCTAACTTTAGAATCAAGAGACACAAGTCGTTTTTCCTCATCAGTATATTTCTTAGGATTTTTAAGAATGTAACGACCAGTAGCAGCAGATTTTTCTTCATCAGACGAATCATTAGAATCATCTTTTTCCATGGTTTCTTTACCCGGCCTCTGCGTTTCATAGCGAGCCCAAACTCTGGGGATAAAGGGTCCCTCTTGGAGAATGGTTGGATATCTAGTATCCACTCCTTCCATGAACAGCATCATGCGGCTTTTCCACAAAGAGAAGTTGTTAGCATTGAACTTAGGAGGTTTTGAAATGGAGCCATTTTCAGAAAAGTTATTTTGAAAAGAGTTTTCAATAGTTGAAGAAGAGGAGGCAGCCATCGCAGATCAAGTTTATGGGATTAAACTTTCTGCTCTGATACCACTTGTTAGTCCCAGATGGCTATAACAAGTATTGTAGAAGGGGGGGTTGAATACAATACTCAAAATTTTCACAATTTTAATTCTTTTATTGAAAATCTTTCAACAAGAATTACACATAGAAAACTTAAGACTGTTGCGGAAAAGAACAGATAAACTATTCTAACAATCTTACACAAAGTATACAACAAAATAACTAAGAACACTTAGAACAAAGCTATAAAGTTTTTCAAGCAAACTGGAAATTCTTGCACTTAGAGAATTCTTCCAGTTTGCGTAGAATATCAAGAGCTCACAGTAATCTTCAAAGTCTCTCAAGATGTGTGTGTTTCAGTATGGAGAGCTCTTCCTTTTATAGTGACAAGGAGTGTGCAAGCATTGAATGCTTGAGACACTTGTCATCTTCACACTTGCTGAGGATGTTGACTTCTGGAAAGTTGTGAAGTCCTTGTCACCTTTTACAAGGTACAGTCAGAAGAGCTCATGCATGAGAAAAGAGCTTTGCATGGAAATGGATAATAAGACAGAAGGTCACTTTATCCATGTAGAAAATATCTTCTCAATTTGTCTTCTTATGTCTCTCAGTTTTGTCTTCTTTTGCTTCTCAAAATCTCTTTCAACAAATGCACCACCGAAGAAAGGTTGTAAGATTTCTTCCAAGACAAAATGAATTTGCTTCTCATTTTGTCTTATTATGTCTCTCACTTTTGTCTCCTTTTGCTTCTCAGATTTTCTTTCAAGAAAAGCACCACCGATGGAAACTTGAGATATGTGACACATCTTTGGAGAAAGCATCTTTGAAGCTTCTTTGAGGTCCCACCGAAATGTCATTTGGGATATGTGACACATCTTTGAGATATGTGACATCATCTTTGAGATATATGACATCATCTTTGGGAAAAGCTTCTTTGAGACTAGGCCGAAATAGAGAGAAGTTTCGGTGGAAATACCACCGAAATTGTGAGAACAATTTCGGTGAACAATGACTTGTATGTTTGAGAAAAGATCTTTCACTTCCACAATGAGAGAATCTTTAATCTTGACTTTGGTTGATCTTTGACTTCACCAAACATTTGATATCTTGTACAAGCCATTACAAAGAACCATGCATCCAAAATTTCTCTAAGTATAAAATGTTTTTCAAAGTATAAAAGGAGATCATGAGGTCATCTTCAAATCTTGATGACCCAACAAACTCTATCTCTCTCATTGAGGTCGATTTCTAATTTAGTTTTTTTTTGTTTTGATTTCTCTGAGGTTTGAAGCAATATCAGTTGTCACTCTCTGTGTTCTCTTTCGTTCTCTCTTACATTTGGGGTGTTAAAAGAGGAGTAGCTTCAAAAAAATTGTGCAGTTCTTAAAGTAAGTTGAAGCTTGTTTTAGCTCTCACCTGCATAAATGTTTGCTTTTCTTTCTTGTGAACATATGGCTTCCTAATGTTGTGTTTCAGCTCCAGCTCATCGTTTTCTGCCTTTTCTACTCCAAGTTTGAAAGCTCTAGCTCCATCGTTTTCTTCCATCGTTTTTTTGTCAAGTAAACCGAATATAACATTTTCTTCCATCGTTTTCAGATACCCGGAAGGTAACGATCGATTATTGAAATGGGTTTTTTTGTTGTAGACCAAGTGTCTGTTGTTTTGTCTGTGTGAACATTGTAGATGGATGTTTGTGTTTTTAGGTACCCGTTTCAGCCACCGATTGTAACATTTATCACTCTTATATACCATCCAAATATCGATACAGTAGGACGAATCTCTCTCGATATTGTTAACGTCCCTCCAAAGGTGAGTTCTTTAGCTAAGCAGATTAATGATTTTTTTTTACTTCAAACCTGTTTTTTTCTTAACAATATATATATATATATATATATATATATATATATGTATATTCGATTGATAACAATTAATATATTTATTGGTATGTGTTTGTTGTTTTGTATTATGGAGGAAACGACTAGAAAAGTCTCTGATACAGAAGAACACAAATCAAAGGTAGAGATAAGTTACTTTCTAGAAGTATAATGTGATGCAAGGGTTTTGTGTTAGAGATGAGTTTTAAGGTTAAGTTCTATGGTTCTTTTCTATGCTCTCTTTGCATCTGGATTGATTGGATTTTGAAAACAAGGCCATGGAGGTAACAAATTTTGAACTCTCACCATATGCATGCATCTTTGGTTGTTCATTTCAAGAAAATACATTCAAACACAGCGACTTAAATAACTTTGATCTTGGCTGATGCATTTTGAAGGTTTGATTAAGCCACTTGCAATCAACAAGGTTTGATTTTGGAATGTGAGAACTTGGCATAAGTCTAGATTATACAAAATTCTAACTCTTATCCATAAACTCTCAGTCTCATTTATAAATGAAGTTATACTTTTAACCTTGTAGAGTCAAAACATTTTGTTTTAAATTTAAGTTTGATATAGAAATTTTTTGTTTACAATGCTTCATGTGTGTCCGTGTGAATGTGAGTACCCTCCCTCCGGTGGTGCGTTGGTCTTGGTCACCGAAAACTAATGGAGATGGCGTCTTGGCATCTTGGTGCGATGGTCCAGTATACATTGCATACACACACACACACACACACACACACACATATATATATATATGAGTAAATTACAGTTTGGCCCCTATAGTTTAAAAAGAATTGTATAAACAACAATACCTTAACTTAACGGACAATGTTAAGTGAGTTAGTGATCGGTGACGATTTTCAAAGCAAAATGCAAGTCGGATAACTCTTTGTTTGTGTATCGTCGTGGACATGATCTGGCCAATCTCTTATTGTATGTCGACGACATTATCCTCATTGTGTCATCCGACACACTTCACCACTACAATATCAGCCGACTTGTATCCGAATTTGCTATGAAGGATCTTGGACCGCTAAGCTATTTTTTGGGTATTTCCGTAAGACAGCATCGGAACGGGTTATTTCTGTCTCAATCCACCTATGCCAAACATATCTTAGTCTGTGCCAACATGACTGCGTGCAACCCGACCACTACTCTTGTTGATCCTACCTCAAAGCTTAGTGCAACTTCTGGCCATCCGGTCAAAGATCATACCCTCTACCGCAACCTTGCCAGGGCTTTACAGTATCTCACCTTTACACGACCTGACATCTCATACGTCGTTCATCAAGTGTGTCTTTTTATGCACGACCCTCGCGAGCCACACTTTCAGGCTTTACGTCGCATACTATGTTACATTCAAGGCACCATAGCTTTTGGATTACACTTGTCTCCATCGCCCTCTTTAGATCTTCTAGCCTACACGGATGTGGATTGGGGTGGCTGCCCAGATACGCGTCAATCTACCTCCGGATATTGTGTTTTTCTTTGGGATAATCTTATCTCATGGTCTTCTAAGCGCCAACCAACTTTATCTCGTTCAAGTGCGGAAGTCGAGTACCGTGGGGTGGCTAATGTGGTAGCCGAGACTTACTGGCTTCGTAATTTGAAACTGGAACTTTGTTGTCCTCTCACTAAGGCTACGATGGTGTATTGTGATAATGTAAGTGCGATTTATCTTTCTGTGAACCCTATGCAACACCAACGTACAAAGCATATCAAAATGGACATCCATTTCGTCCGGGAGCATGTTACCAAGGGTCAAGTTCGTCTCATGCATGTACCTTCTTGTTGGTCCCGAAAGGCTTAAACAAGTTTGTAGAAGGGGGGGTTGAATACAAACACACTATTTTACTTTTCTAAATTGTTTATTGATAAAACATTAACAATTTACAGCTTGTTGCGGAAACAAGATTAAGGATAAACCTAAATCTAAACAAGTTGGAACACTAAGGTTTTCTTGCACTAAGAAAGATAAGGAGATTACTAATAAAATCCTATCTTGAGAGATTTGAACTTGTCCAGAGTTAGCAAGTTACTTCAAATGAAGTGAGTTCATCTCTTTATATACTGCATGCATTTAATGCAATTCTGTATACACTTTACACGTGTCATCAGCGGATTGGTTGCATGTCATTGACCTTTGTTGACAACCTTAGTAGCCGCATGAATGAACAGTGTAGTATCAGAGTGGTTGTACGATTTCAGATTTTCGGAGGTTCTTTTCTGACATTTCGTACGGTGGCGTGCAAGGGAGGTTAAGACAAAAGTACTTTGTACGGAGGACTTCATGATCAGCTTTCGTTGATTCAGCGATTATCATTTACTATTCAGCAGATGATAAAGTTCAGCGATAGCTGAAGTCTTGTACTTGATACTTTACGTTGAGTGGACAAATCTGAGTCTTCGCTGATCCGCATCAGTTCATTAGGAGACTTGTCGCTGGTTCTTGAGCTTGATCTTCGACTTCAGCGTAGAACCTTTGTTGACGTGAATCTTGTCTTCAGGGATCATAAGTAAACAACTAACTTATCAGCGATCACCATAAGGACTGAACAGACTCAGCGATATGGTGAACAGTGTTCGCTGAATGTTTAATCTAAAAGTGCGAGAGTTCCTATCAGCAGTACTGTAAGATCTTAGTACTTATCAGCGATAGTGAAACTCTGATACATATTGTTTACTTACAATTTTCACTAAGTATTTAAGATAGGGTCATTATCAAATCACTGAGGGTTTGGATCAACAATCTCCCCCTATTTGATTATGACATAGCAACAGAGAAAATTGCTATTTAATGAAAACATAAGGATAAAAAGAACTCATAAAATATTTGTCCCTTTTACTGTTTTCTGGGATCTTTTCAGTACTGATGGAGTAAAGTACATTCGCTGAAATCTTTCTTTAAATCTTTGAATCAGGTTACAATATGAATAAGAAAGATTACAAGTACAAGCGAAATAAATTACAAGTACTGAAGGATGGCTGATACAATAGAGAAAAAATGGTGATTGTTGTCAGCCTTCAAAGGGTTCTTCCTTAATGAGAAGTTCATCAAGGGTTGTCTTTTCAGTTGGAATCATCCAGTCAGGAACCTTTTCTCCTTTATTCTTTAGCTTCAGAGCAGCTTCAAAAATCAAGGGTTTTAGGTGTCGTGCCTGAATGTCTTTTCTGAAGTCGCACCAGTAGATGAGATCTTTGAGCTGTTCGATTGGAGTGATTGGAAGCTCAACGATCCGTTGAAAGCATTTACGTCCGTCGTAGTCAAGAAAGAATATTCCATAAGGATTACTGATGACTTTACCAGGGACGAAAAGTTCACATGGTGGCAAAGAGACGTCAAGGGCAGATAGATCAGGATCAGGACCAAGTACTTCAGCGCGAGAGAAACCAATTCCAGTTTCATTTCGTATGACAGGACCTGAGTTTGAATCTTGACGTTTCTTCCTTGGAGAGTCCTTTTTTCTTTTCGGCTTTAGATCAGGAACAGGAGGAATATCCACACAAGAAGATATCAAATCGATCTGTCTGTTTATCAGCTTTTCGAAATGATCCTTGTACTTAGATTTTGATGGTTGGATAGCTAACCTCATCTCCAGCCATTCAGAGAGACCATACCTTTTTACAGTGTCAGCACGAAAGGTTTCAGATGAGTCATCTTCTCTGAACAGTTTGATGTCAACAATAGGTACTCCGATGGAGGTTCTTCCAGAGATGAATACCTTGTTGATCTTCGCTGGACGATATCTGAAGTGGATTTTCTCTTTACACCAGATCAGGGTGGTCTGAGAAACTTCAGCTTTCTTTTCCACGATCTTCTGGGCTTGTTCCCAAAGCTTTCGTTGGATTTGAATGGGAATACGCTTCAGCTTGGGGTCTTTGACAGATTCTTGAGTGAGCTTGATGGCGTATTCTCTGTCTTTATCTTCAGCTTCCTTCCTTTCAGCGATGAGGCGTTCAGCTCTGAGATGATCCTGGTATTCAGCTTTTGAAATTCTGAACTTAGGAGGAACTGAAGGTAGTTGATCGCGCCTTAGGATGATTCGCTGATCCTCGAATCGCTTTATCATTTCTTCTCTCCTCTTTTGACGAACTGAGGAGGGTCTGTTTCTGTGCGAGAGAGGTTGTTCTTCTGATTCATCAGTCTCAGAGATTAAATCTAAGACTGGGATTATGTCTTCAGCGGTAGCTGGAATTATTGGTGAAGTCGCAATAGAAGATCTTTCAGCGATATCCTCAAACAGGGGAGAGGACTAGCTGAAACGCAGCGATCTTACAAATAAGAACTGGGTAGAAGAGCTTGGGTAGAAAAGATAGAAAAAAAAATGTGGATGTGTATGGTGTTTGTGGAATGGATAACTGATTTTTCAGAGATGATCATGGAAGGAAAAATAAGTTTAGTGTACCTGACAAATCGGCTTTGCAAGTAGGATCGCCAGATTATCATCTTCAGCGATGCCTTTGTCTTTGCTTTTCTCAGCGCCAGAGGCTGAGTGCTTTGTCTTTGTCTTCTCCCCTGAAGGTTCTTTTATTGAAATACCTTTAAGAGCTTTGGTTCGAGGAGCAGGTTTGACAACAAAGAAATCATCGTCATCTTCATCATCATCATCATCGTTCCTTGGAGAGGAGGATGGTTCAGCTTCAGGGATGTCGAAGTCTTCGTCTTCTTCTGCTTCGGATTCCTCAGCATCTTCTTCGAGTTGCTCCCCCTCAGATACAGAGGCGAGGTTCTCGGTTCCCTCAGGGTTTTCATCTCCCTGAGGTCCAGTAATCCGATCTTCATTACCCTCTCCCCTGATAGATTCATCATGGGAAAGGTCTTCAGCGCTCTTATTTTGATCTTCAGCGCTCTTCTCCTGTTCAGCGCTCTTCTCCCCCTCTTTCTCATGATGGGCGGGGGAGGAATGGGTAGATTCAGCATTGGTGTTGTCTCTGTCTTCTGGGCCAGAGACTTTCACACAACCTTCAAGCTTAGCTATTCTGTCTTCTAGGCCAGAAATAGCAGGCGTGATTTTCTTCAGCTCTTGGCGATCCTCTGCGGTGAATGAGTCCAAAACAGGTGCAGGGGCCGGAGCAGGAGCTGGATTATTTGCGTTGTTCACCAGCGTCTCGATCATTGTCTTGACAGAACTAAGATCGGTCTTCACTGAGCCCAAGTCGGTCTTGACCACTGACATATCACCTTCGAGTGTACCAACCGATTTCTTCAGCGTTGTAACCTCGCTGGAAATGGTGGAAACTGATGATTTGAGGTTGGTGTAGTCAGTGTAGATGTCGGAGAGCACTTTGGCAAAGTCGGCGAGAGTTTTATCAAGGTCTTTGATGTCATCAGAGGAGGCCTTCTTTTCCACCACAGTAGTCAGCTTCGTCAGATTCTCTCCAGCGTTTGTTACAGCTGTAGAGTTATTTGATAGACCGGTGGTGAGATCCGTAAGTTTCATCTCCATAGACTTCAGAGACTGGTTGATGTCTCCCAAAAAAGGACCTGTAACATATAAGTACTTGTGAACAAAGGAAAGCTCAGAAGTTTCAGGTTTAGTTACAGTGTTTAAGGTGGGATCTGTACCTGCAGGAGCGTTGACGAACTCATCAAAGTTTCGAGTCCCTCCATAGTGTTCCATATCTCCCTCAAAAGTTCCGTGAGGGATGGAGATCTCTGCAGGTCCTTTCTTCGTCATTCGCTGAGAAGCTTCAACGGCTTCTTGAATGATGGCATCTCCAGTTTTGACTGGAGGAGTGTCCAAAGAAGTAGAGGGAGGAGCGAAGGATAAGAATTGGGGTTGGGTTTCAAGTTCAGCGTTGGATTCGCTGAGAAGTACTTCATCAGTCTTTTGAGAGACTGACGAAGGTTGGGTAGATTCCAAAGTTCTAACCTCAGCGTTTAAGGACGCTGAAGTAGGTTTAGAAGGGATGGCTTGAATTGGTGTGGCATAGCGTACCACGGAACTTTCCTTCAGCTCTTCAGAATGAGCTGAGGAGTCTTCAGCATGCAATTGCTGGGGTTGCTCCTTGGTTTTCTTGATCCTTTTGGAATCAAGAGGGGTAAGAGATTGTTTCCTTTTCTTAGAAGGAATGGATTTTGTGGCCGGGGTATCAGCGATGGGTATTGTCGCTGAAGGAGCCACAGAAAGCGGAGAATTTAGAAGAGTGAGAAGAGTAGAGAGACGTACCTCGTTGGCGACAGGCTTGAAGTCGAGAACTTTAGGGCCAATCTGAGAGAGTTTCAGATCACCCTCTTCAGGATAGCTGTCCTTCAGGCCATATTGAAAGATGGCGCTGATGAATCGCGGGTAAGGAACCCATGCTGGTCGGTCAGCGGCAGAATCAACACGTTGAATGAGGTCTTCATAGATGATGGAGGCCCAGTCAATGTTGAGACCTTTCAGCAGTGCGTAACCCATGGCCTGCTGAGGTTGAGCGGCTTGATCAGAAGATCCGGATTTCGCTGTCATGCAGCTGATCAGGTGAGTGAAGATGAAGTTCATCTCGCTGGGCATCTTGGATTTCTTTATCAGCGTCAGCTTCTTCTCAGGTAGCTTGTCTCTTCCAGTCTCCCAGATGTAACCCATCGCATCAAGGAAAGCAATGATTTCTTCCCTGTCAGCGTGCTTCTTGTGGTCAGGAAATGGAATGAAAGGATTTTCTGAGGTAGCGTTAGGGAATTTCAGAGCTTTGCGGATTATTGCGGGGGTTATCTTGATGGTGCCATACTCAGTATCGCTGAGTATGCAGTCGATGGTTTTAGATGGATCTTTGGCTGAGGGTAGGTTGGTGTGTCTGGCAGAGTACCAGAATTGGGATAATAGACGCTGACTGGCAGGAGGTGTGATTGTCAGTGCTGTGTATATGGGGCTAATTTTCAAAAAATTTACAGCGTCGTCTAGATGGGATACCTGCTTCCGAGGAGGAAACTCGAGAAGCGCTGAAAGGTTGTTTTCCTTTGTCCAGTCTAGTTGATCCAGCTCAAACTTAACCTGAGGAGCTTTGGTGATTTCCAGTTCCTCAGAATCAGCGGAGATGGACTCAGCGGTAACATTCAGCTTTGAAGTTGCCATTTCACTTGAGTTTGATGAAGAAGATGATGAACGGTTCTTGAAGATTGAGAGCACAAAATGCAACAGTATTCTTTTCTTGCGGAGAAAGATTGACTCGCATAAAAGACAAATATAAACTTTGAGAGTGTTTATATAGGAAGAGAGTAGAGAGAGAAAAACTTGAGCGGGAAAGTTTTTCATCATGACACGGACACGTGTTTGCATTTGATTGGATAGACAACGAAACGTGCAAACGTGTGTCAGAAAAAGAGCGTGCCTGGTGTTATCCGTTGCAATGACGTCACAACTGTCCTTTCACATTCTTTCGTTGTCTCTGAGGTTTTGAAAGAAAAACTCAGGGACTCTTTGGAAAATATGAAGCACTGAATAGAAATATCAGTGAGGGTTTTAAGAAATTTCAAAATATTATTCAGCGATGAAAGAATTTGAAATCTTGCATTTTCATGCGTTTTGTCAGAGAAAACATACCTTGATATCAGTTTAACCCAATTTATTCAGAGAGAAGATGATGAAATGGATTGTACAAGTTTATTTTATCCAGAGCCTATACAAGAATGTATAAACGTATCGCTGATTAAATGTGAACCGCTGAAGATTTATCCTTCAAAGTTCAGCATTCCAAGCTCGCTGATGAGAAAGTTGAATCTTGTCTCATCAAGAGGTTTGGTAAACAAATCAGCTAACTGATAATCAGTTGGGATAAAATGAAGTTCTATATCACCATTCATCACATGATCTCTGATAAAATGATATCTGATTTCTATGTGTTTTGTCTTTGAGTGTAGCACTGGATTGTTTGCTATAGCGATGGCACTTGTGCTGTCGCAATAGATTAGAATTTTGGAGAGCTGAAGATCATAGTCTAGTAGTTGATTTCTCATCCACAAGACTTGAGAACAGCAGCTTCCAGCGGCTACATACTCAGCTTCAGTTGTGGAAGTGGACACCGAGTTTTGCTTCTTACTTGTCCAACTTACCAGCTTTCCACCCAGGAGCTGACATCCTCCTGTGGTGCTTTTCCTATCCATTTTGCAACCTGCAAAATCACTGTCTGAATAGGCGGTTAGATCGAATCCTGAATCTTTGGGATACCAAAGACCTAGATTCGCTGTACCCTTAAGATATCGAAAGATTCGCTTTACAGCTTTCATATGAGATATCTTAGGTTCAGCTTGATATCGTGCGCACAGACATGTTGCAAACATAATATCGGGTCGGCTAGCTGTAAGATACAGTAGTGAGCCGATCATCCCACGGTACAGCGTGACATTGACAGGAACACCCTTTGTGTCCTTATCAAGTATCAGCGGTGGTGCCATAGGGGTTTTCATAGCTGAACTTTCAGTTAAGTCGAATTTTTTCAGCATATCTTTAACATACTTTCCCTGATTTATAAAAGTTCCTTTTTCAGTTTGCTTAATCTGAAGACCAAGGAAATATGTTAGTTCACCCATCATACTCATTTTATACTCATCTTTCATTCTATCAGCGAAACGAGTACAAAGCTCAGGGTTAGTAGAACCAAATATAATGTCATCAACATATATTTGAACTAAAATGATATGACCTTTTATTTTTCTAAAAAACAAAGTTTTGTCAATCTTACCTCTCTCAAATTTTTCAAGGTGGAGATACGTAGAAAGAGTGTCATACCATGCACGAGGAGCTTGCTTCAAGCCATAAAGTGCCTTATCCAGCTTATAAACATAACCTGGACGCTTAGGATCTGAGAATCCTGGAGGTTGTTCCACATAAACTTCTTCATTCAGCTTTCCATTTAGAAACGCTGACTTAACATCCATTTGATGTACAGTGAAGTTTTTGTGTACAGCATATGCTAAGAAAAGACGAATAGATTCAAGTCTTGCTACAGGAGCAAAGGTTTCGTCATAATCTATACCTTCCTCTTGTCTGTATCCCTGAGCAACAAGACGAGCTTTGTTGCGAGTTACAGTACCATGTTCGTCCAACTTGTTTCGATAGACCCACTTAGTGCCTATCACTGTTTTGTCAGTTGGTCTCCGAACAAGTTTCCAAACTTTGTTTCTTTCGAATTCAGTAAGCTCTTCTTGCATAGCGCTGACCCAGTTTGGATCACTGAGGGCATCATCTATTTTCTTTGGTTCAGTTAGAGAAATAAAGTTAACAAATAAACAAATATTACCTGCACTTCTACGGGTCTGAATACCAGCGTTGGGATCACCAAGAATTTGATCGATTGGGTGATTTACAGTCCATCGCTGAGCCGGAGCATGCGTCGCTGACTCAGTCTGAACTGGAGAAACTGAAGATGAGGCTTCAGCTACTTTTGGATAATCAGCTAAGAGAGGAATGCTTGCATTTGTCACTTCATTCACTGATTGCTGAGAAATAGATGGAATTTCTGAGACATTTGGATCAACTGCGGGTATAGTATTTATAGGAACAACTGAGACCCAAGATGTTTCATCTTCACTATTCTGCATATTGGGAATGATAGTAGGACCATCATTTTCAGTTGTATGAGTATGAGTAGTGGGAACATCTTCTGAATCACAAAGATGAGAAAACATCCATTGATTCAGTTCTTCTGTATCAGCGTTCGGTTTAGAATTCGTTGAACGGGATTCGTCAAACGTGACGTGAATAGTTTATTCTACAGTTTGTCTTCTTCGGTTGAAGACTCTGAAGGCTTTGGAAACTGAGGAGTATCCAAGAAAGATTCCATCATCAGCCTTAGGATCAAACTTTCCAAGGGCATCTCTGTTGTTCAGTATGAAACACTGACAACCAAAGATGTGAAGAAAGCTGATTGAAGGCTTTCTCCCATGAAAAAGTTCATAGGCTGTCTTTTTGAATCTTTTGACTATCAGCGACCTGTTTTGCGTAAAACAAGCCGTGTTGACAGCTTCTGCCCAAAACTGAGTAGGCAGGTGAGAATCGCTGAGCACGTGCAGCTTCAATAATTGTTCTATTTCTTCTTTCAGCGACTCCGTTTTGTTGTGGTGTTCTCACTGACGAAAAGTTGTGAGAAATACCCTTGCTCTCAAGGAAGGAATCAAGAGAACTGTTTTTGAATTCAGTTCCATGATCACTCCTTATTGAGCGAACAGTCATATTGTTCAGAGTTTCCATCTTCCGAACAAAGGTGATGAGTTTTTCAGGGGTGTCACTCTTAGAACGGAGAAACATTACCCATGTATAACGAGAGAATTCATCAACTATGACCAGCGTATATTTCTTTCCAGCGATGGATTATTTGTTAACGGGGCCAAACAAATCCATATGGAGTAGTTGAAGAGGAGATGACACTGAGGAAACTTGCTTGGACTTAAAGCTTGCCTTGGTCTGCTTCCCTTTTTCACATGCTGAACATAAGGATTCTTTGGCGTATGAATGTTGAGGTAGACCAGTGACTAACTCTTTGGATGAAAGAGTATTCAGTGTCTTGAAGTTGAGATGTGAAAGCCTCTTGTGCCATAGCCAGTTGACATCAGAAGATGCCTTTGAGAAGAAACAGGAGTTCTCAGTGGTTGTTGAGTCCATGTTTATAACGTAAACATTTTCCAAACGATAACCGCTGAGAGCTATCTTCTCCTTTTTGTCAGAGACAAAGCAGGATTCCTTGGTGAAAATCACTTTGTTATCCATGTCGCAAAGCTGACTGATGCTCAGAAGATTATGCTTCAGCCCTTCAACATATGCGACTCTTCTGAAGGATGTTGTACCATTTGAAAGTACACCATACCCTCGGGTGTGTCCTTTTCCATTTCCACCGAAAGTCACAGAGGGACCCTTCTCTTCCTTGTATTCAGCGAGCAGGCTTTTCTTTCCAGTCATGTGTCTAGAGCATCCGCTATCGAGATACCAGATACCCTTCTTAACCTGCAATACAAAGGAAGATTAGTTTTGCTTGGGTACCCACTTCACCATGTATACGCGTTTGTCAGTGGAAGTGGTTGGAATGGGTTCAGCAGTCTTCGCAGCATTTGAAGATTCAGCTTTGTCTTTCTTCACTTTGGTCAATTTCTTGACCTCAGCGGTAGGAGTCACCTTGACCTGACTTGCAACTGGTTTGGTCTTCTTTGGTGCTATCTTCACCTTAGCTATCTTATCAGCTTTGGTGGCTGTGGGACACTTACTTGCAATATGATCGGTAAGTCCACAGTGATAACATTTCCTATAACTAAAATTAGTTCTAGGACCACTTGTGTGCTGAGCTTTTAATTTGGTATTAGAAGTGCCAGCACCAAGTACACTATTGGTTTTTGAAATAGGACGAACATTCAGTTCTTCAGATTTCTTACCAAGGATATCTACTCTGAGTCTAGGAGTAGGTCGCTGAACTGATCCAGAGGTCTGATTTCTAGAACCAGATGAATGAATCACTAAGGCTTTGGAAGCATTCAGCTTAGGTACTAAAGTACCCTTCTGAGGATTTTGATAAATTACAATTCCTTTACCTTTATCTTTAGAGACAGAGGTAGGTTTTGAATAAACCATTTTCTCCTTACCTTTTGAGGAGGTAGGAGTTTCCTCAGGGATTGGTGTAATCGACGAGGAGTACTGAGATGAAGAAGTGTCAGCTACTGAGGATACGAACGTTCCAAATTTAAGCATTGAACGTTCAGTGGTTGGTATTGGAGTATCATATTTATAACCCAGACCACGTTTATCACTCAGAGGAATCTGAGCCTTAATTATCTCAGTGATCTTTGTTGAAGAATTACACCATCCTTCAACAGTAGCTTGTTCAGCTTTTAATGCAGCGATAGCTTCCGCTCGTTCAATTTTGACTAGCTGATTTAAATGGACTTGATCTTTAAAATCTTCTTCAAATTTAGAAAGCTTTTCTATTTGAAGGTGGCAATTTTTAAGCTTTTCAGCGAGATCAAGATTTTGGTTTTCAACCACAGCTTTGCCGTTCATGGCTTCGTATAAACTTCTAGTCAGTAGTTCGATTTTACGGAGACTATCAGCTTCATCAATATTTACAATATTGGTAAAGAAGGAGGGTGATACCTGAATGGCAGATGTTGAAGTGGAGGGAATGTTTGAACTTTCTTCCTCTTCTTCAATCTTGGCCATGAGACATTGATTTGCTTCATCATCTTCAGAATCAGATGATGAGGCTTCTTCATCAGAAGCAGCCCAATCATAGTCAGCCATTAGGCCTTTTCCCTTCTTCTTAAAGCTTTTCAGCTTTGCATACTTCTCCTTCAGCTTTAAGTATTTGTCGTCTTTATTCCTTGGAACAAAGGATTTCTTTGTAAAGGCTGAAGGTCTCATGATTTTCTTTGACCTGCACTCGTTAGCGAAATGACCTGTCTTTTCGCAGTTAAAACAAGTAGCAGTAGCCTTATCAACAAAAGCTGATGACTTAGGCTTGTCAGCTATAGAAAGAGTTTTGTTCTTTCTAAACATTTTCTTCTTGGCGAATCTCCTGAACTTTTTAGTTAGGAGAGCCAAGGATTCATCATCTGAAGAATCAGAATCTGATGATCTTTCAGAGTTACTTTCTAACTCAGTGATAGTGACCACGGGTCGCTGAGTAGAAGGTTCCTCTGAGATTAAAGCAACAGGGGTGCTTTTGGAATCTTTTACAAGATTCTTCTTAAGATGGCTAGATTGCTCATGATTCAGCAATGTGCCATATAAGGTAGCAAGTGTCATTGATCTTAGATCTTTTGACAGCTTGAGACACATGGAATAATTGTCCCAGCTTTCAGGTAAACATTCTAAAAACTCTGTCAGAACTTCAAAGTTAGAATATTCCTTACCAACCGTTTTAAGATCTATAATTAAGCAATTAAAACGTTGATGTACTTCAGAGAGAGTTTCATTCTTACCAGAGATGAAACTTTCGTATTGTCTTACCAGGTTGATCTTTCTTGAATCCTGGACTTCAGACGTTCCTTCATACTGAACACATATTGTGTCCCACATGGCTTTTGAGGATTTCAGGTTCATGACGGAATGGTAGACTTCGTCAGGAAGGGCCATGGATAGTATGGATCTGGCTTTTGTATCTATAGCCACTTTCTTCTTGTCTTCATCGGTCCAATGATGGATTTCCTTTGGAATCAGCCTTTCTGGAATAGCAGCTCTAGTTGCAGTGGCTGGAACGGCAGGATCAATCGTTACAGGGATGTGTGGACCGTTTTCAAGATAGTAAGGTATAGTAGGGTCTACACCTTCTAAGAAGAGTGTCATCCTATTTTTCCATAAGTTGAAGTTGTCTCTGGAAAATCTAGGGGGTTTTGCAAGAGAACCATTGTCGATATAGTGAGTGTTTGTGTTTGAGTTGGCCATTTTCAGATAATAGCAAGGAAGAGAAATATCTTAGATTAGATCTTGTTTATGAGATTAAACAAATCTGCTCTGATACCACTTGTTGGTCCCGAAAGGCTTAAACAAGTTTGTAGAAGGGGGGGGGGGTTGAATACAAACACACTATTTTACTTTTCTAAATTGTTTATTGATAAAACATTAACAATTTACAGCTTGTTGCGGAAACAAGATTAAGGATAAACCTAAATCTAAACAAGTTGGAACACTAAGGTTTTCTTGCACTAAGAAAGATAAGGAGATTACTAATAAAATCCTATCTTGAGAGATTTGAACTTGTCCAGAGTTAGCAAGTTACTTCAAATGAAGTGAGTTCATCTCTTTATATACTGCATGCATTTAATGCAATTCTGTATACACTTTACACGTGTCATCAGCGGATTGGTTGCATGTCATTGACCTTTGTTGACAACCTTAGTAGCCGCATGAATGAACAGTGTAGTATCAGAGTGGTTGTACGATTTCAGATTTTCGGAGGTTCTTTTCTGACATTTCGTACGGTGGCGTGCAAGGGAGGTTAAGACAAAAGTACTTTGTACGGAGGACTTCATGATCAGCTTTCGTTGATTCAGCGATTATCATTTACTATTCAGCAGATGATAAAGTTCAGCGATAGCTGAAGTCTTGTACTTGATACTTCACGTTGAGTGGACAAATCTGAGTCTTCGCTGATCCGCATCAGTTCATTAGGAGACTTGTCGCTGGTTCTTGAGCTTGATCTTCGACTTCAGCGTAGAACCTTTGTTGACGTGAATCTTGTCTTCAGGGATCATAAGTAAACAACTAACTTATCAGCGATCACCATAAGGACTGAACAGACTCAGCGATATGGTGAACAGTGTTCGCTGAATGTTTAATCTAAAAGTGCGAGAGTTCCTATCAGCAGTACTGTAAGATCTTAGTACTTATCAGCGATAGTGAAACTCTGATACATATTGTTTACTTACAATTTTCACTAAGTATTTAAGATAGGGTCATTATCAAATCACTGAGGGTTTGGATCAACACTTCTCGATTCCAGTTTGCGGATATCATTACTTAGGATCTACCACGTTTATTGTTCGAAGACTTTCGATCCAGTCTCAACATTAGGCACCCTCCCGTTTCAACTACCGGGGGAGGGGGAGGAATAGTATATTAGGAAAGCATAGCATATATGGTTGGAGAATATTATGTGATATCCCAATAGAATAGGATATATGTAGTGAATACTTGATAGGGTTATTTTATTAACCCTATTTATACCATTTTTATTATAATTTTGAGCTAATTTTTGTTTCCCAATTGCATCTTTTAGTTTATTTTTCGTCAATTATAATCACAAACAAAGATTTGATACGATAAGTATTTAATCACCAAAAAAAAAAATCATAAAATCATAAAAATACCTTAATTTATATGTGTTATTATAGGTTCGAAGATGAGGCCGTTTAAAGTCGATTTTTGAATGGATCTTGAAGAATTGCGGATCTTGGGCTTACGAGGATGACTTCGACTTTTGGGCCGGATGTTATTTTGGACTCTTGGATAAAGATCAGATTTGGCCCGAATTATCGAATTTTTGACAAACAAATCGGTTGGGCTCGGTATTTGGACAACTTTGTGATGGGCCGATCGTGTAGCATTTCTTGGGCCGGTTTTGTAGTCTCATTTTGGACAACTTCTTGGGCTTTTGCTAATCCTCACTTGGGCCCCCATTTTGGTTGTCTTTTGCTCCAAGAACATTAGCTAGTATAAATATATGTACTAGTGTAGTGTTTAAATATCTTCAATCCCTAACATTACTACTTAGTTACCTGATTACTCCATGGATCGATTTTGAGGACACCAACCAAAGGACTTCTCTTCGTGAGTCTAAAGCTCACGGCTTTGCACACCATCACTTGGGTTTGCAATCATTAATACTAATCTACTCTTATTTTTAGTAAACTAGTCTAATAATTGTTTTGCTATCACTTGTCACCTACAAATCATGTTTAATCCTTAATCTTACTCTTAAAACTAAAGATTTGCTTAAAATTGTGTAATTGTTAATCGCTCACCAAAACAACTCTTTCTAATCACGGTTCCTTTTCTTCTCTTATTCTCGATTTTTAACAAAACTTGGTCCACGTGTGATTTCGTTTACAATATAAGCCGGAAGTCTGAATTAATCACTTCGGATCCCCAATCGTTATTCGTTCACGGTTGGTAAATGTTTTTACATAAAGTCCACCTTTTCTCGTCTCAAGCTCACACTACAATTAAGTTTTTATAATTAATATGTTAACAAACGCGCCATGCAATCATCAAGAACTCTTTGTTTTGAAACCACATTTGAAACAAGATTTTCCTCATAGATTTTTTTATTAATCTTATTTTCTATAACTCTAGTTTTATAACTAATGATAGAATCCATCGTCAACTTTGTAGTAGTTAAATTCGCATGTTTTAATTGTCACTTTATAATTGTCATGTCAACATAAATTTAGTAATTTCTCAAAACGGTTTGTTACTTGTGCAACAAGTCACGACGTTCAACTCAAGTAAGTTTAATTTAATTAACGTTTTGTCCATCTTCATTATTTGTTTTAAAACTCGTATATCTCTTATAATTGGAAACTGAACGATGATGGGCTAACCGCCTTAGTTCGGGGTATAAAGAGAAATTGGGACCGAGGCTGATAAAAGGATAAAAAGGTGTATCGTACGGCATGATTGTCCAACGTCATTTAAACCAAGGTTATATTTTATGGTATATCACAATTAATCAACTGACAACTGGTTCGTTGTATCATAAAATACCCGACACTTGAGATAACGAAGGAATGCTGTCCCGTCTTCCTATTTGATTATTAGTTTAATCCCAATAGATCCTTATACCATGTGCTTCCCTCTTATAACTGATTTTTCATTAGTTGTTATTCTCAAACTCCCAACAAAAGATTACTTTCGAATTCTCCATCTGAAACCTGTTTTTATAAATTAGACTTTTAAAGACGAACTTTTTCACGCTTCCCTGTGGGATCGATATTCGGCACTTTGTACCATTTTTACTTGTTATAAGGCGATAATAGACTGAGATGTATACTTGCGTGATGGTCTATTTAACAATTTCAGGTACACACCTAAAGCAACAATGGTCAGTGGGCTGATCCACGTGCATTGTCACCTAGAAAAACAACAGGAGGGCAATATCCTGATGCTTATGCATTGATATCTACACAGTTGAATGACATGGCATCTTTGATTAGGAATCTTAATGATGTGTCAGTCAACCCTATTACACCCCCTCCTACTGTTCAGTCTATCCATTGCACATATTGTGGTGATGGTCACAATTTTGAACATTGTCCAGGAAATCCTGAGCGTATCAACTATGTTGGTAATAATAATAATAATAATAATAATAATAATAATAATAACAAGGGAGGACCATTCTCTCAGACTCACAACCTGAGTGGAGGAACCATCCCATTTTTTCTTGGCACGATCCTGCATTAAATCCACCACTACCTAAATTGCAAGGTCAAACCCAACAGTTTTATCACAGACCTCAAAACAACCAGCACGCGAATTCTCAAAATAATCAACATGCCTTTCAACAAAAGCCAAAACACCATGCTGAATCATCTACTTCTTTGGAAGCAATGATGAAGGGATTTATATCCCAAACTCAAGCATCAAATAAAAATCTGGAGACCCAACTAAGTCAAATGGCTTTAGAAATAAGAAAACGTCCTTCTGGTTCTCTACCAAGTGATACAGAGATACCCCCGAGAATTGGAAAAAAGCATGTAAAAGCTGTAACTTTGAGGAGTGGTAGGGATTTACCAGAAAACATACAAAAAGATTTAATAAAGCCAACCAAAGCAGAGCCAGAAAAGAAAAACACAGTTTTAGACTCTGCTCAGTCTGGTGGAATTATTGGGCCAGAGATTACTATTGGGCCCAATAACACCACTACCATTCCAACCATCCCACTGTTAATCCCTGAAGAACCCAAGAAATATCCAACAACCACAGACAAAACTATTATGGATGTGTCACAAGCTGGTGATAGTCCCAAAGTTCTTGGTGACCATAAGACAGACAAGACCTCACCACCAGTTTCAGCACCAACTCTTCAAAAGACTACATCTCCTACTACAGTTCCTCTCTATATTCCTTATCCCCAGAGATTGAGGAATGAAAGAGATCAACTGCAATTCAAAAAGTTTTTAGAAGTTTTTAAACAGCTGCATATCAACATACCTTTGGTGGAAGCCATTGAACAAATGCCAAGTTATGCAAAGTTTTTAAAAGACATTTTAAGTAAAAAGAAAAAAAATGAATGAGTACGAGACTGTAGCTCTGACTGAAGGATGTAGTGCTATGTTATCCAATAGAGTCCGTCCAAAGATGAAAGATCCGGGAAGTTTCACAATCCCATGTTCCATAGGATGCTGGCATAATTTATCCTATTGCCAGTAGTACTTGCGTCAGTCCTGTGCAATGTGTACCCAAAAAGGGTGGAGTTATTGTGGTAACTAATGAGAAGAATGAACTTATTGTTAGCCGATCCATGTATATTTGTTTATATTTGTATTAGTGTGTATAGGCCCTTTTATTAGTCTGTTTATATTGGCCCATGGCCCGTCATAGGTTTGTATATGTATTGGTGTTTATCCTCATTTTGAATTGAAGGAATCAATCAAACAGATTTGATTACATGGTATCAGAGCAAAATTAGGAATCATTCCTAAAATCTCTCATCTCTCTCCTCCCTCCCCTGTAACCGACGCCGGCAGCCCTTCTCCGGCAGCCCCTCTCCGGCAGCCCCTCCCCCTTCTCCGACAGCCCCTCTTTTGAAGCCAACGAGTACAACCACACTTCTTTCCCGCCTCTGTTTTCATTCTTTAACAAATGGCCGATCAACAAGCCCCTCCCAACAAGGTTTTCGGTATCACCAACATCAAAACGTATGTCCCGCTCATTCTCGATCTCGATCGTCTCAACTATGATGCATGGAGGGAACTCTTCTCCACTCATTGCATTGGCTTTGATGTCATTGACCACATCGACGAGTCTTCTCCAAAACCCACAGACCCCGACTGGAAGAAGGTGGATTCCATTGTGAAACTGTGGATATACGGCTCTATCTCTCAATCTCTTCTCCAAATGGTCTTGAAAAAGGACTCTACTGCTGTTCAAGTTTGGAATAGCCTAGAGACCCTCTTTCGAGACAACAAAGACGCCAAAACCATGCAAATCGATAGCGAGCTTCGAAACATCGTCATGGGTGATCTTTCCGTCACCGCCTACTGCACTAAGATCAAATCTCTTGCCGACCTTCTCGCCAACCTCGATCCGAACTCATCCATCCCGGATAAGCACCTCGTCATCTACACCATCAATGGCCTTTCATCCAAATTTGACTCGGTGGCTAACATCATCCGGTATCGCTCCCCTCTTCCAACTTTCTTGGAGACCCGCTCGATGTTACTTTTGGAGGAACAACGGATGGCGCAACTTAGTACTGCCAACCCTTCCTCCCACACTGCCCATCCTTCATCTCCTATCGTGTTGAATGTCACTCACAACGGAAGTCATCGGGGAACCGGTCGCCGTAATGACCGCCGGCAGCAGCAAGGCCGCCGCCGCCAACAACCCACTTCCAGCACCCCACCCAATCGCTACGGGTGGGTGTTCATCCCACCACCGAACCAGCATCGCCAACAGCAGCAGCAACCGCAGTCTCCATGGCAGCGGCAATCTGCCGGATTACTTGGACCACCGCCGCACAACAATCAACAGCGGCAGCCGCCATCCAGCGCCACCTGGCAGCCACCGCCTTCGGCTGGAACTACTCCCTTCATCGGCCCTTCGGCCCATCTCTCGACAGCGGCGCCTTCACCTCCATGGACTTGGACCACACCGGATCAAGCGACGGCTCTTCCCGAGTTGTTCAACACCATGTCTTTAAATGATCCGGGCTCATCGGATTGGTTTATGGACACCGGAGCAACCGACCACGTGCACGCAAACGCAGGTATACTCAACTCTGTTCTTGATAATCATGATACTCGTTCTATCTTAGTCGGTAATGGATCCCGAATGCCTGTAGTGACCACCGGACATGCTCCCTTTCCTCTCAAAAATCCTTATCGCCCGTTACACCTTCGGAATATCCTTATCTCTCCCGCAATAATTAAAAATCTTATATATGTTCGTCAATTTACTCGTCAAAATAAAACTTCTATTGAGTTTGACAGTTTTGGTTTTACTGTCAAGGACTACAAGACCCGGCGCCCTCTAATCCGATGTGATAGCGACGGTCCTCTCTATCCGGTCAACCCATCCAACCCTCAAGTTCTTGTCTCCACCTCGCAATCCATATGGCATCAACGGCTCGGTCATCCCGGAGATCAAGTCTTGAAGTCCTTAGTTTCTAATAATTTTATTTCATGTACTAGCAATAATTCTACTTCTATTTGCAACTCTTGTCAAATTGGAAAGCATACCAAGCTTCCTTTCTTTATTTCTAATTCTACTGTTTCGCATGCGTTTGAAATAATACATTCCGATATTTGGACTTCTCCAATGTCTAGCTTTAGTGGACTCCGCTATTATGTCATTTTCTTGGATCATTTTACACATTACTTGTGGGTTTTTCCTCTTAAACAAAAATCCGAAGTTTTTGCAAAATTTCAAGAATTCTTTCATTACGTCAAAACTCAATTCAACACCACTATAAAATCCTTTCAATGCGATAACGGGGGGGAATTTAACAACACACAATTTCATAACTTTTTTGCCGCAAACGGAATTCAATTCCGCTTCTCGTGTCCACATACATCCCAACAAAATGGGAAATCGGAACGAATGCTTCGCACCATCAATAATGTGGTTCGAACATTGCTTGTTCACTCTCATCTTCCTCCCACATATTGGGTAGAAGCTCTCCATATGGCTGCTCACCTTCTCAACATTCTTCCCACCACATCCATCAACTTTGACACACCCCACTACCGGTTGTTTCACAAACACCCCTCCTACTCTCATCTTCGAGTCTTCGGATGCCTATGCTACCCTCACCTCACCACTTCACACAAATTAGCCCCTCGGAGCACACCTTGTGTATTTCTAGGTTATCCTACACATCATCGTGGTTTCCGCTGTCTTGATCTCTCTACTCGCCGCATAATCATCTCCCGTCACGTCGTGTTCGACGAGACTATACTCCCGTTTGGTTCGGTCACCCCAACCAACACCCCATCTTACTCATTTCTCGACGATCTCTCGGACACCTCTCCACTCTTACGAAACATTCTTCAATCTCCTCGCCCTACTCCCACTCCTACAGTTCCCTCACACTCTTCACCATCACCTACGGCTCCCTCGACTACCCCTCCGGCCCACCCTCCATCGTCACCTACGGCCCCATCTCCATCCGTCACTTCCTCGTCCTCACCCACAGCCTCATCCACTGCTCCTCAACCAATTCACCCTATGACTACCCGAGCTCGGAGTGGGATCGTCAAACCCACTCAGCGTCTTAACCTCCACACCACATCTATCTCCCCCTTACCCCGGTCCCATCTACAGGCATTACAGGATCCTCACTGGCAAAAAGCTATGAATGAGGAATACCATGCACTTATCACGAACAAAACTTGGGTTCTTGTTCCTCGACCTTCCGGGGTCAATGTGGTTCGGTCCATGTGGCTTTTTCGCCACAAGTATAATGATGATGGTTCTCTCGCTCGCTATAAGGCCCGTCTTGTGGCCAACGGTCGTAGTCAACAGCAGGGAATCGACTGTGACGAGACGTTTAGCCCGGTAGTAAAACCGGCCACCATCCGCACCGTTCTAAGCCTTGCCGTCTCACGGCACTGGCCCATTCACCAACTGGACGTGAAGAATGCATTTCTGCACGGCCACCTTCAGGAGACTGTGTATATGCATCAGCCACCGGGCTTCCATGATCCTCGATATCCAGATCACGTCTGC
Source organism: Saussurea involucrata (assembly GCA_033807775.1). Classification (NCBI taxonomy): domain Eukaryota; kingdom Viridiplantae; phylum Streptophyta; class Magnoliopsida; order Asterales; family Asteraceae; genus Saussurea; species Saussurea involucrata. The sequence continues at coordinate 70,342,497 of CM066315.1, forward strand.
CTTCTTCAGCGTTCTCTTTATGGTCTCAAACAGCCCCCCCGGGCATGGTACCACAGATTCGCGCAGTATGCCTTACGACTTGGTTTTCAACATAGTCGATCTGACACGTCACTTTTTATTTACCACTCATCACAGGCCACTGCTTATCTCCTCTTATATGTGGATGACATCATTCTCACTGCATCGTCTACCGCATTTCTTCAACAACTTATTTCTCATCTCGGCCGTGAGTTTTCCATGACAGATCTGGGTGCTCTCAATTATTTTGTAGGCATCTCAGCATCTCGCTCTTCTACAGGTCTATTTCTATCTCAGTAGAAGTATGCAGCCCAAATTCTTGAGCGTGCCAACATGCACAACTGTAAACCCGCTCGCACGCCGGCCGAATCCGCTCACAGATTAGACACTCATGGTCCACCTGTTGCTGATCCAACTTTATTTCGCAGCCTTGCCGGGGCACTTCAGTATCTCACCTTCACGCGACCAGACATTGCCTTTGCAGTTCAGCAAATTTGTCTTTATATGCATGACCCCCGTGAACCCCACTTCCATGCCCTCAAGCGCATTCTCCGATACATACGGGGTACTTTGTCACACGGTCTCCAGATACATGTCTCCCCCTCTTCAGATCTTATCGCCTATTCTGACGCAGATTGGGGGGGATGTCCTTCGACACGCAGATCTACGTCCGGCTATTGCGTCTTCATAGGTGACAACCTTGTGTCTTGGTCATCCAAACGGCAAGGCGTCATCTCTCGTTCTAGTGCCGAGGCCGAGTATCGTGGAGTGGCTAATGCCGTCGCTGAGACTAGCTGGATTCGAAACCTTCTTCGCGAACTCCATCAACCACCCACCAAAGCTACCATTGTTTACTGTGACAATGTAAGTGCGGTCTACATGTCATCCAATCCGGTTCAACACCAACGCACGAAACATATCGAGATTGATATTCACTTTGTCCGGGACAAAGTTGCCATTGGTCACGTTCGAGTTCTTCACGTTCCATCAACCTCTCAATATGCCGATATCTTCACAAAGGGCCTACCTACAACTCTGTTTCATGATTTTAAATCCAGTTTGAACGTTCGCAATTCGGATGTTCAAACTGCGGGGGGATGTTAGCCGATCCATGTATATTTGTTTATATTTATATTAGTGTGTATAGGCCCTTTTATTAGTCTGTTTATATTGGCCCATGGCCCGTCATAGGTTTGTATATGTATTGGTGTTTATCCTCATTTTGAATTGAAGGAATCAATCAAACAGATTTGATTACACTTATACCTACTAGAGTAGTTTCAGGATGGAGGATATGTATAGACTATAGGAAGCTTAACCAGGCTACCCAGAACGACCATTTTCCATTGCCCTTCATTGACCAAATGTTAGACAGATTGGCGGGAAAAGAGTTTTATTATTTCTTAGATGGTTATTCTGGTTACAACCAAATTGCCATTGCACCTGAAGATCAGGAGAAAACAACTTTCACTTGCCCTTATGGCACCTTTGCTTTTAGAAGAATATCTTTTGGACTTTGTAATGCACCTGCCACTTTCCAAAGATGTATGATGTCTATTTTTTCAGATATGCTTGAACAGTCCATGGAAATCTTCATGGATGATTTTTCAGTTTATGGGACATCATATGATCTGTGTTTACAAAATCTTGAAAAAAGTCTTCAAAGATGTGAAGAAACAGATTTGGTTTTAAACTCGGAAAAATGCCACTTTATGGTTAAAGAGGGTATTATGTTAGAGCATCTCATTTACAATAGAGGTATTGAGGTTGATAAAGCAAAATTAGAAGTAATTGCAAAATTACCTGAACCAACCATTGTTAAGGGAATCAGAAGTTTTTTAGGACATGCAGGTTTTTACAGGAGGTTTATCAAAGATTTTTCTAAAATATCCAAACCTCTGTGTTCTCTATTACAGCATGACCATGCTTTTAACTTTGATGAAGACTGTAAAAAGGCTTTTAAAATTTTGAAAGAAGCATTGGTCACTGCTCCTGTAATAGTGACTCCTGATTGGTCTTTGCCTTTTGAAATAATGAGTGATGCTAGTGACTGGGTTGTAGGAGTTGTTCTAGGTCAAAGAAAGAATAAAGTTTTTCACTCTATTTACTATGCAAGTAAAACTCTCAATGAAGCTCAAATCAATTACACCACTACTGAAAAGGATTATTACCTGTGGTTTTTTGCTTTTGAAAAATTCAGATCATATTTGATGGGTGTCAAGGTAATTGTGCATACTGATCATGCTGCCATCAAATATCTTATTTCTAAAAAGGATGCAAAACCTAGGCTAATAAGGTGGGTCTTGTTACTACAAGAATTTGATTTGTAAATCATTGACAAGAAGGGTGTGAACAATCAAGTGGTTGACCACTTGTCAAGACTAGAAAAACAAGAAAACACTAAACACACTAATGACATTTGTGATGTTTTTCCAGATGAAAGGATTTAGTTGTAAAACATACTGCAACACCTTGGTTTGCAGATATTGTTAATTATTTAGCTTGTGGGATCATTCCCAAGGAATTTAATAAACATCAAAGAAAGAAACTCATATTTGACTCCAAGAAGTTTATGTGGGATGATCCATTTTTGTTTAAGATTTGTGCAGATCAGGTGATCAGAAGATGCATCCCTAAGGAAGAAGTGGCATCTGTCCTATATCACTGTCATACAGGTCCATGTTGTAACACCCCGATTTTCGTTATGAGTAGTTTATGTGATTGTTTTGCATGTTCAAGTATTTTATTGATATAGCATAGATAGTACCTCGTTAGAATCTATTTCAAGGGCTGAAAAGGGGATCAAATGAGGCTTGGTGCCCTCTGGGCGATAGTGACCGGCGAGAGTGCCCGTGTCACTATCGCGGGTGTCACAATCGCCGATTTTGTACCGCAAGTTCGATCTTACAGGCATTTGGGTTTCAGGCGAGTATGCCGTAGGCGATAGTGACAGTGTCACTATCGCATGGTCACAATCGCGGGATTGGTACCGAGAGTTTGGGGGAGTTGAGCGAGAGTGCCCCGGCGATAGTGACAGTGTCACTATCGCCATGTCACAATCGCACCGACCTGTTTTGGTATAAAATGAGAGTTACGGATTTCTAGCTCATTTGATGAAATTATAACACTTTGGCAGTCGACTTCTTCTTCCAAAAAGGTAGGGTTTCGTTATTACTACTCCCTTCCATTAATTGTTAGTTGTTGGAGAGTGTTTATGAACATTTATGGTGGGTATTAGGTGATCAATCTCAACTTCAAGTACTACTAGCTAGAAGGGGTCAAGATCAAGGGTTTCCATTTCTAGGGTTTCCATATTTGGAGCTTTAAGGTGAGTAACTTTGATTTAAAAGTATACTTGTTACATAATTTACTCTATCATTTCATTTATTTCTAACAAGTTTGCCTTGAAGTATACTTTGAGCCAATAAGCTCTTATTTCTCTAAAGAGGAAATTTAAGGGGCTCAATGGTAAGATAAAGGTGATGTGGTATTTTATTCTATTTGGAATTGTATCTTTTATGATGGTGATCATGTGAAATTGGTCAAACCTAAATATTAGGGTTTGGAGCTTAATGGATTAAGCTATGTCTTAATGAAGAAATTATGATTATAATAGAAGTGACTTAATATGCTAATTTAGTATGTGTTTCCATGCTAAATGATGAACTCATGATATCACTTATATGTATGTGGATAAGTGGAGGATTTCTTGTATGTAGAAATCATGTGCTTAATGAGATAGTTGGACTGTCTTTTGATGAAGTTAATGATTGGATTTATGAACTGCTTGGAGTAGTTGTTTGTTGGTATTCACAAATTGGAGGAGTCTCTAAGTAGGCATTAGGAAGATATAATCTTGGGCACTTACCTTGGAGGTTTGTGTATCGATCCACGCTTTCGGGATTAATACCATATAGGTAGTCCCGATGTGCCGGGCCTTGAGGCGTTACCTTGGAGGTAGACGCTAAGGTATATCTTCAAATATGATGTAACTTGAGTTGATGTTTGGGGTCTTCCCATAGAGTCCGATTTGTGAATGACCAAATTAATATCTCTTATATGACATAACTGCATGTTTTACTATATGTTTAACTCACTAGGCATTCCATGCCTAACACTTGTTCTGTGTCTGATGTGTGTGTCACAGGTTCTAGTGGTGCCATCCCTAAGAAGGCATAGTTGGGGATATGTGAGCGTGGGGATACATTTGAGATGCTAAAGATAGAAGATCAAAGTTAGCCTAACGATGACACTTTTTGTAAATCTTATTTCTATAGTAGAGATTAGATTAGTCGGTTGTCAATTAGTTGTAGATATTACACTTTGTTGTAAACCGGCAGGTGTAATCCCCCTCTTTTGTGAGCTAGTGCAATGGCATTATATATCACTCTTCCGTTTTATGGAAGTTTTTGTTGACCCTATTTTGGGGTGTCACAAGTTGGTATCAGAGCATTAGTTTAAGTGAACTAAGTATGCTGAGGAGATACTTAGACTTAAGCTGTGATGAATTAAGTTATGACTTGCGAGATTTGGGTAGAAGTACTAAGACGGGATAGTCTTAGAGTCGACGGAAATACATGAATTTAGTACTGTAGCAATAGCAACGAAAATTCTCATGTAAAGTATGTTCGCAATTTCAATTAGCTACTGTTATTATGAACATGAGTTACACGAGCATACTTGTTTCTAAATTGTCACAGTGACTAATGATCGATAAAGTACGTTTTGCATGTTTATACTAGTATAACCACTTTATGGCAATCTCTTTGTGTTAAAATAGAACGATGGTGAGTATGCCACCAAGGTTCTTCAATTCTTTGGAGATAAGATCAGTAAATGGTGGAGGTTGGGAAGACAACCTGGAACTGGTAGGACTCATGAAAGCCGCTGAGGCAACCTTAAATAGGTGGATGGAGAGGTGTAGAGATAGAATGAAAGGTGATTGATTAAAAAGAAAATAATATGAAATGATTGAGTAAGTGAGTCGTGGAACGCATGGATAGCAAGTGTTACAAGGTCAATAGGACGACCACTAGTCGGAAGTAGAGTGTTAATGATAAGTGGGGTGAGTTGTCACAATAGCCGTGTCATTTTGAGAATTATAAAGGTGTGAATCCTTTGGGAAAACCCTTTTTGTTTAAACCGTGATGAGTTTTGGGGTTAATGGTGATTTTGAAATATAGCTTGCCTAAACAAAGTTTAAATGTATTTTGACCGACGTATGGGTTTAACAAGCTTGGAGCATTTTGCTTGGTTTTGATTGTGAGTAAGTCTTGGGGACATTTGTCCGGCTAAACGGGCTCGGTGTAGAGTCTTGTTGATGGGTTGCTTTTATTGCACCATTTTGCATTTATTGCACGTTTGAATATTTACATGCTTGGGTGAGTGAGTCATTCCAGGATAGGCATGAAAATAGTAGACTATATTGTATTGGATTCATAGGCATGTTAGTCAGTCGTTGGTAATGGTCGGTTGGGTATCTCAGGGTTGGACCTCGGTATTCACGTTTTAATGTTTACATTGTGAAGTGGCGAGTGCTAGTAAGGTGCATGAGAGGTGAATAGCTTAAGTTATATTTCCGCATTTACCCTTGGGAAATAGCACTTGTATTTGGATTAAGTGATGTCTAAAGCGGGTTTAGGTTTGGGAATAAGACTTGAGTAGTATGCGTTGTTTGGAGATAACCATAGTTTGTAATTTGAGGTATTTTACATATGGTTTCGGATGTATTATTGGAAATTTTAATTTAGTTGCTCTTTCTAAATTCGAGGGTGTTACAAGTGGGGTGAGTAAAACGATTGACATTGTTCGAGTAAGCAGCCTTCTATTGCGAGTAAAGTTGTATGCAAAAGGTTCTCAAGATCGTTGTGCAGTACACTAAAGTTATGAGAATGTTAGGGTCATATGTGCCCAAGTTGTTTCAAGCATCGTCCGTTGAGATGAGAAAATGTGTGAAATGATTTATTTATCACGTTGCCATGCATGAAGGCTATGAACTCACTAGATCGTAGAGTATTACATATTAAACTAAGAAAGAACTCCAAGAGTGGAGAGGTGTGAAATAAATCATGGGAGAATGTTTATAGTCTTAGTATTTGCGTTCAAAAGGAGAGGTGAATAGTGAGGGAATCGAAAGTAAACTTTAGTGTCGATTGTAAGAAGATCTGTACCCTTATTTGATAATTAGAAACATAATTGCCAAGGGACGGTTGCGTCCGGAGGAAGGATTAGTAGTCATTAAGGTGATGAAATTAGTAACTCGCTATGAGTAGTGTGGTGAGATAGAAAGAAAAATATTCTAAGATTAAATCAGAAGTTATAGTGATCGTGTATTCCTAGTACCTAGGGTACTAATGAACTCTAGTAAGGTAAATATCTATTGTTGAGTATAAAAGAGGTTGTATACACGTGTACCTATAGATACATATATGGATTGACTTCATTGGAAAAGTAGCAATGAAGGGATTGTAAGATTATCACGCCTCGGAGCGTGCGTTGCATGATGTGAGTTAGATGTATTTAATTGCATGAGTAGATGTTGATAAATAATCTTTGGATCCTTGAGCGGAAGGCTTGGTTTTGGACTCGGTTGAGTATTAGGAGTATTCGCCTGGTATAAATAAGCCCGACGTAGGCTTGGGGTTGGAATTATATAAATTGTATTATGATTGAAGTTTACATGATATAAATACATTTATTTTCTGAGGTCATGTATGAATATTAAGCCTGGAATCAGAAGATTAAAAGTTAAAGGACCACCTTGTAAAGGTGTTAGGATATTGAGATACTGTGGTTTTAAATAAGTGCCTTATTTACAAAGTGGATGATTAGTAAGGACTGAAGTAATTGAGACGAACGAAAGGAGTACATAGATTGTGTGATCTGTGAAAGAGTATGTCCGGTTTATGTAAAGGTTTGGAATCACCAAGAATTAGAAAGTAACGAGTAGGTATGAGTTAATTAGAAAATCGTGAGTTGTGGTCCAACTGAAGTTGGGGAGAGATAACGTAACAAAATAGACTCGGTTAAATATGCGGAAGAACATGAAGGTAAGTTGATTCGTGTATGAATAATCATGAAAGACCTAGTCTGCTGTGAAATGTTATAGTTGTAGAATGTACGGACGAGTAGTGGGATAAATTTCCGATATAAATGTATCAACTAATTTGTAATGTGAGGCTAGAAGGAAGAAACTTCAAATGGAAGTCTTTTCGGGGATTCCAGATAAAGAGTACTAGTTATCAATAAAGTTTTTGGAGTATGTGGTTGCATGATGGTGTAGTGATATGGCTAATATCGAAATAGAATGGCGGAAAGGTAGTGGGTGTTTATCCAAAGAGATGATAGTTGTGTGAATTGCTAAGTAAGTTTATGATTTTGAATCATAGGAAGTTTAACAAAGATGAGGAGGGTGTTAGTCAAATTGTGGTGAAATAGATGCAAAATCCTTGAGGAATGAGAGTTGCTTCTTATATGTGAAAGAATTGTCCGAAGAAATATTAGTTGTAGACTAAAAAAAAAATTGTGTAGTACATTGGCACGGTATGTCGTTTCAAGATAACTTAGTTGATTGCCTTGAGTAGAATTTTGGTACAACTGTGTTGTTATGTATAGTAATGAGAAAATGTTATCAGTATGTGGAAAAGTTGAGAGAAAGAGACAAGTAATGTTTGGAGAATAACACTCCATACTATCGTGAGAAGTAATGATAAAAAGATCGGACCTAAGAATGTATTTAAACTACAGGTTCAATGGAATTATCACCCTTGTTGTACAACACTTTAGTATTTGGTTGTATTAAGGTCGCATAATGCGATAGTGGTGGGAGGAAATGGTAACCCTTTGTACTAAAGAAACGTGTGAGTCGTGGATGTAACAAAGATCTGTCGTAATTATTGAAGTATTCAATAGTAGTGAGTATGCTCAATTTAAGGCGAGTGTAGGTTTTCAAGTAGTAGATGGTAATATTCTTTTGAGACCCGGAGATCGATTTGCGATTAATGTCGGTATGGTAGACCAAGAAATAGTCGGGTAAAGATTTGATGATGAATAATTACTCTAAGGAGGTTTGTAAATTCAAGTTGAGGAGTGGATACTAACGAAAGAGGTAAGGTTCAGAAAATATGAAAAGATGAATTCTGGTTTTTCCTGGACTTTTAATTGTGATTAAGTATGTAAGACTTAAAAGGGAAGAGATGTACAAAATATTTCATATTGAAACGATGTGATCTCGTTTACTAAAGTAAGAATGGAAAAGAAGAATCGTGGTGTGGAAGAACCAGAGGCAATTTCGAAAGGTCAGTTAAGAGATTACGAAGTGGTAAAGAGATGTCTTTGTTAATAGTGCAATGGGAACCGGAACAGGACATAAGACGTCGATATCCGTACAATCTTAAATTTCGAGGACGAAATTTTGTTCAAGTTGGGGAGAATTGTAACACCCCGATTTTCGTTATGAGTAGTTTATGTGATTGTTTTGCATGTTCAAGTATTTTATTGATATAGCATAGATAGTACCTCGTTAGAATCTATTTCAAGGGCTGAAAAGGGGATCAAATGAGGCTTGGTGCCCTCTGGGCGATAGTGACCGGCGAGAGTGCCCGTGTCACTATCGCGGGTGTCACAATCGCCGATTTTGTACCGCAAGTTCGATCTTACAGGCATTTGGGTTTCAGGCGAGTATGCCTTAGGCGATAGTGACAGTGTCACTATCGCATGGTCACAATCGCGGGATTGGTACCGAGAGTTTGGGGGAGTTGAGCGAGAGTGCCCCGGCGATAGTGACAGACAGTGTCACTATCGCCATGTCACAATCGCACCGACCTGTTTTGGTATAAAATGAGAGTTACGGATTTCTAGCTCATTTGATGAAATTATAACACTTTGGCAGTCGACTTCTTCTTCCAAAAAGGTAGGGTTTCGTTATTACTACTCCCTTCCATTAATTGTTAGTTGTTGGAGAGTGTTTATGAACATTTATGGTGGGTATTAGGTGATCAATCTCAACTTCAAGTACTACTAGCTAGAAGGGGTCAAGATCAAGGGTTTCCATTTCTAGGGTTTCCATATTTGGAGCTTTAAGGTGAGTAACTTTGATTTAAAAGTATACTTGTTACATAATTTACTCTATCATTTCATTTATTTCTAACAAGTTTGCCTTGAAGTATACTTTGAGCCAATAAGCTCTTATTTCTCTAAAGAGGAAATTTAAGGGGCTCAATGGTAAGATAAAGGTGATGTGGTATTTTATTCTATTTGGAATTGTATCTTTTATGATGGTGATCATGTGAAATTGGTCAAACCTAAATATTAGGGTTTGGAGCTTAATGGATTAAGCTATGTCTTAATGAAGAAATTATGATTATAATAGAAGTGACTTAATATGCTAATTTAGTATGTGTTGCCATGCTAAATGATGAACTCATGATATCACTTATATGTATGTGGATAAGTGGAGGATTTCTTGTATGTAGAAATCATGTGCTTAATGAGATAGTTGGACTGTCTTTTGATGAAGTTAATGATTGGATTTATGAACTGCTTGGAGTAGTTGTTTGTTGGTATTCACAAATTGGAGGAGTCTCTAAGTAGGCATTAGGAAGATATAATCTTGGGCACTTACCTTGGAGGTTTGTGTATCGATCCACGCTTTCGGGATTAATACCATATAGGTAGTCCCGATGTGCCGGGCCTTGAGGCGTTACCTTGGAGGTAGACGCTAAGGTATATCTTCAAATATGATGTAACTTGAGTTGATGTTTGGGGTCTTCCCATAGAGTCCGATTTGTGAATGACCAAATTAATATCTCTTATATGACATAACTGCATGTTTTACTATATGTTTAACTCACTAGGCATTCCATGCCTAACACTTGTTCTATGTCTGATGTGTGTGTCACAGGTTCTAGTGGTGCCATCCCTAAGAAGGCATAGTTGGGGATATGTGAGCGTGGGGATACATTTGAGATGCTAAAGATAGAAGATCAAAGTTAGCCTAACTATGACACTTTTTGTAAATCTTATTTCTATAGTAGATATTAGATTAGTCGGTTGTCAATTAGTTGTAGATATTACACTTTGTTGTAAACCGGCAGGTGTAATCCCCCTCTTTTGTGAGCTCGTGCAATGGCATTATATATCACTCTTCCGTTTTATGGAAGTTTTTGTTGACCCTATTTTGGGGTGTCACACATGTGGAGGACATTTTGGAGGAAACAGGACAACTGCAAAGTGTTACAATCAGGGTTGTATTGGCCGACTCTAAACAATGATGCTTACAACTTTGCAAAAAGTTGGAACGAGTGTCAAAGAAGTGGAAATCTTTCTCAGAGGAATGAAATGCCTTTAAATGGAATTTTAGAAGTAGAATAATCTGACGTTTGGGGCATTGATTTTATGGGACCATTCCCACTGTCAAACAATTGTGCCTACATATTGGTAGCTGTGGACTATGTGTCTAAATGGGTGGAGGCTATGGCCTGTCACTCTAATGATTCTAAGACAGCCGTCAAATTTCTCCAAAAGCACATCTTCACTAGATTTGGTACACCCTGTGCCTTGATTAGTGATGAGGGCACTCATTTCATCAATAACCTATTAGAGGAAGTCCTAGACAAATACAATATTCAGCAAAGGGTGGCCACTGCTTATCATCCTCAAACCAATGGTTTGGATGAATTGTCCAATAGGGAAATTAAAGGAATTTTAGCCAAGGTAGTCAAGCCACACAGAAAAGACTGGGCATCCAAACTGGATGATGCCTAGTGGGCCTACCAGACCACTTACAAAACCCCTATTGGTATGTCCTCGTATAAACTAGTTTTTGGGAAGGCATGTCACCTGCCTGTAGAGTTAGAACACAAGGCCTATTGGGCCATAAAGGAACTCAACATGAGTTTGAACGAGGCAGGAAAAAGAAGAACTTTGCAACTTTCTGAGTTAAAAGAACATAGGAATTTTTCCTATGAAAATGCCAAACTTTATAAGGAAAATACAAAAAATGGCATGATTAGAAAATCAGTCCAAAAGAGTTTTTCGCGGGACAACAAGTCCTACTGTTTAACTGCAGACTCAGGTTATTTTCCGGAAAACTAAACTCTAGATGGACAGGACCGTATCATATCGCAAAAGTATATCCCTACGGTGTAATTGAGTTAATTGATCCAGAAAAGGGGACCACTTTTAAGGTAAACGGACAAAGAGTAAAACCATTTATCGAACCTTCAGATCCGATACAACAACCTATAGAGGTTGTCCATTTTCTAGAATGACAAAAAGAATTCAAGGATTCTTGGGCTTTTGACCCAAGAAAGAAAAGAAAAAATATATATATAAATATATATATATATATAATAAATATATTTTATGCATAATATATATATATATAAACATAAAAATAAAAATAAAATATACATCTAATAAAATAATTAACTTAGTTGTTTTTTAATAAAGAAGGGTTTGTCTACAAAAGTGAACAATTTTGGGGAAATACAAAGTTTAGAACTAAAAGTTAAAACCGAGAGGAAGATAAAAATTTCCGGTCTTAGGCCAAATTTTTATAAAACGAAAGTAAATGGGCCACACATCGAAATATATAAAAGCCGGCCCGAGAGGTCACTAAATTTTAAACTGGGCCTTGATTAACATTACTAATTACAGTTTCGGTCCATGATAAAAATCAGATTAATAACTCAAGTTTGGGCTTGTTATATGTTTTTCGAATTAACGATTGGGCCAAGAGTTTACTCGGCCCAAGATTTTTCTGCAATTTTGATTCATGCCCGGTTTGGTTTCAACTAAGAAAAGGATAACAAATTTTAAGTATCCTAACTAAATGGAAATAATCTGATTAGAATTAGGAAAATATGGTTATGTGGATTTGTTGTGTACAATCAGCAAGCATTTAATGCTTGCACTTGATGAAGGGAGAGACATGCAGAGAACCTAAGCAAAACAAACACACACACAGCTCTCTCTCTCTCTCTCTCTCGATCGCCGGATAATCCATCTGCCACCGCCGATTATTGCTGTCACTTCAATCGTCCATCTCTCTCTTTTCTCTACTACTACACTCATCTCTATCCCTCTCGACCTCTCATCTCCCCTCTATAAAACCCTCGACCCTTCGGTTCCCCATGGCTAAAACACGAAGCCAATAACACCCACCAAAATCACAAACCCATCGTCGCACCCGAAGCCAAACTCGCCGGAACCCTTTGTTGATGAACACCGATAAGAGAACCTCTCCGGAAAACCAAACTCAAACACCTCTGATCGCTCTTTCACACCTCGATAGTTCTCCTAAGTCGACCCTTTGTGTTCTTGCTGAAGTGGTCGAATGATCGAACTCTCGGGAGCCAAAACCTTCTTCGTCACGATCACTCTCATCGAAGCCTACCACCGACTGTTCCTCTTCTGTTGAAATGGAAAGAAAGCCAAAAGCTTTCGATTTGAACTCATTGGTGCAGGATGCTTCGGATTATCAGACCAACAACCTCGTAGCCGACGTCGATAAAACATTCTTGGCCACGCGAAAATTTCTCCAAAGGTATGACCCTCAACCCGTTTATTTTCGACCTAACTTACGACCACCACCCGGATTCCCTCATCCCCACTTTTCTCCGAGAAATGTGCGACCACAATCCCCATGACCAACATTTCTGTATGCTATTGTCCTAAACTCCCGAGGTGAACCTATCATGGGGAGACCCTCCGCTTTTCGACCATTTCACCCGAGACCAACCATTCCTTCTAACCCTCAATACCCACCCATAGCATCCACTGCAGTACCGATTGACCATCGAAAAAATCCACCGACTTCCACTTCTGTGTCTGCTACTATTCCAATCATCATCGATGAACCCACGAGGACCATTCCTACTACCACCCAGCAGTACACTAGAAGTGTTAAAACCATTGCTGTTAAAAACATCAAACCCATCAAGAAAAGAAATTTTTTGGTCGAAGATGGTGGTGAGCACACAGTGTCACAGTGTCTTCGGAGGAGGAGGGACAAATTCCAGAAGCAGTGGAAGAAATGCACTCACAACCCCAAAAATCTTCTGTTTTGGACAAGGGTAAACAAAAAGTGGGTATTTCCTCAAACTCTAACTTAAGTCGTTTTGATTTATTTTCTTGTCATGAGGCTTTGGTTAAATATCCTGCTTATGCACGTAAGATTTTCCATGCACCACGTGGTTTCCACGTTAATGCACTTTTAGCACACCCGCACATTGGTTATGTGATTACGAATTTAGGGTGGGAAACTTTATGTGGACCACCTGATCAGTTTAATTATGATTGGGTGAGGGATTTCTACACTAAGTTATCTGTAACTGATGGAGTAGAAATCTTCGTTAAACAAACCCCCGTTGATTTTTCGGCTACGGACATAAACAAACTTTTAGGGATTGTACCACCTAAACGTTCAAGATTACAACGTTTAATCACTAATTTAGCTGATGAGGATCTTGAGGATATTTTGGACACACTGGCACACAAAGGATCCGAGTGGGAATTCACTAGAAATTCTCGTATTTTACACACACACTGTTTAAAACCTGAAGCAAATGTGTGGTTCTTTTTTCTTAGGCACGCGTTGTATCCAATGACTCACGACATTAGTCTTTGCATGGTTAGGATTTTAATCTTGTATTGCATCCTTAAAGGCCATAGGTTTGATGTTGGACGTCTCATCTCCATTAACATACGTGGAGGTGTTGAACGGTGCAATGCTAGGATGTCACATCCCACAGTTATTCACGCACTTATGAAAAATGCCAATGTTACCGTTCTATCCACGGATAAATTTTCAAAAGAAAATTTGGTTATGGAGAAACAAAACGTGGATAGATTAATGCGTAACAACATGTGCATCCACTCAGATTCTGATAAATCTGACAGTGATGGATTTGCTTCTTTGGAAGCAAGTATCCAGTCACTAAAGGATGAGATTAGGGCAACACTAAAAGAACATCAAGTGTTGATTGCAAAACAAATCCGACGACAAGAGAGTGTTGAGAGTGAGAAAAAGGAAGATACATCCATCAGGTTGAAAAGGATTGATGATATGATAGTGAGTTGGTTGAAGTACGAGAAGTCCCGAGATGATGTGATGTGGGCGAATTGGACGAAAGAGCACCCGGAACTGATGAAGAACCTCCCACCTTTTCCCAACCACCTATTATGGGAATCGGCTGACCGTACACCTACTCACCGCGAGTAGGGCAGGTTCAAATTCCCACCGCTATCCCTTTTAAATTTTCATGCACTTTAAAAATGCATTTTAATTTTAATGTCTTTATATCTGGGAATTTGTGTTTGTGAACTTATCATAATTCTTTGATATCATCATGCTTTGATTTCACAAGTTGGGAATTTTTGTCATACACGATTGTGTGATAGCCGCAATAAAATGATTTTCTCTTGCTTGCACATTTCATATCACTAGAACTAGCCATTGAATTTTCTGCTTCATAAATTTTTGTTAGAATCACTTGTGCAACAACTCCATACACCTTAACCATTTTTCTTGCTTGCTCAATTTTTTGTCCAATGAGGACATTGAACCCTTCAAAATTTTGGGGAGGGAAAATGATATGGCAACTCATGCATATTTATACCCATATCATTTTAAAAACACATCTCTTTGCAAGAATGCACCATACCCACCAAAAATCAACGAAATTCAAAAAATTGCACAAATAAGGAAATAACATTGCATAAAAGAGCAAAGCTCCGCATTTGTTTTTCCATGCATCAATAAAGTGTCAAAAACACCAAAGGGACCAATGTGTCCGCATCAATTCCTCAAAAAGAGAAAAGACAGAAAAATTGTGCCAAAAATATGAAAAATAGAAAATTTGGTAACAGCCACCGCTTTTACCAAAACAAAAGGCCAAACACTTTTTTTTTGGAAAGATGCAAAACACTTACCATCAACTCCGGTTGCTTTGTGATTTTAATTAGGCTGAAATTTTGTGGCTAGCATATGGATTGATATTTTTTGTGGGAAGGTTGAGAGATATAAATTTATGAAGGGCTATCGATACATGTCTTGTGGACAATTTGAACCAATTTGTGATTGAGATACATGATGATTGTTGGGAGAATTATGGTGACTGATCAACAAATAAAATCGCTCAAAATTAAATTTTGCTAATAAAGTTGCTTGAGGACAAACAACAGTTCGAATTCGTGGTTGTGATAGGGTTATTTTATTAACCCTATTTATACCACTTTTATTATAATTTTGAGCTAATTTTTGTTTCCCAATTGCATCTTTTAGTTTATTTTTCGTCAATTATAATCACAAACAAAGATTTGATACGATAAGTATTTAATCACCAAAAAAATCATAAAATCATAAAAATAACTTAATTTTATATGTGTTATTATAGGTTCGAAGATGAGGCCGTTTGAAGTCAATTTTTGAATGGATCTTGAAGAATTGCGGATCTTGGGCTTACGAGGACGACTTCGATTTTTGGGCCGGATGTTATTTTGGACTCTCGGATAAAGATCAGATTTGGGCCGAATTATCACATTTTTGACAAACAAATCGGTTGGGCTCGGTATTTGGACAACTTTGTGACGGGCCGATCGTATAGCATTTCTTGGGCCGGTTTTGTAGTCTCATTTTGGACAACTTCTTGGGCTTTTGCTAATCCTCACTTGGGCCCCCATTTTGGTTGTCTTGTGATCCAAGAACATTAGCTAGTATAAATATATGTACTAGTGTAGTGTTTAGATATCTTCAATCCCTAACATTACTACTTAGTTACCTGATTACTCCATGGATCGATTTTGAGCACACCAACCAAAGGACTTCTCTTCGTGAGTCTAAAGCTCACGACTTTGCACACCATCACTTGGGTTTGCAATCATTAATACTAATCTACTCTTATTTTAGTAAACTAGTGTAATAATTGTTTTGCTATCACTTGTCACCTACAAATCATGTTTAATCCTTAATCTTACTCTTAAAACTAAAGATTTGCTTAAAATTGTGTAATTGTTAATCGCTCACCAAAACAACTCTTTCTAATCACGGTTCCTTTTCTTCTCTTATTCTCGATTTTTAACAAAACTTGGTCCACGTGTGATTTCGTTTACAATATAAGCCGAAAGTCCGAATTAATCACTTCGGATCCCCAATCGTTATTGGTTCACGGTTTGGTAAATGTTTTTACATAAAGTCCACTTTTTCTCGTCTCAAGCTCACACTACAATTAAGTTTTTATAATTAATATGTTAACAAACGCGCCATGCAATCATCAAGAACTCTTCGTTTTGAAACCACATTTGAAACAAGATTTTCCTCATAGATTATTAATCTCAATTTCTATAACTCTAGTTTTATAACTAATGATAAAATCCATCGTCAACTTTGTAGTAGTTAAAATCGCATGTTTTAATTCTCACTTTATAATTGTCATGTCAACATAAATTTAGTAATTTCTCAAAACAGTTTGTTACTTGTGCAACAAGTCACGACGTTCAACTCAAGTAAGTTTAATTTAATTAACGTTTTGTCCATCTTTATTATTTGTTTTAAAACTCGTACATCTCTTATAATTGGAAACTGAACGATGATGGGCTAACCGCCTTAGTTCGAGGTATAAAGAGAAATTGGGACCGAGACTGAAAAAGGGATAAAAAGGTGTATCGTACGGCATGATTGTCCAACGTTATTTAAATCAAGGTTATATTTTATGGTGGATCACAATTAATCAATTGACAACTGGTTCGTTGTATCATAAAATACCCGACACTTGAGATAACGAATGAATGTTGTCTCGTCTTCCTATTTGATTATTAGTTTAATCCCAATAGATCTTTATACCTTGTGCTTCCCTCTTATAACTGATTTTTCATTAGTTGATATCCTCAAACTCCCAACAAAAGATTACTTTCGAATTCGCCATCTGAAACCTGTTTTTATAAATTAGACTTTTAAACCCGAACTTTTCCACGATGCCCTGTGGGATCGATATTTGGTACTTTGTACCATTATTACTTGTTATAAGGCGATAATAGACTGAGATGTATACTTGCGTCATGGTTTATTTCTAACAATTTCAGGTACACACCTAAAGCACAACAATACTCTATATATTGATAAGGAATATACAAAGGAGGGCAAGGTTTCTCTCTAATATCTCTAATACAAAACCGAGCCAATAGCTCAACAACTCAATTGGTTGGTACAAACCATTTCCAATTAAAATCATATCATTTGTATTTCCAAAATGTCCCATGATGTAGCAATATGCATTTTTCAATCCAAATACACAAAAACTGTAACAACACCAAAATTCTCCATTTATAAGTTAAATGTCAAAAGAATTCACCCTTATGAGTTAGTTATCAAAATGTCTAAAAATCCCAAATACGAGCATTTCACAAGATTTATAAACTCATTATACAAAAATGTAGACCTCACTAAATTATGACCACATCTAATAAACATCAAGGAAAACATTTAAATACATCAAAATAGACATTTTTGGCATGTACATGATTTTCAGAAAGAAATTTGAACGCACCTTGCTAGCTTAGATTAAACCTAGGTTCCAAATCCATTTCTAGCTTCCAAAATGGTGAAGGATTTATGTAACACTCGGAAATTTCGTTAACGTAAACTAATTTTGAAGTCCTCATTAGTCCATATTTGCCTTAATTATCTAAGGGGATTCGTGTTGTTGTAGTTACGTACATCGAGGGATTTCTGTGTCAAAAGATGAAGATTTCGGGGCTCTTGGACCCTGGGCTATTATGCCTGACGATTATGCCAAAGGGGCATAATCGCACGTCAAGATCGCCGAGGCTGGAGGCCTCTTGGTACACTTAGGGCGAGAATGCCCAACGATTGTGACAGGGTCACTCTCTTTGGGGCACCATCACGGTGATGGGGCGACTCACAATACATATCCATCGATTGTGTCGACGATAGTGACAATGGTCACTATCGTTGGGCACTTAGTTAGATACTGAGAGTATAAAAAGAGCAGTCCCGATTTTAGGTCACTTTATCTGATTTTTGGCAGCTTGGTTAGCGATTTTCTCTCTACATTTTGGTTAGTTTTCTCCTTCTTCCATCTCCCTCCTCATTGATTTCTCCTTAGACCCACATGAAAATCTATTGTTCCTTCTAGGGTTCCATAAGCATTTATTGTGGAGGATTCAAGTTTCATGCAAAGTTTCAATGTAATAACCCAGTTTAGGGTGTAGTAAATAAAATGAAGTTTGGTGGCCAAAATGTAAAAGACAAGAGTTTAGTGTTCTTGTGTGAGTGATATAAATAAGGGTAAAACCCTAGTAACCCTGATTTCATTAAAATCACTGTGTGCGGCTAAGGGTACGATTGGTGGGTGCAAGAATCATCAAGGAGTCAAGGCAATTGAGATTTCTCCAAGTTGTGTGTGGAATCATCATCATTCTCAAGTTCATCTCTTTCTCCTTTGCAATCTAATCAGAAGGTTTGGAGTGGTGGAGTCTGAAACTTATGTCTATCATTAGAAAGAAAAGAAATGGGGTATGTGTGTTCTTCCATTTTGAATCAGTGTAGAAATCGGATGGAATAACATACTAATTGGCTAGAAATGATATCTCCATGATTATATTGGCTTAATACCGAATGTAAAGTTGTATGGAGTAGTCGATTGAGTTTTCTAGAAGTAAAGTGTTCGATAAGGAAACCCAATTGTTCGGAATTCGCTTAATCCAGAAAACGACTGGGGAAATCCGAAAGGTATCCGGAAGCCGGATGTGTAATCCGGAATTGTAGTCCGGAACCTGTACCGGAATCCGGAATTGTAGTCCGGAACCTGTACTGGAATTCGGAATGTAGTCCGGAACTCGTACCGAAAACCGGAATAGAGTCCGGGAGTGCCAAATCCGGAATTTAGTCCAGAATGTGAATCCGGAACCCAAAATTCCCATGTCCGGCACTTTCAGTTGTCAGTAGAATTCGAGTGTGCCGAGAGACTTATCTAGTCTTGTGTGTTGGGTGCAAATGTAGGTGCGGGTAGAGGATCAACGGTTGCAAGTAAGAACTCCTAGCGGGGGACTTCAGGTGAGTCTTTTTAACTGAAAGTGTGTTGATCTATGTATTACTTGAAATGCATGAGATATGATGATACTGCATGTTTTATTCTTTATATGAAACTGCATGTTTTACTTGTTTAATAAAGTTAAGAGGTTATGTATGCATACATTTGGAAGTGGACATGTTTTGGCTAAGTCGGGGGGGGGGGGGGGGGTGGCCTGCCAGTGCTCATACCGGGGGGAGTGTCTCGTTTATCCCATGGGAGGTGTGACCCAATACGGCAGTGTGAGACTGACACGTTGTCACGGGTGTGCGTGACTTCAGTGTGCCATATACATGGGTAGATCTTGCGTGTGAAAGTTTAAATGTTTTAAAGATGAGAAGAGTTTGTAAATGCTTATAAACTGTTTAAATTGTTTTATGTGGTGCAAACGTTTGTTTCTAGAGGGAACTCACTAGACCTCATGGTCTAACCCTCGCTTTTCCAAAACTAAACCATTTTCAGGTAAGCTTAGTAGAAGGCCTTAGTAAGGGCAGAGAGAAAGCGCGAGCATGAAGCCTTGGACTAAAAGGATGCCTTGATATTTAGCATGTCAAGCTTAGTCTTTAGAAATCTCAGTTGTGTAATAGATCGTTTCCGCAAACCTTGTGTTGTACTCGCTTTATTGAGATGGTATATTGAGGCCGTTTCGGCAAGCTATTTATTTTAATGTCGTTATGCTTTATTGGTTGAGTTGGGTTGTTACATTCAAGCATCCATCCTTTTCTTGCTAGGGTTTCCTTGGCTTTAGGTTAATACTAAAACGAACAAGGTGAGTTCATTCTTACCTTTTAAACTTTATACATGTCAAAACTACACTTTTGAACCTATAATCATCTCTTTATTTACATTTTCATATTTGCAAGATTTTGACCTAAAATGTTTTTTTGGAGATTTTTAGGGTTCTAACCATATTTTGGGATATGATGTTGAGAATCATGGTTTGAGTTGTAAAATATATTTTATCTACATATTCATGGTTAAATGTTTGGGTGAACTCATCTTAGTTTCATTTAGAGTTTTTCTCTAAATTTGGAGGTTTCACCTAAGAATAGATGGTTATTGGTTGTTTGACAAAAATTGTTCTAAAAGTTTAGTAAATGTTTGGAAAACCTTATTTTAGTGATGTTTTATGTTGAAAATGGAAATGACCATTTATTGATATTTTCATTTATTGATATTTTCATGGTTTTAAATGCATGAAAGTTGTTTATTTATTGGAAATAAGTTTATGGGGATTCTATTATGATAACTACATGTTTTATTATAGTTTAGTCACAAATGAAATTGTGACTAGCCGTAGACTATTACTAATGGACCCATAGGTATAGGAATCGGCTTATTTTGGGATGTTTTCCCCTTTGTAACTAGTTGATACATTTGGTCCTCGGAGGCAACTTGGTTTGGTTATATGGAATCGGATACTAACCATGGGTTGGGCTGTAAATATAATCCTAGTAAATGAGTATGACTAGGATCCTCGGGTGCGCTTCCCCACATCTATGTACCAGTCGGCATTTCTCGTGGCCATAGATCCTAGT
The DNA here is from genome assembly GCA_033807775.1 of Saussurea involucrata. Taxonomy (NCBI): domain Eukaryota; kingdom Viridiplantae; phylum Streptophyta; class Magnoliopsida; order Asterales; family Asteraceae; genus Saussurea; species Saussurea involucrata. Next base: position 70,363,144 of record CM066315.1, read on the forward strand.
ATTGAGTTCACTAACTTGGAAAGTAGCTTACTTTTGTGTTCCACTACGATCTTTGGAAATCGGGTTTCCCCCGTCATCGCAAGATGCTTTTGGACCATATGGTTCATATGTGATTTTCCATCATTGAAAATTATTTATTAACATTTATGCATTCTCCGTTATATAAAATGTTTGTTCTCACTATGCGTAAAGTCTGACACTTTTTCTTAAATGACATGTATATCAGGTTCCGTTAGTGGCAGGGTTCCAAAGGTTTGAGGGACGAGCATTGGGTCAATAGCGGTGATTTTTGGAGTTAAATATTTGGAAGTTGGCGTACAAAGTTGAATAGATATATTTGGGAGATTTAGTTGACAACTGATATAATCTGAATATAAATGGTTTATATTAGTATGTTGTCAATATTAATGTCCATTCATAAAAATTTGTAAACGCTATTACTATTTCCCCTTTGGGTGATTTCCTTATATTTAGAATGTTATATTTTGCATTTATTCAGGCTTAAATTTGCATTTATTTTGTATCTGGGTCACATCCAAAGCCTAGAGATGTGCCAAAAGTAATCCCAAACTCATATTCATAACAAACTTTAGTCAAATCCTCTAATCATCCAAAATACTAAAAATTGGTCAAAACTGCAAAACATGGATGATACATCAAAATAAATGTTTTAACAAGAATAAAGGTTTAGAAGGTTAAGATAGGCTTACAATTCATTTTTAGAGAAAACCCCAAAAAACTAGGTCAACAATGGTGAGAGATAGTTGGAGAAGGTGAAGATCTTGAGTTTCCATCCACAAAACTTGAATCTTTGGCTTCCAATCTCTTAAAACTCTTAAAGATTTCAATTTTTTAGGAGTAAGTAATTCTTGGGCCAAAACTGAGAGAGGAGAATGGGTAGGTGATAACTGAAATGGGTGAAATGAGGAAAAGAAGACAAAAACCGGATTTTAAAGGGGTGCGAGTCTGCACCGCTTCACAGGCGTGAAGATATGATGCTTGAAAACTTTCTGCCCACCTTCACTGGCTTGAAGAAATGTTGCTAGGAAATGAGTTTCTTATCTTTTTAACACCAAGTTTAACCACTTCAAGATATCGATTAAGATTTATTTTAAAGTCAAAGATGCATTTAAAACCCCAAAATATACGTACAAAAAATTCGGGTGTTACCTAAAATGTGTGTTTTTATATAGTAGGGCACAAAGAATTCAAGACCTTTTGGTCTAACTCTGCTTTTCAAAACTAAAATACGTTCATATGGGTATCATGTTGAAAGTGCTTACATGTTAAAGGATAAGTTGTAAACCTCGGAATGAAAGTTGTTTCAGTTGTCGGTTGTTAATACAAGTGTTTAAATAATGATTTCGTTAGAAGCTCGTGTTGTTAGACTATTGTAAGAATCTTAGTTGTGGCTAGATTTATTTCTTTCCACTATGGATTTTGTAGAGATATTGGGAAATTTGTATTATTGGATCCTTGATTCATCGTTTGTTGGTTTATTGTTTATTATTGAGGTAATTTTGGAGTTTGGGTTTTACAAAGGATATCTCCGGTCTTTCTTTGAGTTCAGATACTCAAGGGTTGTTTACCAAACACTTACTGACAATAATCACCACTCTCATTTACTTTATGGTATAACATTCTCAACCATCAAAATTGATTGATAGTAAGTGTTTATAACTCGGTTACCGGGTAAGAGTCATCACCCTTACTAACCAGTTACCGGTAAGCCTCGGGTCCTTGTCTTCCCTCTAACTGAGTAACATTCTTGATCCTTGTTATTTTCAACTGTAAGAGCATCTCCAATTTAAGGTGCTTACAAGCAAAAAGTGAAGTGTCTTGTATAAACTACCATTGTAAAGAGTTTTTATAAGAACCTCACCCCTTTTGAATTTTAGAGCATCTCCAACAGTTATGCTAAAGTTTTTCTAGAATAGAATAAAAGAAATCAAAATCTCTAAAAAATTGCATCCCAACTCCAACATTTATTCTATTTTAACAATTCTAGTATTAATTGTCTATTAAAATATTCAATTTATTTAATTATATTATCAAGATTTCAATACATGAAAAGTTGGGAGAGCAAATTTTTGCTTTTTGGAGGTAATAATTAGTTTTGGGGGAACTATTTATTTAGATATTTCTCATTATTTAGAGATTTTTACAATCTCTCACATCTTTTCTCTATTTTAGCATAGAGGATAGCATAGTTGTTGAAACAACAAAAATGCTAAAATCCCACCTTTTTATACTTTAGCATAGCCGTTGGAGATGCTCTTATTAACCTTGATTCTTACCATGAAGTTTGTGTTAAGTGGCATTTTTCACTTTTATTGGTATTTAAATTAAATATTTGATATTAATTTATAAATAAATAATTATTATTGATGTTGACAAATGCATGGGACCCACAAAAATGACTACCATTGTAAACTTTTATGTAAAATTTTAATTTTGAGTTGGAAATGAGAGTTTTTATATAAAAACCTCCATGGAGATACCCTAAGGTAAGTGAACAAGTAATCATTTACAAAGGTAAGTGCTTAATAAACAATCTTTTAATATCTTTGGAGTAGGGATATCTTCGATACCTTACTTTAGTTGGTGAATGGCATATCATATAGCACATCAAACACCCTTACTTATAAATGACATGTAAGTAGAATAAAACATCAAACAAGGAAGTCAATCCAAACTTTTCAAATGATAGCTGTGTATGTATTAAAATTTTGATCCCATAGTTATAATTAAAAGATTGAGAACCGTGAGAACCAATCCAAGCCGTAATAGATTAAATCAATTAATGGTTTAGATCGGTTCTCAACCTATTTTTTGGTTCTCATTTGATTACCGTCCTATATATATATATATATATATTTAATAAGCCTTACATTTTACTTAGAGGAGTTTCAAATAAAAACCCTAAATATCGCTAAAAGGTAAGGACAAACAATTAATGAATGTGAATCATTTTTAACATAATATGAATTTTTCCTTCTTACCTTCTAAATAGGCCCTGCTTTACTAATAACAAATATATTGTTCATAAAATATATATGTGAAAACAATATTACCTTAAACAAAACAAAGATATAGAGAAAAAGGGTTAACTCTAAAACTAAACAGGGGTAATTAGTCCTGCCTCATTTAGGAATTAATCATATAAAAATGTTTCAGCACCTGTTCTATACCAAAAAAAAATATAACAAAAACCACCATTTCTGATCATCCTCCATCCAGCCCCATACAAAATGTCATCCATCCATCCATCCATCCATCCACATACAAAATCAAACTATTCTGCTTACCCAAAAAAATATATATATATATAATATAATAAAAACTACTAACACATACCTTCCACTATTTCTTCTGTTGCTGCTTCTTGAATCAGATCCAATGGTGTTGCTGCTGGATCCAGCTCCAAACACCCTTTTGGAGAATTATCACCCTCTTCACCAGTCAGCACATACTTGGGCACTTGATGCGAGAATCGAAACATTTCTTCTTTCGGAATCACTTTCACTTGGCTTTCCTCCGTGCGCGCATGGAAAACAGTCCGAAACCCTGCATATTTCACAAGCCGGCTAACCGCAACACCTTTCTCTTCATTATAATCGTCAAGCACTTCCACCATGTCGTACTTATGTACTACATCTTCCGCAGTGTTTTCGTTCCAATCACGAGACCAGTTCCTATAAACCGCCCACACTTCCCCTTTTCTCGGAAGAATATAAATAACCCCTTTCGCTTTTGTCCATTCCACTTTCTGCGAGAATGAATTCAGTGCCATGTTGGTCTCGTGTCTCCCGATTCTGAATTCCCCACAACTTTTGCGAAAACCGTACCCCAACCATTCAGATGACCCAAACTCAGTTGTGGTTTTTGAGTTCAGCCAACTGATTTTCATCTTAAGCGGATTCCGGGATACCACTTTATGAACTAACGCGTAGAAACGCGGCATTCCATCATCGTCGTCATAAGCCGCCCACACCTCGTTATCGCCAAAAGAGTTTTCGGTACGATCCATGTCAAAATCATGAAAATCCGGATCAGGAACATTCATTGCAGATTCTTGACGTTCTTGCTCAACTGCTGCACTTGGGTCTACGCTCTTCTTTTCAGAAGACTGGTTGCCGTTTTGAGTTTCCTTATTTACTTTTGACTTCTTTACTTTTGACTTTTCCCCAGTATCCACTTCGATTAATTTTTTACGAATCTCTGATTGAGCTTTCTGCATCAGCATGATGCGAGTCTCTGATGGAGTCAGCTCCCTAGTTCTATTTACCTTGTTAGAAAATCCAGATCCTTTAGATAGATTTCCACCGTTTCCTGTGGACATCTGAAACGGGATCTTAACACCAGAAGATTGAGCTTCATCGTCTGCTTTTCTCTTTTTCGAGGGCCACCCTGCGTAGAATTCTTCACGTTCTCTTTTCAACCTGTCGTTAGCTTGCTGAACAACGCTTGCTGCTTTTGTTGCAATGGAGGGGTCTGTGTTATTTGTTCTCGCGGATGGACCCCAGTGGACATTTGACCTATCATGTCCTCCAAATTTTTGAGTACTTCTTCCAGGGTTACTATTGGATGACTGAGTTGACTTGGGAAGGCTGACAGGTGGCGGCATTTCCTTGGCCAGGAACGGCTCGTGACAATTGGGACAAAGAAGGGTATGATTAAGATACAGATTAAGATACTCGTAATGCATTTTGCATCGATGGCAGATTGTCCAGAAAGTATCATCCCGCTGACGAACTGGAGGCTGAGGCGGCGGAGCTGCAGGGCGAACCACAGGCGGCACTGATCCAGGACCCATCCTAGTGGTGGTGGAGGTGGTACTGCGGTTGTTTGGCTTTGAAGTTGGTCGTTTTGCAAAATTGTTAACTCCATTGGGTGCAGATGGACCGCCACTTTGAGATGGAACTTTCTGGAAGCTTCTCATACTCCTCCTTTGGTTATAAGACAATCTTTTAGCTTTATCAGATAACAAACTCCATGCTTCTGAAAGAAGTTTAAATGCACCATCTGCACCCACTGATTTGTTTTTATCAGGGTGCAACATGAGAGCCAACTTCCTGTAATTTTTCCTTATGGTTTCATCATCATCAGCGGGTTTAACACCGAGTATTCCATACCAATCCACTTCTCCACTTACCTTGTTTTCTGCAGAGATGTATACATCAAGAGTCGTTAACATTTGTGAGATGCCATCAAGCCCAGGATATAGCGTTTGGGCCTTCAACGTAAATTTCTTTGCCCCACCATAATCTCTATCGGCTAACTTCTTTTCGGCAATGGCCTTTGCCCTCAAAGCCTCATCTTTATTGCATTCCATGAGTTTCAGTGGCGACCCTCAACGTTCACTTGTCTCTTTATCCTCCACTAAAAATAATCTAGAATAAATCAAAAGAGCTAGCACGAGTATTGAAGATTAAAAGTCGAGGAGGGCTTTTCCTTCACAATCAGTCAAATTACCTGAGGTAGAACCAACATCAGGAAAGAAACGTTATACATGTTTATTGAAAGTATTCTCTTCCATTTATGGAACACACATTCAATTCAACTGTCAGTAACTTGAGGACTTCCGTCAAAATTTCCAATAATAGAACTTCTAATGAAAACTTTACAATAAAGTACCAATGTACCATAATATCCAAGAAAGACAAGACCCGTGTTTCAAAAATGAGAACTTATGACATTAAATTTACTAGTGGCATCATAATGCCGATATTGGAATAGACTAGGTTAATCGAAGAAATCATGTATATTTTGTATGTGATGTCCTTTTTCTAGAGCATATCAATATGGAACGAGTATCTCTTCTGTTAGCAGAAGTTCATATTATGGCACAAATGAACAGTTTCATCGCAACACTTTGAAACAGCTTTATTCCAAATACGTCACATCAACTACACCCTAATAATGTAATCACTAAATTCATTGACCAATAATCCTCCACCCCCATTCTCGCACAAGATATGCATATCAATTTATGGGATAAAATGATTGTGGTATACTCCTACCCAAGGACTTCATTTTATAGCATGTTGTATCCGGTTCTAAAAATGCTTTTGTCATTTTATAGTATGTCTTGTATATTTTTATAATGAATATTTTTCTTTTTCAAGAACATATTAAGATGGAATGAGTATCTCTTCTTTTAGGTATAGTATATTCAAATTATGCCACAAGTAAGCGGTCTCTTTATAAAATCTGTATTCCAAATACGTTTCTCTAACTACACCTTAATAATGTATTACGAACTTCGTTGACTAATAATCCTCTACCCCTATTCACGCACGAACACAAGATAAACACATAAATTTATGAGATAAGATGATTGCGGTATTCAAGAATATTATTTCTAAAAAAGATTTTTCCATTTTATCTAGAAAGCCTATTCTAATATCTAGAACTTCTCCTTAAAGCTTTACAGGGTAGACCACATTAAAGTACCATAATATCCAAGAAAGACAAGATAGAGTCTCAAACAGGACTACATGAGGACTTATGACACGAATTTACTAGTGGCAACATAATGCCAACAGTGAAATAGACTTGGTTAATCAAAGAATTCATGTCATCTTGTATCTTATGGTCAATGATTTTCTTTTTCTAGAACATTTAAAGATAAGATGGCAAATGAGTATCCCTACGCATAAAAAAGTTCAAATTATACCACAAGTTAGCAGTTTCATCTCAACTCTTTGATACATCTGTAGTCCAAATACATTACTCTAACTACACCTTAATAATGCAATCACTAACTTCAACGACTTATAATCCTCTACCCCTATTCACGCACACACAAGACTTACATATCATTTTATGGGATAGGTTGATTCACGTATCCAAGAAATTTATTTTATAATATAACATTAAATGTCGTATCCGGTTCTAAAATTGTTTTTGTCATTTTATCATTAAATAAGCTACACTTGCTCAGAACTACTATGAGCCATCTGTCCATCACACAATCTTCGATCTCATCCCAGTTAACATATAGTTATCAATTAAGCCAACCCGCAAAAAATCTAAGTGCCTTCTCCAAAAACAGGAAAAACATGATCCCTTGCCCTGCGACAGATCATTAAACACACTATATTTCACAATTTTAGAAACTGTGCCGCAAGGAGACATCCAAGTATAAAGCCTATTCTAATATAGTAATATCTAAAACTTCTCCTAAAACATTGCAGGCAACATGACACTAAAGTACCATAATATCCAAGAAAGACAAGAGGCATGTTCAAAAATTAGGACTTATGACGCGAATTTACTAATGGCATAATAATGCCGACAGTGTCAAAGAAATAACGTCTACCTGTATTTTTTTGGTAAATGATTTTCTTTTTAAAATGGAATGAATATCTCTTCTGTTAGGTACGCAAAGTTCATATTATGCCACCAAGTAGTTCCATCATAGCTCTTTGAAACATCCGTATTCCAAATACATTACTCAAACTACACCTTAATAATGTGACCAATAACTTCATAGACTTATAATCATCTACACCTATTCATGCACATGCACAAGCACAAGACATATATATATATATATATATATCAGTTTATGAGATAATATGATTATGATACCCCAAGGAATTCATTTCATACTAACATCAAATGTTGTATCCAGTTCAAAAATGCTTTTGTCCTTTCATCATACATAAACTACATAATTGCTTAAGGAGTACAGTTACCAAAAAAAGCAATGTACAAAGACCCTAATTGCTTAAAGAGTACAGTGCCCTCCCCCAAATTGAAAAACATGAGTCCTTCCCCTTTCCAGATCATTAATCACTCAACATTACTAAAAATTTAAATACTAGGACGTCAGGAGTCACCCAAATCTCCACTTGCGTTGCTATATGTTCGTCAGCACCTCGTGCAGTTATAATTGTTGAAGCGATGCAGTCAAACAGCATCAAAATTTTGACAAAAGTAAAAAATTGATGAATGACCACTTCAATTTAGGGCATAGACCCTTAGCAAATTCAGAATCAAAATTTTGACAAAAGTAAAAAAAACAACAGACCGAACAAAATTTCATGCGCAACTCCAAAGCTGGTCTCACAAACAACTAATCGTCACACTTAAAATCCGAAATTAACAAAATATAACAAACAATCACATCGAGATCAAAATGAGATTCAAATTACATATACTGAACAAGAATCTAAAAAACACTCGAGCTAATTACGAGAATGAAGAGGAAATTGAAGCAAATCAACGCTAAAATCCCAAAACAGAGTAATTGAAAACGAAACCCTAGATTCAAGATTCGAGAAATGCAAGTGCAATTTGAAAAAAACAAAAAGAAAAGAGGGATTAGAGTAAATTACCAGTTGATAGAGGAAGGAATTTGATTTGATTATTGTTTGACCTTTGCGATTTTCCCACCAAATTGTAAAGGGGAGAGGAAAAGACCGAAGCGAAAACTTTGGTCAAAACCCCTCAGAGAAATGGCCCAAGAACAATCAACCCTCAATATGCTACAAAAATAACATCTTATTAAAATTAGTACAAATTTACACTAATATATAAAGAGGGGTACCGATGGGTTCGATCTAGTTTTTTTCTTTTTTCCAACTTTTCGAGTGAACCCTAACACGATTAACTATACCAGGGTTAAATTTTTACCATGGTTGGGTTACATTTTTATTCCAAAAATAGATTATCCAAATTACAATACTACCCTCTTAAATACCTTAAAATTGTGATACTTTTTTTAATTTTGCATTTTAAATGTCTTAAAATAAAATATACATTTCAACTTTTTTGTTTTTAAAGATTTACATTTTAATTATTATTTGATTATTTTTTCATATTATATGTAACGGTTATTTAAAATCATAACTTAATATATATTTTTTCTAAAACTTGTTTTAACAAATTCAAAAATTATAGTTTATATGTAATAATAAATTTTAAATTCTTTTAATTAACATGTTGTATTATTTAAATTTTTTTTACTACTTTGGTTATATTAATTAACATATTATATTGCTATAAATTTATTTTAATTATATAATTAAATATTGTAATTGATAATTATTTTAAAGATGTTCTTTTTGGTCATTTTATATGTTTATAAGCTAGTTTTGCCAAACATGACTTCTTCATCAGCTAGCTTATCAGCTACCAACTAGTTCATCAGCTAGCTTATCAGCTACCAACTAGCTTATGAGTCAACAGCTAGCTTATCAGCTACTAGCTAGTTTGCCAAACATAGCCTAACTAGAAATCTAGAATAGAGAGCTTTATTTGTTTTAACGTCTATTTATATTTTAAAACATTCTAACATTTTTAAAACTTTCTCTAAAACGAAGAAAATAGAGATTTTGGGATCTTTTTGCTCTAACGGACTCTTTAAAATTTTCACAAAAATAAAGAAAGTAGAAGAAAGAAAGTAAAATTCTCCAAATATGGAAAATCTTTAAGAATCTTTGAGATTAAATGTCTAAAAGAAAAAACACAATAGTTTATTAAATGTATTAAATATTTTAATAATATAATTAATGTTATAGTATTTAAAATGGAAAATATGTTAGAATTAAATGTAGTTTTTTAAGGAGATTTTGATTATGGAGAAATTTTGGAGAAGATAAGCTCCTAGTCCCACTGCATTACAAATAAGCATAGGTTTTGCATAAAGGTCCCTTAAGCTTATAGTTGATTGCTATTTGCTAGCCAGGAGGAATAAGGGATGCTAATTGCCAAAAAATCATGCACCATGCCTTTTGTTTCAGATATTGAAAGTTGATGCTAAAAAAACACTCTTGATGCCAATGGAAGTTGCTGAATTTGCTCAATACAACATGTATGGAAGTAATCAAGCTAAACCAAAAACAAGCACCTGCCAAAACTCATCAACCCAATACCAGACCAGACTACTACTATCTAGAAAGAAAAAAAAATAACAAAAATGGAAATAGCGTCCTTGTTATAAACTGTAAGATAAATGAAAACGAAACACAAAATTTATACACCCAGCAGATGGTAGAATAAGCAATTTTAACACACAGTCTTTCTCCGTTTGCTAACAGATCACAACACACCTATCAACAACAGCTAAACACCCATTCATATTTCACCATTGGAGGAGTTTCAGACCCTACTTCATACACAACACCAACCAAATTAACCAATCTATCATTCACCCATCTTGGTTTCGGTTTCCAGTTCACTTTTGCTGCTTTCTGTTTCTGGTTGGCTTTGGGCTTCAATTTTGATTTCAGACTCAGATTGGTTTATGGCTTGTGGTTTGCATTGGAGTGCAATTGCTGATGATGCTTCATGGTAAAGCCTGACTACAATGCAGGTGATATTATCAGCACTTCCACGGCTAAAAGCAGTCTCTATCAACTTTCTAGCAGCCGACTCAGGTTCTTCTTCTTACAGTGCCAGTGAAACAGCATCCTGGTCAAGGAAAACCAAATATTATAGAAAGGGGTTTTGGTGAATCAAAAACAAGACTTGGGAATGTTAGACAAACCTCATTTGGTACAACATCCCAAAGACCATCACTTGCAAGAACAAGCAATTCAAATTCTTCATCAAGTTCTTGTTCCTGGTAGCTAGGTAAATTAAAGAGCAACATCAATCAGGATAAATTGATGATAATAATAATAATAATAATAATAATAAATCAATTGGAAATTTGTAATGCCCATGAAACATATATGGTGAATTTTGAAGGGAAGAATGTCATGGTTCACCTAGTTCTATGAGGTCCTACTACCACCCAAGAATGCCTGCTGGATGGGCGAGCATGCATTCTCGAAAAGAAGCTCCACGCAACAATGCATCCAAATATCTGTTGCAGAATAGCCATGTCGTGGAGTTTTACAGAAAGGAAAAAAAAAACGTGGGGGCATGCTTCATATAAGACCAACTTATTTGCATATTATACCATCAATTTATCAAGACTTCAAAGTGACAAGACTTTTAGCATTGTTTATTCTAGGCAAAGTCTTCGCTATATTAGTAAAACCCTTGAGCAGTATTTGTGTAATATCCACTTTTAAAGGGACACCACGTCCAAAATAAGGGGAAGAGAGCAATGTATTTCCAATAAACACAAGAGAAATGGAAACCAAACCTAAAACTCTTTTCAAATGTCAAGAATTACATAATTTTGTGCACAGAACATCAATATGGAATCATGTTTGAGGTAGAATAAAACAGAAAAGTAAAAGGATAAAAAAGCATAGCAAAAAATGAGGCAATGTACAAGAGTGAAGGCATAAAAAAAATTCAAGGAAAAAAAATATCTAGTTGTCAGTTTAAGTTAGGAACAGAAGATGACCTTTGATAGCTCAGAAGACAGTAAAGAATCCAAATCATGGACTTGTTAGAAACGTTTTATCCATGTTAGCAGCTGTTATTGGCATAAGGAAACAGTATTTGCAGTTAGGTGCTTGAGAGTTGTAAAAATTATGTTATTACATGGATGTGATCCATCTTCTACGGAGAACACACAACATTATTGTCGACCTCAATCCAACTACAACCAGGATCCTTCTTCACATCCAAAGTTTTCAACATTTGTCTCACTTTAATTTTATCTTTCCACCTCCCAATGCCAGAATATAAGTTAGACATGATCACGTAGGCAGATATAGACTTAGGGTCCATATCGACCATCTTCTGAGCAACCCTTTCACCTACTTCCACGTCAGACCATAACCAACATGCTTTCAGTAACGCCCCCAACACAACACTATCTGGCTCAAATGGCATCTCCTTAATCATTTCTTCCGCTTCTTGGATATACCCTGATTGACCAAGAAAGTCAACAGCATACGTAAAGTGTTCCATTGTCGGTTCTATGCCATAACTTTCCTTCATTAGACCAAGGTACTTCATTCCCTCATTGACCCAACCCGCATGTGCACAAGCGGACAAAACCCCAACAAAAGTTGCCCCATTTGGTTTGATTCCTTGGTTAATCATATTCTCCAGAAGTAAAATCGCCTCTGAGCAAAGCCCATGATTTGCATATCCATTAAGCAGAGCAGTCCATGCAGCTACATTGGGATTCAGGATGCTGATAAAAGATGATTGAGCATCCGTTATGCTCCCACATTTGGAGTAAAAATCTACAAGGGTGGTTCCTACATAAACATTAGATGATAATGGTGTTTTAGCCAATTGTGCATGGAGTAATTGCCCCTGTGGAAGAGACCCAAGGCATGAGCATGCATGAAACAAGCTAGAGAAAGTTGATCTAGACCTTTCCACACTAAATCTATGCATGGATACATATAATTTCAATGCATTTTCATGTTGATTGTTGTGAATGTAACCTGAGATCATTGAATTCCATGTAACAGTATTTCTTTCTTCCTTCGTTACTTCAAAGAGCTCCAAAGCTTTATTCAGGTTTCCATTTCTAGAATATACCGATATCATAGTATTCATGGAAGCCAAAACCTTTTGTGGCATTTTGAGGAATAGCTCGACTGAATCCTCAAATCGACCAGCCAACGAATAGGCTTTTATCATCAAATTATATATAGTTGAATCTTTTTTAACTAGCCCATTAAATACCAACTCTGCTTCTTCAATCCTACCACCCTCTACAAGGCCTTCAATTAAAGAATTTGATTCAGACATACCCGGGTTTGATAATCCAAGGTAAGCCCTTTTCCCATCATCAATTGCTTTACAAGAACAATAAAATTCAATTAGTGCACCACAAACTGAGTGTTCAAACTCAAATCCATATTTAATTGTAAGGCCATGAAGAGTCTTCCCCTCAAGCAAAGCAGTAAATCGACCACAAGCCCTTATCACACAATCCAAAGTGAACTCATTGGGCTCAACTTCACACCTTTTTCTCATCAAACAGAACAGTTCAAAAGCCTTCTCAAAACCACCATCTCTCTTTGAAAACCCAGATATGAGTGCAGTCCAAGCAACAATATCACGAGCTGGCATTTTGTTGAATACATCCAAAGCATCGTCTAACAAGTTACATTGAACATAACACACTAGCATCAAGCTCCAAAGCAATCCATTCCTTTCATGGTGATCGTTAAACACCCGCCTAGCTTCTTCGAGTTGATAGCAATTTGCATAAAAATACAACAATGCACTCCCTACAAGGTGAAAACTCTCCAAAGCACTTCTCAAGACTAAACCATGAAGCTGTTTGCCTGCATAATACGAACGTAAACGGGCAGAAGCACTTAATCCGGAACAAAAAGTTGTCTCGTTTAACTTCATATTGTTAAAATGCATAGATGAAAGTACATTAAGAGCTTCCTCAAATCTTCCACATTTGGAATACGCAGATATCATTGTGTTCCAAGATGCAACAGTTCGTTGAGGCATTTCATCAAACAACTTACGAGCAATGTCAAGTTGGCCGTTTCTTGAATGACTTGTGATGGCCATGTTCGTCGAGCTTATGTCGCATTTGGCCAGACAATTTGTTACAAAATTCTTTAATGTAATATAACAACACTTTGAATGCCATTTCCATCGCTGATGCTTCCATGTCCCTCCAAAACAAGACCTCGTAGTCATACACATGCTATAATTAACAAAAAACATTATTCTTAAAGTTGAAAACATAGAAAATTATAATGGATACATGTAACACTGTCAAATCTGGAAAGAGCGACTACTTTAAGAAGGATACGCCTAATGAGTTCACCAGTTTTCATCATAACTATGAAATGGTACAACTGCTTATCTAAATCATAATTTCTCGAAATGAAATGGGTTGACCGTAAAAACATCTTTCCAAAACCCTCCATTTTTGTGATTAAAAATCTAAATCAAAACACTCATTCAAATATGAACTCAAAACCCAATACCCACTCAAAATGTGATTAAGGTTTAATAATTAAATACCGTAAATATGGATAAACTCAATTATCCCTAAACGCAATCAAAACATATAATTGAACAAGAATCTAAAATGAAGTGGAAATTGAACAAGAATCTAAAACATATAATTCAAATTACAAATACTGAACAAGAATCTAAAACACTCGAGCTAATTACGAAAATGAAGTGGAAATTGAAGCAAATCAACACTAAAATCCCAAAACAGATAATTGAAAATGAAACCCTATGATTCAAGATTCGTGAAATGCAAGTGCAATTTAAAAAAAAAAAAGAGGGATAAGAGTAAATTACCAGTTGATAGAGGAAGGAATTTGATTTGATTATTGTTTGACCTTTGCGATTTCCCACCAAATTGTAAAGGATAGAGGAAAAGACCGAAGCCAAAACCCCTGAGAAATGACCCCAAGAACAATCAGCCCTCAATATGCTACAAAAATAATATCTTTTTACAATTAGTACAAATTTACATTAACACAAGTGGCGTTTGTTTTTTAAGAGGTGCTGAAGTCTGAAGTCTGATTTCACTTCTGAATTTGAAGAGGTGGTGCTGAAATCTGAAATCTGAATCAGTTAGACTGTTTGTTTTTCTGCTGACAAACGTCTGAATATGTATAATTTTACATTTTATCTCTATTGTTGAATTTAAGAAACCATCTATTCATTTTAATCAAATTAAGACTCACATCTATTTATGGGTAGACAATTATAATTGCAATTTCCTTGATTTATCTTAAATCCATACTAGAACAATCACTATACAGTTCTAACCTTGTGAAACAACAAACCAAAATAAAAAAACCCACCCACCTTAATAGGAAAACCCAAGCAGTGCCATAAGTGATTGTGCAGGTCTTGGGAAGTACGAGAACTTTAAAAAGGGTTTGCTAGTGAATACCACTTTGACATAAGTTGGTAATTTTGCGTTTACTGCAAACGAGGATGGGGATATGTGTTTCTGGGTTGCTAAACAAAACCCTCCTATAAAAATGACGAGTAGTTCATAGACGAAAATCACAGCAACAAGAACCAAAAAAACAACAAAATCAGGGACTAAAATCGCAGCAGCAGGTACGAAAATCACAAACAACAGGGGTGAAAATTACAGTAGAGACGAAAATCACAAAATCATGGACGAAAATCACAAAATCAGGGAGGAAAAGAACGAAAAAGGAGGATCGAACTCACCTTTGCAAGCGATTGAAGCAATGTGGAGAACCGGCTGAGTGGATTGTGGAGACGATGCGTGGAAACTGATTTGTTTTGTTTTGTTCTGTGTGCAGTTCAGTTCCTACAACCAAACGCACATTTAGAGGTAATTAAGGGATAAGGGTCTCTTAAATTAAATAAAAAACAAACAATCTGATTTCACAATTATCTGACCTATTTAGATAAAGTTAGAATTAAGAGGCAAAAAATAAAAAACAAACAGGTACGTATTCGGGGTACGATGCGGCGCTTGCCATTTCGAATCTAAAGTCAATAACTCGAAAGAAATAATCACACTATGCTAATTTTATGGATTTATGTGTTTGTAAATCGCATATAAATTCAAGGTCAATATGGTTAGTCGGTCAAAAAAATTTGAAAATGATTCGCTCGATAGTGGGGTCTTCAAACCCATAAATTGAGTTCATTTTGAATACTCTGATGAGACGATTATATTGGTATAATTTGTAAAAAAGGAAACATGTTTTTTTATGTATTTTAGTTTATATACGATTATGTATCTTAATATGATAATGGTGTAAAATTAAAAATTAAAAGTGAATAGATATAAAGTAAAGTAAATAAACTATAAGGGTATAAAGTTTAATTTAAAAATAGAAAATAATTATATTTTTAATTATCACATTGAACGTGGAGGTTTTTGAAACTTGTAAACGTGTACATGATGTAATTGAGATTTATACCTCATAAAAGTTCAAGAATAACCGTAAATAGAATTTTTTTTCTAAAGGAGTGTATAAATAGAGAAATATAGATAAGGGTGTAAAATTTACAAGTTTAAAGAAAATCTCTATACATCATTATTGAAAAATCTCGATACGTATTTGTAATATTTGTTTACAATATTATTAAAACATTCTAATGTGTTTAAAACTTTCTCTAAAACAAAAAAAATAGAGATTTTGGGATCTTTGTTCCAACGGACTCGTTAAAATCTTCTTAAAAATAGAGTAAGTATGAAAAGAAAAAAAAAAGATGAAATTCTCCAAATGAAAAAGTAGGAGAAAGAAGGTGAAATATGGAGAAATCCCTATTTCATTATATTGAATCTGAGATTAAATGTTAAAAGAACAAAAATTAAATATTTTAATAATATAATTGATGAATAATTTAATAATATAGAGAATATGTCAGAATTAAATGTGTACTCTTCTAAGGAAATTTTGATTATAGAGAAATTTTGGAGAAGACAAGCTCTAAGTCCAACTGCATACTATAAATAAGCATTGTTTTTGTATAAATGGTCTTAGCTTATAGTTGATTGCTAGCCAGGTGAAATAAGGGATGCCATTTGCCAAGAAATTAATCATGCACAATGCCTTTTGTTTCATAATATATTGAAAGCTGTTGCTAAAAAACAACAACGGAAATTGGGCTGAATTTGCTCAATACATGTATGGAAGTAATCAAGCTTAACCAAAAACAATCACCTGCCAAATTCATCAACCCAATACCACCAGACTACTACTATCTAGAAAGAAAAAGAAAAAGAAAAAGAAAAAGAAAATAATGAAAACGGAAATAGGCTTGTTATTAAGATAAATGAAAACGAAACACAAAATTTACACACCCAGCAGCAGATGGTAGAATAAGCAATTTTAACACCGAACAGATCACAACACACCTACCTATCAACAACAGCTAAACACCCATTCATATTTCACCATTGGAGGAGTTTCAGATCCTAGTTCATACCAAATTAACCAATCATTCATTCACCCATCTTGGTTTCGGTTTCCAGTTCAATTTTGCTGCTTTCTGTTTCTGGTTGGCTTTGGGGTTCAACTTTGATTTCAGTCTCAGATTGGTTTTTGGGTTGGAGTGCAGTTGCTGCTGATGCTTCATGGTAAAGCCTGACTACAATGCAGGTGATATTATCAGCACTTCCACGACTAAAAGCAGTCTCTATCAACTTTCTAGCAGCCGACTCAGGTTCTTCTTCCGACAGTGCCAGTGAAACGGCATCCTGGTAACATTTGTCAAACCAAATATGATTTATCATACCTCGGGGTTTTGGTGAACCACAAAAGAAGACTCACAAATGTTAGTTAGATTATATACCTCATTTGGTACGACATCCCAAAGACCATCACTTGCAAGAACAAGCAATTCAAATTCTTCATCAAGTTCTTGTTCCTAGTAGGTAGATTAAAGAGCAACATCAATAATAATCAATTGGAATTGCACCCCAAATATGGTTTTGATAGGGCCATTACATGTTGGTAGTTGATTCCAACACTAGGCAAATCATGAAATTGGAAAAACTATATTTGCTCTCTTCATACCACTTCCCTTTAATGATCTTTTCCATCAAACCTTATGATTATATAGATTCAAGTATGAGAAGATCAAAAGTAGTTTAAGGAAATAGTTTTACTATACTATTTGTCAAATATATGAACTGCGCTTCAATTAAAACAAATTAGAGAATTCTTGTGAACACAAAATCAACAGTCGATATCGTCAACTTATTTATAACAATTATAATGGCCAAATAAGTAATATTAACATAAACACTTCCCTAAAAAGTAAATGTTGCAATTTCCAGGGGTGGAACCATGTTTTTTTTCCGGCTAGATATAGTAAACATGCACAACATATATTATTATGTGGCTGATGCCGAAAAATGTAACAGTAATAAAGAAGCATATTTATATCATCAGTTAAAGGCTAGGAAAAATCTAAATAATATATAATCGCCAACACTAATTGCAACGCCAGTAAGGGAATCTACGGTCTCTGATCCTAATGAACACATGTGCAAACACGTATTCAAGTCAAAAGCAGAATCAGGTCAAGAATTACATTCACGATTAAAGTAAATTAAAAGAAAATACTAAAAGAGCTTCAACGATTACCTGAATTTCAGGTTCTGCCACAACAAATTGCTTCAGCATACGGTTTCCAAAAGCACGGGACATTGCTAAAACACCTCCAACCCTCCAGGTGCCTGGAAACAACATGAAATGAAAATTCAAAAGTCCATAAAATTACCATGAATTAGTGGTCAGTGTTGATTTAAAAACTTTTGACCCTTCATAAACTTCATTATAGGATCTCTTTAGAAAATTTAGCGATTATTAAAAGAAAAGAAAACACTGCAGGACCTCGCCCAAGAAAACCATCTTACCTGCCCACATCACAACCCCGCCAGCACTTTCAATTCTCTTCCTCTCATCGCTTCTATTTGGTTTGTGATCCTCAGAAAGAGGGATAGCTGTCAATTGAATGATATGAATATACTTAAATTACATAAGTGGAATATCAACATTCATAATTTACACGTTTTAACGGGCTCATAGAAAAGACAGCAATATACAATCTGGAAATTACCTTTGCCTGCCTTCGATATGACAGTCCGAGAATCTCCAACATTAGCAACATACAGATGATTACCAACCAAAACGGCCGTTGAAGCAGTAGAACCATCATCACGGAAGGTATCCTTTCCAGACTCCAGAAAGTCTGAGTCAGTCTGTTGATAGATCTCACCTGTGAAATCATTCAAGTTCATGGGTTTATTCATGTTTTGACATAAGAAGAAGCCAATAAAGGACCTGAAATCTTTAAAGAGAAGACAAACTTCATATTTAATTCTATCGCCCTCTTGATAATTTTATTTCCCATTGTTATATATAGTAGGAACTCACTTATTGCCACTCTCGTGTTTGTCAAAAACTCCGGATGATTCATGAGGTTCTTGAAAAGATTTTCCTTCAAATACTCAGCTGCACGTGAACCACCATGACCTACACAAAACTAACGATCTTCAAGTAAGAAATAGAAGAGAAAACTAGTGTATCATTAGAGTAAACTAACAGATCAGAAATATAATGTGTGTAAAGTGTAAACAACATAAAGCCTCTATTATATTATGCATCTAATTATTATACTAATATTGACTTCTTATTTGCAAATATATTATCCAACATATAAATACAACTAAGCATACTTAAGACACATTGGCTTAAGCTTCTATAACTAAAGACCATCCTTGGTTATTAGTTGCCACCTCTAAAAAAACCACCCTCAGTAGCAAATCTAAAGCCAATTAATACTCTTTGAAATGTAATGACAGCAAGAATCTAGAGTAATTAATGAACAAAATATTGCAGAATCAAAAGTGTCGCTAGTTTACGGTGAGATGAATGAACCGCCAAGAGTTTGTAAGAGAGTTGGTTTGAATGCCCAAACTATGGTGGAATATTTCCGAGGTGTTGTCACTATGAGAGCAGAATCAAATCAATTACCTCAGTGGACAAAGCATTTGATTTCATGGTCTCTAAAGTCTAAACCAACCTGTGGTCCAGTTGAGTTCAACTAAAATCAGATCACTATGCAAAAACAAATTACATCATTCAAATCAAGGCCAAGATGTTGATTTAGTGGCTAGTGGATTGCATTGGGTGAATGTTGAAAAGAAAAGTAGGGTTGTCAAATCCCACAGAATAAATATCAAACGTAGAAGCCCAATCTCTTGTACAATCTCCTCGTACATCCAACTAGGGGGCCCTACATGGATTATATCGGTTGTCTGTAGAAATAGAGTTGCCACGTGGGCATCCCTATGTGTGCGCACAACACGTTCATGTTGGCCTTAATGCGCACGTACAATGAGCGTGTACAAGGACAAATATAAAGAAAGCACTGGAATTATTGAAAGAGTAATGATAAGTTGTGGGTGCACGTGCACAATTTTTGTCCTCGTCATATCGTGTCATGCAGATTTATGCACATAAAACGACCGTGCCAAGGACAAATGTAAAGAAAGGAGGGGAATTTTGGAAAAAGTAATGATGAGTTGTAATGCACGTGCACAATTTTTGTCCTCGTCATAATGTGTCGTGCAGATATATTTTGCTCCTATATTTATTAGTACATGTGTCAGTTAGAAGGTTATTACCTTTGCCATCATGGGTTGGGTTTTGAGGTTAACATGAGAAGTGGTTATCAAAGGTTTGATGAGAAATGGGCACACATTAGGATGAGATGCACCGGATCAATTCCCTTCTAAGGTGCAATTCATGGGAGGGCATTTGATTAAAAGTGATGAACGGTTCAGATCCACTTCTCACGTTAACCTCAACTTCTCACACGATCCATCGCCTTGCCTTGATACTGTTCACTTATGTGTTTCCAACAATTGATGCATGGAGATGGGGAATCAGCATTATATTAAAGCTGAAAACAAGTACATACTTATGTTGCAAAACACTCTTTATTAAGGCAGGTGACCCCAAAGATGCACTTTCTTGGTATGAAAAATCTGCTAAAAGTTCCCTTACATATCCCTTACTAATTACTAGCCTCTCCCTATGTTTCATTGCTTATGGGGGAAATAATTGATCATTCAAGTACTTAGAGAAAAACAACAAATCCTATTTGCCAAACATGGAATGGTGGCTTCACGGCTTTTGGTATATAGCAACTTTTTTTCCTTTTCCAACGAAACAAATCTAAACAATCAAAGATAAAAAAATAAAATAAAAATAAAAAGGAAAGGATTGTAGCCTTTTGCACACCAAGAACTTAACTAGAAGCTCGAAAAACAGAACCTCAAACCAGGCAAGATAAGGTACATTGTTTTGTCAAGGCAGCTAGCAGGGTCTTTAATTAATCCCAAACTCATTCATCCCAAAGAATTAAGAGCAACAAAGGCAAAGATTGTAGGTTTTTGTACACCAAGAAGCTCCACCGGAAGCCCAAAAAAAACTTAATCCAAGCAAGATGAGGTACATAGTTTTAACAAGGCGGACAGCTAGGTCTTTATTTAATCCCGAAATAAAATCAGCAAGGCCACAATTGACCCTACTTAAAGTACCAACCCTGATGTAACCTGGTTCATAAAGAATCACCCAGCCAACATATATATATATATATATATATATATATATCAAGCATTAGTCACCTCTTCCTCACAAATAAATGATAAAAGACTTTCTCCAAAAGATAAATTTTATAGTAAAAATTGCTGAGAAAGAATATAACCATCAAATATCCCAAATAGGCAGACCGTCTGCCCATTGATCTTGCAAGTCTTGACGTCATAGAAATCCTCCATGCTAGCTCTTTTACCTCTGAAACTTGAATAACCACAGCTCAATTTTCCATCTTCACTGTCAATATGAAGCCAGAATAAAGACATGTAAGTAAGAAGTTGCAATCGCAAGTAAATCAAACACCCACAAAGCCAATAGAAAATAAATGCTGGAGTAGCAAAATAATTAATAAATGTCTAACATTGTTTCCTCTTTTTTGTTAACTAACCACAAGCAAACTTTGTAAGACCTCGGTTATGCTACCTTCAATATTGTGACACTTCATCATATTCCAACGTCTTAGTGATAAATAGATTTCTAAATAATTAATAAGCACGGTTTCCATGTATTCATGTAACTTTCATACATGGATAAGTAGCTTGTGTTTCAGAAAAAATTTATTTTTGATAAATAGACTTCCCTACTCGGTTATTAGAATCACTTTCTTTACATCGCTCTTACCCCTCATCCTTGTGCAACAAAGAAAACAACTCTCTATTTAATATGTAGTGATTCAAATGTATTCTTGCAGAAGAAAGAAATATCAGAAAGACATTTTGTGAAAATTATACTCGCCAATAAATGAAGTGTGAGAGCAAAGAAACTGGACAAAAAGGATAGATAAGTGAAAGTATAGGGTTTTCTTACACTACAATAGTATTGACATATTTAGATAACAGCCATTTGATGTATTGTTGCAGAAGAAAGAAATATGAAAAAGACATTTTGTGAAAAACAATAAATGAAGTGTGAGAGCAAAGCAACTGGAAAAAGAAGGATAGACAAGTGAACAATAAACAGTCCCTCTCACCATAAGATATAGATGCTACAAGGTATCTGCTATAAGATACATTTTTACAATCCGCTTGCAATTACAGAAACAAATAAAGAATAAACTGCAAAGAAGCAAAAGAACATTCACCTCTTCCATCCTCCACTTGCATAGCCACCATCGTTATCTTTCTCAGGTAAAGCATCGGTAATCAGACCACGGTTAGCCGTTGCACTATTATCCACCATCATTTTCCTAATAGATGGAAATATTCGAATAGAAGAAAAAGTTGTTGTGGGAAGAGTCTTCAGGCTTCTTCTGAAATTTGCAAATTGCACCAACCCTTCTGAAACTTTCCGAATATTCCCAGCTTGCAGAATCACTGTCCTGAGATGACTGCTGCATACCATCTAAGAGCCCACAAGCTGGTTTGTACGTATAAGCCAACTTTTAACCTTAAAAAAACAAAAAAGAAAAAGACTTGAAACATCACAAATCCATCATACTCCAGACAACAAGAGGGCCTTTGTGTGCACCAACAGTTCGCAATAAGTTTCCAACAACCCATATAATGTAACTATTTTAATATGTATGGTATTTTCGACAAATCGAGATGATAATCACCTTCACGTAGTAATACAATCACCTTTTTTCCTAATGTGTTCGAAACTAATTGTGACTTCCTAGCCTATATACAATTTCTGAAACAAAAACGTCACTTACAGATCAGTTTCCCACCTGCTATGAACACTTGTAATGTGCAAACATCAGCCATGAAATATTAATAGCCTTCAGCATATCAAAGTTAGAAAGTGTTAAAAAAAATTACAATTGCATTCCAGAATCTACATCCTTAAAGACACAATAATATTTCAAGTGTATTATATAATCAAGCCTCATGTGTACCACCGACCACTACCACGGATTTGCTTTAATTTTCTAAAACT
The DNA here is from genome assembly GCA_033807775.1 of Saussurea involucrata. Classification (NCBI taxonomy): domain Eukaryota; kingdom Viridiplantae; phylum Streptophyta; class Magnoliopsida; order Asterales; family Asteraceae; genus Saussurea; species Saussurea involucrata. Next base: position 70,385,991 of record CM066315.1, read on the forward strand.
GGAAATGACAACTTTCACACATTTGCCCAAAATAGAAAAATATAGATCAACCAGCAGTGATAAATCTCCAAGGACTCAGTATACTCAACTGCAATTAAATCAAATGAGATAATGCAAATCAAAACACACAAGCTTATAGATTTGAACAGCATTCATCATACAAAGATAATGTTAAGGTATAAACACAGATCATAATTGTACTGCATAGCCACAATCAATCTCCTTTTTCCCGAGATCAACAATATTCAATGACAAAACATGCTTAGACTAGCTTAAAACCGGAAAGGAGACAAATTTGCCGCTGGGAAGTAATGAGATAACCATAAATCTAAATATCGAGACAGATTCTAAAAAAAAAGTAGGAAAAACGGAATCACATGTAAAACACATTTCGTTAACGAAATCCAGAAATCGAATTGTAAACCCTTAAATCTAAGACAAGTGATGCGAATCTGAAAATCTTACTTTTCAGCGTGATTTGGTGCAGAAAGTGGAAAAGAAAGCCAGATCTAGCAACATGTTTATCGAAGAAGAGAGTGAGAGGATCGGAATCTGAGATGCAGATACGAGATGAGATGAGAAAGAAAAACTGTTGAAGAGAAGCAGAATCTGAAACCCTAGAAATCTAAAAGAAAGAATATCTGATCGGAATCAAAGAATGGGAAAGGGAAAGGGAAAGGGGGATGCGAAGGAAAGAGGACGTTTTGGGTGTTTTATTATGGGTAGGTAGTGGCGCAGCAGCAGTGGCAGTGAGCTCTGTCACCTTTGCCACGTGGCACACTCATGCGTCCACTATCATGCCAACGGGTTGCCCATCGGGTCCAGTTCTTCTAAATTTAGCTTCGATTTGAAATGGATCTTTTTAGCCCTATTTCTTATTTTCTTTTAAAAGATTAAAAATAAATTAAGATTTTATTCGTACTATCATACGTAGGATTAAACGAGAACACTAACTATTTAAAAAATATGAGAACGAACAAAATCATTAGTGATTTTACATTAACATATAAAAAAGCCACGTTGATTTGATGTCACGGTCAAAGTTCTTTTTCATTCGTTAATGTAAAATCACTAATGATTTTGTTTGTTCTCGTGTCCTTTTAAATATGTATTATTTTCGTTTGAACTTGACTCTATGAACATATATTTAATGAAATGATATCCCATGTGAACCACTATTTTGATATAATTAATATCATTTATTACAATAAAGTAAAAAGATATTTTGGTAATTTAATAATTCAGATTTTTTACCACTAATCAAATATTTAATTGATTTATTCAATCCTATGGTTACCTAAATTAATTAATATCAATCCATATTTATCCCTACAATAATACGATTACCTAATGTTAATTGATTCATTCCAGTCTTATCATCTTAGGTGACGTTTAGTTTGTAGAATATTTTTGAATGGAATGGAATCTGTCAAAGAAATTTGACTTTGGAGGAATTGAAATAGAATGTTGTCAGGTTTGATTAGTTGTTTGGTTGACAGAATTGGAATTGAATCTGTTAAAGGAATTGGAATCTGTCTGTTTGGTTCACAGAATGTAGCTATGGAATTGGAATAAAATTTGGGTAAATGACCAAAATACCCTTTTGATAATTTTAACTTTAATAAAATATTCATTAAATACTTTGATAAAATTATTATTAAATACTTGGATGTGTAAACCATATAATATATACAACTCAAACATAATAATAAACCAAATGACGTTACTTGATCGATTTTGAAATTGTTCCAAAAATACTTACATGTCATCGTCATTAATCGATCATAGTTCAAATACATGTTCGAAATAATTACATGCCACCAAAATAATTACATGTCACCAAAATACAAAAGCATAGTCTAGTTCATGTTCCAACATATGCAAAAACCATTAATAATCAAGTGGTCATTCTTGCAACATATACCTCACAAACTCTTCCCGAGCTTCTCCTTCATAGTTCCAAAAACTTAACACGTCTTCAGGATCATGTGTTATTTTCCTCAATTCCGTAAACCTTTCCATTGAAGTAAGATCCATCTTGGCAAGTTCAGAACCAACAATTGACTTCTTTTGATGTACCTCCATCTCAACTTTCACCAAATTGTCCGATGCTTTTTCAAGTCTATCTCCAAGTATGACAGCAGCATTCTTTATTGCATCAACAAGAGGATCACCTCGACTCTTGCGCTTCCTACTACCTTGAGATGTACACTCTTGACTTGGCATTCGACTATCTTCTAGCGAATATTGCATGTTTTCATCAAATTGTTGTTCTTGACTTGGCATCTGGCTATCTTCCATGACAACATTTTCATGTAACCCATCATAGTCTCTCGCTTGATTGCCATGAGCACGATCCTTTCCGAAAACATAACACATGTCTTCATAATGTGGAAATGGTTTGTTTCTCCATTTCGCAACCTTTTTGTGTACCTAAATTTGCAAAAACAAATAGAAACCATTAAAATAAATTCTTAACATGGTAATAAGTTAAACATCCCTAATATGTACCTGTAAGTAAGCATCTCAAACTGAATCGTCATCAGTCACACTCATCTTCACACTATCATACCCAAAACCACTTGTATTTGTACCATGTAGCATATCATGTACAGTTTGCCAAGCTTTTTTCATGGTTTTGATTTTGGACTCGATGTGAGGTTTACCTAATATATTTTTATCAGGAAGGGAGATTTTCAAAGCTTCTTCCAGAACCAACAAGTACCCGCATTTAGGGGTGTGCATCGGGCGGGTCGGGCGGGTTCGTGTGGACAAACCGAAAACCCGATCGGATTTCGAATATGAAAATCAAGACCCGAACTTTAGGTTTTGGATTTCGGATTGCTTCGGGTTCGGGTTGGTCGGATTTCAGGATAATGTCTGTCGGGTTCGGGTAGAGATGGCCATATGGGCGGGTCGGGCTTTCATCGGGATCGGGCCTAAACACTATTCAAAAGACTGGGCCTTGGTCGGGCCCGGGTCGGGCCGGGCTGGGCTGGGCTTGAGGGTTGAAGATTGGGCCCGTTAAGGCTTTTCAAAGACCGGGCCTTTGGGACCGGGCCTAAAACGGGCTTTTTAAAAAATATATATATATATATATACATACCATTTTTAATAAATATTATTCGTATCCACTATAAAATACTTAATTGGGTCACTCAAACATACTTAAAAATACGTTCTATTAGAATTTCATATATAAAGAAAAATACGTTATATTAATTTTATATAAATTATAAAGAAAAATACATTTAAAGAAGTACATTTATTGAATTATAAACAAAAATACATTTAAATAACTACATTTATTGAATTATAAAGAAAAATACTCTTAATCCTCGTCCTCGTATGGTGGATAGTATGCAAGAGTTCCCGTCGGTGAGAACCACCATATTGAAATCATTCCAAACTTCGAATTTTCGTCCGTGTTCGACAATAACTTCTCTAATTTGATCGTAAGCGAGAATTGCGCTTTTTGTGTTTTTGTTAGTTGGTATCAAACCTCATACAACCACTACCTATTTAAAGTGTTTAGAAACCAAAAAAAACGGCTCAAAATCGATCCCAAAGGCTATATAAACGGATATTTTTTTTTGAAAAAACGGATATATTGGCGGGCCGGGCCGAGAAAAATCCTGAAATCAGGGCCTGGTAGGGCCTGACGGGCTGGGACCGGGCTTTGGGCGGGCTGGGCTTCGGGCCCCCCATCGGGCTTTTTCGGGACCGGGCCCATTTGGCCATCTCTAGGTTCGGGTATTATTATAATACGAAAAGTATATATAAATTCAATCGATTTTGAAGATGAATTCAATCAAACGAGAGACTGATGAAACTGAAAATAAGTTTAAAACTTTAAAAACATTTCGACCGACTATAATCTACGATTTTCTAAAGATAATTAGATAAATAAACATATTTATATAACATTTAAAATATATATTTATATTATTTTAGGTTTTCGGACTGGTCGGGTGGCCAAAGATCAAACCCAACCCGAACCCAAATATTTCCCCAAAAGTTAGGTTTCGGATTTTTGGATTTCGGGGTATTCGGGTATTGCAAAAACACCTAAATTTCGATTCGGGTTCGGGTTCAGATTTCGGATTATTCGGGTTTTGCACACCCCTACCCGCATTTGAAGCCATTATCAGCTTTATATCCTCCAACATTTACCAAATTCACTAATACCTACAAAAGTTTGGCGTCTTCATCTTCTGACCAGTTTCGGTATTTACGACATTTTGTTTTTATCCGCCATACCTAATATTAAAGATCAAATTGTACTACTAAATCTAATAGCGATAAAATTGCACCATTAAAGACCAAATTGTACTACTAAAATTAATAGCGATAAAATTGCACCATTAAAGACCAAATTGTACTACTAAAATTAATAGCTATAAAATTGCACCATTAGGGTGCGTTTGGTACACTGGACAGGACAGAACAGAACAGAGATCACTGTCCCATGTTTGGCAGGACTTTTATGTTGAACAGACAGGAATAGAGTGGAACAAGCTGGAACAGGCTTGTTCCACCCCACCCCATGGAACAAGGTGGAACAGACTTATGTTTTACCAGTATAACCTCAAAATAAAATCAAATTCTCTTCTAAAACATCAAATACACGTTATATTTTATATTTTATCCATTCTTTAAATTTTATATTGTCTAATGTTATCTGTTCTGTTCTGTCCAGTTCTGTCTACCAAACCTTGAACATCTGTTCTGTCTTGTTCTGTTCTGTCATGTCCCATCTTGTTCTGTTCTATCCGGTCTGCGTACCAAACGCACCATTAAAGATTAAATTGTACTACAATACATAAAAGACCAAATTGTACTACAATACATAAAAGACCAAATTATACTACAATACATAAAGATCTAATACATAAAGATCAAATAGAAGCTTGCCAATCATCAAACATGCTTTGGGGCAAATTGTTTCTAAATTCGGCCCACTCGGTAGAAGTACCTATGGAAGTGATATTATTCTCATCTTGATGTTCAACGTCTTCGGTTTCATTCGAGCAAGATATGTTTTCAAACGGATCAATTGGCATTTCTTGTCTTATAAAATTATGAAGAATACAACATGCCATTATGACCCTAACTTTCAGTTCAACGGGGTAGTAAGAATTATCTTTTAAAATTCCCCATCTCGCTTTCAAAATACCAAAGCATCGTTCGATAACATTTCTTGCAGAAGAATGTTTCATGTTGAAAAATTCTCTTGGTGTAGTTGGTTGGTGTCCATCACGCCACTCATTTAAGTGATACCTTTGACCTCTATAAGGGGCAAGAAAACCCTCTTCATTTGTATACCCACCATCTACCAAATAATAATACGGCCTTGGCACCTTTAACCCACGGGGCCTAGGAAGAGCATCTCGAAGGACTCTACTATCAGCTGCTGACCCCTCCCATCCTGCTAGCACGTAGATAAATTGCATATCTTGTGAACACACCCCTAACACGTTTGTAGCAATATCGTTCTTTCGTGTTTTGTACCTAGGCTTGTCTTCAAGTGATACTAGGCACTTTATGTATGTTCCATCTAAAGCCCCTATACAATTCTTGTAACGTCCCAAAAATTACAAGGAATTTAAATTTTTTTAAAACATGCATTTCATTATAAAATAACCCCAATTTAATAATTCGCAATTCAAATTAAATTAACGTCGTTAACTCAAACAGTCAATAAAGTTTAAAAGTGAAATTTTAAACACTCTCAGCACCCCGCGCATAGTGTGTGTACCGTCAAGCCCGACTGCCGCTCGCACCTGAAATCACAACATATTGGGAAAAGGTAAGCTAATCGCTTAGTGAGTCCTACCACACACGCAGGTAGCAACCCCACGAATATCGCCCCTACTCGCAAGTAGGCAACGTCACCATCACCACAAATATAAAACCACATAATGATAAATGTATAAATACGAACCTCGGTCCCACCGAGTACACCAAAAATATATCCACACAAGCTCAGTCCCATCGAGCCCTCGGTCCCACCGAGTAAAGACATTGATACCAGCTCAGTCCCACCGAGCCCTCGGTCCCACCGAGTAAAGATAATACAATTGTACTAGCTCAGTCCCACCGAGCCCTCGGTCCCACCGAGCCCCCCAGTCCCACTGAGGTGTACGCAAGCACAAATAATCGACATATAATTTCAACAATCACAGCTAAATCATTCCAACCAAATTGGTCCACGTAAACACGTAATAACACATAGCACAAAAACAACGATATACATGAAATTCCTAACTACGCAGTGAGAGAACTCACCTCAAAGCAAAGCGACGCGCTCCCGAGCCGCAACACCAGCACGTCAACCTTCCTCACATTTTCCCACCTAATTACGCACTAAAAACGTCAACGGAAGGTCCCAACTCACGACACTTTTACTAGTTTAACGAAACTAAAAATTCCAGCTTTTATACTAAAAATGCAGGTCTGTTCGGGACCCATTTTACCCCTGCTAAACTGATCAAACCAAAAATCTAATTCCATATTCAGGAAGTTCAATGTCTTACGGTTCCAGGGACGTATCGCACGCGTCCTAACGATATTCCTAGCACTCTATATGAATTTTACAAAAACACCTCTCAGAGCAGCTAAAACAGAACCTTTCAGTACAAAACGACGATTTGACCTAAGCTACGTTCCGAACTAGTTTTTGCACAAAACATAGAAACGTTACTAGACTCAAAATGGGAACTTTTGGCACCGATTTCGCCCCAATCCGAGTTACGAGGAAAAAGTTACGGTTTAAGCAAAACAGTGGCAGATTACTAAATTTTCACATGAAATGACACTATTGATTATTAACCCATTAAGTCGTGGCTTAATCCCAACAGACCCGAAAAGCATATGAACTACTGAATATGGGTTACCCTAGGCTGGACAACAGCCGTGCACCACCCCCTACCGCCTCCGGAGGCGGTGGTGGTTGGCGGCGTTTCTTTGACATACGATAACAACAAACGAGAAATAGACGAACTTACCTCGACGAACCCTTCTTCCTCCTCTTTTCCGACCAAACTTGCCGGCGATCGTCTCCTTCCTCCTCTCTCCTCGTCGCCGGCAGCAACCTCTATCACCCTCTCGGTTTCTCTCTCCCTCTCTCGGCTTCTTTCTTTCACTCTTTCTCTCTAGTTCTCTTCTTGGCCGAACACAACAAGAAAGGGGGAGGGGATGACTAAAGGTTGTGGTGGTTACTAGCATGAAACCGAAGGGAAGGGGAAGGGGAGGGGGTGACTCTTGGACGATCCCTTGCCAAACTTTGGTGAGATGCCCCAATTAGCCCCTCAACTTTCCTTTCCTTGCAAAAAACCCACAAAGGTTGACTCATTTAACTTTTTGGTCCGATTCGACTACCCCGCTAACGGAAACCACATTAAATCAAACTTAAAAAGAAAATAATTAATAAAAGAAATTACATACCGGGATACGGGCTTTACAACTCTCCCCCACTTGGATTAGACTTCGTCCTCGAAGTCTATGCCCGTGCATAGCTAAAGATAGTTCTCCCACATCTCAACCTCAGGTTCCCAAGTTCACTTGAGACCCCTTCTAAAACTTCTCGAATACTTTTCTTACTAACGTACTCCTTCTAGGACACTGAAATTATGATCGATAGAACACTTCACCAATTGGAATCATTCCTAGCCAAGCGACTTCGATTGTCTCCCAACCTTAGATATTCCATACCTCCCGATTCAAATCTCAAGCTCTAAACATTCTCAAGTTGCTTACCAATATACCCAACTGGATACTCGGATCCGATCATTCCTACTATTAACTGTCGATTAACTCCTACGAGTTCTACTATACTCCCACAAATTACCCTACAAGAATCGTCAAACCAGTAAATTTAAAATCACTCACGAAGGTCACTCCACCATAACCATTCACCACAAGCAAACACCTCAGGATTACTACTACCATCAACATAATTTCCTTAAAATCGGCTACAATTCCCCAATTACACTAAGGTGTTTGGCTTCAAGCCCAAAAGTCGACACCTAAATATACTATTTACCTCAAAAATTCTACGCATATATCCTCTTTATTACAAAGGGCATCATTCCCTAACCGATACTATTCGGCCTACAGTACTAACACGCGTGGAATACCCAACCTTCCACCGTTGACGTATTTCCTACACTCGCTCTACGAAGCCTAGTTACACCGTATCAAGATACACCTTAACGTCTACCTCCCAGGTACGTGCTCAAGACTATATCCTCCTAGTGCCTACTGGAAAGTCAAAGTCATAACACATGAATACCGGGGTCCCACCCCGAGATACCCAACCGACCATTAAGACCGAGCAATTGACCCATGACTATCACGGACAAAATTCGGAATTTCCCCCGAAACTCTCTCGCGTTTGGCATTTTCCTCCAAAACTGCCACCTCCTGAGCACTACCTATCGACTCGAGAAGAGGTGCAACCACTGTTAACCGTTGACACAAGCCCCGCAGTGGCTCACCATCCAGATGTCGACTAAGTGCGTCCGTAACAACATCCGCTTTACCGGGGTGGTAAAGTATCTCACCATCATAATCCTTGACCACGTCAAGCCACCTCCTCTGACGCATGTTGAGGTTTTGCCGGTCATCAAGTACTGGAGACTTTTATGGTTAGTGTATACACTTGACGCCATACAAATAGTGCCTCCAAATCTTGAGAGCAAACACCATCAAATCTTACATACCCTCGGGCAAAGTCAACATCGGAGCCTCGCATAACGCCTGTGTAGCTCCTCAAAGCCCTCTGCTGCTCTTCACCCTAACTAAAAGCCGCAGATTTCTTCGTCAATTAGGACATCGGTAAAGCAATCTTGGAGAAATCCTGAATGGATCTCCGGAAGTACCCTGCTAACCCAAGAAAACTCCGTACTTCAGTGAGAGTCTTCGGCACTTCCCACCGCATCACAGCCGTAATCTTGGCCGGATCCACCATAATACCATTCTGGTTCACGACATGCCCTCGAAAGTGGACCTCTCGTAACCAGAACTCGCACTTGGAGAGCTTAGCATACAGCTTCTCCCGCCTCAAAACTTCCAAAACTTCTCGCAAATGCATCTCATGCTCTTCCTTCGACTTCGATTACACAAGAATATCGTCGATGAACACGATCACCGATCGATCCCACATAGGGCTACATATCCGGTTCATGAGGTCCATAAACGCTGCGGGTGCATTGGTGAGCCCGAAAGGCATCACCACAAACTTGTAAATGGCCCTAACGTGAACAAAAGGCCGTCTACTCCGTATCCTCTCTCCTCACCCGCATCCGATGATACCCCGATAACTCATTGGAAAATACGTCAACAAACTCACGTACAACCGGCACATCCTCCGCAGTCTTCTTCTCTCCGACGCCGCGCGTGTCTATCACATACGCTAATTACCCCTAGCCACTGCGCTGCAAGTATTTCCGAGCTCTTACACCCGAACATAACGCTGGGGTCCGCCTGGGTGAGTCTCCCTGAACTAGCATTTCTCCCCCGCTTGGGGTTCGAACTAGTACTTGTTTGCGACGACTAACAATCTCAGTATCAAAAGCATCCATCCAATCCATGCCCACAGTCACGCACAACTCCCGCATAGCGATCAGAATCAAATCAATCGGGAACTTCACACCAGAGATCTCCAAAGTGCACCCCTGGTACACGTCAGTAACCGTCAGGGTCCTGTCTTCAGCAACCGCAACCACAAGTGGACAGCCTAACCGTCCTACAACTCGGCCCCAAACACTCACTGACTATGTGAGACACGGAAGGATGAGTAGCCCCGCTATCAATCATCACCCCAGCAAGCACCGAGTTAACCAAGAACGTACCTGTCACCACTTTATATGTAGCTTGTGCCTCCTCCACTCCCAGTTGATGAACTCTACTTCAGGCCGCCTCCATCACTACAGCAAGTGAAGCATACTGCGCAGTACTCACGAACTCCCTGATCTTGGTACGTAACATATCCTTGTACCGTGTCCTCTTCATGTCCTCAAAAGCAGCATGCTAAGGATAGAATAATGTCATTTCCGTGAACTTTCGGTTCACCTCCTTATGGCCTCCGCAGTCTGAGAGAGCTCCAAGAACTCTTTGACACTCCTCTCCATCTCCACTAGAGGCACATGCTCTACACGAAACATACGACGAACTCCTCCCATGTCAAGTAGTGCGCCCGTTAAGCGTCAAAGTAGTAGCACACCAGTCTTTCGCTCCGTCTCGTAACAGATTCACCGCGAAGCGAACCTTCTAGTTCGCAGGACAACCACCGGTAAGGAATGTGCACTCCATAACCGATCCAGACTCTCTTGTTCGGGGCTGCCCACCCGCAGGGGGTGGAATCGCCGCGATGCGCTCCTCCATCGACACTATTACCTCATCACGAATGGCGGTAATAATTTCGGGGATCGCCTCCTCAAAATATGCGTCACCTCGACCGCAAACATCTCACGAATCTGATCAGCAATAATTCCAGCATCAGCATCTGGATCAGCATTGTTGTTCCTCCTTAACGAGCTACTAGCACACATTAAAACCTGCTAACTACGCTCACACTCAACTCTTCGGATTCTCCGTGACTTTCCCCGACTCGAGCACGGATCCTGTGCTTCAGATAGTAGGAGCTCTGCTACTACCCTTCACACCTATCCTTACTCGTTTCGAGTCCTGTCCCGGGACGTCCAAGTAGTTGCTTACCACAAACAAACACATATGCCCATTCCGGCATATGCAAACACTTTTCCTAGCTCCCTAGAAAAGTCGTAATACCCCACTACCCTTGCTAGAACGGAACCCCCACTAGCCCTGACGAGTCGCCTCGTGAACGCACAGTCGTATACAGTGGAAACCAGATAGACATTCGAATATAAGATTCTATCCTACAACGGTTGGACTCAAACAAGAGCTGCGCAATAGAACTAAATCTAACATTCTAAGGCTATTCGGTTCCTACCGCATACAGCCTATAGTGCATTCGCTTAACAACCTATCAAGGTTAGCATAAGTTCCTAATAGCAAGTAACAACCATACAATACCACAAAATCCACGTAAGCAATCTAGCATACATACTCCTATGTTCTAGAAAGCAATCTAGCATACGTACTCATATGTAAACGCTATTCCCAGCTCACTAGGAACTTTCATCTCATCCCACTACTCTTGCTACAACGGAATCCCTGTTAGCCATAACGAGTTGCCTCGCGAATACCCAGTCGCACGCATCGTGAATCAAATAGACATTCGAATACAAGATTCTATCCTAGAACGGTTGGACTCAAACAAGAGCTGCGCAATAGAACTAAATCAAATATTCTAAGGCTATATGATTCTTACTGCATGCAACCTATAGGGCCTTCACTTGACAACCTACTATAACTAGCATTGATTCCTACTAGCAAGCAGTCATCGTACAGTACAGTGTAAACAACCTCGGCAATTTAGCATGCATACCCTATGCCTAGAAAGCAATAAATACACTAAGTGCTGTACCTTCCCAATTGGCGTCGGTTGACTGTACACACTGCGCCCACGATCACCGTTTCCCAAACGGGCTTTCTCCGTTCATTTATTTTCAAAGATTTTAATAAGAGAGTTAAAAAAAAAACTTCATAGCCGCAACTTGAGACCAAACACACCGAGATGTGTTTGATTCACTCAAGTTGTGCTCTGATACCAAGTTGTAACGTCCCAAAAATTACAAGGAATTTAAATTTTTTAAAACATGCATTTCATTATAAAATAACCCCAATTTAATAATTCGCAATTCAAATTAAATTAACTTCGTTAACTCAAACAGTCAATAAAGTTTAAAAGTGAAATTTTAAACACTCTCAGCACCCCGCGCATAGTGTGTGTACCGTCAAGCCCGACTGCCGCTCGCACCTGAAATCACAACATATTGGGAAAAGGTAAGCTAATCGCTTAGTGAGTCCTACCACACACGCAGGTAGCAACCCCACGAATATCGCCCCTACTCGCAAGTAGGCAACGTCACCATCACCACAAATATAAAACCACATAATGATAAATGTATAAATACGAACCTCGGTCCCACCGAGTACACCAAAAATATATCCACACAAGCTCAGTCCCATCGAGCCCTCGGTCCCACCGAGTAAAGACATTGATACCAGCTCAGTCCCACCGAGCCCTCGGTCCCACCGAGCCCTCGGTCCCACCGAGTAAAGATAATACAATTGTACTAGCTCAGTCCCACCGAGCCCTCGGTCCCACCGAGCCCCCCAGTCCCACTGAGGTGTACGCAAGCACAAATAATCGACATATAATTTCAACAATCACAGCTAAATCATTCCAACCAAATTGGTCCACGTAAACACGTAATAACACATAGCACAAAAACAACGATATACATGAAATTCCTAACTACGCAGTGAGAGAACTCACCTCAAAGCAAAGCGACGCGCTCCCGAGCCGCAACACCAGCACGTCAACCTTCCTCACATTTTCCCACCTAATTACGCACTAAAAACGTCAACGGAAGGTCCCAACTCACGACACTTTTACTAGTTTAACGAAACTAAAAATTCCAGCTTTTATACTAAAAATGCAGGTCTGTTCGGGACCCATTTTACCCCTGCTAAACTGATCAAACCAAAAATCTAATTCCATATTCAGGAAGTTCAATGTCTTACGGTTCCAGGGACGTATCGCACGCGTCCTAACGATATTCCTAGCACTCTATATGAATTTTACAAAAACACCTCTCAGAGCAGCTAAAACAGAACCTTTCAGTACAAAACGACGATTTGACCTAAGCTACGTTCCGAACTAGTTTTTGCACAAAACATAGAAACGTTACTAGACTCAAAATGGGAACTTTTGGCACCGATTTCGCCCCAATCCGAGTTACGAGGAAAAAGTTACGGTTTAAGCAAAACAGTGGCAGATTACTAAATTTTCACATGAAATGACACTATTGATTATTAACCCATTAAGTCGTGGCTTAATCCCAACAGACCCGAAAAGCATATGAACTACTGAATATGGGTTACCCTAGGCTGGACAACAGCCGTGCACCACCCCCTACCGCCTCCGGAGGCGGTGGTGGTTGGCGGCGTTTCTTTGACATACGATAACAACAAACGAGAAATAGACGAACTTACCTCGACGAACCCTTCTTCCTCCTCTTTTCCGACCAAACTTGCCGGCGATCGTCTCCTTCCTCCTCTCTCCTCGTCGCCGGCAGCAACCTCTATCACCCTCTCGGTTTCTCTCTCCCTCTCTCGGCTTCTTTCTTTCACTCTTTCTCTCTAGTTCTCTTCTTGGCCGAACACAACAAGAAAGGGGGAGGGGATGACTAAAGGTTGTGGTGGTTACTAGCATGAAACCGAAGGGAAGGGGAAGGGGAGGGGGTGACTCTTGGACGATCCCTTGCCAAACTTTGGTGAGATGCCCCAATTAGCCCCTCAACTTTCCTTTCCTTGCAAAAAACCCACAAAGGTTGACTCATTTAACTTTTTGGTCCGATTCGACTACCCCGCTAACGGAAACCACATTAAATCAAACTTAAAAAGAAAATAATTAATAAAAGAAATTACATACCGGGATACGGGCTTTACAATTCTAAAACAAAAAAAGAACAAAAACAATCATTACACTTTACTACCTGAATACCAAAACAAAAATATTAATCATATGTACCTTGAACCATTTCCATCTTCGATCGGTAGAGTCCTCAAGAACAGGTTCGGGTTTCTTAAGTAAATGTGGATGCAATTTATTAACCGCGTTGCAAACTCGAGTAAAAAGTCTACTAATTGTTTCCCCCGAACGATGAAAACGACATGTGACTACCCTATTCTTAACATTATGAGCAACCATGTGAAAGGAAATGGCAACTTGTTCATCGATGTCCATGTTCCTAGTTGCTTGTAATCCCCCTAATCTTTCAAGCATATCACACAACTTTTTGAAACACCTTCTATCCATCCTAAGTTGTGATATGCACATGGTGTCACTATCATATGCATACCTATGCAATATTGTAGATCGATGCATACTTGACAACGAATATTGAATACGAGGTCTATCTCTTCTATGTTTGGCTACTAAACAACAAATTGTAATGAAAAAATAAACAATAACACTCATAGCTTCTTCCAAAAATAGTCGCATAATCCTACGCTTGCGTGTTGTGAGACTAATTCGGGCCATTTCCTGTTTATATACCGCACAAGGAATAGGTTATTAAAAGAGTCAAGAACAAGATACATAAAAACACAATTCCAACTCTTTTCATGATTTTGATTTTGTGAAAAAAAAATTCAACCATAAAAATTGAAGGTGACTACAAGAAACATGGAAATTGTAAATACCATGGATGTAACAGATTGTAAATGCCATGGAACATGGAAACCATAAACCACTAACATAGAAACTGTTGTAAATTTCATGGATGTCATGAAACAGATTGTAAATTCCATACACATAAACCACAAACATAGAAACTGTTGTAAATTCCATGGATGTCATGAAATTCCATACACATAAACCACTAAACCACATCAACCTCATAGAAACAAATTGTAAATTCCATACACATAAACCACAAATCGAAAGCATAAATCGAACCATAAATCAAACCATAAATCGAAAGCAGATGATAATAAGATGGAAAATCGAACCATAAATCGAAATCAGTTGGAAAATCGAACCATAAACATAAATCGAAAGCAGATGGTAAATCCAAAGCATACATCGAAAGCATTACTTGTTCAAATCTGCGATCGAACCAGAGTCGAACAGCAGCGGTGGCGATATGGTCGAACAGATGCGATGGAGAAGAAAGCGACAGAGAGGGTAGCAAATTTCTTTTGTCAGCTTAAAAGGTAAGATTAGGGTTTGGGGTAATTTTGGAATTTTGAAAATAACAAATTCCATTCCTTTGAAATCCTTTGTTTTTATGATGGAATGTTTAAATACCTATTTGACGGAGTTGGTTGGAATTGAATCAAACAATGGAATTGAAAAACCTTGAACCAAACAATGAAATTGAATTTGGTCAAAGGAATATGAGATTCCAGTTCCATCATATTCCTTCACTTTCTGTGAACCAAACACCCCCTTAGAGTTACTCTTTTTAATTTTTGAAAAACATTGCCTCTATCATATCCCTGTCTCTTGATTGAACTCTCGTCGGAGATGTAGCACCGAAGATGTAACCCAGATCTCACCGGTATAATATGATCCAGGTCTTGCGGGTCTTTTGGTTTTGTGACGTTAAAGGACAATAAGTCTTTGTGAGACGCAATCGAATGGATGAATGGTTAGAGCCGTGAAGGAGGCGGTGGATATAGAGGCGCCTATCTCTTATCCTCTGTCTCTCGATTGAATCTTTGCCATGAGATTTGTTTGATCAATATCGATGGTATACAGAGGCGATGATACCCATGAGATTTGTTTTGAAGCCCACACCTCTCTCTTTTCATTTGTGAAGGAATTTTAATAGGTCCCTTGGTGTACATTGATACCGCTTCTATGGAAAATGCTACAACATTTCTTTTAAACTGGGCAGGGCTCTAAATAAGGCTATTGCGATATGCATCAAATGAGTAATAGGACTTCCCCTTCAATGTGTGGCTATACCCTTAATATATGTGAGACATTGTTTGTTTTGTTCATGTAGCTCCTTTAACATAACTTCAATTATGATTATTGTGGCCTAGTTTCTAAAGGTCTTCTTTAATGGTTGCAAGTTTTTTTCTAGATAAAATTAGCTTCTACGTGTTCAGTTCTGATGGAAAAGTCTTTGATCAACTTGTAAATGGATGATTTAAATAATTCTTAGGTCTTACAAGTTATAATTCTTAAGTCATGATTTGAACCTCTCCCTTATCCTTTTCTTTGTGGTATCACAGTTGGTATCACAATGGGTATTGTATGGATTTTGGGTACCACTAAAGATAGTTTGTATGTATCTTTTCTAACAGTGTTGATGTTTTTAGATATCACATTTTGTATCTTGTGTAAGTTGTGTTTACTTGGTGTTCATCATAATAAGGTTTACCGGGGGTAGGAGGAGAGAGGAGGGGAGAGATAAGACTTTTAAAATACCTAAAATGTTCTTTAGTTAAAATTTTAATCAAATTACCAGAATTATTAATTTCCTAATGTGTTCTTTGATTTATGGTTAAGATTTGATCTCACGATTATCACAAACAACCGAGTTCTCCCTTGAATGTCGCCATATGTGTATGTGTGTGCATACACACACACACACACACACACACAACCCTTACTTTATGAAGCGTTGCCCCCTTCTCGTTAACAATATATAGCTAGTCATTTGGTCCAATCAAAACTAACTGATCTAATTAGAATCAACCGACCATTATTGGATATCCAATTGTAATACGATAGCTTGGAGCGGATATAGAATTCCAACATCCAAATTGAGTTGGTCAGTTATTAGATAGTAATCCAAAATACAATAAAATTGAACTGATTAAATCGAATGACCTTCCAATCATAATCCAACTACCATCTACTTTCAATTACCTATTTCTACTACCATTATTGAAAATTTAACATTTCATGCATGTGAAATGATTAAAAGTATGTAAAAGTTTGTAAATGTAATTGAAAGTAAAGATATAAGTTAACGATGTTAACTTAAGGGACCATAACGTTATAAAAATGAAAAAAATATGGATAACTATTGTACTTAATGCATTTTATGGATCAAATCCTATTTTTGAACATAACAAGGGAACCAATAATGTAATTTAGTCTAATTTTTTTAAATATGTATTTAATTTTCTAATCGATGTTATTTGCATTAATTCAATCAAATTGACATAAAAAAGTTAAAACTTTAATATATTTACTAGTGTTGGCCCGTGCATTGCACGATGGCAATAATTTATTTTTATAGACAATGAGTTAAATTAAAATGAAACGTAATTCATCAATTAATATATGTATATATATATATATATAAATAAACCAAATCTTCATCATTGATTACTATTTTATTTTGCACTATAATATTTACTATTTAGTTGGTTTTGATTCCAACCATCGTTATAGATAACTATTCATCCCTCTTTTTTATACCCGTCATTTTTTCTTCCAAATTATCATATTACCGCCAATGTGGGATAATTAAACATAACCTTATTTCAAGATTGAGGAATACTCAAACCTCATTGTTTGAAGTCATCATCTTTTGTTTCTCTTTTAAATTTGCATCTCACTTTTTACTATTTGGTTGATTTTGATTACTACCATGTTTATAAATTTCAAAACAACATTTATATTCATCATCTTCTTTCAAACTATCATATTCCCATCAGTGTGGGATGCTAAAAATCAACCTTATTTCTAGATTTGAGGGATACTCAAATCTCATGTTGTGAAATTATCTTCATTGGTCTTCCTCTAATCTCGCACTCTAATTTTTACCATTCAGTTGTATTTGATTTCAACCAAGGTTATAGATTTCACAACCTTTCATCCATCTTTTTATACCCATAATTTTCTTCCAAACTATCATATTACCACCAATTTGAGATGATGAAACTTAACCTTATTTTAAGATTTGAGGATTACTCAAACCTCATGGTCCCAAATAATCACTATTGGTTTCTCTTTAATTTTTTACTATTATTTTTACTATTTGGTTGGTTTTGATTACATCCATAGTTATAGATTTCAAGTCATTCATACCTCTTTTAATAGCTATCATCTTTTTTCAAACTATTATATCACCACCAATGTGGGATGATGAAACTCAATCTTATTTCAAAATTTGAGTAATACTCAAACCTAATGGTCCAATGTCATCATCCTTGATTTCTCTT
Source organism: Saussurea involucrata (assembly GCA_033807775.1). NCBI lineage: Eukaryota > Viridiplantae > Streptophyta > Magnoliopsida > Asterales > Asteraceae > Saussurea > Saussurea involucrata. The sequence goes on from CM066315.1 coordinate 70,403,835, forward strand.
TTAATTTTGGCTAATAATTTTTACCATTTGGTTAGTTTTGATCCAACCATAGTTATATATATTGATGTCGATATTGAATGGTTTGATACATTGATTGATTGGATATTGTAAAATGAGTCAACTTTATTTGTTATATAAATAATTTTTTTTGCAAAAATAATGTAGGCTAAATTGAGTCAACCGTAGGAGTTGACACAAAAACATTCATCCCTTATTTCTTATACTCACTTCATACTTCAAAACTTGCATCTTCTCACCAATGTGGGATGATGCAAAAGTAAGGTAAGCTAAATTGAGATGACCACATGAATTAACACGAAAACATACATCCTCTTTTTCTTATAGCCATTCCTACCTCAAAACTTTTATCTTTTCACCAATGTGGGATGATGAAACTCAACCACACAAAAACATTCATCCCTCCTTTTTTTATATTCATCTCATACTTCAAACTTGCGTCTTCTCACAAATGTGGGATGATGCAAAAATAGGGTAAGCTTTAAGTCAACCACATAAATTGACACAAAAACATTCATCCCTCATTTCTTATAGCCACTTCCTACTTCAAAACTTTCATGTTTTCACCAATGTTGGATGATAAAACTCAACCACATTTCAATGTTTGTGGAATACTCAACTCTCATGATGTCAAGTCATTCTTGGTGGTTTCTCTTTGAGTTCTCTTTAAATTTTGCCTAATTATTTTTACTATTAGGTTAGTTTTGATCCAACCATGGTTATATATATATATATATATATATATTGATGTCGATATTGATTGATATTGATATATTGATTGATTGGGTATTGTAAAATGAGTCAACTTTATTTGTTGTATAAATATAGATTTTTTTTGCAAAAATAAGGTACGCTAAATTGAGTTAATCGTAGAAGCTGACACAAAACATTCATCCCTCCTTTCTTATACTCACTTCATACTTCAAAACTTGCATCTTCTCACCAATGTGGGATGATGCAAAAATAAGGTAAGCTAAATTGAGTTGACCACATGAATTAACACAAAAGCATTCATCCTCTTTTTCTTATAGTCATTCCTACTTCAAAACTTTTATCTTTTCACCAATGTGGGATGATGAAACTCAATCACACAAAAACATTCATCCCTCCTTTTTTATACTCATCTCATACTTCAAACTTGCATCTTCTCACCAATGTGGGATGATACAAAAACAGGGTAAGCTAAATTAAGCCAACCACATGAATTGACACAAAAGCATTCATCCCTTATTTCTTATAGCCACTTCCTACTTCAAAACTTTCATGTTTTCACCAATGTGGGATGATGAAACTCAACCACACAAAAACATTCATCCCTCTTTTTTTATACTCATCTCATACTTCAAGCTTGCATCTTCTCACCAATGTGGGATGATACAAAAATAGGGTAAGCTAAATTAAGCCAACCACATGAATTGACACAAAAGCATTCATCCCTCCTTTCTTATAGCCACTTCCTACTTCAAAACTTTCTTGTTTTCACCAATGTGGGATGATAAAACTCAACCACACAAAAACTTTCATCCCTCCTTTTTTATATTATTCTCATAATTCAAACTTTCATCTTCTCATCAATGTGGGATGATGCAAAGGTAAGATAAATTAAGCCACCCACATGAATTTACACAAAAGCATCCATCCATCCTTTCTTATAACCACTTCATATTTCAAAACTTTCATGTTTTCACCAATGTGGGATGATAAAATTCAACCACATTTCAATGTTTGTGGAATACTCAACTCTAATGATGCCATGTCATTCTTGGTGGTTTCTCCTTGGTTTCTCTTTTAATTTTGCCTAATATTTTTTTCCCATTTGGTTAGTTTTGATCCAACCATGGTTATATATATTAATGTCGATATTGATATATTGATTGATTGACTATTGTAAAATGAGTCAACTTTATTTTTTTTTATAATATATATATATATATAGAGAGAGAGAGAGAGATTTTTTGCAAAAATAAGATAGGCTAAATTGAGTCAACCGTAGTAGTTGACACAAAAACATTTATCCCACCTTTCTTATACAAAAATCATACTTCAAAACTTGTATCTTCTCAATAATTGTAACATCCCAAAAATACAACAGGACATACATAGCATTAAATCATAACATTCACAAATCTGGGTCCCAAAATTTCATTACATTACTCTAAAACTGAGGTTGGCGGAAACAACCTATGCACAACTGAGAACAACTACTACTACAAGTGGCACCGGCACTGTCTCTAACTGCATCTGTACTCTATCCTGCGCTTGCTCACTTACCTGAGCCTCCTACTATATGCTTACCTGAAAAGGTTTTAGTTTTGAAAAGCGAGGGTTAGACCATGAGGTCTAGTGAGTTCCCTCCATAAACAGTGTACATCAACATTATAAAAATCATTTTATAAGACTCTTAACATTTTCCACATAGGCATCAAACATGGTACTGCACAGTGTTTAAGGATCACATCGTTTGTAACGTCCCAAAAATTACAAGGAATTTAAAAATTTTAAAGTAACATTTCATTAATAAAAACTCATTTAATAATTCAGTCGTTTCGTTTGCAAACTCATAATTAATATTCTCACGAACAATAAACAGCGGAATAAATGTCTAAAATTAAAATCATAAAAGTAATCAACTCTTCCCACGCGCCAATGTGTACTCGTCACGCCTTGGAGCCACTCGTACCTGAAACCACAATTTTATTGGGAAAGGGTAAGCACGAAGCTTAGTGAATTCAGACACCATAAATAACACAGTTATTTCCACACCACCTCTAAACAGATAATTGCACATAAACAGCATACAAGTCTACGAACAAATCATAAACATGCATACCTACACCATCCCACCCAAAGGCATAAGCTGGTCCACCCGACCACACAATAACCGTGCAAGCATTACCCGGCTCCCCCGGGTTCCTACGCCACCCGCGTATATAAACCTTGGCCCCGCCGAGTCACTACGCCACCCGCGTATATAAACATCGGCCCCACCGAGTTACTACGCCACCCGCGTATATAAACCTCGGCCCCACCGAACTCCTACGCCACCCGCGTAGTCATAACAATAAAGGTTCGACTAGACGCCCCACTATTTAGTCCCGCATCACAAACAATGAAAACTACCACACACGTACAAGTCGTAATGTAAAAAGTAACCGACATTAGTTATAGTGAGAGAACTCACCTCGTAAGCGCGCCTAGCTCTCAAACAATAATTCAAGCTCCACAAATCCAAGATCACTTCCCGACACCTAAACGAACGTTAACACTTATCAAAATGACGCCCCCAAACCAAGGCCACGACTACTAGCTTTAAAACGCATAAATTCCAGATTTTACTCTCAACACGCAGGTCTGTTCGGGACCTGTTTAACCCCTCAAAAAATGATTAAACCAGAAATATTTTTCCATAAACACAAAGTCCCATGTCTTAGGGTTCCAGGGACATATCGCACGCGCTCTAACGATTTTTCTACAATTTATTATGGATTTTACAAAACTGGTTAACTGCACAACGAAAAACAGCACCTTTCGTTATAAAACAGCAGTTTGACACTAGCTACGGTCCGAACTGGTTTTTTCGCAAAACATAAGAAACTTACTAGACTCAGAATGGGAACTTTTGGCACTGGTTTCATCCCAATCCGACATTCCTAGCAGAAGTTATGGCTTTCCCAAAACAGTGGCAGAAACTGTGACTTTTAAAACGGAACGCGATCTGCCACATCCGGACCTGCTGTATAGACAGCCAAATTACGCCTAGCTAGAGGCCGAACCGGACTTCCGCTAAAACACTAAAAGTGTGCCCGACACAGAATGTGAACCGTGGGCACCAGATTCGCCTCAATCCGAGCAACGAAGGAAAAGTTATGGCCGTCGCAAAACAGTGGCAGACAAACGTTTTCACATAAAATGACAAAAGTTGTTTATAAACCCATTAAGACATAGCTTAACCCAAACAGACCCGAACAGCCTACAAGCTTACTGGAAAGGGCTGTACTACGCTGGACAACCACCGAGCACCACCCACTTCCGCCTCCGGCAGCGGTGATGGTTGGCGGCGGCGACGAGGGTTACGGTAACATACCCTCCGGCGAGACCTCCCAACGTCACCCACTCCCGACTCCTACGCAACTTCACACCCGCACACACCCACACACCCAAACGCACCCCATGCCGCCACCACAGCGGCGTGCAGCGGCGGCCCCACCGCCGGCAGCCGTGGCTGCGGCGGTGGTGGTGGTGGTTTGCGGCGGGTTTTAACAATTAACAACGAAAGGTTTCCGAAATACCTCGACGCAACGTTTTCTCGTCCCCTAAACCGACCGAACTCGCCGGCGAATCACCTTCTTCCTCCTCTCTCCTCGTCGCCGGCAACACCCACTTTCTCTCTCTCGGCTTCTCTCTTTCCCTCTCTCTCTCTTCGATTTCTCTCTCTCTCTTTCTTCTCCGGCCGGCGACAACGAACGGAAAAAAATGGGGAAGAAGCCGTAGGGTTGGTTTTGCTAATCTTTTTCCTTCTCTTGTGAATCACGGCACCCCAAAACAACAAAAGTGAGGAGGGTTCGGTTTATGCAAAGCATGGGCCGAAAATTTAAACAAATTTTGGCCCTTTGACACTAATGGCCCCTCAACTAAAAACCTTCTCGCAATTAACCAAAATTCTGACATTTCTAACGATTAGGTCCAACTCGACTAACCCCGTTAACGGAACCCACATTAAATAAAATTTTTTTAAAAAAAAGAATTAACACTAATAAATTACATACCGGGATACGGGCTTTACAACTCTCCCCCACTTGGATTAGACTTCGTCCTCGAAGTCTCTGCCTACGAATAGCTCCAGATAGTTCTCCCTCATCTCAACCTCAGGTTCCTAAGTCCACTTGAAATCCCTTCTAAAACTTCTCGAATACTTTTCTAACTAACGCACTCCTTCTAGGACACTGGGATTATAATCGGCAGATCACCCCAACAATTGGAATCATTCCTAGCCAAGCGACTTCGGTTGTCCCCCAACCTTAGATATTCCATACATCCCGAGTCAAATCTCAAGCTCTAACCATTCTAAAGTTGCCCACCAGCATACCCAACTGGATACTCGGATCCGATCATTCCTACCATTAACTGTCGATTAACTCCTACGAGTTCTAATAGACTCCCAAAAATTACCTTACACGCATCATCAAACCAGTAAATTGATAATCACCCACGAAGGTCATTTCACCATAACCATTCATCACAATTAAGCATTTCAGGGTTACTACTACCATCGCCATTATTATTTTAAAATCGGCTACAAATCTCCGATTACACTAAAGGTGTTTGGCTTCAAGCCCAAAAGTCGACACCTAAATATACTATTTACCTCCAAAAAGGTTACTACGCATTCATGCTCTTAATTACAAGGCTTCATTCCTTTAACCAATACTATTCGGCCTACATTACCAACACGCGTGGAATACCCAACCTTCCACCGTCTACTTATCCTCCACACTCGCTCTACGAAGCCTAGTTACACCGTATCAAGATACACCTTAACGTCTACCTCCCAGGTACGTCTCAAGGCCCGGCATATCAGGACTACCTCTCAGGTAAGTGCCAAAGACTATATCCTCCCAGTGCCTACTGGAAAGTCAAGGTCATAACACATGAATACCGGAGTCCCACCCCGAGATACCCAACCGACCATTACCAACGACTGACTGACGTGACCAAGGATCCAATGCAAAACAGTCTACCAACAACATGCCTATCCCGGAATGACTCACTCACCCAACATGTAAATACTCAACGTGCAATAAGTGCAAAACTGTGCAACAAAACAACCCATCAACAAAACTCCACATCGAGCCATTAAAAACCGTGCAATTGACCCATGACTATCTCAAAGTCAAAACCGAGCAAAACGCTCCACGCTTGCTAGACCCATAAGTCGGTCAAAAACGCGTTTAAATAAAGTTTAAGCAAGCAATAATCTAAAATCAACATTAGTCCCAAACTCAACACGGGTTAAACAAAAGAGTTTTCCAAAAGGACTCACACCCTCAAAATTCTCAAAATGACACATAACACTTAAAAGCGCATTTCCCAAATGGTTTACAAAATCATTTACAAAATGTTTTCAACGTCAAGATTTTTCATTTCGAAAAGGCCATAAGCAATAAAACTACTATTACCAGGTCGGTAGTTACGCAAAAATGGACACGCTCGTCCCACAAATGAAAATCATGTCGAAAATCATTTCATTGCAGCATAGTTTACTCACATAACGTAGAGCGAAATAAATAATTTCTTTGAAAATGAACCGTCACGGTTCTAGTATGAATTGACTCATGACGTGTATTTAAAGTAACCGTTCGACCTTACACCGGGTGCAACAAAAGTGTGCACATAATTTCAAAATCAGTTCCACGATATTTGACCCCAAAATTCCTCTTTTTTTTAACAAAAATGTCGTGGCACAGGGTTCACTAACAAATCTTACGCGCGTCGGCTAGTTATACAAAACGATGAAACGGTTTACAAATATATTTTTGTTAAAACACAACTGTCTCGTGTAAGTTTCAAACTTAAAGATAAAAACCAATCCGCTTCCATCATTTGAAAATATCGACTAAAATCTCATAAAATCTCAAAAGGTGGGGTTCTTTAAATTGATTTCCAAGATTTCCCCAAATGGTCACATAAACAAATAATATATGCACCTCGTGAAATTAAACCCACACGACTCAACATGCCGTAAAACAAAACTTATTTTAACCAAATCACTCAAATAGCTTTATACATACATCGTGTAATGTAACTTTCCGTCTCAACTCTAACATATGTGGAGGAGTTCCAATGTTAAAGTCACAAGCCGTAGTCACTTGCCCAACATTTTAAACACCACAAAACACGTATATCATCTTACCTGAAAGAACCGTTGGAAAAAATAACGAAAAGAGACAAATTCTAACAAAGTTTGCACTCCCGTGATAAAACGATTTCATACTTTCAAAACCATATTTCAAAATCTTGTGTGTGTGCTGAACATTTCCCAAAATTACAAAAACCATCCATAAAATGATTTGAAACACAAGAATTTGCTAATGCAATCTATTTCAAAATCAAACTTTGTGCATGACTTAGTCGGCATTCTACGCCTCGACTCCTACTCCTCCAAATCTCTCCGGTCCACTAACGTCATCCGGACATTTAAACCTCTTAGGCAAGTTGGTAAAATACATCAAATAATCCCTACGATTTTTCCTCAAAACAAGTCGGCTCTATAAGCCTATGATTCTAGCACAATCATCCATCTTGGCCCGACACAAACATCATCCTCATCGTCACTCCAAGTGGTTAATACTAGAATCGTCCTTTTATTCCAACGACTACTAATTTATAACCTTCGTCACTACCCCAACGATCATCACCTCAAGCAAAACAAGTACCCATCCGTACTAGTAGGTTCACTATTGTTGTTCCTCCTTGTGATGGCTATTCTGGGTAGATATTACAACAGGTTATTACCACATAATAACTCGCACTAACAACGCTCACACTCAACTCCTTGGATTCCTCGTGACTTTCTCCGACTCGAGCATTGATCCTGTGTTTCCGATAGTAGGAGCTCTACTACTACCTTCCACACCTATCATCACTCGTTCCGAGTTCCATCCGATGGGTCCAAGTAGTTTCTCACCAATAACTACACACATATGCCCGCACCGGCATATGTACACACTCTTCCTAGCTCCCTAGGAATAATCATAATACCTCACTACCCTTGCTAGGGCGGAACCCCCACTAACCCTGACGAGTCGCCTCGTGAACGCACAGCCGTATACAGTGGAAACCAGATAGACATTCGAATATAAGATTCTATCCTACAACGGTTGGACTCAAACAAGAGCTGCGCAATAGAACTAAATCCAACATTCTAAGGCTATTCGGTTCCTACCGCATACAACCTATAGTGCATCCGCTTAACAACCTATCAAAGTTAGCATAAGTTCCTAATAGCAAGTAACAACCATACAATACAGTGTATTGAGCACCAAGCAATCTAGCATACATACTCCTATGTTCTAGAAAGCAATTTTGCATACGTACTCATATGTAAAAGCTATTCCCAGCTCACTAGGAATTTCATCTCATCCCACTACCCTTGCTACAACGGAATCCCTGTTAGCCATAACGAGTTGCCTCGCGAATACCCAGTCGCATGCAGCGTGAATCAAATAGACATTCGAATACAAGATTCTATCCTAGAACGGTTGGACTCAAACAAGAGCTGCGCAATAGAACTAAATCAAATATTCTAAGGCTATATGATTCTTACTGCATACAACCTATAGGGCCTTCACTTAACAACCTACTATAACTAGCATTGATTCCTACTAGCAAGCAGTGAACATACAGTACAATGTCAACAGCAGGCAATATAGCTTGCATACCCTATGATCTAGAAAGCAATAAACACACTAAGTACCGTACCTTTCCCCTTTGGCTCCGGCTGACTGTACACACTGCGCCCTCGATCACCGTTCCTCAAACGGATTTTTCCTTCTTTTTATTTCCCAAAAACTTTAAAGAAAGTTTTATAGCCGCAAACTTGAGATCAAACACACTGACATGCGTTTGATTCACTCAAGCTGTAATAACCAGGTATTTTATCTATCTTAAAATATTAAAATGTTATAAGTTTTTATGTTAGTGTTTTATGGAATTAGAAGTTAAGGGGTAAGTTTTAATTTTTTTATTAAAGGTGTAGGGTTATGTTTTGCCAACTAGGGTAAGCTTGAGGTTTAAATGGTCTTTTTGCCAAACTTATTATCCACAACCGCCTTAGACACTTCATGTACAAGATGAAGTCTCTTTGTTTTTATTATATAGAAATATCTTCTTGGTGTGTTGTGTGTGTTACGTGAGAAAGAAAGAGAGAACGAGAGAGAGAGCCGTAGAAAGGAGAAGAAGAAAGAATTCAAGAGGTTACTGCAGTGATTCAAGTGTTAATCTGAAGTAATCCAGGTAAACAATCCATTTTTGTATGTATTATAATTCCTAGAAGTGTTCATGAAAGTTACTAGTTGAAGTTCTTAGTGGGTTTTGTTAAAAATGGATGTTTTGAGGAATTTAAGCTTATGGTTAGGTCATGTTATTAGTCCTAAACATTTCTGCATCTTTATAGCATCATGCATAGTATAAATCTACAAATTCTGGGTTTTTAAGATGAACAGTGGACTGAGATATTCATCGGAGTCGCAATAGACGATTGCGACATTCAACGAAGTCGCAACAGTTGGTTGCGACTTGGCATTGAAGTCGCAATGGTCGTTTGCGACTTGGCTTGGAATCGCAGTAGTTGGTTGCGATTCGAGTTTGGAATCGCAATAGAGGGTTGCGACTCCAGGGTGGAATCGCAATAGAGGGTTGCGACTCCAGGGTGGAATCGCAATAGAGGGTTGCGACTCCAGGGTGGAATCGCAATGGAGGGTTGCGACTTCAAGATGAAATCGCAATAGGAGATTGCGATTTGGGTACTGTTCATTGCGATTTGAGATTAGAATTTCGTAAGTTTAAGTGTTAAAAGAGATATTTGGTATTTTATCTGATTTCAGATTCTGTGAAGGATCGACATACGTGAATCATCTTGAAAGAGTTTTTGGTGATAAATGCACGAGGTGAGTTTTACTTTAAAGTATTTTTACTGGAAAATATTATGTGAATAATAATTAATTGATGATTTGTATGAATATGTCATACGGGTGTGATTATAATATGTTAAGATATTATAATTACGTGAAGTATTATATGGGAATATAATACGTGGCCGGGCTTTGGACCGGTGTGTTAATTGGCTCGCAACCAATATTATGGCCATTGTGGAGGAATAAGGTGGATGAAAGGTATGTGAGGTACGAGTTTGAATTGGTATTTTATATACGTGTAATACTTGAATTTACATAAATGGTTTTGGATACAAAGGATTTACTTGAAAGGTCTTACAATGATTTTGGGAAAGGACCGGAACTAACTCACTAGACCCGTTTGGTCTAACTCTCATTTTGTTTTCAAAAATATGTTTTTCCAGGTTGAGGATCGATGAAAGAAAGGGATAAGAATAGGAAGCTTTTGATGAACGTTGATTAGGAGACTTTTACGTATTTTTGTATTTTCGAGACCGAAGAGACCGTTTGTGATGTATTGTGTATTTTCTTTTGTAAATGTAACTACGTTATGTAATATATGTTATTTGAAATGTGTTTGGGAAATTGGGTCGTTACAAATGGTATCAGAGCCCTAGTTTAAGAGATTTAGGTATTAGTATCTGTACCTAGACTTAAACTGCATGTGAAGTAGGATTTCCCTATTATTTTAGAACCTGGGGATGTTAAGTATAAAAAGGTAGAAGGAACATCATGTAAGGTAATTTCAAATTACACCAAGCCAGTGTAATTATGATCTTACAGGTGCATGTATGAACTGGAATACCTTGTTATATGGGGTATGTGCTTATATGTATATTAACTTTGTTTGAATCCACAGAATGGCGAGTGGCACTAGACAAAGGAACCAGAGAGGAGGAAGGAATTCCGGTGGAGAGAATCCGCCAATAGGAAGAGGGGGAAGAGGAAGAGATCGAGGTAGAGGCAGAACCGGCAGGGGAATTGGGGGTCGAACTGGAGGTAGAACACAACCGCAGGGTACAGAGTTTGTTACGCGGGATGATCTGATGGCTGAAATGAGAAGATTGCAGGATAATATTCAAGTTATGTTTGAACATAATCGCCATAATGAAACTGAAAGACTAAATCCAGGACATGAAATGGAGATACCACTTACCTCTACTATCTTACCAGAGATAAAAAGGTGCGACTATAAAATGTTCCTTAGTTGCAAGCCCCCTACATATTCCGGAGATCGGGACCCGGTCAAAGCAATGAGATGGCTAAAAGAAATAGAAGCCATCTTCAAGACTTGTAAATGTGCTGAAGAAGACAAAGTACTTTATGGAGCTGCGATGTTGAAAGGTGATGCTCTGTATTGGTGGGAGGCTCATATAGAATCAAGAGGAACAGATGTTTATAGTACTTTTGCATGGGAGGAATTTGTGTTAGCTTTCACAACACATTTCTGTCCTCAAGCAGCTATTAGACAACTGGAAGAGGAATTCATGAATCTACATCAGAGAAGTTTATCGGTTAGGGATTACACCGCCCTCTTTCTCGAGAAGTCTCGCTTTGCGAAGTACTATGTTGCCACGGAGGCGCTGAAGATGGAAAGGTTTATTTTTGGGTTAAATTCTGAAATCAGAAAGTTAGTGATTGCAACAGGACCTGATACCTTCCCAGCCGCAGTAAATGCCGCAGAGAATGTGGAACAGGATATTAAGAGAGATACCAGTGATAAGAGTGCTGGGAAAAGAAAATCGGAAGAAATGACGCATGATTCAACGGAATACGAAATTCAAAGATTCGATAGTCGCATACCTTAGAGAAAATGAAAAACTATGTCTAAAGTGCAACCGCGTACATCAAGGAAATTGTTATGTTGATCCTAGAAGCTGTTACAAGTGTGGAAGGACGGGACATATTGCTAAGAATTGTCGCGCAAATCGATTCTGTTTTGTTTGCAATTCCCTTGATCATATTCAGTCAGAATGTCCACAGTGGAAAGCACGTCAGGGTAGTACAACAACGAGATTAACGGAAGTTGAATCAGGAAAGGTACAAGGGTCTGGAGCACCGAGAATTCAAGGCCGTGTTTTTCAGATGACGGAACAAGAGGTGGAAGAAAGTCCTGATGAGGTTACAGGTATATTTCTATAAACTCTATACGTGCTAAAGTGTTATATGACTTCGGTACGAAGTAATTCTTGGTATTTTCGTGCTTTTGTTACTTATTTGTGTTAGAGGTATAGATAGAGACAGAGTGTCTATTCAGTTAGTTTCTATAGTTTTGATGAATTTCTAAATAGTAATCATAAGTATTCTTACCTTTTAGCTTGATCGAATTCCGGGACGGAATTCTTTTAAGGGGAAGATGTTGTAATAACCAGGTATTTTATCTATCTTAAAATATTAAAATGTTATAAGTTTTTATGTTAGTGTTTTATGGAATTAGAAGTTAAGGGGTAAGTTTTAATTTTTTTATTAAAGGTGTAGGGTTATGTTTTGCCAACTAGGGTAAGCTTGAGGTTTAAATGGTCTTTTTGCCAAACTTATTACCCACAACCGCCTTAGACACTTCATGTACAAGATGAAGTCTCTTTGTTTTTATTATATAGAAATATCTTCTTGGTGTGTTGTGTGTGTTACGTGAGAAAGAAAGAGAGAACGAGAGAGAGAGCCGTAGAAAGGAGAAGAAGAAAGAATTCAAGAGGTTACTGCAGTGATTCAAGTGTTAATCTGAAGTAATCCAGGTAAACAATCCATTTTTGTATGTATTATAATTCCTAGAAGTGTTCATGAAAGTTACTAGTTGAAGTTCTTAGTGGGTTTTGTTAAAAATGGATGTTTTGAGGAATTTAAGCTTATGGTTAGGTCATGTTATTAGTCCTAAACATTTCTGCATCTTTATAGCATCATGCATAGTATAAATCTACAAATTCTGGGTTTTTAAGATGAACAGTGGACTGAGATATTCATCGGAGTCGCAATAGACGACTGCGACATTCAACGAAGTCGCAACAGTTGGTTGCGACTTGGCATTGAAGTCGCAATGGTCGTTTGCGACTTGGCTTGGAATCGCAGTAGTTGGTTGCGATTCGAGTTTGGAATCGCAATAGAGGGTTGCGACTCCAGGGTGGAATCGCAATAGAGGGTTGCGACTCCAGGGTGGAATCGCAATAGAGGGTTGCGACTCCAGGGTGGAATCGCAATGGAGGGTTGCGACTTCAAGATGAAATCGCAATAGGAGATTGCGATTTGGGTACTGTTCATTGCGATTTGAGATTAGAATTTCGTAAGTTTAAGTGTTAAAAGAGATATTTGGTATTTTATCTGATTTCAGATTCTGTGAAGGATCAACATACGTGAATCATCTTGAAAGAGTTTTTGGTGATAAACGCACGAGGTGAGTTTTACTTTAAAGTATTTTTACTGGAAAATATTATGTGAATAATAATTAATTGATGATTTGTATGAATATGTCATACGGGTGTGATTATAATATGTTAAGATATTATAATTACGTGAAGTATTATATGGGAATATAATACGTGGCCGGGCTTTGGACCGGTGTGTTAATTGGCTCGCAACCAATATTATGGCCATTGTGGAGGAATAAGGTGGATGAAAGGTATGTGAGGTACGAGTTTGAATTGGTATTTTATATACGTGTAATACTTGAATTTACATAAATGGTTTTGGATACAAAGGATTTACTTGAAAAGTCTTACAATGATTTTGGGAAAGGACCGGAACTAACTCACTAGACCCGTTTGGTCTAACCCTCATTTTGTTTTCAAAAATATGTTTTTCCAGGTTGAGGATCGATGAAAGAAAGGGATAAGAATAGGAAGCTTTTGATGAACGTTGATTAGGAGACTTTTACGTATTTTTGTATTTTCGAGACCGAAGAGACCGTTTGTGATGTATTGTGTATTTTCTTTTGTAAATGTAACTACGTTATGTAATATATGTTATTTGAAATGTGTTTGGGAAATTGGGTCGTTACACAAGCCGTGCTCTGATACCAAGTTGTAACGTCCCAAAAATTACAAGGAATTTAAAATTTTTAAAGTAACATTTCATTAATAAAAACTCATTTAATAATTCAGTCGTTTCGTTTGCAAACTCATAATTAATATTCTCACGAACAATAAACAGCGGAATAAATGTCTAAAATTAAAATCATAAAAGTAATCAACTCTTCCCACGCGCCAGTGTGTACTCGTCACGCCTTGGAGCCACTCGTACCTGAAACCACAATTTTATTGGGAAAGGGTAAGCACGAAGCTTAGTGAATTCAGACACCATAAATAACACAGTTATTTCCACACCACCTCTAAACAGATAATTGCACATAAACAGCATACAAGTCTACGAACAAATCATAAACATGCATACCTACACCATCCCACCCAAAGGCATAAGCTGGTCCACCCGACCACACAATAACCGTGCAAGCATTACCCGGCTCCCCCGGGTTCCTACGCCACCCGCGTATATAAACCTTGGCCCCGCCGAGTCACTACGCCACCCGCGTATATAAACCTCGGCCCCACCGAGTTACTACGCCACCCGCGTATATAAACCTCGGCCCCACCGAACTCCTACGCCACCCGCGTAGTCATAACAATAAAGGTTCGACTAGACGCCCCACTATTTAGTCCCGCATCACAAACAATGAAAACTACCACACACGTACAAGTCGTAATGTAAAAAGTAACCGACATTAGTTATAGTGAGAGAACTCACCTCGTAAGCGCGCCTAGCTCTCAAACAATAATTCAAGCTCCACAAATCCAAGATCACTTCCCGACACCTAAACGAACGTTAACACTTATCAAAATGACGCCCCCAAACCAAGGCCACGACTACTAGCTTTAAAACGCATAAATTCCAGATTTTACTCTCAACACGCAGGTCTGTTCGGGACCTGTTTAACACCTCAAAAACTGATTAAACCAGAAATATTTTTTCATAAACACAAAGTCCCATGTCTTAGGGTTCCAGGGACATATCGCACGCGCTCTAACGATTTTTCTACAATTTATTATGGATTTTACAAAACTGGTTAACTGCACAGCAAAAAACAGCACTTTTCGTTATAAAACAGCAGTTTGACACTAGCTACGGTCCGAATTGGTTTTTCCGCAAAACATAAGAAACTTACTAGACTCAGAATGGGAACTTTTGGCACTGGTTTCATCCCAATCCGACATTCCTAGCAGAAGTTATGGCTTTCCCAAAACAGTGGCAGAAACTGTGACTTTTAAAACGGAACGCGATCTGCCACATCCGGACCTGCTGTATAGACAGCCAAATTACGCCTAGCTAGAGGCCGAACCGGACTTCCGCTAAAACACGAAAAGTGTGCCCGGCACAGAATGTGAACCGTGGGCACCGGATTCGCCTCAATTCGAGCAACTACGGAAAAGTTATGGCCGTCGCAAAACAGTGGCAGACAAACGTTTTCACATAAAATGACAAAAGTTGTTTATAAACCCATTAAGACATAGCTTAACCCAAACAGACCCGAACAGCCTACAAGCTTACTGGAAAGGGCTGTACTACGCTGGACAACCACCGAGCACCACCCACTTCCGCCTCCGGCAGCGGTGATGGTTGGCGGCGGCGACGAGGGTTACGGTAACACCCTCCGGCGAGACCTCCCAACGTCACCCACTCCCGACTCCTACGCAACTTCACACCCGCACACACCCACACACCCAAACGCACCCCATGCCGCCACCACAGCGGCGTGCAGCGGCGGCCCCACCGCCGGCAGCCGTGGCTGCGGCGGTGGTGGTGGCGGTTTGCGGCGGTTTTTAACAATTAACAACGAAAGGTTTCCGAAATACCTCGACGCAACGTTTTCTCGTCCCCTAAACCGACCGAACTCGCCGGCGAATCACCTTCTTCCTCCTCTCTCCTCGTCGCCGGCAACACCCTCTTTCTCTCTCTCGGCTTCTCTCTTTCCCTCTCTCTCTCTTCGATTTCTCTCTCTCTCTCTCTTTCTTCTCCGGCCGGCGACAACGAACGGAAAAAAAAATGTGGAAGAAGCCGTAGGGTTGGTTTTGCTAATCTTTTTCCTTCTCTTGTGAATCACGGCACCCCAAAACAACAAAAGTGAGGAGGGTTCGGTTTATGCAAAGCATGGGCCGAAAATTTAAACAAGTTTTGGCCCTTTGACACTAATGGCCCCTCAACTAAAAACCTTCTCGCAATTAACCAAAATTCTGACATTTCTAACGATTAGGTCCAACTCGACTAACCCCGTTAACGGAACCCACATTAAATAATTTTTTTTAAAAAAGAATTAACACTAATAAATTACATACCGGGATACGGGCTTTACATCGTTAACCGCGATCGGGGCCCAAGCAGACTTCCCTCTATCCGAGTAGGAAGGAAACGAATTCCCTCCTACAAGCTCATCACATCAGCCCAAGGGATCATCAGATCCCGAGGTGCTCAGATCCCACTGTGCAGACCGACTTCACATAGCATACACATAGCATAACGTAAATCACAAGCGTGAAATCCTTGCACATCCTTCCATATTGCTAAAAGCCGTCTTTTAAAATAAAACGTACATTTCATGTATAACATGCGTAACAGTTGTAAAGCAGTTCATGCTCGTAAAGGAACCATAATCAGAAAAGCGTTTAACTTTCATTTAGGTAAAAATCATGTAAAATAACATGGTATTTCCACACAATCACTTTCTTTGGAAAACACGTAAAATCGCGTATTTTAGTTAGAAAAACTCACCTGATGCGTTTAACACCTTGCTTTACTTTGCTTCTGACTCACAACCGGGTTACCTGAGGAATGGATGAGATATAAACTGCTCAGACCCTAAACCAACTTTCCTGACACTCTCCGGACTCAACTTACCGGATACTCTACTTACCGGGTACCCTACTTACCGGGTACTCTACTTACCGGATCTCACACTTACCGGACAACAACTTACCGAATAACATATACTTACCAGACCCATTACACTTACCGGGTAACACACACTTACCGGGAACAACCTACCGGGTAACTCAAACTTACCGGGTACTCTCCCGGCAACCTTCCTCACAAGGGGCTTACCGGGTACACTCACGATAACCTTCCTCACAAGGACTTACCGGGTACGGCGCTGGGCGATTTTTGGAGACAAAATCTCACTCGAAGCCCTCTTAAATGGAACGATAATGCAATAACCGACTTCATAAACATTATTAATCAATTTCCTACAAATCTTTGCTACTCAAACACGAATTAAGGGTGTTTAATCATTCCTTAGGGCATCATTTCCCACTTTTACTAAAAACTCCCAACAACCAAACTCAGCAACAAAATCAAATAAGGATTGGGATTACCTGATATGAATCAGTGTGGAATCATCCTCCAATTCCAGTTCCTCTTCTAATTCGTAAATTGGTGATGCTCCCTCTTAAATTGCACTTGATTCCCAAGAACCCCTTTCTCTTCTCTCTATTTCTCTCATTCTCTTCTCTTGCTCAGCCACCAACAAACCAAAAGAAATGCTCACCTAGGGTTTTGGCATCCATTTATATCTTTCACAAATTGCAAAAAGGTCCCTAAACTCAAGCTTTCATTTCTTAGACTTTATCCACCAAACCTTCACATTGTACTAGAATTTCGGGTTGTTACAACACTCCCCCCTTAAAAGAATTCTGTCCCCGAAAAGACGCGGGTATCATGCCCACACCACAACTGACACTTCCCCAAGGTAATGCCACTTCTGACTCAGTCAACCACCTCATTAAATTCGAAACATGGAACATTGGATGCACTCCCTTCAGTTCTTACGTTACTCTAACTCGTAGGCTACTGTTCCTATTCTATCGGTCTTAACAATATTAGATTAAATAAGGCTTCTCATGCATCTTTACTTCCTTTAAGGAGGAACTTGGCGGAATCCCCCGCTACAACACGAGATTCATTTACTAAGAAACAATCTCTCACTTGACAGCTTGGCACAAGGCCAACCCTGTACATCCCGACAACTCACAACCCCGAGTTCCTTCATCGCAATACAAGCAATCCTAGATTACTTCTCCCAACCAACAATCGTCTATGCATATAACATTTCCCTTTCTCGGACCACCTCGACCACAGTTCGTCACCCATTTCTCATATCCTCACCACTTCACCATTCCATACTCATACGTAACTAAGAGTAGGAACCTCCAAACCCATCGTTGAAGTGTTCACCTACTCAAATTAAACTTATCCTGAAACACATCAATTTCTCGCTGATTGCCACGTTCATTCAGTCATATAAAACATAACTCCGGTTATCCTCACTCCATTGGGAGGAGTAACCCTAGTCACACCATGTTATTCTCATTAGCTTAATCACTGCACGACCAATTCATTCAAACATTTCTCACAAAGCCACTAACTTAACTCATTCAGTTGTCTTATCCACTTCTTTCCTGCACAAAATCATACACAATTTCCTTCCTCAATACTCTTTCCAAAAGTTCGCACACTTATCAATGACAATCTACACAACACTGCACCTATCGACATTACTGTCAAGTTTACTACTTCCGATTTACTTACTTATTCCGACATACTATCTTCACCTTCCCACGTTAGCGTGGATCACTGCCCACCAACATTACTCGCCCCTCTCTTCCGACAATTCCCAAGCTGAAAATACTTTCTCATTACTATACATAACCAAACGGCTGCACTAAAATTCTAACTTAAGGCTTTCGACCAAATCACCTCGAACTGACACCAGTGTTCGACGTCACTACGCATTCTTTAATCTCCAACTTTTACTTTCTCAGACAATTCGTTCACACATAAGCGACAGCTCACATTCTTTAAGGATTTCACATCTATTCCACCACATTTTGACTAATACACCCATCATCTACTTTAAACTTCCAATGATCCCAAAATATGCTTACCTAGCGACTCTTACAACTAAAAACACTTGGTTTCTATTTTGGGTAACCACCCACCACCACTCCGTCATTCTATCCCGAACATAATCATACCACAACGTCAACTTACACCCTACGTGCTCCAACAATCTGGTTAACAAATCGTACACCTCAACCGAAACCCCCAAAAAGGCTTCTATCTGATGCTTCCTCTCTCTCTAACATCACATCACTACGACACTAGCTGGCACATTTAGCTTGACAATTACTGTCACTACACATCCGTACACTCTTTGCCCATAACATCACACTACAGACCAGATCTCTCATGATCATTCACACAATTCGAACTTGCCTTCATATCCTCCCGTATATAATCGAGTCTATCTCGCCACTTAGTCCTTTCCCAACTTGTTGAACTATAACTCACGAGTTCTCAATTGGCTCAAACACAATCATTCTAGCTAGCTCTTTACGATCCGAGCCCTTTCATAGACACGACACATTTTCTTACTGACTGATATAGTCTACACTCACTCCGTTTGTGTTACACACCTTATCCTTCTATGGACCCTCCTCACCTCGTAAATAGAATGCTTATTCAACAACATCGGTCTCTCACTAACTTAGCACTCCCACAAGGTGTTCTATCAACTTTTGCTCTTCTGGTTCAAGCCTTCGGCCTTAACCATCTTGTACGGTTGCCGACTTCAGCATCAATAGTCGACCTGTAACTACTTTCTTAACATATTCTTTAACATGGGTTCTCTTACGGAACCTAATCCTACCAACATATCATAATCACCCTCAAAATCCGTCGCCCTTATTTCAAGACTTACTCATGTAACATCTTTATTACAAGCTCACCTCCAAACTCATATCCCACATCGTGGATTTTTCATTTCTGCCTCACAACACTACTCATAACGAGTTGCTAAAATCAACACCTTGATGACTTCTAGTCCTTCCTCCGGACACCATCGTCCCTCGACAATTGTATTTCCAGTCACTGCACAAGGATACAGACCTTCACCCAACCGGTACCAAGGTCCAATTCCGATTCTCCCACTGTTCACCTTTCCTCTTGAACACAAATACTAAAGCTACAACATTCTTTCCTGATTTGTTCGACACTTTTCCACTCTTGAAGTTCTTCCTTAGCTTAACATGTAATTACTTACGACCTAGTGAGTTCATAGCCTTCATGCATGACCACACAGTAAATAAATCATTCCACACATTTTATCATTTTAAATAAACAACATTTGGAAACAACTTGGGTACCCACGACCCCATTACTATTATAACTTCTATGCCCTGCACAACGATTCGAGAATCGCTTGCATGCATCTTTCCGTGAACCTTAATCTTACTCAATCCGAACGATGTTATTACGACAGTGATATATTGAATGGAAATCTTTTCATACGACACAATTCTGAAAGAAATTATCGACACCAAGTAAACCAGTCGGTTCTCTCACTCATTTATATGATATCAACAGGTTAAAACTCATTTTGATTGTAAAAGTTTTGCTGACAAACGTTTTCTCAACCTTTTTGTAACAATTTAACTTATCATGAAAAGTGTGAAATACTTTGCAAATCGTTAAGCTCAAAATTTCATTGTGCAATGTGAATGAAATCAACTTTTCTTTGAACATACGCTTGCACATTCTGACTCATTTTCGATCAAAATTGATATTTACACATTTAACTTAAATCGTAAAATTTCATGTTACACATAAGAACGCTAAGCATGAAACTCTACTTTGCAATTGAAGGCTACTCACCCTAACAATGTCAGCCGCTTTACTCACGCAACTTATCCTTGACACTCTACCTTCGACCAATGGTCGCCCTCTCGGTCATGCAATAACTTGTTGTACATGTATTCCACATCTCACTTACTCAACCATTTCATACTATTTTCGCTTTGATCGACTATCTCACTTTCTACTTCTACATGCTTTCAATTCACTATAAGTATCTTATTTCATTTATCCTGCCAATGAAAAGCTCGACTAAGAAGTCAGGGCTCCACTGATACTTTCAAGGTTTTGACATTATTTTTCCTTACCACCCCGACTGATCTATCCCATGATTCCTAGAACTGGGACTCTCCCGAAATAGGAGTCTTACTCAAACTCACATTCATCCTCTTCGAATCCACGAAGAGCTACCTCTAGACGACTCATAACATTCTATACAACCTTTCTTCTCTTCGATGTATACATACATCACATCATAAGTGACTTATCATGAAACTTCTCCAACAGGGGTCTCAGTCTACCCCCCAGGGATCTTGCTGACATTCTAAAGTACTGGAACACGACATAAACAATAGCTTCTGACTACCACTTCGGAATAATAAGGCAGGTTAAGCACATATATGTACCTGTAAGTTCGCAATTTCACTGGCCAGGTGAAATCTCAAACTTACCTTACATGACAGTCCTCAGTACCCTATTAGTCCTATCTCTACAATAGTGCCCTCCTAACGCATTTCATGTATCTACAATAGTGCCCTCCTAACGCATTTCCTGATTCTCAGTTGTGATTTCTACTCCAAAGTTTAAGTTTAGGACCGTCCAGTCACCTAAATCCCTTAAACTATGGCTCTGATACCATTTGTAACATCCCAAAAATACAACAGGACATGCATAGCATTAAATCATAACATTCACAAATCTGGGTCCCAAAATTTCATTACATTACTCTAAAACTGAGGTTGGCGGAAACAACCTATGCACAACTGAGAACAACTACTACTACAAGTGGCACCGACACTGTCTCTAACTGCATCTGTACTCTATCATGCGCTTGCTCACTTACCTGAGCCTCCTACTATATGATTACCTGAAAAGGTTTTAGTTTTGAAAATCGAGGGTTAGACCATGAGGTCTAGTGAGTTCCCTCCATAAACAGTGTACATCAATATTATAAAAATCATTTTATAAGACTCTTAACATTTTCCACATAGGCATTAAACATGGTACTGCACAGTGTTTAAGGATCACATCGTTAACCGCGATCGGGGCCCAAGCAGACTTCCCTCTCGCCTCATATCGGGGCCCAAGCAGACTCCCCTCTATCCGAGTAGGAAGGAAACGAATTCCCTCCTACAAGCTCATCACATCAGCCCAATGGATCATCGGATCCCGAGGTGCTCAGATCCCACTGTGCAGACCGACTTCACATAGCATACACATAGCATAACGTAAATCACAAGCGTGAAATCCTTGCACTGTAATACCCCGGGTAAGTTCGTTAGTTAAAATCTCGTTCCGTTAAATTTATTTAACTTTATAATTGATGTTTAGGGTAAGTTTAGGAGAGTTTATGAGTTTAGGGGTGTATTAGTAATTAGTGAATAGTGCAGGGTCTAAAAGGGTAAATATGGTTTGATATTATCCTAAGACTTCAGATATTTTGTCAAAAGCAGAAATTTCAGTGTAGTGAGTGTGTGTGTGTGTGTTTGGAGAAGAGAAGAAGAAGAAAGAAGGTTTTGTGACCAAGGGATTCATTTTGGTGTACTTAGAAGTGATTTGAGATTATGTGGATTTGAAGTGAAAGCAAAGTCGTTTTGAGAAAAGCTTGGAGAACGTTTTGATAGACTAACAGGTGAGTTTTACTTCAAAATGTTTTCAAACTGGAATACATATATGTGTGTATTGGATATGTGATTATGTGCTTATGTTTGAAATATAATATGTGGAGATGTATATTATATTTACATGAGTATTACACTATACGAGAGTGTGTTGGCCGGGCTTAGGACCGGTGGTGTTGGTCGGGCTTAGGACCGGTGGTGTTGGCTGTAATATTCGTACAACGGTGTTGGCTGTAATTGTCGTACAGTGGAGTTAATTTATTAGTTGGCTTGCAACCAACTAATATGGCCATAGGAATGAGACAGGAAAAGTACACGATGCGTGAGTTATGATTGGTATTTATCTTTTGTGATATATATGGTATTTGTGTAAATGGTTTCAAACTAACAGGGATTTTCTCACTTAGATCGCTAGGTCTAACCCTCATTTTGTTTTAAAAATATGTATTCTAGGTCGTGGATCGGGTAAGAGCAAATGAGAAGAGTACTATGTGTTTAGCTTTTGGAAGAAGGATGTTATGAAGACTAAGACGTGTTTTGCTGTTCTAATTTCATAACTAGATATCATGTATTTAGTTAGGGAAAAGTTTGTAATGAAATACCCTATTTTGGATTGTAAAGACTAAAGGGACCGTATTTGTTATATGATGTGTATTGTTATATAACGATGTTATGCAATGTATGTTACTTGTTGTATGTTTGGGAATCCGGGTTGTTACAGATGGTATCAGAGCCCTAGTTTAAGGGATTTAGGTATTCGTATCTGTACCTAGACTTAAACTGCATGTGAAGTAGGATGTCCCTATTATTTTAGAACCTTGGGATGAATAAGTATAAAAGGTAGAAGGAACATCATGTAAGGTAATTTCATATTACACATGGCCAGTGTAATTGTGATCTTACAGGTACATGTTTGAACTGGAATACCTTGTTATATGGGGTATGTGCTTATGTGAATACTAACCTTGTTTGAATCAACAGAATGGCAAGTGGTACTAGACAAACGAATCGAGGGGGGAGAGGAGATCATGATAGAACAAATCCAACAGTTGGGGTAAGAGGAAGAGGGGGAGAAAGAGGTAGAGGCAGAACAGGCGGCAGAGTTCAGCCGCGAGGTACTTAATTTGTAACAAGGGACGATCTAACAGCTGAAATGGGAAGGTTACAAGCAAATATTCAAGCCATGTTTAACCAGACTCGTAATACTGAAACGGAAAGACCAGATCCTAACCTGGAAGATGAGATGCCTATCACACCTACTGTCGTACCAGTAATGAAAAAGTGCGATTATAAAATGTTTCTCAGTTGCAAGCCTCCTACGTACTCAGGAGATCGGGATCCAGTGAAAGCTATGAAGTGGCTGAAGGAAATAGAAGCTATCTTCAAGACTAGTAAATGCGCTGAAGAGGATATAGTACTTTATGGAACCGCAATGTTAAAAGGCGATGCTTTATACTGGTGGGAAGCTCATATTTATTCGGGAGGGTCTAACATATATTCTACCTTCTCTTGGGAAGAATTTGTTATAGTTTTCAGGAAACAGTTTTGTCCTCAAGCTGCAGTTAAACAATTGGAAGGGGAGTTTATGAACTTGCAGCAAGGGAATTTGTCAGTTCGGGAGTATACCGCTCGTTTTCTGGAAAAGTCTCATTTCGCGGAATACTACGTTGCCACGGAGGCAATGAAGATTGAAAGGTTTATCTTTGGGTTGAATGCAGAAGTCAGAAGTTTTGTGATTGCTAAAGGACCAGAAACCTTCTCAGCCGCAGTAGATGCCGCTGAAACCGTGGAACAGGATAAATGGAGGAACGTTAGTGATAAAAGTATGGGAAAACGAAAGTGGGAAGGACCACCGTACGATCCAAAGAAGTCCAGGTTTCAGAGATACGATAACCGTCCACCTTTTCGACCAGCGGAAAGACCTTGTCAGAAATGCAATCGTATCCACCAAGGAAACTGTCAAGTTGATACTCGGGTTTGTTATAGGTGTGGGAAGACCGGACATGTTGCTAAAGACTGTCGGGTAACGCGGTTTTGTTTCTTATGTAATTCTCCGGATCACATCCAGTCTGATTGTCCGAAGGGAAGAATACAGCAAGGGGGTACGTCATGGAAACCCGTGGGTGTTAGACCAGTAGTTCCAAGAATAGAACCACCAAGAACAAGGGGTCGTACGTTTCAGATGACAGCAAAAGAAGCGGAGGAAACTCCGGATGTGGTTACAGGTACATTTTTCATAAACTCTACACGTGCTAAAGTGTTATTTGACTCCGGTGCAAACCGATCGTTCGTATCTCCTGCATTTGCTGCTTATCTGCATTTAAAGCCTAAAGTGTTAGATCATGCTTTAATGGTAGATACTGCAAATGATAATCAAGTATCGGTTAAAGAAGTTTTTGATAGTTGTGTGATAAATATAGAGGGGTGTGGAGTACCTATTCAACTATTTCCTATAGCTTTGATCGAGTTTGATGTAGTAGTGGGAATGGATTGGTTAGCCGAGAATCAAGCTAACATAGTTTGTGATAAGGAGTTAATAAATGTTGTATTACCTGAGAGGGGACCGGTAGTGATTTATGGTGATCGTAGAAATCATCAGTCTTGCCTTATATCTATGATAAAAGCCCGTAAGTGTGTTAATAAAGGTTGCCCGAGTTACTTAGCTTATGTGATAGATATTAATTCAGAAAAGAATAAGTTGGAAGATATTCCTATTGTTAGTGAATTCCCAGAAGTTTTCCCCGAAGACTTGAATAGTCTTCCGCCCGTTAGACAAGTAGAGTTTGGTATAGATCTGATTCCTGGAGCCACTCCTGTAGCCCGTGCACCGTATCGTCTGGCACCTCCAGAGATGAAAGAAATGATGACACAACTGCAAGACCTATCCGATAAAGGCTTCATCAGACCCAGTTCTTCGCCGTGGGGTGCACCAGTTTTGTTTGTGAAAAAGAAGGATGGTTCGATGAGAATGTGTATCGACTACCGGGAACTGAATAAGCGCACGATCAAGAACAAGTATCCGCTTCCCAGAATTGATGACCTCTTCGATCAATTAGTTGGAGCTTTCTATTTCTCCAAGATTGATCTAAGATCCGGTTATCACCAATTGAAGGTTAAAGAAGAAGACGTTTTGAAAACTGCTTTTCGCACACAAGGTATGGTCACTATGAATTCCTGGTAATGCCATTTGGATTGACGAATGCTCCAGCTGCTTTTATGGATCTAATGAATCGGGTATGTAAGCCGTATCTCGATAGATTTGTTATTGTATTTATCGATGATATACTTATCTATTCCCGATCCAAAGAAGAGCACGCACAACATCTTCGTTTAATTCTGGAATTATTGAAGAAGGAACAGTTGTATGCTAAATTTTCTAAATGTGAATTCTGGCTACGAGAAGTTCAGTTTCTGGGGCATGTAGTTTCTGAGAAAGGCATTCAAGTCGATCCGATGAAAGTGGAAGCAATTGAAAAGTGGGAACCGCTGAGAACGCCAACCGAAGTACGTAGTTTTCTGGATTTAGCCGGCTACTATCGAAAATTTATAAAAGACTTCTCTCGTATCGCGACGCCTTTGACTAAGTTGACCATAAAGAATCTAAAGTTTGAATGGAAAGCAGAACAAGATGAAGCATTCCGGATATTGAAAGAGAAACTTTGCAGCGCGCCGATTTTGTCATTACCTGAAGGTTCCGATGATTTCGTTGTTTACAGTGATGCTTCCA
Organism: Saussurea involucrata; assembly: GCA_033807775.1. Classification (NCBI taxonomy): domain Eukaryota; kingdom Viridiplantae; phylum Streptophyta; class Magnoliopsida; order Asterales; family Asteraceae; genus Saussurea; species Saussurea involucrata. The sequence continues at coordinate 70,429,763 of CM066315.1, forward strand.
AACTGGGATTGGGATGTGTACTTATGCAACGTGGAAAGGTTATTGCTTATGCTTCTCGTCAACTAAAGGATCATGAAATACAGTATCCTACACACGACATGGAACTTGCAGCAGTTGTTTTCGCGTTGAAGATTTGGAGACCTTATTTATACGACTCTAAATGTCAATTTTATACCGATCATAAGAGTCTCCAACATCTCTTTGATCAACGAGAATTGAATATGAGGCAAAAAAGATGGCTAGAACTGGTAAATGATTACGACTGTCAAATCCTTTATTATCCTGGAAAGGCGAATGTGGTAGCTGATGCACTGAGTCGACAAGAGAGAAGTGGGACGATAAAAGCCATTGCACTACGAGCTGAACTTCTACCTAACATATTTGACGAATTGAAGAAGTGTCAAGTAGAAGCATATCAGGAAGAACATTGGAAATCAGAACGGTTAGTGGGAATATCAACATTGCTTGTAAAAGATGATCAGGGGTTATTGTGTCTGGAAAGCAGAATTTGGGTGCCTCGTTTGGGTGGTTTACGTGATCGGGTACTACAAGAAGCTCATCAATCTCGTTTCTCTATTCATCCAGGTACGAATAAGATGTATAAAGATCTAAAACAATTCTATTGGTGGCCAGGAATAAAAAGAAGCATTGCTCAACATGTGGAAGGTTGTACTACTTGTAAGAAGGTAAAAATTGAACATCAAAAGCCGTTTGGTCAGTTGCAACGATTAGAAATACCTATGTGGAAATGGGATCAGATTACTACGGATTTTATCACGAAGCTACCAAGGACTCCGAAGGGATTTGATGCCATTTGGGTGATCGTTGACAGATTGACGAAGTCTGCTCACTTCCTGCCAATAAAAGAAACTTATTCGTTGGAACGACTAGCCAAGTTGTACATCGACGAAATAGTAACTCGACATGGAGTTCCAATCTCGATTATTTCTAATCGTGATAGTCGTTTTACTTCAAGGTTCTGGAGGAGTTTTCAAAAAGAAATGGGGACGCAAATAAAGTTAAGTACATCGTATCATCCTCAAACCGATGGTCAGAGTGAGCGAACAATTCAGACTTTAGAAGATATGCTACGGGCCTGCATTGTTGATTTTGGGGGATCGTGGGATAAGCATTTACCGTTGATCGAATTTGCCTACAATAACAGTTATCATTCCAGCATACAAGCGGCACCGTTTGAAGTTCTGCATGGTAGAAAATGCCGGACTCCTCTGTGTTGGAACGAAGTGGGAGAGAAATAGTTAGCAGGGCCAGATATAGTTCAGTTAACAGCGGATAAGATTATTCAGATTCGGGAACGTTTGAAAGTGGCTCAAGACAGGCAGAAAAGTTACGCGGACCGACGCCGGAAACCGTTGGAGTTTCAAGTTGGAGATTTTGTAATGTTAAAAGTCTCACCTTGGAAATGAGTCATTCGGTTTGGAAAGCAAGGTAAACTGACCCCAAGGTACATTGGACCGTTTGCAATTACAGAAAGAATCGGAGAAGTAGCCTACAGGTTAGATTTTCCGCTAGAGTTAAGCAGGATTCACAACACATTCCATGAAAGACAGTATCCTACACCAGATCAGGCAGTTTCTTTACCAGATATACAAGTTGATGAAAAACTGAATTATGTGGAGGAACCTGGAGCCATAGTTGACCACAAAGTTAAAGTGTTGCGGAACAAAGTAATCAGACAAGTGAAAGTTCAGTGGAGACATCATAGGGGTCAGGATGCTACTTGGGAATCAGAATCCGAAATGAGAACTAAGTACCCGTACCTTTTTGCCTAACCGAATTCCGGGACGGAATTCTTTTAAGGGGGAGATGATGTAATACCCCGGGTAAGTTCGTTAGTTAAAATCTCGTTCCGTTAAATTTATTTAACTTTATAATTGATGTTTAGGGTAAGTTTAGGAGAGTTTATGAGTTTAGGGGTGTATTAGTAATTAGTGAATAGTGCATGGTCTAAAAGGGTAAATATGGTTTGATATTATCCTAAGACTTCAAATATTCTGTTAAAAGCAGAAATTTCAGTGTAGTGAGTGTGTGTGTGTGTGTTTGGAGAAGATAAGAAGAAGAAAGAAGGTTTTGTGACCAAGGGATTCATTTTGGTGTACTTAGAAGTGATTTGAGATTCTGTGGATTTGAAGTGAAAGCAAAGTCGTTTTGAGAAAAGCTTGGAGAACGTTTTGATAGACTAACAGGTGAGTTTTACTTCAAAATGTTTTCAAACTGGAATACATATATGTGTGTATTGGATATGTGATTATGTGCTTATGTTTGAAATATAATATGTGGAGATGTATATTATATTTACATGAGTATTACACTATACGAGAGTGTGTTGGCCGGGCTTAGGACCGGTGGTGTTGGCTGTAATATTCGTACAGCGGTGTTGGCTGTAATTGTCGTACAGTGGAGTTAATTTATTAGTTGGCTTGCAACCAACTAATATGGCCATGAGAATGAGACATGAAAAGTACACGATGCGTGAGTTATGATTGGTATTTATCTTTTGTGATATATATATGGTATTTGTGAAAATGGTTTCAAACTAACAGGGATTTTCTCACTTAGACCGCTAGGTCTAACCCTCATTTTGTTTAAAAAATATGTATTCCAGGTCGTGGATCGGGTAAGAGCAAATGAGAAGAATACTATGTGTTTAGCTTTTGGAAGAAGGATGTTATGAAGACTAAGACGTGTTTTGCTGTTCTAATTTCATAACTAGATATCATGTATTTAGTTAGGGAAAAGTTTGTAATGAAATACCCTATTTTGGATTGTAAAGACTAAAGGGACCGTATTTGTTATATGATGTGTATTGTTATATAACGATGTTATGCAATGTATGTTACTTGTTGTATGTTTGGGAATCCGGGTTGTTACATGCACATCCTTCCATATTGCTAAAAGTCGTCTTTTAAAATAAAACGTACATTTCATGTATAACATGCGTAACAGTTGTAAAGCAGTTCATGCTCGTAAAGGAACCATAATCAGAAAAGCGTTTAACTTTCATTTAGGTAAAAATCATGTAAAATAACATGGTAT